>OY804578.1:5399935-6773479 GCA_963680875.1 Bathymodiolus brooksi | reverse complement strand
GGTCAATGTCACACTAAAATATAACAGTTGTGTAAAACTAAGTCTTGTTGTCTAAAGAGTAATGGTTAATGTCACACTAAAATATAACTGTTACGTAAAACTAAGTCTTGTTGTCTAAAGAGTAATGGTCAATGTCACACTAAAATATAACTGTTACGTAAAACTAAGTCTTGTTGTCTAAAGAGTAATGGTCAATGTCACACTAAAATATAACTGTTACGTAAAACTAAGTCTTGTTGTCTAAAGAGTAATGGTCAATGTCACACTAAAATATAACTGTTACGTAAAACTAAGTCTTGTTGTCTAAAGAGTAATGGTCAATGTCACACTAAAATATAACTGTTACGTAAAACTAAGTCTTGTTGTCTAAAGAGTAATGGTCAATGTCACACTAAAATATAACTGTTACGTAAAACTAAGTCTTGTTGTCTAAAGAGTAATGGTCAATGTCACACTAAAATATAACTGTTACGTAAAACTAAGTCTTGTTGTCTAAAGAGTAATGGTCAATGTCACACTAAAATATAACTGTTACGTAAAACTAAGTCTTGTTGTCTAAAGAGTAATGGTCAATGTCACACTAAAATATAACTGTTACGTAAAACTAAGTCTTGTTGTCTAAAGAGTAATGGTCAATGTCACACTAAAATATAACTGTTACGTAAAACTAAGTCTTGTTGTCTAAAGAGTAATGGTCAATGTCACACTAAAATATAACTGTTACGTAAAACTAAGTCTTGTTGTCTAAAGAGTAATGGTCAATGTCACACTAAAATATAACTGTTACGTAAAACTAAGTCTTGTTGTCTAAAGAGTAATGGTCAATGTCACACTAAAATATAACTGTTACGTAAAACTAAGTCTTGTTGTCTAAAGAGTAATGGTCAATGTCACACTAAAATATAACTGTTACGTAAAACTAAGTCTTGTTGTCTAAAGAGTAATGGTCAATGTCACACTAAAATATAACTGTTACGTAAAACTAAGTCTTGTTGTCTAAAGAGTAATGGTCAATGTCACACTAAAATATAACTGTTACGTAAAACTAAGTCTTGTTGTCTAAAGAGTAATGGTCAATGTCACACTAAAATATAACTGTTACGTAAAGCTAAGTCTTGTTGTCTAAAGAGTAATGGTCAATGTCACACTAAAATATAACTGTTACGTAAAACTAAGTCTTGTTGTCTAAAGAGTAATGGTCAATGTCACACTAAAATATAACTGTTACGTAAAACTAAGTCTTGTTGTCTAAAGAGTAATGGTCAATGTCACACTAAAATATAACTGTTACGTAAAGCTAAGTCTTGTTGTCTAAAGAGTAATGGTCAATGTCACACTAAAATATAACTTATGTAAAACTAAGTCTTGTTGTCTAAAGAGTAATGGTCAATGTCACACTAAAATATAACTGTTACGTAAAACTAAGTCTTGTTGTCTAAAGAGTAATGGTCAATGTCACACTAAAATATAACTGTTACGTAAAACTAAGTCTTGTTGTCTAAAGAGTAATGGTCAATGTCACACTAAAATATAACTGTTATGTAAAACTAAGTCTTGTTGTCTAAAGAGTAATGGTCAATGTCACACTAAAATATAACTGTTACGTAAAACTAAAAAAAGTCTTGTTGTCTAAAGAGTAATGGTCAATGTCACACTAAAATATAACTGTTACGTAAAGCTAAGTCTTGTTGTCTAAAGAGTAATGGTCAATTTCACACTAAAATATAACTGTTACGTAAAACTAAGTCTTGTTGTCTAAAGAGTAATGGTCAATGTCACACTAAAATATAACTGTTACGTAAAACTAAGTTTGTTGTCTAAAGAGTAATGGTCAATGTCACACTAAAATATAACTGTTACGTAAAACTAAGTCATGTTGTCTAAAGAGTAATGGTCAATGTCACACTAAAATATAACAGTTGTGTAAAACTAAGTCTTGTTGTCTAAAGAGTAATGGTCAATGTCACACTAAAATATAACTGTTACGTAAAACTAAGTCTTGTTGTCTAAAGAGTAATGGTCAATGTCACACTAAAATATAACTGTTACGTAAAACTAAGTCTTGTTGTCTAAAGAGTAATGGTCAATGTCACACTAAAATATAACTGTTACGTAAAACTAAGTCTTGTTGTCTAAAGAGTAATGGTCAATGTCACACTAAAATATAACTGTTACGTAAAGCTAAGTCTTGTTGTCTAAAGAGTAATGGTCAATGTCACACTAAAATATAACTGTTACGTAAAACTAAGTTTTGTTGTCTAAAGAGTAATGGTCAATGTCACACTAAAATATAACTGTTACGTAAAACTAAGTCATGTTGTCTAAAGAGTAATGGTCAATGTCACACTAAAATATAACAGTTGTGTAAAACTAAGTCTTGTTGTCTAAAGAGTAATGGTCAATGTCACACTAAAATATAACTGTTACGTAAAACTAAGTCTTGTTGTCTAAAGAGTAATGGTCAATGTCACACTAAAATATAACTGTTACGTAAAGCTAAGTCTTGTTGTCTAAAGAGTAATGGTCAATGTCACACTAAAATATAACTGTTACGTAAAACTAAGTCTTGTTGTCTAAGGAGTAATGGTCAATGTCACACTAAAATATAACTGTTACGTAAATCTAAGTCTTGTTGTCTAAAGAGTAATGGTCAATGTCACACTAAAATATAACTGTTACGTAAAACTAAGTCATGTTGTCTAAAGAGTAATGGTCAATGTCACACTAAAATATAACAGTTGTGTAAAACTAAGTCTTGTTGTCTAAAGAGTAATGGTCAATGTCACACTAAAATATAACTGTTACGTAAAACTAAGTCTTGTTGTCTAAAGAGTAATGGTCAATGTCACACTAAAATATAACTGTTACGTAAAACTAAGTCTTGTTGTCTAAAGAGTAATGGTCAATGTCACACTAAAATATAACTGTTACGTAAAACTAAGTCTTGTTGTCTAAAGAGTAATGGTCAATGTCACACTAAAATATAACTGTTACGTAAAACTAAGTCTTGTTGTCTAAAGAGTAATGGTCAATGTCACACTAAAATATAACTGTTACGTAAAACTAAGTCTTGTTGTCTAAAGAGTAATGGTCAATGTCACACTAAAATATAACTGTTACGTAAAACTAAGTCTTGTTGTCTAAAGAGTAATGGTCAATTTCACACTAAAATATAACTGTTACGTAAAACTAAGTCTTGTTGTCTAAAGAGTAATGGTCAATGTCACACTAAAATATAACTGTTACGTAAAACTAAGTCTTGTTGTCTAAAGAGTAATGGTCAATGTCACACTAAAATATAACTGTTACGTAAAACTAAGTCTTGTTGTCTAAAGAGTAATGGTCAATGTCACACTAAAATATAACTGTTACGTAAAACTAAGTCTTGTTGTCTAAAGAGTAATGGTCAATGTCACACTAAAATATAACTGTTACGTAAAACTAAGTCTTGTTGTCTAAAGAGTAATGGTCAATGTCACACTAAAATATAACTGTTACGTAAAGCTAAGTCTTGTTGTCTAAAGAGTAATGGTCAATGTCACACTAAAATATAACTTATGTAAAACAAAGTCTTGTCTAAAGAGTAATGGTCAATGTCACACTAAAATATAACTGTTACGTAAAACTAAGTCTTGTTGTCTAAAGAGTAATGGTCAATGTCACACTAAAATATAACTGTTATGTAAAACTAAGTCTTGTTGTCTAAAGAGTAATGGTCAATGTCACACTAAAATATAACTGTTACGTAAAACTAAGTCTTGTTGTCTAAAGAGTAATGGTCAATGTCACACTAAAATATAACTTACGTAAAACAAAGTCTTGTTGTCTAAAGAGTAATGGTCAATGTCACACTAAAATATAACTTACGTAAAGCTAAGTCTTGTTGTCTAAAGAGTAATGGTCAATGTCACACTAAAATATAACTGTTACGTAAAACTAAGTCTTGTTGTCTAAAGAGTAATGGTCAATGTCACACTAAAATATAACTGTTACGTAAAACTAAGTCTTGTTGTCTAAAGAGTAATGGTCAATGTCACACTAAAATATAACTGTTACGTAAAACTAAGTCTTGTTGTCTAAAGAGTAATGGTCAATGTCACACTAAAATATAACTGTTACGTAAAACTAAGTCTTGTTGTCTAAAGAGTAATGGTCAATGTCACACTAAAATATAACTTACGTAAAACAAAGTCTTGTTGTCTAAAGAGTAATGGTCAATGTCACACTAAAATATAACTTACGTAAAACTAAGTCTTGTTGTCTAAAGAGTAATGGTCAATGTCACACTAAAATATAACTGTTACGTAAAACTAAGTCTTGTTGTCTAAAGAGTAATGGTCAATGTCACACTAAAATATAACTGTTACGTAAAACTAAGTCTTGTTGTCTAAAGAGTAATGGTCAATGTCACACTAAAATATAACTGTTACGTAAAACTAAGTCTTGTTGTCTAAAGAGTAATGGTCAATGTCACACTAAAATATAACTGTTACGTAAAACTAAGTCTTGTTGTCTAAAGAGTAATGGTCAATGTCACACTAAAATATAACTGTTACGTAAAACTAAGTCTTGTTGTCTAAAGAGTAATGGTCAATGTCACACTAAAATATAACTTACGTAAAGCAAAGTCTTGTTGTCTAAAGAGTAATGGTCAATGTCACACTAAAATATAACTGTTACGTAAAACTAAGTCTTGTTGTCTAAAGAGTAATGGTCAATGTCACACTAAAATATAACTTATGTAAAACAAAGTCTTTTCTAAAGAGTAATGGTCAATGTCACACTAAAATATAACTGTTACGTAAAACTAAGTCTTGTTGTCTAAAGAGTAATGGTCAATGTCACACTAAAATATAACTGTTACGTAAAACAAAGTCTTGTTGTCTAAAGAGTAATGGTCAATGTCACACTAAAATATAACTGTTACGTAAAACTAAGTCTTGTTGTCTAAAGAGTAATGGTCAATGTCACACTAAAATATAACTTACGTAAAACAAAGTCTTGTTGTCTAAAGAGTAATGGTCAATGTCACACTAAAATATAACTGTTACGTAAAACTAAGTCTTGTTGTCTAAAGAGTAATGGTCAATGTCACACTAAAATATAACTGTTACGTAAAACTAAGTCTTGTTGTCTAAAGAGTAATGGTCAATGTCACACTAAAATATAACTGTTACGTAAAACTAAGTCTTGTTGTCTAAAGAGTAATGGTCAATGTCACACTAAAATATAACTGTTACGTAAAACTAAGTCTTGTTGTCTAAAGAGTAATGGTCAATGTCACACTAAAATATAACTGTTACGTAAAACTAAGTCTTGTTGTCTAAAGAGTAATGGTCAATGTCACACTAAAATATAACTTATGTAAAACAAAGTCTTGTCTAAAGAGTAATGGTCAATGTCACACTAAAATATAACTGTTACGTAAAACTAAGTCTTGTTGTCTAAAGAGTAATGGTCAATGTCACACTAAAATATAACTGTTACGTAAAACAAAGTCTTGTTGTCTAAAGAGTAATGGTCAATGTCACACTAAAATATAACTTACGTAAAACTAAGTCTTGTTGTCTAAAGAGTAATGGTCAATGTCACACCAAAATATAACTGTTACGTAAAACTAAGTCATGTTGTCTAAAGAGTAATGGTCAATGTCACACTAAAATATAACTGTTACGTAAAACTAAGTCTTGTTGTCTAAAGAGTAATGGTCAATGTCACACTAAAATATAACTTACGTAAAGCAAAGTCTTGTTGTCTAAAGAGTAATGGTCAATGTCACACTAAAATATAACTGTTACGTAAAACTAAGTCTTGTTGTCTAAAGAGTAATGGTCAATGTCACACTAAAATATAACTTATGTAAAACAAAGTCTTGTCTAAAGAGTAATGGTCAATGTCACACTAAAATATAACTGTTACGTAAAACTAAGTCTTGTTGTCTAAAGAGTAATGGTCAATGTCACACTAAAATATAACTGTTACGTAAAACAAAGTCTTGTTGTCTAAAGAGTAATGGTCAATGTCACACTAAAATATAACTGTTACGTAAAACTAAGTCTTGTTGTCTAAAGAGTAATGGTCAATGTCACACTAAAATATAACTTACGTAAAACAAAGTCTTGTTGTCTAAAGAGTAATGGTCAATGTCACACTAAAATATAACTGTTACGTAAAACTAAGTCTTGTTGTCTAAAGAGTAATGATCAATGTCACACTAAAATATAACTGTTACGTAAAACTAAGTCTTGTTGTCTAAAGAGTAATGGTCAATGTCACACTAAAATATAACTGTTACGTAAAACTAAGTCTTGTTGTCTAAAGAGTAATGGTCAATGTCACACTAAAATATAACTGTTACGTAAAACTAAGTCTTGTTGTCTAAAGAGTAATGGTCAATGTCACACTAAAATATAACTGTTACGTAAAACTAAGTCTTGTTGTCTAAAGAGTAATGGTCAATTTCGCACTAAAATATAACTGTTACGTAAAACTAAGTCTTGTTGTCTAAAGAGTAATGGTCAATGTCACACTAAAATATAACTGTTACGTAAAACTAAGTTTTGTTGTCTAAAGAGTAATGGTCAATGTCACACTAAAATATAACTGTTACGTAAAACTAAGTCATGTTGTCTAAAGAGTAATGGTCAATGTCACACTAAAATATAACAGTTGTGTAAAACTAAGTCTTGTTGTGTAAAGAGTAATGGTCAATGTCACACTAAAATATAACTGTTACGTAAAACTAAGTCTTGTTGTCTAAAGAGTAATGGTCAATGTCACACTAAAATATAACTGTTACGTAAAACTAAGTCTTGTTGTCTAAAGAGTAATGGTCAATGTCACACTAAAATATAACTGTTACGTAAAACTAAGTCTTGTTGTCTAAAGAGTAATGGTCAATGTCACACTAAAATATAACTGTTACGTAAAGCTAAGTCTTGTTGTCTAAAGAGTAATGGTCAATGTCACACTAAAATATAACTGTTACGTAAAACTAAGTCTTGTTGTCTAAAGAGTAATGGTCAATGTCACACTAAAATATAACTGTTACGTAAAACTAAGTCTTGTTGTCTAAAGAGTAATGGTCAATGTCACACTAAAATATAACTGTTACGTAAAACTAAGTCTTGTTGTCTAAAGAGTAATGGTCAATGTCACACTAAAATATAACTGTTACGTAAAACTAAGTTTTGTTGTCTAAAGAGTAATGGTCAATGTCACACTAAAATATAACTGTTACGTAAAACTCAGTCATGTTGTCTAAAGAGTAATGGTCAATGTCACACTAAAATATAACAGTTGTGTAAAACTAAGTCTTGTTGTCTAAAGAGTAATGGTCAATGTCACACTAAAATATAACTGTTACGTAAAACTAAGTCTTGTTGTCTAAAGAGTAATGGTCAATGTCACACTAAAATATAACTTATGTAAAACAAAGTCTTGTCTAAAGAGTAATGGTCAATGTCACACTAAAATATAACTTTTATGTAAAACTAAGTCTTGTTGTCTAAAGAGTAATGGTCAATGTCACACTAAAATATAACTGTTACGTAAAACAAAGTCTTGTTGTCTAAAGAGTAATGGTCAATGTCACACTAAAATATAACTTACGTAAAACTAAGTCTTGTTGTCTAAAGAGTAATGGTCAATGTCACACTAAAATATAACTGTTATGTAAAGCTAAATTTTGTTGTCTAAAGAGTAATGGTCAATGTCACACTAAAATATAACTGTTACGTAAAGCTAAGTCTTGTTGTCGAAAGAGTAATGGTCAATGTCACACTAAAATATAACTGTTACGTAAAACTAAGTCTTGTTGTCTAAAGAGTAATGGTCAATTTCACACTAAAATATAACTGTTACGTAAAACTAGTCTTGTTGTCTAAAGAGTAATGGTCAATGTCACACTAAAATATAACTGTTACGTAAAACTAAGTCTTGTTGTCTAAAGAGTAATGGTCAATGTCACACTAAAATATAACTTACGTAAAGCAAAGTCTTGTTGTTTAAAGAGTAATGGTCAATGTCACACTAAAATATAACTGTTACGTAAAACTAAGTCTTGTTGTCTAAAGAGTAATGGTCAATGTCACACTAAAATATAACTTATGTAAAACAAAGTCTTGTCTAAAGAGTAATGGTCAATGTCACACTAAAATATAACTGTTACGTAAAACTAAGTCTTGTTGTCTAAAGAGTAATGGTCAATGTCACACTAAAATATAACTGTTACGTAAAACAAAGTCTTGTTGTCTAAAGAGTAATGGTCAATGTCACACTAAAATATAACTGTTACGTAAAACTAAGTCTTGTTGTCTAAAGAGTAATGGTCAATGTCACACTAAAATATAACTTACGTAAAACAAAGTCTTGTTGTCTAAAGAGTAATGGTCAATGTCACACTAAAATATAACTGTTACGTAAAACTAAGTCTTGTTGTCTAAAGAGTAATGGTCAATGTCACACTAAAATATAACTGTTACGTAAAACTAAGTCTTGTTGTCTAAAGAGTAATGGTCAATGTCACACTAAAATATAACTGTTACGTAAAACTAAGTCTTGTTGTCTAAAGAGTAATGGTCAATGTCACACTAAAATATAACTGTTACGTAAAGCTAAATCTTGTTGTCTAAAGAGTAATGGTCAATGTCACACTAAAATATAACTGTTACGTAAAACTAAGTCTTGTTGTCTAAAGAGTAATGGTCAATGTCACACTAAAATATGACTGTTACGTAAAACTAAGTCTTGTTGTCTAAAGAGTAATGGTCAATGTCACACTAAAATATAACTGTTACGTAAAGCTAAGTCTTGTTGTCTAAAGAGTAATGGTCAATGTCACACTAAAATATAACTTATGTAAAACTAAGTCTTGTTGTCTAAAGAGTAATGGTCAATGTCACACTAAAATATAACTGTTACGTAAAACTAAGTCTTGTTGTCTAAAGAGTAATGGTCAATGTCACACTAAAATATAACTGTTACGTAAAACTAAGTCTTGTTGTCTAAAGAGTAATGGTCAATGTCACACTAAAATATAACTGTTACGTAAAACTAAGTCTTGTTGTCTAAAGAGTAATGGTCAATGTCACACTAAAATATAACTGTTACGTAAAACTAAAAAAAGTCTTGTTGTCTAAAGAGTAATGGTCAATGTCACACTAAAATATAACTGTTACGTAAAGCTAAGTCTTGTTGTCTAAAGAGTAATGGTCAATTTCACACTAAAATATAACTGTTACGTAAAACTAAGTCTTGTTGTCTAAAGAGTAATGGTCAATGTCACACTAAAATATAACTGTTACGTAAAACTAAGTTTTGTTGTCTAAAGAGTAATGGTCAATGTCACACTAAAATATAACTGTTACGTAAAACTAGGTCATGTTGTCTAAAGAGTAATGGTCAATGTCACACTAAAATATAACTGTTATGTAAAGCTAAGTTTTGTTGTCTAAAGAGTAATGGTCAATGTCACACTAAAATATAACTGTTACGTAAAACTAAGTCTTGTTGTCTAAAGAGTAATGGTCAATGTCACACTAAAATATAACTTACGTAAAGCAAAGTCTTGTTGTCTAAAGAGTAATGGTCAATGTCACACTAAAATATAACTGTTACGTAAAACTAAGTCTTGTTGTCTAAAGAGTAATGGTCAATGTCACACTAAAATATAACTTATGTAAAACAAAGTCTTGTCTAAAGAGTAATGGTCAATGTCACACTAAAATATAACTGTTACGTAAAACTAAGTCTTGTTGTCTAAAGAGTAATGGTCAATGTCACACTAAAATATAACTGTTACGTAAAACAAAGTCTTGTTGTCTAAAGAGTAATGGTCAATGTCACACTAAAATATAACTGTTACGTAAAACTAAGTCTTGTTGTCTAAAGAGTAATGGTCAATGTCACACTAAAATATAACTTACGTAAAACAAAGTCTTGTTGTCTAAAGAGTAATGGTCAATGTCACACTAAAATATAACTGTTACGTAAAACTAAGTCTTGTTGTCTAAAGAGTAATGGTCAATGTCACACTAAAATATAACTGTTACGTAAAACTAAGTCTTGTTGTCTAAAGAGTAATGGTCAATGTCACACTAAAATATAACTGTTACGTAAAACTAAGTCTTGTTGTCTAAAGAGTAATGGTCAATGTCACACTAAAATATAACTGTTACGTAAAACTAAGTCTTGTTGTCTAAAGAGTAATGGTCAATGTCACACTAAAATATAACTGTTACGTAAAACTAAGTCTTGTTGTCTAAAGAGTAATGGTCAATTTCACACTAAAATATAACTGTTACGTAAATCTAAGTCTTGTTGTCTAAAGAGTAATGGTCAATGTCACACTAAAATATAACTGTTACGTAAAACTAAGTTTTGTTGTCTAAAGAGTAATGGTCAATGTCACACTAAAATATAACTGTTACGTAAAACTAAGTCATGTTGTCTAAAGAGTAATGGTCAATGTCACACTAAAATATAACAGTTGTGTAAAACTAAGTCTTGTTGTCTAAAGAGTAATGGTCAATGTCACACTAAAATATAACTGTTACGTAAAACTAAGTCTTGTTGTCTAAAGAGTAATGGTCAATGTCACACTAAAATATAACTGTTACGTAAAACTAAGTTTTGTTGTCTAAAGAGTAATGGTCAATGTCACACTAAAATATAACTGTTACGTAAAACTAAGTCTTGTTGTCTAAAGAGTAATGGTCAATGTCACACTAAAATATAACTGTTACGTAAAGCTAAGTCTTGTTGTCTAAAGAGTAATGGTCAATGTCACACTAAAATATAACTGTTACGTAAAACTAAGTCTTGTTGTCTAAAGAGTAATGGTCAATGTCACACTAAAATATAACTGTTACGTAAAACTAAGTCTTGTTGTCTAAAGAGTAATGGTCAATGTCACACTAAAATATAACTGTTACGTAAAACTAAGTCTTGTTGTCTAAAGAGTAATGGTCAATGTCACACTAAAATATAACTGTTACGTAAAACTAAGTTTTGTTGTCTAAAGAGTAATGGTCAATGTCACACTAAAATATAACTGTTACGTAAAACTAAGTCATGTTGTCTAAAGAGTAATGGTCAATGTCACACTAAAATATAACAGTTGTGTAAAACTAAGTCTTGTTGTCTAAAGAGTAATGGTCAATGTCACACTAAAATATAACTGTTACGTAAAACTAAGTCTTGTTGTCTAAAGAGTAATGGTCAATGTCACACTAAAATATAACTTATGTAAAACAAAGTCTTGTCTAAAGAGTAATGGTCAATGTCACACTAAAATATAACTGTTATGTAAAACTAAGTCTTGTTGTCTAAAGAGTAATGGTCAATGTCACACTAAAATATAACTGTTACGTAAAACAAAGTCTTGTTGTCTAAAGAGTAATGGTCAATGTCACACTAAAATATAACTTACGTAAAACTAAGTCTTGTTGTCTAAAGAGTAATGGTCAATGTCACACTAAAATATAACTGTTACGTAAAACTAAGTCATGTTGTCTAAAGAGTAATGGTCAATGTCACACTAAAATATAACTGTTACGTAAAACTAAGTTTTGTTGTCTAAAGAGTAATGGTCAATGTCACACTAAAATATAACTGTTACGTAAAACTCAGTCATGTTGTCTAAAGAGTAATGGTCAATGTCACACTAAAATATAACTGTTACGTAAAACTAAGTCTTGTTGTCTAAAGAGTAATGGTCAATTTCACACTAAAATATAACTGTTACGTAAATCTAAGTCTTGTTGTCTAAAGAGTAATGGTCAATGTCACACTAAAATATAACTGTTACGTAAAACTAAGTTTTGTTGTCTAAAGAGTAATGGTCAATGTCACACTAAAATATAACTGTTACGTAAAACTAAGTCATGTTGTCTAAAGAGTAATGGTCAATGTCACACTAAAATATAACAGTTGTGTAAAACTAAGTCTTGTTGTCTAAAGAGTAATGGTCAATGTCACACTAAAATATAACTGTTACGTAAAACTAAGTCTTGTTGTCTAAAGAGTAATGGTCAATGTCACACTAAAATATAACTGTTACGTAAAACTAAGTTTTGTTGTCTAAAGAGTAATGGTCAATGTCACACTAAAATATAACTGTTACGTAAAACTAAGTCTTGTTGTCTAAAGAGTAATGGTCAATGTCACACTAAAATATAACTGTTACGTAAAGCTAAGTCTTGTTGTCTAAAGAGTAATGGTCAATGTCACACTAAAATATAACTGTTACGTAAAACTAAGTCTTGTTGTCTAAAGAGTAATGGTCAATGTCACACTAAAATATAACTGTTACGTAAAACTAAGTCTTGTTGTCTAAAGAGTAATGGTCAATGTCACACTAAAATATAACTGTTACGTAAAACTAAGTCTTGTTGTCTAAAGAGTAATGGTCAATGTCACACTAAAATATAACTGTTACGTAAAACTAAGTTTTGTTGTCTAAAGAGTAATGGTCAATGTCACACTAAAATATAACTGTTACGTAAAACTAAGTCATGTTGTCTAAAGAGTAATGGTCAATGTCACACTAAAATATAACAGTTGTGTAAAACTAAGTCTTGTTGTCTAAAGAGTAATGGTCAATGTCACACTAAAATATAACTGTTACGTAAAACTAAGTCTTGTTGTCTAAAGAGTAATGGTCAATGTCACACTAAAATATAACTTATGTAAAACAAAGTCTTGTCTAAAGAGTAATGGTCAATGTCACACTAAAATATAACTGTTATGTAAAACTAAGTCTTGTTGTCTAAAGAGTAATGGTCAATGTCACACTAAAATATAACTGTTACGTAAAACAAAGTCTTGTTGTCTAAAGAGTAATGGTCAATGTCACACTAAAATATAACTTACGTAAAACTAAGTCTTGTTGTCTAAAGAGTAATGGTCAATGTCACACTAAAATATAACTGTTACGTAAAACTAAGTCATGTTGTCTAAAGAGTAATGGTCAATGTCACACTAAAATATAACTGTTATGTAAAGCTAAGTTTTGTTGTCTAAAGAGTAATGGTCAATGTCACACTAAAATATAACTGTTACGTAAAGCTAAGTCTTGTTGTCGAAAGAGTAATGGTCAATGTCACACTAAAATATAACTGTTACGTAAAACTAAGTCTTGTTGTCTAAAGAGTAATGGTCAATTTCACACTAAAATATAACTGTTACGTAAAACTAGTCTTGTTGTCTAAAGAGTAATGGTCAATGTCACACTAAAATATAACTGTTACGTAAAACTAAGTCTTGTTGTCTAAAGAGTAATGGTCAATGTCACACTAAAATATAACTTACGTAAAGCAAAGTCTTGTTGTTTAAAGAGTAATGGTCAATGTCACACTAAAATATAACTGTTACGTAAAACTAAGTCTTGTTGTCTAAAGAGTAATGGTCAATGTCACACTAAAATATAACTTATGTAAAACAAAGTCTTGTCTAAAGAGTAATGGTCAATGTCACACTAAAATATAACTGTTACGTAAAACTAAGTCTTGTTGTCTAAAGAGTAATGGTCAATGTCACACTAAAATATAACTGTTACGTAAAACAAAGTCTTGTTGTCTAAAGAGTAATGGTCAATGTCACACTAAAATATAACTGTTACGTAAAACTAAGTCTTGTTGTCTAAAGAGTAATGGTCAATGTCACACTAAAATATAACTTACGTAAAACAAAGTCTTGTTGTCTAAAGAGTAATGGTCAATGTCACACTAAAATATAACTGTTACGTAAAACTAAGTCTTGTTGTCTAAAGAGTAATGGTCAATGTCACACTAAAATATAACTGTTACGTAAAACTAAGTCTTGTTGTCTAAAGAGTAATGGTCAATGTCACACTAAAATATAACTGTTACGTAAAACTAAGTCTTGTTGTCTAAAGAGTAATGGTCAATGTCACACTAAAATATAACTGTTACGTAAAACTAAGTCTTGTTGTCTAAAGAGTAATGGTCAATGTCACACTAAAATATAACTGTTACGTAAAGCTAAATCTTGTTGTCTAAAGAGTAATGGTCAATGTCACACTAAAATATAACTGTTACGTAAAACTAAGTCTTGTTGTCTAAAGAGTAATGGTCAATGTCACACTAAAATATGACTGTTACGTAAAACTAAGTCTTGTTGTCTAAAGAGTAATGGTCAATGTCACACTAAAATATAACTGTTGCGTAAAGCTAAGTCTTGTTGTCTAAAGAGTAATGGTCAATGTCACACTAAAATATAACTTATGTAAAACTAAGTCTTGTTGTCTAAAGAGTAATGGTCAATGTCACACTAAAATATAACTGTTACGTAAAACTAAGTCTTGTTGTCTAAAGAGTAATGGTCAATGTCACACTAAAATATAACTGTTACGTAAAACTAAGTCTTGTTGTCTAAAGAGTAATGGTCAATGTCACACTAAAATATAACTGTTACGTAAAACTAAGTCTTGTTGTCTAAAGAGTAATGGTCAATGTCACACTAAAATATAACTGTTACGTAAAACTAAAAAAGTCTTGTTGTCTAAAGAGTAATGGTCAATGTCACACTAAAATATAACTGTTACGTAAAGCTAAGTCTTGTTGTCTAAAGAGTAATGGTCAATTTCACACTAAAATATAACTGTTACGTAAAACTAAGTCTTGTTGTCTAAAGAGTAATGGTCAATGTCACACTAAAATATAACTGTTACGTAAAACTAAGTTTTGTTGTCTAAAGAGTAATGGTCAATGTCACACTAAAATATAACTGTTACGTAAAACTAAGTCATGTTGTCTAAAGAGTAATGGTCAATGTCACACTAAAATATAACAGTTGTGTAAAACTAAGTCTTGTTGTCTAAAGAGTAATGGTCAATGTCACACTAAAATATAACTGTTACGTAAAACTAAGTCTTGTTGTCTAAAGAGTAATGGTCAATGTCACACTAAAATATAACTGTTGCGTAAAACTAAGTCTTGTTGTCTAAAGAGTAATGGTCAATGTCACACTAAAATATAACTGTTACGTAAAACTAAGTCTTGTTGTCTAAAGAGTAATGGTCAATGTCACACTAAAATATAATTGTTACGTAAAACTAAGTCTTGTTGTCTAAAGAGTAATGGTCAATGTCACACTAAAATATAACTGTTACGTAAAACTAAGTCTTGTTGTCTAAAGAGTAATGGTCAATGTCACACTAAAATATAACTGTTACGTAAAACTAAGTCTTGTTGTCTAAAGAGTAATGGTCAATGTCACACTAAAATATAACTGTTACGTAAAACTAGTCTTGTTGTCTAAAGAGTAATGGTCAATGTCACACTAAAATATAACTGTTACGTAAAACTAAGTTTTGTTGTCTAAAGAGTAATGGTCAATGTCACACTAAAATATAACTGTTACGTAAAACTAAGTCATGTTGTCTAAAGAGTAATGGTCAATGTCACACTAAAATATAACAGTTGTGTAAAACTAAGTCTTGTTGTCTAAAGAGTAATGGTCAATGTCACACTAAAATATAACTGTTACGTAAAACTAAGTCTTGTTGTCTAAAGAGTAATGGTCAATGTCACACTAAAATATAACTGTTACGTAAAACTAAGTCTTGTTGTCTAAAGAGTAATGGTCAATGTCACACTAAAATATAACTGTTACGTAAAACTAAGTCTTGTTGTCTAAAGAGTAATGGTCAATGTCACACTAAAATATAACTGTTACGTAAAACTAAGTCTTGTTGTCTAAAGAGTAATGGTCAATGTCACACTAAAATATAACTGTTACGTAAAACTAAGTCATGTTGTCTAAAGAGTAATGGTCAATGTCACACTAAAATATAACAGTTGTGTAAAACTAAGTCTTGTTGTCTAAAGAGTAATGGTCAATGTCACACTAAAATATAACTGTTACGTAAAACTAAGTCTTGTTGTCTAAAGAGTAATGGTCAATGTCACACTAAAATATAACTGTTACGTAAAACTAAGTCTTGTTGTCTAAAGAGTAATGGTCAATGTCACACTAAAATATAACTGTTACGTAAAACTAAGTCTTGTTGTCTAAAGAGTAATGGTCAATGTCACACTAAAATATAACTGTTACGTAAAACTAAGTCTTGTTGTCTAAAGAGTAATGGTCAATGTCACACTAAAATATAACTGTTACGTAAAACTAAGTCTTGTTGTCTAAAGAGTAATGGTCAATGTCACACTAAAATATAACTGTTACGTAAAACTAAGTCTTGTTGTCTAAAGAGTAATGGTCAATGTCACACTAAAATATAACTGTTACGTAAAGCTAAGTCTTGTTGTCTAAAGAGTAATGGTCAATTTCACACTAAAATATAACTGTTACGTAAAACTAAGTCTTGTTGTCTAAAGAGTAATGGTCAATGTCACACTAAAATATAACTGTTACGTAAAACTAAGTTTTGTTGTCTAAAGAGTAATGGTCAATGTCACACTAAAATATAACTGTTACGTAAAACTAAGTCATGTTGTCTAAAGAGTAATGGTCAATGTCACACTAAAATATAACAGTTGTGTAAAACTAAGTCTTGTTGTCTAAAGAGTAATGGTCAATGTCACACTAAAATATAACTGTTACGTAAAACTAAGTCTTGTTGTCTAAAGAGTAATGGTCAATGTCACACTAAAATATAACTGTTACGTAAAACTAAGTCTTGTTGTCTAAAGAGTAATGGTCAATGTCACACTAAAATATAACTGTTACGTAAAACTAAGTCTTGTTGTCTAAAGAGTAATGGTCAATGTCACACTAAAATATAACTGTTACGTAAAACTAAGTCTTGTTGTCTAAAGAGTAATGGTCAATGTCACACTAAAATATAACTGTTACGTAAAACTAAGTCATGTTGTCTAAAGAGTAATGGTCAATGTCACACTAAAATATAACAGTTGTGTAAAACTAAGTCTTGTTGTCTAAAGAGTAATGGTCAATGTCACACTAAAATATAACTGTTACGTAAAACTAAGTCTTGTTGTCTAAAGAGTAATGGTCAATGTCACACTAAAATATAACTGTTACGTAAAACTAAGTCTTGTTGTCTAAAGAGTAATGGTCAATGTCACACTAAAATATAACTGTTACGTAAAACTAAGTCTTGTTGTCTAAAGAGTAATGGTCAATGTCACACTAAAATATAACTGTTACGTAAAACTAAGTCTTGTTGTCTAAAGAGTAATGGTCAATGTCACACTAAAATATAACTGTTACGTAAAACTAAGTCTTGTTGTCTAAAGAGTAATGGTCAATGTCACACTAAAATATAACTGTTACGTAAAACTAAGTCTTGTTGTCTAAAGAGTAATGGTCAATTTCACACTAAAATATAACTGTTACGTAAAACTAAGTCTTGTTGTCTAAAGAGTAATGGTCAATGTCACACTAAAATATAACTGTTACGTAAAACTAAGTCTTGTTGTCTAAAGAGTAATGGTCAATGTCACACTAAAATATAACTGTTACGTAAAACTAAGTCTTGTTGTCTAAAGAGTAATGGTCAATGTCACACTAAAATATAACTGTTACGTAAAACTAAGTCTTGTTGTCTAAAGAGTAATGGTCAATGTCACACTAAAATATAACTGTTACGTAAAACTAAGTCTTGTTGTCTAAAGAGTAATGGTCAATGTCACACTAAAATATAACTGTTACGTAAAACTAAGTCTTGTTGTCTAAAGAGTAATGGTCAATGTCACACTAAAATATAACTTATGTAAAACAAAGTCTTGTCTAAAGAGTAATGGTCAATGTCACATTAAAATATAACTGTTACGTAAAACTAAGTCTTGTTGTCTAAAGAGTAATGGTCAATGTCACACTAAAATATAACTGTTACGTAAAACTAAGTCTTGTTGTCTAAAGAGTAATGGTCAATGTCACACTAAAATATAACTGTTACGTAAAACTAAGTCTTGTTGTCTAAAGAGTAATGGTCAATGTCACACTAAAATATAGCTTACGTAAAACAAAGTCTTGTTGTCTAAAGAGTAATGGTCAATGTCACACTAAAATATAACTTACGTAAAACTAAGTCTTGTTGTCTAAAGAGTAATGGTCAATGTCACACTAAAATATAACTGTTACGTAAAACTAAGTCTTGTTGTCTAAAGAGTAATGGTCAATGTCACACTAAAATATAACTGTTACGTAAAACTAAGTCTTGTTGTCTAAAGAGTAATGGTCAATGTCACACTAAAATATAACTGTTACGTAAAACTAAGTCTTGTTGTCTAAAGAGTAATGGTCAATGTCACACTAAAATATAACTGTTATGCAAAACTAAGTCTTGTTGTCTAAAGAGTAATGGTCAATGTCACACTAAAATATAACTGTTACGTAAAACTAAGTCTTGTTGTCTAAAGAGTAATGGTCAATGTCACACTAAAATATAACTGTTACGTAAAACTAAGTCTTATTTAAAGAGTAATGGTCAATGTCACACTAAAATATAACTGTTACGTAAAACTAAGTCTTGTTGTCTAAAGAGTAATGGTCAATGTCACACTAAAATATAACTTATGTAAAACAAAGTCTTGTCTAAAGAGTAATGGTCAATGTCACACTAAAATATAACTGTTACATAAAACTAAGTCTTGTTGTCTAAAGAGTAATGGTCAATGTCACACTAAAATATAACTGTTACGTTAAACAAAGTCTTGCTGTCTAAAGAGTAATGGTCAATGTCACACTAAAATATAACTTACGTAAAACTAAGTCTTGTTGTCTAAAGAGTAATGGTCAATGTCACACTAAAATATAACTTATGTAAAACAAAGTCTTGTCTAAAGAGTAATGGTCAATGTCACACTAAAATATAACTGTTACATAAAACTAAGTCTTGTTGTCTAAAGAGTAATGGTCAATGTCACACTAAAATATAACTGTTACGTAAAACTAAGTCATGTTGTCTAAAGAGTAATGGTCAATGTCACACTAAAATATAACTGTTATGTAAAGCTAAGTTTTGTTGTCTAAAGAGTAATGGTCAATGTCACACTAAAATATAACTGTTACGTAAAGCTAAGTCTTGTTGTCGAAAGAGTAATGGTCAATGTCACACTAAAATATAACTGTTACGTAAAACTAAGTCTTGTTGTCTAAAGAGTAATGGTCAATGTCACACTAAAATATAACTGTTACGTAAAACTAGTCTTGTTGTCTAAAGAGTAATGGTCAATGTCACACTAAAATATAACTGTTACGTAAAACTAAGTCTTGTTGTCTAAAGAGTAATGGTCAATGTCACACTAAAATATAACTTACGTAAAGCAAAGTCTTGTTGTCTAAAGAGTAATGGTCAATGTCACACTAAAATATAACTGTTACGTAAAACTAAGTCTTGTTGTCTAAAGAGTAATGGTCAATGTCACACTAAAATATAACTTATGTAAAACAAAGTCTTGTCTAAAGAGTAATGGTCAATGTCACACTAAAATATAACTGTTACGTAAAACTAAGTCTTGTTGTCTAAAGAGTAATGGTCAATGTCACACTAAAATATAACTGTTACGTAAAACAAAGTCTTGTTGTCTAAAGAGTAATGGTCAATGTCACACTAAAATATAACTGTTACGTAAAACTAAGTCTTGTTGTCTAAAGAGTAATGGTCAATGTCACACTAAAATATAACTTACGTAAAACAAAGTCTTGTTGTCTAAAGAGTAATGGTCAATGTCACACTAAAATATAACTGTTACGTAAAACTAAGTCATGTTGTCTAAAGAGTAATGGTCAATGTCACACTAAAATATAACTGTTACGTAAAACTAAGTCTTGTTGTCTAAAGAGTAATGGTCAATGTCACACTCAAATATAACTGTTACGTAAAACTAGTCTTGTTGTCTAAAGAGTAATGGTCAATGTCACACTAAAATATAACTGTTACGTAAAACTAAGTCTTGTTGTCTAAAGAGTAATGGTCAATGTCACACTAAAATATAACTGTTACGTAAAACTAAGTCTTGTTGTCTAAAGAGTAATGGTCAATGTCACACTAAAATATAACTGTTACGTAAAGCTAAGTCTTGTTGTCTAAAGAGTAATGGTCAATGTCACACTAAAATATAACTGTTACGTAAAACTAAGTCTTGTTGTCTAAAGAGTAATGGTCAATGTCACACTAAAATATAACTGTTACGTAAAACTAAGTCTTGTTGTCTAAAGAGTAATGGTCAATGTCACACTAAAATATAACTGTTACGTAAAGCTAAGTCTTGTTGTCTAAAGAGTAATGGTCAATGTCACACTAAAATATAACTTATGTAAAACTAAGTCTTGTTGTCTAAAGAGTAATGGTCAATGTCACACTAAAATATAACTGTTACGTAAAACTAAGTCTTGTTGTCTAAAGAGTAATGGTCAATGTCACACTAAAATATAACTGTTACGTAAAACTAAGTCTTGTTGTCTAAAGAGTAATGGTCAATGTCACACTAAAATATAACTGTTACGTAAAACAAAGTCTTGTTGTCTAAAGAGTAATGGTCAATGTCACACTAAAATATAACTTACGTAAAACTAAGTCTTGTTGTCTAAAGAGTAATGGTCAATGTCACACTAAAATATAACTGTTACGTAAAACTAAGTCATGTTGTCTAAAGAGTAATGGTCAATGTCACACTAAAATATAACTGTTATGTAAAGCTAAGTTTTGTTGTCTAAAGAGTAATGGTCAATGTCACACTAAAATATAACTGTTACGTAAAGCTAAGTCTTGTTGTCGAAAGAGTAATGGTCAATGTCACACTAAAATATAACTGTTACGTAAAACTATGTCTTGTTGTCTAAAGAGTAATGGTCAATGTCACACTAAAATATAACTGTTACGTAAAACTAGTCTTGTTGTCCAAATAGTAATGGTCAATGTCACACTAAAATATAACTGTTACGTAAAACTAAGTCTTGTTGTCTAAAGAGTAATGGTCAATGTCACACTAAAATATAACTGTTACGTAAAACAAAGTCTTGTTGTCTAAAGAGTAATGGTCAATGTCACACTAAAATATAACTGTTACGTAAAACTAAGTCTTGTTGTCTAAAGAGTAATGGTCAATGTCACACTAAAATATAACTTACGTAAAACAAAGTCTTGTTGTCTAAAGAGTAATGGTCAATGTCACACTAAAATATAACTGTTACGTAAAACTAAGTCATGTTGTCTAAAGAGTAATGGTCAATGTCACACTAAAATATAACTGTTACGTAAAACTAAGTCTTGTTGTCTAAAGAGTAATGGTCAATGTCACACTCAAATATAACTGTTACGTAAAACTAGTCTTGTTGTCTAAAGAGTAATGGTCAATGTCACACTAAAATATAACTGTTACGTAAAACTAAGTCTTGTTGTCTAAAGAGTAATGGTCAATGTCACACTAAAATATAACTGTTACGTAAAACTAAGTCTTGTTGTCTAAAGAGTAATGGTCAATGTCACACTAAAATATAACTGTTACGTAAAGCTAAGTCTTGTTGTCTAAAGAGTAATGGTCAATGTCACACTAAAATATAACTGTTACGTAAAACTAAGTCTTGTTGTCTAAAGAGTAATGGTCAATGTCACACTAAAATATAACTGTTACGTAAAACTAAGTCTTGTTGTCTAAAGAGTAATGGTCAATGTCACACTAAAATATAACTGTTACGTAAAGCTAAGTCTTGTTGTCTAAAGAGTAATGGTCAATGTCACACTAAAATATAACTTATGTAAAACTAAGTCTTGTTGTCTAAAGAGTAATGGTCAATGTCACACTAAAATATAACTGTTACGTAAAACTAAGTCTTGTTGTCTAAAGAGTAATGGTCAATGTCACACTAAAATATAACTGTTACGTAAAACTAAGTCTTGTTGTCTAAAGAGTAATGGTCAATGTCACACTAAAATATAACTGTTACGTAAAACAAAGTCTTGTTGTCTAAAGAGTAATGGTCAATGTCACACTAAAATATAACTTACGTAAAACTAAGTCTTGTTGTCTAAAGAGTAATGGTCAATGTCACACTAAAATATAACTGTTACGTAAAACTAAGTCATGTTGTCTAAAGAGTAATGGTCAATGTCACACTAAAATATAACTGTTATGTAAAGCTAAGTTTTGTTGTCTAAAGAGTAATGGTCAATGTCACACTAAAATATAACTGTTACGTAAAGCTAAGTCTTGTTGTCGAAAGAGTAATGGTCAATGTCACACTAAAATATAACTGTTACGTAAAACTATGTCTTGTTGTCTAAAGAGTAATGGTCAATGTCACACTAAAATATAACTGTTACGTAAAACTAGTCTTGTTGTCCAAATAGTAATGGTCAATGTCACACTAAAATATAACTGTTACGTAAAACTAAGTCTTGTTGTCTAAAGAGTAATGGTCAATGTCACACTAAAATATAACTTACGTAAAGCAAAGTCTTGTTGTCTAAAGAGTAATGGTCAATGTCACACTAAAATATAACTGTTACGTAAAACTAAGTCTTGTTGTCTAAAGAGTAATGGTCAATGTCACACTAAAATATAACTTATGTAAAACAAAGTCTTGTCTAAAGAGTAATGGTCAATGTCACACTAAAATATAACTGTTACGTAAAACTAAGTCTTGTTGTCTAAAGAGTAATGGTCAATGTCACACTAAAATATAACTGTTACGTAAAACAAAGTCTTGTTGTCTAAAGAGTAATGGTCAATGTCACACTAAAATATAACTGTTACGTAAAACTAAGTCTTGTTGTCTAAAGAGTAATGGTCAATGTCACACTAAAATATAACTTACGTAAAACAAAGTCTTGTTGTCTAAAGAGTAATGGTCAATGTCACACTAAAATATAACTGTTACGTAAAACTAAGTCTTGTTGTCTAAAGAGTAATGGTCAATGTCACACTAAAATATAACTGTTACGTTAAACTAAGTCTTGTTGTCTAAAGAGTAATGGTCAATGTCACACTAAAATATAACTGTTACGTAAAACTAAGTCTTGTTGTCTAAAGAGTAATGGTCAATGTCACACTAAAATATAACTGTTACGTAAAACTAAGTCTTGTTGTCTAAAGAGTAATGGTCAATGTCACACTAAAATATAACTGTTACGTAAAACTAAGTCTTGTTGTCTAAAGAGTAATGGTCAATGTCACACTAAAATATAACTGTTACGTAAAACTAAGTCTTGTTGTCTAAAGAGTAATGGTCAATGTCACACTAAAATATAACTGTTACGTAAAACTAAGTCTTGTTGTCTAAAGAGTAATGGTCAATGTCACACTAAAATATAACTGTTATGCAAAACTAAGTCTTGTTGTCTAAAGAGTAATGGTCAATGTCACACTAAAATATAACTGTTACGTAAAACTAAGTCTTGTTGTCTAAAGAGTAATGGTCAATGTCACACTAAAATATAACTGTTACGTAAAACTAAGTCTTATTTAAAGAGTAATGGTCAATGTCACACTAAAATATAACTGTTACGTAAAACTAAGTCTTGTTGTCTAAAGAGTAATGGTCAATGTCACACTAAAATATAACTGTTACGTAAAACTAAGTCTTGTTGTCTAAAGAGTAATGGTCAATGTCACACTAAAATATAGCTTACGTAAAACAAAGTCTTGTTGTCTAAAGAGTAATGGTCAATGTCACACTAAAATATAACTTACGTAAAACTAAGTCTTGTTGTCTAAAGAGTAATGGTCAATGTCACACTAAAATATAACTGTTACGTAAAACTAAGTCTTGTTGTCTAAAGAGTAATGGTCAATGTCACACTAAAATATAACTGTTACGTAAAACTAAGTCTTGTTGTCTAAAGAGTAATGGTCAATGTCACACTAAAATATAACTTATGTAAAACAAAGTCTTGTCTAAAGAGTAATGGTCAATGTCACACTAAAATATAACTGTTACATAAAACTAAGTCTTGTTGTCTAAAGAGTAATGGTCAATGTCACACTAAAATATAACTGTTACGTTAAACAAAGTCTTGTTGTCTAAAGAGTAATGGTCAATGTCACACTAAAATATAACTTACGTAAAACTAAGTCTTGTTGTCTAAAGAGTAATGGTCAATGTCACACTAAAATATAACTGTTACGTAAAACTAAGTCATGTTGTCTAAAGAGTAATGGTCAATGTCACACTAAAATATAACTGTTATGTAAAGCTAAGTTTTGTTGTCTAAAGAGTAATGGTCAATGTCACACTAAAATATAACTGTTACGTAAAGCTAAGTCTTGTTGTCGAAAGAGTAATGGTCAATGTCACACTAAAATATAACTGTTACGTAAAACTAAGTCTTGTTGTCTAAAGAGTAATGGTCAATGTCACACTAAAATATAACTGTTACGTAAAACTAGTCTTGTTGTCTAAAGAGTAATGGTCAATGTCACACTAAAATATAACTGTTACGTAAAACTAAGTCTTGTTGTCTAAAGAGTAATGGTCAATGTCACACTAAAATATAACTGTTACGTAAAACTAGTCTTGTTGTCTAAAGAGTAATGGTCAATGTCACACTAAAATATAACTTACGTAAAGCAAAGGCTTGTTGTCTAAAGAGTAATGGTCAATGTCACACTAAAATATAACTGTTACGTAAAACTAAGTCTTGTTGTCTAAAGAGTAATGGTCAATGTCACACTAAAATATAACTTATGTAAAACAAAGTCTTGTCTAAAGAGTAATGGTCAATGTCACACTAAAATATAACTGTTACGTAAAACTAAGTCTTGTTGTCTAAAGAGTAATGGTCAATGTCACACTAAAATATAACTGTTACGTAAAACAAAGTCTTGTTGTCTAAAGAGTAATGGTCAATGTCACACTAAAATATAACTGTTACGTAAAACTAAGTCTTGTTGTCTAAAGAGTAATGGTTAATGTCACACTAAAATATAACTTACGTAAAACAAAGTCTTGTTGTCTAAAGAGTAATGGTCAATGTCACACTAAAATATAACTGTTACGTAAAACTAAGTCATGTTGTCTAAAGAGTAATGGTCAATGTCACACTAAAATATAACTGTTACGTAAAACTAAGTCTTGTTGTCTAAAGAGTAATGGTCAATGTCACACTAAAATATAACTGTTACGTAAAACTAGTCTTGTTGTCTAAAGAGTAATGGTCAATGTCACACTAAAATATAACTGTTACGTAAAACTAAGTCTTGTTGTCTAAAGAGTAATGGTCAATGTCACACTAAAATATAACTGTTACGTAAAACTAAGTCTTGTTGTCTAAAGAGTAATGGTCAATGTCACACTAAAATATAACTGTTACGTAAAGCTAAGTCTTGTTGTCTAAAGAGTAATGGTCAATGTCACACTAAAATATAACTGTTACGTAAAACTAAGTCTTGTTGTCTAAAGAGTAATGGTCAATGTCACACTAAAATATAACTGTTACGTAAAACTAAGTCTTGTTGTCTAAAGAGTAATGGTCAATGTCACACTAAAATATAACTGTTACGTAAAGCTAAGTCTTGTTGTCTAAAGAGTAATGGTCAATGTCACACTAAAATATAACTTATGTAAAACTAAGTCTTGTTGTCTAAAGAGTAATGGTCAATGTCACACTAAAATATAACTGTTACGTAAAACTAAGTCTTGTTGTCTAAAGAGTAATGGTCAATGTCACACTAAAATATAACTGTTACGTAAAACTAAGTCTTGTTGTCTAAAGAGTAATGGTCAATGTCACACTAAAATATAACTGTTACGTAAAACAAAGTATTGTTGTCTAAAGAGTAATGGTCAATGTCACACTAAAATATAACTTACGTAAAACTAAGTCTTGTTGTCTAAAGAGTAATGGTCAATGTCACACTAAAATATAACTGTTACGTAAAACTAAGTCATGTTGTCTAAAGAGTAATGGTCAATGTCACACTAAAATATAACTGTTATGTAAAGCTAAGTTTTGTTGTCTAAAGAGTAATGGTCAATGTCACACTAAAATATAACTGTTACGTAAAGCTAAGTCTTGTTGTCGAAAGAGTAATGGTCAATGTCACACTAAAATATAACTGTTACGTAAAACTATGTCTTGTTGTCTAAAGAGTAATGGTCAATGTCACACTAAAATATAACTGTTACGTAAAACTAGTCTTGTTGTCTAAAGAGTAATGGTCAATGTCACACTAAAATATAACTGTTACGTAAAACTAAGTCTTGTTGTCTAAAGAGTAATGGTCAATGTCACACTAAAATATAACTTACGTAAAGCAAAGTCTTGTTGTCTAAAGAGTAATGGTCAATGTCACACTAAAATATAACTGTTACGTAAAACTAAGTCTTGTTGTCTAAAGAGTAATGGTCAATGTCACACTAAAATATAACTTATGTAAAACAAAGTCTTGTCTAAAGAGTAATGGTCAATGTCACACTAAAATATAACTGTTACGTAAAACTAAGTCTTGTTGTCTAAAGAGTAATGGTCAATGTCACACTAAAATATAACTGTTACGTAAAACAAAGTCTTGTTGTCTAAAGAGTAATGGTCAATGTCACACTAAAATATAACTGTTACGTAAAACTAAGTCTTGTTGTCTAAAGAGTAATGGTCAATGTCACACTAAAATATAACTGTTACGTAAAACAAAGTCTTGTTGTCTAAAGAGTAATGGTCAATGTCACACTAAAATATAACTGTTACGTAAAACTAAGTCTTGTTGTCTAAAGAGTAATGGTCAATGTCACACTAAAATATAACTGTTACGTTAAGCTAAGTCTTGTTGTCTAAAGAGTAATGGTCAATGTCACACTAAAATATAACTGTTACGTAAAACTAAGTCTTGTTGTCTAAAGAGTAATGGTCAATGTCACACTAAAATATAACTGTTACGTAAAACTAAGTCTTGTTGTCTAAAGAGTAATGGTCAATGTCACACTAAAATATAACTGTTACGTAAAACTAAGTCTTATTTAAAGAGTAATGGTCAATGTCACACTAAAATATAACTGTTACGTAAAACTAAGTCTTGTTGTCTAAAGAGTAATGGTCAATGTCACACTAAAATATAACTTATGTAAAACAAAGTCTTGTCTAAAGAGTAATGGTCAATGTCACACTAAAATATAACTGTTACATAAAACTAAGTCTTGTTGTCTAAAGAGTAATGGTCAATGTCACACTAAAATATAACTGTTACGTTAAACAAAGTCTTGTTGTCTAAAGAGTAATGGTCAATGTCACACTAAAATATAACTTACGTAAAACTAAGTCTTGTTGTCTAAAGAGTAATGGTCAATGTCACACTAAAATATAACTGTTACGTAAAACTAAGTCATGTTGTCTAAAGAGTAATGGTCAATGTCACACTAAAATATAACTGTTATGTAAAGCTAAGTTTTGTTGTCTAAAGAGTAATGGTCAATGTCACACTAAAATATAACTGTTACGTAAAGCTAAGTCTTGTTGTCGAAAGAGTAATGGTCAATGTCACACTAAAATATAACTGTTACGTAAAACTAAGTCTTGTTGTCTAAAGAGTAATGGTCAATGTCACACTAAAATATAACTGTTACGTAAAACTAGTCTTGTTGTCTAAAGAGTAATGGTCAATGTCACACTAAAATATAACTGTTACGTAAAACTAAGTCTTGTTGTCTAAAGAGTAATGGTCAATGTCACACTAAAATATAACTGTTACGTAAAACTAGTCTTGTTGTCTAAAGAGTAATGGTCAATGTCACACTAAAATATAACTTACGTAAAGCAAAGTCTTGTTGTCTAAAGAGTAATGGTCAATGTCACACTAAAATATAACTGTTACGTAAAACTAAGTCTTGTTGTCTAAAGAGTAATGGTCAATGTCACACTAAAATATAACTTATGTAAAACAAAGTCTTGTCTAAAGAGTAATGGTCAATGTCACACTAAAATATAACTGTTACGTAAAACTAAGTCTTGTTGTCTAAAGAGTAATGGTCAATGTCACACTAAAATATAACTGTTACGTAAAACAAAGTCTTGTTGTCTAAAGAGTAATGGTCAATGTCACACTAAAATATAACTGTTACGTAAAACTAAGTCTTGTTGTCTAAAGAGTAATGGTCAATGTCACACTAAAATATAACTGTTACGTAAAACTAAGTCTTATTTAAAGAGTAATGGTCAATGTCACACTAAAATATAACTGTTACGTAAAACTAAGTCTTGTTGTCTAAAGAGTAATGGTCAATGTCACACTAAAATATAACTTATGTAAAACAAAGTCTTGTCTAAAGAGTAATGGTCAATGTCACACTAAAATATAACTGTTACATAAAACTAAGTCTTGTTGTCTAAAGAGTAATGGTCAATGTCACACTAAAATATAACTGTTACGTTAAACAAAGTCTTGTTGTCTAAAGAGTAATGGTCAATGTCACACTAAAATATAACTTACGTAAAACTAAGTCTTGTTGTCTAAAGAGTAATGGTCAATGTCACACTAAAATATAACTGTTACGTAAAACTAAGTCATGTTGTCTAAAGAGTAATGGTCAATGTCACACTAAAATATAACTGTTATGTAAAGCTAAGTTTTGTTGTCTAAAGAGTAATGGTCAATGTCACACTAAAATATAACTGTTACGTAAAGCTAAGTCTTGTTGTCGAAAGAGTAATGGTCAATGTCACACTAAAATATAACTGTTACGTAAAACTAAGTCTTGTTGTCTAAAGAGTAATGGTCAATGTCACACTAAAATATAACTGTTACGTAAAACTAGTCTTGTTGTCTAAAGAGTAATGGTCAATGTCACACTAAAATATAACTGTTACGTAAAACTAAGTCTTGTTGTCTAAAGAGTAATGGTCAATGTCACACTAAAATATAACTGTTACGTAAAACTAGTCTTGTTGTCTAAAGAGTAATGGTCAATGTCACACTAAAATATAACTGTTACGTTAAACAAAGTCTTGTTGTCTAAAGAGTAATGGTCAATGTCACACTAAAATATAACTTACGTAAAACTAAGTCTTGTTGTCTAAAGAGTAATGGTCAATGTCACACTAAAATATAACTGTTACGTAAAGCTAAGTCTTGTTGTCGAAAGAGTAATGGTCAATGTCACACTAAAATATAACTGTTACGTAAAACTAAGTCTTGTTGTCTAAAGAGTAATGGTCAATGTCACACTAAAATATAACTGTTACGTAAAACTAGTCTTGTTGTCTAAAGAGTAATGGTCAATGTCACACTAAAATATAACTGTTACGTAAAACTAAGTCTTGTTGTCTAAAGAGTAATGGTCAATGTCACACTAAAATATAACTGTTACGTAAAACTAGTCTTGTTGTCTAAAGAGTAATGGTCAATGTCACACTAAAATATAACTTACGTAAAGCAAAGTCTTGTTGTCTAAAGAGTAATGGTCAATGTCACACTAAAATATAACTGTTACGTAAAACTAAGTCTTGTTGTCTAAAGAGTAATGGTCAATGTCACACTAAAATATAACTTATGTAAAACAAAGTCTTGTCTAAAGAGTAATGGTCAATGTCACACTAAAATATAACTGTTACGTTAAACAAAGTCTTGTTGTCTAAAGAGTAATGGTCAATGTCACACTAAAATATAACTGTTACGTAAAACTAGTCTTGTTGTCTAAAGAGTAATGGTCAATGTCACACTAAAATATAACTTACGTAAAGCAAAGTCTTGTTGTCTAAAGAGTAATGGTCAATGTCACACTAAAATATAACTGTTACGTAAAACTAAGTCTTGTTGTCTAAAGAGTAATGGTCAATGTCACACTAAAATATAACTTATGTAAAACAAAGTCTTGTCTAAAGAGTAATGGTCAATGTCACACTAAAATATAACTGTTACGTTAAACAAAGTCTTGTTGTCTAAAGAGTAATGGTCAATGTCACACTAAAATATAACTTACGTAAAACTAAGTCTTGTTGTCTAAAGAGTAATGGTCAATGTCACACTAAAATATAACTGTTACGTAAAACTAAGTCATGTTGTCTAAAGAGTAATGGTCAATGTCACACTAAAATATAACTGTTATGTAAAGCTAAGTTTTGTTGTCTAAAGAGTAATGGTCAATGTCACACTAAAATATAACTGTTACGTAAAGCTAAGTCTTGTTGTCGAAAGAGTAATGGTCAATGTCACACTAAAATATAACTGTTACGTAAAACTAAGTCTTGTTGTCTAAAGAGTAATGGTCAATGTCACACTAAAATATAACTGTTACGTAAAACTAGTCTTGTTGTCTAAAGAGTAATGGTCAATGTCACACTAAAATATAACTGTTACGTAAAACTAAGTCTTGTTGTCTAAAGAGTAATGGTCAATGTCACACTAAAATATAACTGTTACGTAAAACTAGTCTTGTTGTCTAAAGAGTAATGGTCAATGTCACACTAAAATATAACTTACGTAAAGCAAAGTCTTGTTGTCTAAAGAGTAATGGTCAATGTCACACTAAAATATAACTGTTACGTAAAACTAAGTCTTGTTGTCTAAAGAGTAATGGTCAATGTCACACTAAAATATAACTTATGTAAAACAAAGTCTTGTCTAAAGAGTAATGGTCAATGTCACACTAAAATATAACTGTTACGTTAAACAAAGTCTTGTTGTCTAAAGAGTAATGGTCAATGTCACACTAAAATATAACTTACGTAAAACTAAGTCTTGTTGTCTAAAGAGTAATGGTCAATGTCACACTAAAATATAACTGTTACGTAAAACTAAGTCATGTTGTCTAAAGAGTAATGGTCAATGTCACACTAAAATATAACTGTTATGTAAAGCTAAGTTTTGTTGTCTAAAGAGTAATGGTCAATGTCACACTAAAATATAACTGTTACGTAAAGCTAAGTCTTGTTGTCGAAAGAGTAATGGTCAATGTCACACTAAAATATAACTGTTACGTAAAACTAAGTCTTGTTGTCTAAAGAGTAATGGTCAATGTCACACTAAAATATAACTGTTACGTAAAACTAGTCTTGTTGTCTAAAGAGTAATGGTCAATGTCACACTAAAATATAACTGTTACGTAAAACTAAGTCTTGTTGTCTAAAGAGTAATGGTCAATGTCACACTAAAATATAACTGTTACGTAAAACTAGTCTTGTTGTCTAAAGAGTAATGGTCAATGTCACACTAAAATATAACTTACGTAAAGCAAAGTCTTGTTGTCTAAAGAGTAATGGTCAATGTCACACTAAAATATAACTGTTACGTAAAACTAAGTCTTGTTGTCTAAAGAGTAATGGTCAATGTCACACTAAAATATAACTTATGTAAAACAAAGTCTTGTCTAAAGAGTAATGGTCAATGTCACACTAAAATATAACTGTTACATAAAACTAAGTCTTGTTGTCTAAAGAGTAATGGTCAATGTCACACTAAAATATAACTGTTACGTTAAACAAAGTCTTGTTGTCTAAAGAGTAATGGTCAATGTCACACTAAAATATAACTTACGTAAAACTAAGTCTTGTTGTCTAAAGAGTAATGGTCAATGTCACACTAAAATATAACTGTTACGTAAAACTAAGTCATGTTGTCTAAAGAGTAATGGTCAATGTCACACTAAAATATAACTGTTATGTAAAGCTAAGTTTTGTTGTCTAAAGAGTAATGGTCAATGTCACACTAAAATATAACTGTTACGTAAAGCTAAGTCTTGTTGTCGAAAGAGTAATGGTCAATGTCACACTAAAATATAACTGTTACGTAAAACTAAGTCTTGTTGTCTAAAGAGTAATGGTCAATGTCACACTAAAATATAACTGTTACGTAAAACTAGTCTTGTTGTCTAAAGAGTAATGGTCAATGTCACACTAAAATATAACTGTTACGTAAAACTAAGTCTTGTTGTCTAAAGAGTAATGGTCAATGTCACACTAAAATATAACTGTTACGTAAAACTAGTCTTGTTGTCTAAAGAGTAATGGTCAATGTCACACTAAAATATAACTTACGTAAAGCAAAGTCTTGTTGTCTAAAGAGTAATGGTCAATGTCACACTAAAATATAACTGTTACGTAAAACTAAGTCTTGTTGTCTAAAGAGTAATGGTCAATGTCACACTAAAATATAACTTATGTAAAACAAAGTCTTGTCTAAAGAGTAATGGTCAATGTCACACTAAAATATAACTGTTACGTAAAACTAAGTCTTGTTGTCTAAAGAGTAATGGTCAATGTCACACTAAAATATAACTGTTACGTAAAACAAAGTCTTGTTGTCTAAAGAGTAATGGTCAATGTCACACTAAAATATAACTGTTACGTAAAACTAAGTCTTGTTGTCTAAAGAGTAATGGTCAATGTCACACTAAAATATAACTTACGTAAAACAAAGTCTTGTTGTCTAAAGAGTAATGGTCAATGTCACACTAAAATATAACTGTTACGTAAAACTAAGTCATGTTGTCTAAAGAGTAATGGTCAATGTCACACTAAAATATAACTGTTACGTAAAACTAAGTCTTGTTGTCTAAAGAGTAATGGTCAATGTCACACTAAAATATAACTGTTACGTAAAACTAGTCTTGTTGTCTAAAGAGTAATGGTCAATGTCACACTAAAATATAACTGTTACGTAAAACTAAGTCTTGTTGTCTAAAGAGTAATGGTCAATGTCACACTAAAATATAACTGTTACGTAAAACTAAGTCTTGTTGTCTAAAGAGTAATGGTCAATGTCACACTAAAATATAACTGTTACGTAAAGCTAAGTCTTGTTGTCTAAAGAGTAATGGTCAATGTCACACTAAAATATAACTGTTACGTAAAACTAAGTCTTGTTGTCTAAAGAGTAATGGTCAATGTCACACTAAAATATAACTGTTACGTAAAACTAAGTCTTGTTGTCTAAAGAGTAATGGTCAATGTCACACTAAAATATAACTGTTACGTAAAGCTAAGTCTTGTTGTCTAAAGAGTAATGGTCAATGTCACACTAAAATATAACTTATGTAAAACTAAGTCTTGTTGTCTAAAGAGTAATGGTCAATGTCACACTAAAATATAACTGTTACGTAAAACTAAGTCTTGTTGTCTAAAGAGTAATGGTCAATGTCACACTAAAATATAACTGTTACGTAAAACTAAGTCTTGTTGTCTAAAGAGTAATGGTCAATGTCACACTAAAATATAACTGTTACGTAAAACAAAGTCTTGTTGTCTAAAGAGTAATGGTCAATGTCACACTAAAATATAACTTACGTAAAACTAAGTCTTGTTGTCTAAAGAGTAATGGTCAATGTCACACTAAAATATAACTGTTACGTAAAACTAAGTCATGTTGTCTAAAGAGTAATGGTCAATGTCACACTAAAATATAACTGTTATGTAAAGCTAAGTTTTGTTGTCTAAAGAGTAATGGTCAATGTCACACTAAAATATAACTGTTACGTAAAGCTAAGTCTTGTTGTCGAAAGAGTAATGGTCAATGTCACACTAAAATATAACTGTTACGTAAAACTATGTCTTGTTGTCTAAAGAGTAATGGTCAATGTCACACTAAAATATAACTGTTACGTAAAACTAGTCTTGTTGTCTAAAGAGTAATGGTCAATGTCACACTAAAATATAACTGTTACGTAAAACTAAGTCTTGTTGTCTAAAGAGTAATGGTCAATGTCACACTAAAATATAACTTACGTAAAGCAAAGTCTTGTTGTCTAAAGAGTAATGGTCAATGTCACACTAAAATATAACTGTTACGTAAAACTAAGTCTTGTTGTCTAAAGAGTAATGGTCAATGTCACACTAAAATATAACTTATGTAAAACAAAGTCTTGTCTAAAGAGTAATGGTCAATGTCACACTAAAATATAACTGTTACGTAAAACTAAGTCTTGTTGTCTAAAGAGTAATGGTCAATGTCACACTAAAATATAACTGTTACGTAAAACAAAGTCTTGTTGTCTAAAGAGTAATGGTCAATGTCACACTAAAATATAACTGTTACGTAAAACTAAGTCTTGTTGTCTAAAGAGTAATGGTCAATGTCACACTAAAATATAACTTACGTAAAACAAAGTCTTGTTGTCTAAAGAGTAATGGTCAATGTCACACTAAAATATAACTGTTACGTAAAACTAGTCTTGTTGTCTAAAGAGTAATGGTCAATGTCACACTAAAATATAACTTACGTAAAGCAAAGTCTTGTTGTCTAAAGAGTAATGGTCAATGTCACACTAAAATATAACTGTTACGTAAAACTAAGTCTTGTTGTCTAAAGAGTAATGGTCAATGTCACACTAAAATATAACTTATGTAAAACAAAGTCTTGTCTAAAGAGTAATGGTCAATGTCACACTAAAATATAACTGTTACGTAAAACTAAGTCTTGTTGTCTAAAGAGTAATGGTCAATGTCACACTAAAATATAACTGTTACGTAAAACAAAGTCTTGTTGTCTAAAGAGTAATGGTCAATGTCACACTAAAATATAACTGTTACGTAAAACTAAGTCTTGTTGTCTAAAGAGTAATGGTCAATGTCACACTAAAATATAACTTACGTAAAACAAAGTCTTGTTGTCTAAAGAGTAATGGTCAATGTCACACTAAAATATAACTGTTACGTAAAACTAAGTCATGTTGTCTAAAGAGTAATGGTCAATGTCACACTAAAATATAACTGTTACGTAAAACTAAGTCTTGTTGTCTAAAGAGTAATGGTCAATGTCACACTAAAATATAACTGTTACGTAAAACTAGTCTTGTTGTCTAAAGAGTAATGGTCAATGTCACACTAAAATATAACTGTTACGTAAAACTAAGTCTTGTTGTCTAAAGAGTAATGGTCAATGTCACACTAAAATATAACTGTTACGTAAAACTAAGTCTTGTTGTCTAAAGAGTAATGGTCAATGTCACACTAAAATATAACTGTTACGTAAAGCTAAGTCTTGTTGTCTAAAGAGTAATGGTCAATGTCACACTAAAATATAACTGTTACGTAAAACTAAGTCTTGTTGTCTAAAGAGTAATGGTCAATGTCACACTAAAATATAACTGTTACGTAAAACTAAGTCTTGTTGTCTAAAGAGTAATGGTCAATGTCACACTAAAATATAACTGTTACGTAAAGCTAAGTCTTGTTGTCTAAAGAGTAATGGTCAATGTCACACTAAAATATAACTTATGTAAAACTAAGTCTTGTTGTCTAAAGAGTAATGGTCAATGTCACACTAAAATATAACTGTTACGTAAAACTAAGTCTTGTTGTCTAAAGAGTAATGGTCAATGTCACACTAAAATATAACTGTTACGTAAAACTAAGTCTTGTTGTCTAAAGAGTAATGGTCAATGTCACACTAAAATATAACTGTTACGTAAAACAAAGTATTGTTGTCTAAAGAGTAATGGTCAATGTCACACTAAAATATAACTTACGTAAAACTAAGTCTTGTTGTCTAAAGAGTAATGGTCAATGTCACACTAAAATATAACTGTTACGTAAAACTAAGTCATGTTGTCTAAAGAGTAATGGTCAATGTCACACTAAAATATAACTGTTATGTAAAGCTAAGTTTTGTTGTCTAAAGAGTAATGGTCAATGTCACACTAAAATATAACTGTTACGTAAAGCTAAGTCTTGTTGTCGAAAGAGTAATGGTCAATGTCACACTAAAATATAACTGTTACGTAAAACTATGTCTTGTTGTCTAAAGAGTAATGGTCAATGTCACACTAAAATATAACTGTTACGTAAAACTAGTCTTGTTGTCTAAAGAGTAATGGTCAATGTCACACTAAAATATAACTGTTACGTAAAACTAAGTCTTGTTGTCTAAAGAGTAATGGTCAATGTCACACTAAAATATAACTTACGTAAAGCAAAGTCTTGTTGTCTAAAGAGTAATGGTCAATGTCACACTAAAATATAACTGTTACGTAAAACTAAGTCTTGTTGTCTAAAGAGTAATGGTCAATGTCACACTAAAATATAACTTATGTAAAACAAAGTCTTGTCTAAAGAGTAATGGTCAATGTCACACTAAAATATAACTGTTACGTAAAACTAAGTCTTGTTGTCTAAAGAGTAATGGTCAATGTCACACTAAAATATAACTGTTACGTAAAACAAAGTCTTGTTGTCTAAAGAGTAATGGTCAATGTCACACTAAAATATAACTGTTACGTAAAACTAAGTCTTGTTGTCTAAAGAGTAATGGTCAATGTCACACTAAAATATAACTTACGTAAAACAAAGTCTTGTTGTCTAAAGAGTAATGGTCAATGTCACACTAAAATATAACTGTTACGTAAAACTAAGTCTTGTTGTCTAAAGAGTAATGGTCAATGTCACACTAAAATATAACTGTTACGTTAAACTAAGTCTTGTTGTCTAAAGAGTAATGGTCAATGTCACACTAAAATATAACTGTTACGTAAAACTAAGTCTTGTTGTCTAAAGAGTAATGGTCAATGTCACACTAAAATATAACTGTTACGTAAAACTAAGTCTTGTTGTCTAAAGAGTAATGGTCAATGTCACACTAAAATATAACTGTTACGTAAAACTAAGTCTTATTTAAAGAGTAATGGTCAATGTCACACTAAAATATAACTGTTACGTAAAACTAAGTCTTGTTGTCTAAAGAGTAATGGTCAATGTCACACTAAAATATAACTTATGTAAAACAAAGTCTTGTCTAAAGAGTAATGGTCAATGTCACACTAAAATATAACTGTTACATAAAACTAAGTCTTGTTGTCTAAAGAGTAATGGTCAATGTCACACTAAAATATAACTGTTACGTTAAACAAAGTCTTGTTGTCTAAAGAGTAATGGTCAATGTCACACTAAAATATAACTTACGTAAAACTAAGTCTTGTTGTCTAAAGAGTAATGGTCAATGTCACACTAAAATATAACTGTTACGTAAAACTAAGTCATGTTGTCTAAAGAGTAATGGTCAATGTCACACTAAAATATAACTGTTATGTAAAGCTAAGTTTTGTTGTCTAAAGAGTAATGGTCAATGTCACACTAAAATATAACTGTTACGTAAAGCTAAGTCTTGTTGTCTAAAGAGTAATGGTCAATGTCACACTAAAATATAACTGTTACGTAAAACTAAGTCTTGTTGTCTAAAGAGTAATGGTCAATGTCACACTAAAATATAACTGTTACGTAAAACTAGTCTTGTTGTCTAAAGAGTAATGGTCAATGTCACACTAAAATATAACTGTTACGTAAAACTAAGTCTTGTTGTCTAAAGAGTAATGGTCAATGTCACACTAAAATATAACTGTTACGTAAAACTAGTCTTGTTGTCTAAAGAGTAATGGTCAATGTCACACTAAAATATAACTTACGTAAAGCAAAGTCTTGTTGTCTAAAGAGTAATGGTCAATGTCACACTAAAATATAACTGTTACGTAAAACTAAGTCTTGTTGTCTAAAGAGTAATGGTCAATGTCACACTAAAATATAACTTATGTAAAACAAAGTCTTGTCTAAAGAGTAATGGTCAATGTCACACTAAAATATAACTGTTACGTAAAACTAAGTCTTGTTGTCTAAAGAGTAATGGTCAATGTCACACTAAAATATAACTGTTACGTAAAACAAAGTCTTGTTGTCTAAAGAGTAATGGTCAATGTCACACTAAAATATAACTGTTACGTAAAACTAAGTCTTGTTGTCTAAAGAGTAATGGTCAATGTCACACTAAAATATAACTTACGTAAAACAAAGTCTTGTTGTCTAAAGAGTAATGGTCAATGTCACACTAAAATATAACTGTTACGTAAAACTAAGTCATGTTGTCTAAAGAGTAATGGTCAATGTCACACTAAAATATAACTGTTACGTAAAACTAAGTCTTGTTGTCTAAAGAGTAATGGTCAATGTCACACTAAAATATAACTGTTACGTAAAACTAGTCTTGTTGTCTAAAGAGTAATGGTCAATGTCACACTAAAATATAACTGTTACGTAAAACTAAGTCTTGTTGTCTAAAGAGTAATGGTCAATGTCACACTAAAATATAACTGTTACGTAAAACTAAGTCTTGTTGTCTAAAGAGTAATGGTCAATGTCACACTAAAATATAACTGTTACGTAAAACAAAGTCTTGTTGTCTAAAGAGTAATGGTCAATGTCACACTAAAATATAACTGTTACGTAAAACTAAGTCTTGTTGTCTAAAGAGTAATGGTCAATGTCACACTAAAATATAACTTACGTAAAACAAAGTCTTGTTGTCTAAAGAGTAATGGTCAATGTCACACTAAAATATAACTGTTACGTAAAACTAAGTCATGTTGTCTAAAGAGTAATGGTCAATGTCACACTAAAATATAACTGTTACGTAAAACTAAGTCTTGTTGTCTAAAGAGTAATGGTCAATGTCACACTAAAATATAACTGTTACGTAAAACTAGCCTTGTTGTCTAAAGAGTAATGGTCAATGTCACACTAAAATATAACTGTTACGTAAAACTAAGTCTTGTTGTCTAAAGAGTAATGGTCAATGTCACACTAAAATATAACTGTTACGTAAAACTAAGTCTTGTTGTCTAAAGAGTAATGGTCAATGTCACACTAAAATATAACTGTTACGTAAAGCTAAGTCTTGTTGTCTAAAGAGTAATGGTCAATGTCACACTAAAATATAACTGTTACGTAAAACTAAGTCTTGTTGTCTAAAGAGTAATGGTCAATGTCACACTAAAATATAACTGTTACGTAAAACTAAGTCTTGTTGTCTAAAGAGTAATGGTCAATGTCACACTAAAATATAACTGTTACGTAAAACTAAGTCTTGTTGTCTAAAGAGTAATGGTCAATGTCACACTAAAATATAACTTATGTAAAACTAAGTCTTGTTGTCTAAAGAGTAATGGTCAATGTCACACTAAAATATAACTGTTACGTAAAACTAAGTCTTGTTGTCTAAAGAGTAATGGTCAATGTCACACTAAAATATAACTGTTACGTAAAACTAAGTCTTGTTGTCTAAAGAGTAATGGTCAATGTCACACTAAAATATAACTGTTACGTAAAACAAAGTCTTGTTGTCTAAAGAGTAATGGTCAATGTCACACTAAAATATAACTTACGTAAAACTAAGTCTTGTTGTCTAAAGAGTAATGGTCAATGTCACACTAAAATATAACTGTTACGTAAAACTAAGTCATGTTGTCTAAAGAGTAATGGTCAATGTCACACTAAAATATAACTGTTATGTAAAGCTAAGTTTTGTTGTCTAAAGAGTAATGGTCAATGTCACACTAAAATATAACTGTTACGTAAAGCTAAGTCTTGTTGTCGAAAGAGTAATGGTCAATGTCACACTAAAATATAACTGTTACGTAAAACTATGTCTTGTTGTCTAAAGAGTAATGGTCAATGTCACACTAAAATATAACTGTTACGTAAAACTAGTCTTGTTGTCTAAAGAGTAATGGTCAATGTCACACTAAAATATAACTGTTACGTAAAACTAAGTCTTGTTGTCTAAAGAGTAATGGTCAATGTCACACTAAAATATAACTTACGTAAAGCAAAGTCTTGTTGTCTAAAGAGTAATGGTCAATGTCACACTAAAATATAACTGTTACGTAAAACTAAGTCTTGTTGTCTAAAGAGTAATGGTCAATGTCACACTAAAATATAACTTATGTAAAACAAAGTCTTGTCTAAAGAGTAATGGTCAATGTCACACTAAAATATAACTGTTACGTAAAACTAAGTCTTGTTGTCTAAAGAGTAATGGTCAATGTCACACTAAAATATAACTGTTACGTAAAACAAAGTCTTGTTGTCTAAAGAGTAATGGTCAATGTCACACTAAAATATAACTGTTACGTAAAACTAAGTCTTGTTGTCTAAAGAGTAATGGTCAATGTCACACTAAAATATAACTTACGTAAAACAAAGTCTTGTTGTCTAAAGAGTAATGGTCAATGTCACACTAAAATATAACTGTTACGTAAAACTAAGTCTTGTTGTCTAAAGAGTAATGGTCAATGTCACACTAAAATATAACTGTTACGTTAAACTAAGTCTTGTTGTCTAAAGAGTAATGGTCAATGTCACACTAAAATATAACTGTTACGTAAAACTAAGTCTTGTTGTCTAAAGAGTAATGGTCAATGTCACACTAAAATATAACTGTTACGTAAAACTAAGTCTTGTTGTCTAAAGAGTAATGGTCAATGTCACACTAAAATATAACTGTTACGTAAAACTAAGTCTTGTTGTCTAAAGAGTAATGGTCAATGTCACACTAAAATATAACTGTTACGTAAAACTAAGTCTTGTTGTCTAAAGAGTAATGGTCAATGTCACACTAAAATATAACTGTTACGTAAAGCTAAGTCTTGTTGTCTAAAGAGTAATGGTCAATGTCACACTAAAATATAACTTATGTAAAACTAAGTCTTGTTGTCTAAAGAGTAATGGTCAATGTCACACTAAAATATAACTGTTACGTAAAACTAAGTCTTGTTGTCTAAAGAGTAATGGTCAATGTCACACTAAAATATAACTGTTACGTAAAACTAAGTCTTGTTGTCTAAAGAGTAATGGTCAATGTCACACTAAAATATAACTGTTACGTAAAGCAAAGTCTTGTTGTCTAAAGAGTAATGGTCAATGTCACACTAAAATATAACTTACGTAAAACTAAGTCTTGTTGTCTAAAGAGTAATGGTCAATGTCACACTAAAATATAACTGTTACGTAAAGCAAAGTCTTGTTGTCTAAAGAGTAATGGTCAATGTCACACTAAAATATAACTTACGTAAAACTAAGTCTTGTTGTCTAAAGAGTAATGGTCAATGTCACACTAAAATATAACTGTTATGTAAAGCTAAGTTTTGTTGTCTAAAGAGTAATGGTCAATGTCACACTAAAATATAACTGTTACGTAAAGCTAAGTCTTGTTGTCGAAAGAGTAATGGTCAATGTCACACTAAAATATAACTGTTACGTAAAACTATGTCTTGTTGTCTAAAGAGTAATGGTCAATGTCACACTAAAATATAACTTATGTAAAACAAAGTCTTGTCTAAAGAGTAATGGTCAATGTCACACTAAAATATAACTGTTACGTAAAACTAAGTCTTGTTGTCTAAAGAGTAATGGTCAATGTCACACTAAAATATAACTGTTACGTAAAACAAAGTCTTGTTGTCTAAAGAGTAATGGTCAATGTCACACTAAAATATAACTGTTACGTAAAACTAAGTCTTGTTGTCTAAAGAGTAATGGTCAATGTCACACTAAAATATAACTTACTTAAAACAAAGTCTTGTTGTCTAAAGAGTAATGGTCAATGTCACACTAAAATATAACTGTTACGTAAAACTAAGTCTTGTTGTCTAAAGAGTAATGGTCAATGTCACACTAAAATATAACTGTTACGTTAAACTAAGTCTTGTTGTCTAAAGAGTAATGGTCAATGTCACACTAAAATATAACTGTTACGTAAAACTAAGTCTTGTTGTCTAAAGAGTAATGGTCAATGTCACACTAAAATATAACTGTTACGTAAAACTAAGTCTTGTTGTCTAAAGAGTAATGGTCAATGTCACACTAAAATATAACTGTTACGTAAAACTAAGTCTTGTTGTCTAAAGAGTAATGGTCAATGTCACACTAAAATATAACTGTTACGTAAAACTAAGTCTTGTTGTCTAAAGAGTAATGGTCAATGTCACACTAAAATATAACTGTTACGTAAAACTAAGTCTTGTTGTCTAAAGAGCAATGGTCAATGTCACACTAAAATATAACTGTTACGTAAAACTAAGTCATGTTGTCTAAAGAGTAATGGTCAATGTCACACTAAAATATAACTGTTACGTAAAACTAAGTCTTGTTGTCTAAAGAGTAATGGTCAATGTCACACTAAAATATAACTGTTACGTAAAACTAGTCTTGTTGTCTAAAGAGTAATGGTCAATGTCACACTAAAATATAACTGTTACGTAAAACTAAGTCTTGTTGTCTAAAGAGTAATGGTCAATGTCACACTAAAATATAACTTATGTAAAACTAAGTCTTGTTGTCTAAAGAGTAATGGTCAATGTCACACTAAAATATAACTGTTACGTAAAGCTAAGTCTTGTTGTCTAAAGAGTAATGGTCAATGTCACACTAAAATATAACTGTTACGTAAAACTAAGTCTTGTTGTCTAAAGAGTAATGGTCAATGTCACACTAAAATATAACTGTTACGTAAAACTAAGTCTTGTTGTCTAAAGAGTAATGGTCAATGTCACACTAAAATATAACTGTTACGTAAAACTAAGTCTTGTTGTCTAAAGAGTAATGGTCAATGTCACACTAAAATATAACTGTTACGTAAAGCTAAGTCTTGTTGTCTAAAGAGTAATGGTCAATTTCACACTAAAATATAACTTATGTAAAACTAAGTCTTGTTGTCTAAAGAGTAATGGTCAATGTCACACTAAAATATAACTGTTACGTAAAACTAAGTTTTGTTGTCTAAAGAGTAATGGTCAATGTCACACTAAAATATAACTGTTACGTAAAACTAAGTCATGTTGTCTAAAGAGTAATGGTCAATGTCACACTAAAATATAACAGTTGTGTAAAACTAAGTCTTGTTGTCTAAAGAGTAATGGTCAATGTCACACTAAAATATAACTGTTACGTAAAACTAAGTCTTGTTGTTTAAAGAGTAATGGTCAATGTCACACTAAAATATAACTGTTACGTAAAACTAAGTCTTGTTGTCTAAAGAGTAATGGTCAATGTCACACTAAAATATAACTGTTACGTAAAACTAAGTCTTGTTGTCTAAAGAGTAATGGTCAATGTCACACTAAAATATAACTGTTACGTAAAACTAAGTCTTGTTGTCTAAAGAGTAATGGTCAATGTCACACTAAAATATAACTGTTACGTAAAACTAAGTCTTGTTGTCTAAAGAGTAATGGTCAATGTCACACTAAAATATAACTGTTACGTAAAACTAGTCTTGTTGTCTAAAGAGTAATGGTCAATGTCACACTAAAATATAACTGTTACGTAAAACTAAGTCTTGTTGTCTAAAGAGTAATGGTCAATGTCACACTAAAATATAACTGTTCATAAAACTAAGTCTTGTTGTCTAAAGAGTAATGGTCAATGTCACACTAAAATATAACTGTTACGTAAAGCTAAGTCTTGTTGTCTAAAGAGTAATGGTCAATGTCACACTAAAATATAACTGTTACGTAAAACTAAGTCTTGTTGTCTAAAGAGTAATGGTCAATGTCACACTAAAATATAACTGTTACGTAAAGCTAAGTCTTGTTGTCTAAAGAGTAATGGTCAATGTCACACTAAAATATAACTGTTACGTAAAGCTAAGTCTTGTTGTCTAAAGAGTAATGGTCAATGTCACACTAAAATATAACTTATGTAAAACTAAGTCTTGTTGTCTAAAGAGTAATGGTCAATGTCACACTAAAATATAACTGTTACGTAAAACTAAGTCTTGTTGTCTAAAGAGTAATGGTCAATTTCACACTAAAATATAACTGTTACGTAAAACTAAGTCTTGTTGTCTAAAGAGTAATGGTCAATGTCACACTAAAATATAACTGTTACGTAAAACAAAGTCTTGTTGTCTAAAGAGTAATGGTCAATGTCACACTAAAATATAACTTACGTAAAACTAAGTCTTGTTGTCTAAAGAGTAATGGTCAATGTCACACTAAAATATAACTGTTACGTAAAACTAAGTCATGTTGTCTAAAGAGTAATGGTCAATGTCACACTAAAATATAACTGTTATGTAAAGCTAAGTTTTGTTGTCTAAAGAGTAATGGTCAATGTCACACTAAAATATAACTGTTACGTAAAGCTAAGTCTTGTTGTCGAAAGAGTAATGGTCAATGTCACACTAAAATGTAACTGTTACGTAAAACTATGTCTTGTTGTCTAAAGAGTAATGGTCAATGTCACACTAAAATATAACTGTTACGTAAAACTAGTCTTGTTGTCTAAAGAGTAATGGTCAATGTCACACTAAAATATAACTGTTACGTAAAACTAAGTCTTGTTGTCTAAAGAGTAATGGTCAATGTCACACTAAAATATAACTGTTACGTAAAGCAAAGTCTTGTTGTCTAAAGAGTAATGGTCAATGTCACACTAAAATATAACTGTTACGTAAAACTAAGTCTTGTTGTCTAAAGAGTAATGGTCAATGTCACACTTAAATATAACTTATGTAAAACAAAGTCTTGTCTAAAGAGTAATGGTCAATGTCACACTAAAATATAACTGTTACGTAAAACTAAGTCTTGTTGTCTAAAGAGTAATGGTCAATGTCACACTAAAATATAACTGTTACGTAAAACAAAGTCTTGTTGTCTAAAGAGTAATGGTCAATGTCACACTAAAATATAACTGTTACGTAAAACTAAGTCTTGTTGTCTAAAGAGTAATGGTCAATGTCACACTAAAATATAACTTACGTAAAACTAAGTCTTGTTGTCTAAAGAGTAATGGTCAATGTCACACTAAAATATAACTGTTACGTAAAACTAAGTCTTGTTGTCTAAAGAGTAATGGTCAATGTCACACTAAAATATAACTGTTACGTAAAACTAAGTCTTGTTGTCTAAAGAGTAATGGTCAATGTCACACTAAAATATAACTGTTACGTAAAACTAAGTCTTGTTGTCTAAAGAGTAATGGTCAATGTCACACTAAAATATAACTGTTACGTAAAACTAAGTCTTGTTGTCTAAAGAGTAATGGTCAATGTCACACTAAAATATAACTGTTACGTAAAACTAAGTCTTGTTGTCTAAAGAGTAATGGTCAATGTCACACTAAAATATAACTGTTACGTAAAACTAAGTCTTGTTGTCTAAAGAGTAATGGTCAATGTCACACTAAAATATAACTGTTACGTAAAACTAGTCTTGTTGTCTAAAGAGTAATGGTCAATGTCACACTAAAATATAACTGTTACGTAAAACTAAGTCTTGTTGTCTAGAGAGTAATGGTCAATGTCACACTAAAATATAACTTATGTAAAACTAAGTCTTGTTGTCTAAAGAGTAATGGTCAATGTCACACTAAAATATAACTGTTACGTAAAGCTAAGTCTTGTTGTCTAAAGAGTAATGGTCAATGTCACACTAAAATATAACTGTTACGTAAAACTAAGTCTTGTTGTCTAAAGAGTAATGGTCAATGTCACACTAAAATATAACTGTTACGTAAAACTAAGTCTTGTTGTCTAAAGAGTAATGGTCAATGTCACACTAAAATATAACTGTTACGTAAAACTAAGTCTTGTTGTCTAAAGAGTAATGGTCAATGTCACACTAAAATATAACTGTTACGTAAAGCTAAGTCTTGTTGTCTAAAGAGTAATGGTCAATTTCACACTAAAATATAACTGTTACGTAAAACTAAGTCTTGTTGTCTAAAGAGTAATGGTCAATGTCACACTAAAATATAACTGTTACGTAAAACTAAGTCTTGTTGTCTAAAGAGTAATGGTCAATGTCACACTAAAATATAACTGTTACGTAAAACTAAGTCATGTTGTCTAAAGAGTAATGGTCGATTTCACACTAAAATATAACAGTTGTGTAAAACTAAGTCTTGTTGTCTAAAGAGTAATGGTCAATGTCACACTAAAATATAACTGTTACGTAAAACTAAGTCTTGTTGTCTAAAGAGTAATGGTCAATGTCACACTAAAATATAACTGTTACGTAAAACTAAGTCTTGTTGTCTAAAGAGTAATGGTCAATGTCACACTAAAATATAACTGTTACGTAAAACTAAGTCTTGTTGTCTAAAGAGTAATGGTCAATGTCACACTAAAATATAACTGTTACGTAAAACTAAGTCTTGTTGTCTAAAGAGTAATGGTCAATGTCACACTAAAATATAACTGTTACGTAAAACTAAGTCATGTTGTCTAAAGAGTAATGGTCAATGTCACACTAAAATATAACAGTTGTGTAAAACTAAGTCTTGTTGTCTAAAGAGTAATGGTCAATGTCACACTAAAATATAACTGTTACGTAAAACTAAGTCTTGTTGTCTAAAGAGTAATGGTCAATGTCACACTAAAATATAACTGTTACGTAAAACTAAGTCTTGTTGTCTAAAGAGTAATGGTCAATGTCACACTAAAATATAACTGTTACGTAAAACTAAGTCTTGTTGTCTAAAGAGTAATGGTCAATGTCACACTAAAATATAACTGTTACGTAAAACTAAGTCTTGTTGTCTAAAGAGTAATGGTCAATGTCACACTAAAATATAACTGTTACGTAAAACTAAGTCTTGTTGTCTAAAGAGTAATGGTCAATGTCACACTAAAATATAACTGTTACGTAAAACTAGTCTTGTTGTCTAAAGAGTAATGGTCAATGTCACACTAAAATATAACTGTTACGTAAAACTAAGTCTTGTTGTCTAAAGAGTAATGGTCAATGTCACACTAAAATATAACTTACGTAAAGCAAAGTCTTGTTGTCTAAAGAGTAATGGTCAATGTCACACTAAAATATAACTGTTACGTAAAACTAAGTCTTGTTGTCTAAAGAGTAATGGTCAATGTCACACTAAAATATAACTTATGTAAAACAAAGTCTTGTCTAAAGAGTAATGGTCAATGTCACACTAAAATATAACTGTTACGTAAAACTAAGTCTTGTTGTCTAAAGAGTAATGGTCAATGTCACACTAAAATATAACTGTTACGTAAAACAAAGTCTTGTTGTCTAAAGAGTAATGGTCAATGTCACACTAAAATATAACTGTTACGTAAAACTAAGTCTTGTTGTCTAAAGAGTAATGGTCAATGTCACACTAAAATATAACTTACGTAAAACAAAGTCTTGTTGTCTAAAGAGTAATGGTCAATGTCACACTAAAATATAACTGTTACGTAAATCTAAGTCTTGTTGTCTAAAGAGTAATGGTCAATGTCACACTAAAATATAACTGTTACGTAAAACTAAGTCTTGTTGTCTAAAGAGTAATGGTCAATGTCACACTAAAATATAACTGTTACGTAAAACTAAGTCTTGTTGTCTAAAGAGTAATGGTCAATGTCACACTAAAATATAACTGTTACGTAAAACTAAGTCTTGTTGTCTAAAGAGTAATGGTCAATGTCACACTAAAATATAACTGTTACGTAAAACTAAGTCTTGTTGTCTAAAGAGTAATGGTCAATGTCACACTAAAATATAACTGTTACGTAAAACTAAGTCTTGTTGTCTAAAGAGTAATGGTCAATGTCACACTAAAATATAATTGTTACGTAAAGCTAAATCTTGTTGTCTAAAGAGTAATGGTCAATGTCACACTAAAATATAACTGTTACGTAAAACTAAGTCTTGTTGTCTAAAGAGTAATGGTCAATGTCACACTAAAATATAACTGTTACGTAAAACTAAGTCTTGTTGTCTAAAGAGTAATGGTCAATGTCACACTAAAATATAACTGTTACGTAAAACTAAGTCTTGTTGTCTAAAGAGTAATGGTCAATGTCACACTAAAATATAACTGTTACGTAAAGCTAAGTCTTGTTGTCTAAAGAGTAATGGTCAATTTCACACTAAAATATAACTGTTACGTAAAACTAAGTCTTGTTGTCTAAAGAGTAATGGTCAATGTCACACTAAAATATAACTGTTACGTAAAACTAAGTTTTGTTGTCTAAAGAGTAATGGTCAATGTCACACTAAAATATAACTGTTACGTAAAACTAAGTCATGTTGTCTAAAGAGTAATGGTCGATTTCACACTAAAATATAACAGTTGTGTAAAACTAAGTCTTGTTGTCTAAAGAGTAATGGTCAATGTCACACTAAAATATAACTGTTACGTAAAACTAAGTCTTGTTGTCTAAAGAGTAATGGTCAATGTCACACTAAAATATAACTGTTACGTAAAACTAAGTCTTGTTGTCTAAAGAGTAATGGTCAATGTCACACTAAAATATAACTGTTACGTAAAACTAAGTCTTGTTGTCTAAAGAGTAATGGTCAATGTCACACTAAAATATAACTGTTACGTAAAACTAAGTCTTGTTGTCTAAAGAGTAATGGTCAATGTCACACTAAAATATAACTGTTACGTAAAACTAAGTCATGTTGTCTAAAGAGTAATGGTCAATGTCACACTAAAATATAACAGTTATGTAAAACTAAGTCTTGTTGTCTAAAGAGTAATGGTCAATGTCACACTAAAATATAACTGTTACGTAAAACTAAGTCTTGTTGTCTAAAGAGTAATGGTCAATGTCACACTAAAATATAACTGTTACGTAAAACTAAGTCTTGTTGTCTAAAGAGTAATGGTCAATGTCACACTAAAATATAACTGTTACGTAAAACTAAGTCTTGTTGTCTAAAGAGTAATGGTCAATGTCACACTAAAATATAACTGTTACGTAAAACTAGTCTTGTTGTCTAAAGAGTAATGGTCAATGTCACACTAAAATATAACTGTTACGTAAAACTAAGTCTTGTTGTCTAAAGAGTAATGGTCAATGTCACACTAAAATATAACTGTTACGTAAAACTAGTCTTGTTGTCTAAAGAGTAATGGTCAATGTCACACTAAAATATAACTGTTACGTAAAACTAAGTCTTGTTGTCTAAAGAGTAATGGTCAATGTCACACTAAAATATAACTTACGTAAAGCAAAGTATTGTTGTCTAAAGAGTAATGGTCAATGTCACACTAAAATATAACTGTTACGTAAAACTAAGTCTTGTTGTCTAAAGAGTAATGGTCAATGTCACACTAAAATATAACTTATGTAAAACAAAGTCTTGTCTAAAGAGTAATGGTCAATGTCACACTAAAATATAACTGTTACGTAAAACTAAGTCTTGTTGTCTAAAGAGTAATGGTCAATGTCACACTAAAATATAACTGTTACGTAAAACAAAGTCTTGTTGTCTAAAGAGTAATGGTCAATGTCACACTAAAATATAACTGTTACGTAAAACTAAGTCTTGTTGTCTAAAGAGTAATGGTCAATGTCACACTAAAATATAACTTACGTAAAACAAAGTCTTGTTGTCTAAAGAGTAATGGTCAATGTCACACTAAAATATAACTGTTACGTAAATCTAAGTCTTGTTGTCTAAAGAGTAATGGTCAATGTCACACTAAAATATAACTGTTACGTAAAACTAAGTCTTGTTGTCTAAAGAGTAATGGTCAATGTCACACTAAAATATAACTGTTACGTAAAACTAAGTCTTGTTGTCTAAAGAGTAATGGTCAATGTCACACTAAAATATAACTGTTACGTAAAACTAAGTCTTGTTGTCTAAAGAGTAATGGTCAATGTCACACTAAAATATAACTGTTACGTAAAACTAAGTCTTGTTGTCTAAAGAGTAATGGTCAATGTCACACTAAAATATAACTGTTACGTAAAACTAAGTCTTGTTGTCTAAAGAGTAATGGTCAATGTCACACTAAAATATAATTGTTACGTAAAGCTAAATCTTGTTGTCTAAAGAGTAATGGTCAATGTCACACTAAAATATAACTGTTACGTAAAACTAAGTCTTGTTGTCTAAAGAGTAATGGTCAATGTCACACTAAAATATAACTGTTACGTAAAACTAAGTCTTGTTGTCTAAAGAGTAATGGTCAATGTCACACTAAAATATAACTGTTACGTAAAACTAAGTCTTGTTGTCTAAAGAGTAATGGTCAATGTCACACTAAATTATAACTGTTACGTAAAACTAAGTCTTGTTGTCTAAAGAGTAATGGTCAATGTCACACTAAAATATAACTGTTACGTAAAACTAAGTCTTGTTGTCTAAAGAGTAATGGTCAATGTCACACTAAAATATAACTGTTACGTAAAACTAAGTCTTGTTGTCTAAAGAGTAATGGTCAATGTCACACTAAAATATAACTGTTACGTAAAACTAAGTCTTGTTGTCTAAAGAGTAATGGTCAATGTCACACTAAAATATAACTGTTACGTAAAGCTAAGTCTTGTTGTCTAAAGAGTAATGGTCAATGTCACACTAAAATATAACTGTTACGTAAAACTAAGTCTTGTTGTCTAAAGAGTAATGGTCAATTTCACACTAAAATATAACTGTTACGTAAAACTAAGTCTTGTTGTCTAAAGAGAAATGGTCAATGTCACACTAAAATATAACTGTTACGTAAAACTAAGTCTTGTTGTCGAAAGAGTAATGGTCAATGTCACACTAAAATATAACTGTTACGTAAAACTAAGTCTTGTTGTCTAAAGAGTAATGGTCAATGTCACACTAAAATATAACTGTTACGTAAAACTAAGTCTTGTTTTCTAAAGAGTAATGGTCAATGTCACACTAAAATATAACTGTTACGTAAAACTAAGTCTTGTTGTCTAAAGAGTAATGGTCAATGTCACACTAAAATATAACTGTTACGTAAAACTAAGTCTTGTTGTCTAAAGAGTAATGGTCAATGTCACACTAAAATATAACTTATGTAAAACAAAGTCTTGTCTAAAGAGTAATGGTCAATGTCACACTAAAATATAACTGTTACGTAAAACTAAGTCTTGTTGTCTAAAGAGTAATGGTCAATGTCACACTAAAATATAACTGTTACGTAAAACTAAGTCTTGTTGTCTAAAGAGTAATGGTCAATGTCACACTAAAATATAACTGTTACGTAAAACTAAGTCTTGTTGTCTAAAGAGTAATGGTCAATGTCACACTAAAATATAGCTTACGTAAAACAAAGTCTTGTTGTCTAAAGGGTAATGGTCAATGTCACACTAAAATATAACTTACGTAAAACTAAGTCTTGTTGTCTAAAGAGTAATGGTCAATGTCACACTAAAAAAAAATGTTACGTAAAACTAAGTCTTGTTGTCTAAAGAGTAATGGTCAATGTCACACTAAAATATAACTGTTACGTAAAGCTAAGTTTTGTTGTCTAAAGAGTAATGGTCAATGTCACACTAAAATATAACTGTTACGTAAAACTAAGTCTTGTTGTCTAAAGAGTAATGGTCAATGTCACACTAAAATATAACTTACGTAAAACCAAGTCTTGTTGTCTAAAGAGTAATGGTCAATGTCACACTAAAATATAACTGTTACGTAAAACTAAGTCTTGTTGTCTAAAGAGTAATGGTCAATGTCACACTAAAATATAACTGTTACGTAAAACTAAGTCTTGTTGTCTAAAGAGTAATGGTCAATGTCACACTAAAATATAACTGTTACGTAAAACTAAGTTTTGTTGTCTAAAGAGTAATGGTCAATGTCACACTAAAATATAACTGTTACGTAAAACTAAGTCTTGTTGTCTAAAGAGTAATGGTCAATGTCACACTAAAATATAACTGTTACGTAAAACTAGTCTTGTTGTCTAAAGAGTAATGGTCAATGTCACACTAAAATATAACTGTTACGTAAAACTAAGTCTTGTTGTCTAAAGAGTAATGGTCAATGTCACACTAAAATATAACTGTTACGTAAAACTAAGTCTTGTTGTCTAAAGAGTAATGGTCAATGTCACACTAAAATATAACTGTTACGTAAAACTAAGTCTTGTTGTCTAAAGAGTAATGGTCAATGTCACACTAAAATATAACTGTTACGTAAAACTAAGTCTTGTTGTCTAAAGAGTAATGGTCAATGTCACACTAAAATATAACTGTTACGTAAAACTAAGTCTTGTTGTCTAAAGAGCAATGGTCAATGTCACACTAAAATATAACTGTTACGTAAAACTAAGTCATGTTGTCTAAAGAGTAATGGTCAATGTCACACTAAAATATAACTGTTACGTAAAGCTAAGTCTTGTTGTCTAAAGAGTAATGGTCAATGTCACACTAAAATATAACTGTTACGTAAAACTAAGTCTTGTTGTCTAAAGAGTAATGGTCAATGTCACACTAAAATATAACTTACGTAAAACTAAGTCTTGTTGTCTAAAGAGTAATGGTCAATGTCACACTAAAATATAACTTACGTAAAACAAAGTCTTGTTGTCTAAAGGGTAATGGTCAATGTCACACTAAAATATAACTTACGTAAAACTAAGTCTTGTTGTCTAAAGAGTAATGGTCAATGTCACACTAAAAAAAAATGTTACGTAAAACTAAGTCTTGTTGTCTAAAGAGTAATGGTCAATGTCACACTAAAATATAACTGTTATGTAAAGCTAAGTTTTGTTGTCTAAAGAGTAATGGTCAATGTCACACTAAAATATAACTGTTACGTAAAACTAAGTCTTGTTGTCTAAAGAGTAATGGTCAATGTCACACTAAAATATAACTTACGTAAAACCAAGTCTTGTTGTCTAAAGAGTAATGGTCAATGTCACACTAAAATATAACTGTTACGTAAAACTAAGTCTTGTTGTCTAAAGAGTAATGGTCAATGTCACACTAAAATATAACTGTTACGTAAAACTAAGTCTTGTTGTCTAAAGAGTAATGGTCAATGTCACACTAAAATATAACTGTTACGTAAAACTAAGTTTTGTTGTCTAAAGAGTAATGGTCAATGTCACACTAAAATATAACTGTTACGTAAAACTAAGTCTTGTTGTCTAAAGAGTAATGGTCAATGTCACACTAAAATATAACTGTTACGTAAAACTAGTCTTGTTGTCTAAAGAGTAATGGTCAATGTCACACTAAAATATAACTGTTACGTAAAACTAAGTCTTGTTGTCTAAAGAGTAATGGTCAATGTCACACTAAAATATAACTGTTACGTAAAACTAAGTCTTGTTGTCTAAAGAGTAATGGTCAATGTCACACTAAAATATAACTGTTACGTAAAACTAAGTCTTGTTGTCTAAAGAGTAATGGTCAATGTCACACTAAAATATAACTGTTACGTAAAACTAAGTCTTGTTGTCTAAAGAGTAATGGTCAATGTCACACTAAAATATAACTGTTACGTAAAACTAAGTCTTGTTGTCTAAAGAGCAATGGTCAATGTCACACTAAAATATAACTGTTACGTAAAACTAAGTCATGTTGTCTAAAGAGTAATGGTCAATGTCACACTAAAATATAACTGTTACGTAAAGCTAAGTCTTGTTGTCTAAAGAGTAATGGTCAATGTCACACTAAAATATAACTGTTACGTAAAACTAGTCTTGTTGTCTAAAGAGTAATGGTCAATGTCACACTAAAATATAACTGTTACGTAAAACTAAGTCTTGTTGTCTAAAGAGTAATGGTCAATGTCACACTAAAATATAACTGTTACGTAAAACTAAGTCTTGTTATCTAAAGAGTAATGGTCAATGTCACACTAAAATATAACTGTTACGTAAAACTAAGTCTTGTTGTCTAAAGAGTAATGGTCAATGTCACACTAAAATATAACTGTTACGTAAAACTAAGTCTTGTTGTCTAAAGAGTAATGGTCAATGTCACACTAAAATATAACTGTTACGTAAAACTAAGTCTTGTTGTCTAAAGAGTAATGGTCAATGTCACACTAAAATATAACTGTTACGTAAAACTAAGTCTTGTTGTCTAGAGAGTAATGGTCAATGTCACACTAAAATATAACTGTTACGTAAAACTAAGTCTTGTTGTCTAAAGAGTAATGGTCAATGTCACACTAAAATATAACTGTTACGTAAAACTAAGTCTTGTTGTCTAAAGAGTAATGGTCAATGTCACACTAAAATATAACTGTTACGTAAAACTAAGTCTTGTTGTCTAAAGAGTAATGGTCAATGTCACACTAAAATATAACTGTTACGTAAAACTAAGTCTTGTTGTCTAAAGAGTAATGGTCAATGTCACACTAAAATATAACTGTTACGTAAAACTAAGTCTTGTTGTCTAAAGAGTAATGGTCAATGTCACACTAAAATATAACTGTTACGTAAAGCTAAGTCTTGTTGTCTAAAGAGTAATGGTCAATGTCACACTAAAATATAACTGTTACGTAAAACTAAGTCTTGTTGTCTAAAGAGTAATGGTCAATGTCACACTAAAATATAACTGTTACGTAAAACTAAGTCTTGTTGTCTAAAGAGTAATGGTCAATGTCACACTAAAATATAACTGTTACGTAAAGCTAAGTCTTGTTGTCTAAAGAGTAATGGTTGTATGACCGTTAAAGATCGTTTGTATGACCGTTGGATATCGTTTGTTTGGGAGTTGGAGATCGTTTGTATGGCCGTTGGAGATCATTTGTATGGCCGTTGGAGATCGTTTGTATGGCCGTTGGAGATCGTTTTTATGGCCGATGGAGATCGTCTGTATGGCCGTTGGAGATCGTTGGTATGGCTGTTGGATATCGTTTGCATGGCCGTTGGATATCGGTTGTATGACCGTTGGAGATCGTTTGTATGGCCGTTTGGGTTTGATCGTTTGTATGGCCGTTGGAGATCGTTTGTATGGCCGTTGAAGATCGTTTGTATGGCCGTTGGAGATCGTTTGTTTGGACGTTAGAGGTGGTTGGTATGGCCGTTTGAGTTTGATCGTTTGTATGGCCGTTGGAAATCGTTTGCATGGCCGTTGAAGATCGTTTGTATGGCCGTTGGAGATCGTTTGTATGGCCGTTGGAGATCGTTTGTATGACCCTTGGATATCGTTTATATGGCGTTGGAGATCGTTTGTATGGCCGTTGGAGATCGTTTGCATGGCCGTTTGAGTTTGATCGTTTGTATGGCCGTCGAAGATCGTTTGTATGGCCGTTGGAGATCGTTTGAATGGCCGTTGGAGATCGTTTGCATGGCCTTTGAAGATCGTTTGTATGGCCGTTGGAGATCGTTTGTATGGTCGTTGGAGATCGTTTGTATGGCCATTGGAAATAGATTGTATGGCTGTTGGAGATCGTTTGTATGGCCGTTGGAGATCGTTTGTATGGCCGTTGGAGATCGTTTGTATGGCCGTTGGAGATCGTTTGTATGGCCGTTTGAGTTTGAGCGTTTGTATGGCCGTTGACGATCGTTTGTATGGCCGTTGGAGATCGTTTGTATGGCTGTTGAAGATCGTTTGTATGGCCGTTGGAGATCGTTTTTATGGCCGTTGGGCTTCGTTTGTATGGCCGTTGGAGATCGTTTGTATGGCCGTTGGAGATCGTTTGTATGGTTGTTGGAGATCGATTGTATGGCCGTTGGAGGTCGTTTGTATGACCGTTGGAGATCGATTGTACGGCCGTTGGAGATCGTTTGTATGGCCGTTGGAGATCGTTTGTAATGCCGTTGGAGGTCGTTTGTATGGCCGTTTGAGATCGTTTCTTTGGCCGTTGGAGATCGTTTGGATGGCCGTTTTGTGATCGTTTATATGGCCATTCGATATCGTTTGTATTGCCGTAGGAGCTTGATTGATTGCATGGCCGGTGGAGATCATTTGTATGGCCGTTGGAGGTTTGTCGTTTGTATGGCCTTTGGAGATCGTTTGTATGGCCGTTGAAGATCGTGTGGATGGCCGTTGGAGATCGTTTGTATTGCCGTTGGAGATCGTTTGTATGGTCGTTGGAGATCGTTTGTTTTGCTGTTGGACATCGTTTGTATGGCCGTTGGAGATCGTTTGTATGGCCGTTGGAGATCGTTTGTATGGCAGTTGGAGATCGTTTGTATGGCCGTTGGAGATCGTTTGTATGGCCGTTCGAGTTTGATAGTTAGTATGGCCGTTCGGGATCGTTTGCATGGCCATTGGCAATCGTTGGAATGGCCGTTGGTGTTCGTTTGCATGGTCGTTGGAGATCGTTCGTATGGCCGTTTGAGATCGTTTGTTTGGGCGTTGGAGATCGTTTGTATGGCCGTTGGAGATCGTTTGCATGGTCGTTGGAGATCGTTCGTATGGTCGTTTGAGATCGTTTATTCGGGCGTTGGAGATCGTTTGTATGGCCGTTGGAGATAGTTTGTATGGCCGTAGGAGATCGTTTGTATGGCCGTTGGAGATCGTTTGTATGGCCATTGGAGTTTGATCGTTCGTATGGTCGTTTGAGATCGTTTGTTTGGGCGTTGGAGATCGTTTGTATGGCCGTTGGAGATAGTTTGTATGGCCGTTGGAGATCGTTTGTATGGGCGTTGGAGATCGTTTGTATGGCCGTTGGAGATCGTTTGTATGGAAGTTGGAGATCGTGTGTATGGCCGTTGGAGATCGTTTGTATGGCCGTTGGAGATCGTTTGTATGGCCGTTGGAGATCGTTTGTATGGCCGTTGGAGATCGCTTGTATGGCCGTTCGAATTTGATGGTTTGTATGGCCGTTGTAAATCGTTTGTATGTCTGTTGGAGATCGTTTCTATGGCTGTTGGAGTTTGATCGTTTGTATGGCCGTTGGAGATCGTTTGTACGGCCGTTCGAGATCCTTTGTATGACCGTTGAAGATCGTTTGTATTGCTATTGGAGATCGTTTGTATGGCCGTTGAAGATCGTTTGTATGGCTGTTGGAGATAGTTTGTATGGCCGTTGGGGTTTGATCGTTTAGATGGCCGCTGGAGATCGTTTGTATGGCCGTTGGAGATCGTTTATATGGCCCTTGGAGTTTGATCGTGTGTATGGCCCTCGGAGATCGTTTGTATGGCCGTTGGAGATCATTTGTATGACCGTTGGATATCGTTTGTTTGGGAGTTGGAGATCGTTTGTATGGCCGTTTCTTGATCGTTTGTATGGCCGTTGGAGATCATTTGTATGGCCGTTGGAGATCGTTTGTATGGCCGTTGGAGATCGTTTGCATGGCCGTTTGAGTTTGATCGTTTGTATGACCGTTTAAGATTGTTTGCATGGCGTTGGATAGCGATTGTATGGCCGTTGGAGATCGTTTGTATGGCCGTTTGGGTTTGATCGTTTGTATGGCCGTAGGAGATAGTTTGTATGGCCGTTGAAGTTCGTTTGTATGGCCGTTGGAGATCGTTTGTATGGCCGTTAGACGTGGCTGGTATGGCCGTTTGAGTTTGATCGTTTGCATGGCCGTTGACGATCGTTTGTATGGCCGTTGGAGATCGTTTGCATGGTCGTTGGAGATCGTTCGTATGGTCGTTTGAGATCGTTTGTTCGGGCGTTGGAGATCGTTTGTATGGCCGTTGGAGATAGTTTGTATGGCCGTAGGAGATCGTTTGTATGGCCGTTGGAGATCGTTTGTATGGCCATTGGAGTTTGATCGTTCGTATGGTCGTTTGAGATCGTTTGTTTGGGCGTTGGAGATCGTTTGTATGGCCGTTGGAGATAATTTGTATGGCCGTTGGAGATCGTTTGTATGGGCGTTGGAGATCGTTTGTATGGCCGTTGGAGATCGTTTGTATGGCCGTTGGAGATCGTGTGTATGGCCGTTGGAGATCGTTTGTATGGCCGTTGGAGATCGTTTGTATGGCCGTTGGAGATCGTTTGTATGGCCGTTGGAGATCGCTTGTATGGCCGTTCGAATTTGATGGTTTGTATGGCCGTTGTAAATCGTTTGTATGGCTGTTGGAGATCGTTTCTATGGCTGTTGGAGTTTGATCGTTTGTATGGCCGTTGTAGATTGTTTGTATGGCCGTTGGAGATCGTTTGTATGGCCGTTCGAGGTCCTTTGTATGACCGTTGAAGATCGTTTGTATTGCTATTGGAGATCGTTTGTATGGCCGTTGAAGATCGTTTGTATGGCCGTTGGAGATCGTTTGTATGGCAGTTGGAGATCGTTTGTATGGCCGTTGGAGATCGTTTGTATGGCCGTTCGAGTTTGATAGTTTGTATGGCCGTTCGGGATCGTTTGCATGGCCATTGGCAATCGTTGGAATGGCCGTTGGTGTTCGTTTGCATGGTCGTTGGAGATCGTTCGTATGGCCGTTTGAGATCGTTTGTTTGGGCGTTGGAGATCGTTTGCATGGCCGTTGGAGATCGTTTGCATGGTCGTTGGAGATCGTTCGTATGGTCGTTTGAGATCGTTTGTTCGGGCGTTGGAGATCGTTTGTATGGCCGTTGGAGATAGTTTGTATGGCCGTAGGAGATCGTTTGTATGGCCGTTGGAGATCGTTTGTATGGCCATTGGAGTTTGATCGTTCGTATGGTCGTTTGAGATCGTTTGTTTGGGCGTTGGAGATCGTTTGTATGGCCGTTGGAGATAGTTTGTATGGCCGTTGGAAATCGTTTGTATGGGCGTTGGAGATCGTTTGTATGGCCGTTGGAGATCGTTTGTATGGAAGTTGGAGATCGTGTGTATGGCCGTTGGAGATCGTTTGTATGGCCGTTGGAGATCGTTTGTATGGCCGTTGGAGATCGTTTGTATGGCCGTTGGAGATCGCTTGTATGGCCGTTCGAATTTGATCGTTTGTATGGCCGTTGTAAATCGTTTGTATGTCTGTTGGAGATCGTTTCTATGGCTGTTGGAGTTTGATCGTTTGTATGGCCGTTGGAGATTGTTTGTATGGCCGTTGGAGATCGTTTGTATGGCCGTTCGAGATCCTTTGTATGACCGTTGAAGATCGTTTGTATTGCTATTGGAGATCGTTTGTATGGCCGTTGAAGATCGTTTGTATGGCTGTTGGAGATAGTTTGTATGGCCGTTGGGGTTTGATCGTTTAGATGGCCGCTGGAGATCGTTTGTATGGCCGTTGGAGATCGTTTATATGGCCCTTGGAGTTTGATCGTGTGTATGGCCCTCGGAGATCGTTTGTATGGCCGTTGGAGATAGTTTGTATGGCCGTTGGAGATCGTTTGTATGGGCGTTGGAGATCGTTTGTATGGCCGTTGGAGATCGTTTGTATGGAAGTTGGAGATCGTGTGTATGGCCGTTGGAGATCGTTTGTATGGCCGTTGGAGATCGTTTGTATGGCCGTTGGAGATCGTTTGTATGGCCGTTGGAGATCGCTTGTATGGCCGTTCGAATTTGATCGTTTGTATGGCCGTTGTAAATCGTTTGTATGTCTGTTGGAGATCGTTTCTATGGCTGTTGGAGTTTGATCGTTTGTATGGCCGTTGGAGATTGTTTGTATGGCCGTTGGAGATCGTTTGTACGGCCGTTCGAGATCCTTTGTATGACCGTTGAAGATCGTTTGTATTGCTATTGGAGATCGTTTGTATGGCCGTTGAAGATCGTTTGTATGGCTGTTGGAGATAGTTTGTATGGCCGTTGGGGTTTGATCGTTTAGATGGCCGCTGGAGATCGTTTGCATGGCCGTTGGAGATCGTTTATATGGCCCTTGGAATTTGATCGTGTGTATGGCCCTCGGAGATCGTTTGTATGGCCGTTGGAGATCATTTGTATGACCGTTGGATATCGTTTGTTTGGGAGTTGGAGATCGTTTGTATGGCCGTTTCTTGATCGTTTGTATGGCCGTTGGAGATCATTTGTATGGCCGTTGGAGATCGTTTGTATGGCCGTTGGAGATCGTTTGCATGGCCGTTTGAGTTTGATCGTTTGTATGGCCGTTTAAGATTGTTTGCATGGCGTTGGATAGCGATTGTATGGCCGTTGGAGATCGTTTGTATGGCCGTTTGGGTTTGATCGTTTGTATGGCCGTAGGAGATAGTTTGTATGGCCGTTGAAGTTCGTTTGTATGGCCGTTGGAGATCGTTTGTATGGCCGTTAGACGTGGCTGGTATGGCCGTTTGAGTTTGATCGTTTGCATGGCCGTTGACGATCGTTTGTATGGCCGTTGGAGATCGTTTGCATGGTCGTTGGAGATCGTTCGTATGGTCGTTTGAGATCGTTTGTTCGGGCGTTGGAGATCGTTTGTATGGCCGTTGGAGATAGTTTGTATGGCGTAGGAGATCGTTTGTATGGCCGTTGGAGATCGTTTGTATGGCCATTGGAGTTTGATCGTTCGTATGGTCGTTTGAGATCGTTTGTTTGGGCGTTGGAGATCGTTTGTATGGCCGTTGGAGATAATTTGTATGGCCGTTGGAGATCGTTTGTATGGGCGTTGGAGATCGTTTGTATGGCCGTTGGAGATCGTGTGTATGGCCGTTGGAGATCGTTTGTATGGCCGTTGGAGATCGTTTGTATGGCCGTTGGAGATCGTTTGTATGGCCGTTGGAGATCGCTTGTATGGCCGTTCGAATTTGATCGTTTGTATGGCCGTTGTAAATCGTTTGTATGGCTGTTGGAGATCGTTTCTATGGCTGTTGGAGTTTGATCGTTTGTATGGCCGTTGGAGATTGTTTGTATGGCCGTTGGAGATCGTTTGTATGGCCGTTCGAGATCCTTTGTATGACCGTTGAAGATCGTTTGTATTGCTATTGGAGATCGTTTGTATGGCCGTTGAAGATCGTTTGTATGGCCGTTGGAGATCGTTTGTATGGCAGTTGGAGATCGTTTGTATGGCCGTTGGAGATCGTTTGTATGGCCGTTCGAGTTTGATAGTTTGTATGGCCGTTCGGGATCGTTTGCATGGCCATTGGCAATCGTTGGAATGGCCGTTGGTGTTCGTTTGCATGGTCGTTGGAGATCGTTCGTATGGCCGTTTGAGATCGTTTGTTTGGGCGTTGGAGATCGTTTGTATGGCCGTTGGAGATCGTTTGCATGGTCGTTGGAGATCGTTCGTATGGTCGTTTGAGATCGTTTGTTCGGGCGTTGGAGATCGTTTGTATGGCCGTTGGAGATAGTTTGTATGGCCGTAGGAGATCGTTTGTATGGCCGTTGGAGATCGTTTGTATGGCCATTGGAGTTTGATCGTTCGTATGGTCGTTTGAGATCGTTTGTTTGGGCGTTGGAGATCGTTTGTATGGCCGTTGGAGATAGTTTGTATGGCCGTTGGAGATCGTTTGTATGGGCGTTGGAGATCGTTTGTATGGCCGTTGGAGATCGTTTGTATGGAAGTTGGAGATCGTGTGTATGGCCGTTGGGGATCGTTTGTATGGCCGTTGGAGATCGTTTGTATGGCCGTTGGAGATCGTTTGTATGGCCGTTGGAGATCGCTTGTATGGCCGTTCGAATTTGATCGTTTGTATGGCCGTTGTAAATCGTTTGTATGTCTGTTGGAGATCGTTTCTATGGCTATTGGAGTTTGATCGTTTGTATGGCCGTTGGAGATTGTTTGTATGGCCGTTGGAGATCGTTTGTACGGCCGTTCGAGATCCTTTGTATGACCGTTGAAGATCGTTTGTATTGCTATTGGAGATCGTTTGTATGGCCGTTGAAGATCGTTTGTATGGCTGTTGGAGATAGTTTGTATGGCCGTTGGGGTTTGATCGTTTAGATGGCAGCTGGAGATCGTTTGTATGGCCGTTGGAGATCGTTTATATGGCCCTTGGAGTTTGATCGTGTGTATGGCCCTCGGAGATCGTTTGTATGGCCGTTGGAGATAGTTTGTATGGCCGTTGGAGATCGTTTGTATGGGCGTTGGAGATCGTTTGTATAGCCGTTGGAGATCGTTTGTATGGAAGTTGGAGATCGTGTGTATGGCCGTTGGAGATCGTTTGTATGGCCGTTGGAGATCGTTTGTATGGCCGTTGGAGATCGTTTGTATGGCCGTTGGAGATCGCTTGTATGGCCGTTCGAATTTGATCGTTTGTATGGCCGTTGTAAATCGTTTGTATGGCCGTTGGAGATCGTTTCTATGGCTGTTGGAGTTTGATCGTTTGTATGGCCGTTGGAGATTGTTTGTATGGCCGTTGGAGATCGTTTGTACGGCCGTTCGAGATCCTTTGTATGACCGTTGAAGATCGTTTGTATTGCTATTGGAGATCGTTTGTATGGCCGTTGAAGATCGTTTGTATGGCTGTTGGAGATAGTTTGTATGGCCGTTGGGGTTTGATCGTTTATATGGCCGCTGGAGATCGTTTGTATGGCCGTTGGAGATCGTTTATATGGCCCTTGGAGTTTGATCGTGTGTATGGCCCTCGGAGATCGTTTGTATGGCCGTTGGAGATCATTTGTATGACCGTTGGATATCGTTTGTTTGGGAGTTGGAGATCGTTTGTATGGCTGTTTCTTGATCGTTTGTATGGCCGTTGGAGATCATTTGTATGGCCGTTGGAGATCGTTTGTATGGCCGTTGGAGATCGTTTGCATGGCCGTTTGAGTTTGATCGTTTGTATGGCCGTTTAAGATTGTTTGCATGGCGTTGGATAGCGATTGTATGGCCGTTGGAGATCGTTTGTATGGCCGTTTGGGTTTGATCGTTTGTATGGCCGTAGGAGATAGTTTGTATGGCCGTTGAAGTTCATTTGTATGGCCGTTGGAGATCGTTTGTATGGCCGTTAGACGTGGCTGGTATGGCCGTTTGAGTTTGATCGTTTGCATGGCCGTTGACGATCGTTTGTATGGCCGTTGGAGATCGTTTGCATGGTCGTTGGAGATCGTTCGTATGGTCGTTTGAGATCGTTTGTTCGAGCGTTGGAGATCGTTTGTATGGCCGTTGGAGATAGTTTGTATGGCCGTAGGAGATCGTTTGTATGGCCGTTGGAGATCGTTTGTATGGCCATTGGAGTTTGATCGTTCGTATGGTCGTTTGAGATCGTTTGTTTGGGCGTTGGAGATCGTTTGTATGGCCGTTGGAGATAATTTGTATGGCCGTTGGAGATCGTTTGTATGGGCGTTGGAGATCGTTTGTATGGCCGTTGGAGATCGTTTGTATGGCCGTTGGAGATCGTGTGTATGGCCGTTGGAGATCGTTTGTATGGCCGTTGGAGATCGTTTGTATGGCCGTTGGAGATCGCTTGTATGGCCGTTCGAATTTGATCGTTTGTATGGCCGTTGTAAATCGTTTGTATGGCTGTTGGAGATCGTTTCTATGGCTGTTGGAGTTTGATCGTTTGTATGGCCGTTGGAGATTGTTTGTATGGCCGTTGGAGATCGTTTGTATGGCCGTTCGAGATCCTTTGTATGACCGTTGAAGATCGTTTGTATTGCTATTGGAGATCGTTTGTATGGCCGTTGAAGATCGTTTGTATGGCCGTTGGAGATCGTTTGTATGGCAGTTGGAGATCGTTTGTATGGCCGTTGGAGATCGTTTGTATGGCCGTTCGAGTTTGATAGTTTGTATGGCCGTTCGGGATCGTTTGCATGGCCATTGGCAATCGTTGGAATGGCCGTTGGTGTTCGTTTGCATGGTCGTTGGAGATCGTTTGTATGGCCGTTGGAGATCGTTTGTATGGCCGTTGGAGATCGCTTGTATGGCCGTTCGAATTTGATCGTTTGTATGGCCGTTGTAAATCGTTTGTATGTCTGTTGGAGATCGTTTCTATGGCTGTTGGAGTTTGATCGTTTGTATGGCCGTTGGAGATTGTTTGTATGGCCGTTGGAGATCGTTTGTACGGCCGTTCGAGATCCTTTGTATGACCGTTGAAGATCGTTTGTATTGCTATAGGAGATCGTTTGTATGGCCGTTGAAGATCGTTTGTATGGCTGTTGGAGATAGTTTGTATGGCCGTTGGGGTTTGATTGTTTAGATGGCCGCTGGAGATCGTTTGTATGGCCGTTGGAGATCGTTTATATGGCCCTTGGAGTTTGATCGTGTGTATGGCCCTCGGAGATCGTTTGTATGGCCGTTGGAGATCATTTGTATGACCGTTGGATATCGTTTGTTTGGGAGTTGGAGATCGTTTGTATGGCCGTTTCTTGATCGTTTGTATGGCCGTTGGAGATCATTTGTATGGCCGTTGGAGATCGTTTGTATGGCCGTTGGAGATCGTTTGCATGGCCGTTTGAGTTTGATCGTTTGTATGGCCGTTTAAGATTGTTTGCATGGCGTTGGATAGCGATTGTATGGCCGTTGGAGATCGTTTGTATGGCCGTTTGGGTTTGATCGTTTGTATGGCCGTAGGAGATAGTTTGTATGGCCGTTGAAGTTCGTTTGTATGGCCGTTGGAGATCGTTTGTATGGCCGTTAGACGTGGCTGGTATGGCCGTTTGAGTTTGATCGTTTGCATGGCCGTTGACGATCGTTTGTATGGCCGTTGGAGATCGTTTGCATGGTCGTTGGAGATCGTTCGTATGGTCGTTTGAGATCGTTTGTTCGGGCGTTGGAGATCGTTTGTATGGCCTTTGTAGATAGTTTGTATGGCCGTAGGAGATCGTTTGTATGGCCGTTGGAGATCGTTTGTATGGCCATTGGAGTTTGATCGTTCGTATGGTCGTTTGAGATCGTTTGTTTGGGCGTTGGAGATCGTTTGTATGGCCGTTGGAGATAATTTGTATGGCCGTTGGAGATCGTTTGTATGGGCGTTGGAGATCGTTTGTATGGCCGTTGGAGATCGTTTGTATGGCCGTTGGAGATCGTGTGTATGGCCGTTGGAGATCGTTTGTATGGCCGTTGGAGATCGTTTGTATGGCCGTTGGAGATCGTTTGTATGGCCGTTGGAGATCGCTTGTATGGCCGTTCGAATTTGATCGTTTGTATGGCCGTTGTAAATCGTTTGTATGGCTGTTGGAGATCGTTTCTATGGCTGTTGGAGTTTGATCGTTTGTATGGCCGTTGGAGATTGTTTGTATGGCCGTTGGAGATCGTTTGTATGGCCGTTCGAGATCCTTTGTATGACCGTTGAAGATCGTTTGTATTGCTATTGGAGATCGTTTGTATGGCCGTTGAAGATCGTTTGTATGGCCGTTGGAGATCGTTTGTATGGCAGTTGGAGATCGTTTGTATGGCCGTTGGAGATCGTTTGTATGGCCGTTCGAGTTTGATAGTTTGTATGGCCGTTCGGGATCGTTTGCATGGCCATTGGCAATCGTTGGAATGGCCGTTGGTGTTCGTTTGCATGGTCGTTGGAGATCGTTCGTATGGCCGTTTGAGATCGTTTGTTTGGGCGTTGGAGATCGTTTGTATGGCCGTTGGAGATCGTTTGCATGGTCGTTGGAGATCGTTCGTATGGTCGTTTGAGATCGTTTGTTCGGGCGTTGGAGATCGTTTGTATGGCCGTTGGAGATAGTTTGTATGGCCGTAGGAGATCGTTTGTATGGCCGTTGGAGATCGTTTGTATGGCCATTGGAGTTTGATCGTTCGTATGGTCGTTTGAGATCGTTTGTTTGGGCGTTGGAGATCGTTTGTATGGCCGTTGGAGATAGTTTGTATGGAAGTTGGAGATCGTGTGTATGGCCGTTGGAGATCGTTTGTATGGCCGTTGGAGATCGTTTGTATGGCCGTTGGAGATCGTTTGTATGGCCGTTGGAGATCGCTTGTATGGCCGTTCGAATTTGATCGTTTGTATGGCCGTTGTAAATCGTTTGTATGTCTGTTGGAGATCGTTTCTATGGCTGTTGGAGTTTGATCGTTTGTATGGCCGTTGGAGATTGTTTGTATGGCCGTTGGAGATCGTTTGTACGGCCGTTCGAGATCCTTTGTATGACCGTTGAAGATCGTTTGTATTGCTATTGGAGATCGTTTGTATGGCCGTTGAAGATCGTTTGTATGGCTGTTGGAGATAGTTTGTATGGCCGTTGGGGTTTGATCGTTTAGATGGCCGCTGGAGATCGTTTGTATGGCCGTTGGAGATCGTTTATATGGCCCTTGGAGTTTGATCGTGTGTATGGCCCTCGGAGATCGTTTGTATGGCCGTTGGAGATCATTTGTATGACCGTTGGATATCGTTTGTTTGGGAGTTGGAGATCGTTTGTATGGCCGTTTCTTGATCGTTTGTATGGCCGTTGGAGATCATTTGTATGGCCGTTGGAGATCGTTTGTATGGCCGTTGGAGATCGTTTGCATGGCCGTTTGAGTTTGATCGTTTGTATGGCCGTTTAAGATTGTTTGCATGGCGTTGGATAGCGATTGTATGGCCGTTGGAGATCGTTTGTATGGCCGTTTGGGTTTGATCGTTTGTATGGCCGTAGGAGATAGTTTGTATGGCCGTTGAAGTTCGTTTGTATGGCCGTTGGAGAACGTTTGTATGGCCGTTAGACGTGGCTGGTATGGCCGTTTGAGTTTGATCGTTTGCATGGCCGTTGACGATCGTTTGTATGGCCGTTGGAGATCGTTTGCATGGTCGTTGGAGATCGTTCGTATGGTCGTTTGAGATCGTTTGTTCGGGCGTTGGAGATCGTTTGTGTGGCCGTTGGAGATAGTTTGTATGGCCGTAGGAGATCGTTTGTATGGCCGTTGGAGATCGTTTGTATGGCCATTGGAGTTTGATCGTTCGTATGGTCGTTTGAGATCGTTTGTTTGGGCGTTGGAGATCGTTTGTATGGCCGTTGGAGATAATTTGTATGGCCGTTGGAGATCGTTTGTATGGGCGTTGGAGATCGTTTGTATGGCCGTTGGAGATCGTTTGTATGGCCGTTGGAGATCGTGTGTATGGCCGTTGGAGATCGTTTGTATGGCCGTTGGAGATCGTTTGTATGGCCGTTGGAGATCGCTTGTATGGCCGTTCGAATTTGATCGTTTGTATGGCCGTTGTAAATCGTTTGTATGGCTGTTGGAGATCGTTTCTATGGCTGTTGGAGTTTGATCGTTTGTATGGCCGTTGGAGATTGTTTGTATGGCCGTTGGAGATCGTTTGTATGGCCGTTCGAGATCCTTTGTATGACCGTTGAAGATCGTTTGTATTGCTATTGGAGATCGTTTGTATGGCCGTTGAAGATCGTTTGTATGGCCGTTGGAGATCGTTTGTATGACAGTTGGAGATCGTTTGTATGGCCGTTGGAGATCGTTTGTATGGCCGTTCGAGTTTGATAGTTTGTATGGCCGTTCGGGATCGTTTGCATGGCCATTGGCAATCGTTGGAATGGCCGTTGGTGTTCGTTTGCATGGTCGTTGGAGATCGTTTGTATGGCCGTTGGAGATCGTTTGTATGGCCGTTGGAGATCGCTTGTATGGCCGTTCGAATTTGATCGTTTGTATGGCCGTTGTAAATCGTTTGTATGTCTGTTGGAGATCGTTTCTATGGCTGTTGGAGTTTGATCGTTTGTATGGCCGTTGGAGATTGTTTGTATGGCCGTTGGAGATCGTTTGTACGGCCGTTCGAGATCCTTTGTATGACCGTTGAAGATCGTTTGTATTGCTATTGGAGATCGTTTGTATGGCCGTTGAAGATCGTTTGTATGGCTGTTGGAGATAGTTTGTATGGCCGTTGGGGTTTGATCGTTTAGATGGCCGATGGAGATCGTTTGTATGGCCGTTGGAGATCGTTTATATGGCCCTTGGAGTTTGATCGTGTGTATGGCCCTCGGAGATCGTTTGTATGGCCGTTGGAGATCATTTGTATGACCGTTGGATATCGTTTGTTTGGGAGTTGGAGATCGTTTGTATGGCCGTTTCTTGATCGTTTGTATGGCCGTTGGAGATCATTTGTATGGCCGTTGGAGATCGTTTGTATGGCCGTTGGAGATCGTTTGCATGGCCGTTTGAGTTTGATCGTTTGTATGGCCGTTTAAGATTGTTTGCATGGCGTTGGATAGCGATTGTATGGCCGTTGGAGATCGTTTGTATGGCCGTTTGGGTTTGATCGTTTGTATGGCCGTAGGAGATAGTTTGTATGGCCGTTGAAGTTCGTTTGTATGGCCGTTGGAGATCGTTTGTATGGCCGTTAGACGTGGCTGGTATGGCCGTTTGAGTTTGATCGTTTGCATGGCCGTTGACGATCGTTTGTATGGCCGTTGGAGATCGTTTGCATGGTCGTTGGAGATCGTTCGTATGGTCGTTTGAGATCGTTTGTTCGGGCGTTGGAGATCGTTTGTGTGGCCGTTGGAGATAGTTTGTATGGCCGTAGGAGATCGTTTGTATGGCCGTTGGAGATCGTTTGTATGGCCATTGGAGTTTGATCGTTCGTATGGTCGTTTGAGATCGTTTGTTTGGGCGTTGGAGATCGTTTGTATGGCCGTTGGAGATAATTTGTATGGCCGTTGGAGATCGTTTGTATGGGCGTTGGAGATCGTTTGTATGGCCGTTGGAGATCGTTTGTATGGCCGTTGGAGATCGTGTGTATGGCCGTTGGAGATCGTTTGTATGGCCGTTGGAGATCGTTTGTATGGCCGTTGGAGATCGCTTGTATGGCCGTTCGAATTTGATCGTTTGTATGGCCGTTGTAAATCGTTTGTATGGCTGTTGGAGATCGTTTCTATGGCTGTTGGAGTTTGATCGTTTGTATGGCCGTTGGAGATTGTTTGTATGGCCGTTGGAGATCGTTTGTATGGCCGTTCGAGATCCTTTGTATGACCGTTGAAGATCGTTTGTATTGCTATTGGAGATCGTTTGTATGGCCGTTGAAGATCGTTTGTATGGCCGTTGGAGATCGTTTGTATGGCAGTTGGAGATCGTTTGTATGGCCGTTGGAGATCGTTTGTATGGCCGTTCGAGTTTGATAGTTTGTATGGCCGTTCGGGATCGTTTGCATGGCCATTGGCAATCGTTGGAATGGCCGTTGGTGTTCGTTTGCATGGTCGTTGGAGATCGTTTGTATGGCCGTTGGAGATCGTTTGTATGGCCGTTGGAGATCGCTTGTATGGCCGTTCGAATTTGATCGTTTGTATGGCCGTTGTAAATCGTTTGTATGTCTGTTGGAGATCGTTTCTATGGCTGTTGGAGTTTGATCGTTTGTATGGCCGTTGGAGATTGTTTGTATGGCCGTTGGAGATCGTTTGTACGGCCGTTCGAGATCCTTTGTATGACCGTTGAAGATCGTTTGTATTGCTATTGGAGATCGTTTGTATGGCCGTTGAAGATCGTTTGTATGGCTGTTGGAGATAGTTTGTATGGCCGTTGGGGTTTGATCGTTTAGATGGCCGATGGAGATCGTTTGTATGGCCGTTGGAGATCGTTTATATGGCCCTTGGAGTTTGATCGTGTGTATGGCCCTCGGAGATCGTTTGTATGGCCGTTGGAGATCATTTGTATGACCGTTGGATATCGTTTGTTTGGGAGTTGGAGATCGTTTGTATGGCCGTTTCTTGATCGTTTGTATGGCCGTTGGAGATCATTTGTATGGCCGTTGGAGATCGTTTGTATGGCCGTTGGAGATCGTTTGCATGGCCGTTTGAGTTTGATCGTTTGTATGGCCGTTTAAGATTGTTTGCATGGCGTTGGATAGCGATTGTATGGCCGTTGGAGATCGTTTGTATGGCCGTTTGGGTTTGATCGTTTGTATGGCCGTAGGAGATAGTTTGTATGGCCGTTGAAGTTCGTTTGTATGGCCGTTGGAGATCGTTTGTATGGCCGTTAGACGTGGCTGGTATGGCCGTTTGAGTTTGATCGTTTGCCTGGCCGTTGACGATCGTTTGTATGGCCGTTGGAGATCGTTTGCATGGCCGTTGGAGATCGTTCGTATGGTCGTTTGAGATCGTTTGTTCGGGCGTTGGAGATCGTTTGTATGGCCTTTGGAGATAGTTTGTATGGCCGTAGGAGATCGTTTGTATGGCCGTTGGAGATCGTTTGTATGGCCATTGGAGTTTGATCGTTCGTATGGTCGTTTGAGATCGTTTGTTTGGGCGTTGGAGATCGTTTGTATGGCCGTTGGAGATAATTTGTATGGCCGTTGGAGATCGTTTGTATGGGCGTTGGAGATCGTTTGTATGGCCGTTGGAGATCGTTTGTATGGCCGTTGGAAATCGTGTGTATGGCCGTTGGAGATCGTTTGTATGGCCGTTGGAGATCGTTTGTATGGCCGTTGGAGATCGCTTGTATGTCCGTTGAAGATCGTTTGTATTGCTATTGGAGATCGTTTGTATGGCCGTTGAAGATCGTTTGTATGGCCGTTGGAGATCGTTTGTATGGCAGTTGGAGATCGTTTGTATGGCCGTTGGAGATCGTTTGTATGGCCGTTCGAGTTTGATAGTTTGTATGGCCGTTCGGGATCGTTTGCATGGCCATTGGCAATCGTTGGAATGGCCGTTGGTGTTCGTTTGCATGGTCGTTGGAGATCGTTCGTATGGCCGTTTGAGATCGTTTGTTTGGGCGTTGGAGATCGTTTGTATGGCCGTTGGAGATCGTTTGCATGGTCGTTGGAGATCGTTCGTATGGTCGTTTGAGATCGTTTGTTCGGGCGTTGGAGATCGTTTGTATGGCCGTTGGAGATAGTTTGTATGGCCGTAGGAGATCGTTTGTATGGCCGTTGGAGATCGTTTGTATGGCCATTGGAGTTTGATCGTTCGTATGGTCGTTTGAGATCGTTTGTTTGGGCGTTGGAGATCGTTTGTATGGCCGTTGGAGATAGTTTGTATGGCCGTTGGAGATCGTTTGTATGGGCGTTGGAGATCGTTTGTATGGCCGTTGGAGATCGTTTGTATGGAAGTTGGAGATCGTGTGTATGGCCGTTGGAGATCGTTTGTATGGCCGTTGGAGATCGTTTGTATGGCCGTTGGAGATCGTTTGTATGGCCGTTGGAGATCGCTTGTATGGCCGTTCGAATTTGATCGTTTGTATGGCCGTTGTAAATCGTTTGTATGTCTGTTGGAGATCGTTTCTATGGCTGTTGGAGTTTGATCGTTTGTATGGCCGTTGGAGATTGTTTGTATGGCCGTTGGAGATCGTTTGTACGGCCGTTCGAGATCCTTTGTATGACCGTTGAAGATCGTTTGTATTGCTATTGGAGATCGTTTGTATGGCCGTTGAAGATCGTTTGTATGGCTGTTGGAGATAGTTTGTATGGCCGTTGGGGTTTGATCGTTTAGATGGCCGCTGGAGATCGTTTGTATGGCCGTTGGAGATCGTTTATATGGCCCTTGGAGTTTGATCGTGTGTATGGCCCTCGGAGATCGTTTGTATGGCCGTTGGAGATAGTTTGTATGGCCGTTGGAGATCGTTTGTATGGGCGTTGGAGATCGTTTGTATGGCCGTTGGAGATCGTTTGTATGGAAGTTGGAGATCGTGTGTATGGCCGTTGGAGATCGTTTGTATGGCCGTTGGAGATCGTTTGTATGGCCGTTGGAGATCGTTTGTATGGCCGTTGGAGATCGCTTGTATGGCCGTTCGAATTTGATCGTTTGTATGGCCGTTGTAAATCGTTTGTATGTCTGTTGGAGATCGTTTCTATGGCTGTTGGAGTTTGATCGTTTGTATGGCCGTTGGAGATTGTTTGTATGGCCGTTGGAGATCGTTTGTACGGCCGTTCGAGATCCTTTGTATGACCGTTGAAGATCGTTTGTATTGCTATTGGAGATCGTTTGTATGGCCGTTGAAGATCGTTTGTATGGCTGTTGGAGATAGTTTGTATGGCCGTTGGGGTTTGATCGTTTAGATGGCCGCTGGAGATCGTTTGTATGGCCGTTGGAGATCGTTTATATGGCCCTTGGAGTTTGATCGTGTGTATCGCCCTCGGAGATCGTTTGTATGGCCGTTGGATATCGTTTGTTTGGGAGTTGGAGATCGTTTGTATGGCCGTTTCTTGATCGTTTGTATGGCCGTTGGAGATGATTTGTATGGCCGTTGGAGATCGTTTGTATGGCCGTTGGAGATCGTTTGCATGGCCGTTTGAGTTTGATCGTTTGTATGGCCGTTTAAGATTGTTTGCATGGCGTTGGATAGCGATTGTATGGCCGTTGGAGATCGTTTGTATGGCCGTTTGGGTTTGATCGTTTGTATGGCCGTAGGAGATAGTTTGTATGGCCGTTGGAGTTCGTTTGTATGGCCGTTGGAGATCGTTTGTATGGCCGTTAGACGTGGCTGGTATGGCCGTTTGAGGTTGATCGTTTGCATGGCCGTTGACGATCGTTTGTATGGCCGTTGGAGATCGTTTGCATGGTCGTTGGAGATCGTTCGTATGGTCGTTTGAGATCGTTTGTTTGGGCGTTGGAGATCGTTTGTATGGCCGTTGGAGATAGTTTGTATGGCCGTAGGAGATCGTTTGTATGGCCGTTGGAGATCGTTTGTATGGCCATTGGAGTTTGATCGTTCGTATGGTCGTTTGAGATCGTTTGTTTGGGCGTTGGAGATCGTTTGTATGGCCGTTGGAGATAATTTGTATGGCCGTTGGAGATCGTTTGTATGGGCGTTGGAGATCGTTTGTATGGCCGTTGGAGATCGTTTGTATGGCCGTTGGAGATCGTGTGTATGGCCGTTGGAGATCGTTTGTATGGCCGTTGGAGATCGTTTGTATGGCCGTTGGAGATCGCTTGTATGGCCGTTCGAATTTGATCGTTTGTATGGCCGTTGTAAATCGTTTGTATGGCTGTTGGAGATCGTTTCTATGGCTGTTGGAGTTTGATCGTTTGTATGGCCGTTGGAGATTGTTTGTATGGCCGTTGGAGATCGTTTGTATGGCCGTTCGAGATCCTTTGTATGACCGTTGAAGATCGTTTGTATTGCTATTGGAGATCGTTTGTATGGCCGTTGAAGATCGTTTGTATGGCCGTTGGAGATCGTTTGTATGGCAGTTGGAGATCGTTTGTATGGCCGTTGGAGATCGTTTGTATGGCCGTTCGAGTTTGATAGTTTGTATGGCCGTTCGGGATCGTTTGCATGGCCATTGGCAATCGTTGGAATGGCCGTTGGTGTTCGTTTGCATGGTCGTTGGAGATCGTTCGTATGGCCGTTTGAGATCGTTTGTTTGGGCGTTGGAGATCGTTTGTATGGCCGTTGGAGATCGTTTGCATGGTCGTTGGAGATCGTTCGTATGGTCGTTTGAGATCGTTTGTTCGGGCGTTGGAGATCGTTTGTATGGCCGTTGGAGATAGTTTGTATGGCCGTAGGAGATCGTTTGTATGGCCGTTGGAGATCGTTTGTATGGCCATTGGAGTTTGATCGTTCGTATGGTCGTTTGAGATCGTTTGTTTGGGCGTTGGAGATCGTTTGTATGGCCGTTGGAGATAGTTTGTATGGCCGTTGGAGATCGTTTGTATAGGCGTTGGAGATCGTTTGTATGGCCGTTGGAGATCGTTTGTATGGAAGTTGGAGATCGTGTGTATGGCCGTTGGAGATCGTTTGTATGGCCGTTGGAGATCGTTTGTATGGCCGTTGGAGATCGTTTGTATGACCGTTGGAGATCGCTTGTATGGCCGTTCGAATTTGATCGTTTGTATGGCCGTTGTAAATCGTTTGTATGTCTGTTGGAGATCGTTTCTATGGCTGTTGGAGTTTGATCGTTTGTATGGCCGTTGGAGATTGTTTGTATGGCCGTTGGAGATCGTTTGTACGGCCGTTCGAGATCCTTTGTATGACCGTTGAAGATCGTTTGTATTGCTATTGGAGATCGTTTGTATGGCCGTTGAAGATCGTTTGTATGGCTGTTGGAGATAGTTTGTATGGCCGTTGGGGTTTGATCGTTTGGATGGCCGCTGGAGATCGTTTGTATGGCCGTTGGAGATCGTTTATATGGCCCTTGGAGTTTGATCGTGTGTATGGCCCTCGGAGATCGTTTGTATGGCCGTTGGAGATCATTTGTATGACCGTTGGATATCGTTTGTTTGGGAGTTGGAGATCGTTTGTATGGCCGTTTCTTGATCGTTTGTATGGCCGTTGGAGATCATTTGTATGGCCGTTGAAGATCGTTTGTATGGCCGTTGGAGATCGTTTGTATGGCCGTTGGAGATCGTTTGTATGGCGTTTGAGTTTGATCGTTTGTATGGCCGTTGAAGATCGTTTGTATGGCCGTTTGAGTTTGATCGTTTGTATGGCCGTTGAAGATCGTTTGTATGGCCGTTGGAGATCGTTTGCATGGCCGTTGGAGATCGTTTGTATGGCTGTTGAAGATCGTTTGTATGGCCGTTGGAGATCGTTTTTACGGCCGTTGGGCTTCGTTTGTACGGCCGTTGGAGATCGTTTGTATGGCCGTTGGAGATCGTTTGTATGGTTGTTGGAGATCGATTTTATGGCCGTTGGAGGTCGTTTGTATTACCGTTGGAGATCGTTTGTTTGGCCGTTGGGGATCGTTTGGATGGCCGTTTTGTGATCGTTTGTATGGCCATTCGATATCGTTTGTATGGCCGTTGGAGCTTAATCGTTTGTATGGCCGTAGGAGCTTGATTGATTGCATGGCCGGTGAAGATCATTTGTATGGCCGTTGGAGTTTTGTCGTTTGTATGGCCTTTGTAGATCGTTTGTATGGCCGTTGGAGATCGTTTGTATGGTCGTTGGAGATCGTTTGTTTTGGTATTGGACATCGTTTGTATGGCCGTTGGAGATCGTTTGTATGGTCGTTTGAATTTGATCGTTTGTATGGCCGTTGGAGATCGTTTGTATGGCCGTTGAAGATCGGTTGTATGGCCGTTGGAGATCGTTTGTATGGGCGTTGAAGATCGTTTGTATGGCCGTTGAAGATCGTTTGTATGGCCGTTGGAGATCGTTTGTATGGCCGTTAGAGGTGGATGGTATGGCCGTTTGAATTTGATCGTTTGTATGGCCGTTGGATATCGTTAGTATGGCCGTTGAAGATCGTTTGTATGGCCGTTGGAGATCGTTTGTATGGCCGTTAGAGATCGTTTGTATGACCGTTGGAGATCGTTTGTATGGTCCTTGGATATCGTTTGTATGGCCGTTTGGAGATCGTTTGTATGGCCGTTGGAGATCGTTTGCATGGCCGTTTGAGTTTGATCGTTTGTATGGCCGTTTAAGATTGTTTGCATGGCGTTGGATAGCGGTTGTATGGCCGTTGGAGATCGTTTGTATGGCCGTTTGGGTTTGATCGTTTGTATGGCCGTAGGAGATAGTTTGTATGGCCGTTGAAGTTCGTTTGTATGGCCGTTGGAGATCGTTTGTATGGCCGTTAGACGTGGCTGGTATGGCCGTTTGAGTTTGATCGTTTGCATGGCCGTTGACGATCGTTTGTATGGCCGTTGGAGATCGTTTGCATGGTCGTTGGAGATCGTTCGTATGGTCGTTTGAGATCGTTTTTTCGGGCGTTGGAGATCGTTTGTATGGCCGTTGGAGATAGTTTGTATAGCCGTAGGAGATCGTTTGTATGGCCGTTGGAGATCGTTTGTATGGCCATTGGAGTTTGATCGTTCGTATGGTCGTTTGAGATCGTTTGTTTGGGCGTTGGAGATCGTTTGTATGGCCGTTGGAAATAATTTGTATGGCCGTTGGAGATCGTTTGTATGGGCGTTGGAGATCGTTTGTATGGCCGTTGGAGATCGTTTGCATGGCCGTTGGAGATCGTGTGTATGGCCGTTGGAGATCGTTTGTATGGCCGTTGGAGATCGTTTGTATGGCCGTTGGAGATCGTTTGTATGGCCGTTGGAGATCGCTTGTATGGCCGTTCGAATTTGATCGTTTGTATGGCCGTTGTAAATCGTTTGTATGGCTGTTGGAGATCGTTTCTATGGCTGTTGGAGTTTGATCGTTTGTATGGCCGTTGGAGATTGTTTGTATGGCCGTTGGAGATCGTTTGTATGGCCGTTCGAGATCCTTTGTATGACCGTTGAAGATCGTTTGTATTGCTATTGGAGATCGTTTGTATGGCCGTTGAAGATCGTTTGTATGGCTGTTGGAGATAGTTTGTATGGCCGTTGGGGTTTGATCGTTTGAATGGCCGCTGGAGATCGTTTGTAAGGCCGTTGGAGATCGTTTATATGGCCCTTGGAGTTTGATCGTGTGTATGGCCCTCGGAGATCGTTTGTATGGCCGTTGGAGATCATTTGTATGGCCGTTGGATATCGTTTGTTTGGGAGTTGGAGATCGTTTGTATGGCCGTTTCTTGATCGTTTGTATGGCCGTTGGAGATCATTTGTATGGCCGTTGAAGATCGTTTGTATGGCCGTTGGAGATCGTTTGTATGGCCGTTGGAGATCGTTTGTATGGCCGTTTGAGTTTGATCGTTTGTATGGCCGTTGAAGATCGTTTGTATGGCCGTTTGAGTTTGATCGTTTGTATGGCCGTTGAAGATCGTTTGTATGGCCGTTGGAGATCGTTTGCATGGCCGTTGGAGATCGTTTGTATGGCTGTTGAAGATCGTTTGTATGGCGTTGGAGATCGTTTTTACGGCCGTTGGGCTTCGTTTGTACGGCCGTTGGAGATCGTTTGTATGGCCGTTGGAGATCGTTTGTATGGTTGTTGGAAATCGATTGTATGGCCGTTGGAGGTCGTCTGTATTACCGTTGGAGATCGTTTGTTTGGCCGTTGGGGATCGTTAGGATGGCCGTTTTGTGATCGTTTGTATGGCCATTCGATATCGTTTGTATGGCTGTTGGACCTTAATCGTTTGTATGGCCGTAGGAGCTTGATTGATTGCATGGCCGGTGAAGATCATTTGTATGGCCGTTGGAGTTTTGTCGTTTGTATGGCCTTTGTAGATCGTTTGTATGGCCGTTGGACATCGTTTGTATGGTCGTTGGAGATCGTTTTTTTGGTATTGGACATCGTTTGTATGGCCGTTGGAGATCGTTTGTATGGTCGTTTGAATTTGATCGTTTGTATGGCCGTTGGAGATCGTTTGTATGGCCGTTGAAGATCGGTTGTATGGCCGTTGGAGATCGTTTGTATGGGCGTTGAAGATCGTTTGTATGGCCGTTGAAGATCGTTTGTATGGCCGTTGGAGATCGTTTGTATGGCCGTTAGAGGTGGATGGTATGGCCGTTTGAGTTTGATCGTTTGTATGGCCGTTGGATATCGTTTGTATGGCCGTTGAAGATCGTTTGTATGGCCGTTGGAGATCGTTTGTATGGCCGTTAGAGATCGTTTGTATGACCGTTGGAGATCGTTTGTATGGTCCTTGGATATCGTTTGTATGGCCGTTGGAGATCGTTTGTATGGCCGTTGGAGATCGTTTGCATGGCCGTTTGAGTTTGATCGTTTGTATGGCCGTTTAAGATTGTTTGCATGGCGTTGGATAGCGGTTGTATGGCCGTTGGAGATCGTTTGTATGGCCGTTTGGGTTTGATCGTTTGTATGGCCGTAGGAGATAGTTTGTATGGCCGTTGAAGTTCGTTTGTATGGCCGTTGGAGATCGTTTGTATGGCCGTTAGACGTGGCTGGTATGGCCGTTTGAGTTTGATCGTTTGTATGGCCGTTGGAGATCCTTTTCATGGCCGTTGGAGATCGTTTGTATGGCCGTTGGAGATCGTTTGTATGGCCGTTGGAGATCGTTTGTATGGCCGTTGGAGATCGTTTGTATGGCCGTTGGAGATCGTTTGTATGGCGTTTGAGTTTGATCGTTTGTATGGCCGTTGAAGATCGTTTGTATGGCCGTTTGAGTTTGATCGTTTGTATGGCCGTTGAAGATCGTTTGTATGGCCGTTGGAGATCGTTTGCATGGCCGTTGGAGATCGTTTGTATGGCTGTTGAAGATCGTTTGTATGGCCGTTGGAGATCGTTTTTACGGCCGTTGGGCTTCGTTTGTACGGCCGTTGGAGATCGTTTGTATGGCCGTTGGAGATCGTTTGTATGGTTGTTGGAGATCGATTTTATGGCCGTTGGAGGTCGTTTGTATTACCGTTGGAGATCGTTTGTTTGGCCGTTGGGGATCGTTTGGATGGCCGTTTTGTGATCGTTTGTATGGCCATTCGATATCGTTTGTATGGCCGTTGGAGCTTAATCGTTTGTATGGCCGTAGGAGCTTGATTGATTGCATGGCCGGTGAAGATCATTTGTATGGCCGTTGGAGTTTTGTCGTTTGTATGGCCTTTGTAGATCGTTTGTATGGCCGTTGGAGATCGTTTGTATGGTCGTTGGAGATCGTTTGTTTTGGTATTGGACATCGTTTGTATGGCCGTTGGAGATCGTTTGTATGGTCGTTTGAATTTGATCGTTTGTATGGCCGTTGGAGATCGTTTGTATGGCCGTTGAAGATCGGTTGTATGGCCGTTGGAGATCGTTTGTATGGGCGTTGAAGATCGTTTGTATGGCCGTTGAAGATCGTTTGTATGGCCGTTGGAGATCGTTTGTATGGCCGTTAGAGGTGGATGGTATGGCCGTTTGAATTTGATCGTTTGTATGGCCGTTGGATATCGTTAGTATGGCCGTTGAAGATCGTTTGTATGGCCGTTGGAGATCGTTTGTATGGCCGTTAGAGATCGTTTGTATGACCGTTGGAGATCGTTTGTATGGTCTTTGGATATCGTTTGTATGGCCGTTTGGAGATCGTTTGTATGGCCGTTGGAGATCGTTTGCATGGCCGTTTGAGTTTGATCGTTTGTATGGCCGTTTAAGATTGTTTGCATGGCGTTGGATAGCGGTTGTATGGCCGTTGGAGATCGTTTGTATGGCCGTTTGGGTTTGATCGTTTGTATGGCCGTAGGAGATAGTTTGTATGGCCGTTGAAGTTCGTTTGTATGGCCGTTGGAGATCGTTTGTATGGCCGTTAGACGTGGCTGGTATGGCCGTTTGAGTTTGATCGTTTGCATGGCCGTTGACGATCGTTTGTATGGCCGTTGGAGATCGTTTGCATGGTCGTTGGAGATCGTTCGTATGGTCGTTTGAGATCGTTTTTTCGGGCGTTGGAGATCGTTTGTATGGCCGTTGGAGATAGTTTGTATAGCCGTAGGAGATCGTTTGTATGGCCGTTGGAGATCGTTTGTATGGCCATTGGAGTTTGATCGTTCGTATGGTCGTTTGAGATCGTTTGTTTGGGCGTTGGAGATCGTTTGTATGGCCGTTGGAAATAATTTGTATGGCCGTTGGAGATCGTTTGTATGGGCGTTGGAGATCGTTTGTATGGCCGTTGGAGATCGTTTGCATGGCCGTTGGAGATCGTGTGTATGGCCGTTGGAGATCGTTTGTATGGCCGTTGGAGATCGTTTGTATGGCCGTTGGAGATCGTTTGTATGGCCGTTGGAGATCGCTTGTATGGCCGTTCGAATTTGATCGTTTGTATGGCCGTTGTAAATCGTTTGTATGGCTGTTGGAGATCGTTTCTATGGCTGTTGGAGTTTGATCGTTTGCATGGCCGTTGGAGATTGTTTGTATGGCCGTTGGAGATCGTTTGTATGGCCGTTCGAGATCCTTTGTATGACCGTTGAAGATCGTTTGTATTGCTATTGGAGATCGTTTGTATGGCCGTTGAAGATCGTTTGTATGGCTGTTGGAGATAGTTTGTATGGCCGTTGGGGTTTGATCGTTTGAATGGCCGCTGGAGATCGTTTGTAAGGCCGTTGGAGATCGTTTATATGGCCCTTGGAGTTTGATCGTGTGTATGGCCCTCGGAGATCGTTTGTATGGCCGTTGGAGATCATTTGTATGGCCGTTGGATATCGTTTGTTTGGGAGTTGGAGATCGTTTGTATGGCCGTTTCTTGATCGTTTGTATGGCCGTTGGAGATCATTTGTATGGCCGTTGAAGATCGTTTGTATGGCCGTTGGAGATCGTTTGTATGGCCGTTGGAGATCGTTTGTATGGCCGTTTGAGTTTGATCGTTTGTATGGCCGTTGAAGATCGTTTGTATGGCCGTTTGAGTTTGATCGTTTGTATGGCCGTTGAAGATCGTTTGTATGGCCGTTGGAGATCGTTTGCATGGCCGTTGGAGATCGTTTGTATGGCTGTTGAAGATCGTTTGTATGGCGTTGGAGATCGTTTTTACGGCCGTTGGGCTTCGTTTGTACGGCCGTTGGAGATCGTTTGTATGGCCGTTGGAGATCGTTTGTATGGTTGTTGGAAATCGATTGTATGGCCGTTGGAGGTCGTCTGTATTACCGTTGGAGATCGTTTGTTTGGCCGTTGGGGATCGTTAGGATGGCCGTTTTGTGATCGTTTGTATGGCCATTCGATATCGTTTGTATGGCTGTTGGACCTTAATCGTTTGTATGGCCGTAGGAGCTTGATTGATTGCATGGCCGGTGAAGATCATTTGTATGGCCGTTGGAGTTTTGTCGTTTGTATGGCCTTTGTAGATCGTTTGTATGGCCGTTGGACATCGTTTGTATGGTCGTTGGAGATCGTTTTTTTGGTATTGGACATCGTTTGTATGGCCGTTGGAGATCGTTTGTATGGTCGTTTGAATTTGATCGTTTGTATGGCCGTTGGAGATCGTTTGTATGGCCGTTGAAGATCGGTTGTATGGCCGTTGGAGATCGTTTGTATGGGCGTTGAAGATCGTTTGTATGGCCGTTGAAGATCGTTTGTATGGCCGTTGGAGATCGTTTGTATGGCCGTTAGAGGTGGATGGTATGGCCGTTTGAGTTTGATCGTTTGTATGGCCGTTGGATATCGTTTGTATGGCCGTTGAAGATCGTTTGTATGGCCGTTGGAGATCGTTTGTATGGCCGTTAGAGATCGTTTGTATGACCGTTGGAGATCGTTTGTATGGTCCTTGGATATCGTTTGTATGGCCGTTGGAGATCGTTTGTATGGCCGTTGGAGATCGTTTGCATGGCCGTTTGAGTTTGATCGTTTGTATGGCCGTTTAAGATTGTTTGCATGGCGTTGGATAGCGGTTGTATGGCCGTTGGAGATCGTTTGTATGGCCGTTTGGGTTTGATCGTTTGTATGGCCGTAGGAGATAGTTTGTATGGCCGTTGAAGTTCGTTTGTATGGCCGTTGGAGATCGTTTGTATGGCCGTTAGACGTGGCTGGTATGGCCGTTTGAGTTTGATCGTTTGTATGGCCGTTGGAGATCCTTTTCATGGCCGTTGGAGATCGTTTGTATGGCCGTTGGAGATCGTTTGTATGGTCGTTGGAGATCGTTTGTATGGCCGTTGGAAATAGATTGTATGGCTGTTGGAGATCGTTTGTATGGCCGTTGGAGATCGTTTGTATGGCCGTTGGAGATCGTTTGTATAGCCGTTTGAGTTTGATCGTTTGTATGGCCGTTGAAGATCGTTTGTATGGCCGTTGGAGATCGTTTGCATGGCCGTTGGAGATCGTTTGTATGGCTGTTGAAGATCGTTTGTATGGCCGTTGGAGATCGTTTTTACGGCCGTTGTGCTTCGTTTGTACGGCCGTTGGAGATCGTTTGTATGGCCGTTGGAGATCGTTTGTATGGTTGTTGGAGATCGATTGTATGGACTTTGGAGGTCGTTTGTATGACCGTTGGAGATCGATTGTATAGTTGTTGGAGATCGATTGTATGGCCGTTCGAGATCGTTTGTAATGCCGTTGGAGGTAGTTTGTATGACCGTTGGAGATTGTTTGTTTGGTCGTTGGAGATCGTTAGGATGGCCGTTTTTTGATCGTTTGTATGGCGTTTGAGTTTGATCGTTTGTTTGGCCGTTGGAGATCGTTTGTATGGCCGTTGGAGATCGTTTGTATGGCCGTTTGAGTTTGATCGTTTGTATGGCCGTTGAAGATCGTTTGTATGGCCGTTGGAGATCGTTTATATGGCTGTTGAAGATCGTTTTTACGGCCGTTGGGCTTCCTTTGTATGGCCGTTGGAGATCGTTTGTATGGCCGTTGGAGATCGTTTGTATGGTTGTTGGAGGTCGTTTGTATGGTCGTTTGAATTTGATCGTTTGTATGGCCGTTGGAGATCGTTTGTATGGCCGTTGAAGATCGGTTGTATGGCCGTTGGAGATCGTTTGTATGGGCGTTGAAGATCGTTTGTATGGCCGTTGAAGATCGTTTGTATGGCCGTTGGAGATCGTTTGTATGGCCGTTAGAGGTGGATGGTATGGCCGTTTGAGTTTGATCGTTTGTATGGCCGTTGGATATCGTTTGTATGGCCGTTGAAGATCGTTTGTATGGCCGTTGGAGATCGTTTGTATGGCCGTTAGAGATCGTTTGTATGACCGTTGGAGATCGTTTGTATGGTCCTTGGATATCGTTTGTATGGCCGTTGGAGATCGTTTGTATGGCCGTTGGAGATCGTTTGCATGGCCGTTTGAGTTTGATTGTTTGTATGGCCGTTTAAGATTGTTTGCATGGCGTTGGATAGCGGTTGTATGGCCGTTGGAGATCGTTTGTATGGCCGTTTGGGTTTGATCGTTTGTATGGCCGTAGGAGATAGTTTGTATGGCCGTTGAAGTTCGTTTGTATGGCCGTTGGAGATCGTTTGTATGGCCGTTAGACGTGGCTGGTATGGCCGTTTGAGTTTGATCGTTTGCATGGCCGTTGACGATCGTGTGTATGGCCGTTGGAGATCGTTTGTATGGCCGTTGGAGATCGTTTGTATGGTTGTTGGAGATCGTTTGTATGGCCGTTGGAAATAGATTGTATGGCTGTTGGAGATCGTTTGTATGGCCGTTGGAGATCGTTTGTATGGCCGTTGGAGATCGTTTGTATAGCCGTTTGAGTTTGATCGTTTGTATGGCCGTTGAAGATCGTTTGTTATGGCCGTTGGAGATCGTTTGCATGGCCGTTGGAGATCGTTTGTATGGCTGTTGAAGATCGTTTGTATGGCCGTTGGAGATCGTTTTTACGGCCGTTGTGCTTCGTTTGTACGGCCGTTGGAGATCGTTTGTATGGCCGTTGGAGATCGTTTGTATGGTTGTTGGAGATCGATTGTATGGACTTTGGAGGTCGTTTGTATGACCGTTGGAGATCGATTGTATAGTTGTTGGAGATCGATTGTATGGCCGTTCGAGATCGTTTGTAATGCCGTTGGAGGTAGTTTGTATGACCGTTGGAGATTGTTTGTTTGGTCGTTGGAGATCGTTAGGATGGCCGTTTTTTGATCGTTTGTATGGCGTTTGAGTTTGATCGTTTGTTTGGCCGTTGGAGATCGTTTGTATGGCCGTTGGAGATCGTTTGTATGGCCGTTTGAGTTTGATCGTTTGTATGGCCGTTGAAGATCGTTTGTATGGCCGTTGGAGATCGTTTATATGGCTGTTGAAGATCGTTTTTACGGCCGTTGGGCTTCCTTTGTATGGCCGTTGGAGATCGTTTGTATGGCCGTTGGAGATCGTTTGTATGGTTGTTGGAGGTCGTTTGTATGACCGTTGGAGATCGATTGTATGGCCGTTGGAGATCGTTTGTATGGCCGTTGGAGATCGTTTGTAATGCCGTTGGATGTCGTTTGTATGGCCGTTGGAGATCGTTTGTTTGGCCGTTGGGGATCGTTTGGATGGCCGTGTTGTGATCGTTTGTATGGCGATTCGATATCGTTTGTATGGCGTTGGAGGTCGTTTATATGGCCCTTGGAGTTTGATCATTTGTATGGCCCTTGGAGATCGTTTGTATGGCCGTTGGAGATCAATTGTATGACCGTTGGCTATCGTTTGTTTGGGAGTTGGAGATCGTTTGTATGGCCGTTTCTTGATCGTTTGTATGGCCGTTGGAGAACATTTGTATGGCCGTTGGAGATCGTTTGTATGGCCGTTGGAGATCGTTTTTATGGCCGATGGATATCGTCTGTATGGCCGTTGGAGATCGTTGGTATGGATGTTGGATATCGTTTGCATGGCAGTTGGATATCGGTTGTATGGCCGTTGGAGATCGTTTGTATGGCATTTGAGTTTGATTGTTTGTATGGCCGTTGGAGATCGTTAGTATGGTCGTTGAAGATCGTTTGTACGGCCGTTGGAGATCGTTTGTATGGACGTTAGAGGTGTTTGGTATGGCCGTTTGAGTTTGATCGTTTGTATGGCCGATGGAAATCGTTTGCATGGCCGTTGAAGATCGTTTGTATGGCCGTTGGTGATCGTTTGTATGGCCGTTGGAGATCGTTTGTATGGCCCTTGGATATCGTTTGTATGGCCGTTGGAGATCGTTTGTATGGCCGATGGAGATCATTTGCATGGCCGTTTGAGTTTGATCGTTTGTATGGCCGTTGGAGATCGTTTGTATGGCCGTTTGGGTTTGATTGTTTGTATGGCCGTTGGAGATCGTTTGCATGGTCGTTGAAGATCGTTTGTATGGCCGTTGGAGATCGTTTGTATGGACGTTAGAGGTGGTTGGTATGGCCGTTTGAGTTTGATAGTTTGTATGGCCGTTGGAAATCGTTTGCATGGCCGTTGAAGATCGTTTGTATGGCCGTTGGAGATCGTTTGTATGGCCGTTGGAGATCGTTTGTATGGCCCTTGGATATCGTTTGTATGGCCGTTGGAGATCGTTTGTATGGCCGTTGGAGATCGTTTTCATGGCCGTTTGAGTTTGATCGTTTGTATGGCCGTTGAAGATCGTTTGTATGGCCGTTGGAGATCGTTTGAATGGCCGTTGGAGATCGTTTGCATGGCCCTTGAAGTTCGTTTGTATGGCCGTTGGAGATCGTTTGTATGGTCGTTGGAGATCGTTTGTATGGCCGTTGGAAATAGATTGTATGGCTGTTGGATATCGTTTGTATGGCCGTTGGAGGTCGTTTGTATGGCCGTTTGAGTTTGATCGTTTGTATGGCCGTTGAAGATCGTTTGTATGGCCGTTGGAGATCGTTTGTATGGCTGTTGAAGATCGTTTGTATGGCTGTTGGAGATCGTTTTTACGGCCGTTGGGCTTCGTTTGTATGGCCGTTGGAGATCGTTTGTATGGCCGTTGGAGATCGTTTGTATGGTTATTGGAGATCGATTGTATGGCCGTTGGAGGTCGTTTGTATGACCGTTGGAGATCGATTGTATGGCCGTTGGAGATCGTTTGTATGGCCGTTGGAGATCGTTTGTAATGCGTTGGAGGTCGTTTGTATGGCCGTTGGAGAGCGTTTGTTTGGCCGTTGGGGATCGTTTGGATGGCCGTTTTGTGATCGTTTGTATGGCCATTCGATATCGTTTGTATGGCCGTTGGAGCTTAATCGTTTGTATGGCCGTAGGAGCTTGATTGATTGCATGGCCGGTGGAGATCATTTGTATGGCCGTTGGAGTTTTGTCGTTTGTATGGCCTTTGGAGATCGTTTGTATGGCCGTTGGAGATCGTTTGTATGGTCGTTGGAGATCGTTTGTTTTGCTGTTGGACATCGTTTGTATGGCCGTTGGAAATCGTTTGTATGGTCGTTTGAATTTGATCGTTTGTATGGCCGTTGAAGATCGTTTGTATGGCCGTTGAAGATCGTTTGTATGGCGGTTGGAGATCGTTTGTATTGGCGTTGAAGATCGTTTGTATGGCCGTTTAAGATCGTTTGTATGGCCGTTGGAGATCGTTTGTATGGCTGTCTGAGGTGGTTGGTATGGCCGTTTGAGTTTGATCGTTTGTATGGCCGTTAGATAACGTTTGTATGGCCTTTGAAGATCGTTTGTATGGCCGTTGGAGATCGTTTGTACGGCCGTTAGAGATCGTTTGTATGACCGTTGGAGATCGTTTGTATGGTCCTTGGATATCGTTTGTATGGCTCTTGGAGATCGTTTGTATGGCCGTTGGAGATCGTTTGCATGGCCGTTTGAGTTTGATCGTTTGTATGGCAGTTTAAGATTGTTTGCATGCCGTTGGATATCGGTTGTATGGCCGTTGGAGATTGTTTGTATGGCCGTTTGGGTTTGATCGTTTGTATGGCCGTTGAAGTTCGTTTGTATGGCCGTTGGAGATCGTTTGTATGGCCGTTAGACGTGGCTGGTATGGCCGTTTGAGTTTGATCGTTTGCATGGCCGTTGACTATCGTTTGTATGGCCGTTGGAGATAGTTTGTATGGCCGTAGGAGATCGTTTGTATGGCCGTTGGAGATCGTTTGTATGGCCGTTGGAGATCGTTTGTATGGCCGTAGGAGATCGTTTGTATGGCCATTGGAGTTTGATCGTTTGTATGGGCGTTGGAGATCGTTTGTATGGCCGTTGGAGATCGTTTGTATGGGCGTTGGAGATCGTTTGTATGGCCGTTGGAGATCGTTTGTATGGCCATTGGAGATCGTTTGTATGGCCGTTGGAGATCGTTTGTATGGCCGTTGGAGATCGTTTGTATGGCCGTTCGAGTTTGATCGTTTGTATGGCCGTTGTAGATCGTTTGTATGGCTGTTGGAGATCGTTTCTATGGCTGTTGGAGTTTGATCGTTTGTATGGCCATGGAGATTGTTTGTATGGCCGTTGGAGATCGTTTGTATGGCCGTTGGAGATCGTTTGTGTGACCGTTGAAGATCGTTTGTATTGCTGTTGGAGATCGTTTGTATGGCCGTTGAAGATCGTTTGTATGGCTGTTGGAGATAGTTTGTATGGCCGTTGGGGTTTGATCGTTTGGATGGCCGTTGGAGATCGTTTGTATAGCTGTTGGAGATCGTTTATATGGCCGTTGGAGTTTGATCGTTTGTATGGCCCTTGGAGATCGTTTGTATGGCCGTTGGAGATCGTTTGTATGACCGTTGGATATCGTTTGTTTGGGAGTTGGAGATCGTTTGTATGGCCGTTTCTTGATCGTTTGTATGGCCGTTGGAGATCGTTTGTATGGCCGTTGGAGATTGTTTTTATGGCCGATGGAGATCGTCTGTATGGCCGTTGGAGATCGTTGGTATGGATGTTGGATATCGGTTGCATGGCAGTTGGATATCGGTTGTATGGCCGTTGGAGATCGTTTGTATGGCCGTTTGGGTTTGATTGTTTGTATGGCCGTTGGAGATCGTTTGTATGCTCGTTGAAGATCGTTTGTATGGCCGTTGGATATCGTTTGTATGGACGTTAGAGGTGGTTGGTATGGCCGTTTGAGTTTGATCGTTTGTATGGCCGTTGAAGATCGTTTGTATGGCCGTTGGAGATCGTTTGTATGGCCGTTGAAGTTCGTTTGTATGGCCGTTGGAGATCGTTTGTATGGCTGTTGGAGATCGTTTGCATGTCCGTTTGAGTTTGATCGTTTGTATGGCCGTTGAAGATCGTTTGTATGGCCGTTGGAGATCGTTTGAATGGCCGTTGGAGATCGTTTGCATGGCCCTTGAAGATCGTTTGTATGGCCGTTGGAGATCGTTTGTATGGTCGTTGGAGATCGTTTGTATGGCCGTTGGAAATAGATTGTATGGCTGTTGGAGATCGTTTGTATGGCCGTTGGAGATCGTTTGTATGGCCGTTGGAGATCGTTTGTATGGCCGTTTGAGTTTGATCGTTTGTATGGCCGTTGAAGATCGTTTGTATGGCCGTTGGAGATCGTTTGTATGGCTGTTGAAGATCGTTTGTATGGGTGTTGGAGATCGTTTTTACGGCCGTTGGGCTTCGTTTGTATGGCCGTTGGAGATCGTTTGTATGGCCGTTAGAGATCGTTTGTATGGTTGTTGGAGATCGATTGTATGGCCGTTGGAGGTCGTTTGTATCACCGTTGGAGATCGATTGTACGGCCGTTGGAGATCGTTTGTATGGCCGTTGGAGATCGTTTGTAATGCCGTTGGAGGTCCTTTGTATGTCCGTTGGAGATCGTTTGTTTGGCCGTTGGGGATCGTTTGGATGGCCGTTTTGTGATCGTTTGTATGGCCATTCGATATAGTTTGTATGGCCGTTGGAGCTTAATCGTTTGTATGGCCGTAGGAGCTTGATGGATTGCATGGCCGGTGGAGATCATTTGTATGGCCATTGGAGTTTTGTCGTTTGTATGGCCTTTGGAGATCGTTTGTATGGCCGTTGGAGATCGTTTGTATGGTCGTTGGAGATCGTTTGTTTTGGTATTGGACATCGTTTGTATGGCCGTTGGAGATCGTTTGTATGGTCGTTTGAATTTGATCGTTTGTATGGCCGTTGAAGATCGTTTGTATGGCCGTTGAAGATCGTTTGTATGGCGGTTTGAGATCGTTTGTATTGGCGTTGAAGATCGTTTGTATGGCCGTTAAAGATCGTTTGTATGGCCGTTGGAGATCGTTTGTATGGCCGTTAGACGTGGTTGGTATGGCCGTTTGAGTTTGATCGTTTGTATGGCCGCTGGATATCGTTTGTATGGCCGTTTAAGATCGTTTGTATGGCCGTTGGAGATCGTTTGTATGGCCGTTAGAGATCGTTTGTATGACCGTTGGAGATCGTTTGTATGGTCCTTGGATATCGTTTGTATGGCCCTTGGAGATCGTTTGTATGGCCGTTGGAGATCGTTTGCATGGCCGTTTGAGTTTGATCGTTTGTATGGCCGTTTAAGATTGTTTGCATGGCCGTTGGATATCGGTTGTATGGCCGTTGGAGATCGTTTGTATGGCCGTTTGGGTTTCATCGTTTGTATGGCCGTTGGAGATCGTTTGTATGGCCGTTGAAGTTCGTTTGTATGGCCGTTGGAGATCGTTTGTATGGCCGTTAGACGTGGCTGGTATGGCCGTTTGAGTTTGATCGTTTGCATGGCCGTTGACGATCGTTTGTATGGCCGTTGGAGATAGTTTGTATGGCGTAGAAGATCATTTGTATGGCCGTTGGAGATCGTTTGTATGGCCGTTGGAGATCGTTTGTATGGCCGTAGGAGATCGTTTGTATGGCCATTGGAGTTTGATCGTTTGTATGGGCGTTGGAGATCGTTTGTATGGCCGTTGGAAATCGTTTGTATGGGCGTTGGAGATCGTTTGTATGGTCGTTGGAGATCGTTTGTATGGCCATTGGAGATCGTTTGTATGGCCGTTGGAGATCGTTTGTATGGCCGTTGGAGATCGTTTGTATGGCCGTTCGAGTTTGATCGTTTGTAAGGCCGTTGTAGATCGTTTGTATGGCTGTTGGAGATCGTTTCTATGGCTGTTGGAGTTTGATCGTTTGTATGGCCATGGAGATTATTTGTATTGCCGTTGGAGATCGTTTGTATGGCCGTTGGAGATCGTTTGTATGGCCGTTTGAGTTTGATCGTTTGTATGGCCGTTGAAGATCGTTTGTATGGCCGTTGGAGATCGTTTGTATGGCTGTTGAAGATCGTTTGTATGGCTGTTGGAGATCGTTTTTACGGCCGTTGGGCTTCGTTTGTATGGCCGTTGGAGATCGTTTGTATGGCCGTTAGAGATCGTTTGTATGGTTGTTGGAGATCGATTGTATGGCCGTTGGAGGTCGTTTGTATGTCCGTTGGAGATCGATTGTATGGCCGTTGGAGATCGTTTGTATGGCCGTTGGAGATCGTTTGTAATGCCGTTGGAGGTCGTTTGTATGTCCGTTGGAGATCGTTTGTTTGGCCGTTGGGGATCGTTTGGATGGCCGTTTTGTGATCGTTTGTATGGCCATTCGATATCGTTTGTATGGCCGTTGGAGCTTAATCGTTTGTATGGCCGTAGGAGCTTGATTGATTGCATGGCCGGTGGAGATCATTTGTATGGCCATTGGAGTTTTGTCGTTTGTATGGCCTTTGGAGATCGTTTGTATGGCCGTTGGAGATCGTTTGTATGGTCGTTGGAGATCGTTTGTTTGCTGTTGGACATCGTTTGTATGGCCGTTGGAGATCGTTTGTATCATCGTTTGAATTTGATCGTTTGTATGGCCGTTGAAGATCGTTTGTATGGCCGTTGAAGATCGTTTGTATGGCGGTTGGAGATCGTTTGTATTGGCGTTGAAGATCGTTTGTATGGCCGTTGAAGATCGTTTGTATGGCCGTTGGAGATCGTTTGTATGGCCGTTAGAGGTGGTTGGTATGGCCGTTTGAGTTTGATCGTTTGTATGGCCGCTGGATATCGTTTGTATGGCCGTTTAAGATCGTTTGTATGGCCGTTGGAGATCGTTTGTATGGCCGTTAGAGATCGTTTATATGACCGTTGGAGATCGTTTGTATGGTCCTTGGATATCGTTTGTATGGCCCTTGGAGATCGTTTGTATGGCCGTTGGAGATCGTTTGCATGGCCGTTTGAGTTTGATCGTTTGTATGGCCGTTTAAGATTGTTTGCATGGCCGTTGGATATCGGTTGTATGGCCGTTGGAGATCGTTTGTATGGCCGTTTGGGTTTGATCGTTTGTATGGCCGTTGGAGATCGTTTGTATGGCCGTTGAAGTTCGTTTGTATGGCCGTTGGAGATCGTTTGTATGGCCGTTAGACGTGGCTGGTATGGCCGTTTGAGTTTGATCGTTTGCATGGCCGTTGACGATCGTTTGTATGGCCGTTGGAGATAGTTTGTATGGCCGTAGGAGATCGTTTGTATGGCCGTTGGAGATCGTTTGTATGGCCGTTGGAGATCGTTTGTATGGCCGTAGGAGATCGTTTGTATGGCCATTGGAGTTTGATCGTTTGTATGGGCGTTGGAGATCGTTTGTATGGCCGTTGGAGATCGTTTGTATGGGCGTTGGAGATCGTTTGTATGGTCGTTGGAGATCGTTTGTATGGCCATTGGAGATCGTTTGTATGGCCGTTGGAGATCGTTTGTATGGCCATTGGAGATCGTTTGTATGGCCGTTCGAGTTTGATCGTTTGTATGGCCGTTGTAGATCGTTTGTATGGCTGTTGGAGATCGTTTCTATGGCTGTTGGAGTTTGATCGTTTGTATGGCCATGGAGATTGTTTGTATGGCCGTTGGAGATCGCTTGTGTGACCGTTGAAGATCGTTTGTATTGCTGTTGGAGATCGTTTGTATGGCCGTTGAAGATCGTTTGCATGGCTGTTGGAGATAGTTTGTATGGCCGTTGGGGTTTGATCGTTTGGATGGCGTTGGAGATCGTTTGTATGGCTGTTGGAGATCGTTTATATGGCCGTTGGAGTTTGATCGTTTGTATGGGCGTTGGAGATCGTTTTGTATGGCCGTTGGAGATTGCTTGTATGGCCGTTGGAGATTGTTTGTATGGCCGTTAGAGTTTGATCGTTTGTATGGCCCTTGGAGATCGTTTGTATGGCGTTGGAGATCGTTTGTATGACCGTTGGATATCGTTTGTTTGGGAGTTGGAGATCCTTTGTATGGCCGTTTAAGTTTGATCGTTTGTATGGCCGTTGAAGATCGTTTGTATGGCCGTTGGAGATCGTTTTTATGGCTGTTGAAGATCGTTTTTACGGCCGTTGGGCTTCCTTTGTATGGCCGTTGGAGATCGTTTGTATGGCCGTTGGAGATCGTTTGTATGGTTGTTGGAGATCGATTGTATGGTCGTTGGAGGTCGTTTGTATGACCGTTGGAGATCGATTGTATGACCGTTGGAGATCGTTTGTATGGCCGTTGGAGATCGTTTGTAATGCCGTTGGATGTCGTTTGTAAGGCCGTTGGAGATCGTTTGTATGGCCGTTGGGGATCGTTTGGATGGCCGTGTTGTGATCGTTTGTATGGCGATTCGATATCGTTTGTATGGCCGTTGGAGGTCGTTTATATGGCCGTTAGAGTTTGATCGTTTGTATGGCCCTTGGAGATCGTTTGTATGGCCGTTGGAGATCATTTGTATGACCGTTGGATATAGTTTGTTTGGGAGTTGGAGATCGTTTGTATGGCCGTTTCTTGATCGTTTGTATGGCCGTTGGAGAACATTTGTATGGCCGTTGGAGATCGTTTGTATGGCCGTTGGAGATCGTTTTTATGGCCGATGGATATCGTCTGTATGGCCGTTGGAGATCGTTGGTATGGATGTTGGATATCGTTTGCATGGCAGTTGGATATCGGTTGTATGGCCGTTGGAGATCGTTTGTATGGCGTTTGGGTTTGATTGTTTGTATGGCCGCTGGAGATCGTTTGTATGGTCGTTGAAGATCGTTTGTATGGCCGTTGGAGATCGTTTGTATGGACGTTAGAGGTGTTTGGTATGGCCGTTTGAGTTTGATCGTTTGTATGGCCGTTGGAAATCGTTTGCATGGCCGTTGAAGATCGTTTGTATGGTCGTTGGTGATCGTTTGTATGGCCGTTGGAGATCGTTTGTATGGCCCTTGGATATCGTTTGTATGGCCGTTGGAGATCGTTTGTATGGCCGATGGAGATCATTTGCATGGCCGTTTGAGTTTGATCGTTTGTATGGCCGTTGGAGATCGTTTGTATGGCCGTTTGGGTTTGATTGTTTGTATGGCCGTTGGAGATCGTTTGTATGGTCGTTGAAGATCGTTTGTATGGCCGTTGGAGATCGTTTGTATGGACGTTAGAGGTGGTTGGTATGGTCGTTTGAGTTTGATCGTTTGTATGGCCGTTGGAAATCGTTTGCATGGCCGTTGAAGATCGTTTGTATGGCCGTTGGAGATCGTTTGTATGGCCGTTGGAGATCGTTTGTATGGCCCTTGGATATCGTTTGTATGGCCGTTGGAGATCGTTTGTATGGCCATTGGAGGTCGTTTGCATGGCCGTTTGAGTTTGATCGTTTGTATGGCCGTTGAAGATCGTTTGTATGGCCGTTGGAGATCGATTGTATGGCCGTTGGAGATCGTTTGTATGGCCGTTGGAGATCGTTTGTATGGAAGTTGGAGGTCGTTTATATGGCCGTTAGAGTTTGATCGTTTGTATGGCCCTTGGAGATCGTTTGTATGGCCGTTGGAGATCATTTGTATGACCGTTGGATATAGTTTGTTTGGGAGTTGGAGATCGTTTGTATGGCCGTTTCTTGATCGTTTGTACGGCCGTTGGAGAACATTTGTATGGCCGTTGGAGATCGTTTGTATGGCCGTTGGAGATCGTTTTTATGGCCGATGGATATCGTCTGTATGGCCGTTGGAGATCGTTGGTAAGGATGTTGGATATCGTTTGCATGGCAGTTGGATATCGGTTGTATGGCCGTTGGAGATCGTTTGTATGGCGTTTGGGTTTGATTGTTTGTATGGCCGTTGGAGATCGTTTGTATGGTCGTTGAAGATCGTTTGTATGGCCGTTGGAGATCGTTTGTATGGACGTTAGAGGTGTTTGGTATGGCCGTTTGAGTTTGATCGTTTGTATGGCCGTTGGAAATCGTTTGCATGGCCGTTGAAGATCGTTTGTATGGTCGTTGGTGATCGTTTGTATGGCCGTTGGAGATCGTTTGTATGGCCCTTGGATATCGTTTGTATGGCCGTTGGAGATCGTTTGTATGGCCGATGGAGATCATTTGCATGGCGTTTGAGTTTGATCGTTTGTATGGCCGTTGGAGATCGTTTGTATGGCCGTTTGGGTTTGATTGTTTGTATGGCCGTTGGAGATCGTTTGTATGGTCGTTGAAGATCGTTTGTATGGCCGTTGGAGATCGTTTGTATGGACGTTAGAGGTGGTTGGTATGGTCGTTTGAGTTTGATCGTTTGCATGGCCGTTGGAAATCGTTTGCATGGCCGTTGAAGATCGTTTGTATGGCCGTTGGAGATCGTTTGTATGGCCGTTGGAGATCGTTTGTATGGCCGTTGGATATCGTTTGTATGGCCGTTGGAGATCGTTTGTATGGCCATTGGAGGTCGTTTGCATGGCCGTTTGAGTTTGATCGTTTGTATGGCCGTTGAAGATCGTTTGTATGGCCGTTGGAGATCGTTTGAATGGCCGTTGGAGATCGTTTGCATGGCCCTTGAAGATCGTTTGTATGGCCGTTGGAGATCGTTTGTATGGTCGTTGGAGATCGTTTGTATGGCCGTTGGAAATAGATTGTATGGCTGTTGGAGATCGTTTGTATGGCCGTTGGAGATCGTTTGTATGGCCGTTGGAGGTCGTTTGTATGGCCGTTTGAGTTTGATCGTTTGTATGGCCGTTGAAGATCGTTTGTATGGCCGTTGGAGATCGTTTGTATGGCTGTTGGAGATCGTTTTTACGGCCGTTGGGCTTCGTTTGTATGGCCGTTGGAGATCGTTTGTATGGCCGTTGGAGATCGTTTGTATGGTTGTTGGAGATCGATTGTATGGCCGTTGGAGGTCGTTTGTATGACCGTTGGAGATCGTTTGTATGGCCCTTGGATATCGTTTGTATGGCCGTTGGAGATCGTTTGTATGGCCGTTGGAGATCGTTTGAATGGCCGTTGGAGATCGTTTGCATGGCCCTTGAAGATCGTTTGTATGGCCTTTGGAGATCGTTTGTATGGTTGTTGGAGATCGTTTGTATGGCCGTTGGAAATAGATTGTATGGCTGTTGGAGATCGTTTGTATGGCCGTTGGAGATCGTTTGTATGGCCGTTGGAGATCGTTTGTATGGCCGTTGGAAATAGATTGTATGGCTGTTGGAGATCGTTTGTATGGCCGTTGGAGGTCGTTTGTATGGCCGTTTGAGTTTGATCGTTTGTATGGCCGTTGAAGATCGTTTGTATGGCCGTTGGAGATCGTTTGTATGGCTGTTGAAGATCGTTTGTATGGCTGTTGGAGATTGTTTTTACGGCCGTTGGGCTTCGTTTGTATGGCCGTTGGAGATCGTTTGTATGGCCGTTGGAGATCGTTTGTATGGTTGTTGGAGATCGATTGTATGGCCGTTGGAGGTCGTTTGTATGACCGTTGGAGATCGATTGTATGGCCGTTGGAGATCGTTTGTATGGCCGTTGGAGGTCGTTTGTATGGCCGTTGGAGATCGTTTGTTTGGCCGTTGGGGATCGTTTGGATGGCCGTTTTGTGATCGTTTGTATGGCCATTCGATATCGTTTGTATGGCCGTTGGAGCTTAATCGTTTGTATGGCCGTAGGAGCTTGATTGATTGCGTGGCCGGTGTAGATCATTTGTATGGCCGTTGGAGTTTTGTCGTTTGTATGGCCTTTGGAGATCGTTTGTATGGCCGTTGGAGATCGTTTGTATGGTCGTTGGAGATCGTTTGTTTTGCTGTTGGACATCGTTTGTATGGCCGTTGGAGATCGTTTGTATGGTCGTTTGAATTTGATCGTTTGTATGGCCGTTGAAGATCGTTTGTATGGCCGTTGAGGATCGTTTGTATGGCCGTTGGAGATCGTTTGTATTGGCGTTGAAGATCGTTTGTATGGCCGTTGAAGATCGTTTGTATGGCCGTTGGAGATCGTTTGTATGGCCGTTTGAGGTGGTTGGTATGGCCGTTTGAGTTTGATCGTTTGTATGGCCATTAGATATCGTTTGTATGGCCTTTGAAGATCGTTTGTATGGCCGTTGGAGATCGTTTGTATGGCCGTTAGAGATCGTTTGTATGACCGTTGGAGATCGTTTGTATGGTCCTTGGATATCGTTTGTATGGCTCTTGGAGATCGTTTGTATGGCCGTTGGAGATCGTTTGCATGGCGTTTGAGTTTGATCGTTTGTATGGCCGTTGGAGATCGTTTGTATGGCCGTGTGGGTTTAATCGTTTGTATGGCCGTTGAAGTTCGTTTGTATGGCCGTTGGAGATCGTTTGTATGGCCGTCAGACGTGGCTGGTATGGCCGTTTGAGTTTGATCGTTTGCATGGCCGTTGACTATCGTTTGTATGGCCGTTGGAGATAGTTTGTATGGCCGTAGGAGATCGTTTGTATGGCCGTTGGAGATCGTTTGTATGGCCGTTGGAGATCGTTTGTATGGCCGTAGGAGATCGTTTGTATGGCCATTGGAGTTTGATCGTTTGTATGGGCGTTGGAGATCGTTTGTATGGCCGTTGGAGATCGTTTGTATGGGCGTTGGAGATCGTTTGTATGGCCGTTGGAGATCGTTTGTATGGCCATTGGAGATCGTTTGTATGGCCGTTGGAGATCGTTTGTATGGCCGTTCGAGTTTGATCGTGTGTATGGCCGTTGTAGATCGTTTGTATGGCTGTTGGAGATCGTTTCTATGGCTGTTGGAGTTTGATCGTTTGTATGGCCATGGAGATTGTTTGTATGGCCGTTGGAGATCGTTTGTATGGCCGTTGGAGATCGTTTGTGTGACCGTTGAAGATCGTTTGTATTGCTGTTGGAGATCGTTTGTATGGCCGTTGAAGATCGTTTGTATGGCTGTTGGAGATAGTTTGTATGGCCGTTGGGGTTTGATCGTTTGGATGGCCGTTGGAGATCGTTTGTATGGCTGTTGGAGATCGTTTATATGGCCGTTGGAGTTTGATCGTTTGTATGGCCCTTGGAGATCGTTTGTATGGCCGTTGGAGATCGTTTGTATGACCGTTGGATATCGTTTGTTTGGGAGTTGGAGATCGTTTGTATGGCCGTTTCTTGATCGTTTGTATGGCCGCTGGAGATCATTTGTATGGCCGTTGGAGATCGTTTGTATGGCCGTTGGAGATTGTTTTTATGGCCGATGGAGATCGTCTGTATGGCCGTTGGAGATCGTTGGTATGGATGTTGGATATCGGTTGCATGGCAGTTGGATATCGGTTGTATGGCCGTTGGAGATCGTTTGTATGGCCGTTTGGGTTTGATTGTTTGTATGGCCGTTGGAGATCGTTTGTATGCTCGTTGAAGATCGTTTGTATGGCCGTTGGATATCGTTTGTATGGACGTTAGAGGTGGTTGGTATGGCCGTTTGAGTTTGATCGTTTGTATGGCCGTTGGAAATCGTTTGCATGGCCGTTGAAGATCGTTTGTATTGCCGTTGGAAATCGTTTGCATGGCCGTTGAAGATCGTTTGTATTGCCGTTGGAGATCGTTTGTATGGCCGTTGGAGATCGTTTGTATGGCCCTTGGATATCGTTTGTATTGCCGTTGGAGATCGTTTGTATGGCTGTTGGAGATCGTTTGCATGTCCGTTTGAGTTTGATCGTTTGTATGGACGTTGAAGATCGTTTGTATGGCCGTTGGAGATCGTTTGAATGGCCGTTGGAGATCGTTTGCATGGCCCTTGAAGATCGTTTGTATGGCCGTTGGAGATCGTTTGTATGGTCGTTGGAGATCGTTTGTATGGCCGTTGGAAATAGATTGTATGGCTGTTGGAGATCGTTTGTATGGCCGTTGGAGATCGTTTGTATGGCCGTTGGAGATCGTTTGTATGGCCGTTTGAGTTTGATCGTTTGTATGGCCGTTGAAGATCGTTTGTATGGCCGTTGGAGATCGTTTGTATGGCTGTTGAAGATCGTTTGTATGGCTGTTGGAGATCGTTTTAACGGCCGTTGGGCTTCGTTTGTATGGCCGTTGGAGATCGTTTGTATGGCCGTTGGAGATCGTTTGTATGGTTGTTGGAGATCGATTGTATGGCCGTTGGAGGTCGTTTGTATGACCGTTGGAGATCGATTGTATGGCCGTTGGAGATCGTTTGTATGGCCGTTGGAGATCGTTTGTAATGCCGTTGGAGGTCGTTTGTATGTCCGTTGGAGATCGTTTGTTTGGCCGTTGGGGATCGTTTGGATGGCCGTTTTGTGATCGTTTGTATGGCCATTCGATATCGTTTGTATGGCCGTTGGAGCTTAATCGTTTGTATGGCCGTAGGAGGTTGATTGATTGCATGGCCGGTGGAGATCATTTGTATGGCCGTTGGAGTTTTGTCGTTTGTATGGCCTTTGGAGATCGTTTGTATGGCCGTTGGAGATCGTTTGTATGGTCGTTGGAGATCATTTGTTTTGCTGTTGGACATCGTTTGTATGGCCGTTGGAGATCGTTTGTATGGTCGTTTGAATTTGATCGTTTGTATGGCCGTTGAAGATCGTTTGTATGGCCGTTGAAGATCGTTTGTATGGCGGTTGGAGATCGTTTGTATTGGCGTTGAAGATCGTTTGTATGGCCGTTGAAGATCGTTTGTATGGCCGTTGGAGATCGTTTGTATGGCCGTTTGAGGTGGTTGGTATGGCCGTTTGAGTTTGATCTTTTGTATGGCCGCTGGATATCGTTTGTATGGCCGTTTAAGATCGTTTGTATGGCCGTTGGAGATCGTTTGTATGACCTTTAGAGATCGTTTGTATGACCGTTGGAGATCGTTTGTATGGTCCTTGGATATCGTTTGTATGGCCCTTGGAGATCGTTTGTATGGCCGTTGGAGATCGTTTGCATGGCCGTTTGAGTTTGATCGTTTGTATGGCCGTTTAAGATTGTTTGCATGGCCGTTGGATATCGGTTGTATGGCCGTTGGAGATCGTTTGTATGGCCGTTTCGGTTTGATCGTTTGTATGGCCGTTGGAGATCGTTTGTATGGCCGTTGAAGTTCGTTTGTATGGCCGTTGGAGATCGTTTGTATGGCCGTTAGACGTGGCTGGTATGGCCGTTTGAGTTTGATCGTTTGCATGGCCGTTGACGATCGTTTGTATGGCCGTTGGAGATAGTTTGTATGGCCGTAGGAGATCGTTTGTATGGCCATTGGAGATCGTTTGTATGGCCGTTGGAGATCGTTTGTATGGCCGTAGGAGATCGTTTGTATGGCCATTGGAGTTTGATCGTTTGTATGGGCGTTGGAGATCGTTTGTATGGCCGTTGGAGATCGTTTGTATGGGCGTTGGAGATCGTTTGTATGGCCGTTGGAGATCGTTTGTATGGCCATTGGAGATCGTTTGTATGGCCGTTGGAGATCGTTTGTATGGCCGTTGGAGATCGTTTGTATGGCCGTTCGAGTTTGATCGTTTGTATGGCCGTTGTAGATCGTTTGTATGGCTGTTGGAGATCGTTTCTATGGCTGTTGGAGTTTGATCGTTTGTATGGCCATGGAGATTGTTTGTATGGCCGTTGGAGATCGTTTGTATGGCCGTTGGAGATCGCTTGTGTGACCGTTGAAGATCGTTTGTATTGCTGTTGGAGATCGTTTGTATGGCCGTTGAAGATCGTTTGCATGGCTGTTGGAGATAGTTTGTATGGCCGTTGGGGTTTGATCGTTTGGATGGCGTTGGAGATAGTTTGTATGGCTGTTGGAGATCGTTTATATGGCCGTTGGAGTTTGATCGTTTGTATGGGCGTTGGAGATCGTTTTGAATGGCCGTTGGAGATTGCTTGTATGGCCGTTGGAGATTGTTTGTATGGCCGTTAGAGTTTGATCGTTTGTATGGCCCTTGGAGATCGTTTGTATGGCCGTTGGAGATCGTTTGTATGACCGTTGGATATCGTTTGTTTGGGAGTTGGAGATCCTTTGTATGGCCGTTTCTTGATCGTTTGTATGGCCGTTGGAGATCATTTGTATGGCCGTTGGAGATCGTTTGTATGGCCGTTGGAGATTGTTTTTATGGCCGATGGAGATCGTCTGTATGGCCGTTGGAGATCGTTGGTATGGATGTTGGATATCGGTTGCATGGCAGTTGGATATCGGTTGTATGGCCGTTGGAGATCGTTTGTATGGCCGTTTGGTTTGATTGTTTGAATGGCCGTTGGAGATCGTTTGTATGGTCGTTGAAGATCGTTTGTATGGCCGTTGGAGATCGTTTGTATGGACGTTAGAGGTGGTTGGTATGGCCGTTTGAGTTTGATCGTTTGTATGGCCGTTGGAAATCGTTTGCATGGCCGTTGAAGATCGTTTGTATGGCCGTTGGAGATCGTTTGTATGGCCGTTGGAGATCGTTTGTATGGCCCTTGGATATCGTTTGTATGGCCGTTGGAGATCGTTTTTATGGCGTTGGAGATCGTTTGCATGGCCGTTTGAGTTTGATCGTTTGAATGGCCGTTGAAGATCGTTTGTATGGCCGTTGGAGATCGTTTGAATGGCCGTTGGAGATCGTTTGCATTGCCCTTGAAGATCGTTTGTATGGCCGTTGGAGATCGTTTGTATGGTCGTTGGAGATCGTTTGTATTACCGTTGGAAATAGATTGTATGGCTGTTGGAGATCGTTTGTATAGCCGTTGGAGATCGTTTGTATGGCCGTTGGAGATCGTTTGTATGGCCGTTTGAGTTTGATCGTTTGTATGGCCGTTGAAGATCGTTTGTATGGCCGTTGGAGATCGTTTGTATGGCTGTTGAAGATCGTTTGTATGGCTGTTGGAGATCGATTTTACGGCCGTTGGGCTTCGTTTGTATGGCCGTTGGAGATCGTTTGTATGGCCGTTGGAGATCGTTTGTATGGTTGTTGGAGATCGCTTGTATGGCCGTTGGAGGTCGTTTGTATGACCGTTGGAGATCGATTGTATGGCCGTTGGAGATCGTTTGTATGGCCGTTGGAGATCGTTTATAATGCCGTTGGAGGTCGTTTGTATGGCCGTTGGAGATCGTTTGTATGGCCGTTGGGGATCGTTTGGATGGCCGTTTTGTGATCGTTTGTATGGCCATTCGATATCGTTTGTATGGCCGTTGGAGCTTAATCGTTTGTATGGCCGTAGGAGCTTGATTGATTGCCGGTGGAGATCATTTGTATGGCCGTTGGAGTTTTGTCGTTTGTATGGCCTTTGGAGATCGTTTGTATGGCCGTTGGAGATCGTTTGTATGGTCGTTGGAGATCGTTTGTTTTGCTGTTGGACATCGTTTGTATGGCCGTTGGAGATCGTTTGTATGGCCGTTGAAGATCGTTTGTATGGCCGTTGGAGATCGTTTGTATGGCCGTTGAAGATCGTTTGTATGGCCGTTGAGGATCGTTTGTATGGCCGTTGGAGATCGTTTGTATGGCTGTTAGAGGTGGTTGGTATGGCCGTTTGAGTTTGATCGTTTGTATGGCCGTTGGGGATCGTTTGTATGGCCGTTGAAGATCGTTTGTATGGCCGTTGGAGATCGTTTGTATGAGCGTTGGAGATCGTTTGTATGGTCCTTGGATATCGTTTGTATGGCCGTTGGAGATCGTTTGTATGGCCGTTGGAGATCGTTTGTATGGCCGTTGCAGATCGTTTGCATGGCCGTTTGAGTTTGATCTTTTGTATGGCCGTTTAATATCGGTTGTATGGCCGTTGGAGATCGTTTGTATGGCGTTAGAATTTGATCGTTTGCATAGCCCTTGGAGATCGTTTGTATGGCCGTTGGAGATCGTTTGTATGACCGTTGGATATCGTTTGTTTGGGAGTTGGAGATCGTTTGTATGGCCGTTTCTTGATCGTTTGTATGGCCGTTGGAGATAATTTGTATGGACGTTGGGGATCGTTTGTATGGCCGTTGGCGATCGTTTTTATGGCCGATGGAGATCGTCTGTATGACCGTTGGAGATCGTTGGTATGGATGTTGGATATCGGTTGCATGGCAGTTGGATATCGGTTGTATGGCCGTTGGAGATCGTTTGTATGGCCGTTTGGTTTGATTGTTTGTATGGCCGTTGGAGATCGTTTGTATGGTCGTTGAAGATCGTTTGTATGGCCGTTGGAGATCGTTTGTATGGACGTTAGAGGTGGTTGGTATGGCCGTTTGAGTTTGATCGTTTGGATGGCCGTTGGAGATCGTTTGTATGGCTGTTGGAGATCGTTTATATGGCGTCGGAGTTTGATCGTTTGCATGGCCCTTGGAGATCGTTTGTATGGCCGTTGGAGGTCGTTTGTATGGCCGTTGGGGTTTGATCGTTTGGATGGCCGTTGGAGATCGTTTGTATGGCTGCTGGAGATCGTTTATATGGCCGTTGGAGTTTGATCGTTTGTATGGCCGTTGGAGATCGTTTGTATGACCGTTGGATATCGTTTGTTTGGGAGTTGGAGATCGTTTGTATGGCCGTTTCTTGATCGTTTGTATGGCCGTTGGAGATCATTTGTATGGCCGTTGTAGATCGTTTGTATGGCCGTTGGCGATCGTTTTTATGGCCGATGGAGATCGTCTGTATGGCCGTTGGAGATCGTTGGTATGGATGTTGGATATCGTTTGCATGGCAGTTGGATATCGGTTGTATGGCCTTTGGAGATCGTTTGTATGGCCTTTGGAGATCGTTTGTATGGCCGTTTGGGTTTGATTGTTTGTATGGCCGTTGGAGATCGTTCGTATGGTCGTTGAAGATCGTTTGTATGGCCGTTGGAGATCGTTTGTATGGACGTTAGAGGTGGTTGGTATGGCCGTTTGAGTTTGATCGTTTGTATGGCCGTTGGAAATCGTTTGCATGGCCGTTGAAGATCGTTTGTATGGCCGTTGGAGATCGTTTGTATGGCCGTTGGAGATCGTTTGTATGGCCCTTGAAGATCGTTTGTATGGCCGCTGGAGATCGTTTGTATGGTCGTTGGAGATCGTTTGTATGGCCGTTGGAAATAGATTGTATGGCTGTTGGAGATCGTTTGCATAGCCGTTGGAGATCGTTTGTATGGCCCTTGGATATCGTTTGTATGGCCGTTGGAGATCGTTTGTATGGCAGTTGGAGATCGTTTGTATGGCAGTTGGAGATCGTTTGCATGGCCGTTTGAGATCGTTTGAATGGCCGTTGGAGATCGTTTGTATGGCCGCTGGAGATCGTTTGTATGGTCGTTGGAGATCGTTTGTATGGCCGTTGGAAATAGATTGTATGGCTGTTGGAGATCGTTTGTATAGCCGTTGGGGATCGTTTGTATGGCCGTTGGAGATCGTTTGTATGGCCGTTTGAGTTTGATCGTTTGTATGGCCGTTGAAGATCGTTTGTATGGCCGTTGGAGATCGTTTGTATGGCTGTAGAAGATCGTTTGTATGGCTGTTGGAGATCGTTTTTACGGCCGTTGGGCTTCGTTTGTATGGCCGTTGGAGATCGTTTGCATGGCCGTTGGAGATCGTTTGTATGGTTGTTGGAGATCGATTGTATGGCCGTTGGAGGTCGTTTGTATGGCCGTTGAAGATCGTTTGTATGGCCGTTGGAGATCGTTTGTATGGCCGTTGAAGATCGTTTGTATGGCCGTTGAGGATCGTTTGTATGGCCGTTGGAGATCGTTTGTATGGCTGTTAGAGGTGGTTGGTATGGCCGTTTGAGTTTGATCGTTTGTATTGTCGTTGGAGATCGTTTGTATGGCCATTGAAGATCGTTTGTATGGCCGTTGGAGATCGTTTGTATGGCCGTTGCAGATCGTTTGCATGGCCGTTTGAGTTTGATGTTTTGTATGGCCGTTTAATATCGTTTGCATGGCCATTGGATATCGGTTGTATGGCAGTTGGAGATCGTTTGTATGGCCGTTAGAGTTTGATCGTTTGTATGGCCCTTGGAGATCGTTTGTATGGCCGTTGGAGATCGTTTGTATGACCGTTGGATATCGTTTGTTTGGGAGTTGGAGATCGTTTATATGGCCGTTTCTTGATCGTTTGTATGGCCGTTGGAGATCATTTGTATGGCCGTTGGAGATCGTTTGTATGGCCGTTGGAGATCGTTTTTATATCCGATGGAGATCGTCTGTATGGCCGTTGGAGATCGTTGGTATGGATGTTGGATATCGGTTGCATGGCAGTTGGATATCGGTTGTATGGCCGTTGGAGATCGTTTGTATGGCCGTTTTGTTTGATTGTTTGTATGGCCGTTGGAGATCGTTTGTATGGTCGTTGAAGATCGTTTGTATGGCCGTTGGAGATCGTTTGTATGGACGTTAGAGGTGGTTGGTATGGCCGTTTGAGTTTGATCGTTTGTATGGCCGTTGGAAATCGTTTGCATGGCCGTTGAAGATCGTTTGTATGGCCGTTGGAGATCATTTGTATGGCCGTTGGAGATCGTTTGTATGGCCCTTGGATATCGTTTGTATGGCCGTTGGAGATCGTTTGTATGGCCGTTGGAGATCGTTTGTATGGCCGTTGGAGATCGTTTGCATGGCCGTTTGAGTTTGATCGTTTGTATGGCCGTCTAAGAACGTTTGTATGGCCGTTGGAGATCGTTTGAATGGCCGTTGGAGATCGTTTGCATGGCCCTTGAAGATCGTTTGTATGGCCGTTGGAGATCGTTTGTATGGTCGTTGGAGATCGTTTGTATGGCCGTTGGAAATAGATTGTATGGCTGTTGGAGATCGTTTGTATAGCCGTTGGAGATCGTTTGTATGGCCGTTGGAGATCGTTTGTATGGCTGTTGAAGATCGTTTGTATGGCTGTTGGAGATCGTTTTTACGGCCGTTGGGCTTCGTTTGCATGGCTGTTGGAAATCATTTGTATGGCTGTTGAAGATCGTTTGAATGGCTGTTGGAGATCGTTTTTACGGCCGTTGGGCTTCGTTTGTATGGCCGTTGGAGATTGTTTGTATGGCCGTTGGAGATCGTTTGTATGGTTGTTGGAGATCGATTGTATGGCCGTTGGAGGTCGTTTGTATGGCTGTTGAAGATCGTTTGTATGGCCGTTGGAGATCGTTTGTATGGCCGTTGAAGATCGTTTGTATGGCCGTTGAGGATCGTTTGTATGGCCGTTGGAGATCGTTTGTATGGCTGTTAGAGGTGGTTGGTATGGCCGTTTGAGTTTGATCGTTTGTATTGTCGTTGGAGATCGTTTGTATGGCCGTTGGAGATCGTTTGTATGGCCGTTGCAGATCGTTTGCATGGCCGTTTGAGTTTGATGTTTTGTATGGCCGTTTAATATCGTTTGCATTGCCGTTGGATATCGGTTGTATAGCCGTTGGAGATCGTTTGTATGGCCGTTAGAGTTTGATCGTTTGTATGGCCCTTGGAGATCGTTTGTATGGCCGTTGGAGATCGTTTGTATGACCGTTGGATATCGTTTGTTTGGGAGTTGGAGATCGTTTGTATGGCCGTTGAAGATCATTTGTATGGCCGTTGGAGATCGTTTGTATGGCCGTTGGAGATCGTTTTTATATCCGATGGAGATCGTCTGTATGGCCGTTGGAGATCGTTGGTATGGATGTTGGATATCGGTTGCATGGCAGTTGGATATCGGTTGTATGGCCGTTGGAGATCGTTTGTATGGCCGTTTTGTTTGATTGTTTGTATGGCCGTTGGAGATCGTTTGTATGGTCGTTGAAGATCGTTTGTATGGCCGTTGGAGATCGTTTGTATGGCTGTTGGAGATCGTTTGTATGGCCGTTGGAGATCGTTTGTATGGCCGTTGGAGATCGTTTGTATGGCCGTTGGAGATCGTTTGTATGGCCGTTGGAGATCGTTTGCATGGCCGTTTGAGTTTGATCGTTTGTATGGCCGTTTAAGAACGTTTGTATGCCCGTTGGAGATCGTTTGCATGGCCCTTGAAGATCGTTTGTATGGCCGTTGGAGATCGTTTGTATGGTCGATGGAGATCGTTTGTATGGCCGTTGGAAATAGATTGTATGGCTGTTGGAGATCGTTTGTATAGCCGTTGGAGATCGTTTGTATGGCCGTTGGAGATCGTTTGTATGTCTGTTGAAGATCGTTTGTATGGCTGTTGGAGATCGTTTTTACGGCCGTTGGGCTTCGTTTGTATGGCCGTTGGAGATCGTTTGTATGATTGTTGGAGATCGATTGTATGGCCGTTGGAGGTCGTTTGTATGTCCAATGACTAGTGAGTGAATGATTGATTACTAATGACTAGTGAGTGAATGATTGATGTCCAATGACTAGTGAGTGAATGATTGATGTCCAATGACTAGTGAGTGAATGATTGATTACTAATGACTAGTGAGTGAATGATTGATGTCCAATGACTAGTGAGTGAATGAATGATGTCCAATGACCAGTGAGTGAATGATTGATTACTAATGACTAGTGAGTGAATGATTGATGTCTAATGACTAGTGAGTGAATGGTTGATGTCCAATGACTAGTAAGTGGTTGATTGATGTCCAATGACCAGTGAGTGAATGATTGATTACTAATGACTAGTGAGTGAATGATTGATGTCCAATGACTAGTGAGTGAATGATTGATTACTAATGACTAGTGAGTGAATGATTGATGTCTAATGACTAGTGAGTGAATGATTGATTACTAATGACTAGTGAGTGAATGATTGATGTCTAATGACTATTGAGTGAATGATTGATGTCCAATGACTAGTGAGTGAATGATTGATTACTAATGACTAGTGAGTGAATGATTGATTACTAATGACTAGTGAGTGAATGATTGATGTCCAATGACTAGTGAGTGAATGATTGATGTCTAATGACTAGTGAGTGAATGATTGATTACTAATGACTATTAAATGTTAATACTTACTAAGCCTTTATTAAATATTATAAATTTCATGCTTCTTTACTTTGTAACAATATTGCACTGTTTATAGTTGTATGTGTAAATTATTTTAATGAATTATAGAAATAAAATATAAACTTTTGTTTAATAAGAAACAACACACAAGTACACGACTCTTTGTTAAATGTATGAAACTGTTAATAATAGTGAAAATATATGATATTCAATCCTACATGTAATTCTTTTATAGACTAGTTTGTATATAAAAACAGATGGAATATGTTTATATTATCAAAGATAAAAGAAAATACGCAGACATTAGTTGAGACTATACTATATATATTATTGTGTTCTGGTTGTCTCCCTTGACACAGTGTTCTGACAATGCTTTGTAGGATCCTGAACAATATATTACACCAATATTGAATGTGGAATTGTTTTAAAGAAGAAAGAGTCAATGGCATTTAAACTAATGCTGCACTACACTACAAACGAATAATTAATGTACTACTTATTGGTAGCCTCTTGTTTCCTCTCAGCATAGTTTGGTTTCATCTGACATTAGGGTGCTGAAATGAAATATAAACTCAGTTTCCGGTTGATAAAAATGATAAAACTTTATTAAATAATACGAATATACTATATAGACATACAAAACTTTATAAAATAATATAACAATTATATAAATGTATAAATATTATAACAAACTTTAAGCACCTAGTAATATAATATAAAAAATCTGAGTATTTATAATATAATTATTTGAGCAGATATACAAATATTTTGAGATTATCCTCTATTATTATTATTATGCAGTTTAAAACAAATATCCTCTTCTATTCAGGTAAAATCCTTACACTATTGCGGTGTCATTTTTTTTATCAGTATGTTGATACTTCTTAGGAAAGCCAGGGAAGCCCTCCTCGGCAACATTCCAGGCATGGTTATCATCGAACAGCTCTGCTGTTGGACTATCCCAGATCGACAACTTCATGATGAATCCTGTCATAAAATGTCATTACTTAAGGTAAACATTTAAAAATCAATTCATTAAAAAAAAATGGGTAATATTTATAAATTATTTTGACTTTCCAATGTTTTTCCAAGTACTTTGTTAACAATTCAGTTTATTAATTTATGTAGGAAAAATAAAAATGACCCTCATACAGAATTATTTCATACCATTTGTAGTTCATGAATTACTGGTTCATGTTATATTTATTCCAACACTGTAATATTTTTTTGTTTTTCATTTGACTTATCCATACTTTTGTCCAGTATGATTTCTATAATATATAATGTTCTTGTCGGTTAACAGTAACGGGTGTCACTATTGGAGCAGAAACTGCCTACCCTTACAGGCGTTTGAGTTCATTCCGTTTTTAGTGGGGTTCGTGTTGCTGGATCTTTAGTTATCTGTTTAATGTTTTGTAGATCATTGTTTGTCCTTTTTCTTTTGGACATCGTATTGTCCATTCTTCTTCGATTTATGGCTTCTGATTCTCCTTTGGTATCTTCAAACCTTTTTTTCTTTAATTATAAAACATATTCATTTAATATTCCTTGTATTTTATACAATGCAACAAATTGTATGTGTAACTAACATTAGATACCATGCATTGTAATACTGTAACTAACATTAGATACCATGCATTGTAATACTGTAACTAACATTAGATACCATGCATTGTAATACTGTAACTAACATTAGATACCATGCATTGTAATACTGTAACTAACATTAGATACCATGCATTGTAATACTGTAACTAACATTAGATACCATGCATTGTAATACTGTAACTAACATTAGATACCATGCATTGTAATACTGTAACTAACATTAGATACCATGCATTGTAATACTTGTTATGATATCGAATTTATATATGGTTGAATATTACGTTCTTCGGTCATATTTAAATTGAGGACTACTCAGTTTGTCTAGCAGATTACTCCACAATGAGTACAATACATTTTAACTCGCTCCAAATATTCTATGGGCGTCACTGGATCGACAAGCATAGATAATGCACAATATGTTTTCAAATCTCATGAACATACCTGTTATAATTCCACCAACTATGGCGATAGCTAGGGTGACGATCAGGGCAGCTATTTGATATGCACCTTGCGCCACAGCTGATCTACCTGTAAGCATGGTTATGTTCGATGCCTCCATCTCTGGGAAAATCTCATATAAACTATAAAATGAACATACAAAAAAATATCAAATCACACATAAAAAGAGACATTTCATATTTATTTCTAATTTGATGACTGAAAACGAAAAGAGTTATCATATCTCAGGAATTCCTGTATGTACATTAGGTTTGCTCACTTACTTATAGGATTATACATAAACATTAGAGAAAACCGAAGGGGCAACAAAGAATGGACAAGCCAGAGACACTGGCTACATTGGGAACACAAGACACAGGACAAATAAACGTTAGAGAAAACCGAACGGGCAACAAAGAATGGACAATCCAGAGACACTGGCTACATTGGGCACACAAGACACAGGACAAATAAATGTTAGAGAAAACCGAAGGGCCAACAAAGAATGGACAATCCAGAGACACTGACAACATTGGGCACACAAGACACAGAACAAATAAACGTTAGAGAAAACCGAAGGGGCAACAAAGAATGGACAATCCAGAGACACTGGCTACATTGGGCACACAAGACACAGGACAAATAAACGTTAGAGAAAACCGAAGGGCCAACAAAGAATGGACAATCCAGAGACACTGACATCATTGGGAACACAAGACACAGAACAAATAAACGTTAGAGAAAACCGAAGGGGCAACAAAGAATGGACAATCCAGAGACACTGACAACATTGGGCACACAAGACACAGGACAAATAAACGTTAGAGAAAACCGATGGGGCAACAAAGAATGGACAATCCAGAGACACTGGCTACATTGGGCACACAAGACACAGGACAAATAAACATTAGAGAAAACCGAAGGGCCAACAAAGAATGGACAATCCAGAGACACTGACAACATTGGGCACACAAGACACAGGACAAATAAACGTTAGAGAAAACCGAAGGGGCAACCAAGAATGGACAATCCAGAGATACTGGCTACATTGGGAAGACAAGACACAGAATAAATAAACGTTAGAGAAAACCGAAGGGGCAACAAAAAATGGACAATCCAGAGACACTGACAACATTGGGCACACAAGACACAGAACAAATAAACATTAGAGAAAACCGAAGGGGCAACAAAGAATGGACAATCCAGAGACACTGGCTACATTGGGCACACAAGACACAGAACAAATAAACGTTAGAGAAAACCGAAGGGCCAACAAAGAATGGACAATCCAGAGACACAGGCAACATTGGGCACACAAGACACAGAACAAATAAATGTTAGAGAAAACCGAAGGGGCAACAAAGAATGGACAATCCAGAGACACTGACAATATTGGGCACACAAGACACAGAACAAATAAACATTAGAGAAAACCGAAGGGGCAACAAAGAATGGACAATCCAGAGACACAGGCAACATTGGGCACACAAGACACAGAACAAATAAACATTAGAGAAAACCAAAGGGGCAACACAGAATGGACAATCCAGAGACATTGGCTACATTGGGCACACAAGACACAGGACAAATAAACGCTAGAGAAAACCGAAGGGCCAACAAAGAATGGACAATCCAGAGATACTGGCTACATTGGGCACACAAGACACAGGACAAATAAACGTTAGAGAAAACCGAAGGGCCAAGAAAGAATGGACAATCCAGAGACACTGGCTACATTGGGCACACAAGACACAGGACAAATAAACGTTAGAGAAAACCGAAGGGCCAACAAAGAATGGACAATCCAGAGATACTGGCTACATTGGGCACACAAGACACAGGACAAATAAACGTTAGAGAAAACCGAAGGGCCAACAAAGAATGTACAATCCAGATATACTGGCTACATTGGGCATACAAGACACAGGACAAATAAACGTTAGAGAAAACAGAAGGGCCAACAAAGAATGGACAATCCAGAGATACTGGCTACATTGGGAACACAAGACACAGGACAAATAAACGTTAGAGAAAACCGAAGGGGCAACAAAGAATGGACAATCCAGAGATACTGGCTACATTGGGCACACAAGACACAGGACAAATAAACGTTAGAGAAAACCGAAGAGCCAACAAAGAATGGACAATCCAGAGATACTGGCTACATTGGGCACACAAGACACAGGACAAATAAACGTTAGAGAAAACCGAAGGGCCAACAAAGAATGTACAATCCAGAGATACTGGCTACATTGGGCACACAAGACACAGGACAAATAAACGTTAGAGAAAACCGAAGGGGCAACAAAGAATGGACAATCCAGAGACACTGACATCATTGGGAACACAAGACACAGGACAAATAAACGTTAGAGAAAACCGAAGGGGCAACAAAGAATGGACAATCCAGAGACACTGACATCATTGGGAACACAAGACACAGGACAAATAAACGTTAGAGAAAACCGAAGGGGCAACAAACAATGGACAATCCAGAGACACTGGCTACATTGGGCACACAAGACACAGGACAAATAAACGTTAGAGAAAACCGATGGGCCAACAAAGAATGTACAATCCAGAGATACTGGCTACATTGGGCACACAAGACACAGGACAAATAAACGTTAGAGAAAACCGAAGGGGCAACAAAGAATGGACAATCCAGAGACACTGACATCATTGGGAACACAAGACACAGGACAAATAAACGTTAGAGAAAACCGAAGGGGCAACAAAGAATGGACAATCCAGAGACACTGACATCATTGGGAACACAAGACACAGGACAAATAAACGTTAGAGAAAACCGAAGGGGCAACAAAGAATGGACAATCCAGAGACACTGGCTACATTGGGCACACAAGACACAGGACAAATAAACGTTAGAGAAAACCGAAGGGCCAACAAAGAATGGACAATCCAGAGATACTGGCTACATTGGGCACACAAGACACAGGACAAATAAACGTTAGAGAAAACCGAAGGGCCAACAAAGAATGTACAATCCAGAGATACTGGCTACATTGGGCACACAAGACACAGGACAAATAAACGTTAGAGAAAACCGAAGGGGCAACAAAGAATGGACAATCCAGAGACACTGACATCATTGGGAACACAAGACACAGGACAAATAAACGTTAGAGAAAACCGAAGGGGCAACAAAGAATGGACAATCCAGAGACACTGACATCATTGGGAACACAAGACACAGGACAAATAAACGTTAGAGAAAACCGAAGGGGCAACAAAGAATGGACAATCCAGAGACACTGACAACATTGGGCACACAAGACACAGAACAAATAAACATTAGAGAAAACCGAAGGGGCAACAAACAATGGACAATCCAGAGACACTGGCTACATTGGGCACACAAGACACAGGACAAATAAACGTTAGAGAAAACCGATGGGCCAACAAAGAATGTACAATCCAGAGATACTGGCTACATTGGGCACACAAGACACAGGACAAATAAACGTTAGAGAAAACCGAAGGGGCAACAAAGAATGGACAATCCAGAGACACTGACATCATTGGGAACACAAGACACAGGACAAATAAACGTTAGAGAAAACCGAAGGGGCAACAAACAATGGACAATCCAGAGACACTGACATCATTGGGAACACAAGACACAGGACAAATAAACGTTAGAGAAAACCGAAGGGGCAACAAAGAATGGACAATCCAGAGACACTGGCTACATTGGGCACACAAGACACAGGACAAATAAACGTTAGAGAAAACCGAAGGGCCAACAAAGAATGGACAATCCAGAGATACTGGCTACATTGGGCACACAAGACACAGGACAAATAAACGTTAGAGAAAACCGAAGGGCCAACAAAGAATGTACAATCCAGAGATACTGGCTACATTGGGCACACAAGACACAGGACAAATAAACGTTAGAGAAAACCGAAGGGCCAACAAAGAATGGACAATCCAGAGACACTGGCTACATTGGGCACACAAGACACAGGACAAATAAACGTTAGAGAAAACCGATGGGGCAACAAAGAATGGACAATCCAGAGACGCTGGCATTATTGGGAACACAAGACACTGGACGAAGACAAACAAAACACAAAAACACACAACACAACACAGAAAACTAAAAAGATGAACAACACGGACCCCACCAAAAACCCGGGGTGAACACAGGTGCTCGTGAAGAGTATGCGGTTCCTACTTCTTATAAGACACCCGCCCTGTTACTCATACCAGTATATATATATATATAGTCAAGTTCGATAAAAATCTTGTCGGTGATAGAGGAAATAAAACAATCTACGTAAAAATGGAAAGATCTATTGTCATTTGAGATATGGATATTTCGTAGTGGTCAACCAGATCGTCATGACGATTGTATAATTTTTATAGCGATGACTTCAACCTTGGAGCAACGTAACCTTGTTTGAGCAGCTTTGGCGTCGGCAAGTGAGCTCTGTCCATAAAGTCATTATACTGGGCACAAGCTCTAGAATAATGTATGAGTAAACTCTATACGCTGGTGATGCTGGAATATTGCTACTGATGAAAGGGTAGCTGACTATTGGAAAAATGAAGTCGTAGAGTTTTGTTTTCAATCGTCCTCCGTTATCGATTTCAAGATGAAGGTTAGAGTAAGAAGCAAACTTGTGTTGAGTGTCAGTGGTATCCTTTTCTTCAAGCTCATTTGGATATATGAGATGGAGATAATCATCGAATCAAGACTAGTTCAGTGAAAGAACATCATCTATATAGAGGTAGCTGGACGTTAAACACCAATCAATCAATCAATCAATCAATCTATATAGACGTAGCTGGACGTTAAACACCAATCAATCAATCAATCAATCAATCTATATAGAGGTAGCTGGAATTAAAAGTCGGGGCTCATTTTCTGTCTTTGTTCTTGCGAAAACTCTTGAAGGAAAACTTCCTCATAAGCGCGTAGAAACAAATCGGCAAGTAGCGGGACACAATTCTGCAAATAACAAGATACTGATACAATTGTTCTCCGCTCTCCTGTGACAAGCAATGCTGAACGAATTCTTTAGTTCTAGATTTTAGTGGAATGGTGGTATATAAGGTAGACAAATCAAATGTTTTAATGTTTTAAACAAATTTTACTGCCGATTATAAAAAATAATATCCCCACAAGTAATGTTCCTTTTAATCACCCAATTTGATCAGATAATACCATAGGTGTTACTGTATACTCTCGAAAACTACATCAGTTAAAAACAAATGCAACACTTTAATTGCATATAGCACGATTGGTTGCTGTTTAACGCCAACTTTTAAAACAAACAAATCAGTACTTCATTTATATAGTGGCGTCAACAAAGTATATAAACTAATTTCTGTATCAAGATGAACCTTAGAAATACTGTTTCATTCAAATAGTTTAGACATTTCACTGTAAAGTTTTTTTCCATCCGTTTTGTAAATTTTGTACTCATATGTCTAATTTTATATTATTTGTTTTCTATGTTACTTGGTATTGTCCTGTCTCTTGTTGGTGTTGCTTGGTGTTGTCCTGTCTGTATTGTTGGTGTTGCTTGGTGTTGTCCTGTCTCTATTGTTGGTATTGCTTGGTGTTGTCCTGTCTGTATTGTTGGTGTTGCTTGGTGTTGTCCTGTCTGTATTGTTGGTGTGACTTGGTGTTGTCATGTCTGTATTGTTGTTGTTACTTGGTGTTGTCCTGTCTGTATTGTTGGCGTTACTTGGTGTTGTCCTGTGTGTATTGTTGGTGTTACTTGGTGTTGTCCTGTCTGTATTGTTGGTGTTACTTGGTGTTGTCCTGTCTCTATTGTTGGTGTTACTTGGTGTTGTCCTGTCTGTATTGTTGGTGTTGCTTGGTGTTGTCCTGGCTATATTGTTGGTGTTACTTGGTGTTGTCCTGTCTGTATTGTTGGTGTTACTTGGTGTTGTCCTGTCTGTATTGTTGGTGTGACTTGGTGTTGTCCTGTCTGTATTGTTGGTGTGACTTGTTTTTGTCCTGTCTGTATTGTTGGTGTTAGTTGGTGTTGTCCTGTCTGTATTGATGGTGTTGCTTGGTGTTGTCCTGTCTCTATTGTTGGTGTTACTTGGTGTTGTCCTGTCGGTATTGTTGGTGTTGCTTGGTGTTGTCCTGTCTGTATTGTTGGTGTTGCTTGGTGTTGTCCTGTCTCTATTGATGGTGTTACTTGGTGTTGTCCTGTCTCTATTGTTGGTGTTGTCCTGTCTGTATTGTTGGTGTTGCTTGGTGTTGTCCTGTCTCTATTGTTGGTGTTGCTTGGTGTTGTCCTGTCTCTATTGTTGGTGTTGTCCTGTCTGTATTGTTGGTGTTACTTGGTGCTGTCCTGTCTGTATTGTTGGTGTTGTCCTGTCTCTATTGTTGGTGTTGCTTGGTGTTGTCCTGTCTCTATTGTTGGTGTTGCTTGGTGTTGTCCTGTCTGTATTGTTGGTGTTGCTTGGTGTTGTCCTGTCTGTATTGTTGGTGTTGCTTGGTGTTGTCCTGTCTGTATTGTTGGTGTTGCTTGGTGTTGTCCTGTCTGTATTGTTGGTGTTGTTTGGTGTTGTTCTGTCTGTATTGTTGGTGTTACTTGGTGTTGTCCTGTCTGTATTGTTGGTGTTGCTTGGTGTTGTCCTGTCTGTATTGTTGGTGTTACTTGGTGTTGTCCTGTCTGTATTGTTGGTGTTACTTGGTGTTGTCCTGGCTGTATTGTTGGTGTTACTTGGTGTTGTCCTGTCTGTATTATTGGTATTGCTTGGTGTTGTCCTGTCTGTATTGTTGGTGTTGCTTGGTGTTGTCCTGTCTCTATTTTTTGTGTTGTTTGGTGTTGTCCTGTCTGTATTATTGGTGTTGCTTGGTGTTGTCCTGTCTGTATTGTTGGTGTTGCTTGGTCTTGTCCTGTCTGTATTGTTGGTGTTGCTTGGTGTTGTTCTGTCTCTATTGTTGGTGTTGCTTGGTGTTGTCCTGTCTGTATTGTTGGTGTTGCTTGGTGTTGTCCTGTCTGTATTGTTGGTGTTGCTTGGTCTTGTCCTGTCTGTATTGTTGGTGTTGCTTGGTGTTGTTCTGTCTCTATTGTTGGTGTTGCTTGGTGTTGTCCTGTCTGTATTGTTGGTGTTGCTTGGTGTTGTCCTGTCTGTATTGTTGGTGTTGTCCTGTCTGTATTGTTGGTGTTGCTTGGTGTTGTCCTGTCTGTATTGTTGGTGTTGCTTGGTGTTGTCCTGTCTGTATTGTTGGTGTTGCTTGGTGTTGTCCTGTTTGTATTGTTGGTGTTGCTTGGTGTTGTTCTGTCTCTATTGTTGGTGTTGCTTGGTGTTGTCCTGTCCGTATTGTTGGTGTTGCTTGGTGTTGTCCTGTCTGTATTGTTGGTGTCGCTTGGTGTTGTCCTGTCTGTATTGTTGGTGTTGCTTGGTGTTGTCCTGTTTGTATTGTTGGTGTTGCTTGGTGTTGTTCTGTCTCTATTGTTGGTGTTGCTTGGTGTTGTCCTGTCCGTATTGTTGGTGTTGCTTGGTGTTGTCCTGTCTGTATTGTTGGTGTTGCTTGGTGTTGTCCTGTCTGTATTGTTGGTGTTGCTTGGTGTTGTCCTGTCTGTATTGTTGGTGTGACTTGGTGTTGTCCTGTCTGTATTGTTGGTGTTGCTTGGCGTTGTCCTGTCTGTATTGTTGGTGTTGCTTGGTGTTGTCCTGTCTCTATTGTTGGTGTTGCTTGGTGTTGTCCTGTCTGTATTGTTGGTGTGACTTGGTGTTGTCCTGTCTGTATTGTTGGTGTTGCTTGGTGTTGTCCTGTCTGTATTGTTGGTGTTGCTTTGTGTTGTCTTGTCTGTATTGTTGGTGTGACTTGGTGTTGTCCTCTCTGTATTGTTGGTGTTGCTTGGTGTTGTCCTGTCTGTATTGTTGGTGTTGCTTGGTGTTGTCCTGTCTGTATTGTTGGTGTTGCTTGGTGTTGTCCTGTCTGTAGTGTTGGTGTTGCTTGGTGTTGTCCTGTCTGTATTGTTGTTGTTACTTGGTGTTGTCCTGTCTGTATTGTTGGCGTTACTTGGTGTTGTCCTGTGTGTATTGTTGGTGTTACTTGGTGTTGTCCTGTCTGTATTGTTGGTGTTACTTGGTGTTGTCCTGTCTCTATTGTTGGTGTTACTTGGTGTTGTCCTGTCTGTACTGTTGGTGTTGCTTGGTGTTGTCCTGTCTGTATTGTTGGTGTTACTTGGTGTTGTCCTGTCTGTATTGTTGGTGTTACTTGGTGTTGTCCTGTCTGTATTGTTGGTGTGACTTGGTGTTGTCCTGTCTGTATTGTTGGTGTGACTTGTTTTTGTCCTGTCTGTATTGTTGGTGTTAGTTGGTGTTGTCCTGTCTGTATTGATGGTGTTGCTTGGTGTTGTCCTGTCTCTATTGATGGTGTTGCGTGGTGTTGTCCTGTCTGTATTGTTGGTGTTGCTTGGTGTTGTCCTGTCTGTATTGTTGGTGTTGCTTGGTGTTGTCCTGTCTCTATTGATGGTGTTACTTGGTGTTGTCCTGTCTGTATTGTTGGTGTTGCTTGGTGTTGTCCTGTCTCTATTGTTGGTGTTGCTTGGTGTTGTCCTGTCTCTATTGTTGGTGTTGCTTGGTGTTGTCCTGTCTGTATTGTTGGTGTTACTTGGTGCTGTCCTGTCTGTATTGTTGGTGTTGTCCTGTCTGTATTGTTGGTGTTACTTGGTGTTGTCCTGTCTCTATTGTTGGTGTTGCTTGGTGTTGTCCTGTCTGTATTGTTGGTGTTGCTTGGTGTTGTCCTGTCTGTATTGTTGGTGTTGCTTGGTGTTGTCCTGTCTGTATTGTTGGTGTTGCTTGGTGTTGTCCTGTCTGTATTGTTGGTGTTGCTTGGTGTTGTCCTGTCTGTATTGTTGGTGTTACTTGGTGTTGTCCTGTCTGTATTGTTGGTGTTGCTTGGTGTTGTCCTGTCTCTATTGATGGTGTTACTTGGTGTTGTCCTGTCTGTATCGTTGGTGTTACTTGGTATTGTCCTGTCTGTATTGTTGGTGTTACTTGGTGTTGTCCTGTCTGTATTGTTGGTGTTGCTTGGTGTTGTCCTGTCTGTATTGTTGGTGTTACTTGGTGTTGTCCTGTCTGTATTGTTGGTGTGACTTGGTGTTGTCCTGTCTGTATTGTTGGTGTTGCTTGGTGTTGTCCTGTCTGTATTGTTGGTGTTGCTTGGTGTTGTCCTGTCTGTATTGATGGTGTTACTTGGTGTTGTCCTGTCTGTATTGTTGGTGTTACTTGGTGTTGTCCTGTCTGTATTGTTGGTGTGACTTGGTGTTTTCCTGTCTGTATTGTTGGTGTTGCTTGGTGTTGTCCTGTCTGTATTGTTGGTGTTGCTTGGTGTTGTCCTGTCTGTATTGTTGGTGTTACTTGGTATTGTCCTGTCTGTATTGTTGGTGTTGCTTGGTGCTGTCCTGTCTGTATTGTTGGTGTTACTTGGTATTGTCCTGTCTGTATTGTTGGTGTTGCTTGGTGTTGTCCTGTCTGTATTGTTGGTGTTACTTGGTATTGTCCTGTCTCTATTGTTGGTGTTACTTGGTGTTGTCCTGTCTGTATTGTTGGTGTTACTTGGTATTGTCCTGTCTGTATTGTTGGTGTTGCTTGGTGTTGTCCTGTCTGTATTGTTGGTGTTACTTGGTATTGTCCTGTCTCTATTGTTGGTGTTGCTTGGTGTTGTCCTGTCTGTATTGTTGGTGTTGCTTGGTGTTGTCCTGTCTGTATTGTTGGTGTTACTTGGTGTTGTCCTGTCTGTATTGTTGGTGTTACTTGGCATTGTCCTGTCTGTATTGTTGGTGTTACTTGGTATTGTCCTGTCTGTATTGTTGGTGTTACTTGGTGTTGTCCTGTCTGTATTGTTGGTGTTACTTGGCGTTGTCCTGTCTGTATTGTTGGTGTTACTTGGCGTTGTCCTGTCTGTATTGTTGGTGTTACTTGGTGTTGTTCTGTCTCTATTGGTGGTGTTACTTGGTGTTGTCCTCTCTGTATTGTTGGTGTTGCTTGCTACTGTTCGGTCTTTTTTGGTATTCTAAATTTCACTGGTTTTGTCTACCAGGATTCATTTTTCTACCGTTACCCTAATTGATATTTTATGTTTTGTTTTGTTTTTATATTGGTTGTCTTCGTCCTGTGTCTGTTGTGCCAAATGTTGCCATTGTCTCTGGATTTTCCATTCTTGGTTGCCCCTTTGGTTTTCTCGGTTTTTATTTTACCATTATATCTTACAAGTTTGAAGTGTGACAGAGGTGTAGTGTATGTTTATATGGCTGGTTAATCAGTATAACGTTGTAAATACTAGACATTTATACTTGTTCATAAATATTATGAGTTTACTAACGTGCTCCCCCAATTCTCTTTAGAAGACAGTGCTGCCATTACCGCACCTGCTAAACCAGCAAGAACTCCTGGCATTCCATGTAGATTGTGTACCCCGCAAGTATCATGGAGTCTAAGTTTTTCAGCTAAACAGGGCTGTAAAATATCAGTTATATTTGTAATACATTGTATGTTATCATGGTGCAAGACTATATAATGTCATATTCTCGGCTTCGAATTTATATACACAAAGCCGTTAGACCACTAGTAGAGCAGGATCACATGATACCACTCCCGGTTTTTAGTGCGGTTCGTGTTGCTCAATCTTAAGTTGTCTGTGTAGTGTTTTGTAGATCATTGTTTGTCCTTTTGTCTTTTTTGTTACCATTTTATTGTCCGTCTTTCTTCGATTTACGGTTTCTGTTTACCCCTTTGATGGGTGCCACTAGTGGAGCAGGAACTGATTACCCTTCCGGAGCACCTGTGTTCACCCGCGGTTTTTAGTGGGGTTCGTGTTACTCGATCTTTAGTTTTATGTGCATGCTTTGTAGATCGTTGTTTGTCCTTTTGTTCGTTTGTCTTTTTTTACCATTGTATTGTTTGTCCTTCTTTGATTTACTGTTTCTGCCTGCTCCTTTGATTTACTGTTTCTGCTTACTCCTTTGATTTACTGCTTCTGCCTACTCCTTTGATTTACTGTTTCTGCCTACTCCTTTGATTTACTGTTTCTGCCTACTCCTTTGATTTACTGTTTCTGCCTACTCCTTTGATTTACTGTTTCTGCCTACTCCTTTGATTTACTGTTTCTGCCTACTCCTTTGATTTACTGTTTCTGCCTACTCCTTTGATTTACTGTTTCTGCCTACTCCTTTGATCTCAAACTTTTCATATAAGGTTAATAGAGGCTTTAATGCAATAGTAGATATTTGAGAGGTTCACCAATAATCATTAAAAATCATCCCGATGTCAAAGTCATGGGTTATCTCATACATGTACTGGTCTAAGATGATACAGATGCGAGTATATATTCACATAAGAGGAGAGGAGAGTAACGTAAATGTGAATACATGTCTTCTTCTTCTCAGAGCAATACAATGAAAAACTAAAATTTCTACACCCTTGGAACAGTTCAAAAATCCAAAAGGAAAATCGTAGAAAGAAGCAAAATTTATATCCCTATCATGACCGCTCACGTGTTTGATACCCCTAACCTGACTGCTCACATGTTTGATACCCCTAACATGACCGCTCACGTGTTTGATACCCCTAACATAACCACTCGCATGTTTGATACCCCTAACATAACCGCTCACGTGTTTGATACCCCTAACATGACCACTCGCGTGTTTGATACCCCTAACATGACCGCTCACGTGTTTGATACCCCTAACACGACCGTTCATGTGTTTGATACCCCTAACACGACAGTTTACGTGTTTGATACACCTAACATGACCGCTCCCGTGTTTGATACCCCTAACATGACCGCTCATGTGTTGGATACCCCTAACATGACCGCTCACCTGTTGGATACCCCTAACATGACCGCTCACATGTTGGATACCCCTAACATGACCGCTCACATGTTGGATACCCCTAACATGACCGCTCACGTGTTTGATACCCCTAACATGATCTTTCATGTGTTTGATACCCCTAGCATGACCTCTCACGTGTTTGATACCCCTAACATGACCGCTCACATGTTTGATACCCCTACGCTCACATGTTTGATACCCCTAACACGACCGTTCACGTGTTTGATACCCCTAACACGACAGTTTACGTGTTTGATACCCCTAACATGACCGCTCACGTGTTTGATACCCCTAACATGACCGCTCATGTGTTGGATACCCCTAACATGACCGCTCACCTGTTGGATACCCCTAACATGACCGCTCACATGTTGGATACCCCTAACATGACCGCTCACATGTTGGATACCCCTAACATGACCGCTCACGTGTTTGATACCCCTAACATGATCTTTCACGTGTTTGATACCCCTAGCATGACCTCTCATGTGTTTGATACCCCTAACATGACCGCTCACATGTTTGATACCCCTACGCTCACATGTTTGATACCCCTAACATGACCGCTCATGTGTTTGATGCCCCTAACATGACCGCTCACGTGTTTGATGCCCCTAACATGACCACTCACGTGTTTCATACCCCTAACATGATCGCTCACGTGTTTGATACCCCTAACATGACCACTCACGTGTTTGATACCCATAACATGACCGTTCACGTGTTTGATACCCCTAGCATGACCACTCATGTGTTTGATACCCCTAACATGACCGCTCATGAGTTTGATAACCCTAACATGACCTCTCACGTGCTTGATACCCCTAACATGACCGGTCACGTGTTTGATACCTCTAACATGACCGCTCACGTGCTTGATACCCCTAACATGACCGCTCACGTGTTTGATACCCATAACCCTGACCGCTCACGTGTTTGATACCCCTAACATGACCGCTCACGTGTTTGATACCCCTAACATGACCGCTCATGTGTTTGATACCCCTAACATGACCGTTCACGTGCTTGATACCCCTAACATGGCCGCTCACGTGTTTGATACCCCTAACATGACCGCTCACGTGTTCGATTCGCCAAACATGACCGCTCACGTGTTTGATACCCTTAACATGACCGCTCACTTGTTTGGTACCCCTAACATGACCCCTCACGTGTTTGATACCCCTAACATTACCGCTCACGTGTTTGATACCCTTAACATGACCACTCACGTGTTTGATACCCCTAGCATGACCGCTCACGTGCTTGATACCTCTAACATGACCGCTCACGTGTTTGATACCCCTATCATGACCACTCACGTGATTAATACCTCTAACATGACCGCTCACGTGTTTGATACCTCTAACATGACCGCTCATGTGCTTGATACCCCTAACATGACCGCTCACGTGTTTGATACCCATAACCCTGACAGCTCACGTGTTTGATACCCCTAACATGACCGCTCACGTGTTTGATACCCCTAACATGACCGCTCATGTGTTTGATACCCCTAACATGACCGTTCACGTGCTTGATACCCCTAACATGGCCGCTCACGTGTTTGATACCCCTAACATGACCGCTCACGTGTTCGATTCCCCAAACATGACCACTCACGTGTTTGATACCCTTAACATGACCGCTCACTTGCTTGGTACCCCTAACATGACCTCTCACGTGCTTGATACCCCTAACATGACCGGTCACGTGTTTGATACCCCTAATATGACCTCTCACGTGTTTGATACCCCTAACATGACCGGTGTGATACATGTTCTGTAATAAAAGGTAATGATGATAAGCTACGTGCAAAAGGTATTCGATCTACTCTTAAATTTCATATAAAACCACATTGTTTTTCAAATCATTATTTCAAAATCAATTCTTGTTCGATTTTGATGAAATCTGTACAAACAAAGACAGAATTAAATATAGTTTTACACTGTAATTTCAACATAATTTTATAATCTAAAAGAATTTTAAGAGTTCACGAGTTAGACATAAAATTAATTATGAACGTAAAAACACAATGCAATGATAGTACATTTGAAGACAAATAATTTAAGTTTGTGTTTTAATCGCGAATATTCAAAATCTGTGCTTTAAAAATATTTTGAAATAATAATAGAAAACTACATACGTTCACGCTTTTAAAAGATTTTAGGTCCACTCTATTACCCCTTTATTTAAAATCATGTATCCAAACATTTTTTGGAGCACGGGACAAAACCTCCAAGATTCTAATACATTTCGCTATACATATAAAGAACGAGAAAGAATACATTTCTGCGGTTGTATTGCCAGGATAAGTCTACAGACGTGTAGAAAAAGGGAGGATTTGTTTTTGAACTTTAATATCTATTTATTCTCGGAAATGAAGATACTCTCTATATTAACTTTACATATTCAGTCATATTTGACACTTACTGTAATGAATTTGTAGCCTAGCGTAGATATGGCAGCCGCGAGACACCCTAGAATCATAGCACCCCAGGGATTGATTGGCATATGTGCTGTAGTACCAACGGCTACCCCTCCTGCCAGTGTAGCGTTCTGTATATGTACCTGTGAAACACAATCATTATGTATATGTACCTGTGAAACACAATCATTATGTATATGTACCTGTGAAACACAATCATTATGTATATGTACCTGTGAAACACAATCATTATGTATATGTACCTGTGAAACACAATCATTATGTATATGTACCTGTGAAACACAATCATTATGTATATGTACCTGTGAAACACAATCATTATGTATATGTACCTGTGAAACACAATCATTATGTATATGTACCTGTGAAACACAATCATTATGTATATGTACCTGTGAAACACAATCATTATGTATATGTACCTGTGAAACACAATCATTATGTATATGTACCTGTGAAACACAATCATTATCATTTTATTATTTTAATGACACAGAGAATATCATATCTCATATATACCTCTCGGTTGCTACGATATTCTAGAGCATACGTTTCATATCAGGATTTGCTTGATTCAGTGATGCTGATAACAGGGTGATACTGAACTAAGAACTTCTAATGGTAAATATGAAGTGATAGCTTCGGAAGCTTTACGGTTACCATCAAGTATTAGTTAACAGTTACGGAATATCTGTGTCACAGATGACGACGGATATGTTCATCTTGTCATATATTCACAATCTCTTCCTTTTATCCACGTTCATGACATATCACTTGAGGATTATGAATAGCATGACTGGTGCTACTAGTGGAGAAGGAGAAGAAACTGCTTACACAACCACCAGAGAGTCTGTGTTCACCCCTGGTAATAGTGTTGCTCAATCTTTAGTTTTCTATGCAGCCTTTTTACCATTTCTTGGCCATTACATTGTCATTCCTTCTTCTATTAACGGCTTCTGCTTACCTTTGGTATATTCAAACTTTTCTCAAAAATCCATAAACTGCCTACAATGGTCACTTAAGATGAGCATAATAAACATAAACTGCCTACAATGGTCATTTAAGGTGAGCATAATAAACATAAACTGCATACAATGGTCACTTAAAGTGAGCATAATAAACATAAACTGCCTACAATGGTCACTTAAGGTGAGCATAATAAACATAAACTGCCTACAATGGTCACTTAAGGTGAGCATAATAAACATAAACAGCATACAATGGTCACTTAAGGTGAGCATAATAAACATAAACTGTCTACAATGGTCACTTAAGGTGAGCATAATAAACATAAACGGCCTACAATGGTCACTTAAGGTGAGCATAATAAACATAAACTGCCTACAATGCTCACTTAAGGTGAGCATAATAAACATAAACGGCCTACAATGGTCACTTAAGGTGAACATAATAAACATAAACTGCCTACAATGGTCACTTAAGGTGAGCATAATAAACATAAACTGCCTACAATGGTCACTTAAGGTGAGCATAATAAACATAAACTGCCTACAATGGTCACTTAAGGTGAGCATAATAAACATAAACTGCCTACAATGGTCACTTAAGGTGAGTATAATAAACATAAACTGCCTACAATGGTCACTTAAGGTGAGCATAATAAACATAAACTGCCTACAATGGTCACTTAAGGAGAGCATAATAAACATAAACTGTCTACAATGGTCACTTAAGGTGAGCATAATAAACATAAACTGCATACAATGGTCACTTAAGGTGAGCATAATAAACATAAACTGCCTACAATGGTCACTTAAGGTGAGCATAATAAACATAAACTGTCTACAATGGTCACTTAAGGTGAGCATAATAAACATAAACTGCATACAATGGTCACTTAAGGTGAGCATAATAAACATAAACTGCCTACAATGGTCACTTAAGGTGAGCATAATAAACAGACTATTCTACAGTGTCGACATAGTAGGTTTGATTATACTATTGATATTTAGAAATTAGAAATTAAGGGGACAATTTGAGTACATATATCTTATTCCTTTTATAGAGATGATTTCCTTTTATAGAGATGATAACGTTAACAGATTGGGGTACCTATAAAGTACGAAACGAAATAGAAACGAAACGAAACGAAAAGAAACGAAATCAACGAAAACGAAACGAAACGAAACGAAACGAAACGAAATCAACGAAAACGAAACGAAACGAAACGAAATCAACGAAATGGAAACGAAATGAAACGAAACCAACGAAATAGACTGATATGAAGAAAATGGAAGGAAAAAAATAAAAGACAAAACGAAATAAAGAAATAAAAAAAAAGATAATTCGATTTTTTAAATACAATAATTTTGATTAATTATAACCCATCTTGCATGTCTGTCCGTTACAGTACTCCTCACGTACATTACCCGCAACTCAATCCAAGCCGGGTTTGCTTACCGACAAACTTTCAGAAGTTCAAATGTCATATTTTTATTTGTGTTTGTGTGTGTGTCAGTATTTATGAATTATAAAGTTTCTGGAGTGGGCATATAGAAAAAAATGGGGGATATGAGGGGGTATGTTCATAGATTGAGATATTGAGGGTTCATTATTCGTCTGATTTTATTACGTTTTTCGTTTGTATTCTACATAAATTTGCCTATTCGGAAACCAAACAGGATGGTCTTGAGTTTCAGATTCTGGGCACTATTTGACTACTGGATTTTCCCGACTTGTCACGTTTAATCCCCATGAGCTTCTTATCGGTTTTGTCTGTTTTTGTGGACTTTCCCTTTTGAATGCGCCTTGGCGTACGGTACCATTGTTATTACCTTTATTCGGTAGTGTGCCAACAGATCTGGCGTAATGTCTTACCGTTGTTCTTTCCTAGATATACAGGGGTCAAAAAGACCCAACACTATAAACTTTTTTATTTCAAATCCTATTGTTCTATTTTGAAGAACTAAAAAAAAAACTCAACAGCAACATAACAGGACGTACAGTGAGCGCCCTCCTTACAGAAGAACTTCTGGAAAAAATAATGCTTGCAAAAACTAAACATAAGAAACTCTGGAAGGTTTTTTGATAGGATTTGTATACCTCCGCCAAAAAAAGATTGGGGTATATAGGACTTCTGCTGTCCGTTCGTTCGCTTGTCCTTCCCGTCGTCACACTTTTTCGTCTCTCCGACACACTTTTAAATTTTGCTCGGACGGGGATATTTATTAGTGAACTTTAACTACTGCACTTCTGTTAATTTAATTCCTCTCCTTTCAACAGACTTGACGTTGCTCTTATGGTTCCCAAATTTAAAAGAAGCCACTAAGTGAAAAGGACAGACTCCCGCTGAATAAATGCATAGTATTCTTGTTCAATGGTGATCAAATCCTGTCCTCTCCTGGTGAAAGACACTGAGACATGTGTGGGAAGTAGTCTAGCATCGTATTTCGTTTTGTTTTCGTTGATTTCGTTGGTTTAGTTTTATTTCGTTTTCATTTCGTTGATTTCGTTTCGTTTCGTTTCGTTTCGTTTCGTTTCGTTTCGTTTCTATTTCATTTCGCACTTTATAGGTACCCAACAGATTGGCTGTGTATTATTATTATTATACCAAGAATAGACAAAACAGAATCAGAATTCAAGATCCACAGGGCAAACTCGAAAAACTGCCGAAGAATATATCTATAAAATCCAAAATACTTGTGAACCATCAATCCAAAATACTTGTGAGCCCTCAATCTAAAATACTTATAAACCCACAACCAAACTTACTCGTGATCCCTTCATCCAAAATACACGCGGGTACAGAATATGGAATACTTGTGAGTATATATATATATATATAATCCAACATACATGTGTGCTATCCATCCAAAAACCATGAACCCACAATCCAAAATATATGCGAGCCCACAATTGAAATTGTTTATGAGAACACAATGCAAAATACATGATAGCCAACAATTGAAAAAGCATATGTGCCCACAATCCAAAACATTTGTTGAGCCCACAATATAAATGCACCTGATCCTGCAATTCAAATACTTGTGAGCATTCAATCAAATATACCTTTGAGCTCACAATCCAAAATGTTCAAAATATTTACATTATAACTAGTTCAGACAAGGTTCATGTTAGTTCAGATAGATTTAGCTTTATATTTTGACTAAGTATTGTATTTCACGATAACCGCATTTAAAAAGTAAGAACATTGACTTTCAAAACAAATAAATCAAGTTTATTAAGTCTGAACTAATTCATTTGAATTATAATCGACTATATAACATTGCTACATTAGCAGCAAAATAAAATATGATTGCTATGTAAATGTTCAGTCAGTGTTTGTGCACGACTTTAACACAATGTAAGCATAACATTACATCTATACCAGCGCGAAAAAAGAAACGTAATTTCAGTTTTGGTAATATATTAACCTTTATACCTGTAGATCAAATGTTATTAAATGTGATCCCTAGTAATCTCAGTGTACGGTCAGAAGCATTCGTTACAATTTGGTCAACATTGACCGCGTACGACACTGTTATGTATATCGATGTTTCACTAGCATCCAGAGTACTCCAGCATCATATTTGCTTGGTGCGATTGTTGATAGGGATGGAAATTGATGGCCCTATGCAGTCAGAACACGATTATTGTTCTGACTGCATAGGGGCAGTGGCAACATCACATTACCCAGAAACTTGGATTCCATGATTCAATGGTATCTCCTTTCGCTTGATGTCTGAGAACCACAGGAAAATTAGCTAAGTGCCACAGAAACGGACGTCTGCAACTAATAGAGGCATACGTCTTTCCTACTTCCGTACCCGATTTAAGACGTTGATGGAGACGGTGAGGCAATTTGTAGGCACACATGGACGACATAATGTCAAAGAAGGTTAATAATCTGTTGCTGGAGTGTAATGTAAAGACCAAAACGTACATAATTTTGTCCGCAACTTACACGCAATCCGGGTCATGTGTTATTTACTGATGAGTCATGCTTCACGCGTCACATGACTCACGTTATTCACTGACGAGTCAAGTTTCCCGTTCTTCCGCTTATCCATTGAGGTAGCTTTAGACTTAGTGGCATCCAGATAATGAAAGGCCACATGTTGCTAGGGTGTGTCGTTTCTTATTCCACCAAGTTATTGTCTCAGTTCTCGATTGGCTACCCTGCAGTCCAGACTTGTCAAGGCTTAAGCATCATCATGCGACCGGGACATGGATCTCAGGGAACGCATAAACGCACCCAAACATCGCTCGGGTCATACAAACCCACCGCCCTGAGTCGTGAGTGGAATAACATCCAACAAAGGAGCATTTTGTCATTCATATAAATTGTGATAGTATGTCGTCTTTATTAGTGGAAGATAATTTGTACAGGTTTTTTTTTATCGTGTGCTTATATATGTTTTGCCGTTGGGAAACCACTTATTTGAAAGGGAGGGTTAGGATCTCATCAACAGTTTTCACCGCCACATTTTTGTGCCTGTCCTAAGCGGTACTTGGATTTCTAGTCTCATCTGGTGTAGTCATTCTTTTGCTTACTGAGTTGAGGTCGAGAGAGGATTTCTCGTTTTCTTGATATTGGACATCATTGTTTAATCCTCAGTGGGGTCAATGGAAAGTAGAGTGAGAGCAGTGATCCTTATGCCAACTGGGATCACATTTTTTTTCCCATTTTGATCAGGAAATGCCATAGGGTACATACGTTGCAACAAAGATTTTTATGCAAACGCTGCCCGTTATAAGACAACAACAAAAACAAAAATCATCAACAAATCAGTGATGACAAAATAACTTCAAATCCACACACGATGAATTAAATATCCACATTTGAAGGACTTTACACCGTAAATTACGTGGGTTGATCTTTTCTGTTAGTATATTATAACGATATAATTACATTACTTCCGTTTTTCATTGAAATATTACAATATGATTGGTTATGAAGTGGTCACATGATTATAAAAGAGATGTTTTACATCCCAATAAAACTCAAACCCGAACTTGCACGTGCTTCCATGACGACGTCAGATGTAAACAATCAATGGCGTAGTAATTTCCAACAGCAAATAATCTAACACAAATAAAATTCACAACGAAAAATTCAACTATTTTAAATTTTGGTGTAATTTAAATGTAATTATAAGAATTGAATGCATTAAATAAAGTGTACATCTTATATTTCACACACACACAAAAAGCAGTTTGCATAAATATGAAATTGTCCTGGTTTTTAATGGTTTGCACCTACGATATTTTCTACGATAGATGGCGTTCGTGTACTATCAGTTATACATTCGGAACTCTTCCGGATCGCATTGGAGCTTATCGTTATATTTCCGCCATTACAAGTTGCGATAGACTAATCATATTGACATATAAAGTAAAATAGTATGCCTCAACCAGGACTAATGTTACTTTTGGTAACAGGATTTTGTGCTCTGGTCTTAGATGTTTAATTCCTGCTATTGGCCAGTGTGGTGATAATGGGTCTGGAAGAATGATTGGTGTTCCTTTAAAGTCTGAATTTCTTTTTTTCATTTGTATAATAATAGTAATGTGTCATTCAAAGACACAAACAAACAAAAATCTAGTATAAATGTTAAAATTAAAAAAAAAAAAAAAAAAAATCAAGTTTAAATGCATATGTTTTATTCCTTAGTAGTAAGTCGTCGTGGACGAGTGGTTAAGGCGCTAGACCAGTAATATATTGGGATTTACCCACACAGGTTCGAATCCTGTCAACGACTCAATTTTTTTTTTGGTACTGGTGATTTATTTTTGATACTGTCTTTACTTTGGATGCTGTATCTGCAATAGTGTGTGTAATTGTAAAAAAGAGGTGTACTTGTAGAATTTTATAATCTTGAAAATCTATTGGGGTCTCCCCCGCACAGCTTCGAATCCTGTCGACGTCTCATAATGTTTGGTAGTACAAGTGAAAACGAAGAAAATCATTCGATCTTCTATGTTCAGTTTGCTTAAATTGTAGGTGTGATCATATTTTAGACTTGTTCATTCTGACCATAAATTATGGCATAATGAAGGCTATCATTTTCCCCCAGAAAATCATTTTGTTTAGCGTAAATCCACTGACGGGGAAAAAAAACAAAAAAAAACTACTTGTACTTTTGCTACACTTCTTCACAAATGGATTAATATCATAAATATCAAATTGTCATTCCACATTGAAACCAAAAAAAAATGTAGCTGCCCACATAGGGCCTCGAAGACCCTGAGATTAAAAGTCTGATGCTCTACCGACTGAGCTACGCGGGTACATGATATGATTGGCAAATTTACTATCTTTATATCTCATAAGACAAATGTTTATTCAAAAATAAACATGCGTTTTATATTTTGTCGCAAGGTTTCATAAAGTGATTGATTGTTGTTTAACGCTCAGAATTTTTTTTCGGACAACACGAGTTAGAATATATTTTTTTTGTCGCGCAAAGCGCGAATTTTTTTTACCAGAGTTTAACATTAGGTTATATGAGAAAAACTCTGAATCAGATTATTTTTTTTTCCTTCACCAAAATCAGAATATTTTGTTCAGCAACATTGGGAATCAGAATATTTTTTTTAGAAAAAAACCATAACCCCCCCCCCCCCCCCCCCCCCTGGAAGCTAAATGGTCCGTCTGTTAGATAAATGTTTATATAAGATTTAAAAACAAATCAAAGGCCATCGTAATTTAAATCTGCTACCCCTAAAGAAGAGGGACCCCTAACGGTAAATGAAGGCGGAATACTGTGTAAGTGTTCAGCTTGTTGAATGTTTGTTGTTATGTAACTTTTATGATCACCTTTATTCATGCTAAAGAACGAGTAATATAACTGTTTTACAAAGAAAGCAATACCATAGTGTTGATATATTTCTACCAAATCTGTTTTACGACTCTGTGTAGACGCATTACGTCGACTCGGATCGATTTTTAGCTTAAGAACTGGCCACAGCAGGTAACGATCGGCTGTCTTGAAACCTGATTCCGAACGAATAACTGATAGTACACGAGCGCCACCAAGCGTCAATAGGTGCGGGTGCAATCCATTCTCCACGAGTTACTGCTTAAGTTTTCATGTCATCTGTTTGGTAAGAGTGAGATAGAACAAGGACAGGGAAAGTTGAAAGTTTGGAAAAGTAGAAACTTGACATATACAGGTAAAACTTTAATAGTGAAAAATCTCTTGATCTGTCTTTGTGGTTACGAAATTGAAATGCGGGGAATACCAGAAAAATACGTAAAAGAAATAACAACTTTGGTATGGGGTTTTATCTGGGGAGGGGGTATTAATCAAATAGATAGGAAAGTTTGCTGCTTGGGAGTAGAAAATGGAGGCATGGGTATGATTAACATGCAAGAATTTATTGACAGCAAAAGAATTAAGCTTCTATGCCGAATTTTACATGAACCATTAGAAAGTTGGAATGCAATTGGTAAGTATTGGCTCCGTAAGTTAGACATCAAGTTTAATGACAAATATTTTGTATGTAAGTGCTGTAATGTATCAACTCTAAATTTAAATAAATTACCAATTTTTTTTACAAAATATGTATCCAATCATGGTCAAAATTACAGGAACTTATTCAATTGTGAAATAATGACATTGATTCCATTCTAAAAAACAGAATATTTTGTAACTCTTCAATAACTTTTAAAAACAAACCATTAGTATTTACCTCGTTTCTGCAAAGTAACTTACGAACTATAAACGATATTTGGGATTCAAATAATACAAATTTTAAAAGTTGTCATGATATATACAATTTATTAATAGATAGGAGGAACTGTATTTCAGAGTTTTCTAAGATAAAAAAAAAAATCCCCGAAAAGTTCATAAAAGTCTTAAAAGGTGAAACTACAATAGTACCAGAACGTAGAGTTACCTTAAATATCAACGATAAGCTACAATTTTTAAATGAGTCAAATACAACTATATCACCTGATAAATTGAAAATAAAAGTAATTCAGGGAATCTTTAAACAAAATATAAAACCAAAATGTCAGATTAAGTGGGAAGAACAGTGCGGGGGTAATATTGATTGGACACCAATTTGGACAAAATTAAAGAAAATCAATGTTACTAATAAGGTCAAAGAATTCCAGTGGAAATGTCTCCATAATATAAATTATACAGAACATAGATTGAAAAAAATGAATTTGTCAAACGGAAGATGCCATCTCTGCCAAATAAGAGACAACGATGAAACGATGCAGCATCTATTTTTTAAATGTCCTTCTGTGAAAAAAATTATAAAAGAAATAGAAGCAATATTTAACAGATCTGGATTAACAGCTAATATAGAAATCAAGGAATTAAATATTATGTTAGGGCTATATGGGGGTGAGGATTTAGACGTCATTTTTAATACCATAATATTTATCTCGAAGTGGGAAATATGGAAAATACGTAATAAAGTGAAATATAACCAATCCCGAATTGGAGATCAAACAATTTTCAACACTTGGAAAAATAATTTTAAAAAACATTTACAATGCACATTACAAACTTCGCATATTAATGAAATTTAAAAAAAACAAATTAGAACTTTTTCGGAATAACATATGAGTATTTATTATTTATGAAGTGTTGCGTTGTTGTAGTTAGGGGTGTTGTGTGCAACACGGGGAACTAGCTATTAGATAAATACACCATATAAGAGTCCAAACATAAAATCCAATTTGGATCCCTTGAATAAGAGGCACCAACACAAACGTAGACTGTATGTATTTTACATGTTTATTATTTGAAGACTAACTACAGAGCTACGATCTACACAAAGTATCAAACATATAAAGGTATGCATGCATGTATGAATTTCAACACAGGAAATTAATTCTGACATTTCTAAATGAAATATATGTCAGAAAGTCGCCACATCCAGACATTTAACGACTTTTACCGAGTTATCAAAATATTTACCGATAACTGTACTTGAACCTTCAACATTCTCAAAAAGACATTAATTTTAATTAGCAAGGGAAATAGCATAAAGTATGACCGTAACAGAACATAAAGCTAATGCATGGTGATAATTGTATCGTCTAATTGTGTATATTATAATGAAATGTAAAAACAAATGAATATGAAATATGTTTAAGTGTCTGTCTCACAGAAAACCATGCAAAATCCAAAAAAATGTAACAATGCTAATTTCAGTAAGAAAAAAAAGTTATACATTTTCTAAATATTTTATGCCTAGTATTTTAAAACATATCATACATATTTCCTATATATTTTCATTTTTGTTGTAAAATGAGGATTTTCATTTTAGCCCCGCCTTAACCATTGCAAAAATCTTTAAAAATGGTTAAAAACGCCCCTATTTTTGACGGATTATTATTGTTAATATATATCTCAGAAGTAAAAAATCGCATTGTTTTCTCAAAGTATAATGTTTAAAGACAATGATCACCAAAAACAATTTTTGAAAAAAACTTTGTGAAAATTTTTAAGGCTATCACAAAATATGCTATATAGACAAATTTTCAAAATCAGTAAAATTCCTTAATTTTGATGCACAATATTGGAGTTGGGGGAGATTTCTTTGACTTGAAATGAACATTTTTAAACAGATCAATCTCAAAACTAAAATATATAAAAAATCTCCCTTGGGCAAATAATTTGCAAAAAAGTTCTTGCACCTAAAATTATGGTCATGTGTGCAATTTTAGCTTAAAAGGCATTGCTTAAAATATATGCAAATTTTTGCAATAAACTATTAGTGATTCTTATTAAAGGTGATTTGTGTGTTTATTGTAAATAAATTACATATGATATATCATGTTAATTCCCCTTTTCAATCCGGACTTTAACGTTGAGCAAGAAAATACACATGTCTATCTGATAGAGAAAGTGACGGAGTCTTCACTTCTAAGATTATATTATTAGAAATGGCAGCCTCCAGTGGATAAACAACACCGTGTTATTTTTCTAACTTTTGTAACTTGCCATGCAATTCAAACATTATACATATATTACAATGTAAAGCTAATGCAGCTGTCCTTATCGTTGGCCTGAAATCATCTGAAAATATACATGGAAAGGCACTGCCTGAGGCTCTTTTTATCTTGTACATAGGCTATAGCGGAATTGTCACCATCGACAACGATTCATTGAATCTCAAGATATACCAGAAACAGAGAATACTTTGGGACTAGATGGAGGAGAGGCAAAGTTCTATGTGTATATTCAAAGCACAACAATGGAAAGGCCAGATCTAGAGAGGACCATGGAGCAAGTCCTTCCTTATGGAAAGAGTATTACCTGAAAACAAGACAAACTATTCAAGTTGGTTCAGGTAAGCTAAATACCTCAAGAGAAAAACATTTCTAAGTGGTTATTGCTAGAAATCCATTCAGTGAACAAACTTGTTAAGAGACTAACTATTCAACTTGAGAAAAGAGGGCTATGTTTTTTTACAAATACTAAACAACTATTTTGGTGTAGGAGGTGAAGAAGAAAATAATATTCTGATTCATGCATTATAGTATATGAAATAATGATAAATTTAGAAAAAAAAATATTTGTTGCAAAGCGTCAATTATTTTTAACTCCAGGGTAAACAGTTTAAAACCATAGCCCCCCCCCCCCCCCCCCCCCCTTATACATGTATATACATTGTAAGTTGAATGCTTCAAACTTGGTCCCTTACATTTGTAGTTTGGTCTACATGTATGAAATACAGGTTTACATTATTATTGTACAACAATAAATTCCATCCCGCTGCACAATATATCTGTTCAATAACTTCCAAACCTCAACTGAATCTTGATTGATTTGAAACTTGGTTATGTTGTAATCAACAATAAAGGACATGTCAAACTTGAATTTTGCGTTTTAAAGTTACGGGAGGCTGGGGCATTTGTATCACGCTATTGACACATTTCTGTTATTTTGGATAATGTTATTTCAGCCGTTGAATTATGCTGTTTCAAGCTTATAAAAAATAAGGCCTATTGGCTATTTTGAGTGCAAATGTACATGTAGTGAAACTGAGACAGATGAAATATTTTGTTGTATAGAGCAAGGATAAAATTATTTATTTTCATAGAAATCTGGAGTAATATTTGATATATATCCATTTCCGAAAAATATAGAATGAATTAAAGCAAGTCTTAGAAACATGTAGTAACTACTTCCCTATATATTTTGGCTTGAGTATAGTGTATTTTAATCTCGAGATTATATTTCCAAAGAAATTTTCTGCTCTATCTCCAAAAGCTAAGGCAGCCAATAAAAAAAAAATTGGTTTATTTTTTCGTCAACAGATTTACTTGACAACAAAGGCATAATTAAAGAAACTAGTAACTCATTAAGAAACCACTTAACATGAACTTCCAACACTGAAGAATTAAGGTTGACAAATGCAAATTATGAAGTACGTCATGTATACATGTAATGTATATATCGTATATCACTTTTATTTTCCAGAAGCATTCTTACAAGTAAAGAAATTGATGGAAAAAACATATAGTGAAACTGAACAAAATATGTCTGATAAACAGGGAAAAGGCCAGATTATGTTGCACTTGCCAATGAAGTTCGAATATCATGCGATGAATAGGGAGAACGAGTTTATAAGAAGTCGGAGTGGTTGAATCCAAGTCAGATAAAAAGTTACATGGCATCTTTCCTAACAAAGCCGAAGACAAAATCAGAAACTTCTTCGAGTACTCTACAAGTTCAGTTTAAAGAAATTACCAATGAAGATGTCGGTCAAGATGAAACTCTATCAGAGGTCATTGCAGTGCTAGAAACTAATGATTATAATTCCAATATTGAAAATATTGTGGAAGAAGTGTACACTGCTGTGAACAATGAAATTAGCCATTATATGCAGGTTTTTTTTATTTATTTTCATTTTTTCAAATCAAAGTTAACTTTGAACACTTCAACTAAGTTCAAGCTTTGCATAGTGGTTAGACAGAATATGTTAAATGTTCACCTGTGAATAAGTATGATATATGTTCAACCTCTTTTTTTTATTTCATTTCATATTGATGGGATATCCTTTTTCTGATAATTAGAATATCAACTTGCCAATTTCTTGGCCTATTTACCAAAATGCACAAATCTAACACATATAAACTTGTAATCTGTGATTATTTAAGAGTATAAGAGAAGGTTTTTGATACAGATCCATGATAGAAGAACCTCAGAAAAATAAACGTATTATTGAGAAGAAGTTTCACTATCTCATGTAGGATATAAGATGGACTGAGCCAACAAAAAAATCGGCTTATTTTAACACAATCACATATATATATATTGTTTTAAATTGTTTAGGAGCTGGCTGCAAATTCATATGCTTATTTTAATGGCATTTGTTTTCTTCACTTTTTTTTAACAATAGGATTAATTTAATTTCAATTATTATTTCATTATTCAAACATAAGCTGCATATCACATAAATGATTCAATCCCATATAATAGTATATTTCGGTATGGGGGCATTATAATCATTGCTGTCAGCACTTTGATTAAGATTTGTTTTGGAGTGCACTGTCAAAAAATAAATCAATAGATTATTCTGAAGCTGCTTTGAATGATCAAATTGACTTTAGAATTTTAACCCTAAAACAATAGGTTATTGGGGGGAAAACAAATTGTCTATTTTTTGATAAAGGAAATGGTAGTTTAGATGGAAAATTAAGCAACAGATATTTTTCATTAAACACTTTAAAAGTATAGAATAGGAAATCGGGGTCACAGACCCTATTCTAAAAAATTTGAGAAAATGTGATTTTCCTCTACAAATTATCCCCCCTTATAAAATATGAAATTTCAATAAGTATGAAATATCTCATACAAACTAAAAAGAGTTTACTTATTTTATCTAATTTACCACCAATAAATCTTATTAGATCATTTTGAAAACAAAGTTTTAATTTAAATTCCATTTTAGCCAGATGCACAAAATGGATGCATCGTCCCACCCACCCCCCCCAAAACCACAATGTACCTTAATTTTATATCTTCATTAAACTCTTTTTTATACCACTGGAATACTATACATAACATCTGTATTGATATTTTGGTACTTATTGAGCATTAACACTGCTCTACTGTTTTTCCTATTCACCTTGTCCATTTTCGGTTAAGTGCACATGTACTTTACTTTTGTCTTTATTTTCACCATTTTATCTTAATTTGCTGAAAGGGGAATTTTTTATATGTTTTTGTATGAAAACAAAGTTTAAATTAGGGATATTTTTATTTTCTCCCCCAAGGGAGATATTTCCTGTTATATATGTACAATTTTTACATAAAAGGCCATTTACTGATTTATGGGTATATTACAGTGTGGCCTGTAAAAAATCCATGCGACCAAATATTGATTATATTATGTTAAATGATACAGTGAAAGTTGATTAATCCTGGATACTATATGAGACAGACACATTTTATGCTATACAAGATATATTGGAGGTTGAAATATTGTAAAATTCCTTGTTTTTGGTTTCATTGTATATTGAAATACTGGATAAATCAAAACATCCTAATAATTCAGTCAAATAATAAAATTTGAAAAAAATATTTTGTGTGTTAATTGTACTTGGCCAAAGGTATTTCATGGACAAGATTTCATAAGGTTTTGAAAATATCACTATGTTACGAGTTTGCATGGTTTTCTGTGAGACAGACACTTAAGTGGACTTTTTATTTTTATTTTCACTTGCTATCCCTGGACAAGTGAGATTTATGTAAAACAGGGACCCTTAATGTTTACTCCTGGGTCATTAAGGTTATTGTAAACAGGAGATTTTGAATAAACTATATTATGATGTAAAAAAAAAGAAAAAAAAAAAAGAATACAAATATTATATCCAAAATCACCATAAATTATAAGGTGCTCTATTTTTGTTGAATCTGGAGATAAAACCACCGCGGAAATCCCCTTGGAGTCGCTTGCTGTATTATGCAACATAATTTATGCAATATGTAGTGATTACAAAGCAGAAATTTGATGATCTAATCTTACAATTTTTTTCTTCTTATTTATTCCATTTAATTTTTTAGAATTTTTTGATAATTTAATTTTCACTACAGTGCATATGCATATTTTTATATGCATATTAAAGTGTTCTTTGTTATGTTATGAATATGATGAGTTTTCACAGGATTTTTGCATAATAAAGAGAACAGCTTACAGTTTGTTGACAAACATGCATACCATTAGATTTATGTTTAAATTATGTATCTTATATAGCATACCATTTGTACCATTTCTATTGACTATGATTTATAGGGGTACATCAAACAAGCCGTTATTCTATTAGTTTTCTCCAGATCTAATACTTTTTTGAATCCACGGGAAAGATTCACCCAAATTATGCTTTTATTACACATGCAAATTCAGCGTTATTTCAATAAAATATGTGATAATATATATTATACGAAATATAAATATACTGGCATTTCGCCAAAGACGAGAAATAATAATAAGCAAACATTATACAATTTTTTAAACTTCTAAACTTCTAAACCACGTAAACACAGATTATTAAGATAATTACGCTACAAAGGGATTAAAGTGAAATCGTTATGTACCCGATGACAAAGGGATTCCTCTAACTTTGTAAACTTAAATAACATAATTATACCGGATTGGGGACAAACTCGAAAAAAACCATCCTTTACCACTGTGATTCAAACACAGAATATCTCGGTCATGATAAGTATGGTTATCACAATGTTATTTGAGGATACTCTATACAACTCTGTGTGATACCATTTACCCTTGTTATTCTGTTTCTAAAGTAGATTTAAAATCTAATAACTAGTAAATTACTTTGTCATTGTTGTTTGTTTACAATTTGTCAGAAAGACAAAATGACTGGGATATTTTTTTTACATCGTCCTCTCTACCAAGGATTTATATAGTAGAACTACTATATAAATCCCTGTAGAACTACTATATAAATCCTTGTAGAACTACTATGGGCTGTTTAAAAAAAAATGGCTCCAACATGTGAAAAAAATGTCCAAATTAAACTCTCTCCTAAAAACTTTCTGCTGATAATTTTCAATGTTGTATACATTGAAGTAAATGAAACAGGAAAGAAACTATGAACAGATAAGCAATAAATTTTTAAGAACCTTTTATTGAACACAAATGGGCATGAAAAACATGTAAAACACATACTTATTCTATATCAGTTAAACAATCTTTAGTCTCAATTATTTTGTATAATGGTTTCTCAAACAATGCAACTGATATAAATGACTTTTTGTGCAAAATATTGGGTTATTGGTAGTTGTAGTTTTTCTTAAAAGCTATTTTTTATGAAAAATTCTCAATATTTTTGTCCAATCTACCTGATAAAGTTTTTATTATCAAAATAATAACAAATATATTTACTTAAGACAGCAAAATTTTTGAACAGGTTATACTTACAGGTTATACTTGCATAACCTGGTTTGGGTCAGTTTACGCTTTTCAAAAACCGCTTCATAGTTTATTAAGCGTAAACTGACCCAAACCAGGTTATATCGTATAACCTGTTCAACAATTTCAAATATTTAAGGAATATTTGAAATTGTTGAACAGGCTATACGATATATAAAAAAAACCTGGTTTGGGTAAAAATATTTGAAATTGTTGAACAGGTTATACGATATAACCTGGTTTGGGTCAGTTTACGCTTAATAAACCGCGAAGCGGTTTATGAAAAGCGTAAACTGACCCAAACCAGGTTATGCAAGTATAACCTGTTCAACAATTTCCATCATTGAATGCCCGGTATTACAAGTGACTCTGGGTTGTCCATCATTGAATGCCCGGTATTACAAGTGACTCTGGGGTTGTCCATCATTGAATGCCCGGTATTACAAGTGAATATGGGTTGTCCATCATTGAATGCCCGGTATTACAAGTGACTCTGGGTTTTCCATCATTGAATGTCCTGTATTACAAGTGAATATGGGTTGTCCATCATTGAATGCCCGGTATTACAAGTGACTGTGCGTTGTCCATCATTGAATGCCCGGTATTACAAGTGAATATGGGTTGTCCATCATTGAATGCCCGATATTACTAGTGACTCTGGGTTGTCCATCATTGAATGGCCGGTATTACAAGTGAATATGGGTTGTCAATCACTGAATGCCCGGTATTACAAGTGACTCTGGGTTGTCCATCATTGAATGCCCGGTACTACAAGTGAATATGGGTTGTCCATCATTAAATGCCTGGTATTACAAGTGACTCTGGGTTGTCCATCATTGAATGCCCGGTATTACAAGTAACTCTGGGTTGTCCATCATTGAATGTCCGGTATTACAAGTGAATATGGGTTGTCCATCATTGAATGCCCGGTATTACAAGTGAATATGGGTTGTCCATCATTGAATGTCCGGTATTACAAGTGAATATGGGTTGTCCATCATTGAATGCCCGGTATTACAAGTGACTCTGGGTTGTCCATCATTGAATGCCCGGTATTACAAGTGACTCTGGGTTGTCCATCATTGAATGCCCGGTATTACAAGTGACTCTGGGTTGTCCATCATTGAATGCCCGGTATTACAAGTGACTGGGTTGTCCATCATTGAATGCCCGGTATTACAAGTGACTCTGGGTTGTCCATCATTGAATGCCAGATATTACAAGTGACTGGGTTGTGCATCATTGAATGCCCGGTATTACAAGTGACTCTGGGTTGTCTATCATTGAATGCCCGGTATTACAAGTGACTCTGGGTTGTCCATCATTGAATGCCCGGTATTACTAGTGACTCTGGGTTGTCCATCATTGAATGCCCGGTATTACAAGTGAATATGGGTTGTCCAATCATAGAATGCCCGGTATTACAAGTGACTCTGGGTTGTCCATCATTGAATGCCCGGTATTACAAGCGAGTATGGGTTGTCCATCATTGAATGCCCGGTATTACAAGTGACTCTGGGTTGTCCATCATTGAATGTCCTGTATTACAAGTGAATATGGGTTGTCCATCATTGAATGTCCGGTATTACAAGTGACTCTGCGTTGTCCATCATTGAATGTTCGGTATTACAAGTGAATATGGGTTGTCCATCATTGAATGCCCGGTATTACAAGTGAATATGGGTTGTCCATCATTGAATGTCCGGTATTACAAGTGAATATGGGTTGCCCATCATTGAATGCCCGGTATTACAAGTGACTCTGGGTTGTCCATCATTGAATGCCCGGTATTACAAGTGAATATGGGTTGTCCATCATTGAATGCCCGGTATTACAAGTGACTCTGGGTTGTCCATCATTGAATGCCCGGTATTACAAATAACTCTGGGTTGTCCATCATTGAATGTCCGGTATTACAAGTGACTCTGGGTTGTCCATCATTGAATGTCCGGTATTACAAGTGACTGGGTTGTCCATCACTGAATGCCCGGTATTACAAGTGACTCTGGGTTGTCCATCATTGAATGCCCGATATTACAAGTGACTGGGTTGTGCATCATTGAATGCCCGGTATTACAAGTGACTCTGGGTTGTCTATCATTGAATGCCCGGTATTACAAGTGACTCTGGGTTGTCCATCATTGAATGCCCGGTATTACAAGTGACTCTGGGTTGTCCATCATTGAATGCCCGGTATTACAAGTGAATATGGGTTGTCCAATCATAGAATGCCCGGTATTACAAGTGACTCTGGGTTGTCCATCATTGAATGTCCGGTATTACAAGTGAATATGGGTTGTCCATCATTGAATGCCCGGTATTACAAGTGACTCTGGGTTGTCCATCATTGAATGCCCGGTATTACAAGTGAATATGGGTTGTCCATCATTGAATGCCCGGTATTACAAGTGACTCTGGGTTGTCCGTCATTGAATGCCCGGTATTACAAGTGACTCTGGGTTGTCCATCATTGAATGCCCGGTATTACAAGTGACTGGGTTGTCCATCATTGAATGCCCGGTATTACAAGTAACTCTGGGTTGTCCATCATTGAATGTCCGGTATTACAAGTGAATATGGGTTGTCCATCATTGAATGCCCGGTATTACAAGTGAATCTGGGTTGTCCATCATTGAATGCCCGGTATTACAAGTGACTGGGTTGTCCATCATTGAATGCCCGGTATTACAAGTGACTGGGTTGTCCATCATTGAATGCCCGGTATTACAGTGACTCTGGGTTGTCCATCATTGAATGCCCGGTATTACAAGTAACTCTGGGTTGTCCATTGAATGCCCGGTATTACAAGTGATTCTGGGTTGTCCATCATTGAATGCCCGGTATTACAAGTAACTCTGGGTTGTCCATCATTGAATGCCCGGTATTACAAGTGAATATGGGTTGCCCAATCATAGAATGCCCGGTATTACAAGTGACTCTGGGTTGTCCATCATTGAATGTCCGGTATTACAAGTGAATATGGGTTGTCCATCATTGAATGCCCGGTATTACAAGTGACTCTGGGTTGTCCATCATTGAATGCCCGGTATTACAAGTGAATATGGGTTGTCCATCATTGAATGCCCGGTATTACAAGTGACTCTGGGTTGTCCGTCATTGAATGCCCGGTATTACAAGTGACTCTGGGTTGTCCATCATTGAATGCCCGGTATTACAAGCGACTGGGTTGTCCATCATTGAATGCCCGGTATTACAAGTAACTCTGGGTTGTCCATCATTGAATGTCCGGTATTACAAGTGAATATGGGTTGTCCATCATTGAATGCCCGGTATTACAAGTGAATCTGGGTTGTCCATCATTGAATGCCCGGTATTACAAGTGACTGGGTTGTCCATCATTGAATGCCCGGTATTACAAGTGACTGGGTTGTCCATCATTGAATGCCCGGTATTACAAGTGACTCTGGGTTGTCCATCATTGAATGCCCGGTATTACAAGTAACTCTGGGTTGTCCATCATTGAATGCCCGGTATTACAAGTGACTCTGGGTTGCCCATCATTGAATGCCCGGTATTACAAGTAACTCTGGGTTGTCCATCATTGAATGTCCGGTATTACAAGTGAATATGGGTTGTCCATCATTGAATGCCCGGTATTACAAGTAACTCTGGGTTGTCCATTGAATGCCCGGTATTACAAGTGATTCTGGGTTGTCTATCATTGAATGCCCGGTATTACAAGTGACTCTGGGTTGTCCATCATTGAATGCCCGGTATTACAAGTAACTCTGGGTTGTCCATCATTGAATGCCCGGTATTACAAGTGACTCTGGGTTGTCCATCATTGAATGCCCGGTATTACAAGTGACTCTGGGTTGTCCATCATTGAATGCCCAGTATTACAAGTGATTCTGGGTTGTCCATCATTGAATGCCCGGTATTACAAGTGACTCTGGGTTGTCCATCATTGAATGCCCGGTATTACAAGTGACTCTCGGTTGTCCATCATTGAATGCCTGGTATTACAAGTGACTGGATTGTCCATCATTGAATGCCCGGTATTACAAGTAACTCTGGGTTGTCCATCATTGAATGCACGGTATTACAAGTGAATATGGGTTGTCCATCATTGAATGCCCGGTATTACAAGTGAATATGGGTTGTCCATCATTGAATGTCCGGTATTACAAGTGAATATGGGTTGCCCATCATTGAATGCCCGGTATTACAAGTGACTCTGGGTTGTCCATCATTGAATGCCCGGTATTACAAGTGAATATGGGTTGTCCATCATTGAATGCCCGGTATTACAAGTGACTCTGGGTTGTCCATCATTGAATGCCCGGTATTACAAATAACTCTGGGTTGTCCATCATTGAATGTCCGGTATTACAAGTGACTCTGGGTTGTCCATCATTGAATGCCCGGTATTACAAGTGACTGGGTTGTCCATCATTGAATGCCCGGTATTACAAGTGACTCTGGGTTGTCCATCATTGAATGCCCGATATTACAAGTGACTGGGTTGTGCATCATTGAATGCTCGGTATTACAAGTGACTCTGGGTTGTCTATCATTGAATGCCCGGTATTACAAGTGACTCTGGGTTGTCCATCATTGAATGCCCGGTATTACAAGTGACTCTGGGTTGTCCATCATTGAATGCCCGGTATTACAAGTGAATATGGGTTGTCCAATCATAGAATGCCCGGTATTACAAGTGACTCTGGGTTGTCCATCATTGAATGTCCGGTATTACAAGTGAATATGGGTTGTCCATCATTGAATGCCCGGTATTACAAGTGACTCTGGGTTGTCCATCATTGAATGCCCGGTATTACAAGTGAATATGGGTTGTCCATCATTGAATGCCCGGTATTACAAGTGACTCTGGGTTGTCCGTCATTGAATGCCCGGTATTACAAGTGACTCTGGGTTGTCCATCATTGAATGCCCGGTATTACAAGTGACTGGGTTGTCCATCATTGAATGCCCGGTATTACAAGTAACTCTGGGTTGTCCATCATTGAATGTCCGGTATTACAAGTGAATATGGGTTGTCCATCATTGAATGCCCGGTATTACAAGTGAATCTGGGTTGTCCATCATTGAATGCCCGGTATTACAAGTGACTGGGTTGTCCATCATTGAATGCCCGGTATTACAAGTGACTGGGTTGTCCATCATTGAATGCCCGGTATTACAAGTGACTCTGGGTTGTCCATCATTGAATGCCCGGTATTACAAGTAACTCTGGGTTGTCCATTGAATGCCCGGTATTACAAGTGATTCTGGGTTGTCCATCATTGAATGCCCGGTATTACAAGTAACTCTGGGTTGTCCATCATTGAATGCCCGGTATTACAAGTGAATATGGGTTGTCCAATCATAGAATGCCCGGTATTACAAGTGACTCTGGGTTGTCCATCATTGAATGTCCGGTATTACAAGTGAATATGGGTTGTCCATCATTGAATGCCCGGTATTACAAGTGACTCTGGGTTGTCCATCATTGAATGCCCGGTATTACAAGTGAATATGGGTTGTCCATCATTGAATGCCCGGTATTACAAGTGACTCTGGGTTGTCCGTCATTGAATGCCCGGTATTACAAGTGACTCTGGGTTGTCCATCATTGAATGCCCGGTATTACAAGTGACTGGGTTGTCCATCATTGAATGCCCGGTATTACAAGTAACTCTGGGTTGTCCATCATTGAATGTCCGGTATTACAAGTGAATATGGGTTGTCCATCATTGAATGCCCGGTATTACAAGTGAATCTGGGTTGTCCATCATTGAATGCCCGGTATTACAAGTAACTCTGGGTTGTCCATCATTGAATGCCGGGTATTACAAGTGACTGGGTTGTCCATCATTGAATGCCCGGTATTACAAGTGACTCTGGGTTGTCCATCATTGAATGCCCGGTATTACAAGTAACTCTGGGTTGTCCATTGAATGCCCGGTATTACAAGTGATTCTGGGTTGTCCATCATTGAATGCCCGGTATTACAAGTAACTCTGGGTTGTCCATCATTGAATGCCCAGTATTACAAGTGACTCTGGGTTGTCCATCATTGAATGCCCGGTATTACAAGTGACTCTGGGTTGCCCATCATTGAATGCCCGGTACTACAAGTAACTCTGGGTTGTCCATCATTGAATGTCCGGTATTACAAGTGAATATGGGTTGTCCATCATTGAATGCCCGGTATTACAAGTAACTCTGGGTTGTCCATTGAATGCCCGGTATTACAAGTGATTCTGGGTTGTCTATCATTAAATGCCCGGTATTACAAGTGACTCTGGGTTGTCCATCATTGAATGCCCGGTATTACAAGTAACTCTGGGTTGTCCATCATTGAATGCCCGGTATTACAAGTGACTCTGGGTTGTCCATCATTGAATGCCCGGTATTACAAGTGACTCTGGGTTGTCCATCATTGAATGCCCAGTATTACAAGTGATTCTGGGTTGTCCATCATTGAATGCCCGGTATTACAAGTGACTCTGGGTTGTCCATCATTGAATGCCCGGTATTACAAGTGACTCTCGGTTGTCCATCATTGAATGCCTGGTATTACAAGTGAATATGGGTTGTCCATCATTGAATGCCCGGTATTACAAGTAACTCTGGGTTGTCCATTGAATGCCCGGTATTACAAGTGATTCTGGGTTGTCTATCATTAAATGCCCGGTATTACAAGTGACTCTGGGTTGTCCATCATTGAATGCCCGGTATTACAAGTAACTCTGGGTTGTCCATCATTGAATGCCCGGTATTACAAGTGACTCTGGGTTGTCCATCATTGAATGCCCGGTATTACAAGTGACTCTGGGTTGTCCATCATTGAATGCCCAGTATTACAAGTGATTCTGGGTTGTCCATCATTGAATGCCCGGTATTACAAGTGACTCTGGGTTGTCCATCATTGAATGCCCGGTATTACAAGTAACTCTGGGTTGTCCATCATTGAATGCACGGTATTACAAGTGAATATGGGTTGTCCATCATTGAATGCCCGGTATTACAAGTGAATATGGGTTGTCCATCATTGAATGTCCGGTATTACAAGTGAATATGGGTTGCCCATCATTGAATGCCCGGTATTACAAGTGACTCTGGGTTGTCCATCATTGAATGCCCGGTATTACAAGTGAATATGGGTTGTCCATCATTGAATGCCCGGTATTACAAGTGACTCTGGGTTGTCCATCATTGAATGCCCGGTATTACAAATAACTCTGGGTTGTCCATCATTGAATGTCCGGTATTACAAGTGACTCTGGGTTGTCCATCATTGAATTCCCGGTATTACAAGTGACTGGGTTGTCCATCATTGAATGCCCGGTATTACAAGTAACTCTGGGTTGTCCATCATTGAATGCCCGATATTACAAGTGACTGGGTTGTGCATCATTGAATGCCCGGTATTACAAGTGACTCTGGGTTGTCTATCATTGAATGCCCGGTATTACAAGTGACTCTGGGTTGTCCATCATTGAATGCCCGGTATTACAAGTGACTCTGGGTTGTCCATCATTGAATGCCCGGTATTACAAGTGAATATGGGTTGTCCAATCATAGAATGCCCGGTATTACAAGTGACTCTGGGTTGTCCATCATTGAATGTCCGGTATTACAAGTGAATATGGGTTGTCCATCATTGAATGCCCGGTATTACAAGTGACTCTGGGTTGTCCATCATTGAATGCCCGGTATTACAAGTGAATATGGGTTGTCCATCATTGAATGCCCGGTATTACAAGTGACTCTGGGTTGTCCGTCATTGAATACCCGGTATTACAAGTGACTCTGGGTTGTCCATCATTGAATGCCCGGTATTACAAGTGACTCTGGGTTGTCCATCATTGAATGCCCGGTATTACAAGTAACTCTTGGTTGTCCATCATTGAATGTCCGGTATTACAAGTGAATATGGGTTGTCCTTCATTGAATGCCCGGTATTACAAGTGAATCTGGGTTGTCCATCATTGAATGCCCGGTATTACAAGTGACTGGGTTGTCCATCATTGAATGCCCGGTATTACAAGTGACTGGGTTGTCCATCATTGAATGCCCGGTATTACAAGTGACTCTGGGTTGTCCATCATTGAATGCCCGGTATTACAAGTGACTGGGTTGTCCATCATTGAATGCCCGGTATTACAAGTAACTCTGGGTTGTCCATCATTGAATGTCCGGTATTACAAGTGAATATGGGTTGTCCATCATTGAATGCCCGGTATTACAAGTGAATCTGGGTTGTCCATCATTGAATGCCCGGTATTACAAGTGACTGGGTTGTCCATCATTGAATGCCGGGTATTACAAGTGACTGGGTTGTCCATCATTGAATGCCCGGTATTACAAGTGACTCTGGGTTGTCCATCATTGAATGCCCGGTATTACAAGTAACTCTGGGTTGTCCATTGAATGCCCGGTATTACAAGTGATTCTGGGTTGTCCATCATTGAATGCCCGGTATTACAAGTAACTCTGGGTTGTCCATCATTGAATGCCCAGTATTACAAGTGACTCTGGGTTGTCCATCATTGAATGCCCGGTATTACAAGTGACTCTGGGTTGCCCATCATTGAATGCCCGGTATTACAAGTAACTCTGGGTTGTCCATCATTGAATGTCCGGTATTACAAGTGAATATGGGTTGTCCATCATTGAATGCCCGGTATTACAAGTAACTCTGGGTTGTCCATTGAATGCCCGGTATTACAAGTGATTCTGGGTTGTCTATCATTAAATGCCCAGTATTACAAGTGACTCTGGGTTGTCCATCATTGAATGCCCGGTATTACAAGTAACTCTGGGTTGTCCATCATTGAATGCCCGGTATTACAAGTGACTCTGGGTTGTCCATCATTGAATGCCCGGTATTACAAGTGACTCTGGGTTGTCCATCATTGAATGCCCAGTATTACAAGTGATTCTGGGTTGTCCATCATTGAATGCCCGGTATTACAAGTGACTCTGGGTTGTCCATCATTGAATGCCCGGTATTACAAGTGACTCTCGGTTGTCCATCATTGAATGCCTGGTATTACAAGTGACTGGGTTGTCCATCATTGAATGCCCGGTATTACAAGTAACTCTGGGTTGTCCATCATTGAATGCACGGTATTACAAGTGAATATGGGTTGTCCATCATTGAATGCCCGGTATTACAAGTGAATATGGGTTGTCCATCATTGAATGTCCGGTATTACAAGTGAATATGGGTTGCCCATCATTGAATGCCCGGTATTACAAGTGACTCTGGGTTGTCCATCATTGAATGCCCGGTATTACAAGTGAATATGGGTTGTCCATCATTGAATGCCCGGTATTACAAGTGACTCTGGGTTGTCCATCATTGAATGCCCGGTATTACAAATAACTCTGGGTTGTCCATCATTGAATGTCCGGTATTACAAGTGACTCTGGGTTGTCCATCATTGAATGCCCGGTATTACAAGTGACTGGGTTGTCCATCATTGAATGCCCGGTATTACAAGTAACTCTGGGTTGTCCATCATTGAATGCCCGATATTACAAGTGACTGGGTTGTGCATCATTGAATGCCCGGTATTACAAGTGACTCTGGGTTGTCTATCATTGAATGCCCGGTATTACAAGTGACTCTGGGTTGTCCATCATTGAATGCCCGGTATTACAAGTGACTCTGGGTTGTCCATCATTGAATGCCCGGTATTACAAGTGAATATGGGTTGTCCAATCATAGAATGCCCGGTATTACAAGTGACTCTGGGTTGTCCATCATTGAATGTCCGGTATTACAAGTGAATATGGGTTGTCCATCATTGAATGCCCGGTATTACAAGTGACTCTGGGTTGTCCATCATTGAATGCCCGGTATTACAAGTGAATATGGGTTGTCCATCATTGAATGCCCGGTATTACAAGTGACTCTGGGTTGTCCGTCATTGAATACCCGGTATTACAAGTGACTCTGGGTTGTCCATCATTGAATGCCCGGTATTACAAGTGACTCTGGGTTGTCCATCATTGAATGCCCGGTATTACAAGTAACTCTTGGTTGTCCATCATTGAATGTCCGGTATTACAAGTGAATATGGGTTGTCCTTCATTGAATGCCCGGTATTACAAGTGAATCTGGGTTGTCCATCATTGAATGCCCGGTATTACAAGTGACTGGGTTGTCCATCATTGAATGCCCGGTATTACAAGTGACTGGGTTGTCCATCATTGAATGCCCGGTATTACAAGTGACTCTGGGTTGTCCATCATTGAATGCCCGGTATTACAAGTAACTCTGGGTTGTCCATTGAATGCCCGGTATTACAAGTGACTCTGGGTTGTCCGTCATTGAATACCCGGTATTACAAGTGACTCTGGGTTGTCCATCATTGAATGCCCGGTATTACAAGTGACTCTGGGTTGTCCATCATTGAATGCCCGGTATTACAAGTAACTCTTGGTTGTCCATCATTGAATGTCCGGTATTACAAGTGAATATGGGTTGTCCTTCATTGAATGCCCGGTATTACAAGTGAATCTGGGTTGTCCATCATTGAATGCCCGGTATTACAAGTGACTGGGTTGTCCATCATTGAATGCCCGGTATTACAAGTGATTCTGGGTTGTCCATCATTGAATGCCCGGTATTACAAGTGACTCTGGGTTGTCCATCATTGAATGCCCGGTATTACAAGTAACTCTGGGTTGTCCATCATTGAATGCACGGTATTACAAGTGAATATGGGTTGTCCATCATTGAATGCCCGGTATTACAAGTGAATATGGGTTGTCCATCATTGAATGTCCGGTATTACAAGTGAATATGGGTTGCCCATCATTGAATGCCCGGTATTACAAGTGACTCTGGGTTGTCCATCATTGAATGCCCGGTATTACAAGTGAATATGGGTTGTCCATCATTGAATGCCCGGTATTACAAGTGACTCTGGGTTGTCCATCATTGAATGCCCGGTATTACAAATAACTCTGGGTTGTCCATCATTGAATGTCCGGTATTACAAGTGACTCTGGGTTGTCCATCATTGAATTCCCGGTATTACAAGTGACTGGGTTGTCCATCATTGAATGCCCGGTATTACAAGTAACTCTGGGTTGTCCATCATTGAATGCCCGATATTACAAGTGACTGGGTTGTGCATCATTGAATGCCCGGTATTACAAGTGACTCTGGGTTGTCTATCATTGAATGCCCGGTATTACAAGTGACTCTGGGTTGTCCATCATTGAATGCCCGGTATTACAAGTGACTCTGGGTTGTCCATCATTGAATGCCCGGTATTACAAGTGAATATGGGTTGTCCAATCATAGAATGCCCGGTATTACAAGTGACTCTGGGTTGTCCATCATTGAATGTCCGGTATTACAAGTGAATATGGGTTGTCCATCATTGAATGCCCGGTATTACAAGTGACTCTGGGTTGTCCATCATTGAATGCCCGGTATTACAAGTGAATATGGGTTGTCCATCATTGAATGCCCGGTATTACAAGTGACTCTGGGTTGTCCGTCATTGAATACCCGGTATTACAAGTGACTCTGGGTTGTCCATCATTGAATGCCCGGTATTACAAGTGACTCTGGGTTGTCCATCATTGAATGCCCGGTATTACAAGTAACTCTTGGTTGTCCATCATTGAATGTCCGGTATTACAAGTGAATATGGGTTGTCCTTCATTGAATGCCCGGTATTACAAGTGAATCTGGGTTGTCCATCATTGAATGCCCGGTATTACAAGTGACTGGGTTGTCCATCATTGAATGCCCGGTATTACAAGTGACTGGGTTGTCCATCATTGAATGCCCGGTATTACAAGTGACTCTGGGTTGTCCATCATTGAATGCCCGGTATTACAAGTGACTGGGTTGTCCATCATTGAATGCCCGGTATTACAAGTAACTCTGGGTTGTCCATCATTGAATGTCCGGTATTACAAGTGAATATGGGTTGTCCATCATTGAATGCCCGGTATTACAAGTGAATCTGGGTTGTCCATCATTGAATGCCCGGTATTACAAGTGACTGGGTTGTCCATCATTGAATGCCGGGTATTACAAGTGACTGGGTTGTCCATCATTGAATGCCCGGTATTACAAGTGACTCTGGGTTGTCCATCATTGAATGCCCGGTATTACAAGTAACTCTGGGTTGTCCATTGAATGCCCGGTATTACAAGTGATTCTGGGTTGTCCATCATTGAATGCCCGGTATTACAAGTAACTCTGGGTTGTCCATCATTGAATGCCCAGTATTACAAGTGACTCTGGGTTGTCCATCATTGAATGCCCGGTATTACAAGTGACTCTGGGTTGCCCATCATTGAATGCCCGGTATTACAAGTAACTCTGGGTTGTCCATCATTGAATGTCCGGTATTACAAGTGAATATGGGTTGTCCATCATTGAATGCCCGGTATTACAAGTAACTCTGGGTTGTCCATTGAATGCCCGGTATTACAAGTGATTCTGGGTTGTCTATCATTAAATGCCCAGTATTACAAGTGACTCTGGGTTGTCCATCATTGAATGCCCGGTATTACAAGTAACTCTGGGTTGTCCATCATTGAATGCCCGGTATTACAAGTGACTCTGGGTTGTCCATCATTGAATGCCCGGTATTACAAGTGACTCTGGGTTGTCCATCATTGAATGCCCAGTATTACAAGTGATTCTGGGTTGTCCATCATTGAATGCCCGGTATTACAAGTGACTCTGGGTTGTCCATCATTGAATGCCCGGTATTACAAGTGACTCTCGGTTGTCCATCATTGAATGCCTGGTATTACAAGTGACTGGGTTGTCCATCATTGAATGCCCGGTATTACAAGTAACTCTGGGTTGTCCATCATTGAATGCACGGTATTACAAGTGAATATGGGTTGTCCATCATTGAATGCCCGGTATTACAAGTGAATATGGGTTGTCCATCATTGAATGTCCGGTATTACAAGTGAATATGGGTTGCCCATCATTGAATGCCCGGTATTACAAGTGACTCTGGGTTGTCCATCATTGAATGCCCGGTATTACAAGTGAATATGGGTTGTCCATCATTGAATGCCCGGTATTACAAGTGACTCTGGGTTGTCCATCATTGAATGCCCGGTATTACAAATAACTCTGGGTTGTCCATCATTGAATGTCCGGTATTACAAGTGACTCTGGGTTGTCCATCATTGAATGCCCGGTATTACAAGTGACTGGGTTGTCCATCATTGAATGCCCGGTATTACAAGTAACTCTGGGTTGTCCATCATTGAATGCCCGATATTACAAGTGACTGGGTTGTGCATCATTGAATGCCCGGTATTACAAGTGACTCTGGGTTGTCTATCATTGAATGCCCGGTATTACAAGTGACTCTGGGTTGTCCATCATTGAATGCCCGGTATTACAAGTGACTCTGGGTTGTCCATCATTGAATGCCCGGTATTACAAGTGAATATGGGTTGTCCAATCATAGAATGCCCGGTATTACAAGTGACTCTGGGTTGTCCATCATTGAATGTCCGGTATTACAAGTGAATATGGGTTGTCCATCATTGAATGCCCGGTATTACAAGTGACTCTGGGTTGTCCATCATTGAATGCCCGGTATTACAAGTGAATATGGGTTGTCCATCATTGAATGCCCGGTATTACAAGTGACTCTGGGTTGTCCGTCATTGAATACCCGGTATTACAAGTGACTCTGGGTTGTCCATCATTGAATGCCCGGTATTACAAGTGACTCTGGGTTGTCCATCATTGAATGCCCGGTATTACAAGTAACTCTTGGTTGTCCATCATTGAATGTCCGGTATTACAAGTGAATATGGGTTGTCCTTCATTGAATGCCCGGTATTACAAGTGAATCTGGGTTGTCCATCATTGAATGCCCGGTATTACAAGTGACTGGGTTGTCCATCATTGAATGCCCGGTATTACAAGTGACTGGGTTGTCCATCATTGAATGCCCGGTATTACAAGTGACTCTGGGTTGTCCATCATTGAATGCCCGGTATTACAAGTAACTCTGGGTTGTCCATTGAATGCCCGGTATTACAAGTGATTCTGGGTTGTCCATCATTGAATGCCCGGTATTACAAGTAACTCTGGGTTGTCCATCATTGAATGCCCAGTATTACAAGTGACTCTGGGTTGTCCATCATTGAATGCCCGGTATTACAAGTGACTCTGGGTTGCCCATCATTGAATGCCCGGTATTACAAGTAACTCTGGGTTGTCCATCATTGAATGTCCAGTATTACAAGTGAATATGGGTTGTCCATCATTGAATGCCCGGTATTACAAGTAACTCTGGGTTGTCCATTGAATGCCCGGTATTACAAGTGATTCTGGGTTGTCTATCATTGAATGCCCGGTATTACAAGTGACTCTGGGTTGTCCATCATTGAATGCCCGGTATTACAAGTAACTCTGGGTTGTCCATCATTGAATGCCCGGTATTACAAGTGACTCTGGGTTGTCCATCATTGAATGCCCGGTATTACAAGTGAATATGGGTTGTCCATCATTGAATGCCTGGTATTACAAGTGACTGGGTTGTCCATCATTGAATGCCCGGTATTACAAGTAACTCTGGGTTGTCCATCATTGAATGCACGGTATTACAAGTGACTCTGGGTTGTCCATATCATTGAATGCCCGGTATTACAAGTAACTCTGGGTTGTCCATCATTGAATGCCCGGTATTACAAGTGACTCTGGGTTGTCCATATCATTGAATGCCCGGTATTGCAAGTAACTCTGGGTTGTCCATCATTGAATGCCCGGTATTACAAGTAACTCTGGGTTGTCCATCATTGAATGCCCGGTATTACAAGTAACTCTGGGTTGTCCATCATCGAATGCCCGGTATTACAAGTGACTCTGGGTTGTCCATCATTGAATTCCCGGTATTACAAGTAACTCTGGGTTGTCCATATCATTGAATGCCCGGTATTACAAGTAACTCTGGGTTGTCCATCATTGAATACCCAGTATTACAAGTGACTGGGTTGTCCATCATTGAATACCCAGTATTACAAGTGACTCTGGGTTGTCCATCATTGAATGCCCGGTATTACAAGTGACTCTGGGTTGTCCATCATTGAATGCCCGGTATTACAAGTAACTCTGGGTTGTCCATCATCGAATGCCCGGTATTACAAGTGACTCTGGGTTGTCCATCATTGAATTCCCGGTATTACAAGTAACTCTGGGTTGTCCATATCATTGAATGCCCGGTATTACAAGTAACTCTGGGTTGTCCATCATTGAATACCCAGTATTACAAGTGACTGGGTTGTCCATCATTGAATACCCAGTATTACAAGTGACTCTGGGTTGTCCATCATTGAATGCCCGGTATTACAAGTGACTCTGGGTTGTCCATCATTGAATGCCCGGTATTACAAGTGACTGGGTTGTCCACCATTGAATGCCCGGTATTACAAGTAACTCTGGGTTGTCCATCATTGAATTCCCGTATTGCAAGTAACTCTGGGATGTCCATATCATTGAATGCCCGGTATTACAAGTAACTCTGGGTTGTCCATCATTGAATACCCAGTATTACAAGTGACTGGGTTGTCCATCATGAATACCCAGTATTACAAGTGACTGGGTTGTCCATCATTGAATACCCAGTATTACAAGTGACTCTGGGTTGTCCATCATTGAATGCCTGGTATTACAAGTAACTCTCGGTTGTCCATATCATTGAATGCCTGGTATTACAAGTAACTCTGGGTTGTCCATCATTGAATGCCCGGTATTACAAGTAACTCTGGGTTGTCCATCATTGAATGCCCGGTATTACAAGTAACTCTGGGTTGTCCATCATTGAATGCCCGGTATTACAAGTAACTCTGGGTTGTCCATCATTGAATGCCCGGTATTACAAGTAACTCTGGGTTGTCCATCATTGAATGCCCGGTATTACAAGTAACTCTGGGTTGTCCATCATTGAATGCCCGGTATTACAAGTAACTCTGGGTTGTCCATCATTGAATGACCTTTTGGTTTTCTCTATCGTTTATCAATAACATTTTACTTTTCATGGTCACCTTTATTATTATATTTTCAAATTTGACATTTAATGCATGGACTGTGTACAATAACAATTGCAATGAAATTACAGACTCTTGGCGGCATTATAGATTGAATAAAGATATGGAAAAAACAAAAAGAGCAAAGGTAGCACACAAATTATCATAATGGCAGCCTGAATACAATAATATACAGTTAAACCTGCCTGGTCACCTCTATTAAGTTAAACCTGCCCATGTGGTCACCTCTATTAAGTTAAACCTGCCCATGTGGTCACCTCTATTAAGTTAAACCTGCCCATGTGATCACCTCTATTAAGTTAAACCTGCCCATGTGGTCACCTCTATTAAGTTAAACCTGCCCATGTGGTCACCTCTATTAAGTTAAACCTGCCCATGTGGTCACCTCTATTAAGTTAAATCTGCCCATGTGGTCACCTCTATTAAGTTAAACCTGCCCATGTGGTCACCTCTATTAAGTTAAACCTGCCTGGTCACCTCTATTAAGTTAAACCTGCCCATGTGATCACCTCTATTAAGTTAAATCTGCCCATGTGGTCACCTCTATTAAGTTAAACCTGCCCATGTGATCACCTCTATTAAGTTAAACCTGCCTGGTCACCTCTATTAAGTTAAACCTGCCCATGTGATCACCTCTATTAAGTTAAACCTGCCCATGTGGTCACCTCTATTAAGTTAAACCTGCCCATGTGGTCACCTCTATTAAGTTAAACCTGCCCTTGTGGTCACCTCTATTAAGTTAAATCTGCCCATGTGGTCACCTCTATTAAGTTAAACCTGCCCATGTGATCACCTCTATTAAGTTAAACCTGCCTGGTCACCTCTATTAAGTTAAACCTGCCCATGTGGTCACCTCTATTAAGTTAAACCTGCCCATGTGGTCACCTCTATTAAGCAGTCACCTGTGTTAAAAGTTCACATTTTTCTTGTCCTGTCATATAAATTGAACCTCTATTAAGAGGTCACCTGTCTTATAGGGCCACTTTTTCTTTGTCCCAAAGGTTTGACTGTAAGTGTAATTAAATAACTATAGGATGTTGTAGCATGGCCTAGATAGTTTTCCATTCAAAAGTCTGTACCTTTAAATCATGTAAAGCATTCAGGGGGTGGAGCTTAGTCGTACTTTAACTTCCAAATTTAAGAAGTTATTGTACACGTCATCCGTACAATAACTTCCCAAATTATAAATGGATCGAGTTAGCATGACTGGTGGATAAACAAGCTCGTTAGGATGTTCTAACTAGTAGACTGGATTACAGTATCATGGTGGTCATATTACACAATCTTTATTATTCAGTGTAAAATAACCTCAGAAATTTGTTTATGAATTGCCTTTCTCACTGCTGAATTCGTGTCAGATATGCCATTTATAAAAGTGACATTTATAAGTATTCATTTATCTTTTACCTGTTTAACAAGTACCTAAACAGATATTTTACATTGTTTTCCTATTGTTATCTAGTGTTTGTAAAGATATACTTTTAGACATAAAGATAGTCATCTTATTCAATATCTCAAAAGGTACCTTTATTTTTGTCATTTAAAGACATATAAACAATATTTTATGATAATAGATATATTTTTATGTTAATTAATATCAGATATTCCAAATAAGGTTTTCTTCAACAAAAATGTAAATGAGACTGCAAATATTAAAAACAAAAGGATTAAATTTGTGCAACTATAGATGTGATTGTATTATATTAATTTTTCACTGATATACATACAAATCCTGTTAACAAAAGTTAAACAAACAAATCCTTTAGATCAATATTTACCTACTAGTGTGTTTTTTTTTTTTTTACAAATCATTGATAGAAATAAAAACGATTTATATAAAAACGTAAATCAATATAAATTGTGATGTTTGGTATTGATATCGATGTAACTTATTACACAGATGTCATATCATGCTCAGAACGTCCTAGTTATTGAACCAGACTAGATTATCAACCAAGATACATGAACTCCAAATGAAATAAACGTTAGAGAAAATAGAAGAGGCAATCACGAGAATCCAGAGACACTGGTAACATTGGGTACACAAGACACAGTACGAAGAAAATCCAGAGACACTGGTAACATTGGGTACACAAGACACAGGACGAAGACAATCCAGAGAAACTGGTAACATTGGGAACACAAGACACAGGACGAAGACAATCCAGAGAAACTGGTAACATTGGGTACACAAGACACAGGACGAAGACAATCCAGAGAAACTGGTAACATTGGGTACACAAGACACAGGACGAAGACAATCCAGAGAAACTGGTAACATTGGGAACACAAGACACAGGACGAAGACAATCCAGAGACACTGGTAACAATGGGTACACAAGACACAGGACGAAGACAATCCAGAGAAACTGGTAACATTGGGTACACAAGACACAGGACGAAGACAATCCAGAGACACTGGCAACATTGGGTACACAAGACACAGGACGAAGACAATCCAGAGAAACTGGTAACATTGGGTACACAAGACACAGGACGAAGACAATCCAGAGACACTGGTAACATTGGGTACACAAGACACAGGACGAAGACAGTCCAGAGACACTGGTAACATTGGGTACACAAGACACAGTACGAAGAAAATCCAGAGACACTGGTAACATTGGGTACACAAGACACAGGACGAAGACAATCCAGAGAAACTGGCAACATTGGTAACACAAGACACAGGACGAAGACAATCCAGAGAAACTGGCAACATTGGGTACACAAGACACAGGACGAAGACAATCCAGAGAAACTGGTAACATTGGGAACACAAGACACAGGACGAAGACAATCCAGAGACACTGGTAACATTGGGAACACAAGACACAGGACGAAGACAATCCAGAGAAATTGGTAACATTGGGTACACAAGACACAGGACGAAGACAATCCAGAGACACTGGTAACATTGGGAACACAAGACACAGGACGAGGACAATACAGAGACACGGGCAACATTGGGAACACAAGACACAGGACGAAGACAATCCAGAGACACTGGTAACATTGGGTACACAAGACACAGGACGAGGACAATACAGAGACACGGGCAACATTGGGTACACAAGACACAGGACGAAGACAATCCAGAGACACTGGTAACATTGGGTACACAAGACACAGGACGAAGATAATCCAGAGACACTGGTAACATTGGGTACACAAGACACAGGACGAAGACAATCCAGAGAAACTGGTAACATTGGGTACACAAGACACAGGATGAAGACAATCCAGAGAAACTGATAACATTGGGAACACAAGACACAGGACGATGACAATCCAGAGACACTGGTAACATTGGGTACACAAGAAACAGGACGAAGACAATCCAGAGAAACTGGTAACATTGGGTACACAAGACACAGGACGAAGACAATCCAGAGAAACTGGTAACATTGGGTACACAAGACACAGGACGAAGACAATCCAGAGACACTGGTAACATTGGGAACACAAGACACAGGACGAAGACAATCCAGAGACACTGGTAACATTGGGTACACAAGACACAGGACGAAGACAATCCAGAGACACGGGCAACATTTGGTACACAAGACACAGGACGAAGACAATCCAGAGAAACTGGTAACATTGGGAACACAAGACACAGGACGAAGACAATCCAGAGACACGGGCAACATTTGGTACACAAGACACAGGACGAAGACAATCCAGAGACACTGGTAACATTGGGTACACAAGACACAGGACGAAGACAATCCAGCGTCACTGGTAACATTGGGTACACAAGACACAGGACGAAGACAATCCAGAGACACTGGTAACATTGGGTACACAAGACACAGGATGAAGACAATACAGAGACACTGGTAACATTGGGTACACAAGACACAGGACGAAGAAAATCCAGAGAAACTGGTAACATTGGGTACACAAGACACAGGACGAAGACAATCCAGAGACACTGGTAACATTGGGTACACAAGACACATGACGAAGACAATCCAGAGAAACTGGTAACATTAGGAACACAAGACACAGGACGAAGACAATCCAGAGACACTGGTAACATTGGGAACACAAGACACAGGACGAGGACAATACAGAGACACGGGCAACATTGGGAACACAAGACACAGGACGAAGACAATCCAGAGACACTGGTAACATTGGGTACACAAGACACAGGACGAGGACAATACAGAGACACGGGCAACATTGGGTACACAAGACACAGGACGAAGACAATCCAGAGACACTGGTAACATTGGGTACACAAGACACAGGACGAAGACAATCCAGAGACACTGGTAACATTGGGTACACAAGACACAGGACGAAGACAATCCAGAGAAACTGGTAACATTGGGTACACAGGACACAGGACGAAGACAATCCAGAGACACTGGTAACATTGGGTACACAAGACACAGGACGAAGACAATCCAGAGAAACTGGTAACATTGGGAACACAAGACACAGGACGAAGACAATCCAGAGACACTGGTAACATTGGGTACACAAGACACAGGACGAAGACAATCCAGAGACACGGGCAACATTTGGTACACAAGACACAGGACGAAGACAATCCAGCGACACTGGTAACATTGGGTACACAAGACACAGGACGAAGACAATCCAGAGACACTGGTAACATTGGGAACACAAGACACAGGACGAAGACAATCCAGAGACACTGGTAACATTGGGTACACAAGACACAGGACGAAGACAATCCAGAGACACGGGCAACATTTGGTACACAAGACACAGGACGAAGACAATCCAGCGACACTGGTAACATTGGGTACACAAGACACAGGACGAAGACAATCCAGAGACACTGGTAACATTGGGTACACAAGACACAGGACGAAGACAATCCAGAGAAACTGGTAACATTGGGTACACAAGACAAAGGAATGGAGAATCCAGAGACACTGGTAACATTGGGTACACAAGACACAGAACGAAGACAATCCAGAGAAACTGGTAACATTGGGAACACAAGACACAGGACGAAGACAATCCAGAGACACTGGTAACATTGGGTACACAAGACACAGGACGAAGACAATCCAGAGACACTGGTAACATTGGGTACACAAGACACAGGACGAAGAAAATCCAGAGAAACTGGTAACATTGGGTACACAAGACACAGGACGAGGACAAAACAGAGACACTGGTAACATTGGGTACACAAGACACAGGACGAAGACAATCCAGAGACACTGGTAACATTGGGTACACAAGACACAGGACGAAGAAAATCCAGAGACACTGGCAACATTGGGAACACAAGACACAGGACGAAGACAATCCAGAGAAACTGGTAACATTGGGTACACAAGACACAGGACGAAGACAGTCCAGAGAAACTGGTAACATTGGGTACACAAGACACAGGATGAAGACAATCCAGAGAAACTGGTAACATTGGGAACACAAGACACAGGACGAAGACAGTCCAGAGAAACTGGTAACATTGGGTACACAGGACACAGGACGAAGAAAATCCAGAGACACTGGTAACATTGGGTACACAAGACACAGGACGAAGACAATCCAGAGACACTGGCAACATTGGGAACACAAGACACAGGACGAAGACAATCCAGAGAAACTGGTAACATTGGGAACACAAGACACAGGACGAAGAAAATCCAGAGACACTGGCAACATTGGGAACACAAGACACAGGACGAAGACAATCCAGAGAAACTGGTAACATTGGGAACACAAGACACAGGACGAAGACAGTCCAGAGAAACTGGTAACATTGGGAACACAAGACACAGGACGAAGACAATCCAGAGACACTGGTAACATTGGGTACACAAGACACAGGACGAAGACAATCCAGCGTCACTGGTAACATTGGGTACACAAGACACAGGACGAAGACAATCCAGAGACACTGGTAACATTGGGTACACAAGACACAGGATGAAGACAATACAGAGACACTGGTAACATTGGGTACACAAGACACAGGACGAAGAAAATCCAGAGAAACTGGTAACATTGGGTACACAAGACACAGGACGAAGACAATCCAGAGACACTGGTAACATTGGGTACACAAGACACATGACGAAGACAATCCAGAGAAACTGGTAACATTAGGAACACAAGACACAGGACGAAGACAATCCAGAGACACTGGTAACATTGGGAACACAAGACACAGGACGAGGACAATACAGAGACACGGGCAACATTGGGAACACAAGACACAGGACGAAGACAATCCAGAGACACTGGTAACATTGGGTACACAAGACACAGGACGAGGACAATACAGAGACACGGGCAACATTGGGTACACAAGACACAGGACGAAGACAATCCAGAGACACTGGTAACATTGGGTACACAAGACACAGGACGAAGACAATCCAGAGACACTGGTAACATTGGGTACACAAGACACAGGACGAAGACAATCCAGAGAAACTGGTAACATTGGGTACACAGGACACAGGACGAAGACAATCCAGAGACACTGGTAACATTGGGTACACAAGACACAGGACGAAGACAATCCAGAGACACTGGTAACATTGGGTACACAAGACACAGGACGAAGACAATCCAGAGACACGGGCAACATTTGGTACACAAGACACAGGACGAAGACAATCCAGCGACACTGGTAACATTGGGTACACAAGACACAGGACGAAGACAATCCAGAGACACTGGTAACATTGGGAACACAAGACACAGGACGAAGACAATCCAGAGACACTGGTAACATTGGGTACACAAGACACAGGACGAAGACAATCCAGAGACACGGGCAACATTTGGTACACAAGACACAGGACGAAGACAATCCAGCGACACTGGTAACATTGGGTACACAAGACACAGGACGAAGACAATCCAGAGACACTGGTAACATTGGGTACACAAGACACAGGACGAAGACAATCCAGAGAAACTGGTAACATTGGGTACACAAGACAAAGGAATGGAGAATCCAGAGACACTGGTAACATTGGGTACACAAGACACAGAACGAAGACAATCCAGAGAAACTGGTAACATTGGGAACACAAGACACAGGACGAAGACAATCCAGAGACACTGGTAACATTGGGTACACAAGACACAGGACGAAGACAATCCAGAGACACTGGTAACATTGGGTACACAAGACACAGGACGAAGAAAATCCAGAGAAACTGGTAACATTGGGTACACAAGACACAGGACGAGGACAAAACAGAGACACTGGTAACATTGGGTACACAAGACACAGGACGAAGACAATCCAGAGACACTGGTAACATTGGGTACACAAGACACAGGACGAAGAAAATCCAGAGACACTGGCAACATTGGGAACACAAGACACAGGACGAAGACAATCCAGAGAAACTGGTAACATTGGGTACACAAGACACAGGACGAAGACAGTCCAGAGAAACTGGTAACATTGGGTACACAAGACACAGGATGAAGACAATCCAGAGAAACTGGTAACATTGGGAACACAAGACACAGGACGAAGACAGTCCAGAGAAACTGGTAACATTGGGTACACAGGACACAGGACGAAGAAAATCCAGAGACACTGGTAACATTGGGTACACAAGACACAGGACGAAGACAATCCAGAGACACTGGCAACATTGGGAACACAAGACACAGGACGAAGACAATCCAGAGAAACTGGTAACATTGGGAACACAAGACACAGGACGAAGAAAATCCAGAGACACTGGCAACATTGGGAACACAAGACACAGGACGAAGACAATCCAGAGAAACTGGTAACATTGGGAACACAAGACACAGGACGAAGACAGTCCAGAGAAACTGGTAACATTGGGAACACAAGACACAGGACGAAGACAATCCAGAGACACTGGTAACATTGGGTACGCAAGACACAGGACGAAGACAATCCAGAGAAACTGGTAACATTGGGAACACAAGAAACAGGACGAAGACAATCCAGAGACACTGGTAACATTGGGTACATAAGACACAGAACGAAGACAATCCAGAGACACGGGCAACATTTGGTACACAAGACACAGGACGAAGACAATCCAGAAACACTGGTAACATTGGGTACACAAGACACAGGACGAAGACAATCCAGAGACACTGGTAACATTGGGTACACAAGACACAGGACGAAGACAATCCAGAGAAACTGGTAACATTGGGTACACAAGACACAGGAATGGAGAATCCAGAGACACTGGTAACATTGGGTACACAAGACACAGGACGAAGACAATCCAGAGAAACTAGTAACATTGGGAACACAAGACACAGGACGAAGACAGTCCAGAGAAACTGGTAACATTGGGAACACAAGACACAGGACGAAGACAATCCAGAGACACTGGTAACATTGGGTACGCAAGACACAGGACGAAGACAATCCAGAGAAACTGGTAACATTGGGAACACAAGAAACAGGACGAAGACAATCCAGAGACACTGGTAACATTGGGTACATAATACACAGAACGAAGACAATCCAGAGACACTGGTAACATTGGGAACACAAGACACAGGACGAGGACAATACAGAGACACGGGCAACATTGGGAACACACGACACAGGACGAAGACAACCCAGAGACACTGGTAACATTGGGTACACAAGACACAGGACGAAGACAATCCAGAGACACTGGTAACATTGGGTACACAAGACACAGGACGAAGACAATCCAGAGAAACTGGTAACATTGGGTACACAAGACACAGGACGAAGACAATCCAGAGAAACTGGTAACATTGGGAACACAAGACACAGGACGAAGACAATCCAGAGACACTGGTAACATTGGGTACACAAGACACAGGACGAAGACAATCTAGAGAAACTGGTAACATTGGGTACACAAGACACAGGACGAAGACAATCCAGAAACACTGGTAACATTGGGTACACAAGACACAGGACGAAGACAATCCAGAGACACTGGTAACATTGGGTACACAAGACACAGGACGAAGACAATCCAGAGAAACTGGTAACATTGGGTACACAAGACACAGGAATGGAGAATCCAGAGACACTGGTAACATTGGGTACACAAGACACAGGACGAAGACAATCCAGAGAAACTAGTAACATTGGGAACACAAGACACAGGACGAAGACAGTCCAGAGAAACTGGTAACATTGGGAACACAAGACACAGGACGAAGACAATCCAGAGACACTGGTAACATTGGGTACGCAAGACACAGGACGAAGACAATCCAGAGAAACTGGTAACATTGGGAACACAAGAAACAGGACGAAGACAATCCAGAGACACTGGTAACATTGGGTACATAATACACAGAACGAAGACAATCCAGAGACACTGGTAACATTGGGTACACAAGACACAGGACGAAGACAATCCAGAGACACTGGTAACATTGGGTACACAAGACACAGGACGAAGACAATCCAGAGAAACTGGTAACATTGGGTACACAAGACACAGGACGAAGACAATCCAGAGACACGGGCAACATTTGGTACACAAGACACAGGACGAAGACAATCCAGAAACACTGGTAACATTGGGTACACAAGACACAGGACGAAGACAATCCAGAGACACTGGTAACATTGGGTACACAAGACACAGGACGAAGACAATCCAGAGAAACTGGTAACATTGGGTACACAAGACACAGGAATGGAGAATCCAGAGACACTGGTAACATTGGGTACACAAGACACAGGACGAAGACAATCCAGAGAAACTAGTAACATTGGGAACACAAGACACAGGACGAAGACAGTCCAGAGAAACTGGTAACATTGGGAACACAAGACACAGGACGAAGACAATCCAGAGACACTGGTAACATTGGGTACGCAAGACACAGGACGAAGACAATCCAGAGAAACTGGTAACATTGGGAACACAAGAAACAGGACGAAGACAATCCAGAGACACTGGTAACATTGGGTACATAATACACAGAACGAAGACAATCCAGAGACACTGGTAACATTGGGAACACAAGACACAGGACGGGGACAATACAGAGACACGGGCAACATTGGGAACACACGACACAGGACGAAGACAACCCAGAGACACTGGTAACATTGGGTACACAAGACACAGGACGAAGACAATCCAGAGACACTGGTAACATTGGGTACACAAGACACAGGACGAAGACAATCCAGAGAAACTGGTAACATTGGGTACACAAGACACAGGACGAAGACAATCCAGAGAAACTGGTAACATTGGGAACACAAGACACAGGACGAAGACAATCCAGAGACACTGGTAACATTGGGTACACAAGACACAGGACGAAGACAATCTAGAGAAACTGGTAACATTGGGTACACAAGACACAGGACGAAGACAATCCAGAGACACTGGTAACATTGGGTACACAAGACACAGGACGAAGACAATCCAGAGAAACTGGTAACATTGGGTACACAAGACACAGGACGAAGACAATCCAGAGACACGGGCAACATTTGGTACACAAGACACAGGACGAAGACAATCCAGAAACACTGGTAACATTGGGTACACAAGACACAGGACGAAGACAATCCAGAGACACTGGTAACATTGGGTACACAAGACACAGGACGAAGACAATCCAGAGAAACTGGTAACATTGGGTACACAAGACACAGGAATGGAGAATCCAGAGACACTGGTAACATTGGGTACACAAGACACAGGACGAAGACAATCCAGAGAAACTAGTAACATTGGGAACACAAGACACAGGACGAAGACAGTCCAGAGAAACTGGTAACATTGGGAACACAAGACACAGGACGAAGACAATCCAGAGACACTGGTAACATTGGGTACGCAAGACACAGGACGAAGACAATCCAGAGAAACTGGTAACATTGGGAACACAAGAAACAGGACGAAGACAATCCAGAGACACTGGTAACATTGGGTACATAATACACAGAACGAAGACAATCCAGAGACACTGGTAACATTGGGTACACAAGACACAGGACGAAGACAATCCAGAGACACTGGTAACATTGGGTACACAAGACACAGGACGAAGACAATCCAGAGAAACTGGTAACATTGGGTACACAAGACACAGGACGAAGACAATCCAGAGACACGGGCAACATTTGGTACACAAGACACAGGACGAAGACAATCCAGAAACACTGGTAACATTGGGTACACAAGACACAGGACGAAGACAATCCAGAGACACTGGTAACATTGGGTACACAAGACACAGGACGAAGACAATCCAGAGAAACTGGTAACATTGGGTACACAAGACACAGGAATGGAGAATCCAGAGACACTGGTAACATTGGGTACACAAGACACAGGACGAAGACAATCCAGAGAAACTAGTAACATTGGGAACACAAGACACAGGACGAAGACAGTCCAGAGAAACTGGTAACATTGGGAACACAAGACACAGGACGAAGACAATCCAGAGACACTGGTAACATTGGGTACGCAAGACACAGGACGAAGACAATCCAGAGAAACTGGTAACATTGGGAACACAAGAAACAGGACGAAGACAATCCAGAGACACTGGTAACATTGGGTACATAATACACAGAACGAAGACAATCCAGAGACACTGGTAACATTGGGTACTCAATACACAGGACGAAGGCAATCCAGAGACACTGGTAACATTGGGTACACAAGACACAGGACGAAGACAATCCAGAAAAACTGGTAACATTGGGTACACAAGACACAGGACGAAGACAATCCAGAGACACTGGTAACATTGGGAATACAAGACACAGGACGAGGACAATACAGAGACACTGGCAACATTGGGTACACAAGACACAGGACGAAGACAATCCACAGACACTGGTAACATTGGGTACACAAGACACATGACGAAGACAATCCAGAGAAACTGGTAACATTGGGAACACAAGACACAGGACGACGACAATCCAGAGACACTGGTAACATTGGGAACACAAGACACAGGACGAGGACAATACAGAGACACGGGCAACATTGGGAACACACGACACAGGACGAAGACAACCCAGAGACACTGGTAACATTGGGTACACAAGACACAGGACGAAGACAATCCAGAGACACTGGTAACATTGGGTACACAAGACACAGGACGAAGACAATCCAGAGAAACTGGTAACATTGGGTACACAAGACACAGGACGAAGACAATCCAGAGAAACTGGTAACATTGGGAACACAAGACACAGGACGAAGACAATCCAGAGACACTGGTAACATTGGGTACACAAGACACAGGACGAAGACAATCTAGAGAAACTGGTAACATTGGGTACACAAGACACAGGACGAAGACAATCCAGAGACACTAGTAACATTGGGTACACAAGACACAGGACGAAGACAATCCAGAGAAATTGGTAACATTGGGTACACAAGACACAGGACGAAGACAATCCAGAGACACGGGCAACATTTGGTACACAAGACACAGGACGAAGACAATCCAGAAACACTGGTAACATTGGGTACACAAGACACAGGACGAAGACAATCCAGAGACACTGGTAACATTGGGTACACAAGACACAGGACGAAGACAATCCAGAGACACTGGCAACATTGGGAACACAAGACACAGGACGAAGACAATCCAGAGAAACTGGTAACATTGGGAACACAAGACACAGGACGAAGAAAATCCAGAGACACTGGCAACATTGGGAACACAAGACACAGGACGAAGACAATCCAGAGAAACTGGTAACATTGGGAACACAAGACACAGGACGAAGACAGTCCAGAGAAACTGGTAACATTGGGAACACAAGACACAGGACGAAGACAATCCAGAGACACTGGTAACATTGGGTACGCAAGACACAGGACGAAGACAATCCAGAGAAATTGGTAACATTGGGAACACAAGAAACAGGACGAAGACAATCCAGAGACACTGGTAACATTGGGTACATAAGACACAGAACGAAGACAATCCAGAGACACTGGTAACATTGGGTACACAAGACACAGGACGAAGGCAATCCAGAGACACTGGTAACATTGGGTACACAAGACACAGGACGAAGACAATCCAGAAAAACTGGTAACATTGGGTACACAAGACACAGGACGAAGACAATCCAGAGACACTGGTAACATTGGGAATACAAGACACAGGACGAGGACAATACAGAGACACTGGCAACATTGGGTACACAAGACACAGGACGAAGACAATCCACAGACACTGGTAACATTGGGTACACAAGAAACATGACGAAGACAATCCAGAGAAACTGGTAACATTGGGAACACAAGACACAGGACGAAGACAATCCAGAGACACTGGTAACATTGGGAACACAAGACACAGGACGAGGACAATACAGAGACACGGGCAACATTGGGAACACACGACACAGGACGAAGACAACCCAGAGACACTGGTAACATTGGGTACACAAGACACAGGACGAAGACAATCCAGAGACACTGGTAACATTGGGTACACAAGAAACAGGACGAAGACAATCCAGAGAAACTGGTAACATTGGGTACACAAGACACAGGACGAAGACAATCCAGAGAAACTGGTAACATTGGGAACACAAGACACAGGACGAAGACAATCCAGAGACACTGGTAACATTGGGTACACAAGACACAGGACGAAGACAATCTAGAGAAACTGGTAACATTGGGTACACAAGACACAGGACGAAGACAATCCAGAGACACTGGTAACATTGGGTACACAAGACACAGGACGAAGACAATCCAGAGAAACTGGTAACATTGGGTACACAAGACACAGGACGAAGACAATCCAGAGACACGGGAAACATTTGGTACACAAGACACAGGACGAAGACAATCCAGAAACACTGGTAACATTGGGTACACAAGACACAGGACGAAGACAATCCAGAGACACTGGTAACATTGGGTACACAAGACACAGGACGAAGACAATCCAGAGAAACTGGTAACATTGGGTACACAAGACACAGGAATGGAGAATCCAGAGACACTGGTAACATTGGGTACACAAGACACAGGACGAAGACAATCCAGAGAAACTAGTAACATTGGGAACACAAGACACAGGACGAAGACAATCCAGAGACACTGGTAACATTGGGTACACAAGACACAGGACGAAGACAATCCAGAGACACTGGTAACATTGGGTACACAAGACACAGGACGAAGACATTCCAGAGACACTGGTAACATTGGGTACACAAGACACAGGACGAAGACAATCCAGAGAACTGGTAACATTGAGTACACAAGACACAGGACGAGGACAATACAGAGACACTGGTAACATTGGGTACACAAGACACAGGACGAAGACAATCCAGAGACACTGGTAACATTGGGTACACAAGACACAGGACGAAGAAAATCCAGAGACACTGGCAACATTGGGAACACAAGACACAGGATGAAGACAATCCAGAGAAACTGGTAACATTGGGAACACAAGACACAGGACGAAGACAGTCCAGAGAAACTGGTAACATTGGGTACACAAGACACAGGACGAAGACAATCCAGAGACACTGGTAACATTGGGTACACAAGACACAGGACGAAGACAATCCAGAGAAACTGGTAACATTGGGTACACAAGACACAGGACGAAGACAATCCAGAGACACTGGTAACATTGGGAACACAAGACACAGGACGAAGACAATCCAGAGACACTGGTAACATTGGGTACACAAGACACAGGACGAAGACAATCCAGAGAAACTGGCAACATTGGTAACACAAGACACAGGACGAAGACAATCCAGAGAAACTGGCAACATTGGGTACACAAGACACAGGACGAAGACAATCCAGAGAAACTGGTAACATTGGGAACACAAGACACAGGACGAAGACAATCCAGAGACACTGGTAACATTGGGAACACAAGACACAGGACGAAGACAATCCAGAGAAACTGGTAACATTGGGTACACAAGACACAGGACGAAGACAATCCAGAGAAACTGGTAACATTGGGAACACAAGACACAGGACGAGGACAATACAGAGACACGGGCAACATTGGGAACACAAGACACAGGACGAAGACAATCCAGAGACACTGGTAACATTGGGTACACAAGACACAGGACGAGGACAATACAGAGACACGGGCAACATTGGGTACACAAGACACAGGACGAAGACAATCCAGAGACACTGGTAACATTGGGTACACAAGACACAGGACGAAGACAATCCAGAGACACTGGTAACATTGGGTACACAAGACACAGGACGAAGACAATCCAGAGAAACTGGTAACATTGGGTACACAAGACACAGGACGAAGACAATCCAGAGAAACTGGTAACATTGGGAACACAAGACACAGGACGATGACAATCCAGAGACACTGGTAACATTGGGTACACAAGAAACAGGACGAAGACAATCCAGAGAAACTGGTAACATTGGGTACACAAGACACAGGACGAAGACAATCCAGAGACACTGGTAACATTGGGTACACAAGACACAGGACGAAGACAATCCAGAGACACTGGTAACATTGGGAACACAAGACACAGGACGAAGACAATCCAGAGACACTGGTAACATTGGGTACACAAGACACAGGACGAAGACAATCCAGAGACACGGGCAACATTTGGTACACAAGACACAGGACGAAGACAATCCAGAGAAACTGGTAACATTGGGAACACAAGACACAGGACGAAGACAATCCAGAGACACGGGCAACATTTGGTACACAAGACACAGGACGAAGACAATCCAGAGACACTGGTAACATTGGGTACACAAGACACAGGACGAAGACAATCCAGCGACACTGGTAACATTGGGTACACAAGACACAGGACGAAGACAATCCAGAGACACTGGTAACATTGGGTACACAAGACACAGGATGAAGACAATACAGAGACACTGGTAACATTGGGTACACAAGACACAGGACGAAGAAAATCCAGAGAAACTGGTAACATTGGGTACACAAGACACAGGACGAAGACAATCCAGAGACACTGGTAACATTGGGTACACAAGACACATGACGAAGACAATCCAGAGAAACTGGTAACATTGGGAACACAAGACACAGGACGAAGACAATCCAGAGACACTGGTAACATTGGGAACACAAGACACAGGACGAGGACAATACAGAGACACGGGCAACATTGGGAACACAAGACACAGGACGAAGACAATCCAGAGACACTGGTAACATTGGGTACACAAGACACAGGACGAGGACAATACAGAGACACGGGCAACATTGGGTACACAAGACACAGGACGAAGACAATCCAGAGACACTGGTAACATTGGGTACACAAGACACAGGACGAAGACAATCCAGAGACACTGGTAACATTGGGTACACAAGACACAGGACGAAGACAATCCAGAGAAACTGGTAACATTGGGTACACAGGACACAGGACGAAGACAATCCAGAGACACTGGTAACATTGGGTACACAAGACACAGGACGAAGACAATCCAGAGAAACTGGTAACATTGGGAACACAAGACACAGGACGAAGACAATCCAGAGACACTGGTAACATTGGGTACACAAGACACAGGACGAAGACAATCCAGAGACACGGGCAACATTTGGTACACAAGACACAGGACGAAGACAATCCAGCGACACTGGTAACATTGGGTACACAAGACACAGGACGAAGACAATCCAGAGACACTGGTAACATTGGGAACACAAGACACAGGACGAAGACAATCCAGAGACACTGGTAACATTGGGTACACAAGACACAGGACGAAGACAATCCAGAGACACGGGCAACATTTGGTACACAAGACACAGGACGAAGACAATCCAGCGACACTGGTAACATTGGGTACACAAGACACAGGACGAAGACAATCCAGAGACACTGGTAACATTGGGTACACAAGACACAGGACGAAGACAATCCAGAGAAACTGGTAACATTGGGTACACAAGACACAGGACGAAGACAATCCAGAGAAACTGGTAACATTGGGAACACAAGACACAGGACGAAGACAATCCAGAGACACTGGTAACATTGGGTACACAAGACACAGGACGAAGACAATCTAGAGAAACTGGTAACATTGGGTACACAAGACACAGGACGAAGACAATCCAGAGACACTAGTAACATTGGGTACACAAGACACAGGACGAAGACAATCCAGAGAAATTGGTAACATTGGGTACACAAGACACAGGACGAAGACAATCCAGAGACACGGGCAACATTTGGTACACAAGACACAGGACGAAGACAATCCAGAAACACTGGTAACATTGGGTACACAAGACACAGGACGAAGACAATCCAGAGACACTGGTAACATTGGGTACACAAGACACAGGACGAAGACAATCCAGAGACACTGGCAACATTGGGAACACAAGACACAGGACGAAGACAATCCAGAGAAACTGGTAACATTGGGAACACAAGACACAGGACGAAGAAAATCCAGAGACACTGGCAACATTGGGAACACAAGACACAGGACGAAGACAATCCAGAGAAACTGGTAACATTGGGAACACAAGACACAGGACGAAGACAGTCCAGAGAAACTGGTAACATTGGGAACACAAGACACAGGACGAAGACAATCCAGAGACACTGGTAACATTGGGTACGCAAGACACAGGACGAAGACAATCCAGAGAAATTGGTAACATTGGGAACACAAGAAACAGGACGAAGACAATCCAGAGACACTGGTAACATTGGGTACATAAGACACAGAACGAAGACAATCCAGAGACACTGGTAACATTGGGTACACAAGACACAGGACGAAGGCAATCCAGAGACACTGGTAACATTGGGTACACAAGACACAGGACGAAGACAATCCAGAAAAACTGGTAACATTGGGTACACAAGACACAGGACGAAGACAATCCAGAGACACTGGTAACATTGGGAATACAAGACACAGGACGAGGACAATACAGAGACACTGGCAACATTGGGTACACAAGACACAGGACGAAGACAATCCACAGACACTGGTAACATTGGGTACACAAGAAACATGACGAAGACAATCCAGAGAAACTGGTAACATTGGGAACACAAGACACAGGACGAAGACAATCCAGAGACACTGGTAACATTGGGAACACAAGACACAGGACGAGGACAATACAGAGACACGGGCAACATTGGGAACACACGACACAGGACGAAGACAACCCAGAGACACTGGTAACATTGGGTACACAAGACACAGGACGAAGACAATCCAGAGACACTGGTAACATTGGGTACACAAGAAACAGGACGAAGACAATCCAGAGAAACTGGTAACATTGGGTACACAAGACACAGGACGAAGACAATCCAGAGAAACTGGTAACATTGGGAACACAAGACACAGGACGAAGACAATCCAGAGACACTGGTAACATTGGGTACACAAGACACAGGACGAAGACAATCTAGAGAAACTGGTAACATTGGGTACACAAGACACAGGACGAAGACAATCCAGAGACACTGGTAACATTGGGTACACAAGACACAGGACGAAGACAATCCAGAGAAACTGGTAACATTGGGTACACAAGACACAGGACGAAGACAATCCAGAGACACGGGCAACATTTGGTACACAAGACACAGGACGAAGACAATCCAGAAACACTGGTAACATTGGGTACACAAGACACAGGACGAAGACAATCCAGAGACACTGGTAACATTGGGTACACAAGACACAGGACGAAGACAATCCAGAGAAACTGGTAACATTGGGTACACAAGACACAGGAATGGAGAATCCAGAGACACTGGTAACATTGGGTACACAAGACACAGGACGAAGACAATCCAGAGAAACTAGTAACATTGGGAACACAAGACACAGGACGAAGACAATCCAGAGACACTGGTAACATTGGGTACACAAGACACAGGACGAAGACATTCCAGAGACACTGGTAACATTGGGTACACAAGACACAGGACGAAGACAATCCAGAGAACTGGTAACATTGAGTACACAAGACACAGGACGAGGACAATACAGAGACACTGGTAACATTGGGTACACAAGACACAGGACGAAGACAATCCAGAGACACTGGTAACATTGGGTACACAAGACACAGGACGAAGAAAATCCAGAGACACTGGCAACATTGGGAACACAAGACACAGGATGAAGACAATCCAGAGAAACTGGTAACATTGGGAACACAAGACACAGGACGAAGACAGTCCAGAGAAACTGGTAACATTGGGTACACAAGACACAGGACGAAGACAATCCAGAGACACTGGTAACATTGGGTACACAAGACACAGGACGAAGACAATCCAGAGAAACTGGTAACATTGGGTACACAAGACACAGGACGAAGACAATCCAGAGACACTGGTAACATTGGGAACACAAGACACAGGACGAAGACAATCCAGAGACACTGGTAACATTGGGTACACAAGACACAGGACGAAGACAATCCAGAGAAACTGGCAACATTGGTAACACAAGACACAGGACGAAGACAATCCAGAGAAACTGGCAACATTGGGTACACAAGACACAGGACGAAGACAATCCAGAGAAACTGGTAACATTGGGAACACAAGACACAGGACGAAGACAATCCAGAGACACTGGTAACATTGGGAACACAAGACACAGGACGAAGACAATCCAGAGAAACTGGTAACATTGGGTACACAAGACACAGGACGAAGACAATCCAGAGAAACTGGTAACATTGGGAACACAAGACACAGGACGAGGACAATACAGAGACACGGGCAACATTGGGAACACAAGACACAGGACGAAGACAATCCAGAGACACTGGTAACATTGGGTACACAAGACACAGGACGAGGACAATACAGAGACACGGGCAACATTGGGTACACAAGACACAGGACGAAGACAATCCAGAGACACTGGTAACATTGGGTACACAAGACACAGGACGAAGACAATCCAGAGACACTGGTAACATTGGGTACACAAGACACAGGACGAAGACAATCCAGAGAAACTGGTAACATTGGGTACACAAGACACAGGACGAAGACAATCCAGAGAAACTGGTAACATTGGGAACACAAGACACAGGACGATGACAATCCAGAGACACTGGTAACATTGGGTACACAAGAAACAGGACGAAGACAATCCAGAGAAACTGGTAACATTGGGTACACAAGACACAGGACGAAGACAATCCAGAGACACTGGTAACATTGGGTACACAAGACACAGGACGAAGACAATCCAGAGACACTGGTAACATTGGGAACACAAGACACAGGACGAAGACAATCCAGAGACACTGGTAACATTGGGTACACAAGACACAGGACGAAGACAATCCAGAGACACGGGCAACATTTGGTACACAAGACACAGGACGAAGACAATCCAGAGAAACTGGTAACATTGGGAACACAAGACACAGGACGAAGACAATCCAGAGACACGGGCAACATTTGGTACACAAGACACAGGACGAAGACAATCCAGAGACACTGGTAACATTGGGTACACAAGACACAGGACGAAGACAATCCAGCGACACTGGTAACATTGGGTACACAAGACACAGGACGAAGACAATCCAGAGACACTGGTAACATTGGGTACACAAGACACAGGATGAAGACAATACAGAGACACTGGTAACATTGGGTACACAATACACAGGACGAAGAAAATCCAGAGAAACTGGTAACATTGGGTACACAAGACACAGGACGAAGACAATCCAGAGACACTGGTAACATTGGGTACACAAGACACATGACGAAGACAATCCAGAGAAACTGGTAACATTGGGAACACAAGACACAGGACGAAGACAATCCAGAGACACTGGTAACATTGGGAACACAAGACACAGGACGAGGACAATACAGAGACACGGGCAACATTGGGAACACAAGACACAGGACGAAGACAATCCAGAGACACTGGTAACATTGGGTACACAAGACACAGGACGAGGACAATACAGAGACACGGGCAACATTGGGTACACAAGACACAGGACGAAGACAATCCAGAGACACTGGTAACATTGGGTACACAAGACACAGGACGAAGACAATCCAGAGACACTGGTAACATTGGGTACACAAGACACAGGACGAAGACAATCCAGAGAAACTGGTAACATTGGGTACACAGGACACAGGACGAAGACAATCCAGAGACACTGGTAACATTGGGTACACAAGACACAGGACGAAGACAATCCAGAGAAACTGGTAACATTGGGAACACAAGACACAGGACGAAGACAATCCAGAGACACTGGTAACATTGGGTACACAAGACACAGGACGAAGACAATCCAGAGACACGGGCAACATTTGGTACACAAGACACAGGACGAAGACAATCCAGCGACACTGGTAACATTGGGTACACAAGACACAGGACGAAGACAATCCAGAGACACTGGTAACATTGGGAACACAAGACACAGGACGAAGACAATCCAGAGACACTGGTAACATTGGGTACACAAGACACAGGACGAAGACAATCCAGAGACACGGGCAACATTTGGTACACAAGACACAGGACGAAGACAATCCAGCGACACTGGTAACATTGGGTACACAAGACACAGGACGAAGACAATCCAGAGACACTGGTAACATTGGGTACACAAGACACAGGACGAAGACAATCCAGAGAAACTGGTAACATTGGGTACACAAGACACAGGAATGGAGAATCCAGAGACACTGGTAACATTGGGTACACAAGACACAGAACGAAGACAATCCAGAGAAACTGGTAACATTGGGAACACAAGACACAGGACGAAGACAATCCAGAGACACTGGTAACATTGGGTACACAAGACACAGGACGAAGACAATCCAGAGACACTGGTAACATTGGGTACACAAGACACAGGACGAAGACAATCCAGAGAAACTGGTAACATTGGGTACACAAGACACAGGACGAGGACAAAACAGAGACACTGGTAACATTGGGTACACAAGACACAGGACGAAGACAATCCAGAGACACTGGTAACATTGGGTACACAAGACACAGGACGAAGAAAATCCAGAGACACTGGCAACATTGGGAACACAAGACACAGGACGAAGACAATCCAGAGAAACTGGTAACATTGGGTACACAAGACACAGGACGAAGACAGTCCAGAGAAACTGGTAACATTGGGTACACAAGACACAGGATGAAGACAATCCAGAGAAACTGGTAACATTGGGAACACAAGACACAGGACGAAGACAGTCCAGAGAAACTGGTAACATTGGGTACACAGGACACAGGACGAAGAAAATCCAGAGACACTGGTAACATTGGGTACACAAGACACAGGACGAAGACAATCCAGAGACACTGGCAACATTGGGAACACAAGACACAGGACGAAGACAATCCAGAGAAACTGGTAACATTGGGAACACAAGACACAGGACGAAGAAAATCCAGAGACACTGGCAACATTGGGAACACAAGACACAGGACGAAGACAATCCAGAGAAACTGGTAACATTGGGAACACAAGACACAGGACGAAGACAGTCCAGAGAAACTGGTAACATTGGGAACACAAGACACAGGACGAAGACAATCCAGAGACACTGGTAACATTGGGTACGCAAGGCACAGGACGAAGACAATCCAGAGAAACTGGTAACATTGGGAACACAAGAAACAGGACGAAGACAATCCAGAGACACTGGTAACATTGGGTACATAAGACACAGAACGAAGACAATCCAGAGACACTGGTAACATTGGGTACACAAGACACAGGACGAAGGCAATCCAGAGACACTGGTAACATTGGGTACACAAGACACAGGACGAAGACAATCCAGAAAAACTGGTAACATTGGGTACACAAGACACAGGACGAAGACAATCCAGAGACACTGGTAACATTGGGAATACAAAACACAGGACGAGGACAATACAGAGACACTGGCAACATTGGGTACACAAGACACAGGACGAAGACAATCCACAGACACTGGTAACATTGGGTACACAAGACACATGACGAAGACAATCCAGAGAAACTGGTAACATTGGGAACACAAGACACAGGACGAAGACAATCCAGAGACACTGGTAACATTGGGAACACAAGACACAGGACGAGGACAATACAGAGACACGGGCAACATTGGGAACACACGACACAGGACGAAGACAACCCAGAGACACTGGTAACATTGGGTACACAAGACACAGGACGAAGACAATCCAGAGACACTGGTAACATTGGGTACACAAGACACAGGACGAAGACAATCCAGAGAAACTGGTAACATTGGGTACACAAGACACAGGACGAAGACAATCCAGAGAAACTGGTAACATTGGGAACACAAGACACAGGACGAAGACAATCCAGAGACACTGGTAACATTGGGTACACAAGACACAGGACGAAGACAATCTAGAGAAACTGGTAACATTGGGTACACAAGACACAGGACGAAGACAATCCAGAGACACTGGTAACATTGGGTACACAAGACACAGGACGAAGACAATCCAGAGAAACTGGTAACATTGGGTACACAAGACACAGGACGAAGACAATCCAGAGACACGGGCAACATTTGGTACACAAGACACAGGACGAAGACAATCCAGAAACACTGGTAACATTGGGTACACAAGACACAGGACGAAGACAATCCAGAGACACTGGTAACATTGGGTACACAAGACACAGGACGAAGACAATCCAGAGAAACTGGTAACATTGGGTACACAAGACACAGGAATGGAGAATCCAGAGACACTGGTAATATTGGGTACACAAGACACAGGACGAAGACAATCCAGAGAAACTAGTAACATTGGGAACACAAGACACAGGACGAAGACAGTCCAGAGAAACTGGTAACATTGGGAACACAAGACACAGGACGAAGACAATCCAGAGACACTGGTAACATTGGGTACGCAAGACACAGGACGAAGACAATCCAGAGAAACTGGTAACATTGGGAACACAAGAAACAGGACGAAGACAATCCAGAGACACTGGTAACATTGGGTACATAATACACAGAACGAAGACAATCCAGAGACACTGGTAACATTGGGTACACAAGACACAGGACGAAGGCAATCCAGAGACACTGGTAACATTGGGTACACAAGACACAGGACGAAGACAATCCAGAAAAACTGGTAACATTGGGTACACAAGACAAAGGACGAAGACAATCCAGAGACACTGGTAACATTGGGAATACAAGACACAGGACGAGGACAATACAGAGACACTGGCAACATTGGGTACACAAGACACAGGACGAAGACAATCCACAGACACTGGTAACATTGGGTACACAAGACACATGACGAAGACAATCCAGAGAAACTGGTAACATTGGGAACACAAGACACAGGACGAAGACAATCCAGAGACACTGGTAACATTGGGAACACAAGACACAGGACGAGGACAATACAGAGACACGGGCAACATTGGGAACACACGACACAGGACGAAGACAACCCAGAGACACTGGTAACATTGGGTACACAAGACACAGGACGAAGACAATCCAGAGACACTGGTAACATTGGGTACACAAGACACAGGACGAAGACAATCCAGAGAAACTGGTAACATTGGGTACACAAGACACAGGACGAAGACAATCCAGAGAAACTGGTAACATTGGGAACACAAGACACAGGACGAAGACAATCCAGAGACACTGGTAACATTGGGTACACAAGACACAGGACGAAGAAAATCTAGAGAAACTGGTAACATTGGGTACACAAGACACAGGACGAAGACAATCCAGAGACACTAGTAACATTGGGTACACAAGACACAGGACGAAGACAATCCAGAGAAACTGGTAACATTGGGTACACAAGACACAGGACGAAGACAATCCAGAGACACGGGCAACATTTGGTACACAAGACACAGGACGAAGACAATCCAGAGAAACTAGTAACATTGGGAACACAAGACACAGGACGAAGACAATCCAGAGACACTGGTAACATTGGGTACACAAGACACAGGACGAAGACAATCCAGAGACACTGGTAACATTGGGTACACAAGACACAGGACGAAGACAATCCAGAGAAACTGGTAACATTGAGTACACAAGACACAGGACGAGGACAATACAGAGACACTGGTAACATTGGGAACACAGGACATAGGACGAAGACAATCCAGAGACACTGGTAACATTGGGTACACAAGACACAGGACGAAGACAATCCAGAGACACTGGTAACATTGGGTACACAAGACACAGGACGAAGACAATCCAGAGAAACTGGTAACATTGGGTACACAAGACACAGGACGAGGACAAAACAGAGACACTGGTAACATTGTGTACACAAGACACAGGACGAAGACAATCCAGAGACACTGGTAACATTGGGTACACAAGACACAGGACGAAGAAAATCCAGAGACACTGGCAACATTGGGAACACAAGACACAGGACGAAGACAATCCAGAGAAACTGGTAACATTGGGTACACAAGACACAGGACGAAGACAGTCCAGAGAAACTGGTAACATTGGGTACACAAGACACAGGATGAAGACAATCCAGAGACACTGGTAACATTGGGTACACAAGACACAGGACGAAGACAATCCAGAGACACTGGTAACATTGGGAACACAAGACACAGGACGAAGACAATCCAGAGACACTGGTAACATTGGGTACACAAGACACAGGACGAAGACAATCCAGAGACACGGGCAACATTTGGTACACAAGACACAGGACGAAGACAATCCAGCGACACTGGTAACATTGGGTACACAAGACACAGGACGAAGACAATCCAGAGACACTGGTAACATTGGGTACACAAGACACAGGACGAAGACAATCCAGAGAAACTGGTAACATTGGGTACACAAGACACAGGAATGGAGAATCCAGAGACACTGGTAACATTGGGTACACAAGACACAGAACGAAGACAATCCAGAGAAACTGGTAACATTGGGAACACAAGACACAGGACGAAGACAATCCAGAGACACTGGTAACATTGGGTACACAAGACACAGGACGAAGACAATCCAGAGACACTGGTAACATTGGGTACACAAGACACAGGACGAAGACAATCCAGAGAAACTGGTAACATTGGGTACACAAGACACAGGACGAGGACAAAACAGAGACACTGGTAACATTGGGTACACAAGACACAGGACGAAGACAATCCAGAGACACTGGTAACATTGGGTACACAAGACACAGGACGAAGAAAATCCAGAGACACTGGCAACATTGGGAACACAAGACACAGGACGAAGACAATCCAGAGAAACTGGTAACATTGGGTACACAAGACACAGGACGAAGACAGTCCAGAGAAACTGGTAACATTGGGTACACAAGACACAGGATGAAGACAATCCAGAGAAACTGGTAACATTGGGAACACAAGACACAGGACGAAGACAGTCCAGAGAAACTGGTAACATTGGGTACACAGGACACAGGACGAAGAAAATCCAGAGACACTGGTAACATTGGGTACACAAGACACAGGACGAAGACAATCCAGAGACACTGGCAACATTGGGAACACAAGACACAGGACGAAGACAATCCAGAGAAACTGGTAACATTGGGAACACAAGACACAGGACGAAGAAAATCCAGAGACACTGGCAACATTGGGAACACAAGACACAGGACGAAGACAATCCAGAGAAACTGGTAACATTGGGAACACAAGACACAGGACGAAGACAGTCCAGAGAAACTGGTAACATTGGGAACACAAGACACAGGACGAAGACAATCCAGAGACACTGGTAACATTGGGTACGCAAGGCACAGGACGAAGACAATCCAGAGAAACTGGTAACATTGGGAACACAAGAAACAGGACGAAGACAATCCAGAGACACTGGTAACATTGGGTACATAAGACACAGAACGAAGACAATCCAGAGACACTGGTAACATTGGGTACACAAGACACAGGACGAAGGCAATCCAGAGACACTGGTAACATTGGGTACACAAGACACAGGACGAAGACAATCCAGAAAAACTGGTAACATTGGGTACACAAGACACAGGACGAAGACAATCCAGAGACACTGGTAACATTGGGAATACAAGACACAGGACGAGGACAATACAGAGACACTGGCAACATTGGGTACACAAGACACAGGACGAAGACAATCCACAGACACTGGTAACATTGGGTACACAAGACACATGACGAAGACAATCCAGAGAAACTGGTAACATTGGGAACACAAGACACAGGACGAAGACAATCCAGAGACACTGGTAACATTGGGAACACAAGACACAGGACGAGGACAATACAGAGACACGGGCAACATTGGGAACACACGACACAGGACGAAGACAACCCAGAGACACTGGTAACATTGGGTACACAAGACACAGGACGAAGACAATCCAGAGACACTGGTAACATTGGGTACACAAGACACAGGACGAAGACAATCCAGAGAAACTGGTAACATTGGGTACACAAGACACAGGACGAAGACAATCCAGAGAAACTGGTAACATTGGGAACACAAGACACAGGACGAAGACAATCCAGAGACACTGGTAACATTGGGTACACAAGACACAGGACGAAGACAATCTAGAGAAACTGGTAACATTGGGTACACAAGACACAGGACGAAGACAATCCAGAGACACTGGTAACATTGGGTACACAAGACACAGGACGAAGACAATCCAGAGAAACTGGTAACATTGGGTACACAAGACACAGGACGAAGACAATCCAGAGACACGGGCAACATTTGGTACACAAGACACAGGACGAAGACAATCCAGAAACACTGGTAACATTGGGTACACAAGACACAGGACGAAGACAATCCAGAGACACTGGTAACATTGGGTACACAAGACACAGGACGAAGACAATCCAGAGAAACTGGTAACATTGGGTACACAAGACACAGGAATGGAGAATCCAGAGACACTGGTAATATTGGGTACACAAGACACAGGACGAAGACAATCCAGAGAAACTAGTAACATTGGGAACACAAGACACAGGACGAAGACAGTCCAGAGAAACTGGTAACATTGGGAACACAAGACACAGGACGAAGACAATCCAGAGACACTGGTAACATTGGGTACGCAAGACACAGGACGAAGACAATCCAGAGAAACTGGTAACATTGGGAACACAAGAAACAGGACGAAGACAATCCAGAGACACTGGTAACATTGGGTACATAATACACAGAACGAAGACAATCCAGAGACACTGGTAACATTGGGTACACAAGACACAGGACGAAGGCAATCCAGAGACACTGGTAACATTGGGTACACAAGACACAGGACGAAGACAATCCAGAAAAACTGGTAACATTGGGTACACAAGACAAAGGACGAAGACAATCCAGAGACACTGGTAACATTGGGAATACAAGACACAGGACGAGGACAATACAGAGACACTGGCAACATTGGGTACACAAGACACAGGACGAAGACAATCCACAGACACTGGTAACATTGGGTACACAAGACACATGACGAAGACAATCCAGAGAAACTGGTAACATTGGGAACACAAGACACAGGACGAAGACAATCCAGAGACACTGGTAACATTGGGAACACAAGACACAGGACGAGGACAATACAGAGACACGGGCAACATTGGGAACACACGACACAGGACGAAGACAACCCAGAGACACTGGTAACATTGGGTACACAAGACACAGGACGAAGACAATCCAGAGACACTGGTAACATTGGGTACACAAGACACAGGACGAAGACAATCCAGAGAAACTGGTAACATTGGGTACACAAGACACAGGACGAAGACAATCCAGAGAAACTGGTAACATTGGGAACACAAGACACAGGACGAAGACAATCCAGAGACACTGGTAACATTGGGTACACAAGACACAGGACGAAGAAAATCTAGAGAAACTGGTAACATTGGGTACACAAGACACAGGACGAAGACAATCCAGAGACACTAGTAACATTGGGTACACAAGACACAGGACGAAGACAATCCAGAGAAACTGGTAACATTGGGTACACAAGACACAGGACGAAGACAATCCAGAGACACGGGCAACATTTGGTACACAAGACACAGGACGAAGACAATCCAGAGAAACTAGTAACATTGGGAACACAAGACACAGGACGAAGACAATCCAGAGACACTGGTAACATTGGGTACACAAGACACAGGACGAAGACAATCCAGAGACACTGGTAACATTGGGTACACAAGACACAGGACGAAGACAATCCAGAGAAACTGGTAACATTGAGTACACAAGACACAGGACGAGGACAATACAGAGACACTGGTAACATTGGGAACACAGGACATAGGACGAAGACAATCCAGAGACACTGGTAACATTGGGTACACAAGACACAGGACGAAGACAATCCAGAGACACTGGTAACATTGGGTACACAAGACACAGGACGAAGACAATCCAGAGAAACTGGTAACATTGGGTACACAAGACACAGGACGAGGACAAAACAGAGACACTGGTAACATTGTGTACACAAGACACAGGACGAAGACAATCCAGAGACACTGGTAACATTGGGTACACAAGACACAGGACGAAGAAAATCCAGAGACACTGGCAACATTGGGAACACAAGACACAGGACGAAGACAATCCAGAGAAACTGGTAACATTGGGTACACAAGACACAGGACGAAGACAGTCCAGAGAAACTGGTAACATTGGGTACACAAGACACAGGATGAAGACAATCCAGAGAAACTGGTAACATTGGGAACACAAGACACAGGACGAAGACAGTCCAGAGAAACTGGTAACATTGGGTACACAAGACACAGGACGAAGAAAATCCAAAGACACTGGTAACATTGGGTACACAAGACACAGGACGAAGACAATCCAGAGACACTGGCAACATTGGGAACACAAGACACAGGACGAAGACAATCCAGAGAAACTGGTAACATTGGGAACACAAGACACAGGACGAAGAAAATCCAGAGACACTGGCAACATTGGGAACACAAGACACAGGACGAAGACAATCCAGAGAAACTGGTAACATTGGGAACACAAGACACAGGACGAAGACAGTCCAGAGAAACTGGTAACATTGGGAACACAAGACACAGGACGAAGACAATCCAGAGACACTGGTAACATTGGGTACGCAAGACACAGGACGAAGACAATCCAGAGAAATTGGTAACATTGGGAACACAAGAAACAGGACGAAGACAATCCAGAGACACTGGTAACATTGGGTACATAAGACACAGAACGAAGACAATCCAGAGACACTGGTAACATTGGGTACACAAGACACAGGACGAAGGCAATCCAGAGACACTGGTAACATTGGGTACACAAGACACAGGACGAAGACAATCCAGAAAAACTGGTAACATTGGGTACACAAGACACAGGACGAGGACAATCCAGAGACACTGGTAACATTGGGAATACAAGACACAGGACGAGGACAATACAGAGACACTGGCAACATTGGGTACACAAGACACAGGACGAAGACAATCCACAGACACTGGTAACATTGGGTACACAAGAAACATGACGAAGACAATCCAGAGAAACTGGTAACATTGGGAACACAAGACACAGGACGAAGACAATCCAGAGACACTGGTAACATTGGGAACACAAGACACAGGACGAGGACAATACAGAGACACGGGCAACATTGGGAACACACGACACAGGACGAAGACAACCCAGAGACACTGGTAACATTGGGTACACAAGACACAGGACGAAGACAATCCAGAGACACTGGTAACATTGGGTACACAAGAAACAGGACGAAGACAATCCAGAGAAACTGGTAACATTGGGTACACAAGACACAGGACGAAGACAATCCAGAGAAACTGGTAACATTGGGAACACAAGACACAGGACGAAGACAATCCAGAGACACTGGTAACATTGGGTACACAAGACACAGGACGAAGACAATCTAGAGAAACTGGTAACATTGGGTACACAAGACACAGGACGAAGACAATCCAGAGACACTGGTAACATTGGGTACACAAGACACAGGACGAAGACAATCCAGAGAAACTGGTAACATTGGGTACACAAGACACATGACGAAGACAATCCAGAGACACGGGCAACATTTGGTACACAAGACACAGGACGAAGACAATCCAGAAACACTGGTAACATTGGGTACACAAGACACAGGACGAAGACAATCCAGAGACACTGGTAACATTGGGTACACAAGACACAGGACGAAGACAATCCAGAGAAACTGGTAACATTGGGTACACAAGACACAGGAATGGAGAATCCAGAGACACTGGTAACATTGGGTACACAAGACACAGGACGAAGACAATCCAGAGAAACTAGTAACATTGGGAACACAAGACACAGGACGAAGACAATCCAGAGACACTGGTAACATTGGGTACACAAGACACAGGACGAAGACAATCCAGAGACACTGGTAACATTGGGTACACAAGACACAGGACGAAGACAATCCAGAGACACTGGTAACATTGGGTACACAAGACACAGGACGAAGACAATCCAGAGACACTGGTAACATTGGGTACACAAGACACAGGACGAAGAAAATCCAGAGACACTGGCAACATTGGGAACACAAGACACAGGATGAAGACAATCCAGAGAAACTGGTAACATTGGGAACACAAGACACAGGACGAAGACAGTCCAGAGAAACTGGTAACATTGGGTACACAAGACACAGGACGAAGACAATCCAGAGACACTGGTAACATTGGGTACACAAGACACAGGACGAAGACAATCCAGAGAAACTGGTAACATTGGGTACACAAGACACAGGACGAAGACAATCCAGAGACACTGGTAACATTGGGAACACAAGACACAGGACGAAGACAATCCAGAGACACTGGTAACATTGGGTACACAAGACACAGGACGAAGACAATCCAGAGAAACTGGTAACATTGGGAACACAAGACACAGGCCGAAGGCAATCCAGAGACAATGGTAACATTGGGTACACAAGACACAGGACGAAGACAATCCAGAGACACTGGTAACATTGAGTACACAAGACACAGGACGAAGACAATCCAGAGAAACTGGTAACATTGGGAACACAAGACACAGGACGAAGACAATCCAGAGACACTGGTAACATTGGGTACACAAGACACAGGACGAAGACAATCCAGAGACACTGATAACATTGGGTACACAAGACACAGGACGAAGACAATCCAGAGAAACTGGTAACATTGGGTACACAAGACACAGGACGAGGACAAAACAGAGACACTGGTAACATTGGGTACACAAGACACAGGACGAAGACAATCCAGAGACACTGGTAACATTGGGTACACAAGACACAGGACGAAGAAAATCCAGAGACACTGGCAACATTGGGAACACAAGACACAGGACAAAGACAATCCAGAGAAACTGGTAACATTGGGTACACAAGACACAGGACGAGGACAATACAGAGACACTGGCAACATTGGGTACACAAGACACAGGACGAAGACAATCCACAGACACTGGTAACATTGGGTACACAAGAAACATGACGAAGACAATCCAGAGAAACTGGTAACATTGGGAACACAAGACACAGGACGAAGACAATACAGAGACACGGGCAACATTGGGAACACAAGACACAGGACGAAGACAACCCAGAGACACTGGTAACATTGGGTACACAAGACACAGGACGAAGACAATCCAGAGACACTGGTAACATTGGGTACACAAGAAACAGGACGAAGACAATCCAGAGAAACTGGTAACATTGGGTACACAAGACACAGGACGAAGACAATCCAGAGAAACTGGTAACATTGGGAACACAAGACACAGGACGAAGACAATCCAGAGACACTGGTAACATTGGGTACACAAGACACAGGACGAAGACAATCTAGAGAAACTGGTAACATTGGGTACACAAGACACAGGACGAAGACAATCCAGAGACACTGGTAACATTGGGTACACAAGACACAGGACGAAGACAATCCAGAGAAACTGGTAACATTGGGTACACAAGACACAGGACGAAGACAATCCAGAGACACGGGCAACATTTGGTACACAAGACACAGGACGAAGACAATCCAGAAACACTGGTAACATTGGGTACACAAGACACAGGACGAAGACAATCCAGAGACACTGGTAACATTGGGTACACAAGACACAGGACGAAGACAATCCAGAGAAACTGGTAACATTGGGTACACAAGACACAGGAATGGAGAATCCAGAGACACTGGTAACATTGGGTACACAAGACACAGGACGAAGACAATCCAGAGAAACTAGTAACATTGGGAACACAAGACACAGGACGAAGACAATCCAGAGACACTGGTAACATTGGGTACACAAGACACAGGACGAAGACAATCCAGAGACACTGGTAACATTGGGTACACAAGACACAGGACGAAGACAATCCAGAGACACTGGTAACATTGGGTACACAAGACACAGGACGAAGGCAATCCAGAGACACTGGTAACATTGGGTACACAAGACACAGGACGAAGACAATCCAGAAAAACTGGTAACATTGGGTACACAAGACACAGGACGAAGACAATCCAGAGACACTGGTAACATTGGGAATACAAGACACAGGACGAGGACAATACAGAGACACTGGCAACATTGGGTACACAAGACACAGGACGAAGACAATCCACAGACACTGGTAACATTGGGTACACAAGACACATGACGAAGACAATCCAGAGTAACTGGTAAAATTGGGAACACAATACACAGGACGAAGACAATCCAGAGACACTGGTAACATTGGGAAAACAAGACACAGGACGAGGACAATACAGAGACACGGGCAACATTGGGAACACACGACACAGGACGAAGACAACCCAGAGACACTGGTAACATTGGGTACACAAGACACAGGACGAAGACAATCCAAAGACACTGGTAACATTGGGTACACAAGACACAGGACGAAGACAATCCAGAGAAACTGGTAACATTGGGTACACAAGACACAGGACGAAGACAATCCAGAGAAACTGGTAACATTGGAAACACAAGACACAGGACGAAGACAATCCAGAGACACTGGTAACATTGGGTACACAAGACACAGGACGAAGACAATCTAGAGAAACTGGTAACATTGGGTACACAAGACACAGGACGAAGACAATCCAGAGACACTGGTAACATTGGGTACACAAGACACAGGACGAAGACAATCCAGAGAAACTGGTAACATTGGGTACACAAGACACAGGACGAAGACAATCCAGAGAAACTAGTAACATTGGGAACACAAGACACAGGACGAAGACAATCCAGAGACACTGGTAACATTGGGTACACAAGACACAGGACGAAGACAATCCAGAGACACTGGTAACATTGGGTACACAAGACACAGGACGAAGACAATCCAGAGACACTGGTAACATTGGGTACACAAGACACAGGACGAAGACAATCCAGAGAACTGGTAACATTGAGTACACAAGACACAGGACGAGGACAATACAGAGACACTGGTAACATTGGGTACACAAGACACAGGACGAAGACAATCCAGAGACACTGGTAACATTGGGTACACAAGACACAGGACGAAGAAAATCCAGAGACACTGGCAACATTGGGAAAACAAGACACAGGATGAAGACAATCCAGAGAAACTGGTAACATTGGGAACACAAGACACAGGACGAAGACAGTCCAGAGAAACTGGTAACATTGGGTACACAAGACACAGGACGAAGACAATCCACAGACACTGGTAACATTGGGTACACAAGACACAGGACGAAGACAATCCAGAGAAACTGGTAACATTGGGTACACAAGACACAGGACGAAGACAATCCAGAGACACTCGTAACATTGGGAACACAAGACACAGGACGAAGACAATCCAGAGACACTGGTAACATTGGGTACACAAGACACAGGACGAAGACAATCCAGAGAAACTGGTAACATTGGGAACACAAGACACAGGACGAAGGCAATCCAGAGACACTGGTAACATTGGGTACACAAGACACAGGACGAAGACAATCCAGAGACACTGGTAACATTGAGTACACAAGACACAGGACGAAGACAATCCAGAGAAACTGGTAACATTGGGAACACAAGACACAGGACGAAGACAATCCAGAGACACTGGTAACATTGGGTACACAAGACACAGGACGAAGACAATCCAGAGACACTGATAACATTGGGTACACAAGACACAGGACGAAGACAATCCAGAGACACTGGTAACATTGGGTACGCAAGACACAGGACGAAGACAATCCAGAGACACTGGTAACATTGGGTACATAAGACACAGAACGAAGACAATCCAGAGACACTGGTAACATTGGGTACACAAGACACAGGACGAAGGCAATCCAGAGACACTGGTAACATTGGGTACACAAGACACAGGAAGAAGACAATCCAGAAAAACTGGTAACATTGGGTACACAAGACACAGGACGAAGACAATCCAGAGACACTGGTAACATTGGGAATACAAGACACAGGACGAGGACAATACAGAGACACTGGCAACATTGGGTACACAAGACACAGGACGAAGACAATCCACAGACACTGGTAACATTGGGTACACAAGACACATGACGAAGACAATCCAGAGTAACTGGTAAAATTGGGAACACAATACACAGGACGAAGACAATCCAGAGACACTGGTAACATTGGGAAAACAAGACACAGGACGAGGACAATACAGAGACACGGGCAACATTGGGAACACACGACACAGGACGAAGACAACCCAGAGACACTGGTAACATTGGGTACACAAGACACAGGACGAAGACAATCCAAAGACACTGGTAACATTGGGTACACAAGACACAGGACGAAGACAATCCAGAGAAACTGGTAACATTGGGTACACAAGACACAGGACGAAGACAATCCAGAGAAACTGGTAACATTGGGAACACAAGACACAGGACGAAGACAATCCAGAGAAACTGGTAACATTGGGAACACAAGACACAGGACGAAGACAGTCCAGAGAAACTGGTAACATTGGGTACACAAGACACAGGACGAAGAAAATCCAGAGACACTGGTAACATTGGGTACACAAGACACAGGACGAAGACAATCCAGAGACACTGGCAACATTGGGAACACAAGACACAGGACGAAGACAATCCAGAGAAACTGGTAACATTGGGAACACAAGACACAGGACGAAGAAAATCCAGAGACACTGGCAACATTGGGAACACAAGACACAGGACGAAGACAATCCAGAGAAACTGGTAACATTGGGAACACAAGACACAGGACGAAGACAGTCCAGAGAAACTGGTAACATTGGGAACACAAGACACAGGACGAAGACAATCCAGAGAAACTGGTAACATTGGGTACGCAAGACACAGGACGAAGACAATCCAGAGAAATTGGTAACATTGGGAACACAAGAAACAGGACGAAGACAATCCAGAGACACTGGTAACATTGGGTACATAAGACACAGAACGAAGACAATCCAGAGACACTGGTAACATTGGGTACACAAGACACAGGACGAAGGCAATCCAGAGACACTGGTAACATTGGGTACACAAGACACAGGACGAAGACAATCCAGAAAAACTGGTAACATTGGGTACACAAGACACAGGACGAAGACAATCCAGAGACACTGGTAACATTGGGAATACAGGACACAGGACGAGGACAATACAGAGACACTGGCAACATTGGGTACACAAGACACAGGACGAAGACAATCCACAGACACTGGTAACATTGGGTACACAAGAAACATGACGAAGACAATCCAGAGAAACTGGTAACATTGGGAACACAAGACACAGGACGAAGACAATCCAGAGACACTGGTAACATTGGGAACACAAGACACAGGACGAGGTCAATACAGAGACACGGGCAACATTGGGAACACACGACACAGGACGAAGACAACCCAGAGACACTGGTAACATTGGGTACACAAGACACAGGACGAAGACAATCCAGAGACACTGGTAACATTGGGTACACAAGAAACAGGACGAAGACAATCCAGAGAAACTGGTAACATTGGGTACACAAGACACAGGACGAAGAAAATCCAGAGAAACTGGTAACATTGGGAACACAAGACACAGGACGAAGACAATCCAGAGACACTGGTAACATTGGGTACACAAGACACAGGACGAAGACAATCTAGAGAAACTGGTAACATTGGGTACACAAGACACAGGACGAAGACAATCCAGAGACACTGGTAACATTGGGTACACAAGACACAGGACGAAGACAATCCAGAGAAACTGGTAACATTGGGTACACAAGACACAGGACGAAGACAATCCAGAGACACGGGCAACATTTGGTACACAAGACACAGGACGAAGACAATCCAGAAACACTGGTAACATTGGGTACACAAGACACAGGACGAAGACAATCCAGAGACACTGGTAACATTGGGTACACAAGACACAGGACGAAGACAATCCAGAGAAACTGGTAACATTGGGTACACAAGACACAGGAATGGAGAATCCAGAGACACTGGTAACATTGGGTACACAAGACACAGGACGAAGACAATCCAGAGAAACTAGTAACATTGGGAACACAAGACACAGGACGAAGACAATCCAGAGACACTGGTAACATTGGGTACACAAGACACAGGACGAAGACAATCCAGAGACACTGGTAACATTGGGTACACAAGACACAGGACGAAGACAATCCAGAGACACTGGTAACATTGGGTACACAAGACACAGGACGAAGACAATCCAGAGAAACTGGTAACATTGAGTACACAAGACACAGTACGAGGACAATACAGAGACACTGGTAACATTGGGTACACAAGACACAGGACGAAGACAATCCAGAGACACTGGTAACATTGGGTACACAAGACACAGGACCAATAAAATCCAGAGACACTGGCAACATTGGGAACACAAGACACAGGATGAAGACAATCCAGAGAAACTGGTAACATTGGGAACACAAGACACAGGACGAAGACAGTCCAGAGAAACTGGTAACATTGGGTACACAAGACACAGGACGAAGACAATCCAGAGACACTGGTAACTTTGGGTACACAAGACACAGGACGAAGACAATCCAGAGAAACTGGTAACATTGGGTACACAAGACACAGGACGAAGAAAATCCAGAGACACTGGTAACATTGGGAACACAAGACACAGGACGAAGACAATCCAGAGACACTGGTAACATTGGGTACACAAGACACAGGACGAAGACAATCCAGAGAAACTGGTAACATTGGGAACACAAGACACAGGACGAAGGCAATCCAGAGACACTGGTAACATTGGGTACACATGACACAGGACGAAGACAATCCAGAGACACTGGTAACATTGGGTACACAAGACACAGGACGAAGACAATCCAGAGAAACTGGTAACATTGGGAACACAAGACACAGGACGAAGACAATCCAGAGACACTGGTAACATTGGGTACACAAGACACAGGACGAAGACAATCCAGAGACACTGATAACATTGGGTACACAAGACACAGGACGAAGACAATCCAGAGACACTGGTAACATTGGGTACGCAAGACACAGGACGAAGACAATCCAGAGACACTGGTAACATTGGGTACATAAGACACAGAACGAAGACAATCCAGAGACACTGGTAACATTGGGTACACAAGACACAGGACGAAGGCAATCCAGAGACACTGGTAACATTGGGTACACAAGACACAGGACGAAGACAATCCAGAAAAACTGGTAACATTGGGTACACAAGACACAGGACGAAGACAATCCAGAGACACTGGCAACATTGGGTACACAAGACACAGGACGAAGACAATCCACAGACACTGGTAACATTGGGTACACAAGACACATGACGAAGACAATCCAGAGTAACTGGTAAAATTGGGAACACAATACACAGGACGAAGACAATCCAGAGACACTGGTAACATTGGGAAAACAAGACACAGGACGAGGACAATACAGAGACACGGGCAACATTGGGAACACACGACACAGGACGAAGACAACCCAGAGACACTGGTAACATTGGGTACACAAGACACAGGACGAAGACAATCCAAAGACACTGGTAACATTGGGTACACAAGACACAGGACGAAGACAATCCAGAGAAACTGGTAACATTGGGTACACAAGACACAGGACGAAGACAATCCAGAGAAACTGGTAACATTGGGAACACAAGACACAGGACGAAGACAATCCAGAGACACTGGTAACATTGGGTACACAAGACACAGGACGAAGACAATCTAGAGAAACTGGTAACATTGGGTACACAAGACACAGGACGAAGACAATCCAGAGACACTGGTAACATTGGGTACACAAGACACAGGACGAAGACAATCCAGAGAAACTGGTAACATTGGGTACACAAGACACAGGACGAAGACAATCCAGAGAAACTGGTAACATAAGACACAGGACGAAGACAATCCAGAGACACTGGTAACATTGGGTACACAAGACACAGGACGAAGACAATCCAGAGACACTGGTATCAATGGGTACACAAGACACAGGACGAAGACAATCCAGAGAAACTGGTAACATTGGGAACACAAGACACAGGACGAAGACAATCCAGAGACACTGATAACATTGGGTCCTAAAGACACAGGACGAAGACAATCCAGAGACACTGGTAACATTGGGTACGCAAGACACAGGACGAAGACAATCCAGAGACACTGGTAACATTGGGTACATAAGACACAGAACGAAGACAATCCAGAGACACTGGTAACATTGGGTACACAAGACACAGGACGAAGGCAATCCAGAGACACTGGTAACATTGGGTACACAAGACACAGGACGAAGACAATCCAGAAAAAACTGGTAACATTGGGTACACAAGACACAGGACGAAGACAATCCAGAGACACTGGTAACATTGGGTACACAAGACACAGGACGAAGACAATCCAGAGAAACTGGTAACATTGGGTACACAAGACACAGGAATGGAGAATCCAGAGACACTGGTAACATTGGGTACACAAGACACAGGACGAAGACAATCCAGAGAAACTAGTAACATTGGGAACACAAGACACAGGACGAAGACAATCCAGAGACACTGGTAACATTGGGTACACAAGACACAGGACGAAGACAATCCAGAGACACTGGTAACATTGGGTACACAAGACACAGGACGAAGACAATCCAGAGACACTGGTAACATTGGGTACACAAGACACAGGACGAAGACAATCCAGAGAAACTGGTAACATTGAGTACACAAGACACAGGACGAGGACAATACAGAGACACTGGTAACATTGGGTACACAAGACACAGGACGAAGACAATCCAGAGACACTGGTAACATTGGGTACACAAGACACAGGACGAAGAAAATCCAGAGACACTGGCAACATTGGGAACACAAGACACAGGATGAAGACAATCCAGAGAAACTGGTAACATTGGGAACACAAGACACAGGACGAAGACAGTCCAGAGAAACTGGTAACATTGGGTACACAAGACACAGGACGAAGACAATCCAGAGACACTGATAACTTTGGGTACACAAGACACAGGACGAAGACAATCCAGAGAAACTGGTAACATTGGGTACACAAGACACAGGACGAAGAAAATCCAGAGACACTGGTAACATTGGGAACACAAGACACAGGACGAAGACAATCCAGAGACACTGGTAACATTGGGTACACAAGACACAGGACGAAGACAATCCAGAGAAACTGGTAACATTGGGAACACAAGACACAGGACGAAGGCAATCCAGAGACACTGGTAACATTGGGTACACATGACACAGGACGAAGACAATCCAGAGACACTGGTAACATTGGGTACACAAGACACAGGACGAAGACAATCCAGAGAAACTGGTAACATTGGGAACACAAGACACAGGACGAAGACAATCCAGAGACACTGGTAACATTGGGTACACAAGACACAGGACGAAGACAATCCAGAGACACTGATAACATTGGGTACACAAGACACAGGACGAAGACAATCCAGAGACACTGGTAACATTGGGTACGCAAGACACAGGACGAAGACAATCCAGAGACACTGGTAACATTGGGTACATAAGACACAGAACGAAGACAATCCAGAGACACTGGTAACATTGGGTACACAAGACACAGGACGAAGGCAATCCAGAGACACTGGTAACATTGGGTACACAAGACACAGGACGAAGACAATCCAGAAAAACTGGTAACATTGGGTACACAAGACACAGGACGAAGACAATCCAGAGACACTGGTAACATTGGGAATACAAGACACAGGACGAGGACGACAATACAGAGACACTGGCAACATTGGGTACACAAGACACAGGACGAAGACAATCCACAGACACTGGTAACATTGGGTACACAAGACACATGACGAAGACAATCCAGAGTAACTGGTAAAATTGGGAACACAATACACAGGACGAAGACAATCCAGAGACACTGGTAATATTGGGAAAACAAGACACAGGACGAGGACAATACAGAGACACGGGCAACATTGGGAACACACGACACAGGACGAAGACAACCCAGAGACACTGGTAACATTGGGTACACAAGACACAGGACGAAGACAATCCAAAGACACTGGTAACATTGGGTACACAAGACACAGGACGAAGACAATCCAGAGAAACTGGTAACATTGGGTACACAAGACACAGGACGAAGACAATCCAGAGAAACTGGTAACATTGGGAACACAAGACACAGGACGAAGACAATCCAGAGACACTGGTAACATTGGGTACACAAGACACAGGACGAAGACAATCTAGAGAAACTGGTAACATTGGGTACACAAGACACAGGACGAAGACAATCCAGAGACACTGGTAACATTGGGTACACAAGACACAGGACGAAGACAATCCAGAGAAACTGGTAACATTGGGTACACAAGACACAGGACGAAGACAATCCAGAGAAACTGGTAACATTGGGAACACAAGACACAGGACGAAGACAATCCAGAGACACTGGTAACATTGGGTACACAAGACACAGGACGAAGACAATCCAGAGACACTGGTAACAATGGGTACACAAGACACAGGACGAAAACAATCCAGAGAAACTGGTAACATTGGGAACACAAGACACAGGACGAAGACAATCCAGAGACACTGGTAACATTGGGTACACAAGACACAGGACGAAGACAATCCAGAGACACTGATAACATTGGGTCCTAAAGACACAGGACGAAGACAATCCAGAGACACTGGTAACATTGGGTACGCAAGACACAGGACGAAGACAATCCAGAGACACTGGTAACATTGGGTACATAAGACACAGAACGAAGACAATCCAGAGACACTGGTAACATTGGGTACACAAGACACAGGACGAAGGCAATCCAGAGACACTGGTAACATTGGGTACACAAGACACAGGACGAAGACAATCCAGAAAAAACTGGTAACATTGGGTACACAAGACACAGGACGAAGACAATCCAGAGACACTGGTAACATTGGGAATACAAGACACAGGACGAGGACAATGCAGAGACACTGGCAACATTGGGTACACAAGACACAGGACGAAGACAATCCAGAGAAACTGGTAACATTGGGAACACAATACACAGGACGAAGACAATCCAGAGACACTGGTAACATTGGGAACACAAGACACAGGACGAGGACAATACAGAGACACGGGCAACATTGGGAACACACGACACAGGACGAAGACAACCCAGAGACACTGGTAACATTGGGTACACAAGACACAGGACGAAGACAATCCAGAGACACTGGTAACATTGGGTACACAAGACACAGGACAAAGACAATCCAGAGAAACTGGTAACATTGGGTACACAAGACACAGGACGAAGACAATCCAGAGAAACTGGTAACATTGGGAACACAAGACACAGGACGAAGACAATCCAGAGACACTGGTAACATTGGGTACACAAGACACAGGACGAAGACAATCTAGAGAAACTGGTAACATTGGGTACACAAGACACAGGACGAAGACAATCCAGAGACACTGGTAACATTGGGTACACAAGACACAGGACGAAGACAATCCAGAGACACTGGTAACATTGGGTACACAAGACACAGGACGAAGACAATCCAGAGACACGGGCAACATTTGGTACACAAGACACAGGACGAAGACAATCCAGAAACACTGGTAACATTGGGTACACAAGACACAGGACGAAGACAATCCAGAGACACTGGTAACATTGGGTACAAAAGACACAGGACGAAGACAATCCAGAGAAACTGGTAACATTGGGTACACAAGACACAGGAATGGAGAATCCAGAGACACTTGTAACATTGGGTACACAAGACACAGGACGAAGACAATCCAGAGAAACTAGTAACATTGGGAACACAAGACACAGGACGAAGACAATCCAGAGACACTGGTAACATTGGGTACACAAGACACAGGACGAAGACAATCCAGAGACACTGGTAACATTGGGTACACAAGACACAGGACGATGACAATCCAGAGAAACTGGTAACATTGAGTACACAAGACACAGGACGAGGACAATACAGAGACACTGGTAACATTGGGTACACAAGACACAGGACGAAGACAATCCAGAGACACTGTTAACATTGGGTACACAAGACACAGGACGAAGAAAATCCAGAGACACTGGCAACATTGGGAACACAAGACACAGGATGAAGACAATCCAGAGACACTGGTAACATTGGGAACACAAGACACAGGACGAAGACAATCCAGAGACACTGGTAACATTGGGTACACAAGACACAGGACGAAGACAATCCAGAGAAACTGGTAACATTGGGAACACAAGACACAGGACGAAGACAATCCAGAGACACTGGTAACATTGGGTACACAAGACACAGGACGAAGACAATCCAGAGACACTGGTAACATTGGGTACACAAGACACAGGACGAAGACAATCCAGAGACACTGGTAACATTGGGTACACAAGACACAGGACGAAGACAATCCAGAGACACTGATAACATTGGGTACACAAGACACAGGACGAAGACAATCCAGAGACACTGGTAACATTGGGTACGCAAGACACAGGACGAAGACAATCCAGAGACACTGGTAACATTGGGAACACAAGACACAGGACGAAGACAATTCAGAGACACTGGTAACATTGGGTACACAAGACACAGAACGAAGACAATCCAGAGACACTGGTAACATTGGGTACACAAGACACAGAATGAAGACAATCCAGAGACACTGGTAACATTGGGTACACAAGACACAGGACGAAGACAATCCAGAGAAACTGGTAACATTGGGTACACAAGACACAGGACGAAGGCAATCCAGAGACACTGGTAACATTGGGTACACAAGACACAGGACGATGACAATCCAGAGACACGGGCAACATTTGGTACACAAGACACAGGACGAAGACAATCCAGAGACACTGGTAACATTGGATACACAAGACACAGGACGAAGACAATCCAGAGACACTGGTAACATTGGGTACACAAGACACAGGACGAAGACAATCCAGCGAAACTGGTAACATTGGGTACACAAGACACAGGACGAAGACAATCCAGAGAAACTGGTAACATTGGGTACACAAGACACAGGACGAGGACAATACAGAGACACTGGTAACATTGGGTACACAAGACACAGGACGAAGACAATCCAGAGACACTGGTAACATTGGGTACACAAGACACAGGACGAAGACAATCCAGAGACACTGGTAACATTGGGAACACAAGACACAAGATGAAGACAATCCAGAGAAACTGGTAACATTGGGAACACAAGACACAGGACGAAGACAGTCCAGAGAAACTGGTAACGTTGGGAACACAAGACACAGGACGAAGACAATCCAGAGAAACTGGCAACATTGGGAACACAAGACACAGGACGAAGAAAATTCAGAGACACTGGCAACATTGAGAACACAAGACACAGGACGAAGACAATCCAGAGAAACTGGTAACGTTGGGAACACAAGACACAGGACGAAGACAATCCAGAGAAACTGGCAACATTGGGAACACAAGACACAGGACGAAGACAATCCAGAGAAACTGTTAACATTGGGAACACAAGACACAGGACGAAGACAATCCAGAGACACTGGTAACATTGGGTACACAAGACACAGGACGAAGACAATCCAGAGACACTGGTAACATTGGGTACACAAGACACAGGACGAAGACAATCCAGAGACACTGGTAACATTGGGTACACAAGACACAGGACGAAGACAATCCAGAGAAACTGGTAACATTGGGTACACAAGACACAGGACGAAGACAATCCAGAGAAACTAGTAACATTGGGAACACAAGACACAGGACGAAGACAATCCAGAGACACTGGTAACATTGGGTACACAAGACACAGGACGAAGACAATCCAGAGACACTGGTAACATTGGGTACACAAGACACAGGACGAAGACAATCCAGAGACACTGGTAACATTGGGTACACAAGACACAGGACGAAGACAATCCAGAGAACTGGTAACATTGAGTACACAAGACACAGGACGAGGACAATACAGAGACACTGGTAACATTGGGTACACAAGACACAGGACGAAGACAATCCAGAGACACTGGTAACATTGGGTACACAAGACACAGGACGAAGAAAATCCAGAGACACTGGCAACATTGGGAAAACAAGACACAGGATGAAGACAATCCAGAGAAACTGGTAACATTGGGAACACAAGACACAGGACGAAGACAGTCCAGAGAAACTGGTAACATTGGGTACACAAGACACAGGACGAAGACAATCCAGAGACACTGGTAACATTGGGTACACAAGACACAGGACGAAGACAATCCAGAGAAACTGGTAACATTGGGTACACAAGACACAGGACGAAGACAATCCAGAGACACTCGTAACATTGGGAACACAAGACACAGGACGAAGACAATCCAGAGACACTGGTAACATTGGGTACACAAGACACAGGACGAAGACAATCCAGAGAAACTGGTAACATTGGGAACACAAGACACAGGACGAAGGCAATCCAGAGACACTGGTAACATTGGGTACACAAGACACAGGACGAAGACAATCCAGAGACACTGGTAACATTGAGTACACAAGACACAGGACGAAGACAATCCAGAGAAACTGGTAACATTGGGAACACAAGACACAGGACGAAGACAATCCAGAGACACTGGTAACATTGGGTACACAAGACACAGGACGAAGACAATCCAGAGACACTGATAACATTGGGTACACAAGACACAGGACGAAGACAATCCAGAGACACTGGTAACATTGGGTACGCAAGACACAGGACGAAGACAATCCAGAGACACTGGTAACATTGGGTACATAAGACACAGAACGAAGACAATCCAGAGACACTGGTAACATTGGGTACACAAGACACAGGACGAAGGCAATCCAGAGACACTGGTAACATTGGGTACACAAGACACAGGAAGAAGACAATCCAGAAAAACTGGTAACATTGGGTACACAAGACACAGGACGAAGACAATCCAGAGACACTGGTAACATTGGGAATACAAGACACAGGACGAGGACAATACAGAGACACTGGCAACATTGGGTACACAAGACACAGGACGAAGACAATCCACAGACACTGGTAACATTGGGTACACAAGACACATGACGAAGACAATCCAGAGTAACTGGTAAAATTGGGAACACAATACACAGGACGAAGACAATCCAGAGACACTGGTAACATTGGGAAAACAAGACACAGGACGAGGACAATACAGAGACACGGGCAACATTGGGAACACACGACACAGGACGAAGACAACCCAGAGACACTGGTAACATTGGGTACACAAGACACAGGACGAAGACAATCCAAAGACACTGGTAACATTGGGTACACAAGACACAGGACGAAGACAATCCAGAGAAACTGGTAACATTGGGTACACAAGACACAGGACGAAGACAATCCAGAGAAACTGGTAACATTGGGAACACAAGACACAGGACGAAGACAATCCAGAGAAACTGGTAACATTGGGAACACAAGACACAGGACGAAGACAGTCCAGAGAAACTGGTAACATTGGGTACGCAAGACACAGGACGAAGAAAATCCAGAGACACTGGTAACATTGGGTACACAAGACACAGGACGAAGACAATCCAGAGACACTGGCAACATTGGGAACACAAGACACAGGACGAAGACAATCCAGAGAAACTGGTAACATTGGGAACACAAGACACAGGACGAAGAAAATCCAGAGACACTGGCAACATTGGGAACACAAGACACAGGACGAAGACAATCCAGAGAAACTGGTAACATTGGGAACACAAGACACAGGACGAAGACAGTCCAGAGAAACTGGTAACATTGGGAACACAAGACACAGGACGAAGACAATCCAGAGACACTGGTAACATTGGGTACGCAAGACACAGGACGAAGACAATCCAGAGAAATTGGTAACATTGGGAACACAAGAAACAGGACGAAGACAATCCAGAGACACTGGTAACATTGGGTACATAAGACACAGAACGAAGACAATCCAGAGACACTGGTAACATTGGGTACACAAGACACAGGACGAAGGCAATCCAGAGACACTGGTAACATTGGGTACACAAGACACAGGACGAAGACAATCCAGAAAAACTGGTAACATTGGGTACACAAGACACAGGACGAAGACAATCCAGAGACACTGGTAACATTGGGAATACAGGACACAGGACGAGGACAATACAGAGACACTGGCAACATTGGGTACACAAGACACAGGACGAAGACAATCCACAGACACTGGTAACATTGGGTACACAAGAAACATGACGAAGACAATCCAGAGAAACTGGTAACATTGGGAACACAAGACACAGGACGAAGACAATCCAGAGACACTGGTAACATTGGGAACACAAGACACAGGACGAGGTCAATACAGAGACACGGGCAACATTGGGAACACACGACACAGGACGAAGACAACCCAGAGACACTGGTAACATTGGGTACACAAGACACAGGACGAAGACAATCCAGAGACACTGGTAACATTGGGTACACAAGAAACAGGACGAAGACAATCCAGAGAAACTGGTAACATTGGGTACACAAGACACAGGACGAAGAAAATCCAGAGAAACTGGTAACATTGGGAACACAAGACACAGGACGAAGACAATCCAGAGACACTGGTAACATTGGGTACACAAGACACAGGACGAAGACAATCTAGAGAAACTGGTAACATTGGGTACACAAGACACAGGACGAAGACAATCCAGAGACACTGGTAACATTGGGTACACAAGACACAGGACGAAGACAATCCAGAGAAACTGGTAACATTGGGTACACAAGACACAGGACGAAGACAATCCAGAGACACGGGCAACATTTGGTACACAAGACACAGGACGAAGACAATCCAGAAACACTGGTAACATTGGGTACACAAGACACAGGACGAAGACAATCCAGAGACACTGGTAACATTGGGTACACAAGACACAGGACGAAGACAATCCAGAGAAACTGGTAACATTGGGTACACAAGACACAGGAATGGAGAATCCAGAGACACTGGTAACATTGGGTACACAAGACACAGGACGAAGACAATCCAGAGAAACTAGTAACATTGGGAACACAAGACACAGGACGAAGACAATCCAGAGACACTGGTAACATTGGGTACACAAGACACAGGACGAAGACAATCCAGAGACACTGGTAACATTGGGTACACAAGACACAGGACGAAGACAATCCAGAGACACTGGTAACATTGGGTACACAAGACACAGGACGAAGACAATCCAGAGAAACTGGTAACATTGAGTACACAAGACACAGTACGAGGACAATACAGAGACACTGGTAACATTGGGTACACAAGACACAGGACGAAGACAATCCAGAGACACTGGTAACATTGGGTACACAAGACACAGGACCAATAAAATCCAGAGACACTGGCAACATTGGGAACACAAGACACAGGATGAAGACAATCCAGAGAAACTGGTAACATTGGGAACACAAGACACAGGACGAAGACAGTCCAGAGAAACTGGTAACATTGGGTACACAAGACACAGGACGAAGACAATCCAGAGACACTGGTAACTTTGGGTACACAAGACACAGGACGAAGACAATCCAGAGAAACTGGTAACATTGGGTACACAAGACACAGGACGAAGAAAATCCAGAGACACTGGTAACATTGGGAACACAAGACACAGGACGAAGACAATCCAGAGACACTGGTAACATTGGGTACACAAGACACAGGACGAAGACAATCCAGAGAAACTGGTAACATTGGGAACACAAGACACAGGACGAAGGCAATCCAGAGACACTGGTAACATTGGGTACACATGACACAGGACGAAGACAATCCAGAGACACTGGTAACATTGGGTACACAAGACACAGGACGAAGACAATCCAGAGAAACTGGTAACATTGGGAACACAAGACACAGGACGAAGACAATCCAGAGACACTGGTAACATTGGGTACACAAGACACAGGACGAAGACAATCCAGAGACACTGATAACATTGGGTACACAAGACACAGGACGAAGACAATCCAGAGACACTGGTAACATTGGGTACGCAAGACACAGGACGAAGACAATCCAGAGACACTGGTAACATTGGGTACATAAGACACAGAACGAAGACAATCCAGAGACACTGGTAACATTGGGTACACAAGACACAGGACGAAGGCAATCCAGAGACACTGGTAACATTGGGTACACAAGACACAGGACGAAGACAATCCAGAAAAACTGGTAACATTGGGTACACAAGACACAGGACGAAGACAATCCAGAGACACTGGCAACATTGGGTACACAAGACACAGGACGAAGACAATCCACAGACACTGGTAACATTGGGTACACAAGACACATGACGAAGACAATCCAGAGTAACTGGTAAAATTGGGAACACAATACACAGGACGAAGACAATCCAGAGACACTGGTAACATTGGGAAAACAAGACACAGGACGAGGACAATACAGAGACACGGGCAACATTGGGAACACACGACACAGGACGAAGACAACCCAGAGACACTGGTAACATTGGGTACACAAGACACAGGACGAAGACAATCCAAAGACACTGGTAACATTGGGTACACAAGACACAGGACGAAGACAATCCAGAGAAACTGGTAACATTGGGTACACAAGACACAGGACGAAGACAATCCAGAGAAACTGGTAACATTGGGAACACAAGACACAGGACGAAGACAATCCAGAGACACTGGTAACATTGGGTACACAAGACACAGGACGAAGACAATCTAGAGAAACTGGTAACATTGGGTACACAAGACACAGGACGAAGACAATCCAGAGACACTGGTAACATTGGGTACACAAGACACAGGACGAAGACAATCCAGAGAAACTGGTAACATTGGGTACACAAGACACAGGACGAAGACAATCCAGAGAAACTGGTAACATAAGACACAGGACGAAGACAATCCAGAGACACTGGTAACATTGGGTACACAAGACACAGGACGAAGACAATCCAGAGACACTGGTAACAATGGGTACACAAGACACAGGACGAAGACAATCCAGAGAAACTGGTAACATTGGGAACACAAGACACAGGACGAAGACAATCCAGAGACACTGATAACATTGGGTCCTAAAGACACAGGACGAAGACAATCCAGAGACACTGGTAACATTGGGTACGCAAGACACAGGACGAAGACAATCCAGAGACACTGGTAACATTGGGTACATAAGACACAGAACGAAGACAATCCAGAGACACTGGTAACATTGGGTACACAAGACACAGGACGAAGGCAATCCAGAGACACTGGTAACATTGGGTACACAAGACACAGGACGAAGACAATCCAGAAAAAACTGGTAACATTGGGTACACAAGACACAGGACGAAGACAATCCAGAGACACTGGTAACATTGGGTACACAAGACACAGGACGAAGACAATCCAGAGAAACTGGTAACATTGGGTACACAAGACACAGGAATGGAGAATCCAGAGACACTGGTAACATTGGGTACACAAGACACAGGACGAAGACAATCCAGAGAAACTAGTAACATTGGGAACACAAGACACAGGACGAAGACAATCCAGAGACACTGGTAACATTGGGTACACAAGACACAGGACGAAGACAATCCAGAGACACTGGTAACATTGGGTACACAAGACACAGGACGAAGACAATCCAGAGACACTGGTAACATTGGGTACACAAGACACAGGACGAAGACAATCCAGAGAAACTGGTAACATTGAGTACACAAGACACAGGACGAGGACAATACAGAGACACTGGTAACATTGGGTACACAAGACACAGGACGAAGACAATCCAGAGACACTGGTAACATTGGGTACACAAGACACAGGACGAAGAAAATCCAGAGACACTGGCAACATTGGGAACACAAGACACAGGATGAAGACAATCCAGAGAAACTGGTAACATTGGGAACACAAGACACAGGACGAAGACAGTCCAGAGAAACTGGTAACATTGGGTACACAAGACACAGGACGAAGACAATCCAGAGACACTGATAACTTTGGGTACACAAGACACAGGACGAAGACAATCCAGAGAAACTGGTAACATTGGGTACACAAGACACAGGACGAAGAAAATCCAGAGACACTGGTAACATTGGGAACACAAGACACAGGACGAAGACAATCCAGAGACACTGGTAACATTGGGTACACAAGACACAGGACGAAGACAATCCAGAGAAACTGGTAACATTGGGAACACAAGACACAGGACGAAGGCAATCCAGAGACACTGGTAACATTGGGTACACATGACACAGGACGAAGACAATCCAGAGACACTGGTAACATTGGGTACACAAGACACAGGACGAAGACAATCCAGAGAAACTGGTAACATTGGGAACACAAGACACAGGACGAAGACAATCCAGAGACACTGGTAACATTGGGTACACAAGACACAGGACGAAGACAATCCAGAGAAACTGATAACATTGGGTACACAAGACACAGGACGAAGACAATCCAGAGACACTGGTAACATTGGGTACGCAAGACACAGGACGAAGACAATCCAGAGACACTGGTAACATTGGGTACATAAGACACAGAACGAAGACAATCCAGAGACACTGGTAACATTGGGTACACAAGACACAGGACGAAGGCAATCCAGAGACACTGGTAACATTGGGTACACAAGACACAGGACGAAGACAATCCAGAAAAACTGGTAACATTGGGTACACAAGACACAGGACGAAGACAATCCAGAGACACTGGTAACATTGGGAATACAAGACACAGGACGAGGACGACAATACAGAGACACTGGCAACATTGGGTACACAAGACACAGGACGAAGACAATCCACAGACACTGGTAACATTGGGTACACAAGACACATGACGAAGACAATCCAGAGTAACTGGTAAAATTGGGAACACAATACACAGGACGAAGACAATCCAGAGACACTGGTAATATTGGGAAAACAAGACACAGGACGAGGACAATACAGAGACACGGGCAACATTGGGAACACACGACACAGGACGAAGACAACCCAGAGACACTGGTAACATTGGGTACACAAGACACAGGACGAAGACAATCCAAAGACACTGGTAACATTGGGTACACAAGACACAGGACGAAGACAATCCAGAGAAACTGGTAACATTGGGTACACAAGACACAGGACGAAGACAATCCAGAGAAACTGGTAACATTGGGAACACAAGACACAGGACGAAGACAATCCAGAGACACTGGTAACATTGGGTACACAAGACACAGGACGAAGACAATCTAGAGAAACTGGTAACATTGGGTACACAAGACACAGGACGAAGACAATCCAGAGACACTGGTAACATTGGGTACACAAGACACAGGACGAAGACAATCCAGAGAAACTGGTAACATTGGGTACACAAGACACAGGACGAAGACAATCCAGAGAAACTGGTAACATTGGGAACACAAGACACAGGACGAAGACAATCCAGAGACACTGGTAACATTGGGTACACAAGACACAGGACGAAGACAATCCAGAGACACTGGTAACAATGGGTACACAAGACACAGGACGAAAACAATCCAGAGAAACTGGTAACATTGGGAACACAAGACACAGGACGAAGACAATCCAGAGACACTGGTAACATTGGGTACACAAGACACAGGACGAAGACAATCCAGAGACACTGATAACATTGGGTCCTAAAGACACAGGACGAAGACAATCCAGAGACACTGGTAACATTGGGTACGCAAGACACAGGACGAAGACAATCCAGAGACACTGGTAACATTGGGTACATAAGACACAGAACGAAGACAATCCAGAGACACTGGTAACATTGGGTACACAAGACACAGGACGAAGGCAATCCAGAGACACTGGTAACATTGGGTACACAAGACACAGGACGAAGACAATCCAGAAAAAACTGGTAACATTGGGTACACAAGACACAGGACGAAGACAATCCAGAGACACTGGTAACATTGGGAATACAAGACACAGGACGAGGACAATGCAGAGACACTGGCAACATTGGGTACACAAGACACAGGACGAAGACAATCCAGAGAAACTGGTAACATTGGGAACACAATACACAGGACGAAGACAATCCAGAGACACTGGTAACATTGGGAACACAAGACACAGGACGAGGACAATACAGAGACACGGGCAACATTGGGAACACACGACACAGGACGAAGACAACCCAGAGACACTGGTAACATTGGGTACACAAGACACAGGACGAAGACAATCCAGAGACACTGGTAACATTGGGTACACAAGACACAGGACAAAGACAATCCAGAGAAACTGGTAACATTGGGTACACAAGACACAGGACGAAGACAATCCAGAGAAACTGGTAACATTGGGAACACAAGACACAGGACGAAGACAATCCAGAGACACTGGTAACATTGGGTACACAAGACACAGGACGAAGACAATCTAGAGAAACTGGTAACATTGGGTACACAAGACACAGGACGAAGACAATCCAGAGACACTGGTAACATTGGGTACACAAGACACAGGACGAAGACAATCCAGAGACACTGGTAACATTGGGTACACAAGACACAGGACGAAGACAATCCAGAGACACGGGCAACATTTGGTACACAAGACACAGGACGAAGACAATCCAGAAACACTGGTAACATTGGGTACACAAGACACAGGACGAAGACAATCCAGAGACACTGGTAACATTGGGTACAAAAGACACAGGACGAAGACAATCCAGAGAAACTGGTAACATTGGGTACACAAGACACAGGAATGGAGAATCCAGAGACACTTGTAACATTGGGTACACAAGACACAGGACGAAGACAATCCAGAGAAACTAGTAACATTGGGAACACAAGACACAGGACGAAGACAATCCAGAGACACTGGTAACATTGGGTACACAAGACACAGGACGAAGACAATCCAGAGACACTGGTAACATTGGGTACACAAGACACAGGACGATGACAATCCAGAGAAACTGGTAACATTGAGTACACAAGACACAGGACGAGGACAATACAGAGACACTGGTAACATTGGGTACACAAGACACAGGACGAAGACAATCCAGAGACACTGTTAACATTGGGTACACAAGACACAGGACGAAGAAAATCCAGAGACACTGGCAACATTGGGAACACAAGACACAGGATGAAGACAATCCAGAGACACTGGTAACATTGGGAACACAAGACACAGGACGAAGACAATCCAGAGACACTGGTAACATTGGGTACACAAGACACAGGACGAAGACAATCCAGAGAAACTGGTAACATTGGGAACACAAGACACAGGACGAAGACAATCCAGAGACACTGGTAACATTGGGTACACAAGACACAGGACGAAGACAATCCAGAGACACTGGTAACATTGGGTACACAAGACACAGGACGAAGACAATCCAGAGACACTGGTAACATTGGGTACACAAGACACAGGACGAAGACAATCCAGAGACACTGATAACATTGGGTACACAAGACACAGGACGAAGACAATCCAGAGACACTGGTAACATTGGGTACGCAAGACACAGGACGAAGACAATCCAGAGACACTGGTAACATTGGGAACACAAGACACAGGACGAAGACAATTCAGAGACACTGGTAACATTGGGTACACAAGACACAGAACGAAGACAATCCAGAGACACTGGTAACATTGGGTACACAAGACACAGAATGAAGACAATCCAGAGACACTGGTAACATTGGGTACACAAGACACAGGACGAAGACAATCCAGAGAAACTGGTAACATTGGGTACACAAGACACAGGACGAAGGCAATCCAGAGACACTGGTAACATTGGGTACACAAGACACAGGACGATGACAATCCAGAGACACGGGCAACATTTGGTACACAAGACACAGGACGAAGACAATCCAGAGACACTGGTAACATTGGATACACAAGACACAGGACGAAGACAATCCAGAGACACTGGTAACATTGGGTACACAAGACACAGGACGAAGACAATCCAGCGAAACTGGTAACATTGGGTACACAAGACACAGGACGAAGACAATCCAGAGAAACTGGTAACATTGGGTACACAAGACACAGGACGAGGACAATACAGAGACACTGGTAACATTGGGTACACAAGACACAGGACGAAGACAATCCAGAGACACTGGTAACATTGGGTACACAAGACACAGGACGAAGACAATCCAGAGACACTGGTAACATTGGGAACACAAGACACAAGATGAAGACAATCCAGAGAAACTGGTAACATTGGGAACACAAGACACAGGACGAAGACAGTCCAGAGAAACTGGTAACGTTGGGAACACAAGACACAGGACGAAGACAATCCAGAGAAACTGGCAACATTGGGAACACAAGACACAGGACGAAGAAAATTCAGAGACACTGGCAACATTGAGAACACAAGACACAGGACGAAGACAATCCAGAGAAACTGGTAACGTTGGGAACACAAGACACAGGACGAAGACAATCCAGAGAAACTGGCAACATTGGGAACACAAGACACAGGACGAAGACAATCCAGAGAAACTGTTAACATTGGGAACACAAGACACAGGACGAAGACAATCCAGAGACACTGGTAACATTGGGTACACAAGACACAGGACGAAGACAATCCAGAGACACTGGTAACATTGGGTACACAAGACACAGGACGAAGACAATCCAGAGACACTGGTAACATTGGGTACGCAAGACACAGGACGAAGACAATCCAGAGACACTGGTAACATTGGGAACACAAGACACAGGACGAAGACAATCCAGAGACACTGGTAACATTGGGTACACAAGACATAGGACGAAGACAATCCAGAGACACTGGTAACATTGGGTACACAAGACACAGAACGAAGACAATCCAGAGACACTGGTAACATTGGGTACACAAGACACAGGACGAAGACAATCCAGAGAAACTGGTAACATTGGGTACACAAGACACAGAACGAAGACAATCCAGAGACACTGGTAACATTGGGTACACAAGACACAGGACGAAGACAATCCAGAGAAACTGGTAACATTGGGTACACAAGACACAGGACGAAGACAATCCAGAGACACTGGTAACATTGGGTACACAAGACACAGGACGAAGACAATCCAGAGACACTGGTAACATTGGGTACACAAGACACAGGACGAAGACAATCCAGAGACACTGGTAACATGGGGTACACAAGACACAGGACGAAGACAATCCACAGACACTGGTAACATTGGGTACACAAGACACAGGACGAAGACAATCCAGAGACACTGGTAACATGGGGTACACAAGACACAGGACGAGGACAATACAGAAACACGGGCAACATTGGGAACACAAGACACAGGACGAAGACAATCCAGAGAAACTGGTAACATTGGGTACACAATACACAGGACGAGGACAATACAGAGACACGGACAACATTGGGTACACAAGACACAGGACGAAGACAATCCAGAGACACTGGTAGCATTGGGTACACAAGACACAGGATGAAGACAATCCAGAGACACTGGTAAACATTGGGTACACAAGACACAGGACGAAGACAATCCAGAGAAACTGGTAACATTGGGTACACAAGACGCAGGACGAGGACAATACAGAGACACGGGCAACATTGGGAACACAAGACACAGGACGAAGACAGTCCAGAGAAACTGGTAACATTGGGTACACAAGACACAGGACGAAGACAATCCAGAGACACTGGTAACATTGGGTACACAAGACACAGGACGAAGAATATTCAGAGACACTGGCAACATTGAGAACACAAGACACAGGACGAAGACAATCCAGAGAAACTGGTAACGTTGGGAACACAAGACACAGGACGAAGACAATCCAGAGACACTGGTAACATTGGGTACACAAGACACAGGACGAAGACAATCCAGAGACACTGGTAACATTGGGTACACAAGACACAGAACGAAGACAATCCAGAGACACTGGTAACATTGGGTACACAAGACACAGGACGAAGACAATCCAGAGACACTGGTAACATTGGGTACACAAGACACAGGACGAAGACAATCCAGAGACACTGGTAACATTGGGTACACAAGACACAGGACGAAGACAATCCAGAGACACTGGTAACATTGGGTACACAAGACATAGGACGAAGACAATCCAGAGACACTGGTAACATTGGGTACACAAGACACAGGACGAAGACAATCCAGAGACACTGGTAACATTGGGTACACAAGACACAGGACGAAGACAATCCAGAGACACTGGTAACAATGGGTACACAAGACACAGGACGAAGACAATCCACAGACACTGGTAACATTGGGTACACAAGACACAGGACGAAGACAATCCAGAGACACTGGTAACATGGGGTACACAAGACACAGGACGAGGATAATACAGAGACTCGGGCAACATTAGGAACACAAGACACAGGACGAAGACAATCCAGAGAAACTGGTAACATTGGGTACACAATACACAGGACGAGGACAATACAGAGACACGGACAACATTGGGTACACAAGACACAGGACGAAGACAATCCAGAGACACTGGTAACATTGGGTACACAAGACACAGAACGAAGACAATCCAGAGACACTGGTAACATTGGGTACACAAGACACAGGACGAAGACAATCCAGAGACACTGGTAACATTGGGTACACAAGACACAGGACGAAGACAATCCAGAGAAACTGGTAACATTGGGTACACAAGACACAGGGCGAGGACAATACAGAGACACGGGCAACATTGGGAACACAAGACACAGGACGAAGACAATCCAGAGAAACTGGTAACATTGGGTACACAAGACACAGGACGAGGACAATACAGAGACACGGGCAACATTGGGTACACAAGACACATGACGAAGACAATCCAGAGACACTGGTAACATTGGGTACACAAGACACAGGACGAAGACAATCCAGAGAAACTGGTAACATTGGGTACACAAGACACAGGACGAGGACAATACAGAGACACGGGCAACATTGGGAACACAAGACACAGGACGAAGACAATCCAGAGAAACTGGTAACATTGGGTACACAAGACACAGGACGAGGACAATGCAGAGACACGGGCAACATTGGGTACACAAGACACAGGACGAAGACAATCCAGAGACACTGGTAACATTGGATACACAAGACACAGGACGAAGACAATCCAGCGACACTGGTAACATTTGATACACAAGACACAGGACGAAGACAATCCAGAGACACTGGTAACATTGGGTACACAAGACATAGGACGAAGACAATCCAGAGAAACTGGTAACAGTGGGTACACAAGACACAGAACGAAGACAATCCAGAGACACTGGTAACATTGTGTACACAAGACACAGGACGAAGACAGTCCAGAGACACTGGTAACATTGGGTACACAAGACACAGGACGAAGAAAATCCAGAGACACTGGTAACATAGGGTACACAAGACACAGGACGAAGACAATCCAGAGACACTGGTAACATTGGGTACACAAGACACAGGCCGAAGACAATCCAGAGACACTGGTAACATTGGGTACACAAGACACAGGACGAAGAAAATCCAGAGACACTGGTAACATTGGGTACACAAGACACAGGACGAAGACAATCCAGAGACACTGGTAACATTGGGTACACAAGACACAGGACGAAGACAATCCAGAGACACTGGTAACATGGGGTACACCAGACATAGGACGAAGACAATCCAGAGACACTGGTAACATTGGGTACACAAGACACAGGAATGGAGAATCCAGAGACACTGGTAACATTGGGTACACAAGACACAGGACGAAGACAATCCAGAGACACTGGTAACATTGGGTACACAAGACACAGGACGACGACAATCCAGAGACACTGGTAACATTGGGTACACAAGACACAGGACGAAGACAATCCAGAGACACTGGCAACATTGGGTACAGAAGACACAGGACGAAGACAATCCAGAGACACTGGTAACATTGGGTACACAATACACAGGACGAGGACAATACAGAGACACGGACAACATTGGGTACACAAGACACAGGACGAAGACAATCCAGAGACACTGGTAACATTGGGTACACAAGACACAGGACGAAGACAATCCAGAGAAACTGGTAACATTGGGTACACAATACACAGGACGAGGACAATACAGAGACACGGACAACATTGGGTACACAAGACACAGGACGAAGACAATCCAGAGACACTGGTAACATTTGGTACACAAGACACAGAACGAAGACAATCCAGAGACACTGGTAACATTGGGTACACAAGACACAGAACGAAGACAATCCAGAGACACTGGTAACATTGGGTACACAAGACACAGGACGAGGACAATACAGAGACACTGGCAACATTGGGAACACAAGACACAGGACGAAGACAATCCAGAGAAACTGGTAACATTGGGTACACAAGACACAGGACGAGGACAATACAGAGACACGGGCAACATTGGGAACACAAGACAAAGGACGAAGACAATCCAGAGACACTGGTAACATTGGGTACACAAGACACAGGACGAAGACAATCCAGCGACCCTGGTAACATTGGGTACACAAGACACATGACGAAGACAATCCAGAGACACGGGCAACATTGGGTACACAAGACACATGACGAAGACAATCCAGAGAAACTGGTAACATTGGGTACACAAGACACAGGACGAAGACAATCCAGAGAAACTGGTAACATTGGGTACACAAGACACAGGACGAGGACAATACAGAGACACGGGCAACATTGGGAACACAAGACACAGGACGAAGACAATCCAGAGACACTGGTAACATTGGGTACACAAGACACAGGACGAAGACAATCCAGAGACACTGGTAACATTGGGTACACAAGACACAGGACGAAGAAAATCCAGAGACACTGGTAACATTGGGTACACAAGACACAGGACGAAGACAATCCAGCGACACTGGTAACATTGGGTACACAAGACACATGACGAAGACAATCCAGAGACACTGGTAACATTGGGTACACAAGACACAGGACGAAGACAATCCAGAGACACTGGTAACATTGGGTACACAAGACATAGGACGAAGACAATCCAGAGACACTGGTAACATTGGGAACACAAGACACAGGACGAAGACAATCCAGAGAAACTGGTAACATTGGGTACACAAGACACAGGACGAGGACAATATAGAGACACGGGCAACATTGGGTACACAAGACACAGGACGAAGACAATCCAGAGACACGGGCAACATTGGGTACACAAGACACAGGACGAAGACAATCCAGAGACACGGGCAACATTGGGTACACAAGACACAGGACGAGGACAATACAGAGACACGGGCAACATTGGGAACACAAGACACAGGACGAAGACAATCCAGAGAAACTGGTAAAATTGGGTACACAAGATACAGGACGAGGACAATATAGAGACACGGGCAACATTGGGTACACAAGACACATGACGAAGACAATCCAGAGACACTGGTAACATTGGGTACACAAGACACAGGACGAAGACAATCCAGAGAAACTGGTAACATTGGGTACACAAGACACAGGACGAGGACAATACAGAGACACGGGCAACATTGGGTACACAAGACACAGGACGAAGACAATCCAGAGACACTGGTAACATTGGGTACACAAGACACAGGACGAAGACAATCCAGAGACACTGGTAACATTGGGTACACAAGACACAGGACGAAGACAATCCAGAGACACTGGTAACATTGGGTACACAAGACACAGGACGAAGACAATCCAGAGACACTGGCAACATTGGGTACAGAAGACACAGGACGAAGACAATCCAGAGACACTGGTAACATTGGGTACACAATACACAGGACGAGGACAATACAGAGACACGGACAACATTGGGTACACAAGACACAGGACGAAGACAATCCAGAGAAACTGGTAACATTGGGTACACAATACACAGGACGAGGACAATACAGAGACACGGACAACATTGGGTACACAAGACACAGGACGAAGACAATCCAGAGACACTGGTAACATTGGGTACACAAGACACAGAACGAAGACAATCCAGAGACACTGGTAACATTGGGTACACAAGACACAGAACGAAGACAATCCAGAGACACTGGTAACATTGGGTACACAAGACACAGGACGAGGACAATACAGAGACACTGGCAACATTGGGAACACAAGACACAGGACGAAGACAATCCAGAGAAACTGGTAACATTGGGTACACAAGACACAGGACGAGGACAATACAGAGACACGGGCAACATTGGGAACACAAGACACAGGACGAAGACAATCCAGAGACACTGGTAACATTGGGTACACAAGACACAGGACGAAGACAATCCAGCGACCCTGGTAACATTGGGTACACAAGACACATGACGAAGACAATCCAGAGACACGGGCAACATTGGGTACACAAGACACATGACGAAGACAATCCAGAGAAACTGGTAACATTGGGTACACAAGACACAGGACGAAGACAATCCAGAGAAACTGGTAACATTGGGTACACAAGACACAGGACGAGGACAATACAGAGACACGGGCAACATTGGGAACACAAGACACAGGACGAAGACAATCCAGAGACACTGGTAACATTGGGTACACAAGACACAGGACGAAGACAATCCAGAGACACTGGTAACATTGGGTACACAAGACACAGGACGAAGAAAATCCAGAGACACTGGTAACATTGGGTACACAAGACACAGGACGAAGACAATCCAGAGACACTGGTAACATTGGGTACACAAGACATAGGACGAAGACAATCCAGAGACACTGGTAACATTGGGAACACAAGACACAGGACGAAGACAATCCAGAGAAACTGGTAACATTGGGTACACAAGACACAGGACGAGGACAATATAGAGACACGGGCAACATTGGGTACACAAGACACAGGACGAAGACAATCCAGAGACACGGGCAACATTGGGTACACAAGACACAGGACGAAGACAATCCAGAGACACGGGCAACATTGGGTACACAAGACACAGGACGAGGACAATACAGAGACACGGGCAACATTGGGAACACAAGACACAGGACGAAGACAATCCAGAGAAACTGGTAACATTGGGTACACAAGATACAGGACGAGGACAATATAGAGACACGGGCAACATTGGGTACACAAGACACATGACGAAGACAATCCAGAGACACAGGTAACATTGGGTACACAAGACACAGGACGAAGACAATCCAGAGAAACTGGTAACATTGGGTACACAAGACACAGGACGAGGACAATCCAGAGACACGGGCAACATTGGGTACACAAGACACAGGACGAAGACAATCCAGAGACACTGGTAACATTGGGTACACAAGACACAGGACGAAGACAATCCAGCGACACTGGTAACATTGGGTACTCAAGACACACGACGAAGACAATCCAGAGACACTGGTAACATTGGGTACACAAGACATAGGACGAAGACAATCCAGAGAAACTGGTAACAGTGGGTACACAAGAAACAGAACGAAGACAATCCAGAGACACTGGTAACATTGGGTACACAAGACACAGGACGAAGACAATCCAGAGACACTGGTAACATTGGGTACACAAGACACAGGATGAAGATAATCCAGAGACACTGGTAACATTGGGTACACAAGACACAGGACGAGGACAATACAGAGACACGGGCAACATTGGGTACACAAGACACAGGACGAAGACAATCCAGAGACACTGGTAACATTGGGTACACAAGACATAGGACGAAGACAATCCAGAGAAACTGGTAACAGTGGGTACACAAGACACAGGACGAAGACAATCCAGAGACACTGGTAACATTGGGTACACAAGACACAGGACGAAGACAATCCAGAGACACTGGTAACATTGGGTACACAGGACACAGGACGAAGACAATCCAGAGACACTGGTAACATTTGGTACACAAGACACAGAACGAAGACAATCCAGAGACACTGGTAACATTTGGTACACAAGACACAGGACGAAGACAATCCAGAGACACTGGTAACATTGGGTACACAGGACACAGGACGAAGACAATCCAGAGACACTGGTAACATTTGGTACACAAGACACAGAACGAAGACAATCCAGAGACACTGGTAACATTTGGTACACAAGACACAGGACGAAGACAATCCAGAGACACTGGTAACATTGGGTACACAGGACACAGGACGAAGACAATCCAGAGACACTGGTAACATTTGGTACACAAGACACAGAACGAAGACAATCCAGAGACACTGGTAACATTGGGTACACAAGACACAGGACGAAGACAATCCAGAGACACTGGTAACATTGGGTACACAAGACACAGGACGAAGACAATCCAGAGACACTGGTAACATTGGGTACACAGGACACAGGACGAAGACAATCCAGAGACACTGGTAACATTGGGTACACAAGACACAGGACGAAGACAATCCAGAGACACTGGTAACATTGGGTACACAAGACACAGGACGAAGACAATCCAGAGACACTGGTAACATTGGGTACACAAGACACAGGAATGGAGAATCCAGAGACACTGGTAACATTGGGTATACAAGACACAGGACGAAGACAATCCAGAGACACTGGTAACATTGGGTACACAAGACACAGGACGAAGACAATCCAGAGACACTGGTAACATTGGGTACACAAGACACAGGACGAAGACAATCCAGAGACACTGGTAACATTGGGTACACAAGACACAGGAATGGAGAATCCAGAGACACTGGTAACATTGGGTATACAAGACACAGGACGAAGACAATCCAGAGACACTGGTAACATTGGGTACACAAGACACAGGAATGGAGAATCCAGAGACACTGGTAACATTGGGTATACAAGACACAGGACGAAGACAATCCAGAGACACTGGTAACATTGGGTACACAAGACACAGGACGAAGACAATCCAGAGACACTGGTAACATTGGGTACACAAGACACAGGACGAAGACAATCCAGAGACACTGGTAACATTGGGTACACAAGACACAGGAATGGAGAATCCAGAGACACTGGTAACATTGGGTATACAAGACACAGGACGAAGACAATCCAGAGACACTGGTAACATTGGGTACACAAGACACAGGAATGGAGAATCCAGAGACACTGGTAACATTGGGTATACAAGACACAGGACGAAGACAATCCAGAGACACTGGTAACATTGGGTACACAAGACACAGGAATGGAGAATCCAGAGACACTGGTAACATTGGGTACACAAGACACAGGACGAAGACAATCCAGAGACACTGGTAACATTGGGTACACAAGACACAGGACGAAGACAATCCAGAGACACTGGTAACATTGGGTACACAAGACACAGAACGAAGACAATCCAGAGAAACTGGTAACATTGGGTACACAAGACACAGGACGAAGACGAACAACTACAAACAAAACACAACACATCAAGCTAAAAAGATGAGCTCCACGGACCCGGGTGTGAACCCAGGTGCTCGCGAAAGGTAAGCTGTTCTTATCTGTTATAAGACACATGTTACTCATATAGTCAAGACGTGTTGGACATACGCAAACAAACATAACTAACGTAAATAAGACATGAGCCCTCCTACAAACAACTGGGAGTAATCGCGAACCGAACATAGTTTTTGTGAGGACATCGTAGCAGATATCACAACACGGAATTAAAGACACATAATAGGACAAAAAGAGGAACCTCACTACCTAAAATAGGGGCGAACTGAGGAGAAACACACAACACTGGGCACAAGACACAGAGCAAGATAAAAAAAAACAAAAAACAATACAGACAAGTAAGAAGATGAACTCTAACCCCATCAAACAAAACAATACAGACAAGTAAAAAGATGAACTCTAACCCCATCAAACAAAACAATACAGACAAGTAAAAAGATGAACTCTAACCCCATCAAACAAAACAATACAGACAAGTAAAAAGATGAACTCTAACCCCATCAAACAAAACAATACAGACAAGTAAAATGATAAACTCTAACCCCATCAACAAAATCAGGTGCTCACGAAGGGTAAGCAGTTCATGTCATAAAACACCTGCTGTATTGCTTATAGCGAGCATCGCAAGATGCGAGCTAAACAGCAACATGTGTGTAAGGAGATGAATCAATATATACGATCAATACCGACCGGAAGTGGATTTTAAGTTGCAGCATAGAATGAACAATCGGAGTGAATCACCGGAAATAACCTAAGGGATAATCGGAAGCTGTAAATGGCAGAAGGATACACAATGCTATGGCCAAGGGATAATCAGAAGCTGTAAATAGCAGAAGGACAGACAATACTATGGCCAAGGGATAATCAGAAGCTGTAAATGGCAGAAGGATATACAATACTATGGCCAAGGGATAATCAGAAGCTGTAAATGGCAGAAGGATACACAATGCTATGGCCAAGGGATAATCAGAAGCTGTAAATGGCAGAAGGACAGACAATACTATGACCAAGGGATAATCAGAAGCTGTAAATGGCAGAAGGATACACAATACTATGACCAAGGGATAATCATATGCTGTAAATGGCAGAATGATACACAATACTATGGCCAAGGGATAATATGATGCTGTAAATGGCAGAAGGATACACAATACTATGGCCAAGGGATAATCAGAAGCTGTAAATGGCAGAAGGATACACAATGCTATGGCCAAGGGATAATCAGAAGCTGTAAATGGCAGAAGGACAGACAATACTATGACCAAGGGATAATCAGAAGCTGTAAATGGCAGAAGGATACACAATACTATGACCAAGGGATAATCATATGCTGTAAATGGCAGAATGATACACAATACTATGGCCAAGGGATAATATGATGCTGTAAATGGCAGAAGGATACACAATACTATGGCCAAGGGATAATCAGATGCTGTAAATGGCAGGATACACAATACTATGGCCAAGGGATAAACAGAAGCTGTAAATGGCAGAAGGACAGACAATACTATGGCCAAGGGATAATCAGAAGCTGTAAATGGCAGAAGGACAGACAATACTATGACCAAGGGATAATCAGAAGCTGTAAATGGCAGAAGGATACACAATGCTATGGCCAAGGGATAATCAGAATCTGTAAATGGCAGAAGGACAGACAATACTATGACCAAGGGATAATCAGAAGCTGTAAATGGCAGAAGGATACACAATGCTATGGGCAAGGGATAATCAGAATCTGTAAATGGCAGAAGGACAGACAATACTATGACCAAGGGATAATCAGAAGCTGTAAATGGCAGAAGGATACACAATGCTATGGCCAAGGGATAATCAGAAGCTGTAAATGGCAGAAGGATACACAATGCTATGGCTAAGGGATAATCAGAATCTGTAAATGGCAGAAGGACAGACAATACTATGACCAAGGGATAATCAGAAGCTGTAAATGGCAGAAGGATACACAATACTATGGCCAAGAGATAATCAGAATCTGTAAATGGCAGAAGGATACACAATAATATGGCCAAGGGATAATCAGAAGCTGTAAATAGCAGAAGGATACACAATACTATGGCTAAGGGATAATCAGAAGCTGTAAATAGCAGAAGGATACACAATACTATGGCCAAGGGATAATCAGATGCTGTAAATGGCAGAAGGATACACAATAATATGGCTAAGGGATAATCAGAAGCTGTAAATGGCAGAAGGATACACAATACTATGGCCAAGGGATAAACAGAAGCTGTAAATGGCAGAAGGATATACAATGCTATGGCCAAGGGATAATCATATGCTGTAAATGGCAGAAGGATACACAATGCTATGGCCAAGGGATAATCAGAAGCTGTAAATGGCAGAAGGACAGACAATACTATGACCAAGGGATAATCAGAAGCTGTAAATGGCAGAAGGACAGACAATACTATGACCAAGGGATAATCAGAATCTGTAAATGGCAGAAGGACAGACAATACTATGACCAAGGGATAATCAGAAGCTGTAAATGGCAGAAGGATACACAATACTATGACCAAGGAATAATCATATGCTGTAAATGGCAGAATGATACACAATACTATGGCCAAGGGATAATATGATGCTGTAAATGGCAGGATACACAATACTATGGCCAAGGGATAATCAGAAGCTGTAAATGGCAGGATACACAATACTATGGCCAAGGGATAATCAAAAGCTGTAAATGGCAGGATACACAATACTATGGCCAAGGGATAAACAGAAGCTGTAAATGGCAGGATACACAATACTATGGCCAAGGGATAATCAGAAGCTGTAAATGGCAGGATACACAATACTATGGTCAAACGAAAATGACGGAAGGACAAACAATGATCTACAAAATACTACACTGAAATCTAATATATTTCATGCTCCACTAGTGACACCCATCGTGTTCTGCTCCACTAGTGTCACCCATCGTGTTACTCTTGTTGATAAGTCATGATTAAGGAAAGGACCTGATTGTGAATACGACCATGTCCGTTGCCATTTGTAGCGACCGTGAAAATTTCGAAGTGATGACTTCAACTTAACCGCTAGGAACCCCTGGTCCAGTAGCTTCCTTGTTAGCAACACACCTCTATCAAGGAAATCATGATATGACCGATGGGAACCACAAGTAACAGGTGTATGTACGATCAGAACCTATTGGGTTCTTCATGGGTTTTCCGTGACCTTACATCAGTTAGTTTACTACATATTACATGAAGAATAACTATTAATACATTTTCTGTGCATGTTATTTCCACATGACGATCAACTAATACAATCACAATCATATACTTACCATATCGAATTTCCCCTTTTCGTCTACCAATGCAGAAATAATAAATGTCGTCAGTGTACAAGCAGCCAATGACAAGTAAGTATTTATTACTGCCCGGTGCTGCTCGTCCCCAGTTACACCTCCTCCGTTAAAGCTTGGCCAATAAATCCACAGAAACACAGTACCTACAACCAAAAGGGGAGGGTTTCATCTCTTAACTATTTCCAGCATTCAAATCATGTCCTTATTGTCCGATCTTTTGTGAAATATGTCAAAATGATTGAAAATCTCCCGTTCTTGATGTTTCGCATGAAATATTACTGTTGCAATTCCGAGTTAACATATACATGTTATAACATTTGTCAACGGCTTCTGATTACCCCGTTTAAAGAGGCATATTCAAACTTTTTTCTACTGAAGTGCAGCCATACTTCGGGTTTATGGACCTTTGAAAAGAAGAAATTTAATTTTTTAATTTTCTTTATCTTCACGTAAATCTATGTAAATTTCATGTACTTGGAGTATGTATATCTACAACACAATGTTCTCATATGACTTCTTACCTATCATTGAAAACAAATCAGAATGATAAACACTGCCTTCATTGACATTGCCTTCAGAATTTTCATGGTACAACACCCAGGCAACTGTCATTCCAAAATATGCACCAAATGCATGGATGTACATAGACTCGCCTACATCTGCAGCCTAGTAATAGAAAATGTGAATGTCTACTTTGTCAGTTATTATGATGGTGTAGTGCTATCAAGTGATAAAAGCGTATCTACTAGTATATATTACACTAAAATTGACAAATAAATACGTCAGTTGTTGACGATGAGGGACAGCTGCATTCTATGGATATAGACAAATATAGCATTGATTTCCTAATGGTAAATCTTCCATTCTTATTTAGCAATACTCTCATGCGCATCCCCTACACAAGGAGCATTTGTATTTCAGTTGACACTGAAATTAAGTGTAATCATCAATTCGGCTTAAAGCAACATATAAATTGTTGAGAATTAAAGGTTTCAACAGGTACTTTATATAAAACAGGAGATCCATACCCTTCCAATACAACATGTACCTTATATAAGACAGGAGATCCGTACCCTTCCAATACAACATGTACCTTATATAAGACAGGAGATCCGTACCCTTCCAATACAACATGTACCTTATATAAGACAGAAGATCCGTACCCTTCCAATACAACAGGTACCTTATATAAGACAGGAGATCCGTGCCCTTCCGATACAACAGGTACCTTATATAAGACAGGAGATCCGTGCCCTTCCGATACAACAGGTACCTTATATAAGACAGGAGATCCGTACTTTTCCAATACATGTACCTTACATGTATATAAGACAGGAGATCCGTGCCCTTCCAATACAACAGGTACCTTATATAAGACAGGAGATCCGTGCCCTTCCAATACAACAGGTACCTTATATAAGACAGGAGATCAATGCCCTTCCAATATAACAGGTACCTTATATAAGACAGGAGAACCGTACTCTTCCAATACAACAGGTACCTTATATAAGACAGGAGATCCGTACTCTTCCAATACAACAGGTACCTTATATAAGACAGGAGATCAGTGCCCTTCCAATACAACAGGTACCTTATATAAGACAGGAGATCCGTACTCTTCCAATACAACAGGTACCTTATATAAGACAGGAGATCAGTGCCCTTCCAATACAACAGGTACCTTATATAAGACGGGAGATCCGTGCCCTTCCAATACAACAGGTACCTTATATAAGACAGGAGATCCGTACTCTTCCAATACAACAGGTACCTTATATAAGACAGGAGATCCGTGTCCTTCCAATACAACAGGTACCTTATATAAGACAGGAGATCAGTGCCCTTCCAATACAACAGGTACCTTATATAAGACAGGAGATCAGTGCCCTTCCAATACAACAGGTACCTTATATAAGACAGGAGATCCGTACTCTTCCAATACAACAGGTACCTTATATAAGACAGGAGATCAGTGCCCTTCCAATACAACAGGTACCTTATATAAGACGGGAGATCAGTGCCCTTCCAATACAACAGGTACCTTATATAAGACAGGAGATCCGTACTCTTCCAATACAACAGGTACCTTATATAAGACAGGAGATCCGTGCCCTTCCAATACAACAGGTACCTTATATAAGAGAGGAGATCAGTGCCCTTCCAATACAACAGGTACCTTATATAAGACAGGAGATCAGTGCCCTTTCAATACAACAGGTACCTTATATAAGACAGGAGATCAGTGCCCTTCCAATACAACAGGTACCTTATATAAGACAGGAGATCCGTGCCCTTCCAATACAACAGGTACCTTATATAAGACAGGAGATCCGTGCCCTTCCAATACAACAGGTACCTTATATAAGACAGGAGATCAGTGCCCTTCCAATACAACAGGTACCTTATATAAGACATGAGATCCGTGCCCTTCCAATACAACAGGTACCTTATATAAGACAGGAGATCAGTGCCCTTCCAATACAACAGGTACATTATATAAGACAGGAGATCAGTGCCCTTCCAATACAACAGGTACCTTATATAAGACAGGAGATCCGTACCCTTCCAATACAACAGGTACCTTATATAAGACCGGAGATCAGTGCCCCTCCAATACAACAGGTACCTTATGCAATTCTCTCCATTGCTGGAGTGTGACCCGATGGTTTATCTCCCAGAGAAAAGTAAGGTCACCCGAGGGAGACCTAACTTTCGAGGGGAGACAAACCGTCGGGTCACACTCCAACAAGGGTGATAAGTGGTATATTATATCGAATATTTTTGCATCAGACACCAATTAATAGAATACCTGCGGCTTTGCGACAGACGCCAAGTGATTGAATACATGTAGTTTTGTGACAGATGCCAAGTGATTGAATACATGTAGTTTTGTGACAGACTCCAAGTGATTGAATACATGCAGTTTTGTGACAGATACCAAGTGACCAATTACACGTAGCTTTGTGACAGACACTAAGTGATTAAATACATGTAGTATTTTGTTCGACATCAAGTGTTGGAATATCTGTAGCTTTTCTATGCGTGTGGCAAGTTTAGTTTTTCACTATTTTGCTGTGTCATTTTCATTATCTTTGATATCATTGAACCAGCTAGAACAATATAACGTCTTGTCTTTAAAGTCGTAACATGGTATGTAATACATGAGGATTGAAGTTTTAGACCATTAAGACTATCGTAATATCTGATTAAAATCACACCACTTTCTCTCCCTTTTCCGACATATCACAGCGTGTTAAGTAAGTGAGAGGTGTGATTTTAATCACATTAATGCTCGTACTAAAACTTTATTTCCATGACCTTTCCTATGCGCTTTACTTACATGTAATACTTCGATTCCAATGTGTTCGTTGACCTGTGACAAGATGACTTCAATCAGAGCCATGACCAGTAACTGGATTGGACCGGTTTTACCCAGGACAGCACCAAATGATATCAGAACTGTTGCTGCTGCGAAATCTCCCGTCAACATGCTACAAGAAACATGATCATTTTCCCGACAATATGCTATAAGAAACATTATTATTTCTCCCGTCAACATGCTATAAAAACATTTTTTCTCCCATCAACATGCTATAAGAAACATTATTTCTCCCGTCAACATGCTACAAGGAACATTATTATTTCTCCCGTCAATATGCTATAAGAAGAATGATTATTTATCCCGTCAACATGCTATAAGAAACATTATTATTTCTCCCGTCAATATGCTATTAGAAACATTATTATTCTCCCGTCAACATGCTATAAGAAACATTATTATTTCTCCCGTCAACATGCTATAATAAACATTATTATTTCTCCCGTCAACATGCTATTAGAAACATTATTATTCTCCCGTCAACATGCTATAAGAAACATTATTACTTCTCCCGTCAAGATGCTATAAGAAACATGATTATTGATCCCGTCAACATGATATAAGAAACATTATTATTTCTCCCGTCAACATGCTATAAGAAACATTATTATTCTCCCGTCAACATGCTATAAGAAACATTATTATTTCTCCCGTCAACATGCTATAAGAAACATTATTATTTCTCCCGTCAACATGCTATAAGAAACATTATTATTTCTCCCGTCAACATGCTATAATAAACATTATTATTTCTCCCGTCAACATGCTATTAGAAACATTATTATTCTCCCGTCAACATGCTATAAGAAACATTATTACTTCTCCCGTCAACATGCTATAAGAAACATGATTATTGATCCCGTCAACATGATATAAGAAACATTATTATTTCTCCCGTCAACATGCTATAAGAAACATTATTATTCTCCCGTCAACATGCTATAAGAAACATTATTATTTCTCCCGTCAACATGCTATAAGAAACATTATTATTTCTCCCGTCAACATGCTATAAGAAACATTATTATTATATTTTTTACCGTAGGTTTCACTTCAGATCAGTTAATTCTAGATGTTGTTTGATCTTTTTGTTAATGCTATGATCAACTAACATTTCTAACGACCAATCAATGACATGCTTACATAATATTATGGTATTTGAGTGCATAGTTGACGATAATGTTGTTAGATGTTTCCTACGAATTATCAGGGGAAAGAATCCTACAAACATGTTATGGAATATCTGTGTCACAAATGACCACGGATATGTTCCAAATTGTCGTAAACACTTACCGGTCCTTTCCTCATTAATGACTTATCACCGGGTTTGTAACTAGAATAACTTGACGGGTGCCACTAGTGGATCAACGAGTGCTGACCCTTCCGGAGCACCTGAATTCATCCCCGGTTTTTAGTGGGGTTCGTGTTACTCGATCTTTAGTTTTATGTGTAGTGTTTTGTAGATCGTTGTTTGTCCTTTTGTCTTTTTTCTTTTGGCCATTGTGTTGTTTGTTCTTCGATATACGGATTCTGATTATCTCCCTTTGGTATCTTCAAGCTCTTCTTATTTCAGCTAGACTTCTTTCACATTTGACAGTTTCATTGATCACAATGGAAAACTATTTTAAAAACATATTTAACACAATGTTTTTTATTTAAAACAAAGATGTTTATGAAATTATACCACAATCACGTTTCACTTCAAATCATCATTGTTCATTACATAATATGTAACGCATAGGTAATAAAAGTAGAACTTACTCTGAAACACTTATAGTAAATGTATCTCCTTTTCCTGACAGAAGTCCACGGATGATGATGGCCCATTGTATAACAAAGGCTGCTATCAGAAGATTAAAACTCACTGCTGAGTAGCCATATCGCTTTAGAAAGGTCATCAAAAACCCAAAACCAATAAATATCATCACATGGACATCTTGGAACACTAGAAAACAAACATATATCGATCAGGGGTCCGTTGTTGAACTTGTGATTAAACTAACCAGATGATTAGCCAAAATTACATAATTAATTCCTAATCCCAGACTTAGCTAATGCAATGATTAAATTTTGTTGCTAAACTCTTTTTTAATCAGTGTATTAACTAATCATATTTAATCATTGAATTAGCTAATTATGTGATTAGAAATGAATCATGTAATTAGAGTTAATCATGTGATTAAACTAACCAGATAATTAGCCAAAATTACATAATTAATTCCTAATCCCATACTTACACAAGGAAACAGATATTGGAAATCTTCCATTCAAATTGAAAAGATTAATATTTATTGTATGAAAAAGCATTTCAAGAATTGTTGAGCTAAAAGATGATCTCGTTACAAAAAACAAATAAGCACATATTGTTATATTATACTTCGCCTCCAAAAACAAGCCCAATTTTCTCCTGAAATAATGACTCGGAGAAACCGGAAATAAATTTGACGTCATAATGGTGAATCTTGACGAAAACGTTATATGGACCGGGCCCAGTCTATATTATGGTATAAATAAATGGGTGTTTTCATAATGGACTGGTTGTATGTCCAAGGTTAGTCATAATGGCGCAAGGAAGGTTGTATTGGCCTGAGGCAACGCCGAGGGCCATTATGACTTAACCGAGGACATATAACCGGTCCATTATGAAATCACCCATTTCTTAATACTTTTATTAACCAACCAATTTCAATTTTAGGTAATCTTCATTGTTTTTGAAGAAGGCCATAGTATTGACCGAAATGGTAGGCTATAATTGTTTTATCATTTTTCAATATTATTATATAAAATATTAAAATTTTGAAATCTTATGAACATTTTTAGAATTTTTTTGAAATTTTTGAAATATCGAAATTTTTTGAAAATTTTGAACTTTAAATTCTCTCTTTTTATTTTATTGATTTTAGAATTTAGAAATTTGAAATTCCTCGGTTAAGTCATAATGGCCCTCGGAAGGTTGTATTGGCCCTCGGTGTTGCCTCGGGCCAATACAACCTTCCTTGGGCCATTATGACTAACCTTGGACATATAACCGGTCCATTATGAAAACACCTATTTATTAATACTATATTATTAACCAACTTACTACAATATGAATAGAAATGACCATCCTTTATGAACCGGAAATTCCTACAGCCAGTCATTACGAATTCACAGTCAGTCATTACGAAATCACAGCCAGTCATTACGAATTTAAAAACGGGGCATCATTACGGGGAGAATCAAAATGGCGTACATTTCTAACAATAAGTGACAATTTTTTCTAAAGTTTGTGTGTGATGACAATCGATCTGCACTTACACTTACTTTATTGCAAATGCACACTTCACTTTGCACTGAAAGCGCCACCTATAATATGTATGAGCAGACGAGAGATGGACGACGAAGGACTTCCATGGAGCAGTCTGAAGCGAAAATCTGACAAATACGCTAAAAACGGAGAGGAAATGATGGACATTCTCGTCGATGACATTGACAGATACGAACAATTGAGTAATCGGGAGGAACTATTGGCATTAGCGAGTGCTCTGGCCGGAAATGGAGCAGTACTTGAGGTGGTGCCCACGCTTGATCCCATTGATCCTGTTGATGTCACAGGCATATCGGTAGCTCAAACACAAAACTCTGTTGATCCGGATAATGTAGATACATCGAATGATGAAGGTGTGCGACAGGATAGACATAAAGTCGTAACATTGGAGGACACAGAACATTTTATCAAGGACAATAGGAATAAAAATACCTGTACCAAAACAAAATCAGACTTGAAAATGTTCTATGAGTGGGCCTTATCTAATGGGGAGATGAGAATGATTGAAGACATACCATTTCCAGAGTTAGACGGACTGTTGGCAAGATTTTATCTTGGTATGTTTGAACAAAATTTTATCTGATTTCACTATTTTCAGCCCATCTTCATATTCCCTTACATTGTAACTTCAATGACCTGTCTCGTTGAGATAATTATTTTTCCATCTCAATTAGATAATTATTTTTCCATCTCAATTCGATCATTTTTACTGACACTCAAAAAATGACATGGAATGTTTCTGTAAAGTACTCTTGGTTAATATTTCTGTCAGACTGCATATATAAAGTTCACCAAAGCATGGACTTTGTCATTATTTTCAAATGACATTCGTTAATCTGCAACTCCTTCAAACAATATAATACGCGATAACTCCACACTTTCACATTGCAACGCTACATCACTCATCACATTCCCTTACGAACGTCTCACTTGCAGTTGCTATGTTGCTTATGTTAAGCTCAGTCATAATGTCACATTTTATGAACAAATACAAATATGATTATCCTCAACCAACTTTTCATACTGTAGATCCCTAATAATAAATTGGAAAAAAAAACATTATGACATACCTACACTGTATTCTCTGTTAAAGTTAGTTAATAAAAGTATCAATATATGGCCTTTTTCATATTGGCCATGTTACATGCCCTTGGTATTAATAATGACCTCGGACGGCTGTAATGGCCCTCGGCGTTGCCCCGGGCCATTACAGCCATCCTCGGCCATTATTAATACCAAGGGCATGTAACAGGGCCAATATGAAAAAGGCCATACATTAATATAGTATTAATGTTATTGATACAAAAACTTGGAAATATTTTTCAATTAAAACCTCACCACAAGTTCTGAGAAATGTCTGAATTAGATTTACTATTATGGATCTACAGTATGAAAATTTGGTTGAGGATAATCATATTTGTATTTGTTCATAAAATGTGACATTATGACTGAACTTAACATAAGCAACATAGCAACTGCAAGTGGGACGTGTACCAAACCAGTGCAACCTGTCTTGAAACATCAATTGTAGCATTTCATTTTATTCCTATTGTCCTTGATAAAATGTTCTGTGTCCTCCAATGTTACGACTTTATGTCTATCCTGTCGCACACCTTCATCATTCGATGTATCTACATTATCCGTATCAACCGAGTTTTGTGTTTGAGCTACCGATATGCCTGTGACATCAACAGGATCAATGGGATCAAGCGTGGGCACCACCTCAAGTACGAATTCTAGACACTTCGGCACCTGTGTGAGATATTTCGGTACCAAGACAAATCGGCACCCGGACAATTCGGCACCTCAATTAGACAAATCGGCACTTTTTTAATCATGTCTGTTCTGGAAAAGATCCCGATCATGCGGACAATACTGTTACACTGTATATGTAACTGTCGTCTGACATTGTGAAATTGAAAGAAGTTTTTCTGCCCCATCCATTTTATCATGTTTCTGGGCTTTTACTCAAAATTTTCTCACGCTTTAGGAAGTGGTATGGATTCTAAAAACAATAAAATTCCATACACAGTAATTTTCTTTTCATTATATGTTTAAGGATCAAACAATCACCAATGCAAACACAAACTGTAAACATTTGATCACTGCTTTTGATCTTAATTAAGAGAGTTAATAATGGCTTCTTTTAAAGAATATTTAAATCAATTATGTTTTGATTGCATTTCACGTTTGTTTGAAAGAAAATGCGGTGCCGATTTGTCTTGATACCGAACTGTCTTGGTGCTGAACTGTCTTTTTTAACGGGTGCCGAAATGTCTTGGTGCCGAACTGTCTTGTTCTGCTCCATTTCCGGCCAGAGCACTGGTTAATGTCAATAGTTCCTCCCGATTACTCAATTGTTCGTATCTGTCAATGTCATCGACGAGAATGTCCATCATTTCCTCTCCGATTTTAGGGTATTTGTCCGATTTTCGCTTCGGACTGCTCCATGGAAGTCCTTCGTCGTCCATCTCTCGTCTGCTCATACATATTATAGGTGGCCCTTTCAGTGCAAAGTGAAGTGTGCATTTGCAATAAAGTAAGTGTAAGTGCAGATCGATTGTCAACACACACAAACTTTAAAAAAAATTGTCACTTATTGTTAGAAATGTACGCCATTTTGATTCTGTCCATAATGGCCCCGTAATGATGTCCCGTTTTTAAATTCGTAATGACTGGCTGTGATTTCGTAATGACTGACTGTAATTTCGTAATGACTGGCTGTGATTTCGTAATGACTGGCTGTGATTTCGTAATGACTGGCTGTGATTTCGTAATGGCCGGCTGTAGGAATTTCCGGTTCATAATGACCGGCTGTAGAAATTTCCGGTTCATAAAGGATGGTCATTTCTATTCATATTGTAGTTAAGCTGGTTAATAATACTATAATGTGGACCGACTGGCTAACAAAAACAAATAGGGAAAATATAAACGTAAAGTATAATATTTAGATTGATAAGGAGCAAGTTGAACATAGTTGTGAAGTGATAAACCATTATTTATATATCGATGAGTAGAATTAAAATTACAGGTATTGCCTAAAGCTTTCATATTCTGACTTTGAGAACCCTTGGATAATTTCAGATGAAAACCCATTTGGATAACTTCTACATCATATAAATGCAAAAACTAATCGACATGAACCCGCGAGTTTATTGTTACTTTGAGAACCCTTAGATCAATTCTACCCCATAAGACTACAATAACAAATCATAAAGTACTGATGAGGAGGCTATTGTGAATTTAAGTACCTCGTATTTAAGTTCTACCTGATCTGACTACAAAACAAATAGACAAATACAGGTGAGGAGTTACTGTGACTTTCAGACCAGTTGGATAATTCTACCTTATAAGACTACAATACCAAATAGGAAAATACATGTTAGGAATTCACTGTGAGTTTGAGAAACATTGGATAACATGGATAAAATCTAGCCCTATAAGATTACTAAAGTAAATCGACTTTACTGACTACTAGCTACTAGGTAAAAAGGTAGTCTGTTGGTAGGTTCTACAACAGCAGGATTAATGACTATTGTAGCTGTCAACTAATTAATGATCAAATATACTGGTTAGTTACCATAATAAATTGACTATAATGATTTTCGCGAGATCTGAGATGTACCATTTTATATTTGGACAAAAAGCAACAGCAAAGAGTAGATCTACAACAATAAATACACGTTAGAGAATACCGAAGGAGAAATCAAAAAAGGCAACATAGGGTACAAAAGACGAAGAAACAGTAAATGATGATCACGATAGACGTTAAAGAGTACAGCTACAACAATACAACAATTATCTTTATGATAAACTTACTCGAAATATGAGTGGATTTTGACGTATAAAGGACATTTTTCTGATCAGAATAGCTTATTTTTTTTCTCAAAATCCTATTATGTTTTCACTGATTTGTGAGATAGCTTCTGGTGTTTTGTATCAAATCTGTCCAGGTTGTTGTGCTTTGTTTATATTTTTTGCTGTTGGAGAACAAACTATCAAAAAGTTGGAGGTTGGTCACTTCTGTCAATTCTGCCTATAAAGAGATACTGCAAGTTGCATTTTACAATGTACAGAAATGTGCTCCCCCATGATCCCTACACGGGGCATGTAATTATCATGTCAAGTTCAAAATTGTAGTTGTGCATTTAAATCTTCCATACAAATCCAACGGATTCCCCATTCTGTGACAGAAAAATACTAGGTGTTATTTATGTTCTCCCTAATTGCCTCATTTGAATTTGTGACCATGAAATTAACGTCTAAACGTTTAAAATAACCCACGTAAAATGTTAAGATATGTAAACAACATGTAAGTAGTGTATCAATTGTTCTACAATGTATTACAATACTATTGTCTGGCAATGGGTAGTAGTCATTCGGAACTTCTTGTCTAGAAAGACATCAGACGACGCTAAAAAGTTGTACACTGTTTTGGCTTAATTTTGTACAAGTTATAATTTGTACAATATTTTTGTACAAGCTATAACTTGTACAAAATCACAACTTGTACACAACATATATACTCCTGTGGGGTGGGGCAAACGGCTTAGTGTACCTACTTCCAGGCTTAGACAGGGCGCACGGATTAATGTATGTATACTCCTGCGGGATGGGGTACACGTCTTAGTGTACCTACTCCCAGGCTGAGACAGGGCGCACGGAATAGTGTATATATACATGTACTCCTGTGGGATGGGGTACACGGCTTACTGTACCTACTCCCAGGCTGAGACAGGGCGTACGGATTAATGTATGCATACTCCTGTGGGATGGGGTACACGGCTTAGTTCCGGCTGAGATAGGAGTACGGCTTAGTGTATATATACTCCTATGGGATGGGGCACACGGCTTAGTTCCGGCTGAGACAGGAGTACGGTTTAGTGTATATATACTCCTATGGGATGGGATGGGGCACACGGCTTAGTTCCGACTGAGACAGGAGTACGGTTTAGTGTATATATACTCCTATGGGATGGGATGGGGCACACGGCTTAGTTCAGGCTGAGATAGGATGGGGCACACGGCTTAGTTCAGGCTGAGATAGGATGGGGCACACGGCTTAGTTCAGGCTGAGATAGGATGGGGCATACGGCTTAGTTCAGGCCGAGATAGGATGAGGCACACGGCTTAGTTGAGGCTGAGATAGGATGGGGCACACGGCTTAGTTCAGGCTGAGATAGGATGAGGCACACGGCTTAGTTCAGGCTGAGATAGGATGAGGCACACGGCTTAGTTCAGGCTGAGATAGTAGTACGGTTTGGTGTGTTATGGGATATCACAAATAACTTAATGTAGAGTTATGACTTTAAAAATGGACTTTGTCATCAATATGATTAGATACAGATATGAAGTTATATTGTGCTATTAGATTACAACATTATAAATTATAATTCATGATATTTTGTAGAAATGTGATCCTTTCTTTGAGATGATATGAATATCAAATGTTGCGCAAGTGACTCCGGTTGTATATCATATTTAATTCTCTTCCCATTGTATTACAAGAATTGAATCAATTATTTGGAAGAGTGTTGTTGTGCAAGCTGTCATGGGCGTTAAAAATATATTTCGTTTATCATTTAGTATTTTTGGGGGTATATAGAAGGGTGTACTTTATTATTTTTGGGGGGTATATTGAAGGTTAAATTTTACACAGTGGTCTAAAAACATTCAATCAAATGATAAACGAAGTATGTTTTTAACGACCATGACAGCTTACACAACAATAACCAGTAGGTAGTAATGTTGACCCACAAACATAATAATAGAGTTCGCTTATTAACTAGGGTTATACATGTGGCTGACATCACTAACGGGTTTTATTATAAGTTTAAATAGTTCATCTAGTAAATGGAAGCCATCATTATTTTTCTTCTAAATATGATTAAGGTTGCAAAATGAAAGATAATTTAACAAGGGACATGTCGACAGGTTGGTGTAAGTAGCATATGAATGAATACAAAATGGTGAAGTACGTAATTGATGTTTAACGCCAAACGATATTTTTTTCTGCTATATCATGGCAGGAACAATTTATATTTGATGAGATGATGTCTGCTTTGTACTAGACCAACACGATTAGCTGGATGTTTATAGATGCTAGCTCACCGACACAACAGTCAGTGGGTGTACATGTTGCTCCACTAGGGCACATTATTCTGATTCCAAGCCAACGAGTCTTTGATCTTACTCCCTAATGCCACATACTTAGCGGAGAACCAATACATACTTATTTAGGGAACTGGAACTCACGATCTAACGAGCACGTTAACGATGTGGTCCATAATGGTCAATGTTATTATACTAAAATGTTATGTTTTAGAGAATTTAATTAAAAAAAAAAGTCAACATGAAGAACTGAATCACCTTGAAGATGAAAATACTGACAAATTGCATATTTTGTCTGGTTTAATATTTCATTTTAAAGATTTCCTAATTTTGGCGCCATGTGATTCGTTGCCTGAATAGAGTTGACCTTTATTGATATTTCTTCAAAGCGAAAACCACAGATAAAACATTCAAATTAAAAGCTCATTTAGCACAATAAGATATAAGATCTGACTTTATTTTATTCTAAGTTAAATAAACCCTTAACTACATAATTACTTTTAATGGCGTATGGTGCACCAATAGCACCCATGGTATGGTTCAAAGATAGCACCGTCGTATGGTGCAACAATAGCACCCATGGTATGGTCCAAAGATAGCACCGTCGTATGGTGCAACAATAGCACCGTCGTATGGTGCAACAATAGCACCCATGGTATGGTTCAAAGATAGCACCGTCGTATGGTGCAACAATAGCACCCATGGTATGGTTCAAAGATAGCACCGTCGTATGGTGCAACAATAGCACCCATGGTATGGTTCAAAAATAGCACCGTCGTATGGTGCAACAATAGCACCCATGGTATGGTTCAAAGATAGCACCGTCGTATGGTGCAACAATAGCACCCATGGTATGGTCCAAAGATAGCACCGTCGTATGGTGCAACAATAGCACCCATGGTATGGTCCAAAGATAGCACCGTCGTATGGTGCAACAATAGCACCCATGGTATGGTTCAAAGATAGTACCGTCGTATGGTGCAACAATAGCACCCATGGTATGGTCCAAAGATAGCACCGTTGTATGGTGCAACAATAGCACACATGGTATGGTTCAAAGATAGCACTGTCGTATGGTGCAACAATAGCACCCATGGTATGGTTCAAAGATAGTACCGTCGTATGGTGCAACAATAGCACCCATTGTATGGTTCAAAGATAGCACCGTCGTATGGTGCAACAATAGCACCCATGGTATGGTCCAAAGATAGCACCGTCGTATGGTGCAACAATAGCACCCATGGTATGGTTCAAAGATTGCACCGTCGTATGGTGCAACAATAGCACCCATGGTATGGTTCAAAGATAGCACCGTCGCATGGTGCAACAATAGCACCCATGGTATGGTTCAAAGATAGCACCGTAGTATGGTGCAACAATAGCACCCATGGTATGGTTCAAAGATAGCACCGTCTTATGGTGCAACAATAGCACACATGGTATGGTTCAAAGATAGCACTGTCGTATGGTGCAACAATAGCACCCATGGTATGGTTCAAAGATAGCACCGTCGTATGGTGCAACAATAGCACCCATGGTATGGTTCAAAGATAGCACCGTCGTATGGTGCAACAATAGCACCCATGGTATGGTTCAAAGATAGCACCGTCGTATGGTGCAACAATAGCACCCATGGTATGGTCCAAAGATAGCACCGTCGTATGGTGTAACAATAGCACCGTCGTATGGTGCAACAATAGCACCCATGGTATGGTTCAAAGATAGCACCGTCGTATGGTGCAACAATAGCACCCATGGTATGGTTCAAAGATAGCACCGTCGTATGGTGCAACAATAGCACCCATGGTATGGTTCAAAAATAGCACCGTCGTATGGTGCAACAATAACACCCATGGTATGGTTCAAAGATAGCACCGTCGTATGGTGCAACAATAGCACCCATGGTATGGTCCAAAGATAGCACCGTCGTATGGTGCAACAATAGCACCCATGGTATGGTCCAAAGATAGCACCGTCGTATGGTGCAACAATAGCACCCATGGTATGGTTCAAAGATACTACCGTCGTATGGTGCAACAATAGCACCCATGGTATGGTCCAAAGATAGCACCGTCGTATGGTGCAACAATAGCACACATGGTATGGTTCAAAGATAGCACCGTCGTATGGTGCAACAATAGCACCCATGGTATGGTTCAAAGATAGTACCGTCGTATGGTGCAACAATAGCACCCATTGTATGGTTCAAAGATAGCACCGTCGTATGGTGCAACAATAGCACCCATGGTATGGTCCAAAGATAGCACCGTCGTATGGTGCAACAATAGCACCCATGGTATGGTTCAAAGATAGCACCGTCGTATGGTGCAACAATAGCACCCATGGTATGGTTCAAAGATAGCACCGTAGTATGGTGCAACAATAGCACCCATGGTATGGTTCAAAGATAGCACCGTCGTATGGTGCAACAATAGCACACATGGTATGGTTCAAAGATAGCACTGTCGTATGGTGCAACAATAGCACCCATGGTATGGTTCAAAGATAGCACCGTCGTATGGTGCAACAATAGCACCCATGGTATGGTTCAAAGATAGCACCGTCGTATGGTGCAACAATAGCACCCATGGAATGGTTCAAAGATAGCACCGTCGTATGGTGCAACAATAGCACCCATGGTATGGTTCAAAGATAGCACCGTCGTATGGTGCAACAATAGCACCCATAATATGGTTCAAAGATAGTACCGTCGTATGGTGCAACAATAGCACCCATGGTATGGTCCAAAGATAGCACCGTCGTATGGTGCAACAATAACACACATGGTATGGTTCAAAGATAGCACCGTCGTATGGTGCAACAATAGCACCCATGGTATGGTTCAAAGATAGTACCGTCGTATGGTGCAACAATAGCACCCATTGTATGGTTCAAAGATAGCACCGTCGTATGGTGCAACAATAGCACCCATGGTATGGTCCAAAGATAGCACCGTCGTATGGTGCAACAATAGCACCCATGGTATGGTTCAAAGATAGCACCGTCGTATGGTGCAACAATAGCACCCATGGTATGGTTCAAAAATAGCACCGTCGTATGGTGCAACAATAGCACCCATGGTATGGTTCAAAGATAGCACCGTCGTATGGTGCAACAATAGCACCCATGGTATGGTCCAAAGATAGCACCGTCGTATGGTGCAACAATAGCACCCATGGTATGGTCCAAAGATAGCACCGTCGTATGGTGCAACAATAGCACACATGGTATGGTTCAAAGATAGCACCGTCGTATGGTGCAACAATAGCACCCATGGTATGGTTCAAAGATAGCACCGTCGTATGGTGCAACAATAGCACCCATGGTATGGTTCAAAGATAGCACCGTCGTATGGTGCAACAATAGCACCCATTGTATGGTTCAAAGATAGCACCGTCGTATGGTGCAACAATAGCACCCATGGTATGGTTCAAAGATAGCACCGTCGTATGGTGCAACAATAGCACCCATGGTATGGTTCAACGATAACACCGTCGTATGGTGCAACAATATCACCCATGGTATGGTCCAAAGATAACACCCGTCGTGTAGTCATTACTGTCTTGGATGAATGGCGGTATTTACAGTCAATCGCAAAAACTTGACAATGGTGTAAATACTTTCAGCAATTCTATTGGATAAAATTACAACAGAGTCATGAAGCATAACAAATGAAAACAGGTCATAAATACTAGTTCTGCTGTCAACAGGATCGACTGTCGGTTGAGAGATCGGCTTAAATTCATGAAATTGTGACAATTTAGACTGGTCCTATGATCCAGAAGCTTAGGGCAAATCGTAACCAGTTACTTAGGTTACAGGAACCAGTCACATATATGTACTATGTTCAAGAAAAAGCGGCCTGCTACAAAGCATAGTCTAAATGGTACTGATCCAGAATATGACTTCTGTTACAAATATATTTGTAATGATAATTGAATTAATAGGAATACAAAAACGATCAAATCTGACATAAAAAGACGGAGCTAGCTTGTTTTTAAATATTATTTGTTCTGATCTTTCATTCACTCCACATTAATCGTTAATTTACTGTTTTGTAGTAAGAGGTCGATTGATAAAATCTAAATAGTAATTAATTAAATTGTGTTGTATACTTTAAATGTACACGTTATAAATGTTTTAGTAATGTTTAATTGTTCTACAATGTATTACAATACTATTGGCTGGCAATGGGTCGTAGTCATTCGGAACTTCTTGTCTAGAAAGACATCAGACGACGCTAAAGATTTATTCGGCTGGTTTGCTGACTATTGCAAAAACTTTATGTATGAATGTATTATTTGCATTTCCTGAACAGTTTAACATAGCTAATGTACCGGTACTTTATATGAATCAGATATTTTATAATTTTATAGTTTTCCTTTACAATTATCATTTTCATCTGCTTAGATTGTTGACGTTGTACAAGTGCATGACGGACAAAAGCACCGACTTCTCCATATGTATATATACATATATATCGCCATGATTTCTAAATTAGTATAACATCTATTTCAAAAAGAAAGATTGTGTTGGACCCTGTCTCGATCTATCGTTTATGTTGGACCTGTCTCGATCTATCGTTTATGTTGGACCTGTCTCGATCTATCGTTTATGTTTGACCTGTCTCGATCTATCGTTTATGTTGGACCTGTCTCGATCTATCGTTTATGTTTGACCTGTCTCGATCTATCGTTTATGTTGGACCTGTCTCGATCTATCGTTTATGTTGGACCTGTCTCGATCTATCGTTTATGTTGGACCTGTCTCGATCTATCGTTTATGTTGGACCTGTCTCGATCTATCGTTTATGTTGGACCTGTCTCGATCTATCGTTTATGTTGGACCTGTCTCGATCTATCGTTTATGTTGGACCTGTCTCGATCTATCGTTTATGTTGGACCTGTCTCGATCTATCGTTTATGTTGGACCCTGTCTCGATCTATCGTTTATGTTGGACCTGTCTCGATCTATCGTTTATGTTGGACCTGTCTCGATCTATCGTTTATGTTGGACCTGTCTCGATCTATCGTTTATGTTGGACCTGTCTCGATCTATCGTTTATGTTGGACCTGTCTCGATCTATCGTTTATGTTGGACCTGTCTCGATCTATCGTTTATGTTGGACCTGTCTCGATCTATCGTTTATGTTGGACCTGTCTCGATCTATCGTTTATGTTGGACCTGTCTCGATCTATCGTTTATGTTGGACCTGTCTCGATCTATCGTTTATGTTGGACCTGTCTCGATCTATCGTTTTCTCTGTAGTGTTTGTAGATCATTCTTTCTTCTTTTGTACTTATTTTGTTTGGCCATTGCATTGTCTGTCCTTCGATTTGCGGTTTCTGATTACCACGTGGGTACCTTCAAACTTTTCTTTATATCTAGTCAGGTAACCAGTCTAAAGAATTATTCACTTCGGGACTGTTGTTTTGCATTTCCCGAGAATAGCATTGTTTTCCGCTTTAACCTATTTTTTCTCTAATTATATAGGTGGTTTTTTTTCGCGCTTACTTCCATCACACCATCTAAGAACACAATACAAGACTGGGTACTGGTGAGAGCTTAGTCTAACGCAGAGAACTGCCCAGTATGTCCACATGTAGAGAATAGGAGATGCTCTCACGAGTGGGGGATGGGCTGCAAGGCTATAATAGGGACAGCCTGGTCGTGGATCATGGGTGCCAACAGTGTTTGAGTGTGCCACAATTCATGCACGTATAAGACCACCTATGTAGTATTGGTGGATTGTAGTTAATACAACATCATTAGACCATCTTGATTTATTACACCATTATGGCTACCATCTGAATACTATACATTAAAGTGGCTACCAGCTGGATACAATACTACATCAATGAGACTATCTGGATACAATAATACATCAATGAGACTATCTGGATACAATAATACATCAATGAGACTATCTGGATACAATAATACATCAATGAGACTATCTGGATACAATAATACATCAATGAGACTATCTGGATACAATAATACATCAATGAGACTATCTGCATACAATAATACATCAATGAGACTATCTGGATACAATAATACATCAATGAGACTATCTGGATACAATAATACATCAAAGAGACTATCTGGATACAATAATACATCAATGAGACTATCTGGATACAATAATACATCAATGAGACTAGCTGGATACAATAATACATCAATGAGACTATCTGGATACAATAATACATCAATGAAACTATCTGGATACAATAATACATCAATGAGACTATCTGGATACAATAATACATCAATGAGACTATCTGGATACAATAATACATCAATGAGACTATCTGGATACAATAATACATCAATGAGACTATCTGGATACAATAATACATCAATGAGACTATCTGGATACAATAATACATCAATGAGACTATCTGGATACAATAATACATCAATGAGACTATCTGGATACAATAATACATCAATGAGACTATCTGGATACAATAATACACCAATGAGACTATCTGGATACAATAATACATCAATGAGACTATCTGGATACAATAATACATCAATGAGACTATCTGGATACAATAATACATCAATGAGACTATCTGGATACAATAATACATCAATGAGACTATCTGGATACAATAATACATCAATGAGACTATCTGAATACAATAATACATCAATGAGACTATCTGGATACAATAATACATCAATGAGACTATCTGGATACAATAATACATCAATGAGACTATCTGGATACAATAATACATCAATGAGACAATACAAATACAATACAACACCAAAACAATCGACCAACTGGATAAAACACCGTGGTAACCATCTAGATACACTACAACATCATTGAGTCCATCTAGATACACTACAACATCATTGAGTCCATCTAGATACACTACAACATCATTGAGTCCATCTAGATACACTACAACATTATTGAGTCCATCTAGATAACTACAACATCATTGAGTCCATCTAGATACACTACAACATCATTGCGTCCATCTAGATACACTACAACATCATTGAGTCCATCTAGATAACTACAACATCATTGAGTCCATCTAGATACACTACAACATCATTGAGTCCATCTAGATACACTACAACATCATTGAGTCCATCTAGATACACTACAACATCATTGAGTCCATCTAGATACACTACAACATCATTGGGTCCATCTAGATGCACTACAACATCATTGAGTCCATCTAGATACACTACAACATCATTGAGTCCATCTAGATACACTACAACATCATTGAGTCCATCTAGATACACTACAACATCATTGAGTCCATCTAGATACACTACAACATCATTGAGTCCATCTAGATACACTACAACAGCATTGAGTCCATCTAGATACACTACAACATCATTGAGTCCATCTAGATACACTACAACATCATTGAGTCCATCTAGATACACTACAACATCATTGAGTCCATCTAGATACACTACAACATCATTGAGTCCATCTAGATACACTACAACATCATTGAGTCCATCTAGATACACTACAACATCATTGAGTCCATCTAGATAACTACAACATCATTGAGTCCATCTAGATACACTACAACATCATTGAGTCCATCTAGATACACTACAACATCATTGAGTCCATCTAGATACACTACAACATCATTGAGTCCATCTAGATACACTACAACATCATTGAGTCCATCTAGATACACTACAACATCATTGAGTCCATCTAGATACACTACAACATCATTGAGTCCATCTAGATACACTACAACATCATTGAGTCCATCTAGATAACTACAACATCATTGAGTCCATCTAGATACACTACAACATCATTGAGTCCATCTAGATACACTACAACATCATTGAGTCCATCGAGATAACTACAACATCATTGAGTCCATCTAGATACACTACAACATCATTGAGTCCATCTAGATACACTACAACATCATTGAGTCCATCTAGATACACTACAACATCATTGAGTCCATCTAGATACACTACAACATCATTGAGTCCATCTAGATACACTACAACATCATTGAGTCCATCTAGATACACTACAACATCATTGAGTCCATCTAGATACACTACAACATCATTGAGTCCATCTAGATACACTACAACATCATTGAGTCCATCTAGATACACTACAACATCATTGAGTCCATCTAGATACACTACAACATCATTGAGTCCATCTAGATACACTACAACATCATTGAGTCCATCTAGATACACTACAACATCATTGAGTCCATCTAGATACACTACAACATCATTGAGTCCATCTAGATACACTACAACATCATTGAGTCCATCTAGATACACTACAACATCATTGAGTCCATCTAGATACACTACAACATCATTGAGTCCATCTAGATACACTACAACATCATTGAGTCCATCTAGATACACTACAACATCATTGAGTCCATCTAGATACACTACAACATCATTGAGTCCATCTAGATACACTACAACATCATTGAGTCCATCTAGATACACTACAACATCATTGAGTCCATCTAGATACACTACAACATCATTGAGTCCATCTAGATACACTACAACATCATTGAGTCCATCTAGATACACTACAACATCATTGAGTCCATCTAGATACACTACAACATCATTGAGTCCATCTAGATACACTACAACATCATTGAGTCCATCTAGATACACTACAACATCATTGAGTCCATCTAGATACACTACAACATCATTGAGTCCATCTAGATACACTACAACATCATTGAGTCCATCTAGATACACTACAACATCATTGAGTCCATCTAGATACACTACAACATCATTGAGTCCATCTAGATACACTACAACATCATTGAGTCCATCTAGATACACTACAACATCATTGAGTCCATCTAGATACACTACAACATCATTGAGTCCATCTAGATAACTACAACATCATTGAGTCCATCTAGATACACTACAACATCATTGAGTCCATCTAGATACACTACAACATCATTGAGTCCATCTAGATACACTACAACATCATTGAGTCCATCTAGATACACTACAACACATCATTGAGTCCATCTAGATACACTACAACATCATTGAGTCCATCTAGATACACTACAACATCATTGAGTCCATCTAGATACACTACAACATCATTGAGTCCATCTAGATACACTACAACATCATTGAGTCCATCTAGATACACTACAACATCATTGAGTCCATCTAGATACACTACAACATCATTGAGTCCATCTAGATACACTACAACATCATTGAGTCCATCTAGATACACTACAACATCATTGAGTCCATCTAGATACACTACAACATCATTGAGTCCATCTAGATACACTACAACATCATTGAGTCCATCTAGATACACTACAACATCATTGAGTCCATCTAGATACACTACAACATCATTGAGTCCATCTAGATACACTACAACATCATTGAGTCCATCTAGATACACTACAACATCATTGAGTCCATCTAGATACACTACAACATCATTGAGTCCATCTAGATACACTACAACATCATTGAGTCCATCTAGATACACTACAACATCATTGAGTCCATCTAGATACACTACAACATCATTGAGTCCATCTAGATACACTACAACATCATTGAGTCCATCTAGATACACTACAACATCATTGAGTCCATCTAGATACACTACAACATCATTGAGTCCATCTAGATACACTACAACATCATTGAGTCCATCTAGATACACTACAACATCATTGAGTCCATCTAGATACACTACAACATCATTGAGTCCATCTAGATACACTACAACATCATTGAGTCCATCTAGATACACTACAACATCATTGAGTCCATCTAGATAACTACAACATCATTGAGTCCATCTAGATACACTACAACATCATTGAGTCCATCTAGATACACTACAACATCATTGAGTCCATCTAGATACACTACAACATCATTGAGTCCATCTAGATACACTACAACATCATTGAGTCAATCTAGATACACTACAACATCATTGAGTCCATCTAGATACACTACAACATCATTGAGTCCATCTAGATACACTACAACATCATTGAGTCCATCTAGATACACTACAACATCATTGAGTCCATCTAGATACACTACAACATCATTGAGTCCATCTAGATACACTACAACATCATTGAGTCCATCTAGATACACTACAACATCATTGAGTCCATCTAGATACACTACAACATCATTGAATCCATCTAGATACACTACAGCATCATTGAGTCCATCTAGATACACTACAACATCATTGAGTCCATCTAGATACACTACAACATCATTGAGTCCATCTAGATACACTACAACATCATTGAGTCCATCTAGATACACTACAACATCATTGAGTCCATCTAGATACACTACAACATCACGGTTTAGTGTATATATACTCCTATGGGATGGGGCACACGGCTTAGTTCAGGCTGAGATAGGATGGGGCACACGGCTTAGTTCAGGCTGAGATAGGATGGGGCACACGGCTTAGTTCAGGCTGAGATAGGATGGGGCACACGGCTTAGTTCAGGCTGAGATAGGATGGGGCACACGGCTTAGTTCAGACTGAGATAGGATGGGGCACACGGCTTAGTTCAGGCTGAGATAGGATGGGGCACACGGCTTAGTTCAGACTGAGATAGTAGTACGGCTTCGTGTATATATACTCCTATGGGATGGGGCACACGGCTTAGTTCAGGCTGCGATAGGAGTACGGTTTAGTGTAAATATACTCCTATGGGATGGGGCACACGGCTTAGTTCAGGCTGAGATAGGAGTACGGCTTAGTGTATATATACTCCTATGAGATGGGGCACACGGCTTAGTTCCGGCTGAGATAGGAGTACGGCTTAGTGTAAATATACTCCTATGGGATGGGGCACACGGCTTAGTTCCGGCTGAGATAGGATGGGGCACACGGCTTAGTTCCGACTGAGATAGGAGTACGGTTTAGTGTAAATATACTCCTGTGGGATGGGGCACACGGCTTAGTTCCGGCTGAGATAGGAGTACGGCTTAGTGTATATATACTCCTATGAGATGGGGCACACGGCTTAGTTCCGGCTGAGATAGGAGTACGGCTTAGTGTATATATACTCCTATGAGATGGGGCACACGGCTTAGGTCCGACTGAGATAGTAGTACGGTTTAGTGTAAATATACTCCTATGGGATGGGGCACACGGCTTAGTTCCGGCTGAGATAGGAGTACGGCTTAGTGTATATATACTCCTATGGGATGGGGCACACGGCTTAGTTCCGGCTGAGATAGGAGTACGGCTTAGTGTATATATACTCCTATGGGATGGGGCACACGGCTTAGTTCCGACTGAGATAGGAGTACGGTTTAGTGTATATATACTCCTATGGGATGGGGCACACGGCTTAGTTCCGGCTGAGATAGGAGTACGGCTTAGTGTATATATACTCCTATGGGATGGGGCACACGGCTAAGTTCCGGCTGAGATAGGAGTACGGCTTAGTGTATATATACTCCTATGGGATGGGGCACACGGCTTAGTTCAGGCTGAGATAGGAGTACGGTTTAGTGTATATATACTCCTATGGGATGGGGTATAAAAAGTGGTATAAGTATGTCGGATTCCGAACAGTTACGGGCAGATGGCGACACAATCGACGGGACAACCAGAACAATACATATGTAAAAACTTAACTCTAAGGACACAACAATGCCATGGAAACTGAGAAGAGTTGTCGTGTCGATTGATGTTACTGTCTACTGAATTGATAAAGTCTGACATACAAAATAGAATACAGAAAACACAACTGTAAATAACGACATGTTAATTGTAGAGAAGTTATAGTGTTGATGACTTGTTGTACCTCCAACATATAAGGGCTTTAAGAGGAAGACAATTATCTTCCCATGCTGTTAGCATACCCCACAACTCGATAATTTGACAGAGAATAATATTATAATTTTCTTTGTATGGGAAAATGAATATGGAAAGAGTTGATAATAATAACGAATAAAGTACATATTTTCTGAATTTTTTTTATCTATCAATAATTGTGTGAAAGAGTTGTTGAATAATTTTATCAATGTCTTATGCATATATATGTGTATATGTATATATAGATATACTTGTTTAATAATACATGTGTTATATATTTTTCAGAATGATGAATATTTTTGGAAATCTTCAGTTTAATATATAGCTTAAAAAAAATAGAATAGAGGATGAATTTCAAAAATAATTGAAGAAGTTATTCATTTCTTTGTTTAAATCTTTGAAAAAAATAAAATTCATGATATTATTTTATTAACAAGACTGGAGAATTGAGAGTTGCCTATAATGTTCCTAGTGTACCAGCGGGGATCTGTCAGAATAGAACAATCTAGAAAAAAATATGTTTACTGCCTAACATATAAAAACATCGTTTGGCCGCTGTCCAGTTACGAAAACCAGTTTAATGTCAAGAGTAAAATTATTTCAGTAGAAAATAAGTACTGGGTGAAAAAGTCAAGGTCACTACAAACTGTGATGATCGGGATCATCACCTAACCAAATTTGGCATAAGAATTCAAGAAAAAAAATATTAAAAATAAATAAATATATATATCAAGGATGAAATCTAAACAGAAAGTTTGGAAAGAAATATATGAAAACCTTTCAATATAAAAAAATAATAAAATAAAAAGAAATCAGAAGTAAGAAAATGAAGGAGGGTCGAATAAGGTCGAGTGATGATCCCTCAAGTAGTCTAAAAAGAGGAGAAATTCCAGTGTGCGGCAGTCAACAAATAAAATCAGATTCCTGCTGGACTACTTGTGTTTATTTCAATATTATAGGTAGGTCTCTGTTATTTTGCTTTATGATTTTATCTTAATAATCATTTCAAATTTCTTTAGTTTAATATGAAATTTATGTTATTAAATATCATTAGTATGGATTGTTAACAATAAAAGAAATTTTTTCCAGCATGAGAATCAGAATTAATTGAAATAAAATTTATGCATCTTAAAATGAACAAGTGAATGAAAATATTCAAATGATTAATTTTATTGATAAGCACACGGTGTATATTCATAATGACTCCTTTCCGATTAAATCGGCGTTCTTGCCTCCTTTCCGAATCAGGAAACGCAACCTTTCGGAGCTATGTTCAGACAACATGCATTTCAAACTGATTGATATGAAAACAAAAGGTATGTAAGACTTTTCTGAGCAGTTCACGGAACATTTCAATCATCATAGTAACTCAAAATAGCTTGAAAAGGGTTAATTGACCTATCTTCTGGACGAAATCTGTGACACTGTAAACGGTGAGGTGAGTGTGTCGTACATAAATCACTTTAATGTTCAAAATATGAGACAGACAATTAAATTAACACCCTTATTTTGCAATATGGTACCGTCCTTGTTCTACATTCGTATTTTGTCGATTCATATTTTCAGTAAATTTCCGAAAAATTGGTGATTTACAAAAATCAAAGAAACGCCTCTTTTCCTCCGATCAGTCGAATATAACATCTATTCTGGAAACGATTCCTTTGAGAGTGTAAAGAAACGATTCCTTTCAGAAGGTGAATCGATGATGTTTGAACAATATTATCATGATTGTGAAAACATGTAAAAGAACGTGACAAAGTCAAGAAAAAAAGTCGCACAAATAACACAGAACAATTAAAGACAGACACACAAAGAAAACTAAAATATTAATATGAAAATAAGAGCATCGGACATGCCCAATGACATGTCTAAAAATACCAAAAAACACCAACTTAATAGGCATACAAAGACGTTAGGGGATATAATAATTTCACTGTAAAGACAGTAAACTCTATTTTCGATATAAATTGTTAGCCCCTCGGTTTATCTGTTTCGTTTAAGGGTAGAATGGTCACTGGGTTTTTCATGATTGATTTCTGTCTCATTTTAGAACTGATTAAACATGAAGCGGAAGAAAAAAGGACTTTGGTTACACCCTCTTAAAAGAGTGAAATTGTCAAAAGACAAAAGACCAGAATGAATCAACAGAATCAAGAGATTCAACAACAACAAATACACAAACGACAACTCCTGTGAACCCCCCAAATTATAGATTTTCAATTTACAATAGCCCATGGAGTAGTGCTAGAAAACGGAAAAGGCGGAAGCAGTTATTTTCTAAGTCAAGGGAAGAGTAGTTGGTAGATGAAATTACCCTGATAATTCCGTCGGTTTTGAAAACATTGGAAAAGGCTGGATTGAGAGAAGATTTTTGTTTACTCTTGAAAGGCATTAGTTCTGGAACATTTCCCGTTAACAATATTGCTTTAAGATTACTACTTGATGTAGCAAAATGTGGTTCAGCAGTTTCAGAGGAGAAGATTTAAATGTGATCTTTTATCAAAATATGCCTAATTTGCATAATCGGTATAAATCGGCTGAAAGAAAAACTTCACAGAAAAACTCGGAATATATGTTAAATTACTCCCTGCCATGTAGCTGCAGTTAACATTTGAGCTCATTTTGACTTATACTAAAGCAGCAATGGACAATTAAAATTTCATCCCCCTTTTTTCTATTTTTAGCTTGGCGGCCATAATGGTTGGAAGTCGGGATCACCGGACAAAAGTTTGGAAGGGGGCCATCCAAGGACCATTCCACCAAAGTTTGGTTGCAATTGGCATAGTGGTTTCTGACGAGAAGATTTAAATGTGAAAATTTACGACGTACGATGGACGGACGACGGACGCCAAGTGATGGCAAAAGCTCACATGGCCTTTGGCCAGGTGAGATAAAAAGGATGCACTCGACTCGCAGTCGCAAGTGATGAAGCTTACCAATTGCTTGCCAATGGTCGGTGGTTCTCTCCGGGTACTCCGGCTTCCTCCACCACTAAAACTGGTCACCATGATATGGGGCATGATATAGCTGAAATATTGTTGAAAGTGGCGTTAAAACACCAAAAATCAAAATATAAAAAAATTTAAAAAAATCCACACACTGAAATGTTGTAAAGTAAATCCATGAAATCGTATGTAAGTCGAACAATGAACGGTTATCTGAAAAGAATCGTTTCCATGCTCTGAAAGGAGGCGTTCTATACTTGTTTTACAATAATCGCACTTTATGTACATGCAAACTTTGATATAAACCTATTATCTATTTCAATGGAACTGTTATTGTCTTAAAATTGTTGTGTAATTGGTTTTGATAGACATGTTACTCGAGAAACATCACGTTTTTGAAATTTTCCTTCTTGGTGTTGCGTAGATGTGTAACAAATATTTTTTGTGCGCTGAAAATAAAATCATTATCGCCCAGTGAGATCACGTAGGATCTTATTTCGATTTCTTGTATGTATATTGTGTTCCGTCATCTATGTTTTCAGTCACTAAATATGGCAATTAAAAGATAAATTGACAAAACGTACTCACCGTCTGTTGTGAAAATAAACCAAAAGTCGGAAAGGAAGCGTTTCCTGATTCGGAAAGGAGGCAAGAACGCCGATTTAATCGGAAAGAAGTTGCTATGAATAAACACCGTGAAGCATATTTTGAATGAATGTTGTACTTTATTGGTAGGAACCTATGTGAGATGGACTTTTGAGGTATACATTTGATTAATTAAAAATTGTATTTTAAAGGTGAAATTTTAAATACTTAAATTGTGTTTTTTTCTAATGTTAAAGAGATAAGAATAATAAGATGATTTAGTCTCGATTTCAATTTACTTACTATACTTTCGATTTTCATTTTTTTTATAAAGCATTGTTATACTTTCAAGCTGTTGATATTTTTCTTTTGATTCCTTTGTATACTGAAATTATTTATACTAAGTCAACAAATAAAATCAGATTCCTGCTGGACTACTTGTGTTTATTTAAATATTATAGATCCCGGTATTCCCCAAAGTGACAGGGCTCTGTCAAGGAAACCAGATCAATAACACCAAACCAGTCATTGTCACATATGTATTATTTAAAGGGGCATTAACTGCCAAAATCGTAAATTTTTGTTACCCATAAAAACTATCAGATATGATTGATGCCTTATTAAAACGTGTTTCTGTAACCTATAAATGTTATGAAATGTACGCGCATCGGGGAAGAAAGGTGCAACTGCTCGTGTTTTGAGATCTATCAAGAAATGGACGCCATCTTATTAATTATCGGCATTGTTTACGCAGTTTGCCGAATCGTCATTAAATCAGTACAACAATGCACTTATTTCTTATTTTCTGTGAACCTGGTTTTAGTTGGCGTTAATTACGGACAAAGAACCATGCAAGTTTGCAGTTAATAAGCGACAAAATACAAATTATTTGTTTTTACCTGTCACTAGTAAGGTCAGTGGCATACGGAGAAAGCGAGGTCAAATTATTTGCTTGCAAGGAAATAATAAATCGATGGTAATTTTCGTTCTCAAAAGGCGAAAAGTGGTACGATAAGCTATTTAATGTGAAATAGTTACCTTTATTTCATCATTTTAAAGCTATTTACCAATTTCCAAAACATATAATTTGTTGGTCAAAATCGTAGCTAATGCCTCTTTAAAGGCATACAAGCCGTCAGAATTGATTTTTTTATGTCTATATTAAAAGTTGCCAATATTCGATGTTTTATACTAATAAATGTTCTGAACAAGAAGCCAGGTTTAAAAATTGTGTTATAATGTCGTAATTAGTGAAAAGAATTCGAATGTCTGTTGGTGAAATCGCCATTAACACACCTAATTATAAGTCGGCTTCTTTTCCGAAGTTTACCGGATACTGATAACTGCTATAACATATCCAGAAATTGATGGTACTTTCCTCATAAATATTCATCATATTTAAATTAGATTTTGATCACGTGACTGCAGTTTTAAGCTTGATGGATCGTTTATTAGATTTGTCAAAAAATAGCCTACAGTACGGAAATTCAATGTGTCCGTCAATGATTCGAAAATTAAAATTTATTGTTTATTTCCGCAAAGTTTTTCTTCTGTCAAAATTCAAATATTTTTGTTTTGTAACGATTTTAGACATGTCTTTGATATCGCGATCATGCAACAATGATCATATTATTTTTAATGTGGGAACCCCGAGTTTAGAAGCTAGAAATATAAGGTTAGTCAATATAATTACATATATTATTGAGGAATCTAAATTAATTTCAGAAAATATGTCGCCAAATGTCATTCATTGTTAAATTTTGTGTCACACGCCACCAGTTTCATTTATTTCAGGCCAAAAAAGGGTTCGTCGCTTCGAATTTTCATTCAGTCCAGGAACCTCGAATGTTTAATTGTTTTCGTTAATTTTTATTTCATTTAATACAATGTATCATTTTCAAGTTCAGAAAATGACACGCATGCAATTATGAATGATATCGTCTATATAGATCATATGAAAATTGCAGACGTCCCGGCGTCGCCATCTTAGATATGCAAATGAGCAAAGTACCCATCATTTCTGGCTATGAATAACCAGAAAGCATGCACAGGTAAATATTGGTTAGAATTAATATAATTTAAGAAATATATCTATGAAATTGGATCCCGGGGATAATCAGTTAATATTATATAATGGTATTACACTTAAAATCGAAAATACGTGATGAAATCAATAAAAACAAACCCAAACTCTGCAAAGGGGCCCGATAAAGGGAAAATTGCAAACAAATTGTATTGCATATTGGTCTAGTGAATTTGAAAGTAGCCAAGTGTAGCTAAAACCTTTTCTGATTGACTCGACGAAAATTTGGAATCGTTAATGTGATAAATGTTTTTTATTTTCGTCCAAAAATAGTCGCCGACTTGCTTACTCATAAAAATGACCTTAACCTAATAACTGGTACCTTCAAATATAGTGATTCGTGGCTACTTAGGTATTTTCATTTCGGCAACCAGTCGTAAGATGCATCTAAATCCCATCGCATTTCGACAGACAATAAATTACAACGAGTCGTCGTGTTGCAAAGTTAAATGTTTAAACTTGAAAATAATCTTTTAACAAGATATAATTTTTACTTTTTATGAGTAAAAATAAAGAAAATCAATATTGTTTACCACTTTCCCCAGTATGAATCGTGACGGATAGTGCTCTGTCATTATGACTTGTGTTGGTTTTTAGTTGTTTATGGTTTCGATAAATCAACATGGACTTGAAGTGGCAAGACGGTGCTATTCCGGGGAAGAAGTTGAAAAAGCCCTCTAGAACACCAGAGGAGGTGTCAAAGGCTAAAAAACAATATGAAGAGAAAATATCACGGTCTTTTAAGCTCCACTGGACCACCGATCGCCCTTGGCTACGCTACGATGAACATGAACAAATGATGTATTGTACATACTGCAAAAAACAGTTGGACAAAACTGGGGCTGGGAAGTAAAAATATCTTCGGTCTAGTGTGCACTGATTCGGTCTAGTAACTTTAGCAAGTCACTGGCCCAGATGTCTAGTGGTTAAAACAGTTTTTGGCGAACGAATTAGTATAAAGCATCGAATATTGGCAACTTTTAATAAAAATAAAAACAATCAATTCTGACAGTTGGAGAGGAGAGGAATGTCCCTCAAGTTCAGATGAGGTTGAATCCCTTCAGATGCTGAGTGAAGTATGACAAAAGCCCATAAAGTCAGATGAAAGTTAATATTAAATGGCTAGATTAAACAAATAATTCCTGAAGTCCAGATGAAAAGGGGGGACATCAAAGACCAGATACAAAGGGGATCCTCTAAATAGTAGATGAAGAAGGAAACCCTATAAAGAGTAATTGGTGAAGAGGTAAAATCCCTAAATGTCAGGTAAAGAGGAGAGCCAGTAGAAAGAAAGGAACGTCTAATGAGGGGAACCAGTACAAAGAAAGGAACGTCTAAAGATAAAATCTGACAATAGTTTAAACTACTCTAAAACAGGAATAAAACACTTCTCTAAAACAAATATTGGTTTTACAATGGAAAAAACTTTTTATATGTCAAGGTCGTGATTGCTAAACATACACTAGTGAGAATCAACATATTGTTACATTTATATCTGACTGAAACAGCTGTTCATCAATCTGACTTTCGTAAAATAATTTACACATATATCTCATAAATATAAATATATATTTTAATAAGTCCATACCACGAGTGTATATCGTGACAATTGTGAAAAAAACTGGGTGAAAAAAAAGCGCTGGAACAAAATAGCAAAACAAAAAACAAAAACAAAATAAAAATATTAAAAAAAAAACAGATAAAAACCCAGAACATACTATTTTGTTACAAAAGTATAGTGACACGATGCGTGTATAACGTTTACTATAAGGTTATATTACTTTTACCTATTTTATCTTATGTTTTTATTTCATTAAAACACTTACTAGGATACATGCCACCGACAATATTATCGGCAACTGCTGTAGTTTCATCCTGTGTCTTTGGTTGTGCAGAAACATCATATTTAACTAAAATTCCAAACAGTACCAAGAAAACAAATTGGCAAATAGTCAGAAAAATTGGTAACTTTATTCTCCTTAAGTTGACCATTGTGCTTTCTCCTTATCAGTTCTGGTAGTAATATCGGATTTGAATATAAACCATACTAGATTAGATTTTAATGCAAGTAGTGTGTGTCCTCTCACAGCCAATCAAAATGGTTTCTTATGGCAACACCCATCGTAGTAAATCAACTAACCAGCTGTTGTTCTCTAAATATCCTTGACTAGTTATATATAACTGTCATGTTCAATAAATATCAGAGGTTAAAACTATCATAAAACAATACATAATTTAAATACCATTGTTTTAAATCGATGTTATATTTTATATAATGTCAGCAGATGTGTTGATAATTCAGATATACAATGTTATAGTATAATGAAGTTATAACGAGAAATGATTTAATCAAATTTACATATAATAATACATGTATATTTATTTAGAAAATACCCCTGTATCACGTACAAATATATTATTTAAAAGCTACCCATTTACAGCGTTGGTAAACATCAGCGATGCACCAATGAGTTCTAGATAACTTTAAAAAATTAAAAGTGAGCATATATAAAACATATACGAAAAAATTAATTATTTTTATTGGGTGCGCTCGTTTGGCTTTGGTGATGTACATTTCATCGTGAAGTTATGTCACGTGACTATAGCTTTGGTATTTAAGCTGGTGACATGTATTTTGAGGCATCAAGGACTCGCTATAACTGTTTGTAAAGCAGGTTTACACCGTCTTTGGTTAAGGATATCGACATGTACTTTTATCGTATGCTATATCGTATTTTTCTGGTTTATCACTGTATTGTATTATTAAAGGTTATAGCGAGTGCCATTCCTAATTATGACTCGCTTGTCTTTGTGCCCATATAATTTAATTGTTTTATATTCGGACGAACGTAGTGAGGGAGAATACAATTTAAATTAAAGTCATTATAATGACCAGGCGTAATTGTATACGTATCAATGATATCATTGTGATAAAAGTCCGTTTCATTTGGTAAAATATACTATCACACAGAAAGAAGTGTATCATTATTCAGCAAAAAACAAAATATGCTTGTCATATTATTTTAAATGGACTTAAATAAAAGTAAAATACATTTTGTATAAAAATGACATATAAATATGAGACATGAAATATTAAGCGAGTTTCTGGTCATCGAAAAGAGTCTATACACCTTGTCAGCTCATTTACAATTAAACCTGTATTAAGAGATCATCTTTGTGACAACGAAAAAGTGGTCTTTAAGAAAAGTGACCTCTTAAAAGAGGTTAAATTCATATGAAATTTTCTATGACAGAACAAGAAAAGGATGACCTTTTAATACAGGTGATCGCTTTATACAGGTGACCGCTTGAACAGGTTTGACTGTATCATGTTTATTTAGCTTGTCAAGCAAGAAACCAAGATCAGAAATAAAACTAAAAGAAAAATGGGCATAAGGGAAACAATTTCTAAATTTTGAGAACAAAAGCACACACGCTTACATTTAAAACTGTTCAGTGAGTGCTCCTGAATACACTCTTACATCTTTCAATGAGGTTTTGGGCTATCTCTCTTTGAATATGATCTTGGGTTTATCTCCATAAATGACAAGTCGTTTAATAAAAAAAATCCTTTCATCTGCCAAAAAAAACAACAAACATTTTTGTACTACCGTTATTTAATTGAAATTTTTTTTTTTGTGAGTAAGTGTTCAGCTATATCATGGAGATGACAAGTCACTTTAAGAAGAGATAGTGAGCTGTAACAGTCCACAGCTATATCATGGAGATGACAAGTCGCCTTAAGAAGAGATGGTGAGCTGTAACAGTCCACAGCTATATCATGGAGGTGACAAGTCACTTTAAGAAGACATGGTGAGCTGTAACAGTCCAGAGCTATATCATGTGGTTGATAAGTCACTTTAAGAAGAGATGGTGAGTGTAACAGTCCACGGTTATATCATGGAGGTGACAAGTCACTTTAAGAAGAGATGGTGAGTGTAACAGTCCGCAGCTATATCATGGAGATGACAAGTCACTTTAAGAAGAGATGGTGAGCTGTAACAGTCCACGGTTATATCATGGAGATGACAAGTCACTTTAAGAAGAGATGGTGAGCTGTAACAGTCCACAGCTATATCATGGAGATGACAAGTCACTTTAAGAAGAGATGGTGAGCTGTAACAGTCCACGGTTATATCATGGAGATGACAAGTCACTATAAGAAGAGATGGTGAGCTGTAACAGTCCACAGCTATATCATGGAGATGACAAGTCACTTTAAGAAGAGATGGTGAGCTGTAACAGTCAACAGTTATATCATGGAGATGACAAGTCACTTTAAGAGGAGATGGTGAGCGGTAACAGTCCACAGCTGTATCATGGAGATGACAAGTCACTTTAAGAAGAGATGGTGAGCTGTAACAGTCCACAGCTATATCATAGAGATGACAAGTCACTTTAAGAAGAGATGGTGAGCTGTTACAGTCCTTAGCTATATCATGGAGATGACAAGTCACTTTAAGAGGAGATGGTGAGCTGTAACAGTCCACAGCTATATCATGGAGGTGACAAGTCACTTTAAGAAGAGATGGTGAGCTGTAACAGTCCACGGCTATATCATGGAGGTGACAAGTCACTTTAAGAAGAGATGGTGAGTGTAACAGTCCACAGCTATATCATGGAGGTGACAAGTCACTTTAAGATGAGATGGTGAGCTGTAACAATCCACAGCTATATCACGGAGGTGACAAGTCACTTTAAGAAGAGATGGTGAGCTGTAACAGTCCACAGCTATATCATGGAGGTGACAAGTCACTTTAAGAAGAGATGGTGAGCTGTAACAGTCCACAGCTATATCATCGAGGTGACAAGTCACTTTAAGAAGAGACGGTGAGCTGTAACAGTCCACGGTTATATCATGGAGATGACAAGTCACTTTAAGAAGAGATGGTGAGCTGTAACAGTCCACAGCTATATCATGGAGATGACAAGTCACCTTAAGAAGAGATGGTGAGCTGTAGCAGTCCACAGCTATATCATGGAGATGACAAGTCACTTTAAGATGAGATGGTGAGCTGTAACAGTCCACAGCTATATCATGGAGGTGACAAGTCATTTTAAGAAGAGATGGTGAGCTGTAACAGTCCACGGTTATATCATGGAGATGACAAGTCACTATAAGAAGAGATGGTGAGCTGTAACAGTCCACAGCTATATCATGGAGGTGACAAGTCACTTTAAGAAGAGATGGTGAGCTGTAACAGTCAACAGCTATATCATGGAGATGACAAGTCACCTTAAGAAGAGATGATGAGTGTAACAGTCCACAGCTATATCATGGAGATGACAAGTCACTTTAAGAAGAGATTGTGAGCTGTAACAGTCCACAGCTATATCATGGAGATGACAAGTCACCTTAAGAAGAGATGGTGAGCTGTAACAGTCCACGGCTATATCATGGAGGTGACAAGTCACTATAAGAAGAGATGGTGACCTGTAACAGTCAACAGCTATATCATGGAGGTGACAATTCACTTTAAGAAGAGATGGTGAGCTGTAACAGTCAACAGCTATATCATGGAGATGACAAGTCACCTTAAGAAGAGATGGTGAGCTGTAACAGTCCACGGTTATATCATGGAGGGGACAAGTGACTTTAAGAAGAGATGATGAGAGTAACAGTCCACAGCTATATCATGGAGGTGACAAGTGACTTTAAGTAGAGATGGTGAGCTGTAACAATCCACAGCTATATCATGGAGATGACAAGTCACTTTAAGAAGAGATGGTGAGCTGTAACAGTCCACAGCTATATCATGGAGGTGACAAGTGACTTTAAGAAGAGATGGTGAGTGTAACAGTCCACAGCTATATCATGGAGGTGACAAGTCACCTTAAGAAGAGACGGTGATCTGTAACAGTCCACGGCTATATCATAAAGGTGACAAGTCACTATAAGAAGAGATGGTGAGCTGTAACAGTCCACATCTATATCATGGGGATGACAAGTCACCTTAAGAAGAGATGGTGAGCTGTAACAGTCCACAGCTATATCATGGAGGTGACAAGTCACCTTAAGAAGAGATGATGAGTGTAACAGTCCACATCTATATCATGGAGGTGACAAGTCACTTTAAGAAGAGATGGTGAGCTGTAACAGTCCACTGCTATATCATGGAGATGACAAGTCACTTTAAGAAGAGATGGTGAGCTGTAACAGTCCACATCTATATCATGGAGATGACAAGTCACTTTAAGAAGAGATGGGGAGCTGTAACAGTCCACAGCTATATCATGGAGATGACAAGTAACTTTAAGAAGAGATGGTGAGCTGTAACAGTCCACAGCTATATCATGGAGATGAAAAGTCACCTTAAGAAGAGATGGTGAGCTGTAGCAGTCCACAGCTATATAATGGAGATGACAAGTCACTTTAAGAAGAGATGGTGAGCTGTAACAGTCCACTGCTATATCATGGAGATGACAAGTCACTTTAAGAAGAGATGGTGAGCTGTAACAGTCCACAGCTATATCATGGAGATGACAAGTCACTTTAAGAAGAGATGGGGAGCTGTAGTAGTCCACAGCTATATCATGGAGATGACAAGTAACTTTAAGAAGAGATGGTGAGCTGTAACAGTCCACAGTTGTATCATGGAGATGACAAGTCACCTTAAGAAGAGATGGTGAGCTGTAACAGTCCACAGCTATATCATGGAGATGACAAGTCACCTTAAGAAGAGATGGTGAGCAGTAACAGTCCACAGCTATATCATGGAGATGACAAGTCACTTTAAGAAGAGATGGTGAGATGTAACAGTCCACAGCTATATCATGGAGATGACTAGTCACTTTAAGAAGGGATGGTGAGCTGTAACAGTCCACTGCTATATCATGGAGATGACAAGTGACTTTAAGAAGAGATGGTGAGCTGTAACAGTCCACAGCTATATCATGGAGATGACAAGTCACTTTAAGATGAGATGGGGAGCTGTAACAGTCCACAGCTATATCATGGAGATGACAAGTAACTTTAAGAAGAGATGGTGAGCTGTAACAGTCCACAGATATATCATGGAGATGACAAGTCACTATAAGAAGAGATGGTGAGTGTAACAGTCCACAGCTATATCATGGAGATGACTAGTCACTTTAAGAAGAGATGGTGAGTGTAACAGTCCACAGCTATATCATGGAGATAACAAGTCACTTTAAGAAGAGATGGGGAGCTGTAACAGTCCACAGTTATATCATGGAGATGACAAGTAACTTTAAGAAGAGATGGTGAGCTGTAACAGTCCACAGCTATATCATGGAGGTGACAAGTCACTATAAGAAGATATGGTGAGTGTAACAGTCCACAGCTATATCATTGAGATGACTAGTCACTTTAAAAAGAGATGGTGAGTGTAACAGTCCACAGCTATATCATGGAGATGACAAGTTACTTTAAGAAGAGATGGTGAGTGTAACAGTCCACAGCTATATCATGGAGATGGCAAGTCACTTTAAGAAGAGATTGTGAGCTGTAACAGTCCACTGCTATATCATGGAGATGACAAGTCACTTTAAGAAAAGATGGTGAGCTGTAACAGTCCACAGTTGTATCATGGAGATGACAAGTCACCTTAAGAAGAGATGGTGAGCTGTAACAGTCCACAGCTATATCATGGAGATGACAATCACCTTAAGAAGAGATGGTGAGCTGTAGCAGTCCACAGCTATATCATGGAGATGACAAGTCACTTTAAGAAGAGATGGAGAGATGTAACAGTCCACAGCTATATCATGGAGATGACAAGTCACTTAAAGAGGAGATGGTGAGCTGTAGCAGTCAACAGCTATATCATGGAGATGACAAGTCACCTTAAGAAGAGATGGTGAGCTGTAACAGTCCACAGATATATCATGGAGGTGAAAAGTCACTTTAAGAGGAGATGGTGAGCTGTAACAGTCCACAGCTATATCATGGAGATGACAAGTCACTTTAAGAGGGGATGGTGAGCTGTAACAGTCCACAGCTATATCATAGAGATGACAAGTCACTTTAAGAAGAGATGGTGAGCTGTTACAGTCCACAGCTATATCATGGTGATGACAAGTCACTTTAAGAGGAGATGGTGAGCTGTAACAGTCCACAGCTATATCATGGAGGTGACAAGTCACTTTAAGAAGAGATGGTGAGCTGTAACAGTTCACAGCTATATCATGAAGATGACTTGTCACTTTAAGAAGAGATGGTGAGTGTAACAGTCCACAGCTATATCATGGAGATGACAAGTTACTTTAAGAAGAGATGGTGAGTGTAACAGTCCACAGCTATATCATGGAGATGACTAGTCACTTTAAGAAGAGATGGTGAGCTGTAACAGTCCACAGCTATATCATGGAGATGGCAAGTCACTTTAAGAAGAGATTGTGAGCTGTAACAGTCCACTGCTATATCATGGAGATGACAAGTCACTTTAAGAAGAGATGGTGAGCTGTAACAGTCCACAGCTATATCATGGAGATGACAAGTCACTTTAAGAAGAGATGGTGAGCTGTAACAGTCCACAGCTATATCATGGAGATGACAAGTCACTATAAGAAGAGATGGTGAGTGTAACAGTCCACAGCTATATCATGGAGATGACTAGTCACTTTAAAAAGAGATGGTGAGTGTAACAGTCCACAGCTATATCATGGAGATAACAAGTTACTTTAAGAAGAGATGGTGAGTGTAACAGTCCACAGCTATATCATGGAGATGACAAGTCACTTTAAGAAGAGATGGGGAGCTGTAACAGTCCACAGCTATATCATGGAGATGACAAGTAACTTTAAGAAGAGATGGTGAGCTGTAACAGTCCACAGCTATATCATGGAGATGACAAGTCACTATAAGAAGATATGGTGAGTGTAACAGTCCACAGCTATATCATGGAGATGACTAGTCACTTTAAAAAGAGATGGTGAGTGTAACAGTCCACAGCTATATCATGGAGATGACAAGTTACTTTAAGAAGAGATGGTGAGTGTAACAGTCCACAGCTATATCATGGAGATGACTAGTCACTTTAAGAAGAGATGGTGAGCTGTAACAGTCCACAGCTATATCATGGAGATGGCAAGTCACTTTAAGAAGAGATTGTGAGCTGTAACAGTCCACTGCTATATCATGGAGATGACAAGTCACTTTAAGAAGAGATGGTGAGCTGTAACAGTCCACAGTTGTATCATGGAGATGACAAGTCACCTTAAGAAGAGATGGTGAGCTGTAACAGTCCACAGCTATATCATGGAGATGACAATCACCTTAAGAAGAGATGGTGAGCTGTAACAGTCCACAGCTATATCATGGAGATGACAAGTCACTTTAAGAAGAGATGGAGAGATGTAACAGTCCACAGCTATATCATGGAGATGACAAGTCACTTTAAGAGGAGATGGTGAGCTGTAGCAGTCAACAGCTATATCATGGAGATGACAAGTCACCTTAAGAAGAGATGGTGAGCTGTAACAGTCCACAGATATATCATGGAGATGACAAGTCACTTTAAGAGGAGATGGTGAGCTGTAACAGTCCACAGCTATATCATGGAGATGACAAGTCACTTTAAGAGGGGATGGTGAGCTGTAACAGTCCACAGCTATATCATAGAGATGACAAGTAACTTTAAGAAGAGATGGTGAGCTGTAACAGTCCACAGATATATCATGGAGATGACAAGTCACCTTAAGAAGAGATGGTGAGTGTAACAGTCCACAGCTATATCATGGAGATGACTAGTCACTTTAAGAAGAGATGGTGAGTGTAACAGTCCACAGCTATATCATGGAGATAACAAGTCACTTTAAGAAGAGATGGGGAGCTGTAACAGTCCACAGTTATATCATGGAGATGACAAGTAACTTTAAGAAGAGATGGTGAGCTGTAACAGTCCACAGCTATATCATGGAGATGACAAGTCACTATAAGAAGATATGGTGAGTGTAACAGTCCACAGCTATATCATTGAGATGACTAGTCACTTTAAAAAGAGATGGTGAGTGTAACAGTCCACAGCTATATCATGGAGATGACAAGTTACTTTAAGAAGAGATGGTGAGTGTAACAGTCCACAGCTATATCATGGAGATGGCAAGTCACTTTAAGAAGAGATTGTGAGCTGTAACAGTCCACTGCTATATCATGGAGATGACAAGTCACTTTAAGAAAAGATGGTGAGCTGTAACAGTCCACAGTTGTATCATGGAGATGACAAGTCACCTTAAGAAGAGATGGTGAGCTGTAACAGTCCACAGCTATATCATGGAGATGACAATCACCTTAAGAAGAGATGGTGAGCTGTAGCAGTCCACAGCTATATCATGGAGATGACAAGTCACTTTAAGAAGAGATGGAGAGATGTAACAGTCCACAGCTATATCATGGAGATGACAAGTCACTTAAAGAGGAGATGGTGAGCTGTAGCAGTCAACAGCTATATCATGGAGATGACAAGTCACCTTAAGAAGAGATGGTGAGCTGTAACAGTCCACAGATATATCATGGAGGTGAAAAGTCACTTTAAGAGGAGATGGTGAGCTGTAACAGTCCACAGCTATATCATGGAGATGACAAGTCACTTTAAGAGGGGATGGTGAGCTGTAACAGTCCACAGCTATATCATAGAGATGACAAGTCACTTTAAGAAGAGATGGTGAGCTGTAACAGTTCACAGCTATATCATGAAGATGACTTGTCACTTTAAGAAGAGATGGTGAGTGTAACAGTCCACAGCTATATCATGGAGATGACAAGTTACTTTAAGAAGAGATGGTGAGTGTAACAGTCCACAGCTATATCATGGAGATGACTAGTCACTTTAAGAAGAGATGGTGAGCTGTAACAGTCCACAGCTATATCATGGAGATGGCAAGTCACTATAAGAAGAGATTGTGAGCTGTAACAGTCCACTGCTATATCATGGAGATGACAAGTCACTTTAAGAAGAGATGGTGAGCTGTAACAGTCCACAGCTATATCATGGAGATGACAAGTCACTTTAAGATGAGATGGGGAGCTGTAACAGTCCACAGCTATATCATGGAGATGACAAGTAACTTTAAGAAGAGATGGTGAGCTGTAACAGTCCACAGCTATATCATGGAGATGACAAGTCACTATAAGAAGAGATGGTGAGTGTAACAGTCCACAGCTATATCATGGAGATGACTAGTCACTTTAAAAAGAGATGGTGAGTGTAACAGTCCACAGCTATATCATGGAGATAACAAGTTACTTTAAGAAGAGATGGTGAGTGTAACAGTCCACAGCTATATCATGGAGATGACAAGTCACTTTAAGAAGAGATGGGGAGCTGTAACAGTCCACAGCTATATCATGGAGATGACAAGTAACTTTAAGAAGAGATGGTGAGCTGTAACAGTCCACAGCTATATCATGGAGATGACAAGTCACTATAAGAAGATATGGTGAGTGTAACAGTCCACAGCTATATCATGGAGATGACTAGTCACTTTAAAAAGAGATGGTGAGTGTAACAGTCCACAGCTATATCATGGAGATGACAAGTTACTTTAAGAAGAGATGGTGAGTGTAACAGTCCACAGCTATATCATGGAGATGACTAGTCACTTTAAGAAGAGATGGTGAGCTGTAACAGTCCACAGCTATATCATGGAGATGGCAAGTCACTTTAAGAAGAGATTGTGAGCTGTAACAGTCCACTGCTATATCATGGAGATGACAAGTCACTTTAAGAAGAGATGGTGAGCTGTAACAGTCCACAGTTGTATCATGGAGATGACAAGTCACCTTAAGAAGAGATGGTGAGCTGTAACAGTCCACAGCTATATCATGGAGATGACAATCACCTTAAGAAGAGATGGTGAGCTGTAACAGTCCACAGCTATATTATGGAGATGACAAGTCACTTTAAGAAGAGATGGAGAGATGTAACAGTCCACAGCTATATCATGGAGATGACAAGTCACTTTAAGAGGAGATGGTGAGCTGTAACAGTCAACAGCTATATCATGGAGATGACAAGTCACCTTAAGAAGAGATGGTGAGCTGTAACAGTCCACAGATATATCATGGAGGTGAAAAGTCACTTTAAGAGGAGATGGTGAGCTGTAACAGTCCACAGCTATATCATGGAGATGACAAGTCACTTTAAGAGGAGATGGTGAGCTGTAACAGTCCACAGCTATATCATAGAGATGACAAGTCACTCTAAGAAGAGATGGTGAGCTGTTACAGTCCACAGCTATATCATGGAGATGACAAGTCACTTTAAGAGGAGATGGTGAGCTGTAACAGTCCACAGCTATATCATGGAGGTGACAAGTCACTTTAAGAAGAGATGGTGAGCTGTAACAGTTCACAGCTATATCATGGAGATGACTAGTCACTTTAAGAAGAGATGGTGAGTGTAACAGTCCACAGCTATATCATGGAGATGACAAGTTACTTTAAGAAGAGATGGTGAGTGTAACAGTCCACAGCTATATCATGGAGATAACAAGTTACTTTAAGAAGAGATGGTGAGTGTAACAGTCCACAGCTATATCATGGAGATGACAAGTCACTTTAAGAAGAGATGGGGAGCTGTAACAGTCCACAGCTATATCATGGAGATGACAAGTAACTTTAAGAAGAGATGGTGAGCTGTAACAGTCCACAGCTATATCATGGAGATGACAAGTCACTATAAGAAGATATGGTGAGTGTAACAGTCCACAGCTATATCATGGAGATGACTAGTCACTTTAAAAAGAGATGGTGAGTGTAACAGTCCACAGCTATATCATGGAGATGACAAGTTACTTTAAGAAGAGATGGTGAGTGTAACAGTCCACAGCTATATCATGGAGATGACTAGTCACTTTAAGAAGAGATGGTGAGCTGTAACAGTCCACAGCTATATCATGGAGATGGCAAGTCACTTTAAGAAGAGATTGTGAGCTGTAACAGTCCACTGCTATATCATGGAGATGACAAGTCACTTTAAGAAGAGATGGTGAGCTGTAACAGTCCACAGTTGTATCATGGAGATGACAAGTCACCTTAAGAAGAGATGGTGAGCTGTAACAGTCCACAGCTATATCATGGAGATGACAATCACCTTAAGAAGAGATGGTGAGCTGTAACAGTCCACAGCTATATTGTGGAGATGACAAGTCACTTTAAGAAGAGATGGAGAGATGTAACAGTCCACAGCTATATCATGGAGATGACAAGTCACTTTAAGAGGAGATGGTGAGCTGTAGCAGTCAACAGCTATATCATGGAGATGACAAGTCACCTTAAGAAGAGATGGTGAGCTGTAACAGTCCACAGATATATCATGGAGGTGAAAAGTCACTTTAAGAGGAGATGGTGAGCTGTAACAGTCCACAGCTATATCATGGAGATGACAAGTCACTTTAAGAGGAGATGGTGAGCTGTAACAGTCCACAGCTATATCATAGAGATGACAAGTCACTCTAAGAAGAGATGGTGAGCTGTTACAGTCCACAGCTATATCATGGAGATGACAAGTCACTTTAAGAGGAGATGGTGAGCTGTAACAGTCCACAGCTATATCATGGAGGTGACAAGTCACTTTAAGAAGAGATGGTGAGCTGTAACAGTTCACAGCTATATCATGGAGATGACTAGTCACTTTAAGAAGAGATGGTGAGTGTAACAGTCCACAGCTATATCATGGAGATGACAAGTTACTTTAAGAAGAGATGGTGAGCTGTAACAGTCCACAGCTATATCATGGAGATGACTAGTCACTTTAAGAAGAGATGGTGAGCTGTAACAGTCCACAGCTATATCATGGAGATGGCAAGTCACTTTAAGAAGAGATTGTGAGCTGTAACAGTTCACTGCTATATCATGGAGATGACAAGTCACTTTAAGAAGAGATGGTGAGCTGTAACAGTCCACAGTTGTATCATGGAGATGACAAGTCACCTTAATAAGAGATGGTGACCTGTAACAGTCCACAGCTATATCATGGAGATGACAATCACCTTAAGAAGAGATGGTGAGCTGTAACAGTCCACAGCTATATCATGGAGATGACAAGTCACTTTAAGAAGAGATGGAGAGATGTATCAGTCCACAGCTATATCATGGAGATGACAAGTCACTTTAAGAGGAGATGGTGAGCTGTAGCAGTCAACAGCTATATCATGGAGATGACAAGTCACCTTAAGAAGAGATGGTGAGCTGTAACAGTCCACAGATATATCATGGAGGTGAAAAGTCACTTTAAGAGCAGATGGTGAGCTGTAACAGTCCACAGCTATATCATGGAGATGACAAGTCACTTTAAGAGGAGATGGTGAGCTGTAGCAGTCCACAGCTATATCATAGAGATGACAAGTCACTTTAAGAAGAGATGGTGAGCTGTTACAGTCCACAGCTATATCATGGAGATGACAAGTCACTTTAAGAGGAGATGGTGAGCTGTAACAGTCCACAGCTATATCATGGAGATGACAAGTCACTATAAGAAGATATGGTGAGTGTAACAGTCCACAGCTATATCATGGAGATGACTAGTCACTTTAAGAAGAGATGGTGAGTGTAACAGTCCACAGCTATATCATGGAGATGACAAGTCACTTTAAGAAGAGATGGTGAGTGTAACAGTCCACAGCTATATCATGGAGATGACTAGTCACTTTAAGAAGAGATGGTGAGCTGTAACAGTCAACAGCTATATCATGGAGATGGCAAGTCACTTTAAGAAGAGATTGTGAGCTGTAACAGTCCACTGCTATATCATGGAGATGACAAGTCACTTTAAGAAGAGATGGTGAGCTGTAACAGTCCACAGTTGTATCATGGAGATGACAAGTCACCTTAAGAAGAGATGGTGAGCTGTAACAGTCCACAGCTATATCATGGAGATGACAATCACCTTAAGAAGAGATGGTGAGCTGTAACAGTCCACAGCTATATCATGGAGATGACAAGTCACTTTAAGAGGAGATGGTGAGCTGTAGCAGTCAACAGCTATATCATGGAGATGACAAGTCACCTTAAGAAGAGATGGTGAGCTGTAACAGTCCACAGATATATCATGGAGGTGAAAAGTCACTTTAAGAGGAGATGGTGAGCTGTAACAGTCCACAGCTATATCATGGAGATGACAAGTCACTTTAAGAGGAGATGGTGAGCTGTAACAGTCCACAGCTATATCATAGAGATGACAAGTCACTTTAAGAAGAGATGGTGAGCTGTTACAGTCCACAGCTATATCATGGAGATGACAAGTCACTTTAAGAGGAGATGGTGAGCTGTAACAGTCCACAGCTATATCATGGAGATGACTAGTCACTTTAAAAAGAGATGGTGAGTGTAACAGTCCACAGCTATATCATGGAGATAACAAGTTACTTTAAGAAGAGATGGTGAGTGTAACAGTCCACAGCTATATCATGGAGATGACAAGTCACTTTAAGAAGAGATGGGGAGCTGTAACAGTCCACAGCTATATCATGGAGATGACAAGTAACTTTAAGAAGAGATGGTGAGCTGTAACAGTCCACAGCTATATCATGGAGATGACAAGTCACTATAAGAAGATATGGTGAGTGTAACAGTCCACAGCTATATCATGGAGATGACTAGTCACTTTAAAAAGAGATGGTGAGTGTAACAGTCCACAGCTATATCATGGAGATGACAAGTTACTTTAAGAAGAGATGGTGAGTGTAACAGTCCACAGCTATATCATGGAGATGACTAGTCACTTTAAGAAGAGATGGTGAGCTGTAACAGTCCACAGCTATATCATGGAGATGGCAAGTCACTTTAAGAAGAGATTGTGAGCTGTAACAGTCCACTGCTATATCATGGAGATGACAAGTCACTTTAAGAAGAGATGGTGAGCTGTAACAGTCCACAGTTGTATCATGGAGATGACAAGTCACCTTAAGAAGAGATGGTGAGCTGTAACAGTCCACAGCTATATCATGGAGATGACAATCACCTTAAGAAGAGATGGTGAGCTGTAACAGTCCACAGCTATATTATGGAGATGACAAGTCACTTTAAGAAGAGATGGAGAGATGTAACAGTCCACAGCTATATCATGGAGATGACAAGTCACTTTAAGAGGAGATGGTGAGCTGTAGCAGTCAACAGCTATATCATGGAGATGACAAGTCACCTTAAGAAGAGATGGTGAGCTGTAACAGTCCACAGATATATCATGGAGGTGAAAAGTCACTTTAAGAGGAGATGGTGAGCTGTAACAGTCCACAGCTATATCATGGAGATGACAAGTCACTTTAAGAGGAGATGGTGAGCTGTAACAGTCCACAGCTATATCATAGAGATGACAAGTCACTCTAAGAAGAGATGGTGAGCTGTTACAGTCCACAGCTATATCATGGAGATGACAAGTCACTTTAAGAGGAGATGGTGAGCTGTAACAGTCCACAGCTATATCATGGAGGTGACAAGTCACTTTAAGAAGAGATGGTGAGCTGTAACAGTTCACAGCTATATCATGGAGATGACTAGTCACTTTAAGAAGAGATGGTGAGTGTAACAGTCCACAGCTATATCATGGAGATGACAAGTTACTTTAAGAAGAGATGGTGAGTGTAACAGTCCACAGCTATATCATGGAGATAACAAGTTACTTTAAGAAGAGATGGTGAGTGTAACAGTCCACAGCTATATCATGGAGATGACAAGTCACTTTAAGAAGAGATGGGGAGCTGTAACAGTCCACAGCTATATCATGGAGATGACAAGTAACTTTAAGAAGAGATGGTGAGCTGTAACAGTCCACAGCTATATCATGGAGATGACAAGTCACTATAAGAAGATATGGTGAGTGTAACAGTCCACAGCTATATCATGGAGATGACTAGTCACTTTAAAAAGAGATGGTGAGTGTAACAGTCCACAGCTATATCATGGAGATGACAAGTTACTTTAAGAAGAGATGGTGAGTGTAACAGTCCACAGCTATATCATGGAGATGACTAGTCACTTTAAGAAGAGATGGTGAGCTGTAACAGTCCACAGCTATATCATGGAGATGGCAAGTCACTTTAAGAAGAGATTGTGAGCTGTAACAGTCCACTGCTATATCATGGAGATGACAAGTCACTTTAAGAAGAGATGGTGAGCTGTAACAGTCCACAGTTGTATCATGGAGATGACAAGTCACCTTAAGAAGAGATGGTGAGCTGTAACAGTCCACAGCTATATCATGGAGATGACAATCACCTTAAGAAGAGATGGTGAGCTGTAACAGTCCACAGCTATATTGTGGAGATGACAAGTCACTTTAAGAAGAGATGGAGAGATGTAACAGTCCACAGCTATATCATGGAGATGACAAGTCACTTTAAGAGGAGATGGTGAGCTGTAGCAGTCAACAGCTATATCATGGAGATGACAAGTCACCTTAAGAAGAGATGGTGAGCTGTAACAGTCCACAGATATATCATGGAGGTGAAAAGTCACTTTAAGAGGAGATGGTGAGCTGTAACAGTCCACAGCTATATCATGGAGATGACAAGTCACTTTAAGAGGAGATGGTGAGCTGTAACAGTCCACAGCTATATCATAGAGATGACAAGTCACTCTAAGAAGAGATGGTGAGCTGTTACAGTCCACAGCTATATCATGGAGATGACAAGTCACTTTAAGAGGAGATGGTGAGCTGTAACAGTCCACAGCTATATCATGGAGGTGACAAGTCACTTTAAGAAGAGATGGTGAGCTGTAACAGTTCACAGCTATATCATGGAGATGACTAGTCACTTTAAGAAGAGATGGTGAGTGTAACAGTCCACAGCTATATCATGGAGATGACAAGTTACTTTAAGAAGAGATGGTGAGCTGTAACAGTCCACAGCTATATCATGGAGATGACTAGTCACTTTAAGAAGAGATGGTGAGCTGTAACAGTCCACAGCTATATCATGGAGATGGCAAGTCACTTTAAGAAGAGATTGTGAGCTGTAACAGTTCACTGCTATATCATGGAGATGACAAGTCACTTTAAGAAGAGATGGTGAGCTGTAACAGTCCACAGTTGTATCATGGAGATGACAAGTCACCTTAATAAGAGATGGTGACCTGTAACAGTCCACAGCTATATCATGGAGATGACAATCACCTTAAGAAGAGATGGTGAGCTGTAACAGTCCACAGCTATATCATGGAGATGACAAGTCACTTTAAGAAGAGATGGAGAGATGTATCAGTCCACAGCTATATCATGGAGATGACAAGTCACTTTAAGAGGAGATGGTGAGCTGTAGCAGTCAACAGCTATATCATGGAGATGACAAGTCACCTTAAGAAGAGATGGTGAGCTGTAACAGTCCACAGATATATCATGGAGGTGAAAAGTCACTTTAAGAGCAGATGGTGAGCTGTAACAGTCCACAGCTATATCATGGAGATGACAAGTCACTTTAAGAGGAGATGGTGAGCTGTAGCAGTCCACAGCTATATCATAGAGATGACAAGTCACTTTAAGAAGAGATGGTGAGCTGTAACAGTCCACAGCTATATCATGGAGATGACAAGTCACTTTAAGAGGAGATGGTGAGCTGTAACAGTCCACAGCTATATCATGGAGATGACAAGTCACTATAAGAAGATATGGTGAGTGTAACAGTCCACAGCTATATCATGGAGATGACTAGTCACTTTAAGAAGAGATGGTGAGTGTAACAGTCCACAGCTATATCATGGAGATGACAAGTCACTTTAAGAAGAGATGGTGAGTGTAACAGTCCACAGCTATATCATGGAGATGACTAGTCACTTTAAGAAGAGATGGTGAGCTGTAACAGTCCACAGCTATATCATGGAGATGGCAAGTCACTTTAAGAAGAGATTGTGAGCTGTAACAGTCCACTGCTATATCATGGAGATGACAAGTCACTTTAAGAAGAGATGGTGAGCTGTAACAGTCCACAGTTGTATCATGGAGATGACAAGTCACCTTAAGAAGAGATGGTGAGCTGTAACAGTCCACAGCTATATCATGGAGATGACAATCACCTTAAGAAGAGATGGTGAGCTGTAACAGTCCACAGCTATATCATGGAGATGACAAGTCACTTTAAGAGGAGATGGTGAGCTGTAGCAGTCAACAGCTATATCATGGAGATGACAAGTCACCTTAAGAAGAGATGGTGAGCTGTAACGGTCCACAGATATATCATGGAGGTGAAAAGTCACTTTAAGAGGAGATGGTGAGCTGTAACAGTCCACAGCTATATCATGGAGATTACAAGTCACTTTAAGAGGAGATGGTGAGCTGTAACAGTCCACAGCTATATCATAGAGATGACAAGTCACTTTAAGAAGAGATGGTGAGCTGTTACAGTCCACAGCTATATCATGGAGGTGACAAGTCACTTTAAGAAGAGATGGTGAGCTGTAACAGTTCACAGCTATATCATGGAGATGACTAGTCACTTTAAGAAGAGATGGTGAGTGTAACAGTCCACACCTATATCATGGAGATGACAAGTTACTTTAAGAAGAGATGGTGAGTGTAACAGTCCACAGCTATATCATGGAGATGACTAGTCACTTTAAGAAGAGATGGTGAGCTGTAACAGTCCACAGCTATATCATGGAGATGGCAAGTCACTTTAAGAAGAGATTGTGAGCTGTAACAGTCCACTGCTATATCATGGAGATGACAAGTCACTTTAAGAAGAGATGGTGAGCTGTAACAGTCCACAGTTGTATCATGGAGATGACAAGTCACCTTAAGAAGAGATGGTGAGCTGTAACAGTCCACAGCTATATCATGGAGATGACAATCACCTTAAGAAGAGATGGTGAGCTGTAACAGTCCACAGCTATATCATGGAGATGACAAGTCACTTTAAGAAGAGATGGAGAGATGTAACAGTCCACAGCTATATCATGGAGATGACAAGTCACTTTAAGAGGAGATGGTGAGCTGTAACAGTCAACAGCTATATCATGGAGATGACAAGTCACCTTAAGAAGAGATGGTGAGCTGTAACAGTCCACAGATATATCATGGAGGTGAAAAGTCACTTTAAGAAGAGATGGAGAGATGTAACAGTCCACAGCTATATCATGGAGATGACAAGTCACTTTAAGAGGAGATGGTGAGCTGTAACAGTCCACAGCTATATCATGGAGATGACAAGTCACTTTAAGAGGAGATGGTGAGCTGTAACAGTCCACAGCTATATCATAGAGATGACAAGTCACTTTAAGAAGAGATGGTGAGCTGTTACAGTCCACAGCTATATCATGGAGATGACAAGTCACTTTAAGAGGAGATGGTGAGCTGTAACAGTCCACAGCTATATCATGGAGGTGACAAGTCACTTTAAGAAGAGATGGTGAGCTGTAACAGTTCACGGCTATATCATGGAGGTGACAAGTCACTTTAAGAAGAGATGGTGAGCTGTAGCAGTCCACCGCTATATCATGGAGGTGACAAGTCACTTTAAGAAGAGATGGTGAGCTGTAACAGTCCACAGCTATATCATGGAGGTGACAAGTCACATTAAGAAGAGATGGTGAGCTGTAACAGTCCACAGCTATATCATGGAGGTGACAAGTCACTTTAAGAAGAGATGGTGAGCTGTAACAGTCCACAGCTATATCATGGAGATGACAAGTCAGTTTAAGAAGAGATGTTGAGCTGTAACAGTCCACAGCTATATCATGGAGATGACAAGTCACCTTAAGAAGAGATGGTGAGCTGTAACAGTCCACGGCTATATTATGGAGGTGACAAGTCACTATAAGAAGAGATGGTGAGCTGTAACAGTCCACAGCTATATCATGGAGGTGACAAGTCACTTTAAGAAGAGATGGTGAGCTGTAACAGTCCACGGCTATATCATGGAGGTGAAAAGTCACTATAAGAAGAGATGGTCAGCTGTAACAGTCCACAGCTATATCATGGAGGTGACAAGTCACTTTAAGAAGAGATGGTGAGCTGTAACAGTCCACAGCTATATCATGGAGATGACAAGTCACCTTAAGAAGAGATGGTGAGCTGTAACAGTCCACAGCTATATCATGGAGATGACAAGTCACCTTAAGAAAAGATGGTGAACTGTAACAGTCCACAGCTATATCATGGAGGTGACAAGTCACTATAAGAAGAGATGGTGAGTGTAACAGTCCACAGCTATATCATGGAGATGACTAGTCACTTTAAGAAGAGATGGGGAGCTGTAACAGTCCACAGCTATATCATGGAGATGACAAGTAACTTTAAGAAGAGATGGTGAGCTGTAACAGTCCACAGCTATATCATGGAGATGACAAGTCACTATAAGAAGAGATGGTGAGTGTAACAGTCCACAGCTATATCATGGAGATGACAAGTCACCTTAAGAAAAGATGGTGAGCTGTAACAGTCCACAGCTATATCATGGAGGTGACAAGTCACTATAAGAAGAGATGGTGAGTGTAACAGTCCACAGCTATATCATGGAGATGACTAGTCACTTTAAGAAGAGATGGTGAGCTGTAGCAGTCCACCGCTATATCATGGAGGTGACAAGTCACTTTAAGAAGAGATGGTGAGCTGTAACAGTCCACAGCTATATCATGGAGGTGACAAGTCACATTAAGAAGAGATGGTGAGCTGTAACAGTCCACAGCTATATCATGGAGGTGACAAGTCACTTTAAGAAGAGATGGTGAGCTGTAACAGTCCACAGCTATATCATGGAGATGACAAGTCAGTTTAAGAAGAGATGGTGAGCTGTAACAGTCCACAGCTATATCATGGAGATGACAAGTCACCTTAAGAAGAGATGGTGAGCTGTAACAGTCCACGGCTATATCATGGAGGTGACAAGTCACTATAAGAAGAGATGGTGAGCTGTAACAGTCCACAGCTATATCATGGAGGTGACAAGTCACTTTAAGAAGAGATGGTGAGCTGTAACAGTCAACAGCTATATCATGGAGGTGACAAGTGACTTTAAGAAGAGATGGTGAGCTGTAACAGTCAACATCTATATCATGGAGATGACAAGTCACCTAAAGAAGAGATGGTGAGCTGTAACAGTCCACAGCTATATCATGGAGATGACAAGTCACTATAAGAAGAGATGGTGAGCTGTAACAGTCCACGGCTATATCATGGAGGTGACAAGTCACTATAAGAAGAGATGGCGAGCTGTAGCAGTCCACAGCTATATCATGGAGGTGACAAGTCACTTTAAGAAGAGATGGTGAGCTGTAACAGTCAACAGCTATATCATGGAGATGACAAGTCACCTTAAGAAGAGATGGTGAGCTGTAACAGTCCACAGCTATATTATGGAGATGACAATTCACCTTAAGAAGAGATGGTGAGTTGTAGCAGTCCACAGCTATATCATGGAGATGACAAGTCACCTTAAGAAGAGATGGTGAGCTGTAACAGTCCACGGCTATATCATGGAGGTGAAAAGTCACTATAAGAAGAGATGGTCAGCTGTAACAGTCCACAGCTATATCATGGAGGTGACAAGTCACTTTAAGAAGAGATGGTGAGCTGTAACAGTCCACAGCTATATCATGGAGATGACAAGTCACCTTAAGAAGAGATGGTGAGCTGTAACAGTCCACAGCTATATTATGGAGATGACAAGTCACCTTAAGAAAAGATGGTGAGCTGTAACAGTCCACAGCTATATCATGGAGGTGACAAGTCACTATAAGAAGAGATGGTGAGTGTAACAGTCCACAGCTATATCATGGAGATGACTAGTCACTTTAAGAAGAGATGGGGAGCTGTAACAGTCCACAGCTATATCATGGAGATGACAAGTAACTTTAAGAAGAGATGGTGAGCTGTAACAGTCCACAGCTATATCATGGAGATGACAAGTCACTATAAGAAGAGATGGTGAGTGTAACAGTCCACAGCAATATCATGGAGATGACTAGTCACTTTAAGAAGAGATGGGGAGCTGTAACAGTCCACAGCTATATCATGGAGATGACAAGTAACTTTAAGAAGAGATGGTGAGCTGTAACAGTCCACAGCTATATCATGGAGATGACAAGTCACTATAAGAAGAGATGGTGAGTGTAACAGTCCACAGCAATATCATGGAGATGACTAGTCACTTTAAGAAGAGATGGTGAGTGTAACAGTCCACAGCTATATCATGGAGATGACAAGTCACTTTAAGAAGAGATGGTGAGTGTAACAGTCCACAGCTATATCATGGAGATGACTAGTCACTTTAAGAAGAGATGGTGAGCTGTAACAGTCCACAGCTATATCATGGAGATGGCAAGTCACTTTAAGAAGAGATTGTGAGCTGTAACAGTCCACTGCTATATCATGGAGATGACAAGTCACTTTAAGAAGAGATGGTGAGCTGTAACAGTCCACAGTTGTATCATGGAGATGACAAGTCACCTTAAGAAGAGATGGTGAGCTGTAACAGTTCACAGCTATATCATGGAGATGACAATCACCTTAAGAAGAGATGGTGAGCTGTAACAGTCCACAGCTATATCATGGAGATGACAAGTCACTTTAAGAAGAGATGGATAGATGTAACAGTCCACAGCTATATCATGGAGATGACAAGTCACTTTAAGAGGAGATGGTGAGCTGTAGCAGTCAACAGCTATATCATGGAGATGACAAGTCACCTTAAGAAGAGATGGTGAGCTGTAACAGTCCACAGATATATCATGGAGGTGAAAAGTCACTTTAAGAGGAGATGGTGAGCTGTAACAGTCCACAGCTATATCATGGAGATGACAAGTCACTTTAAGAGGAGATGGTGAGCTGTAACAGTCCACAGCTATATCATAGAGATGACAAGTCACTTTAAGAAGAGATGGTGAGCTGTTACAGTCCACAGCTATATCATGGAGATGACAAGTCACTTTAAGAGGAGATGGTGAGCTGTAACAGTCCACAGCTATATCATGGAGGTGACAAGTCACTTTAAGAAGAGATGGTGAGCTGTAACAGTTCACAGCTATATCATGGAGATGACTAGTCACTTTAAGAAGAGATGGTGAGTGTAACAGTCCACAGCTATATCATGGAGATGACAAGTTACTTTAAGAAGAGATGGTGAGTGTAACAGTCCACAGCTATATCATGGAGATGACTAGTCACTTTAAGAAGAGATGGTGAGCTGTAACAGTCCACAGATATATCATGGAGATGGCAAGTCACTTTAAGAAGAGATTGTGAGCTGTAACAGTCCACTGCTATATCATGGAGATGACAAGTCACTTTAAGAAGAGATGGTGAGCTGTAACAGTCCACAGTTGTATCATGGAGATGACAAGTCACCTTAAGAAGAGATGGTGAGCTGTAACAGTCCACAGCTATATCATGGAGATGACAATCACCTTAAGAAGAGATGGTGAGCTGTAACAGTCCACAGCTATATCATGGAGATGACAAGACACTTTAAGAAGAGATGGAGAGATGTAACAGTCCACAGCTATATCATGGAGATGACAAGTCACTTTAAGAGGAGATGGTGAGCTGTAACAGTCAACAGCTATATCATGGAGATGACAAGTCACCTTAAGAAGAGATGGTGAGCTGTAACAGTCCACAGATATATCATGGAGGTGAAAAGTCACTTTAAGAGGAGATGGTGAGCTGTAACAGTCCACAGCTATATCATGGAGATGACAAGTCACTTTAAGAGGAGATGGTGAGCTGTAACAGTCCACAGCTATATCATAGAGATGACAAGTCACTTTAAGAAGAGATTGTGAGCTGTTACAGTCCACAGCTATATCATGGAGATGACAAGTCACTTTAAGAGGAGATGGTGAGCTGTAACAGTCCACAGCTATATCATGGAGGTGACAAGTCACTTTAAGAAGAGATGGTGAGCTGTAACAGTTCACGGCTATATCATGGAGGTGACAAGTCACTTTAAGAAGAGATGGTGAGCTGTAGCAGTCCACCGCTATATCATGGAGGTGACAAGTCACTTTAAGAAGAGATGGTGAGCTGTAACAGTCCACAGCTATATCATGGAGGTGACAAGTCACATTAAGAAGAGATGGTGAGCTGTAACAGTCCACAGCTATATCATGGAGGTGACAAGTCACTTTAAGAAGAGATGGTGAGCTGTAACAGTCCACAGCTATATCATGGAGATGACAAGTCAGTTTAAGAAGAGATGGTGAGCTGTAACAGTCCACAGCTATATCATGGAGATGACAAGTCACCTTAAGAAGAGATGGTGAGCTGTAACAGTCCACGGCTATATCATGGAGGTGACAAGTCACTATAAGAAGAGATGGTGAGCTGTAATAGTCCACAGCTATATCATGGAGGTGACAAGTCACTTTAAGAAGAGATGGTGAGCTGTAACAGTCAACAGCTATATCATGGAGGTGACAAGTGACTTTAAGAAGAGATGGTGAGCTGTAACAGTCAACATCTATATCATGGAGATGACAAGTCACCTAAAGAAGAGATGGTGAGCTGTAACAGTCCACAGATATATCATGGAGATGACAAGTCACTATAAGAAGAGATGGTGAGCTGTAACAGTCCACCGCTATATCATGGAGGTGACAAGTCACTATAAGAAGAGATGGCGAGCTGTAGCAGTCCACAGCTATATCATGGAGGTGACAAGTCACTTTAAGAAGAGATGGTGAGCTGTAACAGTCAACAGCTATATCATGGAGATGACAAGTCACCTTAAGAAGAGATGGTGAGCTGTAACAGTCCACAGCTATATTATGGAGATGACAATTCACCTTAAGAAGAGATGGTGAGCTGTAGCAGTCCACAGCTATATCATGGAGATGACAAGTCACCTTAAGAAGAGATGGTGAGCTGTAACAGTCCACGGCTATATCATGGAGGTGAAAAGTCACTATAAGAAGAGATGGTGAGCTGTAACAGTCCACAGCTATATCATGGAGGTGACAAGTCACTTTAAGAAGAGATGGTGAGCTGTAACAGTCCACAGCTATATCATGGAGATGACAATTCACCTTAAGAAGAGATGGTGAGCTGTAACAGTCCACAGCTATATCATGGAGATGACAAGTCACCTTAAGAAGAGATGGTGAGCTGTAACAGTCCACAGTTGTATCATGGAGATGACAAGTCACCTTAAGAAGAGATGGTGAGCTGTAACAGTCCACAGCTATATCATGGAGATGACAATCACCTTAAGAAGAGATGGTGAGCTGTAACAGTCCACAGCTATATCATGGAGATGACAAGACACTTTAAGAAGAGATGGAGAGATGTAACAGTCCACAGCTATATCATGGAGATGACAAGTCACTTTAAGAGGAGATGGTGAGCTGTAACAGTCAACAGCTATATCATGGAGATGACAAGTCACCTTAAGAAGAGATGGTGAGCTGTAACAGTCCACAGATATATCATGGAGGTGAAAAGTCACTTTAAGAGGAGATGGTGAGCTGTAACAGTCCACAGCTATATCATGGAGATGACAAGTCACTTTAAGAGGAGATGGTGAGCTGTAACAGTCCACAGCTATATCATAGAGATGACAAGTCACTTTAAGAAGAGATGGTGAGCTGTTACAGTCCACAGCTATATCATGGAGATGACAAGTCACTTTAAGAGGAGATGGTGAGCTGTAACAGTCCACAGCTATATCATGGAGGTGACAAGTCACTTTAAGAAGAGATGGTGAGCTGTAACAGTTCACGGCTATATCATGGAGGTGACAAGTCACTTTAAGAAGAGATGGTGAGCTGTAGCAGTCCACCGCTATATCATGGAGGTGACAAGTCACTTTAAGAAGAGATGGTGAGCTGTAACAGTCCACAGCTATATCATGGAGGTGACAAGTCACTTTAAGAAGAGATGGTGAGCTGTAACAGTCAACAGCTATATCATGGAGATGACAAGTCACCTTAAGAAGAGATGGTGAGCTGTAACAGTCCACAGCTATATTATGGAGATGACAATTCACCTTAAGAAGAGATGGTGAGCTGTAGCAGTCCACAGCTATATCATGGAGATGACAAGTCACCTTAAGAAGAGATGGTGAGCTGTAACAGTCCACGGCTATATCATGGAGGTGAAAAGTCACTATAAGAAGAGATGGTCAGCTGTAACAGTCCACAGCTATATCATGGAGGTGACAAGTCACTTTAAGAAGAGATGGTGAGCTGTAACAGTCCACAGCTATATCATGGAGATGACAAGTCACCTTAAGAAGAGATGGTGAGCTGTAACAGTCCACAGCTATATCATGGAGATGACAAGTCACCTTAAGAAAAGATGGTGAGCTGTAACAGTCCACAGCTATATCATGTAGGTGACAAGTCACTATAAGAGGAGATGGTGAGTGTAACAGTCCACAGCTATATCATGGAGATGACTAGTCACTTTAAGAAGAGATGGGGAGCTGTAACAGTCCACAGCTATATCATGGAGATGACAAGTAACTTTAAGAAGAGATGGTGAGCTGTAACAGTCCACAGCTATATCATGGAGATGACAAGTCACTATTAGAAGAGATGGTGAGTGTAACAGTCCACAGCAATATCATGGAGATGACTAGTCACTTTAAGAAGAGATGGGGAGCTGTAACAGTCCACAGCTATATCATGGAGATGACAAGTAACTTTAAGAAGAGATGGTGAGCTGTAACAGTCCACAGCTATATCATGGAGATGACAAGTCACTATAAGAAGAGATGGTGAGTGTAACAGTCCACAGCAATATCATGGAGATGACTAGTCACTTTAAGAAGAGATGGTGAGTGTAACAGTCCACAGCTATATCATGGAGATGACAAGTTACTTTAAGAAGAGATGGTGAGTGTAACAGTCCACAGCTATATCATGGAGATGACAAGTCACTATAAGAAGAGATGGTGAGCTGTAACAGTCCACGGCTATATCATGGAGGTGACAAGTCACTATAAGAAGAGATGGCGAGCTGTAGCAGTCCACAGCTATATCATGGAGGTGACAAGTCACTTTAAGAAGAGATGGTGAGCTGTAACAGTCAACAGCTATATCATGGAGATGACAAGTCACCTTAAGAAGAGATGGTGAGCTGTAACAGTCCACAGCTATATTATGGAGATGACAATTCACCTTAAGAAGAGATGGTGAGCTGTAGCAGTCCACAGCTATATCATGGAGATGACAAGTCACCTTAAGAAGAGATGGTGAACTGTAACAGTCCACGGCTATATCATGGAGGTGAAAAGTCACTATAAGAAGAGATGGTCAGCTGTAACAGTCCACAGCTATATCATGGAGGTGACAAGTCACTTTAAGAAGAGATGGTGAGCTGTAACAGTCCACAGCTATATCATGGAGATGACAAGTCACCTTAAGAAGAGATGGTGAGCTGTAACAGTCCACAGCTATATCATGGAGATGACAAGTCACCTTAAGAAAAGATGGTGAGCTGTAACAGTCCACAGCTATATCATGGAGGTGACAAGTCACTATAAGAAGAGATGGTGAGTGTAACAGTCCACAGCTATATCATGGAGATGACTAGTCACTTTAAGAAGAGATGGGGAGCTGTAACAGTCCACAGCTATATCATGGAGATGACAAGTAATTTTAAGAAGAGATGGTGAGCTGTAACAGTCCACAGCTATATCATGGAGATGACAAGTCACTATAAGAAGAGATGGTGAGTGTAACAGTCCACAGCAATATCATGGAGATGACTAGTCACTTTAAGAAGAGATGGGGAGCTGTAACAGTCCACAGCTATATCATGGAGGTGACAAGTAACTTTAAGAAGAGATGGTGAGCTGTAACAGTCCACAGCTATATCATGGAGATGACAAGTCACTATAAGAAGAGATGGTGAGTGTAACAGTCCACAGCAATATCATGGAGATGACTAGTCACTTTAAGAAGAGATGGTGAGTGTAACAGTCCACAGCTATATCATGGAGATGACAAGTTACTTTAAGAAGAGATGGTGAGTGTAACAGTCCACAGCTATATTATGGAGATGACTAGTCACTATAAGAAGAGATGTTGAGCTGTAACAGTCCACAGCTATATCATGGAGATGGCAAGTCACTTTAAGAAGAGATTGTGAGCTGTAACATTCCATTGCTATATCATGGAGATGACAAGTCACTTTAAGAAGAGATGGTGAGCTGTAACAGTCCACAGTTGTATCATGGAGATGGCAAGTCACCTTAAGAAGAGATGGTGAGCTGTAACAGTCCACAGCTATATCATGGAGATGACAAGTCACTTTAAGAAGAGATGTTGAGCTGTAACAGTCCACAGCTATATCATGGAGATGGCAAGTCACTTTAAGAAGAGATTGTGAGCTGTAACATTCCATTGCTATATCATGGAGATGACAAGTCACTTTAAGAAGAGATGGTGAGCTGTAACAGTCCACAGTTGTATCATGGAGATGGCAAGTCACCTTAAGAAGAGATGGGGAGCTGTAACAGTCCACAGCTATATCATGGAGATGACAAGTCACTTTAAGAAGAGATGGTGAGATGTAACAGTCCACAGCTATATCATGGAGATGACAAGTCACCTTAAGAAGAGATGGTGAGCTGTAGCAGTCCACAGCTATATCATGGAGATGACAAGTCACTTTAAGAGGAGATGGTGAGCTGTAACAGTCCACAGCTATATCATAGAGATGACAAGTCACTTTAAGAAGAGATGGTGAGCTGTTACAGTCCACAGCTATATCATGGAGATGACAAGTCACTTTAAGAGGAGATGGTGAGCTGTAACAGTCCACAGCTATATCATGGAGGTGACAAGTCACTTTAAGAAGAGATGGTGAGCTGTAACAGTTCACGGCTATATCATGGAGATGAGAAGTAACTTTAAGAAGAGATGGTGAGCTGTAACAGTCCACAGCTATATCATGGAGATGACAAGTCACTATAAGAAGAGATGGTGAGTGTAACAGTCCACAGCAATATCATGGAGATGACTAGTCACTTTAAGAAGAGATGGTGAGTGTAACAGTCCACAGCTATATCATGGAGATGACAAGTTACTTTAAGAAGAGATGGTGAGTGTAACAGTCCACAGCTATATCATGGAGATGACAAGTCACTATAAGAAGAGATGGTGAGCTGTAACAGTCCACGGCTATATCATGGAGGTGACAAGTCACTATAAGAAGAGATGGCGAGCTGTAGCAGTCCACAGCTATATCATGGAGGTGACAAGTCACTTTAAGAAGAGATGGTGAGCTGTAACAGTCAACAGCTATATCATGGAGATGACAAGTCACCTTAAGAAGAGATGGTGAGCTGTAACAGTCCACAGCTATATTATGGAGATGACAATTCACCTTAAGAAGAGATGGTGAGCTGTAGCAGTCCACAGCTATATCATGGAGATGACAAGTCACCTTAAGAAGAGATGGTGAACTGTAACAGTCCACGGCTATATCATGGAGGTGAAAAGTCACTATAAGAAGAGATGGTGAGCTGTAACAGTCCACAGCTATATCATGGAGGTGACAAGTCACTTTAAGAAGAGATGGTGAGCTGTAACAGTCCACAGCTATATCATGGAGATGACAAGTCACCTTAAGAAGAGATGGTGAGCTGTAACAGTCCACAGCTATATCATGGAGATGACAAGTCACCTTAAGAAAAGATGGTGAGCTGTAACAGTCCACAGCTATATCATGGAGGTGACAAGTCACTATAAGAAGAGATGGTGAGTGTAACAGTCCACAGCTATATCATGGAGATGACTAGTCACTTTAAGAAGAGATGGGGAGCTGTAACAGTCCACAGCTATATCATGGAGATGACAAGTAACTTTAAGAAGAGATGGTGAGCTGTAACAGTCCACAGCTATATCATGGAGATGACAAGTCACTATAAGAAGAGATGGTGAGTGTAACAGTCCACAGCAATATCATGGAGATGACTAGTCACTTTAAGAAGAGATGGGGAGCTGTAAAAGTCCACAGCTATATCATGGAGATGACAAGTAACTTTAAGAAGAGATGGTGAGCTGTAACAGTCCACAGCTATATCATGGAGATGACAAGTCACTATAAGAAGAGATGGTGAGTGTAACAGTCCACAGCAATATCATGGAGATGACTAGTCACTTTAAGAAGAGATGGTGAGTGTAACAGTCCACAGCTATATCATGGAGATGACAAGTTACTTTAAGAAGAGATGGTGAGTGTAACAGTCCACAGCTATATTATGGAGATGACTAGTCACTTTAAGAAGAGATGTTGAGCTGTAACAGTCCACAGCTATATCATGGAGATGGCAAGTCACTTTAAGAAGAGATTGTGAGCTGTAACATTCCATTGCTATATCATGGAGATGACAAGTCACTTTAAGAAGAGATGGTGAGCTGTAACAGTCCACAGTTGTATCATGGAGATGGCAAGTCACCTTAAGAAGAGATGGTGAGCTGTAACAGTCCACAGCTATATCTTGGAGATGACAAGTCACTTTAAGAAGAGATGGTGAGATGTAACAGTCCACAGCTATATCATGGAGATGACAAGTCACCTTAAGAAGAGATGGTGAGCTGTAGCAGTCCACAGCTATATCATGGAGATGACAAGTCACTTTAAGAGGAGATGGTGAGCTGTAACAGTCCACAGCTATATCATAGAGATGACAAGTCACTTTAAGAAGAGATGGTGAGCTGTTACAGTCCACAGCTATATCATGGAGATGACAAGTCACTTTAAGAGGAGATGGTGAGCTGTAACAGTCCACAGCTATATCATGGAGGTGACAAGTCACTTTAAGAAGAGATGGTGAGCTGTAGCAGTTCACGGCTATATCATGGAGGTGACAAGTCACTTTAAGAAGAGATGGTGAGCTGTAACAGGCCACCGCTATATCATGGAGGTGACAAGTCACTTTAAGAAGAGATGGTGAGCTGTAACAGTCCACAGCTATATCATGGAGGTGACAAGTCACATTAAGAAGAGATGGTGAGCTGCAACAGTCCACAGCTATATCATGGAGGTGACAAGTCACTTTAAGAAGAGATGGTGAGCTGTAACAGTCCACAGCTATATCATAGAGGTGACAAGTCACTTTAAGAAGAGACGGTGAGCTGTAACAGTCCACGGTTATATCATGGAGATGACAAGTCACTTTAAGAAGAGATGGTGAGATGTAACAGTCCACAGCTATATCATGGAGATGACAAGTCACTTTAAGAGGAGATGGTGAGCTGTAACAGTCCACAGCTATATCATGGAGGTGACAAGTCACTTTAAGAAGAGATGGTGAGCTGTAGCAGTTCACGGCTATATCATGGAGGTGACAAGTCACTTTAAGAAGAGATGGTGAGCTGTAACAGGCCACCGCTATATCATGGAGGTGACAAGTCACTTTAAGAAGAGATGGTGAGCTGTAACAGTCCACAGCTATATCATGGAGGTGACAAGTCACATTAAGAAGAGATGGTGAGCTGCAACAGTCCACAGCTATATCATGGAGGTGACAAGTCACTTTAAGAAGAGATGGTGAGCTGTAACAGTCCACAGCTATATCATAGAGGTGACAAGTCACTTTAAGAAGAGACGGTGAGCTGTAACAGTCCACGGTTATATCATGGAGATGACAAGTCACCTTAAGAAGAGATGGTGAGCTGTAGCAGTCCACAGCTATATCATGGAGATGACAAGTCACTTTAAGAAGAGATGGTGAGCTCTAACAGTCCACAGCTATATCATGGAGGTGACAAGTCATTTTAAGAAGAGATGGTGAGCTGTAACAGTCCACGGTTATATAATGGAGATGACAAGTCACTATAAGAAGAGATGGTGAGTTGTAACAGTCCACAGCTATATCATGGAGATGACAAGTCAGTTTAAGAAGAGATGGTGAGCTGTAACAGTCCACAGCTATATCATGGAGATGACAAGTCACCTTAAGAAGAGATGGTGAGCTGTAACAGTCCACGGCTATATCATGGAGATGACAAGTCACCTTAAGAAGAGATGGTGAGCTGTAGCAGTCCACAGCTATATCATGGAGATGACAAGTCACTTTAAGAGGAGATGGTGAGCTGTAACAGTCAACAGCTATATCATGGAGATGACAAGTCACCTTAAGAAGAGATGGTGAGCTGTAACAGTCCACAGCTATATTATGGAGATGACAATTCACCTTAAGAAGAGATGGTGAGCTGTAGCAGTCCACAGCTATATCATGGAGATGACAAGTCACCTTAAGAAGAGATGGTGAACTGTAACAGTCCACGGCTATATCATGGAGGTGAAAAGTCACTATAAGAAGAGATGGTCAGCTGTAACAGTCCACAGCTATATCATGGAGGTGACAAGTCACTTTAAGAAGAGATGGTGAGCTGTAACAGTCCACAGCTATATCATGGAGATGACAAGTCACCTTAAGAAGAGATGGTGAGCTGTAACAGTCCACAGCTATATCATGGAGATGACAAGTCACCTTAAGAAAAGATGGTGAGCTGTAACAGTCCACAGCTATATCATGGAGGTGACAAGTCACTATAAGAAGAGATGGTGAGTGTAACAGTCCACAGCTATATCATGGAGATGACTAGTCACTTTAAGAAGAGATGGGGAGCTGTAACAGTCCACAGCTATATCATGGAGATGACAAGTAACTTTAAGAAGAGATGGTGAGCTGTAACAGTCCACAGCTATATCATGGAGATGACAAGTCACTATAAGAAGAGATGGTGAGTGTAACAGTCCACAGCAATATCATGGAGATGACTAGTCACTTTAAGAAGAGATGGGGAGCTGTAACAGTCCACAGCTATATCATGGAGGTGACAAGTAACTTTAAGAAGAGATGGTGAGCTGTAACAGTCCACAGCTATATCATGGAGATGACAAGTCACTATAAGAAGAGATGGTGAGTGTAACAGTCCACAGCAATATCATGGAGATGACTAGTCACTTTAAGAAGAGATGGTGAGTGTAACAGTCCACAGCTATATCATGGAGATGACAAGTTACTTTAAGAAGAGATGGTGAGTGTAACAGTCCACAGCTATATTATGGAGATGACTAGTCACTATAAGAAGAGATGTTGAGCTGTAACAGTCCACAGCTATATCATGGAGATGGCAAGTCACTTTAAGAAGAGATTGTGAGCTGTAACATTCCATTGCTATATCATGGAGATGACAAGTCACTTTAAGAAGAGATGGTGAGCTGTAACAGTCCACAGTTGTATCATGGAGATGGCAAGTCACCTTAAGAAGAGATGGTGAGCTGTAACAGTCCACAGCTATATCATGGAGATGACAAGTCACTTTAAGAAGAGATGTTGAGCTGTAACAGTCCACAGCTATATCATGGAGATGGCAAGTCACTTTAAGAAGAGATTGTGAGCTGTAACATTCCATTGCTATATCATGGAGATGACAAGTCACTTTAAGAAGAGATGGTGAGCTGTAACAGTCCACAGTTGTATCATGGAGATGGCAAGTCACCTTAAGAAGAGATGGGGAGCTGTAACAGTCCACAGCTATATCATGGAGATGACAAGTCACTTTAAGAAGAGATGGTGAGATGTAACAGTCCACAGCTATATCATGGAGATGACAAGTCACCTTAAGAAGAGATGGTGAGCTGTAGCAGTCCACAGCTATATCATGGAGATGACAAGTCACTTTAAGAGGAGATGGTGAGCTGTAACAGTCCACAGCTATATCATAGAGATGACAAGTCACTTTAAGAAGAGATGGTGAGCTGTTACAGTCCACAGCTATATCATGGAGATGACAAGTCACTTTAAGAAGAGATGGTGAGCTGTAACAGTCCACAGCTATATCATGGAGGTGACAAGTCACTTTAAGAAGAGATGGTGAGCTGTAACAGTTCACGGCTATATCATGGAGATGAGAAGTAACTTTAAGAAGAGATGGTGAGCTGTAACAGTCCACAGCTATATCATGGAGATGACAAGTCACTATAAGAAGAGATGGTGAGTGTAACAGTCCACAGCAATATCATGGAGATGACTAGTCACTTTAAGAAGAGATGGTGAGTGTAACAGTCCACAGCTATATCATGGAGATGACAAGTTACTTTAAGAAGAGATGGTGAGTGTAACAGTCCACAGCTATATCATGGAGATGACAAGTCACTATAAGAAGAGATGGTGAGCTGTAACAGTCCACGGCTATATCATGGAGGTGACAAGTCACTATAAGAAGAGATGGCGAGCTGTAGCAGTCCACAGCTATATCATGGAGGTGACAAGTCACTTTAAGAAGAGATGGTGAGCTGTAACAGTCAACAGCTATATCATGGAGATGACAAGTCACCTTAAGAAGAGATGGTGAGCTGTAACAGTCCACAGCTATATTATGGAGATGACAATTCACCTTAAGAAGAGATGGTGAGCTGTAGCAGTCCACAGCTATATCATGGAGATGACAAGTCACCTTAAGAAGAGATGGTGAACTGTAACAGTCCACGGCTATATCATGGAGGTGAAAAGTCACTATAAGAAGAGATGGTGAGCTGTAACAGTCCACAGCTATATCATGGAGGTGACAAGTCACTTTAAGAAGAGATGGTGAGCTGTAACAGTCCACAGCTATATCATGGAGATGACAAGTCACCTTAAGAAGAGATGGTGAGCTGTAACAGTCCACAGCTATATCATGGAGATGACAAGTCACCTTAAGAAAAGATGGTGAGCTGTAACAGTCCACAGCTATATCATGGAGGTGACAAGTCACTATAAGAAGAGATGGTGAGTGTAACAGTCCACAGCTATATCATGGAGATGACTAGTCACTTTAAGAAGAGATGGGGAGCTGTAACAGTCCACAGCTATATCATGGAGATGACAAGTAACTTTAAGAAGAGATGGTGAGCTGTAACAGTCCACAGCTATATCATGGAGATGACAAGTCACTATAAGAAGAGATGGTGAGTGTAACAGTCCACAGCAATATCATGGAGATGACTAGTCACTTTAAGAAGAGATGGGGAGCTGTAAAAGTCCACAGCTATATCATGGAGATGACAAGTAACTTTAAGAAGAGATGGTGAGCTGTAACAGTCCACAGCTATATCATGGAGATGACAAGTCACTATAAGAAGAGATGGTGAGTGTAACAGTCCACAGCAATATCATGGAGATGACTAGTCACTTTAAGAAGAGATGGTGAGTGTAACAGTCCACAGCTATATCATGGAGATGACAAGTTACTTTAAGAAGAGATGGTGAGTGTAACAGTCCACAGCTATATTATGGAGATGACTAGTCACTTTAAGAAGAGATGTTGAGCTGTAACAGTCCACAGCTATATCATGGAGATAGCAAGTCACTTTAAGAAGAGATTGTGAGCTGTAACATTCCATTGCTATATCATGGAGATGACAAGTCACTTTAAGAAGAGATGGTGAGCTGTAACAGTCCACAGTTGTATCATGGAGATGGCAAGTCACCTTAAGAAGAGATGGTGAGCTGTAACAGTCCACAGCTATATCATGGAGATGACAAGTCACTTTAAGAAGAGATGGTGAGATGTAACAGTCCACAGCTATATCATGGAGATGACAAGTCACCTTAAGAAGAGATGGTGAGCTGTAGCAGTCCACAGCTATATCATGGAGATGACAAGTCACTTTAAGAGGAGATGGTGAGCTGTAACAGTCCACAGCTATATCATAGAGATGACAAGTCACTTTAAGAAGAGATGGTGAGCTGTTACAGTCCACAGCTATATCATGGAGATGACAAGTCACTTTAAGAGGAGATGGTGAGCTGTAACAGTCCACAGCTATATCATGGAGGTGACAAGTCACTTTAAGAAGAGATGGTGAGCTGTAGCAGTTCACGGCTATATCATGGAGGTGACAAGTCACTTTAAGAAGAGATGGTGAGCTGTAACAGGCCACCGCTATATCATGGAGGTGACAAGTCACTTTAAGAAGAGATGGTGAGCTGTAACAGTCCACAGCTATATCATGGAGGTGACAAGTCACATTAAGAAGAGATGGTGAGCTGCAACAGTCCACAGCTATATCATGGAGGTGACAAGTCACTTTAAGAAGAGATGGTGAGCTGTAACAGTCCACAGCTATATCATAGAGGTGACAAGTCACTTTAAGAAGAGACGGTGAGCTGTAACAGTCCACGGTTATATCATGGAGATGACAAGTCACTTTAAGAAGAGATGGTGAGATGTAACAGTCCACAGCTATATCATGGAGATGACAAGTCACTTTAAGAGGAGATGGTGAGCTGTAACAGTCCACAGCTATATCATGGAGGTGACAAGTCACTTTAAGAAGAGATGGTGAGCTGTAGCAGTTCACGGCTATATCATGGAGGTGACAAGTCACTTTAAGAAGAGATGGTGAGCTGTAACAGGCCACCGCTATATCATGGAGGTGACAAGTCACTTTAAGAAGAGATGGTGAGCTGTAACAGTCCACAGCTATATCATGGAGGTGACAAGTCACATTAAGAAGAGATGGTGAGCTGCAACAGTCCACAGCTATATCATGGAGGTGACAAGTCACTTTAAGAAGAGATGGTGAGCTGTAACAGTCCACAGCTATATCATAGAGGTGACAAGTCACTTTAAGAAGAGACGGTGAGCTGTAACAGTCCACGGTTATATCATGGAGATGACAAGTCACCTTAAGAAGAGATGGTGAGCTGTAGCAGTCCACAGCTATATCATGGAGATGACAAGTCACTTTAAGAAGAGATGGTGAGCTCTAACAGTCCACAGCTATATCATGGAGGTGACAAGTCATTTTAAGAAGAGATGGTGAGCTGTAACAGTCCACGGTTATATAATGGAGATGACAAGTCACTATAAGAAGAGATGGTGAGCTGTAACAGTCCACAGCTATATCATGGAGATGACAAGTCAGTTTAAGAAGAGATGGTGAGCTGTAACAGTCCACAGCTATATCATGGAGATGACAAGTCACCTTAAGAAGAGATGGTGAGCTGTAACAGTCCACGGCTATATCATGGAGATGACAAGTCACCTTAAGAAGAGATGGTGAGCTGTAGCAGTCCACAGCTATATCATGGAGATGACAAGTCACTTTAAGAGGAGATGGTGAGCTGTAACAGTCCACAGCTATATCATAGAGATGACAAGTCACTTTAAGAAGAGATGGTGAGCTGTTACAGTCCACAGCTATATCATGGAGATGACAAGTCACTTTAAGAGGAGATGGTGAGCTGTAACAGTCCACAGCTATATCATGGAGGTGACAAGTCACTTTAAGAAGAGATGGTGAGCTGTAACAGTTCACGGCTATATCATGGAGGTGACAAGTCACTTTAAGAAGAGATGGTGAGCTGTAACAGGCCACCGCTATATCATGGAGGTGACAAGTCACTTTAAGAAGAGATGGTGAGCTGTAACAGTCCACAGCTATATCATGGAGGTGACAAGTCACATTAAGAAGAGATGGTGAGCTGTAACAGTCCACAGCTATATCATGGAGGTGACAAGTCACTTTAAGAAGAGATGGTGAGCTGTAACAGTCCACAGCTATATCATAGAGGTGACAAGTCACTTTAAGAAGAGACGGTGAGCTGTAACAGTCCACGGTTATATCATGGAGATGACAAGTCACTTTAAGAAGAGATGGTGAGATGTAACAGTCCACAGCTATATCATAGAGGTGACAAGTCACTTTAAGAAGAGACGGTGAGCTGTAACAGTCCACGGTTATATCATGGAGATGACAAGTCACCTTAAGAAGAGATGGTGAGCTGTAGCGGTCCATAGCTATATCATGGAGATGACAAGTCACTTTAAGAAGAGATGGTGAGCTCTAACAGTCCACAGCTATATCATGGAGGTGACAAGTCATTTTAAGAAGAGATGGTGAGCTGTAACAGTCCACGGTTATATAATGGAGATGACAAGTCACTATAAGAAGAGATGGTGAGCTGTAACAGTCCACAGCTATATCATGGAGATGACAAGTCAGTTTAAGAAGAGATGGTGAGCTGTAACAGTCCACAGCTATATCATGGAGATGACAAGTCACCTTAAGAAGAGATGGTGAGCTGTAACAGTCCACGGCTATATCATGGAGGTGACAAGACACTATAAGAAGAGATGGTGAGCTGTAACAGTCCACAGCTATATCATGGAGGTGACAAGTCACTTTAAGAAGAGATGGTGAGCTGTAACAGTCTACGGTTATATCATGGAGGTGACAAGTCACTTTAAGAAGAGATGGGGAGCTGTAACAGTCCACAGCTATATCATGGAGATGACAAGTCACCTTAAGAAGAGATGGTGAGCTGTAACAGTCCACGGCTATATCATGGAGATGACAAGTCACTGTAAGAAGAGATGGTGAGTGTAACAGTCCACAGCTATATCATGGAGATGACTAGTCACTTTAAGAAGAGATGGTGAGTGTAACAGTCCACAGTTATATCATGGAGATGACAAGTTACTTTAAGAAGAGATGGTGAGTGTAACAGTCCACAGCTATATCATGGAGATGACTAGTCACTTTAAGAAGAGATGGTGAGCTGTAACAGTCCACAGCTATATCATGGAGATGTCAAGTCACTTTAAGAAGAGATTGTGAGCTGTAACAGTCCACTGCTATATCATGGAGATGACAAGTCACTTTAAGAAGAGATGGTGAGCTGTAACAGTCCACAGCTATATCATGGAGATGACAAGTCACTTTAAGAAGAGATGGGGAGCTGTAACAGTCCACAGCTATATCATGGAGATGACAAGTAACTTTAAGAAGAGATGGTGAGCTGTAACAGTCCACAGTTGTATCATGGAGATGACAAGTCACCTTAAGAAGAGATGGTGAGCTGTAACAGTCCACAGCTATATCATGGAGATGACAATCACCTTAAGAAGAGATGGTGAGCTGTAACAGTCCACAGCTATATCATGGAGATGACAAGTCACTTTAAGAAGAGATGGTGAGCTGTAGCAGTCAACAGCTATATCATGGAGATGACAAGTCACTTTAAGAAGAGATGGTGAGCTGTAGCAGTCAACAGCTATATCATGGAGATGACAAGTCACCTTAAGAAGAAATGGTGAGCTGTAACAGTCCACAGCTATATCATGGAGGTGACAAGTCACTTTAAGAAGAGATGGTGAGCTATAACAGTCAACAGCTATATCATGGAGGTGACAAGTCACTTTAAGAAGATATGGTGAGCTGTAGCAGTCAACATCTATATCAAGGAGATGACAAGTCACCTAAAGAAGAGATGGTGAGCTGTAACAGTTCACAGCTATATCATGGAGGTGACAAGTCACATTAAGAAGAGATGGTGAGCTGTAACAGTCCACAGCTATATCATGGAGGTGACAAGTCACTTTAAGAAGAGATGGTGAGCTGTAACAGTCCACAGCTATATCATAGAGGTGACAAGTCACTTTAAGAAGAGACGGTGAGCTGTAACAGTCCACGGTTATATCATGGAGATGACAAGTCACTTTAAGAAGAGATGGTGAGATGTAACAGTCCACAGCTATATCATAGAGGTGACAAGTCACTTTAAGAAGAGACGGTGAGCTGTAACAGTCCACGGTTATATCATGGAGATGACAAGTCACCTTAAGAAGAGATGGTGAGCTGTAGCGGTCCATAGCTATATCATGGAGATGACAAGTCACTTTAAGAAGAGATGGTGAGCTCTAACAGTCCACAGCTATATCATGGAGGTGACAAGTCATTTTAAGAAGAGATGGTGAGCTGTAACAGTCCACGGTTATATAATGGAGATGACAAGTCACTATAAGAAGAGATGGTGAGCTGTAACAGTCCACAGCTATATCATGGAGATGACAAGTCAGTTTAAGAAGAGATGGTGAGCTGTAACAGTCCACAGCTATATCATGGAGATGACAAGTCACCTTAAGAAGAGATGGTGAGCTGTAACAGTCCACGGCTATATCATGGAGGTGACAAGACACTATAAGAAGAGATGGTGAGCTGTAACAGTCCACAGCTATATCATGGAGGTGACAAGTCACTTTAAGAAGAGATGGTGAGCTGTAACAGTCTACGGTTATATCATGGAGGTGACAAGTCACTTTAAGAAGAGATGGGGAGCTGTAACAGTCCACAGCTATATCATGGAGATGACAAGTCACCTTAAGAAGAGATGGTGAGCTGTAACAGTCCACGGCTATATCATGGAGATGACAAGTCACTGTAAGAAGAGATGGTGAGTGTAACAGTCCACAGCTATATCATGGAGATGACTAGTCACTTTAAGAAGAGATGGTGAGTGTAACAGTCCACAGTTATATCATGGAGATGACAAGTTACTTTAAGAAGAGATGGTGAGTGTAACAGTCCACAGCTATATCATGGAGATGACTAGTCACTTTAAGAAGAGATGGTGAGCTGTAACAGTCCACAGCTATATCATGGAGATGTCAAGTCACTTTAAGAAGAGATTGTGAGCTGTAACAGTCCACTGCTATATCATGGAGATGACAAGTCACTTTAAGAAGAGATGGTGAGCTGTAACAGTCCACAGCTATATCATGGAGATGACAAGTCACTTTAAGAAGAGATGGGGAGCTGTAACAGTCCACAGCTATATCATGGAGATGACAAGTAACTTTAAGAAGAGATGGTGAGCTGTAACAGTCCACAGTTGTATCATGGAGATGACAAGTCACCTTAAGAAGAGATGGTGAGCTGTAACAGTCCACAGCTATATCATGGAGATGACAATCACCTTAAGAAGAGATGGTGAGCTGTAACAGTCCACAGCTATATCATGGAGATGACAAGTCACTTTAAGAAGAGATGGTGAGCTGTAGCAGTCAACAGCTATATCATGGAGATGACAAGTCACTTTAAGAAGAGATGGTGAGCTGTAGCAGTCAACAGCTATATCATGGAGATGACAAGTCACCTTAAGAAGAAATGGTGAGCTGTAACAGTCCACAGCTATATCATGGAGGTGACAAGTCACTTTAAGAAGAGATGGTGAGCTATAACAGTCAACAGCTATATCATGGAGGTGACAAGTCACTTTAAGAAGATATGGTGAGCTGTAGCAGTCAACATCTATATCAAGGAGATGACAAGTCACCTAAAGAAGAGATGGTGAGCTGTAACAGTTCACAGCTATATCATGGAGGTGACAAGTGACTTTAAGAAGAGATGGTGAGCTGTAACAATCCACAGCTATATCATGGAGATGACAAGTCACTTTAAGAGGAGATGGTGAGTGTAACAGTCCACCGCCATATGATGGAGGTGACAAGTGACTTTAAGAAGAGATGGTGAGCTCTAACAGTCCACAGCTATATCATGGAGATGACAAGTCACCTTAAGAAGAGATGGTGAGCTGTAACAGTCCACGGCTATATCATGGAGGTGACAAGTCACTATAAGAAGAGATGGTGAGCTGTAACAGTCCACATCTATATCATGGGGATGACAAGTCACCTTAAGAAGAGATGGTGAGCTGTAACAGTCCACAGCTATATCATGGAGGTGACAAGTCACTTTAAGAAGAGATGATGAGTGTAACAGTCCACATCTATATCATGGAGGTGACAAGTCACTTTAAGAAGAGATGGTGAGAGTAACAGTCCACAGCTATATCATGGAGGTGACAAGTCACTTTAAGAAGAGATGGTGAGCTGTAACAGTCCACAGCTATATCATGGAGGTGACAAGTCACTATAAGAAGAGATGGTGAACTGTAACAGTCAACAGCTATATCATGGAGATGACAAGTCACCTTAAAAAGAGATGATGAGCTGTAACAGTCCACAGCTATATCATGGAGATGACAAGTCACCTTAAGAAGAGATGGTGAGCTGTAACAGTCAACAGCTATATCATGGAGGTGACAAGTCACTTTATGAAGAAATGGTGAGCTGTAACAGTCCACAGCTATATCATGGAGGTGACAAGTCACTTTAAGAAGAGATGATGAGTGTAACAGTCCACAGCTATATCATGGAGGAGGTGACAAGTGACTTTAAGAAGAGATGGTGAGTGTAACAGTCCACAGCTATATCATGGAGGTGACAAGTGACTTTAAGAAGAGATGGTGAGCTGTAACAGTCCACGGTTATATCATGGAGGTGACAAGTGACTTTAAGAAGAGATGATGAGTGTAACAGTCCACAGCTATATCATGGAGGTGACAAGTCACTATAAGAAGAGATGGTGAGCTGTAACGGTCAACAGCTATATCATGGAGATGACAAGTCACCTTAAGAAGAGATGGTGAGCTGTAATAGTCCACAGCTATATCATGGAGATGACAAGTCACCTTAAGAAGAGATGGTGAGCTGTAACAGTCCACAGCTATATCATGGAGGTGACAAGTCACTTTAAGAAGAGATGATGAGTGTAACAGTCCACAGCTATATCATGGAGGAGGTGACAAGTGACTTTAAGAAGAGATGGTGAGTGTAACAGTCCACAGCTATATCATGGAGGTGACAAGTGACTATAAGAAGAGATGGTGAGCTGTAACAGTCCACGGTTATATCATGGAGGTGACAAGTGACTTTAAGAAGAGATGATGAGTGTAACAGTCCACAGCTATATCATGGAGGTGACAAGTCACTTTAAGAAGAGATGGTGAGCTGTAACAATCCACAGCTATATCATGGAGATGACAAGTCACTTTAAGAAGAGATGGTGAGTGTAACAGTCCACAGCTATATCATGGAGGTGACAAGTGACTTTAAGAAGAGATGGTGAGTGTAACAGTCCACAGCTATATCATGGAGGTGACAGGTGACTTTAAGAAGAGATGGTGAGCTGTAACAGTCCACAGCTATATCTTGGAGATGACAAGTCACCTTAAGAAGAGATGGTGAGCAGTAACAGTCCACGCTATATCATGGAGGTGACAAGTCACTATAAGAAGAGATGGTGAGCTGTAACAGTCCACATCTATATCCTTGGGATGACAAGTCATCTTAAAAAGAGATGGTGAGCTGTAGCAGTCCACAGCTATATCATGGAGGTGACAAGTCACTTTAAGAAGAGATGATGAGTGTAACAGTCCATATCTATATCACGGAGGTGACAAGTCACTTTAAGAAGAGATGGTGAGTGTAACAGTCCACAGCTATATCATGGAGGTGACAAGTGACTTTAAGAAGAGATAGTGAGCTGTAACAGTCCACAGCTATATCATGGAGGTGACAAGTCACTTTAAGAAGAGATGGTGAGCTGTAGCCGTCCACAGCTATATCATGGGGTTGACAAGTCACTTTAAGAAGAGATGGTGAGTTGTAACAGTCCACGGTTATATCATGGAGGTGACAAGTGACTTTAAGAAGAGATGGTGAGCTGTAACAGTCCACAGCTATATCATGGAGATGACAAGTCACCTTAAGAAGAGATGGTGAGCTGTAACAGTCCACGGCTATATCATGGAGATGACAAGTCACTTTAAGAAGAGATGGTGAGCTGTAACAGTCCACGGCTATATCATGGAGGTGACAAGTCACTTTAAGAAGAGATGGTGAGAGTAACAGTCCACAGCTATATCATGGAGGTGACAATTGACTTTAAGAAGAGATGGTGAGCCCTAACAGTCCACAGCTATATCATGGAGGAGAGAAGTCTCTATAAGAAGAGATGGTGAGCTGTAACAGTCAACAGCTATATCATGGAGATGACAAGTCACCTTAAGAAGAGATGGTGAGCTGTAACAGTCGACAGCTATATCATGGCGATGACAAGTCACCTTAAGAAGAGATGGTGAGCTGTAACAGTCCACAGCTATATCATGGAGGTGACAAGTCACTTTAAGAAGAGATGATGAGTGTAACAGTCCACAACTATATCATGGAGGAGGTGACAAGTCACTTTAAGAAGAGATATTGAGCTGTAACAGTCCACAGCTATATCATGGAGATGACAAGTCAGTTTAAGAAGAGATGGTGAGCTGTAACAGTCCACAGCTATATCATGGAGATGACAAGTCACCATAAGAAGAGATGGTGAGCTGTAACAGTCCACGGCTATATCATGGAGATGACAAGTCACCTTAAGAAGAGATGGTGAGCTGTAGCAGTCCACAGCTATATCATGGAGATGACAAGTCACTTTAAGAGGAGATGGTGAGCTGTAACAGTCCACAGCTATATCATAGAGATGACAAGTCACTTTAAGAAGAGATGGTGAGCTGTTACAGTCCACAGCTATATAATGGAGATGACAAGTCACTTTAAGAGGAGATGGTGAGCTGTAACAGTCCACAGCTATATCATGGAGGTGACAAGTCACTTTAAGAAGAGATGGTGAGCTGTAACAGTTCACGGCTATATCATGGAGGTGACAAGTCACTTTAAGAAGAGATGGTGAGCTGTAACAGGCCACCGCTATATCATGGAGGTGACAAGTCACTTTAAGAAGAGATGGTGAGTTGTAACAGTCCACAGCTATATCATGGAGGTGACAAGTCACATTAAGAAGAGATGGTGAGCTGTAACAGTCCACAGCTATATCATGGAGGTGACAAGTCACTTTAAGAAGAGATGGTGAGCTGTAACAGTCCACAGCTATATCATAGAGGTGACAAGTCACTTTAAGAAGAGACGGTGAGCTGTAACAGTCCACGGTTATATCATGGAGATGACAAGTCACTTTAAGGAGAGATGGTGAGATGTAACAGTCCACAGCTATATCATGGAGATGACAAGTCACCTTAAGAAGAGATGGTGAGCTGTAGCGGTCCATAGCTATATCATGGAGATGACAAGTCACTTTAAGAAGAGATGGTGAGCTCTAACAGTCCACAGCTATATCATGGAGGTGACAAGTCATTTTAAGAAGAGATGGTGAGCTGTAACAGTCCACGGTTATATAATGGAGATGACAAGTCACTATAAGAAGAGATGGTGAGCTGTAACAGTCCACAGCTATATCATGGAGATGACAAGTCAGTTTAAGAAGAGATGGTGAGCTGTAACAGTCCACAGCTATATCATGGAGATGACAAGTCACCTTAAGAAGAGATGGTGAGCTGTAACAGTCCACGGCTATATCATGGAGGTGACAAGACACTATAAGAAGAGATGGTGAGCTGTAACAGTCCACAGCTATATCATGGAGGTGACAAGTCACTTTAAGAAGAGATGGTGAGCTGTAACAGTCAACAGCTATATCATGGAGGTGACAAGTCACTTTAAGAAGAGATGGTGAGCTGTAACAGTCTACGGTTATATCATGGAGGTGACAAGTCACTTTAAGAAGAGATGGGGAGCTGTAACAGTCCACAGCTATATCATGGAGATGACAAATCACCTTAAGAAGAGATGGTGAGCTGTAACAGTCCACGGCTATATCATGGAGATGACAAGTCACTGTAAGAAGAGATGGTGAGTGTAACAGTCCACAGCTATATCATGGAGATGACTAGTCACTTTAAGAAGAGATGGTGAGTGTAACAGTCCACAGTTATATCATGGAGATGACAAGTTACTTTAAGAAGAGATGGTGAGTGTAACAGTCCACAGCTATATCATGGAGATGACTAGTCACTTTAAGAAGAGATGGTGAGCTGTAACAGTCCACAGCTATATCATGGAGATGTCAAGTCACTTTAAGAAGAGATTGTGAGCTGTAACAGTCCACTGCTATATCATGGAGATGACAAGTCACTTTAAGAAGAGATGGTGAGCTGTAACAGTCCACAGCTATACCATGGAGATGACAAGTCACTTTAAGAAGAGATGGGGAGCTGTAACAGTCCACAGCTATATCATGGAGATGACAAGTAACTTTAAGAAGAGATGGTGAGCTGTAACAGTCTACAGTTGTATCATGGAGATGACAAGTCACCTTAAGAAGAGATGGTGAGCTGTAACAGTCCACAGCTATATCATGGAGATGACAATCACCTTAAGAAGAGATGGTGAGCTGTAACAGTCCACAGCTATATCATGGAGATGACAAGTCACTTTAAGAAGAGATGGTGGGCTGTAGCAGTCAACAGCTATATCATGGAGATGACAAGTCACCTTAAGAAGAAATGGTGAGCTGTAACAGTCCACAGCTATATCATGGAGGTGACAAGTCACTTTAAGAAGAGATGGTGAGCTATAACAGTCAACAGCTATATCATGGAGGTGACAAGTCACTTTAAGATGATATGGTGAGCTGTAGCAGTCAACATCTATATCAAGGAGATGACAAGTCACCTAAAGAAGAGATGGTGAGCTGTAACAGTTCACAGCTATATCATGGAGGTGACAAGTGACTTTAAGAAGAGATGGTGAGCTGTAACAATCCACAGCTATATCATGGAGATGACAAGTCACTTTAAGAGGAGATGGTGAGTGTAACAGTCCACCGCCATATGATGGAGGTGACAAGTGACTTTAAGAAGAGATGGTGAGTGTAACAGTCCACAGCTATATCATGGAGGTGACAAGTGACTTAAAGAAGAGATGGTGAGCTCTAACAGTCCACAGCTATATCATGGAGATGACAAGTCACCTTAAGAAGAGATGGTGAGCTGTAACAGTCCACGGCTATATCATGGAGGTGACAAGTCACTATAAGAAGAGATGGTGAGCTGTAACAGTCCACATCTATATCATGGGGATGACAAGTCACCTTAAGAAGAGATGGTGAGCTGTAACAGTCCACAGCTATATCATGGAGGTGACAAGTCACTTTAAGAAGAGATGATGAGTGTAACAGTCCACATCTATATCATGGAGGTGACAAGTCACTATAAGAAGAGATGGTGAGAGTAACAGTCCACAGCTATATCATGGAGGTGACAAGTCACTTTAAGAAGAGATGGTGAGCTGTAACAGTCCACAGCTATATCATGGAGGTGACAAGTCACTATAAGAAGAGATGGTGAACTGTAACAGTCAACAGCTATATCATGGAGATGACAAGTCACCTTAAAAAGAGATGATGAGCTGTAACAGTCCACAGCTATATCATGGAGATGACAAGTCACCTTAAGAAGAGATGGTGAGCTGTAACAGTCAACAGCTATATCATGGAGGTGACAAGTCACTTTATGAAGAAATGGTGAGCTGTAACAGTCCACAGCTATATCATGGAGGTGACAAGTCACTTTAAGAAGCGATGATGAGTGTAACAGTCCACAGCTATATCATGGAGGAGGTGACAAGTGACTTTAAGAAGAGATGGTGAGTGTAACAGTCCACAGCTATATCATGGAGGTGACAAGTGACTTTAAGAAGAGATGGTGAGCTGTAACAGTCCACGGTTATATCATGGAGGTGACAAGTGACTTTAAGAAGAGATGATGAGTGTAACAGTCCACAGCTATATCATGGAGGTGACAAGTCACTATAAGAAGAGATGGTGAGCTGTAACGGTCCACAGCTATATCATGGAGATTACAAGTCACCTTAAGAAGAGATGGTGAGCTGTAATAGTCCACGGCTATATCATGGAGATGACAAGTCACCTTAAGAAGAGATGGTGAGCTGTAGCAGTCCACAGCTATATCATGGAGATGACAAGTCACTTTAAGAGGAGATGGTGAGCTGTAACAGTCCACAGCTATATCATAGAGATGACAAGTCACTTTAAGAAGAGATGGTGAGCTGTTACAGTCCACAGCTATATCATGGAGATGACAAGTCACTTTAAGAGGAGATGGTGAGCTGTAACAGTCCACAGCTATATCATGGAGGTGACAAGTCACTTTAAGAAGAGATGGTGAGCTGTAACAGTTCACGGCTATATCATGGAGGTGACAAGTCACTTTAAGAAGAGATGGTGAGCTGTAACAGGCCACCGCTATATCATGGAGGTGACAAGTCACTTTAAGAAGAGATGGTGAGCTGTAACAGTCCACAGCTATATCATGGAGGTGACAAGTCACATTAAGAAGAGATGGTGAGCTGTAACAGTCCACAGCTATATCATGGAGGTGACAAGTCACTTTAAGAAGAGATGGTGAGCTGTAACAGTCCACAGCTATATCATAGAGGTGACAAGTCACTTTAAGAAGAGACGGTGAGCTGTAACAGTCCACGGTTATATCATGGAGATGACAAGTCACTTTAAGAAGAGATGGTGAGATGTAACAGTCCACAGCTATATCATAGAGGTGACAAGTCACTTTAAGAAGAGACGGTGAGCTGTAACAGTCCACGGTTATATCATGGAGATGACAAGTCACTTTAAGAAGAGATGGTGAGCTCTAACAGTCCACAGCTATATCATGGAGGTGACAAGTCATTTTAAGAAGAGATGGTGAGCTGTAACAGTCCACGGTTATATAATGGAGATGACAAGTCACTATAAGAAGAGATGGTGAGCTGTAACAGTCCACAGCTATATCATGGAGATGACAAGTCAGTTTAAGAAGAGATGGTGAGCTGTAACAGTCCACAGCTATATCATGGAGATGACAAGTCACCTTAAGAAGAGATGGTGAGCTGTAACAGTCCACGGCTATATCATGGAGGTGACAAGACACTATAAGAAGAGATGGTGAGCTGTAACAGTCCACAGCTATATCATGGAGGTGACAAGTCACTTTAAGAAGAGATGGTGAGCTGTAACAGTCTACGGTTATATCATGGAGGTGACAAGTCACTTTAAGAAGAGATGGGGAGCTGTAACAGTCCACAGCTATATCATGGAGATGACAAGTCACCTTAAGAAGAGATGGTGAGCTGTAACAGTCCACGGCTATATCATGGAGATGACAAGTCACTGTAAGAAGAGATGGTGAGTGTAACAGTCCACAGCTATATCATGGAGATGACTAGTCACTTTAAGAAGAGATGGTGAGTGTAACAGTCCACAGTTATATCATGGAGATGACAAGTTACTTTAAGAAGAGATGGTGAGTGTAACAGTCCACAGCTATATCATGGAGATGACTAGTCACTTTAAGAAGAGATGGTGAGCTGTAACAGTCCACAGCTATATCATGGAGATGTCAAGTCACTTTAAGAAGAGATTGTGAGCTGTAACAGTCCACTGCTATATCATGGAGATGACAAGTCACTTTAAGAAGAGATGGTGAGCTGTAACAGTCCACAGCTATATCATGGAGATGACAAGTCACTTTAAGAAGAGATGGGGAGCTGTAACAGTCCACAGCTATATCATGGAGATGACAAGTAACTTTAAGAAGAGATGGTGAGCTGTAACAGTCCACAGTTGTATCATGGAGATGACAAGTCACCTTAAGAAGAGATGGTGAGCTGTAACAGTCCACAGCTATATCATGGAGATGACAATCACCTTAAGAAGAGATGGTGAGCTGTAACAGTCCACAGCTATATCATGGAGATGACAAGTCACTTTAAGAAGAGATGGTGAGCTGTAGCAGTCAACAGCTATATCATGGAGATGACAAGTCACTTTAAGAAGAGATGGTGAGCTGTAGCAGTCAACAGCTATATCATGGAGATGACAAGTCACCTTAAGAAGAAATGGTGAGCTGTAACAGTCCACAGCTATATCATGGAGGTGACAAGTCACTTTAAGAAGAGATGGTGAGCTATAACAGTCAACAGCTATATCATGGAGGTGACAAGTCACTTTAAGAAGATATGGTGAGCTGTAGCAGTCAACATCTATATCAAGGAGATGACAAGTCACCTAAAGAAGAGATGGTGAGCTGTAACAGTTCACAGCTATATCATGGAGGTGACAAGTGACTTTAAGAAGAGATGGTGAGCTGTAACAATCCACAGCTATATCATGGAGATGACAAGTCACTTTAAGAGGAGATGGTGAGTGTAACAGTCCACCGCCATATGATGGAGGTGACAAGTCACTTTAAGAAGAGATGGTGAGCTCTAACAGTCCACAGCTATATCATGGAGATGACAAGTCACCTTAAGAAGAGATGGTGAGCTGTAACAGTCCACGGCTATATCATGGAGGTGACAAGTCACTATAAGAAGAGATGGTGAGCTGTAACAGTCCACATCTATATCATGGGGATGACAAGTCACCTTAAGAAGAGATGGTGAGCTGTAACAGTCCACAGCTATATCATGGAGGTGACAAGTCACTTTAAGAAGAGATGATGAGTGTAACAGTCCACATCTATATCATGGAGGTGACAAGTCACTTTAAGAAGAGATGGTGAGAGTAACAGTCCACAGCTATATCATGGAGGTGACAAGTCACTTTAAGAAGAGATGGTGAGCTGTAACAGTCCACAGCTATATCATGGAGGTGACAAGTCACTATAAGAAGAGATGGTGAACTGTAACAGTCAACAGCTATATCATGGAGATGACAAGTCACCTTAAAAAGAGATGATGAGCTGTAACAGTCCACAGCTATATCATGGAGATGACAAGTCACCTTAAGAAGAGATGGTGAGCTGTAACAGTCAACAGCTATATCATGGAGGTGACAAGTCACTTTATGAAGAAATGGTGAGCTGTAACAGTCCACAGCTATATCATGGAGGTGACAAGTCACTTTAAGAAGAGATGATGAGTGTAACAGTCCACAGCTATATCATGGAGGAGGTGACAAGTGACTTTAAGAAGAGATGGTGAGTGTAACAGTCCACAGCTATATCATGGAGGTGACAAGTGACTTTAAGAAGAGATGGTGAGCTGTAACAGTCCACGGTTATATCATGGAGGTGACAAGTGACTTTAAGAAGAGATGATGAGTGTAACAGTCCACAGCTATATCATGGAGGTGACAAGTCACTATAAGAAGAGATGGTGAGCTGTAACGGTCAACAGCTATATCATGGAGATGACAAGTCACCTTAAGAAGAGATGGTGAGCTGTAATAGTCCACAGCTATATCATGGAGATGACAAGTCACCTTAAGAAGAGATGGTGAGCTGTAACAGTCCACAGCTATATCATGGAGGTGACAAGTCACTTTAAGAAGAGATGATGAGTGTAACAGTCCACAGCTATATCATGGAGGAGGTGACAAGTGACTTTAAGAAGAGATGGTGAGTGTAACAGTCCACAGCTATATCATGGAGGTGACAAGTGACTATAAGAAGAGATGGTGAGCTGTAACAGTCCACGGTTATATCATGGAGGTGACAAGTGACTTTAAGAAGAGATGATGAGTGTAACAGTCCACAGCTATATCATGGAGGTGACAAGTCACTTTAAGAAGAGATGGTGAGCTGTAACAATCCACAGCTATATCATGGAGATGACAAGTCACTTTAAGAAGAGATGGTGAGTGTAACAGTCCACAGCTATATCATGGAGGTGACAAGTGACTTTAAGAAGAGATGGTGAGTGTAACAGTCCACAGCTATATCATGGAGGTGACAGGTGACTTTAAGAAGAGATGGTGAGCTGTAACAGTCCACAGCTATATCTTGGAGATGACAAGTCACCTTAAGAAGAGATGGTGAGCAGTAACAGTCCACGCTATATCATGGAGGTGACAAGTCACTATAAGAAGAGATGGTGAGCTGTAACAGTCCACATCTATATCCTTGGGATGACAAGTCATCTTAAAAAGAGATGGTGAGCTGTAGCAGTCCACAGCTATATCATGGAGGTGACAAGTCACTTTAAGAAGAGATGATGAGTGTAACAGTCCATATCTATATCACGGAGGTGACAAGTCACTTTAAGAAGAGATGGTGAGTGTAACAGTCCACAGCTATATCATGGAGGTGACAAGTGACTTTAAGAAGAGATAGTGAGCTGTAACAGTCCACAGCTATATCATGGAGGTGACAAGTCACTTTAAGAAGAGATGGTGAGCTGTAGCCGTCCACAGCTATATCATGGGGTTGACAAGTCACTTTAAGAAGAGATGGTGAGTTGTAACAGTCCACGGTTATATCATGGAGGTGACAAGTGACTTTAAGAAGAGATGGTGAGCTGTAACAGTCCACAGCTATATCATGGAGATGACAAGTCACCTTAAGAAGAGATGGTGAGCTGTAACAGTCCACGGCTATATCATGGAGATGACAAGTCACTTTAAGAAGAGATGGTGAGCTGTAACAGTCCACGGCTATATCATGGAGGTGACAAGTCACTTTAAGAAGAGATGGTGAGAGTAACAGTCCACAGCTATATCATGGAGGTGACAATTGACTTTAAGAAGAGATGGTGAGCCCTAACAGTCCACAGCTATATCATGGAGGAGAGAAGTCTCTATAAGAAGAGATGGTGAGCTGTAACAGTCAACAGCTATATCATGGAGATGACAAGTCACCTTAAGAAGAGATGGTGAGCTGTAACAGTCGACAGCTATATCATGGCGATGACAAGTCACCTTAAGAAGAGATGGTGAGCTGTAACAGTCCACAGCTATATCATGGAGGTGACAAGTCACTTTAAGAAGAGATGATGAGTGTAACAGTCCACAACTATATCATGGAGGAGGTGACAAGTCACTTTAAGAAGAGATATTGAGCTGTAACAGTCCACAGCTATATCATGGAGATGACAAGTCAGTTTAAGAAGAGATGGTGAGCTGTAACAGTCCACAGCTATATCATGGAGATGACAAGTCACCATAAGAAGAGATGGTGAGCTGTAACAGTCCACGGCTATATCATGGAGATGACAAGTCACCTTAAGAAGAGATGGTGAGCTGTAGCAGTCCACAGCTATATCATGGAGATGACAAGTCACTTTAAGAGGAGATGGTGAGCTGTAACAGTCCACAGCTATATCATAGAGATGACAAGTCACTTTAAGAAGAGATGGTGAGCTGTTACAGTCCACAGCTATATAATGGAGATGACAAGTCACTTTAAGAGGAGATGGTGAGCTGTAACAGTCCACAGCTATATCATGGAGGTGACAAGTCACTTTAAGAAGAGATGGTGAGCTGTAACAGTTCACGGCTATATCATGGAGGTGACAAGTCACTTTAAGAAGAGATGGTGAGCTGTAACAGGCCACCGCTATATCATGGAGGTGACAAGTCACTTTAAGAAGAGATGGTGAGCTGTAACAGTCCACAGCTATATCATGGAGGTGACAAGTCACATTAAGAAGAGATGGTGAGCTGTAACAGTCCACAGCTATATCATGGAGGTGACAAGTCACTTTAAGAAGAGATGGTGAGCTGTAACAGTCCACAGCTATATCATAGAGGTGACAAGTCACTTTAAGAAGAGACGGTGAGCTGTAACAGTCCACGGTTATATCATGGAGATGACAAGTCACTTTAAGGAGAGATGGTGAGATGTAACAGTCCACAGCTATATCATGGAGATGACAAGTCACCTTAAGAAGAGATGGTGAGCTGTAGCGGTCCATAGCTATATCATGGAGATGACAAGTCACTTTAAGAAGAGATGGTGAGCTCTAACAGTCCACAGCTATATCATGGAGGTGACAAGTCATTTTAAGAAGAGATGGTGAGCTGTAACAGTCCACGGTTATATAATGGAGATGACAAGTCACTATAAGAAGAGATGGTGAGCTGTAACAGTCCACAGCTATATCATGGAGATGACAAGTCAGTTTAAGAAGAGATGGTGAGCTGTAACAGTCCACAGCTATATCATGGAGATGACAAGTCACCTTAAGAAGAGATGGTGAGCTGTAACAGTCCACGGCTATATCATGGAGGTGACAAGACACTATAAGAAGAGATGGTGAGCTGTAACAGTCCACAGCTATATCATGGAGGTGACAAGTCACTTTAAGAAGAGATGGTGAGCTGTAACAGTCAACAGCTATATCATGGAGGTGACAAGTCACTTTAAGAAGAGATGGTGAGCTGTAACAGTCTACGGTTATATCATGGAGGTGACAAGTCACTTTAAGAAGAGATGGGGAGCTGTAACAGTCCACAGCTATATCATGGAGATGACAAGTCACCTTAAGAAGAGATGGTGAGCTGTAACAGTCCACGGCTATATCATGGAGATGACAAGTCACTGTAAGAAGAGATGGTGAGTGTAACAGTCCACAGCTATATCATGGAGATGACTAGTCACTTTAAGAAGAGATGGTGAGTGTAACAGTCCACAGTTATATCATGGAGATGACAAGTTACTTTAAGAAGAGATGGTGAGTGTAACAGTCCACAGCTATATCATGGAGATGACTAGTCACTTTAAGAAGAGATGGTGAGCTGTAACAGTCCACAGCTATATCATGGAGATGTCAAGTCACTTTAAGAAGAGATTGTGAGCTGTAACAGTCCACTGCTATATCATGGAGATGACAAGTCACTTTAAGAAGAGATGGTGAGCTGTAACAGTCCACAGCTATATCATGGAGATGACAAGTCACTTTAAGAAGAGATGGGGAGCTGTAACAGTCCACAGCTATATCATGGAGATGACAAGTAACTTTAAGAAGAGATGGTGAGCTGTAACAGTCCACAGTTGTATCATGGAGATGACAAGTCACCTTAAGAAGAGATGGTGAGCTGTAACAGTCCACAGCTATATCATGGAGATGACAATCACCTTAAGAAGAGATGGTGAGCTGTAACAGTCCACAGCTATATCATGGAGATGACAAGTCACTTTAAGAAGAGATGGTGGGCTGTAGCAGTCAACAGCTATATCATGGAGATGACAAGTCACCTTAAGAAGAAATGGTGAGCTGTAACAGTCCACAGCTATATCATGGAGGTGACAAGTCACTTTAAGAAGATATGGTGAGCTGTAGCAGTCAACATCTATATCAAGGAGATGACAAGTCACCTAAAGAAGAGATGGTGAGCTGTAACAGTTCACAGCTATATCATGGAGGTGACAAGTGACTTTAAGAAGAGATGGTGAGCTGTAACAATCCACAGCTATATCATGGAGATGACAAGTCACTTTAAGAGGAGATGGTGAGTGTAACAGTCCACCGCCATATGATGGAGGTGACAAGTGACTTTAAGAAGAGATGGTGAGTGTAACAGTCCACAGCTATATCATGGAGGTGACAAGTGACTTAAAGAAGAGATGGTGAGCTCTAACAGTCCACAGCTATATCATTGAGATGACAAGTCACCTTAAGAAGAGATGGTGAGCTGTAACAGTCCACGGCTATATCATGGAGGTGACAAGTCACTATAAGAAGAGATGGTGAGCTGTAACAGTCCACATCTATATCATGGGGATGACAAGTCACCTTAAGAAGAGATGGTGAGCTGTAACAGTCCACAGCTATATCATGGAGGTGACAAGTCACTTTAAGAAGAGATGATGAGTGTAACAGTCCACATCTATATCATGGAGGTGACAAGTCACTTTAAGAAGAGATGGTGAGAGTAACAGTCCACAGCTATATCATGGAGGTGACAAGTCACTTTAAGAAGAGATGGTGAGCTGTAACAGTCCACAGCTATATCATGGAGGTGACAAGTCACTATAAGAAGAGATGGTGAACTGTAACAGTCAACAGCTATATCATGGAGATGACAAGTCACCTTAAAAAGAGATGATGAGCTGTAACAGTCCACAGCTATATCATGGAGATGACAAGTCACCTTAAGAAGAGATGGTGAGCTGTAACAGTCAACAGCTATATCATGGAGGTGACAAGTCACTTTATGAAGAAATGGTGAGCTGTAACAGTCCACAGCTATATCATGGAGGTGACAAGTCACTTTAAGAAGAGATGATGAGTGTAACAGTCCACAGCTATATCATGGAGGAGGTGACAAGTGACTTTAAGAAGAGATGGTGAGTGTAACAGTCCACAGCTATATCATGGAGGTGACAAGTGACTTTAAGAAGAGATGGTGAGCTGTAACAGTCCACGGTTATATCATGGAGGTGACAAGTGACTTTAAGAAGAGATGATGAGTGTAACAGTCCACAGCTATATCATGGAGGTGACAAGTCACTATAAGAAGAGATGGTGAGCTGTAACGGTCCACAGCTATATCATGGAGATTACAAGTCACCTTAAGAAGAGATGGTGAGCTGTAATAGTCCACAGCTATATCATGGAGATGACAAGTCACCTTAAGAAGAGATGGTGAGCTGTAACAGTCCACAGCTATATCATGGAGGTGACAAGTGACTTTAAGAAGAGATGATGAGTGTAACAGTCCACAGCTATATCATGGAGGAGGTGACAAGTGACTTTAAGAAGAGATGGTGAGTGTAACAGTCCACAGCTATATCATGGAGGTGACAAGTGACTATAAGAAGAGATGGTGAGCTGTAACAGTCCACGGTTATATCATGGAGGTGACAAGTGACTTTAAGAAGAGATGATGAGTGTAACAGTCCACAGCTATATCATGGAGGTGACAAGTCACTTTAAGAAGAGATGGTGAGCTGTAACAATCCACAGCTATATCATGGAGATGACAAGTCACTTTAAGAAGAGATGGTGAGTGTAACAGTCCACAGCTATATCATGGAGGTGACAAGTGACTTTAAGAAGAGATGGTGAGTGTAACAGTCCACAGCTATATCATGGAGGTGACAGGTGACTTTAAGAAGAGATAGTGAGCTGTAACAGTCCACAGCTATATCTTGGAGATGACAAGTCACCTTAAGAAGAGATGGTGAGCAGTAACAGTCCACGCTATATCATGGAGGTGACAAGTCACTATAAGAAGAGATGGTGAGCTGTAACAGTCCACATCTATATCCTGGGGATGACAAGTCATCTTAAAAAGAGATGGTGAGCTGTAGCAGTCCACAGCTATATCATGGAGGTGACAAGTCACTTTAAGAAGAGATGATGAGTGTAACAGTCCATATCTATATCACGGAGGTGACAAGTCACTTTAAGAAGAGATGGTGAGTGTAACAGTCCACAGCTATATCATGGAGGTGACAAGTGACTTTAAGAAGAGATAGTGAGCTGTAACAGTCCACAGCTATATCATGGAGGTGACAAGTCACTTTAAGAAGAGATGGTGAGCTGTAGCCGTCCACAGCTATATCATGGGGTTGACAAGTCACTTTAAGAAGAGATGGTGAGTTGTAACAGTCCACGGTTATATCATGGAGGTGACAAGTGACTATAAGAAGAGATGGTGAGCTGTAACAGTCCACAGCTATATCATGGAGATGACAAGTCACCTTAAGAAGAGATGGTGAGCTGTAACAGTCCACGGCTATATCATGGAGATGACAAGTCACTTTAAGAAGAGATGGTGAGCTGTAACAGTCCACGGCTATATCATGGAGGTGACAAGTCACTTTAAGAAGAGATGGTGAGAGTAACAGTCCACAGCTATATCATGGAGGTGACAATTGACTTTAAGAAGAGATGGTGAGCCCTAACAGTTCACAGCTATATCATGGAGGAGAGAAGTCTCTATAAGAAGAGATGGTGAGCTGTAACAGTCAACAGCTATATCATGGAGATGACAAGTCACCTTAAGAAGAGATGGTGAGCTGTAACAGTCCACAGCTATATCATGGCGATGACAAGTCACCTTAAGAAGAGATGGTGAGCTGTATCAGTCCACAGCTATATCATGGAGGTGACAAGTCACTTTAAGAAGAGATGATGAGTGTAACAGTCCACAACTATATCATGGAGGAGGTGACAAGTGACTTTAAGAAGAGATGGTGAGTGTAACAGTCCACAGCTATATCATGGAGGTGACAAGTGACTTTAAGAAGAGATGGTGAGCTGTAACAGTCCACGGTTATATCATGGAGGTGACAAGTGACTTTAAGAAGAGATGATGAGTGTAACAGTCCACAGCTATATCATGGAGGTGACAAGTGACTTTAAGAAGAGATGGTGAGCTGTAACAATCCACAGCTATATCATGGAGATGACAAGTCACTTTAAGAAGAGATGATAAGTGAAACAGTCCACAGCTATATCGTGGAGGTGACAAGTGCCTTTAAGAAGAGATGGTGAGTGTAACAGTCCACAGCTATATCATGGAGGTGACAAGTGACTTTAAGAAGAGATAGTGAGCTGTAACAGTCCACAGCTATATCATGGAGGTGACAAGTCACTTTAAGAAGAGATGGTGAGCTGTAGCCGTCCACAGCTATATCATGGGGTTAACAAGTCACTTTAAGAAGAGATGGTGAGCTCTAACAGTCCACAGTTATATCATGGAGGTGACAAGTCACTTTAAGAAGAGATGGTGAGCTGTAACAGTCCACAGCTATATCATGGAGATGACAAGTCACCTTAAGAAGAGATGGTGAGCTGTAACAGTCCACGGCTATATCATGGAGATGACAAGTCACTTTAAGAAGAGATGGTGAGCTGTAACAGTCCATGGCTATATCATGGAGGTGACAAGTCACATTAAGAAGAGATGGTGAGAGTAACAGTCCACAGCTATATCATGGAGGTGACAAGTGACTTTAAGCATGGAGGTGACAAGTCACTATAAGAAGAGATCGTGAGCTGTAACAGTCCACATCTATATCATGGAGGTGACAAGTCACTTTAAGAAGAGATGGTGAGCTGTAACAGTCCACAGCTATATCATGGAGATGACAAGTCACCTTAAGAAGAGAAGATGAGCTGTAACAGTCCACAGCTATATCATGGAGATGACAAGTCACCTTAAGAAGATATGGTGAGCTGTAACAGTCAACAGCTATATCATGGAGGTGACAAGTCACTTTATGAAGAGATGGTGAGTTGTAACAGTCCACAGCTATATCATGGAGATGACAAGTCACCTTAAGAAGAGATGGTGAGCTGTAACAGTCCACAGCTATATCATGGAGATGACAAGTCACCCTAAGAAGAGATGGTGAGCTGTAACAGTCCACAGCTATATCATGGAGGTGACAAGTCACTTTAAGAAGAGATGATGAGTGTAACAGTCCACAGCTATATCATGGAGGAGGTGACAAGTGACTTTAAGATGAGATGGTGAGTGTAACAGTCCACAGCTATATCATGGAGGTGACAAGTGACTTTAAGAAGAGATGGTGAGCTGTAACAGTCCACGGTTATATCATGGAGGTGACAAGTGACTTTAAGAAGAGATGATGAGTGTAACAGTCCACAGCTATATCATGGAGGTGACAAGTGACTTTAAGAAGAGATGGTGAGCTGTAACAATCCACAGCTATATCATGGAGATGACAAGTCACTTTAAGAAGAGATGGTGAGTGTAACAGTCCACAGCTATATCATGGAGGTGACAAGTCACTTTAAGAAGAGATGGTGGGTGTAACAGTCCACAGCTATATCATTGAGGTGACAAGTGACTTTAAGAACAGATGGTGAGCTGTAACAGTCCACAGCTATATCATGGAGATGACAAGTAACCTTAAGAAGAGATGGTGAGCTGTAACAGTCCACAGCTATATCATGGAGATGACAAGTCACCTTAAGAAGAGATGGTGAGCTGTAACAGTCCACAGCTATAACATGGAGGTGACAAGTGCCTTTAAGAAGAGATGATGAGTGTAACAGTCCACAGCTATATCATGGAGGAGGTGACAAGTGACTTTAAGAAGAGATGGTGAGTGTAACAGTCCACAGCTATATCATGGAGGTGACAAGTGACTTTAAGAAGAGATGGTGAGCTGTAACAGTCCACGGTTATATCATGGAGGTGACAAGTGACTTTAAGAAGAGATGATGAGTGTAACAGTCCACAGCTATATCACTCTTCTTAAAGTCACATGGAGGTGACAAGTCACTATAAGAAGAGATGGTGAGCTGTAGCAGTCCACATCTATATCCTGGGGATGACAAGTCATCTTAAAAAGAGATGGTGAGCTGTAACAGTCCACAGCTATATCATGGAGGTGACAAGTCACTTTAAGAAGAGATGATGAGTGTAACAGTCCATATCTATATCATGGAGGTGACAAGTGACTTTAAGAAGAGATGGTGAGTGTAACAGTCCACAGCTATATCATGGAGGTGACAAGTGACTTTAAGAAGAGATAGTGAGCTGTAACAGTCCACAGCTATATCATGGAGGTGACAAGTCACTTTAAGAAGAGATGGTGAGCTGTAGCCGTCCACAGCTATATCATGGGGTTGACAAGTCACTTTAAGAAGAGATGGTGAGTTGTAACAGTCCACGGTTATATCATGGAGGTGACAAGTCACTTTAAGAAGAGATGGTGAGCTGTAACAGTCCATGGCTATATCATGGAGGTGACAAGTCACATTAAGAAGAGATGGTGAGAGTAACAGTCCACAGCTATATCATGGAGGTGACAAGTGACTTTAAGCATGGAGGTGACAAGTCACTATAAGAAGAGATCGTGAGCTGTAACAGTCCACATCTATATCATGGAGGTGACAAGTCACTTTAAGAAGAGATGGTGAGCTGTAACAGTCCACAGCTATATCATGGAGATGACAAGTCACCTTAAGAAGAGAAGATGAGCTGTAACAGTCCACAGCTATATCATGGAGATGACAAGTCACCTTAAGAAGATATGGTGAGCTGTAACAGTCAACAGCTATATCATGGAGGTGACAAGTCACTTTATGAAGAGATGGTGAGTTGTAACAGTCCACAGCTATATCATGGAGATGACAAGTCACCTTAAGAAGAGATGGTGAGCTGTAACAGTCCACAGCTATATCATGGAGATGACAAGTCACCCTAAGAAGAGATGGTGAGCTGTAACAGTCCACAGCTATATCATGGAGGTGACAAGTCACTTTAAGAAGAGATGATGAGTGTAACAGTCCACAGCTATATCATGGAGGAGGTGACAAGTGACTTTAAGATGAGATGGTGAGTGTAACAGTCCACAGCTATATCATGGAGGTGACAAGTGACTTTAAGAAGAGATGGTGAGCTGTAACAGTCCACGGTTATATCATGGAGGTGACAAGTGACTTTAAGAAGAGATGATGAGTGTAACAGTCCACAGCTATATCATGGAGGTGACAAGTGACTTTAAGAAGAGATGGTGAGCTGTAACAATCCACAGCTATATCATGGAGATGACAAGTCACTTTAAGAAGAGATGGTGAGTGTAACAGTCCACAGCTATATCATGGAGGTGACAAGTCACTTTAAGAAGAGATGGTGGGTGTAACAGTCCACAGCTATATCATTGAGGTGACAAGTGACTTTAAGAACAGATGGTGAGCTGTAACAGTCCACAGCTATATCATGGAGATGACAAGTAACCTTAAGAAGAGATGGTGAGCTGTAACAGTCCACAGCTATATCATGGAGATGACAAGTCACCTTAAGAAGAGATGGTGAGCTGTAACAGTCCACAGCTATAACATGGAGGTGACAAGTGCCTTTAAGAAGAGATGATGAGTGTAACAGTCCACAGCTATATCATGGAGGAGGTGACAAGTGACTTTAAGAAGAGATGGTGAGTGTAACAGTCCACAGCTATATCATGGAGGTGACAAGTGACTTTAAGAAGAGATGGTGAGCTGTAACAGTCCACGGTTATATCATGGAGGTGACAAGTGACTTTAAGAAGAGATGATGAGTGTAACAGTCCACAGCTATATCACTCTTCTTAAAGTCACATGGAGGTGACAAGTCACTATAAGAAGAGATGGTGAGCTGTAGCAGTCCACATCTATATCCTGGGGATGACAAGTCATCTTAAAAAGAGATGGTGAGCTGTAACAGTCCACAGCTATATCATGGAGGTGACAAGTCACTTTAAGAAGAGATGATGAGTGTAACAGTCCATATCTATATCATGGAGGTGACAAGTGACTTTAAGAAGAGATGGTGAGTGTAACAGTCCACAGCTATATCATGGAGGTGACAAGTGACTTTAAGAAGAGATAGTGAGCTGTAACAGTCCACAGCTATATCATGGAGGTGACAAGTCACTTTAAGAAGAGATGGTGAGCTGTAGCCGTCCACAGCTATATCATGGGGTTGACAAGTCACTTTAAGAAGAGATGGTGAGTTGTAACAGTCCACGGTTATATCATGGAGGTGACAAGTCACTTTAAGAAGAGATGGTGAGCTGTAACAGTCCACAGCTATATCATGGAGATGACAAGTCACCTTAAGAAGAGATGGTGAGCTGTAACAGTCCACAACTATATCATGGAGATGACAAGTCACCTTAAGAAGAGATGGTGAGCTGTAACAGTCCATGGCTATATCATGGAGGTGACAAGTCACATTAAGAAGAGATGGTGAGAGTAACAGTCCACAGCTATATCATGGAGGTGAAAAGTGACTTTAAGAAGAGATGGTGAGCCCTAACAGTCCACAGCTATATCATGGAGGAGAGAAGTCTCTATTAGAAGAGATGGTGAGATGTAACAGTCAACAGCTATATCATGGAGATGACAAGTCACCTTAAGAAGAGATGGTGAGCTGTAACAGTCCACAGCTATATCATGGAGATGACAAGTCACCTTAAGAAGAGATGGTGAGCTGTAACAGTCCACAGCTATATCATGGAGGTGACAAGTCACTTTAAGAAGAGATGATGAGTGTAACAGTCCACAACTATATCATGGAGGAGGTGACAAGTGACTTTAAGAAGAGATGGTGAGTGTAACAGTCCACAGCTATATCATGGAGGTGACAAGTGATTTTAAGAAGAGATGGTGAGCTGTAACAGTCCACGGTTATATCATGGAGGTGACAAGTGACTTTAAGAAGAGATGATGAGTGTAACAGTCCACAGCTATATCATGGAGGTGACAAGTGACTTCAAGAAGAGATGGTGAGCTGTAACAATCCACAGCTATATCATGGAGATGACAAGTCACTTTAAGATGAGATGATAAGTGTAACAGTCCACAGCTATATCGTGGAGGTGACAAGTGACTTTAAGAAGAGATGGTGAGTGTAACAGTCCACAGCTATATCATGGAGGTGACAAGTGACTTTAAGAAGAGATGGTGAGCTGTAACAATCCATGGCTATATCATGGAGGTGACAAGTCACATTAAGAAGAGATGGTGAGAGTAACAGTCCACAGCTATATCATGGAGGTGACAAGTGACTTTAAGAAGAGATGGTGAGCCCTAACAGTCCACAGCTATATCATGGAGGAGAGAGGTCTCTATAAGAAGAGATGGTGAGCTGTAGCAGTCAACAGCTATATCATGGAGATGACAAGTCACCTTAAGAAGAGATGGTGAGCTGTAACAGTCCACAGCTATATCATGGAGATGACAAGTCACCTTAAGAAGAGATGGTGAGCTGTAACAGTCCACAGCTATATCATGGAGGTGACAAGTCACTTTAAGAAGAGATGATGAGTGTAACAGTCCACAACTATATCATGGAGGAGGTGACAAGTGACTTTAAGAAGAGATGGTGAGTGTAACAGTCCACAGCTATATCATGGAGGTGACAAGTGACTTTAAGAAGAGATGGTGAGCTGTAACAGTCCACGGTTATATCATGGAGGTGACAAGTGACTTTAAGAAGAGATGATGAGTGTAACAGTCCACAGCTATATCATGGAGGTGACAAGTGACTTTAAGAAGAGATGGTGAGCTGTAGCAATCCACAGCTATATCATGGAGATGACAAGTCACTTTAAGAAGAGATGATAAGTGTAACAGTCCACAGCTATATCGTGGAGGTGACAAGTGACTTTAAGAAGAGATGGTGAGTGTAACAGTCCACAGCTATATCATGGAGGTGACAAGTGACTTTAAGAAGAGATAGTGAGCTGTAACAATCCACAGCTATATCATGGAGGTGACAAGTCACTTTAAGAAGAGATGGTGAGCTGTAGCCGTCCACAGCTATATCATGGGGTTAACAAGTCACTTTAAGAAGAGATGGTGAGTTCTAACAGTCCACAGTTATATCATGGAGGTGACAAGTCACTTTAAGAAGAGATGGTGAGCTCTAACAGTCCACAGGTATATCATGGAGATGACAAGTCACCTTAAGAAGAGATGGTGAACTGTAACAGTCCACGGCTATATCATGGAGATGACAAGTCACGTTAAGAAGAGATGGTGAGCTGTAACAGTCCACGGCTATATCATGGAGGTGACAAGTCACTATAAGAAGAGATCGTGAGCTGTAACAGTCCACATCTATATCATGGAGGTGACAAGTCACTTTAAGAAGAGATGGTGAGCTGTAACAGTCCACAGCTATATCATGGAGATGACAAGTCACCTTAAGAAGAGATGATGAGCTGTAACAGTCCACAGCTATATCATGGAGATGACAAGTCACCTTAAGAAGAGATGGTGAGCTGTAACAGTCAACAGCTATATCATGGAGGTGACAAGTCACTTTATGAAGAGATGGTGAGCTGTAACAGTCCACAGCTATATCATGGAGATGACAAGTCACCTTAAGAAGAGATGGTGAGCTGTAACAGTCCACAGCTATATCATGGAGATGACAAGTCACCTTAAGAAGAGATGGGGAGCTGTAACAGTCAACAGCTATATCATGGAGGTGACAAGTCACTTTAAGAAGAGATGATGAGTGTAACAGTCCACAGAAATATCATGGAGGAGGTGACAAGTGACTTTAAGAAGAGATGGTGAGTGTAACAGTCCACAGCTATATCATGGAGATGACAAGTGACTTTAAGAAGAGATGGTGAGCTGTAACAGTCCACGGTTATATCATGGAGGTGACAAGTGACTTTAAGAAGAGATGGTGAGCTGTAACAATCCACAGCTATATCATGGAGATGACAAGTCACTTTAAGAAGAGATGGTGAGTGTAACAGTCCACAACTATATCATGGAGGTGACAAGTCACTTTAAGAAGAGATGGTGGGTGTAACAGTCTACAGCTATATCATGGAGGTGACAAGTGACTTTAAGAACAGATGGTGAGCTGTAACAGTCCACAGCTATATCATGGAGATGACAAGTAACCTTAAGAAGAGATGGTGAGCTGTAACAGTCCACAGCTATATCATGGAGATGACAAGTCACCTTAAGAAGAGATGGTGAGCTGTAACAATCCACAGCTATATCATGGAGGTGACAAGTCACTTTAAGAAGAGATGGTGAGCTGTAACAGTCCACAGCTATATCATGGAGATGACAAGTCACCTTAAGAAGAGATGGTGAGCTGTAATAGTCCACAGCTATATCATGGAGATGACAAGTCACCTGAAGAAGAGATGGTGAACTGTTACAGTCCACAGCTATATCATGGAGGTGACAAGTCACTATAAGAAGAGATGGTGAGCTGTAACAGTCCACAGCTATATCATGGAGGGGACAAGTCACTTTATGAAGAGATGGTGAGCTGTAACAGTCCACAGCTATATCATGGAGATGACAAGTCACCTTAAGAAGAGATGGTGAGCTGTAACAGTCCACAGCTATATCATGGAGATGACAAGTCACCTTAAGAAGAGATGGTGAACTGTAACAGTCCACGGCTATATCATGGAGATGACAAGTCACGTTAAGAAGAGATGGTGAACTGTAACAGTCCACGGCTATATCATGGAGGTGACAAGTCACTATAAGAAGAGATCGTGAGCTGTAACAGTCCACATCTATATCATGGAGGTGACAAGTCACTTTAAGAAGAGATGGTGAGCTGTAACAGTCCACAGCTATATCATGGAGATGACAAGTCACCTTAAGAAGAGATGATGAGCTGTAACAGTCCACAGCTATATCATGGAGATGACAAGTCACCTTAAGAAGAGATGGTGAGCTGTAACAGTCAACAGCTATATCATGGAGGTGACAAGTCACTTTATGAAGAGATGGTGAGCTGTAACAGTCCACAGCTATATCATGGAGATGACAAGTCACCTTAAGAAGAGATGGTGAGCTGTAACAGTCCACAGCTATATCATGGAGATGACAAGTCACCTTAAGAAGAGATGGTGAGCTGTAACAGTCAACAGCTATATCATGGAGGTGACAAGTCACTTTAAGAAGAGATGATGAGTGTAACAGTCCACAGAAATATCATGGAGGAGGTGACAAGTGACTTTAAGAAGAGATGGTGAGTGTAACAGTCCACAGCTATATCATGGAGGTGACAAGTGACTTTAAGAAGAGATGGTGAGCTGTAACAATCCACAGCTATATCATGGAGATGACAAGTCACTTTAAGAAGAGATGGTGAGTGTAACAGTCCACAACTATATCATGGAGGTGACAAGTCACTTTAAGAAGAGATGGTGGGTGTAACAGTCTACAGCTATATCATGGAGGTGACAAGTGACTTTAAGAACAGATGGTGAGCTGTAACAGTCCACAGCTGTATCATGGAGATGACAAGTAACCTTAAGAAGAGATGGTGAGCTGTAACAGTCCACAGCTATATCATGGAGATGACAAGTCACCTTAAGAAGAGATGGTGAGCTGTAACAATCCACAGCTATATCATGGAGGTGACAAGTCACTTTAAGAAGAGATGGTGAGCTGTAACAGTCCACAGCTATATCATGGAGATGACAAGTCACCTTAAGAAGAGATGGTGAACTGTAACAGTCCACGGCTATATCATGGAGATGACAAGTCACGTTAAGAAGAGATGGTGAGTGTAACAGTCCACGGCTATATCATGGAGGTGACAAGTCACTATAAGAAGAGATCGTGAGCTGTAACAGTCCACATCTATATCATGGAGGTGACAAGTCACTTTAAGAAGAGATGGTGAGCTGTAACAGTCCACAGCTATATCATGGAGATGACAAGTCACCTTAAGAAGAGATGATGAGCTGTAACAGTCCACAGCTATATCATGGAGATGACAAGTCACCTTAAGAAGAGATGGTGAGCTGTAACAGTCAACAGCTATATCATGGAGGTGACAAGTCACTTTATGAAGAGATGGTGAGCTGTAACAGTCCACAGCTATATCATGGAGATGACAAGTCACCTTAAGAAGAGATGGTGAGCTGTAACAGTCCACAGCTATATCATGGAGATGACAAGTCACCTTAAGAAGAGATGGTGAGCTGTAACAGTCAACAGCTATATCATGGAGGTGACAAGTCACTTTAAGAAGAGATGATGAGTGTAACAGTCCACAGAAATATCATGGAGGAGGTGACAAGTGACTTTAAGAAGAGATGGTGAGTGTAACAGTCCACAGCTATATCATGGAGGTGACAAGTGACTTTAAGAAGAGATGGTGAGCTGTAACAATCCACAGCTATATCATGGAGATGACAAGTCACTTTAAGAAGAGATGGTGAGTGTAACAGTCCACAACTATATCATGGAGGTGACAAGTCACTTTAAGAAGAGATGGTGGGTGTAACAGTCTACAGCTATATCATGGAGGTGACAAGTGACTTTAAGAACAGATGGTGAGCTGTAACAGTCCACAGCTGTATCATGGAGATGACAAGTAACCTTAAGAAGAGATGGTGAGCTGTAACAGTCCACAGCTATATCATGGAGATGACAAGTCACCTTAAGAAGAGATGGTGAGCTGTAACAATCCACAGCTATATCATGGAGGTGACAAGTCACTTTAAGAAGAGATGGTGAGCTGTAACAGTCCACAGCTATATCATGGAGATGACAAGTCACCTTAAGAAGAGATGGTGAGCTGTAATAGTCCACAGCTATATCATGGAGATGACAAGTCACCTGAAGAAGAGATGGTGAGCTTTAACAGTCCACAGCTATATCATGGAGGTGACAAGTCACTATAAGAAGAGATGGTGAGCTGTAACAGTCCACAGCTATATCATGGAGGGAACAAGTCACTTTATGAAGAGATGGTGAGCTGAAACAGTCCACAGCTATATCATGGAGATGACAAGTCATCTTAAGAAGAGATGGTGAGCTGTAACAGTCCACAGCTATATCATGGAGATGACAAGTCACCTTAAGAAGAGATGGTGAGCTGTAACAGTCCACAGCTATATCATGGAGGTGACAAGTCACTTTAAGAAGAGATGATGAGTGTAACAGTCCACAGCTATATCATGGAGGAGGTGACAAGTGACTTTAAGCAGAGATGGTGAGTGTAGCAGTCCACAGCTATATCATGGAGGTGACAAGTGACTTTAAGAAGAGATGGTGAGCTGTAACAGTCAACGGTTATATCATGGAGGTGACAAGTGACTTTAAGAAGAGATGGTGAGTGTAACAATCCACTGCTATATCATGGAGGAGGTGACAAGTGACTTTAAGCAGAGATGGTGAGTGTAACAGTCCACGGCTATATCATGGAGGTGACAAGTGACTTTAAGAAGAGATGGTGAGCTGTAACAGTCCACAGCTATATCATGGAGATGACAAGTCACCTTAAGAAGAGATGGTGAGCTGTAACAGTCCACGGCTATATCATGGAGATGACAAGTCACCTTAAGAAGAGATGGTGAGCTGCAACAGTCTACATATATATCATGGAGGTGACAAGTCACTTTAAGAAGAGATGGTGAGTGTAACAGTCCACAGCGATATCATGGAGGTGACAAGTGACTTTAAGAAGAGATGGTGAGCTGTAACAGTCCACAGCTATATCATGGAGGTGACAAGTCACTTTAAGAAGAGATGGTGAGCTGTAGCCGTCCACAGCTATATCATGGAGTTGACAAGTCAATTTAAGAAGAGATGGTGAGCTGTAACAGTCCACGGTTATATCATGGAGGTGACAAGTCACTTTAGGGAGAGATGGTGAGCTGTAACAGTCCACAGCTATATCATGGAGGTGACAAGTCACTTTAAGAAGAGATGGTGAGCTGTAACAGTCCACAGCTATATCATGGAGAGGACAAGTCACCTTAAGAAGAGATGGTGAGCTGTAACAGTCCACAGCTATATCATGGAGATGACAAGTCACCTTAAGAAGAGATGGTGAACTGTAACAGTCCACGGCTATATCATGGAGATGACAAGTCACGTTAAGAAGAGATGGTGAGTGTAACAGTCAAAGGCTATATCATGGAGGTGACAAGTCACTATAAGAAGAGATCGTGAGCTGTAACAGTCCACATCTATATCATGGAGGTGACAAGTCACTTTAAGAAGAGATGGTGAGCTGTAACAGTCCACAGCTATATCATGGAGATGACAAGTCACCTTAAGAAGAGATGATGAGCTGTAACAGTCCACAGCTATATCATGGAGATGACAAGTCACCTTAAGAAGAGATGGTGAGCTGTAGCAGTCAACAGCTATATCATGGAGGTGACAAGTCACTTTATGAAGAGATGGTGAGCTGTAACAGTCCACAGCTATATCATGGAGATGACAAGTCACCTTAAGAAGAGATGGTGAGCTGTAACAGTCCACAGCTATATAATGGAGATGACAAGTCACCTTAAGAAGAGATGGTGAGCTGTAACAGTCAACAGCTATATCATGGAGGTGACAAGTCACTTTAAGAAGAGATGATGAGTGTAACAGTCCACAGAAATATCATGGAGGAGGTGACAAGTGACTTTAAGAAGAGATGGTGAGTGTAACAGTCCACAGCTATATCATGGAGATGACAAGTGACTTTAAGAAGAGATGGTGAGCTGTAACAGTCCACGGTTATATCATGGAGGTGACAAGTGACTTTAAGAAGAGATGATGAGTGTAACAGTCCACAGCTATATCATGGAGGTGACAAGTGACTTTAAGAAGAGATGGTGAGCTGTAACAATCCACAGCTATATCATGGAGATGACAAGTCACTTTAAGAAGAGATGGTGAGTGTAACAGTCCACAACTATATCATGGAGGTGACAAGTCACTTTAAGAAGAGATGGTGGGTGTAACAGTCTACAGCTATATCATGGAGGTGACAAGTGACTTTAAGAACAGATGGTGAGCTGTAACAGTCCACAGCTATATCATGGAGATGACAAGTAACCTTAAGAAGAGATGGTGAGCTGTAACAGTCCACAGCTATATCATGGAGATGACAAGTCACCTTAAGAAGAGATGGTGAGCTGTAACAATCCACAGCTATATCATGGAGGTGACAAGTCACTTTAAGAAGAGATGGTGAGCTGTAACAGTCCACAGCTATATCATGGAGATGACAAGTCACCTTAAGAAGAGATGGTGAGCTGTAATAGTCCACAGCTATATCATGGAGATGACAAGTCACCTGAAGAAGAGATGGTGAGCTTTAACAGTCCACAGCTATATCATGGAGGTGACAAGTCACTATAAGAAGAGATGGTGAGCTGTAACAGTCCACAGCTATATCATGGAGGGAACAAGTCACTTTATGAAGAGATGGTGAGCTGTAACAGTCCACAGCTATATCATGGAGGTGACAAGTCACTTTAAGAAGAGATGATGAGTGTAACAGTCCACAGCTATATCATGGAGGAGGTGACAAGTGACTTTAAGCAGAGATGGTGAGTGTAGCAGTCCACAGCTATATCATGGAGGTGACAAGTGACTTTAAGAAGAGATGGTGAGCTGTAACAGTCCACGGTTATATCATGGAGGTGACAAGTGACTTTAAGAAGAGATGGTGAGAGTAACAATCCACTGCTATATCATGGAGGAGGTGACAAGTGACTTTAAGCAGAGATGGTGAGTGTAACAGTCCACGGCTATATCATGGAGATGACAAGTGACTTTAAGAAGAGATGGTGAGCTGTAACAGTCCACAGCTATATCATGGAGATGACAAGTCACCTTAAGAAGAGATGGTGAGCTGTAACAGTCCACGGCTATATCATGGAGATGACAAGTCACCTTAAGAAGAGATGGTGAGCTGCAACAGTCTACATATATATCATGGAGGTGACAAGTCACTTTAAGAAGAGATGGTGAGTGTAACAGTCCACAGCGATATCATGGAGGTGACAAGTGACTTTAAGAAGAGATGGTGAGCTGTAGCAGTCCACAGCTATATCATGGAGGTGACAAGTCACTTTAAGAAGAGATGGTGAGCTGTAGCCGTCCACAGCTATATCATGGGGTTGACAAGTGACTTTAAGAAGAGATGGTGAGCTGTAACAGTCCACGGTTATATCATGGAGGTGACAAGTCATTTTAAGAAGAGATGGTGAGCTGTAACAGTCCACAGCTATATCATGGAGGTGACAAGTCACTTTAAGAAGAGATGGTGAGCTGTAACAGTCCACGGTTATATCATGGAGGTGACAAGTCACCTTAAGAAGAGATGGTGAGTGTAACAGTCCACAGCTATATCATGGAGGTGACAAGTCACTTTATGAAGAGATGGTGAGCTGTAACAGTCCACAGCTATATCATGGAGATGACAAGTCACCTTAAGAAGAGATGGTGAGCTGTAACAGTCCACAGCTATATCATGGAGATGACAAGTCACCTTAAGAAGAGATGGGGAGCTGTAACAGTCAACAGCTATATCATGGAGGTGACAAGTCACTTTAAGAAGAGATGATGAGTGTAACAGTCCACAGAAATATCATGGAGGAGGTGACAAGTGACTTTAAGAAGAGATGGTGAGTGTAACAGTCCACAGCTATATCATGGAGGTGACAAGTGACTTTAAGAAGAGATGGTGAGCTGTAACAATCCACAGCTATATCATGGAGATGACAAGTCACTTTAAGAAGAGATGGTGGATGTAACAGTCTACAGCTATATCATGGAGGTGACAAGTGACTTTAAGAACAGATGGTGAGCTGAAACAGTCCACAGCTATATCATGGAGATGACAAGTAACCTTAAGAAGAGATGGTGAGCTGTAACAGTCCACAGCTATATCATGGAGATGACAAGTCACCTTAAGAAGAGATGGTGAGCTGTAACAATCCACAGCTATATCATGGAGGTGACAAGTCACTTTAAGAAGAGATGGTGAGCTGTAACAGTCCACAGCTATATCATGGAGATGACAAGTCACCTTAAGAAGAGATGGTGAGCTGTAATAGTCCACAGCTATATCATGGAGATGACAAGTCACCTGAAGAAGAGATGGTGAGCTTTAACAGTCCACAGCTATATCATGGAGGTGACAAGTCACTATAAGAAGAGATGGTGAGCTGTAACAGTCCACAGCTATATCATGGAGGGGACAAGTCACTTTATGAAGAGATGGTGAGCTGTAACAGTCCACAGCTATATCATGGAGATGACAAGTCACCTTAAGAAGAGATGGTGAGCTGTAACAGTCCACAGCTATATCATGGAGATGACAAGTCACCTTAAGAAGAGATGGTGAGCTGTAACAGTCCACAGCTATATCATGGAGGTGACAAGTCACTTTAAGAAGAGATGATGAGTGTAACAGTCCACAGCTATATCATGGAGGAGGTGACAAGTGACTTTAAGCAGAGATGGTGAGTGTAGCAGTCCACAGCTATATCATGGAGGTGACAAGTGACTTTAAGAAGAGATGGTGAGCTGTAACAGTCCACGGTTATATCATGGAGGTGACAAGTGACTTTAAGAAGAGATGGTGAGTGTGACAATCCACTGCTATATCATGGAGGAGGTGACAAGTGACTTTAAGCAGAGATGGTGAGTGTAACAGTCCACGGCTATATCATGGAGGTGACAAGTGACTTTAAGAAGAGATGGTGAGCTGTAACAGTCCACAGCTATATCATGGAGATGACAAGTCACCTTAAGAAGAGATGGTGAGCTGTAACAGTCCACGGCTATATCATGGAGGTGACAAGTCACTTTAAGAAGAGATGGTGAGTGTAACAGTCCACAGCGATATCATGGAGGTGACAAGTGACTTTAAGAAGAGATGGTGAGCTGTAACAGTCCACAGCTATATCATGGAGGTGACAAGTCACTTTAAGAAGAGATGGTGAGCTGTAGCCGTCCACAGCTATATCATGGAGTTGACAAGTCAATTTAAGAAGAGATGGTGAGCTGTAACAGTCCACAGTTATATCATGGAGGTGACAAGTCACTTTAAGAAGAGATGGTGAGCTGTAACAGTCCACAGCTATATCATGGAGGTGACAAGTCACTTTAAGAAGAGATGGTGAGCTGTAACAGTCCACAGCTATATCATGGAGATGACAAGTCACCTTAAGAAGAGATGGTGAGCTGTAACAGTCCAGGGCTATATCATGGAGGAGACAAGTCACTATAACAAGAGATGGTGAACTGTAACATTCCACATCTATATCATGGAGGTGACAAGTCACTTTAAGAAGAGATGGTGAGCTGTAACAGTCCACAGCTAAATCATGGAGATGACAAGTCACCTTAAGAAGAGATGGTGAGCTGTATGAGCTGTAACAATCCACAGCTATATCATGGAGGTGACAAGTCACTTTAAGAAGAGATGATGAGTGTAACAGTCCACAGCTATATCATGGAGGAGGTGACAAGTGACTTTAAGAAGAGATGGTGTGTGTAGCAGTCCACAGCTATATCATGGAGGTGACAAGTGACTTTAAGAAGAGATGGTGAGCTGTAACAGTCCACGGTTATATCATGGAGGTAAGAAGTGACTTTAAGAAGAGATGATGAGTGTAACAGTCCACAGTTATATCATGGAGGTGACAAGTCACTTTAAGAAGAGATGGTGAGTGTAACAGTCCACGGCTATATCGTGGAGATGACAAGTTACTTTAAGAAGAGATGGTGAGCTGTAACAGTCCACAGCTATATCATGGAGGTGACAAGTCACTTTAAGAAGAGATGGTGAGCTGTAGCAGTCCACAGCTATATCATGGGGTTGACAAGTCACCTTAAGAAGAGATGGTGAGCTGTAACAGTCCACTATTATATGATGGAGGTAACAAGTCACTTTAAGAAGAGATGGTGAGTGTAACAGTCCACGGCTATATCATGGAGATGACAAGTTACTTTAAGAAGAGATGGTGAGCTGTAACAGTCCACAGCTATATCATGGAGGTGACAAATCACCTTAAGAAGAGATGGTGAGCTGTAACAGTCCACAGCTATATCATGGAGATGACAAGTCACCTTAAGAAGGGATGGCGAGCTGTAACAGTCCACGGCTATATCATGGAGGTGACAAGTCACCTTAAGAAGAGATGGTGAGCTGTAACAGTCCACAGCGATAGCATGGAGGTGACAAGTCACTTTAAGAAGAGATTGTGAGTGTAACAGTCCACAGCTATATCATGGAGGTGACAAGTCACTCTAAGAAGAGATGGTGAGCTGTAGCAGTCCACAGCTATATCATGGAGGTGACATGTCACTTTAAGAAGAGATGGTGAGTGTAACAGTCCACTGCTATATCATGGAGGTGACAAGTCACTTTAAGAAGAGATGGTGAGCTGTAGCAGTCCACAGCTATAGCATGGAGAAGACAAGTCACTTTAAGAAGAGATGGTGAGCTGTAACAGTTCACGGTTTAATCATGGAGGTGACAAGTGACTTTAAGAAGAGATGGTGAGTGTATCAGTCCACGGCTATATCATGGTGATGACAAGTCACTTTAGGAAGAGATGGTGAACTGTAACAGTCCACAGCTATATCATGGAGGTGACAAGTCACTTTAAGAAGAGATGGTGAGCTGTAACAGTTCACGGTTTAATCATGGAGATGACAAGTCACTTTAAGAAGAGATGGTGAGCTGTAACAGTTCACGGTTTAATCATGGAGGTGACAAGTGACTTTAAGAAGAGATGGTGAGTGTAACAGTCCACAGCTATATCATGGAGGTGACAAGTCACTTTAAGAAGAGATGGTGAGTGTAGCAGTCCACAGCTATATCATGGAGGTGACAAGTCACTTTAAGAAGAGATGGTGAGCTGTAACAGTCCACAGCTATATCATGGAGGTGACAAGTCACTTTAATAAGAGATGGTGAGTGTAACAGTCCACGGCTATATCATGGGGTTGACAAGTCACTTTAAGAAGAGATGGTGAGCTGTAACAGTCCACGGTTATATCATGGAGGTGACAAGTCACTTTAAGAAGAGATGGTGAGTGTAACAGTCCACGGCTATATCATGGAGATGACAAGTTACTTTAAGAAGAGATGGTGAGCTGTAACAGTCCACAGCTATATCATGGAGGTGACAAGTCACTTTAAGAAGAGATGGTGAGCTGTAGCAATCCACAGCTATATCAAAGGGTTGACAAGTCACTTTAAGAAGAGATGGTGAGCTGTAACAGTCCACGGTTATATCATGGAGGTGACAAGTCACTTTAAGAAGAGATGGTGAGAGTAACAGTCCACGGCTATATCATGGAGATGACAAGTCACTTTAAGAAGAGATGGTGAGCTGTAACAGTCCACGGTTATATCATGGAGGTGACAAGTCACTTTAATAAGAGATGGTGAGTGTAACAGTCCACAGCTATATCATGGAGGTGACAAGTCACTTTAAGAAGAGATGGTGAGCTGTAGCAGTCCACAGCTATATCATGGAGGTGACAAGTCACTTTAAGAAGAGATGGTGAATGTAACAGTCCACAGCTATATCATGGAGATGACAAGTTACCTTAAGAAGGGATGGTGAGCTGTAACAGTCCACGGCTATATCATGGAGGTGACAAGTCACCTTAAGAAGAGATGGTGAGCTGTAACAGTCCACAGCGATATCATGGAGGTGACAAGTCACTTTAAGAAGAGATGGTGAGTGTAACAGTCCACATCTATATCATGGAGGTGACACGTCACTTTAAGAAGAGATGGTGAGCTGTAGCAGTCCACAGCTATATCATGGAGGTGACAAGTCACTTTAAGAAGAGATGGTGAGTATAACAGTCCACTGCTATATCATGGAGGTGACAAGTCACTTTAAGAAGAGATGGTGAGCTGTAGCAGTCCACAGCTATAGCATGGAAAAGACAAGTCACTTTAAGAAGATATGGTGAGCTGTAACAGTTCACGGTTTAATCATGGAGGTGACAAGTGACTTTAAGAAGAGATGGTGAGCTGTAACAGTCCACAGCTATATCATGGAGGTGACAAGGAACTTTAAGAAGAGATGGTGAGCTGTAGCAGTCCACAGCTATATCATGGAGATGACAAGTCACTTTAAGAAGAGATGGTGAGCTGTAACAGTTCACGGTTTAATCATGGAGTTGACAAGTGACTTTAAGAAGAGATGGTGAGTGTAACAGTCCACAGCTATATCATGGAGATGACAAGTCACTTTAAGAAGAGATGGTGAGTGTAGAAGTCCACAGCTATATCATGGAGGTGACAAGTTACTTTAAGAAGAGATGGTGAGCTGTAACAGTCCACAGCTATATCTTGGAGGTGACAAGTCACTTTAAGAAGAGATGGTGAGTGTAGCAGTCCACAGCTATATCATGGAGGTGACAAGTCACTTTAAGAAGAGATGGTGAGCTGTAACAGTTCACGGTTTAATCATGGAGGTGACAAGTCACTTTAATAAGAGATGGTGAGTGTAACAGTCCACGGCTATATCATGGGGTTGCCAAGTCACTTAAAGAAGAGATGGTGAGCTGTAACAGTCCAAGGTTATATCATGGAGGTGACAAGTCACTTTAAGAAGAGATGGTGAGCTGTAACAGTTCACGGTTTAATCATGGAGGTGACAAGTGACTTTAAGAAGAGATGGTGAGTGTAACAGTCCACAGCTATATCATGGAGGTGACAAGTCACTTTAAGAAGAGATGGTGAGTGTAGCAGTCCACAGCTATATCATGGAGGTGACAAGTCACTTTAAGAAGAGATGGTGAGCTGTAACAGTCCACAGCTATATCATGGAGGTGACAAGTCACTTTAATAAGAGATGGTGAGTGTAACAGTCCACGGCTATATCATGGGGTTGACAAGTCACTTTAAGAAGAGATGGTGAGCTGTAACAGTCCACGGTTATATCATGGAGGTGACAAGTCACTTTAAGAAGAGATGGTGAGTGTAACAGTCCACGGCTATATCATGGAGATGACAAGTTACTTTAAGAAGAGATGGTGAGCTGTAACAGTCCACAGCTATATCATGGAGGTGACAAGTCACTTTAAGAAGAGATGGTGAGCTGTAGCAATCCACAGCTATATCAAAGGGTTGACAAGTCACTTTAAGAAGAGATGGTGAGCTGTAACAGTCCACGGTTATATCATGGAGGTGACAAGTCACTTTAAGAAGAGATGGTGAGAGTAACAGTCCACGGCTATATCATGGAGATGACAAGTCACTTTAAGAAGAGATGGTGAGCTGTAACAGTCCACGGTTATATCATGGAGGTGACAAGTCACTTTAATAAGAGATGGTGAGTGTAACAGTCCACAGCTATATCATGGAGGTGACAAGTCACTTTAAGAAGAGATGGTGAGCTGTAGCAGTCCACAGCTATATCATGGAGGTGACAAGTCACTTTAAGAAGAGATGGTGAATGTAACAGTCCACAGCTATATCATGGAGATGACAAGTTACCTTAAGAAGGGATGGTGAGCTGTAACAGTCCACGGCTATATCATGGAGGTGACAAGTCACCTTAAGAAGAGATGGTGAGCTGTAACAGTCCACAGCGATATCATGGAGGTGACAAGTCACTTTAAGAAGAGATGGTGAGTGTAACAGTCCACATCTATATCATGGAGGTGACACGTCACTTTAAGAAGAGATGGTGAGCTGTAGCAGTCCACAGCTATATCATGGAGGTGACAAGTCACTTTAAGAAGAGATGGTGAGTATAACAGTCCCCTGCTATATCATGGAGGTGACAAGTCACTTTAAGAAGAGATGGTGAGCTGTAGCAGTCCACAGCTATAGCATGGAAAAGACAAGTCACTTTAAGAAGATATGGTGAGCTGTAACAGTTCACGGTTTAATCATGGAGGTGACAAGTGACTTTAAGAAGAGATGGTGAGCTGTAACAGTCCACAGCTATATCATGGAGGTGACAAGGAACTTTAAGAAGAGATGGTGAGCTGTAGCAGTCCACAGCTATATCATGGAGATGACAAGTCACTTTAAGAAGAGATGGTGAGCTGTAACAGTTCACGGTTTAATCATGGAGTTGACAAGTGACTTTAAGAAGAGATGGTGAGTGTAACAGTCCACAGCTATATCATGGAGATGACAAGTCACTTTAAGAAGAGATGGTGAGTGTAGAAGTCCACAGCTATATCATGGAGGTGACAAGTTACTTTAAGAAGAGATGGTGAGCTGTAACAGTCCACAGCTATATCATGGAGGTGACAAGTCACTTTAAGAAGAGATGGTGAGTGTAGCAGTCCACAGCTATATCATGGAGGTGACAAGTCACTTTAAGAAGAGATGGTGAGCTGTAACAGTCCACAGCTATATCATGGAGGTGACAAGTCACTTTAATAAGAGATGGTGAGTGTAACAGTCCACGGCTATATCATGGGGTTGCCAAGTCACTTAAAGAAGAGATGGTGAGCTGTAACAGTCCAAGGTTATATCATGGAGGTGACAAGTCACTTTATGAAGAGATGGTGAGTGTAACAGTCCACAGCTATATCATGGAGATGACAAGTTACTTTAAGAAGAGATGGTGAGCTGTAACAGTCCACAGCTATATCATGGAGGTGACAAGTCACTTTAAGAAGAGATGGTGAGCTGTATCAGTCCACAGCTATATCATGGAGGTGACAAGTCACTTTAAGAAGAGATGGTGAGTGTAACAGTCCACGGCTATATCATGGAGATGACAAGTTACTTTAAGAAGAGATGGTGAGCTGTAACAGTCCACAGCTATATCATGGAGGTGACAAGTCACATTAAGAAGAGGTGGTGAGCTGTAGCAGTCCACAGCTATATCATGGGGTTGACAAGTCACTTTAAGAAGAGATGGTGAGCTGTAACAGTCCACAGTTATATCATGGAGGTGACAAGTCACACTAATAAGAGATGGTGAGCTGTAACAGTCCAGAGCTATATCATGGAGGTGACAAGTCACTTTAAGAAGAGATGGTGAGCTGTAGCAGTCCACAGCTATATCATGGAGGTGACAAGTCACTTTAAGAAGAGATGGTGAGTGTAACAGTCCACAGCTATATCATGGAGATGACAAGTCACCTTAAGAAGGGATGGTGAGCTGTAGCAGTCCACAGCTATATCATGGGGTTGACAAGTCACTTTAAGAAGAGATGGTGAGCTGTAACAGTCCACGGTTATATCATGGAGGTGACAAGTCACTTTAATAAGAGATGGTGAGTGTAACAGTCCACAGCTATATCATGGAGGTGACAAGTCACTTTAAGAAGAGATGGTGAGCTGTAGTAGTCCACGGCTATATCATGGGGTTGACAAGTCACTTTAAGAAGAGATGGTGAGCTGTAACAGTCCACGGTTATATCATGGAGGTGACAAGTCACTTTATGAAGAGATGGTGAGTGTAACAGTCCACAGCTATATCATGGAGATGACAAGTTACTTTAAGAAGAGATGGTGAGCTGTGACAGTCCACAGCTATATCATGGAGGTGACAAGTCACTTTAAGAAGAGATGGTGAGCTGTAGCAGTCCACGGTTATATCATGGAGGTGACAAGTCACTTTAAGAAGAGATGGTGAGTGTAACAGTCCACAGCTATATCATGGAGATGACAAGTTACTTTAAGAAGAGATGGTGAGCTGTAACATTCCACAGCTATATCATGGAGGTGACAAGTCACATTAAGAAGAGGTGGTGAGCTGTAGCAGTCCACAGCTATATCATGGGGTTGACAAGTCACTTTAAGAAGAGATGGTGAGCTGTAACAGTCCACGGTTATATCATGGAGGTGACAAGTCACTTTAATAAGAGATGGTGAGTGTAACAGTCCACAGCTATATCATGGAGGTGACAAGTCAATTTAAGAAGAGATGGTGAGCTGTAGCAGTCCACAGCTATATCATGGAGGTGACAAGTCACTTTAAGAAGAGATGGTGAGTGTAACAGTCCACAGCTATATCATGGAGATGACAAGTCACCTTAAGAAGGGATGGTGAGCTGTAACAGTCCACAGCGATATCATGGAGGTGACAAGTCACTTTAAGAAGAGATGGTGAGTGTAACCGTCCACAGCTATGTCATGGAGGTGACAAGTCACTTTAATAAGAGATGGTGAGTGTAACAGTCCACGGCTATATCATGGGGTTGACAAGTCACTTTAAGAAGAGATGGTGAGCTGTAACAGTCCACGGTTATATCATGGAGGTGACAAGTCACTATATGAAGAGATGGTGAGTGTAACAGTCCACAGCTATATCATGGAGGTGACAAGTCACTTTAAGAAGAGATGGTGAGTGTAACAGTCCACAGCTATATCATGGAGATGACAAGTCACTTTAAGAAGAGATGGTGAGCTGTAACAGTCCACAGCTATATTATGGAGATGACAAGTCACTTTAAGAAGAGAGGGTGAGCTGTAACAGTCCACAGCTATATCATGGAGGTGACAAGTCACTTTAAGAAGAGATGTTGAGCTGTAACAGTCCACGGTTATATCATGCAGATGACAAGTCACTTTAAGAAGAGATGGTGAGTGTATCAGTCCACGGCTATATCATGGAGATGACAAGTCACCTTAAGAAGAGATGGTGAGCTGTAGCAGTCCACAGCTATATCATGGGGTTGACAAATCACTTTAAGAAGAGATGGTGAGCTGTAACAGTCCCCGGTTATATCATGGAGGTGACAAGTCACTTTAAGAAGAGATGGTGAGTGTAACAGTCCACGGTTATATCATGGAGGTGACAAGTCACTTTAATAAGAGATGGTGAGTGTAACAGTCCACAGCTATATCATGGAGGTGACAAGTCACCTTAAGAAGAGATGGTGAGTGTAGCAGTCCACAGCTATATCATGGAGGTGACAAGTTACTTTAAGAAGAGATGGTGAGCTGTAACAGTCCACAGCTATATCATGGAGGTGACAAGTCACTTTAAGAAGAGATGGTGAGCTGTAGGAGTCCACAGCTATATCATGGGGTTGACAAGTCACTTTAAGAAGAGATGGTGAGCTGTAACAGTCCACGGTTATATCATGGAGGTGACAAGTCACTTTAAGAAGAGATGGTGAGCTGTAACAGTCCACGGCTATATCATGGAGATGACAAGTTACTTTAAGAAGAGATGGTGAGCTGTAGCAGTCCACAGCTATATCATGGAGGTGACAAGTCACTTTAAGAAGAGATGGTGAGTGTATCAGTCCGCGGCTATATCATGGTGATGACAAGTCACTTTAAGAAGAGATGGTGGGCTGCAACAGTCCACGGCTATATCATGGAGGTGACAAGTCACTTTAAGAAGAGATGGTGAGCTGTAACAGTCCACAACTATATCATGGAGATGACAAGTCACTTTAAGAAGAGATGGTGAGCTGTAACAGTCCACAGCTAGATCATGGAGGTGACAAGTCACTTTAAGAAGAGATGGTGAGCTGTAGCAGTCCACAGCTATATCATGGGGTTGACAAGTCACTTTAAGAAGAGATGGTGAGCTGTAACAGTCCACAGCTATATCATGGAGATGACAAGTCACTTTAAGAAGAGATGGTGAGCTGTAACAGTCCACAGCAATATCATGGGGTTGAAAAGTCACTTTAAGAAGAGATGGTGAGCTGTAACAGTCCACGGTTATATCATGGAGGTGACAAGTCACTTTAAGAAGAGATGGTGAGCTGTAACAGTCCACAGCTATATCATGGAGGTGACAAGTCACTTTAAGAAGAGATGGTGAGCTGTAACAGTCCACAGCTATATCATGGAGGTGACAAGTCACTTTAAGAAGAGATGGTGAGCTGTAGCAGTCCACAGCTATATCATGGGGTTGACAAGTCACTTTAAGAAGAGATGGTGAGCTGTAACAGTCCACGGTTATATCATGGAGGTGACAAGTCACTTTAAGAAGAGATGGTGAGTGTAACAGTCCACAGCTATATCATGGAGATGACAAGTCACTATAAGAAGAGATGGTGAGCTGTAACAGTCCACAGCTATATCATGGAGATGACAAGTCACTTTAAGAAGAGAGGGTGAGATGTAACAGTCCACAGCTATATCATGGAGGTGACAAGTCACTTTAGCAAGAGATGTTGAGCTGTAACAGTCCACGGTTATATCATGCAGATGACAAGTCACTTTAAGAAGAGATGGTGAGTGTATCAGTCCACGGCTATATCATGGAGATGACAAGTCACCTTAAGAAGAGATGGTGAGCTGTAACAGTCCACAGCTATATCATGGAGATGACAAGTCACCTTAAGAAGGGATGTGAGCTGTAACAGTCCACGGCTATATAATGGAGGTGACAAATCACCTTAAGAAGAGATGGTGAGCTGTAACAGTCCACAGCGATATCATGGAGGTGACAAGTCACTTTAAGAAGAGATGGTGAGTGTATCAGTCCACGGCTATATCATGGTGATGACAAGTCACTTTAGGAAGAGATGGTGAGCTGTAACAGTCCACAGCTATATCATGGAGATGACAAGTCACTTTAAGAAGAGATGGTGAGCTGTAACAGTTCATGGTTTAATGATGGAGGTGACAAGTGACTTTAAGAAGAGATGGTGAGTGTAACAGTCCACAGCTATATCATGGAGGTGACAAGTCACTTTAAGAGGAGATGGTGAGTGTGGCAGTCCACAGTTATATCATGGAGGTGACAAGTCACTTTAAGAAGAGATGGTGAGCTGTAACAGTCTACAGCTATATCATGGAGGTGACAAGTCACTTTAATAAGAGATGGTGAGTGTAACAGTCCACGGCTATATCATGGGGTTGACAAGTCACTTTAAGAAGAGATGGTGAGCTGTAACAGTCCACGGTTATATCATGGAGGTGACAAGTCACTTTAAGAAGAGATGGTGAGCTGTAACAGTCCACGGCTATATCGTGGAGATGACAAGTTACTTTAAAAAGAGATGGTGAGCTGTAACAGTCCACAGCTATATCATGGAGGTGACAAGTCACTTTAAGAAGAGATGGTGAGCTGTAGCAGTCCACAGCTATATCATGGAGTTGACATGTCACTTTAAGAAGAGATGGTGAGCTGTAACAGTCCACGGTTATATCATGGAGGTGAAAAGTCACTTTAAGAAGAGATTGTGAGTGTAACAGTCCACAGCTATATCGTGGAGATGACAAGTCACTTTAAGAAGAGATGGTGAGCTGTATCAGTCCACAGCTATATCATGGAGATGACAAGTCACTTTAAGAAGAGATGGTGAGCTGTAACAGTCCACAGCTATATCATGGAGGTGACAAGTCACTTTAGCAAGAGATGTTGAGCTGTAACAGTCCACGGTTATATCATGTAGATGACAAGTCACTTTAAGAAGAGATGGTGAGTGTATCAGTCCACAGCTATATCATGGAGATGACAAGTCACCTTAAGAAGAGATGGTGAGCTGTAACAGTCCACAGCTATATCATGGAGGTGACAAGTCACCTTAAGAAGAGATGGTGAGCTGTAACAGTCCACAGCGATATCATGGAGGTGACAAGTCACTTTAAGAAGAGATGGTGAGTGTAACAGTCCACAGCTATATCATGGAGGTGACAAGTCACTTTAAGAAGAGATGGTGAGCTGTAGCAGTCCACAGCTATAGCATGGAGGTGACAAGTCACTTTAAGAAGAGATGGTGAGCTGTAACAGTTCACGGTTTAATCATGGAGGTGACAAGTGACTTTAAGAAGAGATGGGGAGTGTATCAGTCCACGGCTATATCATGGTGATGACAAGTCACTTTAGGAAGAGATGGTGAGCTGTAACAGTCCACAGCTATATCATGGAGATGACAAGTCACTTTAAGAAGAGATGGTGAGCTGTAACAGTTCATGGTTTAATGATGGAGGTGACAAGTGACTTTAAGAAGAAATGGTGAGTGTAACAGTCCACAGCTATATCATGGAGGTGACAAGTCACTTTAAGAGGAGATGGTGAGTGTGGCAGTCCACAGTTATATCATGGAGGTGACAAGACACTTTAAGAAGAGATGGTGAGCTGTAACAGTCTACAGCTATATCATGGAGGTGACAAGTCACTTTAATAAGAGATGGTGAGTGTAACAGTCTACGGCTATATCATGTGGTTGACAAGTCACTTTAAGAAGAGATGGTGAGCTGTAACAGTCCACGGTTATATCATGGAGGTGACAAGTCACTTTAAGAAGAGATGGTGAGCTGTAACAGTCCACGGCTATATCGTGGAGATGACAAGTTACTTTAAAAAGAGATGGTGAGCTGTAACAGTCCACAGCTATATCATGGAGGTGACAAGTCACTTTAAGAAGAGATGGTGAGCTGTAGCAGTCCACAGCTATATCATGGGGTTGACATGTCACTTTAAGAAGAGATGGTGAGCTGTAACAGTCCACGGTTATATCATGGAGGTGAAAAGTCACTTTAAGAAGAGATTGTGAGTGTAACAGTCCACAGCTATATCGTGGAGATGACAAGTCACTTTAAGAAGAGATGGTGAGCTGTAACAGTCCACAGCTATATCATGGAGATGACAAGTCACTTTAAGAAGAGATGGTGAGCTGTAACAGTCCACAGCTATATCATGGAGGTGACAAGTCACTTTAGCAAGAGATGTTAAGCTGTAACAGTCCACGGTTATATCATGCAGATGACAAGTCACTTTAAGAAGAGATGGTGAGTGTATCAGTCCACAGCTATATCATGGAGATGACAAGTCACCTTAAGAAGAGATGTTGAGCTGTAACAGTCCACAGCTATATCATGGAGGTGACAAGTCACCTTAAGAAGAGATGGTGAGCTGTAACAGTCCACAGCGATATCATGGAGGTGACAAGTCACTTTAAGAAGAGATGGTGAGTGTAACAGTCCACAGCTATATCATGGAGGTGACAAGTCACTTTAAGAAGAGATGGTGAGCTGTCGCAGTCCACAGCTATATCATGGAGGTGACAAGTCACTTTAAGAAGAGATGGTGAGGGTAACAGTCCACCGCTATATCATGGAGGTGACAAGTCACTTTAAGAAGAGATGGTGAGCTGTAGCAGTCCACAGCTATAGCATGGAGAAGACAAGTCACTTTAAGAAGAGATGGTGCGCTGTAACAGTTCAGGGTTTAATCATGGAGGTGACAAGTGACTTTAAGAAGAGATGGGGAGTGTATCAGTCCACGGCTATATCATGGTGATGACAAGTCACATTAGGAAGAGATGGTTGGCTGTAACAGTCCACAGCTATATCATGGAGATGACAAGTCACTTTAAGAAGAGATGGTGAGCTGTAACAGTTCATGGTTTAATCATGGAGGTGACAAGTGACTTTAAGAAGAGATGGTGAGTGTAACAGTCCACAGCTATATCATGGAGGTGACAAGTCACTTTAAGAAGAGATGGTGAGTGTGGCAGTCCACAGTTATATCATGGAGGTGACAAGTCACTTTAATAAGAGATGGTGAGTGTAACAGTCCACAGCTATATCATGGGGTTGACAAGTCACTTTAAGAAGAGATGGTGAGCTGTAACAGTCCACGGTTATATCATGGAGGTGACAAGTCACTTTAAGAAGAGATGGTGAGCTGTGACAGTCCACGGCTATATCGTGGAGATGACAAGTTACTTTAAAAAGAGATGGTGAGCTGTAACAGTCCACAGCTATATCATGGAGGTGACAAGTCACTTTAAGAAGAGATGGTGAGCTGTAGCAGTCCACAGCTATATCATGGGGTTGACATGTCACTTTAAGAAGAGATGGTGAGCTGTAACAGTCCACGGTTATATCATGGAGATGACAAGTCACCTTAAGAAGAGATGGTGAGCTGTAACAGTCCACAGCTATATCATGGAGATGACAAGTCGCCTTAAGAAGGGATGGTGAGCTGTAACAGTCCACAGCTATATCATGGAGGTGACAAGTCACCTTAAGAAGAGATGGTGAGCTGTAACAGTCCACAGCGATAGCATGGAGGTGACAAGTCACTTTAAGAAGAGATGGTGAGCTGTAGCAGTCCACAGCTATATCATGGAGGTGACAAGTCACTTTAAGAAGAGATGGTGAGCTGTAGCAGTCCACAGCTATAGCATGGAGGTGACAAGTCACTTTAAGAAGAGATGGTGAGCTGTAACAGTTCACGGTTTAATCATGGAGGTGACAAGTGACTTTAAGAAGAGATGGGGAGTGTATCAGTCCACGGCTATATCATGGTGATGACAAGTCACTTTAGGAAGAGATGGTGAGCTGTAACAGTCCACAGCTATATCATGGAGATGACAAGTCACTTTAAGAAGAGATGGTGAGCTGTAACAGTTCATGGTTTAATGATGGAGGTGACAAGTGACTTTAAGAAGAGATGGTGAGTGTAACAGTCCACAGCTATATCATGGAGGTGACAAGTCACTTTAAGAAGAGATGGTGAGTGTGGCAGTCCACAGTTATATCATGGAGGTGACAAGTCACTTTAAGAAGAGATGGTGAGCTGTAACAGTCTACAGCTATATCATGGAGGTGACAAGTCACTTTAATAAGAGATGGTGAGTGTAACAGTCCACGGCTATATCATGGGGTTGACAAGTCACTTTAAGAAGAGATGGTGAGCTGTAACAGTCCACGGTTATATCATGGAGGTGACAAGTCACTTTAAGAAGAGATGGTGAGCTGTAACAGTCCACGGCTATATCGTGGAGATGACAAGTTACTTTAAAAAGAGATGGTGAGCTGTAACAGTCCACAGCTATATCATGGAGGTGACAAGTCACTTTAAGAAGAGATGGTGAGCTGTAGCAGTCCACAGCTATATCATGGGGTTGACATGTCACTTTAAGAAGAGATGGTGAGCTGTAACAGTCCACAGCTATATCATGGAGATGACAAGTCACTTTAAGAAGAGATGGTGAGCTGTAACAGTCCACAGCTATATCATGGAGGTGACAAGTCACTTTAGCAAGAGATGTTGAGCTGTAACAGTCCACGGTTATATCATGCAGATGACAAGTCACTTTAAGAAGAGATGGTGAGTGTATCAGTCCACAGCTATATCATGGAGATGACAAGTCACCTTAAGAAGAGATGTTGAGCTGTAACAGTCCACAGCTATATCATGGAGGTGACAAGTCACCTTAAGAAGAGATGGTGAGCTGTAACAGTCCACAGCGATATCATGGAGGTGACAAGTCACTTTAAGAAGAGATGGTGAGTGTAACAGTCCACAGCTATATCATGGAGGTGACAAGTCACTTTAAGAAGAGATGGTGAGCTGTCGCAGTCCACAGCTATATCATGGAGGTGACAAGTCATTTTAAGAAGAGATGGTGAGTGTAACAGTCCACTGCTATATCATGGAGGTGACAAGTCACTTTAAGAAGAGATGGTGAGCTGTAGCAGTCCACAGCTATAGCATGGAGAAGACAAGTCACTTTAAGAAGAGATGGTGAGCTGTAACAGTTCAGGGTTTAATCATGGAGGTGACAAGTGACTTTAAGAAGAGATGGGGAGTGTATCAGTCCACGGCTATATCATGGTGATGACAAGTCACATTAGGAAGAGATGGTTGGCTGTAACAGTCCACAGCTATATCATGGAGATGACAAGTCACTTTAAGAAGAGATGGTGAGCTGTAACAGTTCATGGTTTAATCATGGAGGTGACAAGTGACTTTAAGAAGAGATGGTGAGTGTAACAGTCCACAGCTATATCATGGAGGTGACAAGTCACATTAAGAAGAGATGGTGAGTGTGGCAGTCCACAGTTATATCATGGAGGTGACAAGTCACTTTAAGAAGAGATGGTGAGCTGTAACAGTCTACAGCTATATCATGGAGGTGACAAGTCACTTTAATAAGAGATGGTGAGTGTAACAGTCCACGGCTATAACATGGGGTTGACAAGTCACTTTAAGAAGAGATGGTGAGCTGTAACAGTCCACGGTTATATCATGGAGGTGACAAGTCACTTTAAGAAGAGATGGTGAGCTGTAACAGTCCACGGCTATATCGTGGAGATGACAAGTTACTTTAAAAAGAGATGGTGAGCTGTAACAGTCCACAGCTATATCATGGAGGTGACAAGTCACTTTAAGAAGAGATGGTGAGCTGTAGCAGTCCACAGCTATATCATGGGGTTGACATGTCACTTTAAGAAGAGATGGTGAGCTGTAACAGTCCACGGTTATATCATGGAGGTGACAAGTCACTTTAAGAAGAGATGGTGAGTGTAACAGTCCACGGCTATATCATGGAGATGACAAATTACTTTAAGAAGAGATGGTGAGCTGTAACAGTCCACAGCTATATCATGGAGATGACAAGTCACCTTAAGAAGAGATGGTGAGCTGTAACAGTCCACAGCTATATCATGGAGATGACAAGTCGCCTTAAGAAGGGATGGTGAGCTGTAACAGTCCACAGCTATATCATGGAGGTGACAAGTCACCTTAAGAAGAGATGGTGAGCTGTAACAGTCCACAGCGATAGCATGGAGGTGACAAGTCACTTTAAGAAGAGATGGTGAGCTGTAGCAGTCCACAGCTATATCATGGAGGTGACAAGTCACTTTAAGAAGAGATGGTGAGTGTAACAGTCCACTGCTATATCATGGAGGTGACAAGTCACTTTAAGAAGAGATGGTGAGCTGTAGCAGTCCACAGCTATAGCATGGAGAAGACAAGTCACTTTAAGAAGAGATGGTGAGCTGTAACAGTTCACGGTTTAATCATGGAGGTGACAAGTGACTTTAAGAAGAGATGGTGAGTGTATCAGTCCACGGCTATATCATGGTGATGACAAGTCACTTTATGAAGAGATGGTGAGCTGTAACAGTTCACGGTTTATTCATGGAGGTGACAAGTGACTTTAAGAAGAGATGGTGAGTGTAACAGTCCACAGCTATATCATGGAGGTGACAAGTCACTTTAAGAAGAGATGGTGAGCTGTAGCAGTCCACAGCTATATCATGGGGTTGACAAGTCACTTTACGAAGAGATGGTGAGCTGTAACAGTCCACAGCTATATCATGGAGATGACAAGTCACTTTAAGAAGAGATGGTGAGCTGTAACAGTCCACAGCAATATCATGGGGTTGAAAAGTCACTTTAAGAAGAGATGGTGAGCTGTAACAGTCCACGGTTATATCATGGAGGTGACAAGTCACTTTAAGAAGAGATGGTGAGCTGTAACAGTCCACAGCTATATCATGGAGGTGACAAGTCACTTTAAGAAGAGATGGTGAGCTGTAACAGTCCACAGCTATATCATGGAGGTGACAAGTCACTTTCAGAAGAGATGGTGAGCTGTAGCAGTCCACAGCTATATCATGGGGTTGACAAGTCACTTTAAGAAGAGATGGTGAGCTGTAACAGTCCACGGTTATATCATGGAGGTGACAAGTCACTTTAAGAAGAGATGGTGAGTGCAACAGTCCACAGCTATATCATGGAGATGACAAGTCACTTTAAGAAGAGATGGTGAGCTGTAACAGTCCACAGCTATATCATGGAGATGACAAGTCACTTTAAGAAAAGATTGTGAGCTGTAACAGTCCACAGCTATATCATGGAGGTGACAAGTCACTTTAGCAAGAGATGTTGAGATGTAACAGTCCACGGTTATATCATGCAGATGACAAGTCATTTTAAGAAGAGATGGTGAGTGTATCAGTCCACGGCTATATCATGGAGATGACAAGTCACCTTAAGAAGAGATGGTGAGCTGTAGCAGTCCACAGCTATATCATGGAGATGACAAGTCACCTTAAGAAGGGATGGTTAGCTGTAACAGTCCACGGCTATATCATGGAGATGACAAGTCGCCTTAAGAAGAGATGGTGAGCTGTAACAGTCCACAGCAATATCATGGAGGTGACAAGTCACTTTAATAGGAGATGGTGAGTGTAACAGTCCACAGCTATATCATGGAGGTGACAAGTCACTTTAAGAAGAGATGGTGAGTGTAACAGTCCACTGCTATATCATGGAGGTGACAAGTCACTTTTAGAAGAGATGGTGAGCTGTAGCAGTCCACAGCTATAGCATGGAGAAGACAAGTCACTTTAAGAAGAGATGGTGAGCTGTAACAGTTCACGGTTTAATCATGGAGGTGACAAGTGACTTTAAGAAGAGATGGTGAGTGTATCAGTCCACGGCTATATCATGGTGATGACAAGTCACTTTAGGAAGAGATGGTGAGCTGTAACAGTCCACAGCTATATCATGGAGATGACAAGTCACTATAAGAAGAGATGGTGAGCTGTAACAGTTCAATGTTTAAGCATGGAGGTGACAAGTGACTTTAAGAAGAGATGGTGAGTGTAACAGTCCACAGCTATATCATGGAGGTGACAAGTCACTTTAAGAAGAGATGGTGAGTGTAGCAGTCCACAGTTATATCATGGAGATGACAAGTCACTTTAAGAAGAGATGGTGAGCTGTAACAGTCCACAGCTATATCACGAAGGTGACAAGTCACTTTAATAAGAGATGGTGAGTGTAACAGTCCACGGCTATATCATGGGGTTGACAAGTCACTTTAAGAAATGATGGTGAGCTGTAACAGTCCACAGTTATATCATGGAGGTGACAAGTCACTTTAAGAAGAGATGGTGAGTGTAACAGTCCACGGCTATATCGTGGAGATGACAAGTTACTTTAAGGAGAGATGGTGAGCTGTAACAGTCCACAGCTATATCATGGAGGTGACAAGTCACTTTAAGAAGAGATGGTGAGCTGTAGCAGTCCACAGCTATATCATGGGGTTGACAAGTCACTTTAAGAAGAGATGGTGAGCTGTAACAGTCCACGGTTATATCATGGAGGTGACAAGTCACTTTAAGAAGAGATGGTGAGTGTAACAGTCCACAGCTATATCATGGAGATGACAAGTCACTTTAAGAAGAGATGGTGAGCTGTAACAGTCCACAGCTATATCATGGAGATGACAAGTCACTTTAAGAAGAGATGGTGAGCTGTAGCAGTCCACAGCTATATCATGGAGGTGACAAGTCACTTTAGCAAGAGATGTTGAGCTGTAACAGTCCACAGCTATATCATGCAGATGACAAGTCACTTTAAGAAGAGATGGTGAGTGTATCAGTCCACGGCTATTACATGGAGATGACAAGTCACCTTAAGAATGGATGGTGAGCTGTAACAGTCCACAGTTATATCATGGAGATGACAAGTCACCCTAAGAAGGGATGGTGAGCTGTAACAGTCCACGGCTATATCATGGAGGTGACAAGTCACCTTAAGAAGAGATGGTGAGCTGTAACAGTCCACAGCGATATCATGGAGATGACAAGTCACTTTAAGAACAGATTGTGAGCTGTAACAGTCCACAGCTATATCATGGAGGTGACAAGTCACTTTAGCAAGAGATGTTGAGCTGTAACAGTCCACGGTTATATCATGCAGATGACAAGTCATTTTAATAAGAGATGGTGAGTGTATCAGTCCACGGCTATATCATGGAGATGACAAGTCACCTTAAGAAGAGATGGTGAGCTGTAGCAGTCCACAGCTATATCATGGAGATGACAAGTCACCTTAAGAAGGGATGGTGAGCTGTAACAGTCCACGGCTATATCATGGAGATGACAAGTCGCCTTAAGAAGAGATGGTGAGCTGTAACAGTCCACAGCAATATCATGGAGGTGACAAGTCACTTTAATAGGAGATGGTGAGTGTAACAGTCCACAGCTATATCATGGAGGTGACAAGTCACTTTTAGAAGAGATGGTGAGCTGTAGCAGTCCACAGCTATAGCATGGAGAAGACAAGTCACTTTAAGAAGAGATGGTGAGCTGTAACAGTTCACGGTTTAATCATGGAGGTGACAAGTGACTTTAAGAAGAGATGGTGAGTGTATCAGTCCACGGCTATATCATGGTGATGACAAGTCACTTTAGGAAGAGATGGTGAGCTGTAACAGTCCACAGCTATATCATGGAGATGACAAGTCACTATAAGAAGAGATGGTGAGCTGTAACAGTTCAATGTTTAAGCATGGAGGTGACAAGTGACTTTAAGAAGAGATGGTGAGTGTAACAGTCCACAGCTATATCATGGAGGTGACAAGTCACTTTAAGAAGAGATGGTGAGTGTAGCAGTCCACAGTTATATCATGGAGATGACAAGTCACTTTAAGAAGAGATGGTGAGCTGTAACAGTCCACAGCTATATCACGAAGGTGACAAGTCACTTTAATAAGAGATGGTGAGTGTTACAGTCCACGGCTATATCATGGGGTTGACAAGTCACTTTAAGAAATGATGGTGAGCTGTAACAGTCCACAGTTATATCATGGAGGTGACAAGTCACTTTAAGAAGAGATGGTGAGTGTAACAGTCCACGGCTATATCGTGGAGATGACAAGTTACTTTAAGGAGAGATGGTGAGCTGTAACAGTCCACAGCTATATCATGGAGGTGACAAGTCACTTTAAGAAGAGATGGTGAGCTGTAGCAGTCCACAGCTATATCATGGGGTTGACAAGTCACTTTAAGAAGAGATGGTGAGCTGTAACAGTCCACGGTTATATCATGGAGGTGACAAGTCACTTTAAGAAGAGATGGTGAGTGTAACAGTCCACAGCTATATCATGGAGATGACAAGTCACTTTAAGAAGAGATGGTGAGCTGTAACAGTCCACAGCTATATCATGGAGATGACAAGTCACTTTAAGAAGAGATGGTGAGCTGTAGCAGTCCACAGCTATATCATGGAGGTGACAAGTCACTTTAGCAAGAGATGTTGAGCTGTAACAGTCCACAGCTATATCATGCAGATGACAAGTCACTTTAAGAAGAGATGGTGAGTGTATCAGTCCACGGCTATTACATGGAGATGACAAGTCACCTTAAGAATGGATGGTGAGCTGTAACAGTCCACAGTTATATCATGGAGATGACAAGTCACCCTAAGAAGGGATGGTGAGCTGTAACAGTCCACGGCTATATCATGGAGGTGACAAGTCACCTTAAGAAGAGATGGTGAGCTGTAACAGTCCACAGCGATATCATGGAGATGACAAGTCACTTTAAGAAAAGATTGTGAGCTGTAACAGTCCACAGCTATATCATGGAGGTGACAAGTCACTTTAGCAAGAGATGTTGAGCTGTAACAGTCCACGGTTATATCATGCAGATGACAAGTCATTTTAATAAGAGATGGTGAGTGTATCAGTCCACGGCTATATCATGGAGATGACAAGTCACCTTAAGAAGAGATGGTGAGCTGTAGCAGTCCACAGCTATATCATGGAGATGACAAGTCACCTTAAGAAGGGATGGTGAGCTGTAACAGTCCACGGCTATATCATGGAGATGACAAGTCGCCTTAAGAAGAGATGGTGAGCTGTAACAGTCCACAGCAATATCATGGAGGTGACAAGTCACTTTAATAGGAGATGGTGAGTGTAACAGTCCACAGCTATATCATGGAGGTGACAAGTCACTTTAAGAAGAGATGGTGAGCTGTAACAGTCCACAGCTATATCATGGAGCTGACAAGTCACTTTAAGAAGAGATGGTGAGTGTAACAGTCCACTGCTATATCATGGAGGTGACAAGTCACTTTTAGAAGAGATGGTGAGCTGTAGCAGTCCACAGCTATAGCAAGGAGAAGACAAGTCACTTTAAGAAGAGATGGTGAGCTGTAACAGTTCACGGTTTAATCATGGAGGTGACAAGTGACTTTAAGAAGAGATGGTGAGTGTATCAGTCCACGGCTATATCATGGTGATGACAAGTCACTTTAGGAAGAGATGGTGAGCTGTAACAGTCCACAGCTATATCATGGAGATGACAAGTCACTTTAAGAAGAGATGGTGAGCTGTAACAGTCCACAGCTATATCATGAAGGTGACAAGTCACTTTAATAAGAGATGGTGAGTGTAAGAGTCCACGGCTATATCATGGGATTGACAAGTCACTTTAAGAAATGATGGTGAGCTGTAGCAGTCCACAGCTATATCATGGGGTTGACAAGTCACTTTAAGAAGAGATGGTGAGCTGTAACAGTCCACGGTTATATCATGGAGGTGACAAGTCACTTTAAGAAGAGATGGTGAGTGTAACAGTCCACAGCTATATCATGGAGATGACAAGTCACTTTAAGAAGAGATGGTGAGCTGTAACAGTCCACAGCTATATCATGGAGATGACAAGTCACTTTAAGAAGAGATGGTGAGCTGTAGCAGTCCACAGCTATATCATGGAGGTGACAAGTCACTTTAAGAAGAGATGGTGAGCTGTAGCAGTCCACAGCTATATCATGGGGTTGACAAGTCACTTTAAGAAGAGATGGTGAGCTGTAACAGTCCACGGTTATATCATGGAGGTGACAAGTCACTATAAGAAGAGATGGTGAGTGTAACAGTCCACAGCTATATCATAGAGATGACAAGTCACTTTAAGAAGAGATGGTGAGCTGTAACAGTCCACAGCTATATCATGGAGATGACAAGTCACTTTAAGAAGAGATGGTGAGCTGTAGCAGTCCACAGCTATATCATGGAGGTGACAAGTCACTTTAGCAAGAGATGTTGAGCTGTAACAGTCCACAGCTATATCATGCAGATGACAAGTCACTTTAAGAAGAGATGGTGAGTGTATCAGTCCACGGCTATTACATGGAGATGACAAGTCACCTTAAGAAGAGATGGTGAGCTGTAACAGTCCACAGTTATATCATGGAGATGACAAGTCACCTTAAGAAGGGATGGTGAGTGTAACAGTCCACGGCTATATCATGGAGGTGACAAGTCACCTTAAGAAGAGATGGTGAGCTGTAACAGTCCACAGCGATATCATGGAGGTGACAAGTCACTTTAAGAAGAGATGGTGAGTGTAACAGTCCACAGCTATATCATGGAGGTGACAAGTCACTTTAATAAGAGATGGTGAGTGTAAGAGTCCACGGCTATATCATGGGGTTGACAAGTCACTATAAGAAATGATGGTGAGCTGTAACAGTCCACAGTTATATCATGGAGGTGACAAGTCACTTTAAGAAGAGATGGTGAGTGTAACAGTCCACGGCTATATCGTGGAGATGACAAGTTACTTTAAGGAGAGATGGTGAGCTGTAACAGTCCACAGCTATATCATGGAGGTGACAAGTCACTTTAAGAAGAGATGGTGAGCTGTAGCAGTCCACAGCTATATCATGGGGTTGACAAGTCACTTTAAGAAGAGATGGTGAGCTGTAACAGTCCACGGTTATATCATGGAGGTGACAAGTCACTTTAATAAGAGATGGTGAGTGTAACAGTCCACAGCTATATCATGGAGATGACAAGTCACTTTAAGAAGAGATGGTGAGCTGTAACAGTCCACAGCTATATCATGGAGATGACAAGTCACTTTAAGAAGAGATGGTGAGCTGTAGCAGTCCACAGCTATATCATGGAGGTGACAAGTCATTTTAGCAAGAGATGTTGAGCTGTAACAGTCCACAGCTATATCATGCAGATGACAAGTCACTTTAAGAAGAGATGGTGAGTGTATCAGTCCACGGCTATTACATGGAGATGACAAGTCACCTTACGAAGAGATGGTGAGCTGTAACAGTCCACAGTTATATCATGGAGATGACAAGTCACCTTAAGAAGGGATGGTGAGCTGTAACAGTCCACGGCTATATCATGGAGGTGACAAGTCACCTTAAGAAGAGATGGTGAGCTGTAACAGTCCACAGCGATATCATGGAGGTGACAAGTCACTTTAAGAAGAGATGGTGAGTGTAACAGTCCACAGCTATATCATGGAGGTGACAAGTCACTTTAAGAAGAGATGGTGAGCTGTAGCAGTCCACAGCTATATCATGGAGGTGACAAGTCACTTTAAGAAGAGATGGTGAGTGTAACAGTCCACTGCTATATCATGGATGTGACAAGTCACTTTTAGAAGAGATGGTGAGCTGTAGCAGTCCACAGCTATAGCATGGAGAAGACAAGTCACTTTAAGAAGAGATGGTGAGCTGTAACAGTTCACGGTTTAATCATGGAGGTGACAAGTGACTTTAAGAAGAGATGGTGAGTGTATCAGTCCACGGCTATATCATGGTGATGACAAGTCACTTTAGGAAGAGATGGTGAGCTGTAACAGTCCACAGCTATATCATGGAGATGACAAGTCACTTTAAGAAGAGATGGTGAGCTGTAACAGTTCAATGTTTAATCATGGAGGTGACAAGTGACTTTAAGAAGAGATGGTGAGTGTAACAGTCCACAGCTATATCATGGAGGTGACAAGTCACTTTAAGAAGAGATGGTGAGTGTAGCAGTCCACAGTTATATCATGGAGATGACAAGTCACTTTAAGAAGAGATGGTGAGCTGTAACAGTCCACAGCTATATCATGAAGGTGACAAGTCACTTTAATAAGAGATGGTGAGTGTAACAGTCCACGGCTATATCATGGGGTTGACAAGTCACTATAAGAAATGATGGGGAGCTGTAACAGTCCACAGTTATATCATGGAGGTGACAAGTCACTTTAAGAAGAGATGGTGAGCTGTAACAGTCCACGGCTATATCGTGAAGATGACAAGTTACTTTAAGAAGAGATGGTGAGCTGTAACAGTCCACAGCTATATCATGGAGATGACAAGTCACTTTAAGAAGAGATGGTGAGCTGTAGCAGTCCACAGCTATATCATGGAGGTGACAAGTCACTTTAGCAAGAGATGTTGAGCTGTAACAGTCCACAGCTATATCATGCAGATGACAAGTCACTTTAAGAAGAGATGGTGAGTGTATCAGTCCACGGCTATTACATGGAGATGACAAGTCACCTTAAGAAGAGATAGTGAGCTGTAACAGTCCACAGTTATATCATGGAGATGACAAGTCACCTTAAGAAGGGATGGTGAGCTGTAACAGTCCACGGCTATATCATGGAGGTGACAAGTCACCTTAAGAAGAGATGGTGAGCTGTAACAGTCCACAGCGATATCATGGAGGTGACAAGTCACTTTAAGAAGAGATGGTGAGTGTAACAGTCCACAGCTATATCATGGAGGTGACAAGTCACTTTAAGAAGAGATGGTGAGCTGTAGCAGTCCACAGCTATATCATGGAGGTGACAAGTCACTTTAAGAAGAGATGGTGAGTGTAACAGTCCACTGCTATATCATGGAGGTGACAAGTCACTTTTAGAAGAGATGGTGAGCTGTAGCAGTCCACAGCTATAGCATGGAGAAGACAAGTCACTTTAAGAAGAGATGGTGAGCTGTAACAGTTCACGGTTTAATCATGGAGGTGACAAGTGACTTTAAGAAGAGATGGTGAGTGTATCAGTCCACGGCTATATCATGGTGATGACAAGTCACTTTAGGAAGAGATGGTGAGCTATAACAGTCCACAGCTATATCATGGAGATGACAAGTCACTTTAAGAAGAGATGGTGAGCTGTAACAGTTCAATGTTTAATCATGGAGGTGACAAGTGACTTTAAGAAGAGATGGTGAGTGTAACAGTCCACAGCTATATCATGGAGGTGACAAGTCACTTTAAGAAGAGATGGTGAGTGTAGCAGTCCACAGTTATATCATGGAGATGACAAGTCACTTTAAGAAGAGATGGTGAGCTGTAACAGTCCACAGCTATATCATGAAGGTGACAAGTCACTTTAATAAGAGATGGTGAGTGTAACAGTCCACGGCTATATCATGGGGTTGACAAGTCACTTTAAGAAATGATGGTGAGCTGTAACAGTCCACAGTTATATCATGGAGGTGACAAGTCACTTTAAGAAGAGATGGTGAGTGTAACAGTCCACGGCTATATCGTGAAGATGACAAGTTACTTTAAGAAGAGATGGTGAGCTGTAACAGTCCACAGCTATATCATGGAGGTGACAAGTCACTTTAAGAAGAGATGGTGAGCTGTAGCAGTCCAAAGCTATATCATGGGGTTGACAAGTCACTTTAAGAAGAGATGGTGAGCTGTAACAGTCCACGGTTATATCATGGAGGTGACAAGTCACTTTAAGAAGAGATGGTGAGTGTAACAGTCCACAGCTATATCATGGAGATGACAAGTCACTTTAAGAAGAGATGGTGAGCTGTAACAGTCCACAGCTATATCATGGAGATGACAAGTCACTTTAAGGAGAGATGGTGAGCTGTAGCAGTCCACAGCTATATCATGGAGGTGACAAGTCACTTTAGCAAGAGATGTTGAGCTGTAACAGTCCACAGCTATATCATGCAGATGACAAGTCACTATAAGAAGCGATGGTGAGTGTATCAGTCCACGGCTATTACATGGAGATGACAAGTCACCTTAAGAAGAGATGGTGAGCTGTAACAGTCCACAGTCATATCATGGAGATGACAAGTCACCTTAAGAAGGGATGGTGAGCTGTAACAGTCCACGGCTATATCATGGAGGTGACAAGTCACCTTAAGAAGAGATGGTGAGCGGTAACAGTCCACAGCGATATCATGGAGGTGACAAGTCACTTTAAGAAGAGATGGTGAGTGTAACAGTCAACAGCTATATCATGGAGGTGACAAGTCACTTTAAGAAGAGATGGTGAGCTGTAGCAGTCCACAGCTATATCATGGAGGTGACAAGTCACTTTAAGAAGAGATGGTGAGTGTAACAGTCCACTGCTATATCATGGAGGTGACAAGTCACTTTAAGAAGAGATGGTGAGCTGTAGCAGTCCACAGCTATAGCATGGAGAAGACAAGTCACTTTAAGAAGAGATGGTGAGCTGTAACAGTTCACGGTTTAATCATGGAGGTGACAAGTGACTTTAAGAAGAGATGGTGAGTGTATCAGTCCACGGCTATATCATGGTGATGACAAGTCATTCTAGGAAGAGATGGTGAGCTGTAACAGTCCACAGCTATATCATGGAGATGACAAGTCACTTTAAGAAGAGATGGTGAGCTGTAACAATTCACGGTTTAATCATGGAGGTGACAAGTGATTTTAAGAAGAGATGGTGAGTGTAGCAGTCCACAGCTATATCATGGAGGTGACAAGTCACTTTAAGAAGAGATGGTGAGCTGTAACAGTCCACAGCTATATCATGGAGGTGACAAGTCACTTTAAGAAGAGATGGTGAGTGTAACAATCCACGGCTATATCATGGGGTTGACAAGTCACTTCAAGAAGAGATGGTGAGCTGTAACAGTCCACAGCTATATCATGGAGGTGACAAGTCACTTTAAGAAGAGATGGTGAGTGTAACAGTCCACAGCTATATCATGGAGATGACAAGTTACTTTAAGAAGAGATGGTGAGCTGTAACAGTCCACAGCTATATCATGGAGATGACAAGACACTTTAAGAAGAGATGGTGAGCTGTAGCAGTCCACAGCTATATCATGGGGTTGACAAGTCACTTTAAGAAGAGATGGTGAGCTGTAACAGTCCACGGTTATATCATGGAGGTGACAAGTAACTTTAAGAAGAGATGGTGAGTGTAACAGTCCACGGCTATATCATGGAGATGACAAGTTACTTTAAGAAGAGATGGTGAGCTGTAACAGTCCACAGCTATATCATGGAGGTGACAAGTCACTTTAAGAAGAGATGGTGAGCTGTAGCAGTCCACAGCTATATCATGGGGTTGAAAAGTCACTTTAAAAAGAGATGGTGAGCTGTAACAGTCCACGGTTATATCATGGAGGTGACAGGTCACTTTAATAAGAGATGGTGAGTGTAACAGTCCACAGCTATATCATGGAGGTGACAAGTCACTTTAAGAAGAGATGGTGAGCTGTAGCAGTCCACAGCTATATCATGGAGGTGACAAGTCACTATAAGAAGAGATGGTGAGTGTAACAGTCCACTGCTATATCATGGAGGTGACAAGTCACTTTAAGAAGAGATGGTGAGCTGTAGCAGTCCACAGCAATAGCATGGAGAAGACAAGTCACTTTAAGAAGAGATGGTGAGCTGTAACAGTTCACGGTTTAATCATGGAGGGGACAAGTGACTTTAAGAAGAGATGGTGAGCTGTAGCAGTCCACTGCTATATCATGGAGGTGACAAGTCACTTTAAGAAGAGATGAAGAACTGTAACAATTCACAGCTATATCATGGAGATGACAAGTCACTTTAAGAAGAGATGGTGAGCTGTAACAGTTCACGGTTTAATCATGGAGGTGACAAGTGACTTTAAGAAGAGATGGTGAGTGTAACAGTCCACAGCTATATCATGGAGGTGACAAGTCACTTTAAGAAGAGATGGTGAGTGTAGCAGTCCACAGCTATATCATGGAGGTGACAAGTTACTTTAAGAAGAGATGGTGAGCTGAAACAGTCCACAGCTATATCATGGAGGTGACAAGTCACTTTAAGAAGAGATGGTGAGTGTAGCAGTCCACAGCTATATCATGGAGGTGACAAGTCACTTTAAGAAGAGATGGTGAGCTGTAACAGTCCACAGCTATATCATGGAGGTGACAAGTCACTTTAATAAGAGATGGTGAGTGTAACAGTCCACGGCTATATCATGGGGTTGACAAGTCACTTTAAGAAGAGATGGTGAGCTGTAACAGTCCACGGTTATATCATGGAGGTGACAAGTCACTTTATGAAGAGATGGTGAGTGTAACAGTCCACAGCTATATCATGGAGATGACAAGTTACTTTAAGAAGAGATGGTGAGCTGTAACAGTCCACAGCTATATCATGGAGGTGACAAGTCACTTTAAGAAGAGATGGTGAGCTGTAGCAGTCCACAGCTATATCATGGGGTTGACAAGTCACTTTAAGAAGAGATGGTGAGCTGTAGCAGTCCACAGCTATAGCATGGAGAAAACAAGTCACTTTAAGAAGAGATGGTGAGCTGTAACAGTTCACGGTTTAATCATGGAGGTGACAAGTGACTTTAAGAAGAGATGGTGAGCTGTAGCAGTCCACAGCTATATCATGGAGATGACAAGTCACTTTAAGAAGAGATGGTGAGCTGTAACAATCCACAGCTATATCATGGAGATGACAAGTCATTTTAAGAAGAGATGGTGAGCTGTAACAGTTCACGGTTTAATCATGGAGTTGACAAGTGACTTTAAGAAGAGATGGTGAGTGTAACAGTCCACAGTTATATCATGGAGGTGACAAGTCACTTTAAGAAGAGATGGTGAGTGTAGCAGTCCAAAGCTATATCATGGAGGTGACAAGTCACTTTAAGAAGAGATGGTGAGCTGTAACAGTCCACAGCTATATCATGGAGGTGACAAGTCACTTTAATAAGAGCTGGTGAGTGTAACAGTCCACGGCTATATCATGGGGTTGACAAGTCACTGTAAGAAGAGATGGTGAGCTGTAACAGTCCACGGTTATATCATGGAGGTGACAAGTCACTTTATGAAGAGATGGTGATTGTAACAGTCCACAGCTATATCATGGAGATGACAAGTTACTTTAAGAAGAGATGGTGAGCTGTAACAGTCCATAGCTATATCATGGAGGTGACAAGTCACTTTAAGAAGAGATGGTGAGCTGTAGCAGTCCACAGCTATATTATGGGGTTAACAAGTCACTTTAAGAAGAGATGGTGAGCTGTAACAGTCCACGGTTATATCATGGAGGTGACAAGTCACTTTAAGAAGAGATGGTGAGTGTAACAGTCCACGGCTATATCATGGAGATGACAAGTTACTTTAAGAAGAGATGGTGAGCTGTAACAGTCCACAGCTATATCATGGAGGTGACAAGTCACTTTAAGAAGAGATGGTGAGTGTAACAGTCCACTGCTATATCATGGAGGTGACAAGTCACTTTAAGAAGAGATGGTGAGCTGTAGCAGTCCACAGCAATAGCATGGAGAAGACAAGTCACTTTAAGAAGAGATGGTGAGCTGTAACAGTTCACGGTTTAATCATGGAGGGGACAAGTGACTTTAAGAAGAGATGGTGAGCTGTAGCAGTCCACTGCTATATCATGGAGGTGACAAGTCACTTTAAGAAGAGATGAAGAACTGTAACAATTCACAGCTATATCATGGAGATGACAAGTCACTTTAAGAAGAGATGGTGAGCTGTAACAGTTTACGGTTTAATCATGGAGGTGACAAGTGACTTTAAGAAGAGATGGTGAGTGTAACAGTCCACAGCTATATCATGGAGGTGACAAGTCACTTTAAGAAGAGATGGTGAGTGTAGCAGTCCACAGCTATATCATGGAGGTGACAAGTTACTTTAAGAAGAGATGGTGAGTGTAGCAGTCCACAGCTATATCATGGAGGTGACAAGTCACTTTAAGAAGAGATGGTGAGCTGTAACAGTCCACAGCTATATCATGGAGGTGACAAGTCACTTTAATAAGAGATGGTGAGTGTAACAGTCCACGGCTATATCATGGGGTTGACAAGTCACTTTAAGAAGAGATGGTGAGCTGTAACAGTCCACGGTTATATCATGGAGGTGACAAGTCACTTTATGAAGAGATGGTGAGTGTAACAGTCCACAGCTATATCATGGAGATGACAAGTTACTTTAAGAAGAGATGGTGAGCTGTAACAGTCCACAGCTATATCATGGAGGTGACAAGTCACTTTAAGAAGAGATGGTGAGTGTAACAGTCCACTGCTATATCATGGAGGTGACAAGTCACTTTAAGAAGAGATGGTGAGCTGTAGCAGTCCACAGCAATAGCATGGAGAAGACAAGTCACTTTAAGAAGAGATGGTGAGCTGTAACAGTTCACGGTTTAATCATGGAGGGGACAAGTGACTTTAAGAAGAGATGGTGAGCTGTAGCAGTCCACTGCTATATCATGGAGGTGACAAGTCACTTTAAGAAGAGATGAAGAACTGTAACAATTCACAGCTATATCATGGAGATGACAAGTCACTTTAAGAAGAGATGGTGAGCTGTAACAGTTTACGGTTTAATCATGGAGGTGACAATTGACTTTAAGAAGAGATGGTGAGTGTAACAGTCCACAGCTATATCATGGAGGTGACAAGTCACTTTAAGAAGAGATGGTGAGTGTAGCAGTCCACAGCTATATCATGGAGGTGACAAGTTACTTTAAGAAGAGATGGTGAGTGTAGCAGTCCACAGCTATATCATGGAGGTGACAAGTCACTTTAAGAAGAGATGGTGAGCTGTAACAGTCCACAGCTATATCATGGAGGTGACAAGTCACTTTAATAAGAGATGGTGAGTGTAACAGTCCACGGCTATATCATGGGGTTGACAAGTCACTTTAAGAAGAGATGGTGATCTGTAACAGTCCACGGTTATATCATGGAGGTGACAAGTCACTTTATGAAGAGATGGTGAGTGTAACAGTCCACAGCTATATCATGGAGGTGACAAGTCACTTTAAGAAGAGATGGTGAGCTGTAGCAGTCCACAGCTATATCATGGGGTTGACAAGTCACTTTAAGAAGAGATGGTGAGCTGTAACAGTCCACGGTTATATCATGGAGGTGACAAATCACTTTAAGAAGAGATGGTGAGCTGTAGCAGTCCACAGCTATAGCATGGAGAAGACAAGTCACTTTAAGAAGAGATGGTGAGCTGTAACAGTTCACGGTTTAATCATGGAGGTGACAAGTGACTTTAAGAAGAGATGGTGAGCTGTAGCAGTCCACAGCTATATCATGGAGATGACAAGTCACTTGAAGAAGAGATGGTGAGCTGTAACAATCCACAGCTATATCATGGAGATGACAAGTCATTTTAAGAAGAGATGGTGAGCTGTAACAGTTCACGGTTTAATCATGGAGTTGACAAGTGACTTTAAGAAGAGATGGTGAGTGTAACAGTCCACAGCTATATCATGGAGGTGACAAGTCACTTTAAGAAGAGATGGTGAGCTGTAGCAGTCCACAGCTATATCATGGGGTTGAAAAGTCACTTTAAGAAGAGATGGTGAGCTGTAACAGTCCACGGTTATATCATGGAGGTGACAAGTCACTTTAATAAGAGATGGTGAGTGTAACAGTCCACAGCTATATCATGGAGGTGACAAGTCACTTTAAGAAGAGATGGTGAGCTGTAGCAGTCCACAGCTATATCATGGAGGTGACAAGTCACTTTAAGAAGAGATGGTGAGTGTAACAGTCCACTGCTATATCATGGAGGTGACAAGTCACTTTAAGAAGAGATGGTGAGCTGTAGCAGTCCACAGCAATAGCATGGAGAAGACAAGTCACTTTAAGAAGAGATGGTGAGCTGTAACAGTTCACGGTTTAATCATGGAGGGGACAAGTGACTTTAAGAAGAGATGGTGAGCTGTAGCAGTCCACTGCTATATCATGGAGGTGACAAGTCACTTTAAGAAGAGATGAAGAACTGTAACAATTCACAGCTATATCATGGAGATGACAAGTCACTTTAAGAAGAGATGGTGAGCTGTAACAGTTCACGGTTTAATCATGGAGGTGACAAGTGACTTTAAGAAGAGATGGTGAGTGTAACAGTCCAAAGCTATATCATGGAGGTGACAAGTCACTTTAAGAAGAGATGGTGAGTGTAGCAGTCCACAGCTATATCATGGAGGTGACAAGTTACTTTAAGAAGAGATGGTGAGCTGAAACAGTCCACAGCTATATCATGGAGGTGACAAGTCACTTTATGAAGAGATGGTGAGTGTAACAGTCCACAGCTATATCATGGAGATGACAAGTTACTTTAAGAAGAGATGGTGAGCTGTAACAGTCCACAGCTATATCATGGAGGTGACAAGTCACTTTAAGAAGAGATGGTGAGCTGTAGCAGTCCACAGCTATATCATGGGGTTGACAAGTCACTTTAAGAAGAGATGGTGAGCTGTAACAGTCCACGGTTATATCATGGAGGTGACAAATCACTTTAAGAAGAGATGGTGAGCTGTAGCAGTCCACAGCTATAGCATGGAGAAGACAAGTCACTTTAAGAAGAGATGGTGAGCTGTAACAGTTCACGGTTTAATCATGGAGGTGACAAGTGACTTTAAGAAGAGATGGTGAGCTGTAGCAGTCCACAGCTATATCATGGAGATGACAAGTCACTTGAAGAAGAGATGGTGAGCTGTAACAATCCACAGCTATATCATGGAGATGACAAGTCATTTTAAGAAGAGATGGTGAGCTGTAACAGTTCACGGTTTAATCATGGGGTTGACAAGTGACTTTAAGAAGAGATGGTGAGTGTAACAGTCCACAGCTATATCATGGAGGTGACAAGTCACTTTAAGAAGAGATGGTGAGCTGTAACAGTCCACAGCTATATGATGGAGGTGACAAGTCACTTTAATAAGAGCTGGTGAGTGTAACAGTCCACGGCTATATCATGGGGTTGACAAGTCACTTTAAGAAGAGATGGTGAGCTGTAACAGTCCACGGTTATATCATGGAGGTGACAAGTCACTTTATGAAGAGATGGTGATTGTAACAGTCCACAGCTATATCATGGAGATGACAAGTTACTTTAAGAAGAGATGGTGAGCTGTAGCAGTCCACAGCTATAGCATGGGGTTGACAAGTCACTTTAAGAAGAGATGGTGAGCTGTAACAGTCCACGGTTATATCATGGAGGTGACAAGTCACTTTAAGAAGAGATGGTGAGTGTAACAGTCCACGGCTATATCATGGAGATGACAAGTTACTTTAAGAAGAGATGGTGAGCTGTAACAGTCCACAGCTATATCATGGAGGTGACAAGTCACTTTAAGAAGAGATGGTGAGCTGTAGCAGTCCACAGCTATATCATGGGTTGACAAGTCACTTTAAGAAGAGATGGTGAGCTGTAACAGTCCACGGTTATATCATGGAGGTGACAAGTCACTTTAATAAGAGATGGTGAGTGTAACAGTCCACAGCTATATCATGGAGGTGACAAGTCACTTTAAGAAGAGATGGTGAGCTGTAGCAGTCCACAGCTATATCATGGAGGTGACAAGTCACTTTAAGAAGAGATGGTGAGTGTAACAGTCCACAGCTATATCATGGAGGTGACAAGTCACTTTAAGAAGAGATGGTAAGCTGTAGCAGTCCACAGCTATAGCATGGAGAAGACAAGTCACTTTAAGAAGAGATGGTGAGCTGTAACAGTTCACGGTTTAATCATGGAGGTGACAAGTGACTTTAAGAAGAGATGGTGAGCTGTAACAGTCCACAGCTATATCATGGAGGTGACAAGTCACTTTAAGAAGAGATGGTGAGTTGTAACAATCCACAGCTATATCATGGAGATGACAAGTCACTTTAAGAAGAGATGGTGAGCTGTAACAGTTCACGGTTTAATCATGGAGTTGACAAGTAACTTTAAGAAGAGATGGTGAGTGTAACAGTCCACAGCTATATCATGGAGGTGACAAGTCACTTTAAGAAGAGATGGTGAGTGTAGCAGTCCACAGCTATATCATGGAGGTGACAAGTCACTTTAAGAAGAGATGGTGAGCTGTAACAGTCCACAGCTATATCATGGAGGTGACAAGTCACTGTAAGAAGAGATGGTGAGTGTAACAGTCCACGACTATATCATGGAGGTGACAAGTCACTTTAGGAAGAGATGGTGAGCTGTAACAGTCCACGGTTATATCATGGTGATGACAAGCTACTTTAAGAAGAGATGGTGAGCTGTAACAGTCCACAGCTATATCATGGAGGTGACAAGTCACTTTAAGAAGAGATGGTGAGCTGTAGCAGTCCACAGCTATATCATGGGGTTGACAAGTCACTTTAAGAAGAGATGGTGAGCTGTAACAGTCCACGGTTATATCGTGGAGGTGACAAGTCAGTTTAAGAAGAGATGGTGAGCTGTAACAGTCCACGGCTATATCATGGTGATGACAAGCTACTTTAAGAAGAGATGGTGAGCTGTAACAGTCCACAGCTATATCATGGAGGTGACAAGTCATTTTAAGAAGAGATGGTGAGTGTAGCAGTCCACAGCTATATCATGGAGGTGACAAGTCACTTTAATAAGAGATGGTGAGTGTAACAGTCCACGGCTATATCATGGGGTTGACAAGTCACTTTAAGAAGAGATGGTGAGCTGTAACAGTCCACGGTTATATCATGGAGGTGACAAGTCACTTTATGAAGAGATGGTGAGTGTAGCAGTCCACAGCTATATCATGGAGATGACAAGTTACTTTAAGAAGAGATGGTGAGCTGTAACAGTCCACAGCTATATCATGGAGGTGACAAGTCACTTTAAGAAGAGATGGTGAGGTGTAGCAGTCCACAGCTATATCATGGGGTTGACAAGTCACTTTAAGAAGAGATGGTGAGCTGTAACAGTCCACGGTTATATCATGGAGGTGACAAGTCACTTTAAGAAGAGATGGTGAGTGTAACAGTCCACGGATATATCATGGAGATGACAAGTTACTTTAAGAAGAGATGGTGAGCTGTAACAGTCCACAGCTATATCATGGAGGTGACAAGTCACTTTAAGAAGAGATGGTGAGCTGTAGCAGTCCACACTATATCATGGGGTTGACAAGTCACTTTAAGAAGAGATGGTGAGCTGTAACAGTCCACGGTTATATCATGGAGGTGACAAGTCACTTTAATAAGAGATGGTGAGTGTAACAGTCCACAGCTATATCATGGAGGTGACAAGTCACTTTAAGAAGAGATGGTGAGCTGTAGCAGTCCACAGCTATATCATGGAGGTGACAAGTCACTTTAAGAAGAGATGGTGAGTGTAACAGTCCACAGCTATATCATGGAGATGACAAGTCACCTTAAGAAGGGATGGTGAGCTGTAACAGTCCACAGCTATATCATGGAGGTGACAAGTCACTTTAAGAAGAGATGGTGAGTGTAACAGTCCAAAGCTATATCATGGAGGTGACAAGTCACTTTAAGAAGAGATGGTGAGCTGTAGCAGTCCACAGCTATATCATGGAGGTGACAAGTCACTTTAAGAAGAGATGGTGAGTCTAACAGTCCACTGCTATATCATGGAGGTGACAAGTCACTTTAAGAAGAGATGGTGAGCTGTAGCATTCCACAGCTATATCATGGGGTTGACAAGTCACTTTAAGAAGAGATGGTGAGCTGTAACAGTCCACGGTTATATCGTGGAGGTGACAAGTCAGTTTAAGAAGAGATGGTGAGCTGTAACAGTCCACGGCTATATCATGGTGATGACAAGCTACTTTAAGAAGAGATGGTGAGCTGTAACAGTCCACAGCTATATCATGGAGGTGACAAGTCATTTTAAGAAGACATGGTGAGTGTAGAAGTCCACAGCTATATCATGGAGGTGACAAGTCACTTTAATAAGAGATGGTGAGTGTAACAGTCCACGGCTATATCATGGGGTTGACAAGTCACTTTAAGAAGAGATGGTGAGCTGTAACAGTCCACGGTTATATCATGGAGGTGACAAGTCACTTTATGAAGAGATGGTGAGTGTAGCAGTCCACAGCTATATCATGGAGATGACAAGTTACTTTAAGAAGAGATGGTGAGCTGTAACAGTCCACAGCTATATCATGGAGGTGACAAGTCACTTTAAGAAGAGATGGTGAGGTGTAGCAGTCCACAGCTATATCATGGGGTTGACAAGTCACTTTAAGAAGAGATGGTGAGCTGTAACAGTCCACGGTTATATCATGGAGGTGACAAGTCACTTTAAGAAGAGATGGTGAGTGTAACAGTCCACGGATATATCATGGAGATGACAAGTTACTTTAAGAAGAGATGGTGAGGTGTAACAGTCCACAGCTATATCATGGAGGTGACAAGTCACTTTAAGAAGAGATGGTGAGCTGTAGCAGTCCACACTATATCATGGGGTTGACAAGTCACTTTAAGAAGAGATGGTGAGCTGTAACAGTCCACGGTTATATCATGGAGGTGACAAGTCACTTTAAGAAGAGATGGTGAGCTGTAGCAGTCCACAGCTATATCATGGGTTGACAAGTCACTTTAAGAAGAGATGGTGAGCTGTAACAGTCCACGGTTATATCATGGAGGTGACAAGTCACTTTAATAAGAGATGGTGAGTGTAACAGTCCACAGCTATATCATGGAGGTGACAAGTCACTTTAAGAAGAGATGGTGAGCTGTAGCAGTCCACAGCTATATCATGGAGGTGACAAGTCACTTTAAGAAGAGATGGTGAGTGTAACAGTCCACAGCTATATCATGGAGGTGACAAGTCACTTTAAGAAGAGATGGTAAGCTGTAGCAGTCCACAGCTATAGCATGGAGAAGACAAGTCACTTTAAGAAGAGATGGTGAGCTGTAACAGTTCACGGTTTAATCATGGAGGTGACAAGTGACTTTAAGAAGAGATGGTGAGCTGTAACAGTCCACAGCTATATCATGGAGGTGACAAGTCAATTTAAGAAGAGATGGTGAGTTGTAACAATCCACAGCTATATCATGGAGATGACAAGTCACTTTAAGAAGAGATGGTGAGCTGTAACAGTTCACGGTTTAATCATGGAGTTGACAAGTAACTTTAAGAAGAGATGGTGAGTGTAACAGTCCACAGCTATATCATGGAGGTGACAAGTCACTTTAAGAAGAGATGGTGAGTGTAGCAGTCCACAGCTATATCATGGAGGTGACAAGTCACTTTAAGAAGAGATGGTGAGCTGTAACAGTCCACAGCTATATCATGGAGGTGACAAGTCACTGTAAGAAGAGATGGTGAGTGTAACAGTCCACGGCTATATCATGGAGGTGACAAGTCACTTTAGGAAGAGATGGTGAGCTGTAACAGTCCACGGTTATATCATGGTGATGACAAGCTACTTTAAGAAGAGATGGTGAGCTGTAACAGTCCACAGCTATATCATGGAGGTGACAAGTCACTTTAAGAAGAGATGGTGAGCTGTAGCAGTCCACAGCTATATCATGGGGTTGACAAGTCACTTTAAGAAGAGATGGTGAGCTGTAACAGTCCACGGTTATATCGTGGAGGTGACAAGTCAGTTTAAGAAGAGATGGTGAGCTGTAACAGTCCACGGCTATATCATGGTGATGACAAGCTACTTTAAGAAGAGATGGTGAGCTGTAACAGTCCACAGCTATATCATGGAGGTGACAAGTCATTTTAAGAAGAGATGGTGAGTGTAGCAGTCCACAGCTATATCATGGAGGTGACAAGTCACTTTAATAAGAGATGGTGAGTGTAACAGTCCACGGCTATATCATGGGGTTGACAAGTCACTTTAAGAAGAGATGGTGAGCTGTAACAGTCCACGGTTATATCATGGAGGTGACAAGTCACTTTATGAAGAGATGGTGAGTGTAGCAGTCCACAGCTATATCATGGAGATGACAAGTTACTTTAAGAAGAGATGGTGAGCTGTAACAGTCCACAGCTATATCATGGAGGTGACAAGTCACTTTAAGAAGAGATGGTGAGGTGTAGCAGTCCACAGCTATATCATGGGGTTGACAAGTCACTTTAAGAAGAGATGGTGAGCTGTAACAGTCCACGGTTATATCATGGAGGTGACAAGTCACTTTAAGAAGAGATGGTGAGTGTAACAGTCCACGGATATATCATGGAGATGACAAGTTACTTTAAGAAGAGATGGTGAGCTGTAACAGTCCACAGCTATATCATGGAGGTGACAAGTCACTTTAAGAAGAGATGGTGAGCTGTAGCAGTCCACACTATATCATGGGGTTGACAAGTCACTTTAAGAAGAGATGGTGAGCTGTAACAGTCCACGGTTATATCATGGAGGTGACAAGTCACTTTAATAAGAGATGGTGAGTGTAACAGTCCACAGCTATATCATGGAGGTGACAAGTCACTTTAAGAAGAGATGGTGAGCTGTAGCAGTCCACAGCTATATCATGGAGGTGACAAGTCACTTTAAGAAGAGATGGTGAGTGTAACAGTCCACAGCTATATCATGGAGATGACAAGTCACCTTAAGAAGGGATGGTGAGCTGTAACAGTCCACAGCTATATCATGGAGGTGACAAGTCACTTTAAGAAGTGATGGTGAGTGTAACAGTCCAAAGCTATATCATGGAGGTGACAAGTCACTTTAAGAAGAGATGGTGAGCTGTAGCAGTCCACAGCTATATCATGGAGGTGACAAGTCACTTTAAGAAGAGATGGTGAGTCTAACAGTCCACTGCTATATCATGGAGGTGACAAGTCACTTTAAGAAGAGATGGTGAGCTGTAGCAGTCCACAGCTATATCATGGGGTTGACAAGTCACTTTAAGAAGAGATGGTGAGCTGTAACAGTCCACGGTTATATCGTGGAGGTGACAAGTCAGTTTAAGAAGAGATGGTGAGCTGTAACAGTCCACGGCTATATCATGGTGATGACAAGCTACTTTAAGAAGAGATGGTGAGCTGTAACAGTCCACAGCTATATCATGGAGGTGACAAGTCATTTTAAGAAGAGATGGTGAGTGTAGAAGTCCACAGCTATATCATGGAGGTGACAAGTCACTTTAATAAGAGATGGTGAGTGTAACAGTCCACGGCTATATCATGGGGTTGACAAGTCACTTTAAGAAGAGATGGTGAGCTGTAACAGTCCACGGTTATATCATGGAGGTGACAAGTCACTTTATGAAGAGATGGTGAGTGTAGCAGTCCACAGCTATATCATGGAGATGACAGGTTACTTTAAGAAGAGATGGTGAGCTGTAACAGTCCACAGCTATATCATGGAGGTGACAAGTCACTTTAAGAAGAGATGGTGAGCTGTAGCAGTCCACACTATATCATGGGGTTGACAAGTCACTTTAAGAAGAGATGGTGAGCTGTAACAGTCCACGGTTATATCATGGAGGTGACAAGTCACTTTAAGAAGAGATGGTGAGCTGTAGCAGTCCACAGCTATATCATGGGTTGACAAGTCACTTTAAGAAGAGATGGTGAGCTGTAACAGTCCACGGTTATATCATGGAGGTGACAAGTCACTTTAATAAGAGATGGTGAGTGTAACAGTCCACAGCTATATCATGGAGGTGACAAGTCACTTTAAGAAGAGATGGTGAGCTGTAGCAGTCCACAGCTATATCATGGAGGTGACAAGTCACTTTAAGAAGAGATGGTGAGTGTAACAGTCCACAGCTATATCATGGAGGTGACAAGTCACTTTAAGAAGAGATGGTAAGCTGTAGCAGTCCACAGCTATAGCATGGAGAAGACAAGTCACTTTAAGAAGAGATGGTGAGCTGTAACAGTTCACGGTTTAATCATGGAGGTGACAAGTGACTTTAAGAAGAGATGGTGAGCTGTAACAGTCCACAGCTATATCATGGAGGTGACAAGTCAATTTAAGAAGAGATGGTGAGTTGTAACAATCCACAGCTATATCATGGAGATGACAAGTCACTTTAAGAAGAGATGGTGAGCTGTAACAGTTCACGGTTTAATCATGGAGTTGACAAGTAACTTTAAGAAGAGATGGTGAGTGTAACAGTCCACAGCTATATCATGGAGGTGACAAGTCACTTTAAGAAGAGATGGTGAGTGTAGCAGTCCACAGCTATATCATGGAGGTGACAAGTCACTTTAAGAAGAGATGGTGAGCTGTAACAGTCCACAGCTATATCATGGAGGTGACAAGTCACTGTAAGAAGAGATGGTGAGTGTAACAGTCCACGGCTATATCATGGAGGTGACAAGTCACTTTAGGAAGAGATGGTGAGCTGTAACAGTCCACGGTTATATCATGGTGATGACAAGCTACTTTAAGAAGAGATGGTGAGCTGTAACAGTCCACAGCTATATCATGGAGGTGACAAGTCACTTTAAGAAGAGATGGTGAGCTGTAGCAGTCCACAGCTATATCATGGGGTTGACAAGTCACTTTAAGAAGAGATGGTGAGCTGTAACAGTCCACGGTTATATCGTGGAGGTGACAAGTCAGTTTAAGAAGAGATGGTGAGCTGTAACAGTCCACGGCTATATCATGGTGATGACAAGCTACTTTAAGAAGAGATGGTGAGCTGTAACAGTCCACAGCTATATCATGGAGGTGACAAGTCATTTTAAGAAGAGATGGTGAGTGTAGCAGTCCACAGCTATATCATGGAGGTGACAAGTCACTTTAATAAGAGATGGTGAGTGTAACAGTCCACGGCTATATCATGGGGTTGACAAGTCACTTTAAGAAGAGATGGTGAGCTGTAACAGTCCACGGTTATATCATGGAGGTGACAAGTCACTTTATGAAGAGATGGTGAGTGTAGCAGTCCACAGCTATATCATGGAGATGACAAGTTACTTTAAGAAGAGATGGTGAGCTGTAACAGTCCACAGCTATATCATGGAGGTGACAAGTCACTTTAAGAAGAGATGGTGAGGTGTAGCAGTCCACAGCTATATCATGGGGTTGACAAGTCACTTTAAGAAGAGATGGTGAGCTGTAACAGTCCACGGTTATATCATGGAGGTGACAAGTCACTTTAAGAAGAGATGGTGAGTGTAACAGTCCACGGATATATCATGGAGATGACAAGTTACTTTAAGAAGAGATGGTGAGCTGTAACAGTCCACAGCTATATCATGGAGGTGACAAGTCACTTTAAGAAGAGATGGTGAGCTGTAGCAGTCCACACTATATCATGGGGTTGACAAGTCACTTTAAGAAGAGATGGTGAGCTGTAACAGTCCACGGTTATATCATGGAGGTGACAAGTCACTTTAATAAGAGATGGTGAGTGTAACAGTCCACAGCTATATCATGGAGGTGACAAGTCACTTTAAGAAGAGATGGTGAGCTGTAGCAGTCCACAGCTATATCATGGAGGTGACAAGTCACTTTAAGAAGAGATGGTGAGTGTAACAGTCCACAGCTATATCATGGAGATGACAAGTCACCTTAAGAAGGGATGGTGAGCTGTAACAGTCCACAGCTATATCATGGAGGTGACAAGTCACTTTAAGAAGTGATGGTGAGTGTAACAGTCCAAAGCTATATCATGGAGGTGACAAGTCACTTTAAGAAGAGATGGTGAGCTGTAGCAGTCCACAGCTATATCATGGAGGTGACAAGTCACTTTAAGAAGAGATGGTGAGTCTAACAGTCCACTGCTATATCATGGAGGTGACAAGTCACTTTAAGAAGAGATGGTGAGCTGTAGCAGTCCACAGCTATATCATGGGGTTGACAAGTCACTTTAAGAAGAGATGGTGAGCTGTAACAGTCCACGGTTATATCGTGGAGGTGACAAGTCAGTTTAAGAAGAGATGGTGAGCTGTAACAGTCCACGGCTATATCATGGTGATGACAAGCTACTTTAAGAAGAGATGGTGAGCTGTAACAGTCCACAGCTATATCATGGAGGTGACAAGTCATTTTAAGAAGAGATGGTGAGTGTAGAAGTCCACAGCTATATCATGGAGGTGACAAGTCACTTTAATAAGAGATGGTGAGTGTAACAGTCCACGGCTATATCATGGGGTTGACAAGTCACTTTAAGAAGAGATGGTGAGCTGTAACAGTCCACGGTTATATCATGGAGGTGACAAGTCACTTTATGAAGAGATGGTGAGTGTAGCAGTCCACAGCTATATCATGGAGATGACAAGTTACTTTAAGAAGAGATGGTGAGCTGTAACAGTCCACAGCTATATCATGGAGGTGACAAGTCACTTTAAGAAGAGATGGTGAGGTGTAGCAGTCCACAGCTATATCATGGGGTTGACAAGTCACTTTAAGAAGAGATGGTGAGCTGTAACAGTCCACGGTTATATCATGGAGGTGACAAGTCACTTTAAGAAGAGATGGTGAGTGTAACAGTCCACGGATATATCATGGAGATGACAAGTTACTTTAAGAAGAGATGGTGAGCTGTAACAGTCCACAGCTATATCATGGAGGTGACAAGTCACTTTAAGAAGAGATGGTGAGCTGTAGCAGTCCACACTATATCATGGGGTTGACAAGTCACTTTAAGAAGAGATGGTGAGCTGTAACAGTCCACGGTTATATCATGGAGGTGACAAGTCACTTTAATAAGAGATGGTGAGTGTAACAGTCCACAGCTATATCATGGAGGTGACAAGTCACTTTAAGAAGAGATGGTGAGCTGTAGCAGTCCACAGCTATATCATGGAGGTGACAAGTCACTTTAAGAAGAGATGGTGAGTGTAACAGTCCACAGCTATATCATGGAGATGACAAGTCACCTTAAGAAGGGATGGTGAGCTGTAACAGTCCACAGCTATATCATGGAGGTGACAAGTCACTTTAAGAAGAGATGGTGAGTGTAACAGTCCAAAGCTATATCATGGAGGTGACAAGTCACTTTAAGAAGAGATGGTGAGCTGTAGCAGTCCACAGCTATATCATGGAGGTGACAAGTCACTTTAAGAAGAGATGGTGAGTCTAACAGTCCACTGCTATATCATGGAGGTGACAAGTCACTTTAAGAAGAGATGGTGAGCTGTAGCAGTCCACAGCTATAGCATGGAGAAGACAAGTCACTTTAAGAAGAGATGGTGAGCTGTAACAGTTCACGGTTTAATCATGGAGGTGACAAGTGACTTTAAGAAGAGATGGTGAGCTGTAACAGTCCACAGCTATATCATGGAGGTGACAAGTCACTTTAAGAAGAGATGGTGAGCTGTAACAATCCACAGCTATATCATGGAGATGACAAGTTACTTTAAGAAGAGATGGTGAGCTGAAACAGTCCACAGCTATATCATGGAGGTGACAAGTCACTTTAAGAAGAGATGGTGAGCTGTAACAGTTCACGGTTTAATCATGGAGTTGACAAGTGACTTTAAGAAGAGATGGTGAGCTGTAGCAGTCCACTGCTATATCATGGAGGTGACAAGTCACTTTAAGAAGAGATGAAGAACTGTAACAATTCATAGCTATATCATGGAGATGACAAGTCACTTTAAGAAGAGATGGTGAGCTGTAACAGTTCACGGTTTAATCATGGAGGTGACAAGTGACTTTAAGAAGAGATGGTGAGTGTAACAGTCCACAGCTATATCATGGAGGTGACAAGTCACTTTAAGAAGAGATGGTGAGTGTAGCAGTCCACAGCTATATCATGGAGGTGACAAGTTACTTTAAGAAGAGAAGGTGAGCTGAAACAGTCCACAGTTATATCATGGAGGTGACAAGTCACTTTAAGAAGAGATGGTGAGTGTAGCAGTCCACAGCTATATCATGGAGGTGACAAGTCACTTTAAGAAGAGATGGTGAGCTGTAACAGTCCACAGCTATATCATGGAAGTGACAAGTCACTTTAATAAGAGATGGTGAGTGTAACAGTCCACGGCTATATCATGGGGTTGACAAGTCACTTTAAGAAGAGATGGTGAGCTGTAAGAGTCCACGGTTATATCATGGAGGTGACAAGTCACTTTATGAAGAGATGGTGAGTTTAACAGTCTACAGCTGTATCATGGAGATGACAAGTTACTTTAAGAAGAGATGGTGAGCTGTAACAGTCCACAGCTATATCATGGAGGTGACAAGTCACTTTGAGAAGAGATGGTGAGCTGTAGCAGTCCACAGCTATATCATGGGGTTGACAAGTCACTTTAAGAAGAGATGGTGAGCTGTAACAGTCCACGGTTATATCATGGAGGTGACAAATCACTTTAAGAAGAGATGGTGAGCTGTAGCAGTCCACAGCTATAGCATGGAGAAGACAAGTCACTTTAAGAAGAGATGGTGAGCTGTAACAGTTCACGGTTTAATCATGGAGGTGACAAGTGACTTTAAGAAGAGATGGTGAGCTGTAGCAGTCCACAGCTATATCATGGGGATGACAAGTCACTTGAAGAAGAGATGGTGAGCTGTAACAATCCACAGCTATATCATGGAGATGACAAGTCATTTTAAGAAGAGATGGTGAGCTGTAACAGTTCACGGTTTAATCATGGAGTTGACAAGTGACTTTAAGAAGAGATGGTGAGTGTAACAGTCCACAGCTATATCATGGAGGTGACAAGTCACTTTAAGAAGAGATGGTGAGCTGTAGCAGTCCACAGCTATATCATGGAGGTGACAAGTCACTTTAAGAAGAGATGGTGAGTCTAACAGTCCACTGCTATATCATGGAGGTGACAAGTCACTTTAAGAAGAGATGGTGAGCTGTAGCAGTCCACAGCTATATCATGGGGTTGACAAGTCACTTTAAGAAGAGATGGTGAGCTGTAACAGTCCACGGTTATATCGTGGAGGTGACAAGTCAGTTTAAGAAGAGATGGTGAGCTGTAACAGTCCACGGCTATATCATGGTGATGACAAGCTACTTTAAGAAGAGATGGTGAGCTGTAACAGTCCACAGCTATATCATGGAGGTGACAAGTCATTTTAAGAAGAGATGGTGAGTGTAGAAGTCCACAGCTATATCATGGAGGTGACAAGTCACTTTAATAAGAGATGGTGAGTGTAACAGTCCACGGCTATATCATGGGGTTGACAAGTCACTTTAAGAAGAGATGGTGAGCTGTAACAGTCCACGGTTATATCATGGAGGTGACAAGTCACTTTATGAAGAGATGGTGAGTGTAGCAGTCCACAGCTATATCATGGAGATGACAAGTTACTTTAAGAAGAGATGGTGAGCTGTAACAGTCCACAGCTATATCATGGAGGTGACAAGTCACTTTAAGAAGAGATGGTGAGGTGTAGCAGTCCACAGCTATATCATGGGGTTGACAAGTCACTTTAAGAAGAGATGGTGAGCTGTAACAGTCCACGGTTATATCATGGAGGTGACAAGTCACTTTAAGAAGAGATGGTGAGTGTAACAGTCCACGGATATATCATGGAGATGACAAGTTACTTTAAGAAGAGATGGTGAGCTGTAACAGTCCACAGCTATATCATGGAGGTGACAAGTCACTTTAAGAAGAGATGGTGAGCTGTAGCAGTCCACACTATATCATGGGGTTGACAAGTCACTTTAAGAAGAGATGGTGAGCTGTAACAGTCCACGGTTATATCATGGAGGTGACAAGTCACTTTAATAAGAGATGGTGAGTGTAACAGTCCACAGCTATATCATGGAGGTGACAAGTCACTTTAAGAAGAGATGGTGAGCTGTAGCAGTCCACAGCTATATCATGGAGGTGACAAGTCACTTTAAGAAGAGATGGTGAGTGTAACAGTCCACAGCTATATCATGGAGATGACAAGTCACCTTAAGAAGGGATGGTGAGCTGTAACAGTCCACAGCTATATCATGGAGGTGACAAGTCACTTTAAGAAGAGATGGTGAGTGTAACAGTCCAAAGCTATATCATGGAGGTGACAAGTCACTTTAAGAAGAGATGGTGAGCTGTAGCAGTCCACAGCTATATCATGGAGGTGACAAGTCACTTTAAGAAGAGATGGTGAGTCTAACAGTCCACTGCTATATCATGGAGGTGACAAGTCACTTTAAGAAGAGATGGTGAGCTGTAGCAGTCCACAGCTATAGCATGGAGAAGACAAGTCACTTTAAGAAGAGATGGTGAGCTGTAACAGTTCACGGTTTAATCATGGAGGTGACAAGTGACTTTAAGAAGAGATGGTGAGCTGTAACAGTCCACAGCTATATCATGGAGGTGACAAGTCACTTTAAGAAGAGATGGTGAGCTGTAACAATCCACAGCTATATCATGGAGATGACAAGTTACTTTAAGAAGAGATGGTGAGCTGAAACAGTCCACAGCTATATCATGGAGGTGACAAGTCACTTTAAGAAGAGATGGTGAGCTGTAACAGTTCACGGTTTAATCATGGAGTTGACAAGTGACTTTAAGAAGAGATGGTGAGCTGTAGCAGTCCACTGCTATATCATGGAGGTGACAAGTCACTTTAAGAAGAGATGAAGAACTGTAACAATTCATAGCTATATCATGGAGATGACAAGTCACTTTAAGAAGAGATGGTGAGCTGTAACAGTTCACGGTTTAATCATGGAGGTGACAAGTGACTTTAAGAAGAGATGGTGAGTGTAACAGTCCACAGCTATATCATGGAGGTGACAAGTCACTTTAAGAAGAGATGGTGAGTGTAGCAGTCCACAGCTATATCATGGAGGTGACAAGTTACTTTAAGAAGAGAAGGTGAGCTGAAACAGTCCACAGTTATATCATGGAGGTGACAAGTCACTTTAAGAAGAGATGGTGAGTGTAGCAGTCCACAGCTATATCATGGAGGTGACAAGTCATTTTAAGAAGAGATGGTGAGCTGTAACAGTCCACAGCTATATCATGGAAGTGACAAGTCACTTTAATAAGAGATGGTGAGTGTAACAGTCCACGGCTATATCATGGGGTTGACAAGTCACTTTAAGAAGAGATGGTGAGCTGTAAGAGTCCACGGTTATATCATGGAGGTGACAAGTCACTTTATGAAGAGATGGTGAGTTTAACAGTCTACAGCTGTATCATGGAGATGACAAGTTACTTTAAGAAGAGATGGTGAGCTGTAACAGTCCACAGCTATATCATGGAGGTGACAAGTCACTTTGAGAAGAGATGGTGAGCTGTAGCAGTCCACAGCTATATCATGGGGTTGACAAGTCACTTTAAGAAGAGATGGTGAGCTGTAACAGTCCACGGTTATATCATGGAGGTGACAAATCACTTTAAGAAGAGATGGTGAGCTGTAGCAGTCCACAGCTATAGCATGGAGAAGACAAGTCACTTTAAGAAGAGATGGTGAGCTGTAACAGTTCACGGTTTAATCATGGAGGTGACAAGTGACTTTAAGAAGAGATGGTGAGCTGTAGCAGTCCACAGCTATATCATGGGGATGACAAGTCACTTGAAGAAGAGATGGTGAGCTGTAACAATCCACAGCTATATCATGGAGATGACAAGTCATTTTAAGAAGAGATGGTGAGCTGTAACAGTTCACGGTTTAATCATGGAGTTGACAAGTGACTTTAAGAAGAGATGGTGAGTGTAACAGTCCACAGCTATATCATGGAGGTGACAAGTCACTTTAAGAAGAGATGGTGAGCTGTAGCAGTCCACAGCTATATCATGGGGTTGAAAAGTCACTTTAAGAAGAGATGGTGAGCTGTAACAGTCCACGGTTATATCATGGAGGTGACAAGTCACTTTAATAAGAGATGGTGAGTGTAACAGTCCACAGCTATATCATGGAGGTGACAAGTCACTTTAAGAAGAGATGGTGAGCTGTAGCAGTCCACAGCTATATCATGGAGGTGACAAGTCACTTTAAGAAGAGATGGTGAGTGTAACAGTCCACTGCTATATCATGGAGGTGACAAGTCATTTTAAGAAGAGATGGTGAGCTGTAGCAGTCCACAGCAATAGCATGGAGAAGACAAGTCACTTTAAGAAGAGATGGTGAGCTGTAACAGTTCACGGTTTAATCATGGAGGGGACAAGTGACTTTAAGAAGAGATGGTGAGCTGTAGCAGTCCACTGCTATATCATGGAGGTGACAAGTCACTTTAAGAAGAGATGAAGAACTGTAACAATTCACAGCTATATCATGGAGATGACAAGTCACTTTAAGAAGAGATGGTGAGCTGTAACAGTTCACGGTTTAATCATGGAGGTGACAAGTGACTTTAAGAAGAGATGGTGAGTGTAACAGTCCACAGCTATATCATGGATGTGACAAGTCACTTTAAGAAGAGATGGTGAGTGTAGCAGTCCACAGCTATATCATGGAGGTGACAAGTTACTTTAAGAAGAGATGGTGAGCTGAAACAGTCCACAGCTATATCATGGAGGTGACAAGTCACTTTATGAAGAGATGGTGAGTGTAACAGTCCACAGCTATATCATGGAGATGACAAGTTACTTTAAGAAGAGATGGTGAGCTGTAACAGTCCACAGCTATATCATGGAGGTGACAAGTCACTTTAAGAAGAGATGGTGAGCTGTAGCAGTCCACAGCTACATCATGGGGTTGACAAGTCACTTTAAGAAGAGATGGTGAGCTGTAACAGTCCACGGTTATATCATGGAGGTGACAAATCACTTTAAGAAGAGATGGTGAGCTGTAGCAGTCCACAGCTATAGCATGGAGAAGACAAGTCACTTTAAGAAGAGATGGTGAGCTGTAACAGTTCACGGTTTAATCATGGAGGTGACAAGTGACTTTAAGAAGAGATGGTGAGCTGTAGCAGTCCACAGCTATATCATGGAGATGACAAGTCACTTGAAGAAGAGATGGTGAGCTGTAACAATCCACAGCTATATCATGGAGATGACAAGTCATTTTAAGAAGAGATGGTGAGCTGTAACAGTTCACGGTTTAATCATGGAGTTGACAAGTGACTTTAAGAAGAGATGGTGAGTGTAACAGTCCACAGCTATATCATGGAGGTGACAAGTCACTTTAAGAAGAGATGGTGAGTGTAGCAGTCCACAGCTATATCATGGAGGTGACAAGTCACTTTAAGAAGAGATGGTGAGCTGTAACAGTCCACAGCTATATCATGGAGGTGACAAGTCACTTTAATAAGAGCTGGTGAGTGTAACAGTCCACGGCTATATCATGGGGTTGACAAGTCACTTTAAGAAGAGATGGTGAGCTGTAGCAGTCCACGGTTATATCATGGAGGTGACAAGTCACTTTATGAAGAGATGGTGATTGTAACAGTCCACAGCTATATCATGGAGATGACAAGTTACTTTAAGAAGAGATGGTGAGCTGTAACAGTCCACAGCTATATCATGGAGGTGACAAGTCACTTTAAGAAGAGATGGTGAGCTGTAGCAGTCCACAGCTATATCATGGGGTTGACAAGTCACTTTAAGAAGAGATGGTGAGCTGTAACAGTCCACGGTTATATCATGGAGGTGACAAGTCACTTTAAGAAGAGATGGTGAGTGTAACAGTCCACGGCTATATCATGGAGATGACAAGTTACTTTAAGAAGAGATGGTGAGCTGTAACAGTCCACAGCTATATCATGGAGGTGACAAGTCACTTTAAGAAGAGATGGTGAGCTGTAGCAGTCCACAGCTATATCATGGGTTGACAAGTCACTTTAAGAAGAGATGGTGAGCTGTAACAGTCCACGGTTATATCATGGAGGTGACAAGTCACTTTAATAAGAGATGGTGAGTGTAACAGTCCACAGTTATATCATGGAGGTGACAAGTCACTTTAAGAAGAGATGGTGAGCTGTAGCAGTCCACAGCTATATCATGGAGGTGACAAGTCACTATAAGAAGAGATGGTGAGTGTAACAGTCCACAGCTATATCATGGAGGTGACAAGTCACTTTAAGAAGAGATGGTAAGCTGTAGCAGTCCACAGCTATAGCATGGAGAAGACAAGTCACTTTAAGAAGAGATGGTGAGCTGTAACAGTTCACGGTTTAATCATGGAGGTGACAAGTGACTTTAAGAAGAGATGGTGAGCTGTAACAGTCCACAGCTATATCATGGAGGTGACAAGTCACTTTAAGAAGAGATGGTGAGTTGTAACAATCCACAGCTATATCATGGAGATGACAAGTCACTTTAAGAAGAGATGGTGAGCTGTAACAGTTCACGGTTTAATCATGGAGTTGACAAGTAACTTTAAGAAGAGATGGTGAGTGTAACAGTCCAGAGCTATATCATGGAGGTGACAAGTCACTTTAAGAAGAGATGGTGAGTGTAGCAGTCCATAGCTATATCATGGAGGTGACAAGTCACTTTACAAAGAGATGGTGAGCTGTAACAGTCCACAGCTATATCATGGAGGTGACAAGTCACTGTAAGAAGAGATGGTGAGTGTATCAGTCCACGGCTATATCATGGGGTTGACAAGTCACTTTAGGAAGAGATGGTGAGCTGTAACAGTCCACGGTTATATCATGGTGATGACAAGCTACTTTAAGAAGAGATGGTGAGCTGTAACAGTCCACAGCTATATCATGGAGGTGACAAGTCACTTTAAGAAGAGATGGTGAGCTGTAGCAGTCCACAGCTATATCATGGGGTTGACAAGTCACTTTAAGAAGAGATGGTGAGCTGTAACAGTCCACGGTTATATCGTGGAGGTGACAAGTCAGTTAAAGAAGAGATGGTGAGCTGTAACAGTCCACGGCTATATCATGGTGATGACAAGCTACTTTAAGAAGAGATGGTGAGCTGTAACAGTCCACAGCTATATCATGGAGGTGACAAGTCATTTTAAGAAGAGATGGTGAGTGTAGCAGTCCACAGCTATATCATGGAGGTGACAAGTCACTTTAATAAGAGATGGTGAGTGTAACAGTCCACGGCTATATCATGGGGTTGACAAGTCACTTTAAGAAGAGATGGTGAGCTGTAACAGTCCACGGTTATATCATGGAGGTGACAAGTCACTTTATGAAGAGATGGTGAGTGTAGCAGTCCACAGCTATATCATGGAGATGACAAGTTACTTTAAGAAGAGATGGTGAGCTGTAACAGTCCACAGCTATATCATGGAGGTGACAAGTCACTTTAAGAAGAGATGGTGAGCTGTAGCAGTCCACAGCTATATCATGGAGGTGACAAGTCACTTTAAGAAGAGATGGTGAGTCTAACAGTCCACGGCTATATCATGGAGGTGACAAGTCACTTTAAGAAGAGATGGTGAGCTGTAGCAGTCCACAGCTATAGCATGGAGAAGACAAGTCACTTTAAGAAGAGATGGTGAGCTGTAACAGTTCACGGTTTAATCATGGAGGTGACAAGTGACTTTAAGAAGAGATGGTGAGCTGTAACAGTCCACAGCTATATCATGGAGGTGACAAGTCACTTTAAGAAGAGATGGTGAGCTGTAACAATCCACAGCTATATCATGGAGATGACAAGTCACTATAAGAAGAGATGGTGAGCTGTAACAGTTCACGGTTTAATCATGGAGTTGACAAGTGACATTAAGAAGAGATGGTGAGTGTAACAGTCCACAGCTATATCATGGAGGTGACAAGTCACTTTAAGAAGAGATGGTGAGTGTAGCAGTCCACAGCTATATCATGGAGGTGACAAGTCACTTTAAGAAGAGATGGTGAGCTGTAACAGTCCACAGCTATATCATGGAGGTGACAAGTCACTTTAAGAAGAGATGGTGAGCTGTAACAGTCCACGGTTATATCATGGAGGTGACAAGTCACTTTAAGAAGAGATGGTGAGTGTAACAGTCCACAGCTATATCATGGAGATGACAAGTTACTTTAAGAAGAGATGGTGAGCTGTAACAGTCCACAGCTATATCATGGAGGTGACAAGTCACTATAAGAAGAGATGGTGAGCTGTAGCAGTCCACAGCTATATCATGGGGTTGACAAGTCACTTTAAGAAGAGATGGTGAGCTGAAACAGTCCAGGGTTATATCATGGAGGTGACAAGTCACTTTAAGAAGAGATGGTGAGTGTAACAGTCCACGGCTATATCATGGAGATGACAAGCTTCTTTAAGAAGAGATGGTGAGCTGTAACAGTCCACAGCTATATCATGGAGGTGACAAGTCACTTTAAGAAGAGATGGTGAGCTGAAACAGTCCACGGTTATATCATGGAGGTGACAAGTCACTTTAAGAAGAGATGGTGAGCTGTAGCAGTCCACAGCTATATCATGGGGTTGACAAGTCACTTTAAGAAGAGATGGTGAGCTGTAACAGTCCACGTTATATCATGGAGGTGACAAGTCACTTTAAGAAGAGATGGTGAGTGTAACAGTCCACAGCTATATCATGGAGATGACAAGTTACTTTAAGAAGAGATGGTGAGCTGTAACAGTCCACAGCTATATCATGGAGGTGACAAGTCACTTTAAGAAGAAATGGTGAGCTGTAGCAGTCCACAGCTATATCATGGGGTTGACAAGTCACTTTAAGAAGAGATGGTGAGCTGAAACAGTCCACGGTTATATCATGGAGGTGACAAGTCACTTTAAGAAGAGATGGTGAGTGTAACAGTCCACGGCTATATCATGGAGATGACAAGCTTCTTTAAGAAGAGATGGTGAGCTGTAACATTCCACAGCTATATCATGGAGGTGACAAGTCACTTTAAGAAGAGATGGTGAGCTGTAGCAGTCCACAGCTATATCATGGGGTTGACAAGTCACTTTAAGAAGAGATGGTGAGCTGTAACAGTCCACGGTTATATCAAGGAGGTGACAAGTCAATTTAAGAAGAGATGGTGAGTGTATCAGTCCACGGCTATATCATAGTGATGACAAGTCACTTTAGGAAGAGATGGTGAGCTGTAACAGTCCACAGCTATATCATGGAGATGACAAGTCACTTTAAGAAGAGATGGTGAGCTGCAACAGTCCACGGCTATATCATGGAGGTGACAAGTCACTTTAAGAAGAGATGGTGAGCTGTAACAGTCCACAACTATATCATGGAGATGACAAGTCACCTTAAGAAGAGATGGTGAGCTCTAACAGTCCACAGCTATATCATGGAGGTGACAAGTCACTTTAAGAAGAGATGATGAGTGTAACAGTCCACAGCTATATCATGGAGATGACAAGTCACTTTAAGAAGAGATGGTGAGCTGTAGCAGTCCACCGCTATATCATGCGGTTGACAAGTCACTTTAAGAAGAGATGGTGAGTGTAACAGTCCACAGCTATATCATGGAGATGACAAGTCACTTTAAGAAGAGATGGTGAGCTGTAACAGTCCACAGCAATATCATGGAGGTGACAAGTCACTTTAAGAAGAGATGGTGAGCTGTAACAGTCCACGGTTATATCATGGAGGTGACAAGTCACATTAAGAAGAGATGGTGAGCTGTAACAGTCCACAGCTATATCATGGAGGTGACAAGTCACTTTAAGAAGAGATGGTGAGCTGTAACAGTCCACAGCTATATCATGGAGGTGACAAGTCACTTTAAGAAGAGATGGTGAGCTGTAGCAGTCCACAGCTATATCATGGGGTTGACAAGTCACTTTAAGAAGAGATGGTGAGCTGTAACAGTCCACGGTTATATCATGGAGGTGACAAGTCACTTTAAGAAGAGATGGTGAGTATAACGGTCCACAGCTATATCATGGAGATGACAAGTCACTTTAAGAAGAGATGGTGAGTGTAACAGTCCACAGCTATATCATGGAGATGACAAGCCACTTTAAGAAGAGATGGTGAGCTGTAACAGTCCACAGCTATATCATGGAGGTGACAAGTCACTTTAGCAAGAGTTTTTGAGCTGTAACAGTCCACGTTATATCATGCAGATGACAAGTCACTTTAAGAAGAGATGGTGAGCTGTAACAGTCCACGGTTATATCATGGAGGTGACAAGTCACTTTAAGAAGAGATGGTGAGTGTATCAGTCCACGGCTATATCATGGTGATGACAAGTCACTTTAGGAAGAGATGGTGAGCTGTAGCAGTCCACAGCTATATCATGGAGATGACAAGTCACTTTAAGAAGAGATGGTGAGATGTAACAGTCCACAACTATATCATGGAGATGACAAGTCACCTTAAGAAGAGATGGTGAGCTGTAACAGTCCACAGCTATATCATGGAGGTGACAAGTCACTATAAGAAGTGATGATGAGTGTAACAGTCCACAGCTATATCATGGAGATGACAAGTCATTTAAGAAGAGATGGTGAGCTGTAGCAGTCCACAGCAATATCATGGGGTTGACAAGTCACTTTAAGAAGAGATGGTGAGCTGTAACAGTCCACGGTTATATCATGGAGGTGATAAGTCACTTTAAGAAGAGATGGTGAGCTGTAACAGTCCACAGCTATATCATGGAGGTGACAAGTCACTTTAAGAGGAGATGGTGAGCTGTAGCAGTCCACAGCTATATCATGGGGTTGACAAGTCACTTTAAGAAGAGATGGTGAGCTGTAACAGTCCACGGTTATATCATGGAGGTGACAAGTCACTTTAAGAAGAGATGGTGAGTGTAACAGTCCACAGCTATATCATGGACATGGAAATGACAAGTCACTTTAAGAAGAGATGGTGAGCTGTAACAGTCCACAGCTATATCATGGAGGTGACAAGTCACTTTAGCAAGATATGTTGAGCTGTAACAGTCCACAGTAATATCATGCAGATGACAAGTCACTTTAAGAAAAGATGGTGAGCTGTAACAGTCCACAGCTATATCATGGAGATAACAAGTCACCTTAAGAAGAGATGGTGAGCTGTAGCAGTCCACAGCTATATCATGGAGATGACAAGTCACCTTAAGAAGGGATGGTGAGCTGTAACAGTCCACGGCTATATCATGGAGGTGACAAGTCACCGTAATAAGAGATGGTGAGCTGTAACAGTCCACAGCGATATCATGGAGGTGACAAGTAACTTTAAGAAGAGATGGTGAGCTGTAACAGTCCACAGCTATATCATGGAGGTGACAAGTCACTTTACGAAGAGATGGTGAGCTGTAACAGTCCACAGCTATATCATGGAGGTGACAAGTCACTTTTAGAAGAGATGGTGAGCTGTAACAGTCCACAGCGGCTATATCATGGAGATGACAAGTCACTTTAAGAAGAGATGGTGAGCTGTAACAGTCCATAGCTATATCATGGAGATGACAAGTCACCTTAAGAAGAGATGGTGAGTTGTAACAGTCCACAGCTATATCATGGAGGTGACAAGTCACTTTAAGAAGAGATGGTGAGTGTAACAGTCCACAGCTATATCATGGAGATGACAAGTCACCTTAAGAAGAGATGGTGAGCTGTAGCAGTCCACAGCTATATCATGGAGATGACAAGTCACCTTAAAAAGGGATGGTGAGCTGTAACAGTCCACGGCTATATCATGGAGGTGACAAGTCACCGTAAGAAGAGATGGTGAGCTGCAACAGTCCACAGCGATATCATGGAGGTGACAAGTCACTTTAAGAGGAGATGGTGAGCTGCAACAGTCCACAGCTATATCATGGAGGTGACAAGTCACTTTACGAAGAGATGGTGAGTGTAACAGTCCACAGCTATATCATGGAGGTGACAAGTCACTTTTAGAAGAGATGGTGAGCTGTAACAGTCCACGGCGGCTATATCATGGAGATGACAAGTCACCTTAAGAAGAGATGGTGAGCTGTAACAGTCCATAGCTATATCATGGAGATGACAAGTCATCCTAAGAAGAGATGATGAGCTGTAACAGTTCACAGCTATATCATGGAGATGACAAGTCACCTTAAGAAGAGATGGTGAGTTGTAACAGTCCACAGCTATATCATGGAGGTGACAAGTCACTTTAAGAAGAGATGATGAGTATAACAATCCACAGCTATATCATGGAGGTGAAAAGTGACTTTAAGAAGAGATGGTGAGCTGTAACAGTCCACAGCTATATCATGGAGATGACAGGTCACCTTAAGAAGAGATGGTGAGCTGTAACAGTCCACAGCTATATCATAGAGGTGACAAGTCACCTTAAGAAGAGATGGTTAGCTGTAACAGTCCACAGCTATATCATGGAGGTGACAAGTCACTTTAAGAAGAGATGGTGAGCTGTAACAGTCCACAGCTATATCATGGTGATGACAAGTCACTTTAAGAAGAGATGGTGAGCTGTAACAGTCCACGGTTATATCATGGAGGTGACAAGTCACTTTAAGAAGAGAAGGTGAGCTGTAACAGTCCACAGCTATATCATGGAGGTGACAAGTCACTTTAAGAGGAGATGGTGAGCTGTAGCAGTCCACAGCTATATCATGGGGTTGACAAGTCACTTTACGAAGAGATGGTGAGTGTAACAGTCCACGGCTATATCATGGAGATGACAAGTCACTTTAAGAAGAGATGGTGAGCTGTAACAGTCCACACTATATCATGGAGATGACAAGTCACTTTAAGAAGAGATGGTGAGTGTAACAGTCCACGGCTATATCATGGAGGTGACAAGTCACTTTAAGAAGAGATGGTGAGCTGTAGCAGTCCACAGCTATATCATGGGGTTGACAAGTCACTTTAAGAAGAGATGGTGAGCTGTAGCAGTCCATAGCTATATCATGGAGGTGACAAGTCACTTTAAGAAGAGATGGTGAGCTGTAGCAGTCCACAGCTATATCATGGGGTTGACAAGTCACTTTAAGAAGAGATGGTGAGCTGTAACAGTCCACGGTTATATCATGGAGGTGACAAGTCACTTTAAGAAGAGATGGTGAGTGTAAGAGTCAACAGCTATATCATGGAGGTGACAAGTCACTTTAAGAAGAGATGATGAGTGTAACAGTCCACAGCTATATCATGGAGATGACAAGTCACTTTAAGACGAGATGGTGAGCTGTAGCAGTCCACAGCTATATCATGGGGTTGACAAGTCACTTTAAGAAGAGATGGTGAGTGTAACAGTCCACAGCTATATCATGGAGATGACAAGTCACATTAAGAAGAGATGGTGAGCTGTAACAGTCCATAGCTATATCATGGAGATGACAAGTCACCCTAAGAAGAGATGATGAGCTGTAACAGTTCACAGCTATATCATGGAGATGACAAGTCACCTTAAGAAGAGATGGTGAGTTGTAACAGTCCACAGCTATATCATGGAGGTGACAAGTCACTTTAAGAAGAGATGATGAGTGTAACAATCCACAGCTATATCATGGAGGTGAAAAGTGACTTTAAGAAGAGATGGTGAGCTGTAACAGTCCACAACTATATCATGGAGATGACAAGTCACCTTAAGAAGAGATGGTGAGCTGTAACAGTCCACAGCTATATCATAGAGGTGACAAGTCACCTTAAGAAGAGATGGTTAGCTGTAACAGTCCACAGCTATATCATGGAGGTGACAAGTCACTTTAAGAAGAGATGGTGAGCTGTAACAGTCCACAGCTATATCATGGTGATGACAAGTCACTTTAAGAAGAGATGGTGAGCTGTAACAGTCCACGGTTATATCATGGAGGTGACAAGTCACTTTAAGAAGAGAAGGTGAGCTGTAACAGTCCACAGCTATATCATGGAGGTGACAAGTCACTTTAAGAGGAGATGGTGAGCTGTAGCAGTCCACAGCTATATCATGGGGTTGACAAGTCACTTTACGAAGAGATGGTGAGTGTAACAGTCCACGGCTATATCATGGAGATGACAAGTCACTTTAAGAAGAGATGGTGAGCTGTAACAGTCCACACTATATCATGGAGATGACAAGTCACTTTAAGAAGAGATGGTGAGTGTAACAGTCCACGGCTATATCATGGAGGTGACAAGTCACTTTAAGAAGAGATGGTGAGCTGTAGCAGTCCACAGCTATATCATGGGGTTGACAAGTCACTTTAAGAAGAGATGGTGAGCTGTAGCAGTCCATAGCTATATCATGGAGGTGACAAGTCACTTTAAGAAGAGATGGTGAGCTGTAGCAGTCCACAGCTATATCATGGGGTTGACAAGTCACTATAAGAAGAGATGGTGAGCTGTAACAGTCCACGGTTATATCATGGAGGTGACAAGTCACTTTAAGAAGAGATGGTGAGTGTAAGAGTCAACAGCTATATCATGGAGGTGACAAGTCACTTTAAGAAGAGATGATGAGTGTAACAGTCCACAGCTATATCATGGAGATGACAAGTCACTATAAGAAGAGATGGTGAGCTGTAGCAGTCCACAGCTATATCATGGGGTTGACAAGTCACTTTAAGAAGAGATGGTGAGTGTAACAGTTCACAGCTATATCATGGAGATGACAAGTCACATTAAGAAGAGATGGTGAGCTGTAACAGTCCACAGCAATATCATGGGGTTGACAAGTCACTTTAAGAAGAGATGGTGAGCTGTAACAGTCCACGGTTATATCATTGAGGTGACAAGTCACTTTAAGAAGAGATGGTGAGCTGTAACAGTCCACAGCTATATCATGGAGGTGACAAGTCACTTTAAGAAGAGATGGTGAGCTGTAACAGTCCACAGCTATATCATGGAGGTGACAAGTCACTTTAAGAGGAGATGGTGAGCTGTAGCAGTCCACAGCTATATCATGGGGTTGACAAGTCACTTTAAGAAGAGATGGTGAGCTGTAACAGTCCACGGTTATATCATGGAGGTGACAAGTCACTATAAGAAGAGATGGTGAGTGTAACAGTCCACAGCTATATCATGGAGATGACAAGTCACTATAAGAAGAGATGGTGAGTGTAACAGTCCACAGCTATATCATGGAGATGACAAGTCACTTTAAGAAGAGATGGTGAGCTGTAACAGTCCACAGCTATATCATGGAGGTGACAAGTCACTTTAGCAAGAGATGTTGAGCTGTAACAGTCCACGGTTATATCATGCAGATGATAAGTCACTTTAAGAAGAGATGGTGAGCTGTAACAGTCCACAGCTATATCATGGAGATGACAAGTCACCTTAAGAAGAGATGGTGAGCTGTAACAGTCCACAGCTATATCATGGAGATGACAAGTCACCTTAAGAAGGAATGGTGAGCTGTAACAGTCCACGGCTATATCATGGAGGTGACAAGTCACCTTAAGAAGAGATGGTGAGCTGTAACAGTCCACAGCGATATCATGGAGGTGACAAGTCACTTTTAGAAGAGATGGTGAGTGTAACAGTCCACGGTTATATCATGGAGGTGACAAGTCACTTTAAGAAGAGATGGTCAGCTGTAACATTCCACAGCTATATCATGGAGATGACAAGTCACCTTAAGAAGAGATGGTGAGCTGTAAGAGTCCATAGCTATATTATGGAGATGACAAGTCACCTTAAGAAGAGATGATGAGCTGTAACAGTCCACAGCTATATCATGGAGATGACAAGTCACCTTAAGAAGAGATGGTGAGTTGTAACAGTCCACAGCTATATCATGGAGGTGACAAGTCACTTTAAGAAGAGATGATGAGTGTAACAATCCACAGCTATATCATGGAGGTGAAAAGTGACTCTAAGAAGAGATGGTGAGCTGTAACAGTCCACAGCTATATCATGGAGATGACACGTCACCTTAAGAAGAGATGGTGAGCTGTAACAGTCCACAGCTATATCATGGAGGTGACAAGTCACCTTAAGAAGAGATGGTGAGCTGTAACAGTCCACAGCTATATCATGGAGGTGACAAGTCACTTTAAGAAGAGATGGTGAGCTGTAACAGTCCACAGCTATATCATGGGGTTGACAAGTCACTTTAAGAGGAGATGGTGAGCTGTAGCAGTCCACAGCTATATCATGGAGGTGACAAGTCACTTTAAGAGGAGATGGTGAGCTGTAGCAGTCCACAGCTATATCATGGAGGTGACAAGTCACTTTAAGAAGAGATGGTGAGCTGTAACAGTCCACAGCTATATCATGGAGGTGACAAGTCACTTTAAGAGGAGATGGTGAGCTGTAGCAGTCCACAGCTATATCATGGGGTTGACAAGTCACTTTACGAAGAGATGGTGAGTGTAACAGTCCACGGCTATATCATGGAGATGACAAGTCACTTTAAGAAGAGATGGTGAGCTGTAACAGTCCACGGCTATATCATGGAGGTGACAAGTCACTTTAAGAAGAGATGGTGAGTGTAACAGTCAACAGCTATATCATGGAGGTGACAAGTCACTTTAAGAAGAGATGATGAGTGTAACAGTCCACAGCTATATCATGGAGATGACAAGTCACTATAAGAAGAGATGGTGAGCTGTAGCAGTCCACAGCTATATCATGGGGTTGACAAGTCACTTTAAGAAGAGATGGTGAGTGTAACAGTCCACAGCTATATCATGGAGATGACAAGTCACATTAAGAAGAGATGGTGAGCTGTAACAGTCCACAGCAATATCATGGGGTTGACAAGTCACTTTAAGAAGAGATGGTGAGCTGTAACAGTCCACGGTTATATCATTGAGATGACAAGTCACTATAAGAAGAGATGGTGAGTGTAACAGTCCACAGCTATATCATGGAGATGACAAGTCACTTTAAGAAGAGATGGTGAGTGTAACAGTCCACAGCTATATCATGGAGATGACAAGTCACTTTAAGAAGAGATGGTGAGCTGTAACAGTCCACAGCTATATCATGGAGGTGACAAGTCACTTTAGCAAGAGATGTTGAGCTGTAACAGTCCACGGTTATATCATGCAGATGATAAGTCACTTTAAGAAGAGATGGTGAGCTGTAACAGTCCACAGCTATATCATGGAGATGACAAGTCACCTTAAGAAGAGATGGTGAGCTGTAACAGTCCACAGCTATATCATGGAGATGACAAGTCACCTTAAGAAGGAATGGTGAGCTGTAACAGTCCACGGCTATATCATGGAGGTGACAAGTCACCTTAAGAAGAGATGGTGAGCTGTAACAGTCCACAGCGATATCATGGAGGTGACAAGTCACTTTTAGAAGAGATGGTGAGCTGTAACAGTCCACAGCTATATCATGGAGGTGACAAGTCACTTTAAGAAGAGATGGTGAGTGTAACAGTCCACGGTTATATCATGGAGGTGACAAGTCACTTTAAGAAGAGATGGTCAGCTGTAACATTCCACAGCTATATCATGGAGATGACAAGTCACCTTAAGAAGAGATGGTGAGCTGTAAGAGTCCATAGCTATATTATGGAGATGACAAGTCACCTTAAGAAGAGATGATGAGCTGTAACAGTCCACAGCTATATCATGGAGATGACAAGTCACCTTAAGAAGAGATGGTGAGTTGTAACAGTCCACAGCTATATCATGGAGGTGACAAGTCACTTTAAGAAGAGATGATGAGTGTAACAATCCACAGCTATATCATGGAGGTGAAAAGTGACTCTAAGAAGAGATGGTGAGCTGTAACAGTCCACAGCTATATCATGGAGATGACACGTCACCTTAAGAAGAGATGGTGAGCTGTAACAGTCCACAGCTATATCATGGAGGTGACAAGTCACCTTAAGAAGAGATGGTGAGCTGTAACAGTCCACAGCTATATCATGGAGGTGACAAGTCACTTTAAGAAGAGATGGTGAGCTGTAACAGTCCACAGCTATATCATGGGGTTGACAAGTCACTTTAAGACGAGATGGTGAGCTGTAACAGTCCACGGTTATATCATGGAGGTGACAAGTCACTTTAAGAAGAGATGGTGAGTGTAACAGTCCACAGCTATATCATGGAGGTGACAAGTCACTTTAAGAGGAGATGGTGAGCTGTAGCAGTCCACAGCTATATCATGGAGGTGACAAGTCACTTTAAGAGGAGATGGTGAGCTGTAGCAGTCCACAGCTATATCATGGAGGTGACAAGTCACTTTAAGAAGAGATGGTGAGCTGTAACAGTCCACAGCTATATCATGGAGGTGACAAGTCACTTTAAGAGGAGATGGTGAGCTGTAGCAGTCCACAGCTATATCATGGGGTTGACAAGTCACTTTACGAAGAGATGGTGAGTGTAACAGTCCACGGCTATATCATGGAGATGACAAGTCACTTTAAGAAGAGATGGTGAGCTGTAACAGTCCACACTATATCATGGAGATGACAAGTCACTTTAAGAAGAGATGGTGAGCTGTAACAGTCTACGGCTATATCATGGAGGTGACAAGTCACTTTAAGAAGAGATGGTGAGCTGTAGCAGTCCACAGCTATATCATAGGGTTGACAAGTCACTTTAAGAAGAGATGGTGAGCTATAACAGTCCACAGCTATATCATGGAGATGACAAGTCACTTTAAGAAGAGATGGTGAGCTGTAACAGTCCACGGCTATATCATGGAGATGACAAGTCACTTTAGTGTAAACATATTTTATTAAGACAATACAAGCATGAATATGTACAAACTATTCGGATGAATCATTAATAGGATTCGGAAACAAGTTACAAAACTTATATTAATCCGTTTCCTGAAGAAATTAAATTTACAAAGCAGAATATATGCTCAAAAGGTAGAAATTGTAATGAATTAATATAATAATTAAGACAAATTAAACTTGATATAATAATGGTAGAAATTATAGTGAATTAATATAATAATTAAGACAAATTAAACTTGATATAATAATATACAGTTATATTTGAAATTAAATAATGAAAAGAAATATGATATAAAGAGAAACTAAAGTGAGCACAGCACTGTTTGTGTCATATGTCAAAAGACAAGTCGTGGTTTCAATTGACAACTCTAATTTCTGTTAAATCGTTTACAGTTGATAATAAAGGATTGCACTGCCAAGAAAATTTCAATGTTTTGTTCGTAACTGAATTCGGGCGATCCAAAAAGATAATGATCATATGAAATCAGAGGATCGTCATAAAAGGGCTCAATAAAAAGCTGTCTGTGTACGTTGTAGAGAGGGCAGTACAACAAATAATGTTCTGTTGTTTCAATAGCACCACATTGACAAAGCGGGGAGTCAACAATATTTTTTGAGTAAAGATGCTGGTTTAAAGAGCTGCAATGCATACGAAGTCTAGAGTGTAGAATTTGACCAAGTCGTTTTCCAATATAATAATAGGGCGGTTTTGTGGGTGATTGGATTTCAGATTAGTTCGTGTCCTTATAGGGGGAATAATAGAGGAATGTGTTGTGCTATGACTATGTATACTATTAAGAGAATCAGGAACTAAGTCTGATAAGTACTGTGGCGAAATGTTGTTCTTCATATTGTAAAAATAAACCAGTCTATGCATTTCCCGACGGTTCTTTAGTTTATCCCACCCTGTTTCTAAGCATAGATTATTTAATGAGACTAACCGAGTGCCCCCAGTTACGATTTTAGCAGCCTCCATTTGTACTTTCTCGATCTTATCAACTAGGTAAGTTATATTATTGTCCCAAATAACGTCAGCATATTCTAATAATGGTCTTATGTAAGTCAGATATATGGTTTCCAACGTTTTTCTGTCAAGAATAAATTTAAATCTCCGTAAAATATTTAATCGTCTGTACGCTTTCTCTGTTATTAAGTCAATATGAGTATGGCGAGTACCGTTTTTCGAAATATTCAGTCCGAGATGTTTGTGATTAGTAACCTCAGTGTCATTGATAAAAATGTCAGGATGATGCGGTTTGTTAATTTTTCGTGAACTAGTCATGGTTTCAGTTTTCTGTGGATTGAATGAAACCAACCAGTTCGTTGACCAAGTATGAATTTTATCTAGGTCCCTATTTAGAATGTCTGCCGTCGTTTATGGATTGTCTATAATTAAATATAAACTCGTGTCATCAGCAAATAATTTAATGGTAGACTGTATGTCTATAACGATGTCATTTATAAAAAGTTTTAAAAATAGAGGTTCTAGAATCGACCCTTGGGGCACTCCCGCCTTAATGAAACCCCAGTCAGACGATGCATTGTTGATCACCACTCTTTGTTTCCTTCCAGACAGATAATTGTGAACCCAATCCAAAAGAGACCCTCTTATACCAATTGACTCTAATTTCTTTAGTAAACCCCGATGCCATACCCTATCAAATGCCTTACTAATATCGTAAAATATGACCCTAACTTCCTTACCCTCATCCAATGCCTTAGGGACCGACCATTTAACTTGAAGGGTGGGGGGGGGGGGGGGGGTTATGGTTTTTTGTTTCGTTCAGAATTTTTTTTTCGGACAACACAAAAGTTAGAATATTTTTTTTCCAGAATTTAACATTAGGTTATATGACCAAAATCAGAATATTTTTTTCAGCAACATTGGGAATCAGAATATTTTTTTAGAAAAAAACCTTTTAATAATCTTGGACTAACAGCATCAGGTCCCGAAGCTTTGGATATGTCTAAAAATTTTAGTATATCTTCAACCTCGTTCTCAGTAATAACTATATGTTCAAGACTTCCCTGTTGTCTAAGAAATATATTTGGGATGAGGATATTAGTATCATCAAGGTCAGATTGATTACAAAAGAAATCATTAAAAACCTTGGCTTTTTCTTTGTTGTCACATATTAAATATCCGTCTACTTGTAAGGGGGGAATAGATCGGCTATCGGTAGAGTCATAGTTCATCAACGATTTTATTACATTCCAATATTACTTACTACCACGTGATTCCGAAGCAATTTTTGACGATAATTTTGTAAAATAATCATTTTTTGAGTTAATCACAAGTTTGTTGCATCTGTTCCTCATTCGTCGAAATTTTGCCCAGTCATCTGCCAAATCACTTTTGTTTTGCACGTTTGTGTTGTCTATTTTTTTTACGGATATTTTGTTTTATTTCTGTGGTTAACCAAGGAGGATTGTCTTTCCTTACTGTAATTATTCGGTTTGGTATTGCTTTGTCTACTTCATTTATAAGTATCTGTACAATCGAACGAGTTATAGAATCAATATCATCTGACGCAAACAAGTTGTCAAAATTAACCTGTGAGAGTTGTTCTCGGTAAGAACTGAAATCAGTTCTGTCATATAGATATACCTTACGTTTAAATGAATTATTTAATTTACATGGTTGATCGATTACACCAATCACAGGTAAATGGTATCGGACTTGATCCAGTAACGGAATACCTACTTCTGACAACAAAATAGTTCTAGGATTATTTACAAGAATAAGATCCAATAACGATGAACTATGCTCAGTAACGTATGTGGGGTCGGAAATCAACTGATGTAAACTGAACTGATTTTTCAGGTTGCTAATTTTATCGTTAGAAGTATTCCGTAACATGTTAACATTAAAATCACCAGTTACAATAATATCAATATTACATGTCAATGCAAGATCAATAGACTGCTCTATATCTTCCCATACTTGCGCATTACTATTAGGTGGAATATAAAAGGTTCCGTAAAGATATTTTTTGGTCTTAAACCGAAGCTCAAGCCAAATACACTCTACGTTACCCACATGTAAATCTGGTCTGAGGTGACAATTTATATGGTTTCGTACGTAAACTAAAATCCCTCCCCCATTCTTCCTATTCTGTCTCTCCTAAATGGAGGTTTATAACCAGGAATAATCATATCATTATCGCTTACTCGGGGTGTTAGCCAACTTTCTGTAAAGGAAAGAATATCATGGCATATGAATTCGGCTGAAATAAGATCAAGTTTAGGCACAATACTCTGAATGTTAAGATGAACAAATGAAACTGTATGGCTCACAATATCATTGAAGCTACTACTAAAACTTGAACAGCTAAAGGAGTCATCGGTTCCTGGACCTGGATTAGGCTCTATGCCGGATATATGTAACAATATGCACAGAACAAATAATAGAAAAGTGATAATGCTGGCATGATCAGTAGTAACAAGTCTACCATGTCCGGGTCTAGATTCATAGTTTGCAGGGCTATAAGTGCAAGTACTGGGGACAAATACGAAGTTACAATGGCAATCCGAAAGGCAAGTATACCATGTTTAAAAAACGAAGGGAAACAAACAAAGTCGAATAAAGCCGATAGTCTCCTTTTCTTCTTGACAGTGCGCGCTCGCGGACAGAAACGGCCAATACTCTCTCGGTGACTAATTACGTCTGTTACCATTAGGTCGCTCCAGAACTATGTACAATAGAAATCAGAGAGAGTATGACAAGTGAATGAAAGAAGTTGATCGTCAATTGAAACATAATATTACAATGGATTACATTACCCTGCATTTCTACAAATACAACTAAGGTATTAAGAAATATATACGTGAGCAATTATTTACAAAGAGTACGTGTTGGCTTGGTTACTTTGTTGTTATATATGTACATCAATATCTCCTACTTCTACTCACCAACACAAAAACACATGCAACACACACACACACACACACACACACACACACACACACACACACACATATATATTCATATATATATGTGTGTGTGTGTGTGCGTACGCATGCACACACACATATTCCCGATCAGCGAACAAAAACAGGAGACACTCAGGGGCGGATCCAGGATTTCAAGTTAGGGGGGGCGTACTTTAAAAAATTGCGCCGAGCGGAGGGAGGCGCGAAAATTGTTGGGGTATTTCGTGTGAAAAATCACCATTTTACGCAAAAAAAATCATATCTTTTCCAATTTTAGGGGGGAGCGCGACGTGTTCGCCCCCCCCCCCCCCCCCGGATCCTCCCCTGATTTAGGAGTTGCGGGTTGCAGAAACATCCTCCTATCCCCTCCACCCGGCCTTCAATGAAAAATCTAAAAACCATTGTGAACAACTACAATGTATTTCAAGTACATTATATAGTTTAACGTCAATCAAATGCGTGGTTACAGTCAGGGGAGTTGCGTATTGCAGAAATCTTACAGACGGACGGACGGACAGACGGACGGACGGACGGACATCAAGTGTTTGAGCAACGGGTGTAAAAACCTCATTATACTAAAAGATCAAACAAAAAAAATGTATCAAAGTTCTCGAGAAATATGTTTACGGAAATCAGGTGTGAGATATGCATAAACCATTTTGTCGAGATTATTTTCACACTTTCATGTGCAGTTGTAGATATTAATTTATTACAAATAAATTGTAGTCAGAATTTTTTGTTTAAAAATGTGTAAAAAAATTGTACAGACATCCATTGGTAGATATAAATAATATAAACGTACCCGGACAAAGGATTTGTTCACACTTTCTTGTGCAGATACCTCGGGCAGGTGCAGAGATTGTTACAAATAAATTGCCGCTATTTTTTTTTTTTATTATTAATATGTTACTTTTGTATTTTAATGTACAATAAATATACCAACGGGTATTTTTACTGATCTTTACTTGAAAAGTAAAAGGCAACATTTTCGGGTATTTGTATACAATTCAAACTTATATTGTTTTTCATATGAACTTGCAGAATTTCGAATTCAAGAACTATTTGAACCATTATTTAAAGAAAAGTGATCATTTTCATGGGACACTCAAGTTTCTCCACACTGTCTCAGTTTCATCATCTGATTCTCTCGTTATAGGTTTTCGTTGTATGTTTTATAAATGAGATCAATTGTTAAATTAATTATTCGAAGTATTGATTGAATTTACTTTTTAGTTTACCTTTGACTTTTCTCGTCTTGTGAGGAATCAGAAATGTATCCAATCTTGCTTGTTTTCTTGGCCTAGAATTTTCGTCCATTTTATAATTTCTAAATAGCACGTGTACATGTAGTTGTAAAATTGACTGCAGAAATAATGTTTAATTAGCGTGAGAAAATAGTTGATGTCTGGTACCTCGGAACCAATCAGAATGGAATAATCTTTGAACTACTGACGGCGAATACATATATGAATCAGCGAACACATCCAACGTGTATTTACAATGTGTAAGAATATTTTACCACAGGTCACGAGTTAACCATTCATGAACAAGTTATTTATTGAACTGCTTAGTTAACGTTGTATTACATATGCTTTGCGAATTTTAGGGGGGGGGGGGGGGCGCACGCCCCGCACGCCCCCCTCTAAATCCGCCACTGACACTGATGTATTGTATATATACGACTGTTTAACTAAGATATTATAAACATCACGTTTTATCTCACCTGCGGTGGCGCTGTCAAATTACACCACTGTAAACAAGATAATTGAATAAAAAATGAAAAACATAAGTTTATTTACGTATTACTTGTAATCAAGTGCATGAATTATTGAAGTAATACCAAAATATTTGTAAATGTTGCATAACCGGTTTAGTCAAAACGTTACAGTTCGTGGGATTTGTCATTCAATATCCAATGGAAATCATCGATCATGTATGCAAGTGAGATGATTGGTTCCACGACAAGACCTTCACCTCTTAAGGAATTTACTACGTTTGATTCATAGTAAAAGAAAACACTATTACGATACACAAGATTATCTGACAACGTACTAATGTTATTTATAATAATTATAAGTAGCCATTTACTGCGAAAAGGGTATCAGGTAATTATTCTTCAGCGATCAAGATGTTACCTTAATTAGAAGAAAAGAAAATAAAAATACAATACATAACTAAACAATGACAATGAATAATAAATTGAATGTTTATTGTAAGCATTAATAATAAGGTTACGCAACTACAAGAGTTCTGGAGGGATCTCGTAGGACGGATCTACTTTGTCGACAACCTGGGCGAATCTAGTAACTGTACTAGCATCTTGAAAGTGCTCATGCCTGTCGATTAAGCAAATTTTCCGTTTGTTGTCCACAGCTGACTAATTTTCTTTTTCTTCTGTAATTGTCTACAGTGAAATAATATTTTACTACGCCGCAACGTTAGATCTTCGTTCACGTATACTGACTTGTAGTTCTCGTTCTTCTTTAGATTTTTTCCGCACCTGAGTATTTTAAGATTTACACTCGGTTCTGATAACCCAACTATAATTTGTCTAGGTATGGAACGGTCACCATTTACAGAGGGGCGTAATTTACCAACTCGATGAGATATAATAACATCTTCCTCTCTGTAATTTGGGTCAATGGCCGATATAATTTCCGAACCAAATCAGTTGTGTCACGTTCTCCTTCAGGATCGGGAATCCCTGATATTCTAATCAAGCGGCGGCGCCCATATTGCTCTACAGAGTCAAGATCCTCTCTCAACTTTCTGTTTTCATATTTTAATTTATCAATTTCCTCTCTTAGTGGTTGTGTGTGCGATAACACTAGGTTTGTTATATCTGTCATGATATTGGCCTTTACTGCATCTGCAATTTTTTGTATATCTTGGTCTGATATTTTAAATTGATGTGGGATGATAGTTTGTAATGTTTCAGCAGTAATGGAGTTGATGTCATCATTACTTTGGTCTAACATGTCTCTATGTGATCTTTTTTCTTCTCGTTCAGGTGGTGTAGGGTTGCTTGTACGCGATAGTCTTCGCTGGGGAGTAGAATTTGGCGAGGACATCAAAGGTTTATGAAAGTTATAATGTCAACTGAATCTTATTGTGTCGTGTTGCATAATGGAAAGTACAGGATTATGTAAACATAATATCTACCCGAATTGTGTTAAATGTCCACCATTACTATCTACATGAATCGATGGTCACAACGATAAGATTTCACATGTAACGAAATTAAACACAACTGTCAGCATAAAAACTTTTGCATTCTGTCATAATATTAATTTTCTGTCAAATATAACTCTTCTCCATTCCCCCAAAAAGCAGTTGTATCACATTGTTTACATTTTCACTCTCTCTGAAAGAGGGAGAGGAGTTAAGGTGCAAAATTGGCCCCATATTTTATTAAAAAATAATGCTTGACATAGAATAAAAACAATTTACTAATTTAATTGCTATATAAACAAATTTTCAAAACAATATATCTTTCCGTGAGATTGGGTGCGTTATGACGTCATAATGACATAATAATTAGACGGATAATGCTAAAAATGGACTATAAACGACATATTCAATGTACATTTTAGCTATTTTATATACCTCCACAGTCTTCCACCAACACCAAATTGAGCTGTTGTTTTGAGTATAGAGGGTTAATGATTGTATCAAAATATTTTGTTGGTGGAGGATTGTGGAGGTTGTTCAAAATTAATTTATTTATAACCTCGGCCAGATCCTTAAAATCAATATTTTCACTCTTCTGATTGTATATGTGATACCATTATGTATATAAACACAATCTCTGTACATTTTATGATTCATTTCAAGTAATACTATAGTAACTACTGTGGACGCTGGCTTACTATATCTTTATTCTCATAAAGCCAATGTATAACAATGGTACAGAGATATAACAATAAAATCAAAATATCAACAACTATTTACAACATATATATAAATTAGGAGAGAGGTTACAAAGGATTAAGAGCCTGGAGGACAAACACCGGTATTGATAGCACTTATAAAATGACAGAGTTTCTTCAGTATTGGTTTTCTTTTACTTGACATAAGTTCAGAAAATTTGATAATATTATGTCTATATATGAAATAATTTAACAGTGACTGCTTACGTTTTTGGTTAAAATAAATACATTCAAAAATATAATGGTATTCATCTCCAATTTGGGATCTATTACATAATATACATTTACGATTTTCTCTTGGAATGTTCTGCCATCGCCCTGTTTCGATGGGGAGTTTATTATTTGTTGTTCTAAATCTGCAAAGCAAAATTGCATCTTTTATTTCTAAAATATTTAAATATTCTTCATATTTAAACTCTGTTTTAATTGTTTTATAATTTATGGCTTTAGGTGAATTTTGTACTAAAGAATTCCAATTTTGAAGAAACTGATCCTCTAATCGCTGTTTAATTACACATTTCAAATAATCTACATTGTCAAAAAGTTCTGTTTCCCATATATTGGGGAAGCCACACTCATTAAATATTTGTTTTACAAACAATATCCAACTAAACTGCATATTATGATTTTCATTCAATTGACGACATAGTCTATACAATATATTAGAATACTTTGTTTGTTTACCAACTATAAGTCTTGCCCAGTAACATACGGTTCTGATTTTAATATCAATATATATAGGGTATCGCCCTAGTTCACCATACACCATATAGCTAGGCGTTGATGTTTTTAAATTTAAAAGAATCTTACAAAATTTTAGATGTAATTTTTCCAGAATATCATTGTTACTAAAGCCCCACACTTCACAGCCATATAACAGGATGGGTTTAATCATTTTGTCAAATAGATCAAGTAGACATTTTATTGATAGTTTATACCTTCTTCCCATTTTCAAAACTTCATACATAGCTTTTAGTGCTTTATCAGCTAGATGTTTTTTTGTTAAACTAAAATTTCCTGTTCTAGTAAAAATAATCCCAAGATAGTTGAAATTTTTAACTATCTCAAGATTTAGATTATCATAGCTGAAGCTCAAATTTTGTGGTAATCTCCCATTTCCAAACACCATTACTTTGGTTTTATCTGCATTTACTTTTGATTTCCACAAATTACAATATTCATAAAAAGCATCCAGTTGAGTTTGGAGATCATTTGCTGTCTCAGCTAACAATGCAGTGTCATCAGCATATAACAGAATAAAAAGTTTAAGGTAAATGTCTAAATTGTTTTCTGTTTCATCTGAGATAGTTTGTAGTCCTGTAATATTTTTGTTTTCTAAAAAAGTGTCAACGTCATTTAAAAACAATGAAAAAAGAAAAGGGACAGGTTTTCCCCTTGTCTGACTCCATTTGCACAATCAAAGTATTCTGATATACAATTATTATATGAGATACAAGATTTTATACTATCATACATATTAATAATAACATTATACATTTTGCCATTGATTTTATTTAACATCATTTTATAGAAAAGCCCTTCCCTCCATACCTTATCAAAGGCCTTTTCGAAATCTATAAAGGCACAAAATAATTTCCTTTTTTTAAGTTTTATTATTTGGAAAAACGAAAAGAGAGTGAAAATGTTATCTATAGTTGAATAATTTTGGCGAAATCCGAATTGGTTTTCTTTTATAAGTCTGTATTCCTCAGAAAAGTTATTGAGTCTTGTATTCAGAATTGATGTAAATAATTTTCCCAAGCAACTTACAATTGTGATAGGCCTATAGTTCTTGGGTTCATAAATATCGCCTTTATTCTTATAAATAGGCTTGATTGTACCAATCAACCAAATATGAGGAACAAAACCCTTATCAAAGATAATGTTAAATAACTTCTCATAAATATTTATAAATTGATTTGATGTCGACTTGATGTATTCGTTTATAATTTCATCCTCACCACAAGCTTTTTCATTCTTTAATTTTTGTATACATTTTAAAATTTCTTCCTTTGAGATATAGGCGTTTATGTGTTCATTGATTGGTTCATTCTGTAGAATATTAACCTCTGGTAAGCCGTTGTTACCATCACAAATGTCTCTTGTATTCAAATTTTGAAAAAAATCATAAAGTTTATCAATTTCAATATTCGGTTGCTTCTTTCTTTTACCTTTGTTCAAAAGTTTCCAAAATTCTTTAGGATTGTTTTTACTCATATTGTGTATATCTTCTGAAAATTTCTTTCGATAATTTTTATATTTTCTGTCCAATGTATGTTTGTAATGTTTTTCAGCGTCAATCATAGCTAAGCGATTTTGTGGAGAAGTTGAACGTTTAAAACGTTTCTTAAGTTTTCTGTAGTTTTGACGTGCAAATCTACAGTCTAAATCAAACCAGGGTTTATTTTCTTTTTTGAAAGTATTATTCTTGTTTTTTTCCTTAACATTATAAGTTCCAAAAGTTTTTTGGCCAGATGTGACAAATATATTACATAAATTTTCTATCAATATGTCAACAGTATCTTGAGTAATCATATCTTTTTCTGTGCCACATAGAGTAAGCATATGTTCTAATTCTAACATTTTTTCAATATCAATATTGTTCTGAAAATGAATTTGTTTTTGGGGGTCCCATCTTTTAGTTTTTATTATATTTTCAACAGTATGGTTCCGAGAATCCACATATTCATCTTTGCTACTTTGTGAAAAATTATCAGAAGAAAAACATATCGTAATAGGCGAGTGAACATCTGAATATAGCTTACTAGAATCAAGGATGTCAAAATCTTTGAATGATTTCAGCAAATATGGACTACTAATACAGTAATCTACTACACTGGCGTTTCTACAAGTAAATGTTCCAATATTTTTATCCTTACCTACTCTACCATTCACTATAAATAGGCTATTACCTTTTCAAAATTCTAACAACATATTTCCATACCTATTTTTTATCATATCCATACTACTTCGTTCAACAGGGAGAGACAATGATTCTAATACTTCAGTATAGTTATCGACATAATCTGAAATATTATTATTATTATGATTGTTGTCATCTAGAATAATAAAATCATCACAATTACTTGTCCTTGCATTAAAATCCCCGACAAGGCAAATATATTTCGAAATATTTAAAAGTGATAAGTATTCCTGTTGAATTTCATTAAATGCTTCGTCTGATGAGTACTTTGTGTATTCAGGAGGTATATAAACTACACCAAAAATTACCGGTTGGTCTAGTTTGAATAACCCCCCCTTACACTTAAACCACAGAACATATTTACAACTAGTTTCTTTTATTTCAATCATGTTCACTAAAGTGTCTCTATATCCGACCATAATCCTACCTGACCGACGATAAGCTATATTCTTTCGGTTTTTCATTATGAACTTAAAACCAGGAAAATTAATAACATCCAAGTCGTCAGTTTTTGTCTCGACAAAACATAAGATATCATGATTTCTAATCATGTTTTGAAATTCCGGATACTGCAACCTTGACTTGACTCAACCACTAAGTAATGAAATTCACCAGTAAATAACTTGCTTCTGTAAATAACTGTATCTATTTTAAATACAGTGAGTTTGTGTAGATCTACATTGAAACCAGGGGAAAAACTCAGTGCATGCAATCCGGCGTCAATGCGATAAAAAGAACTGGGGACTATAAGTGCCATATATGGCCCCATATTTAATGAATCATTATCTTAGAAAATACTTGATTAAAATTTGATGTGTTTTATTTTATAGACGACATCATACTTTTGATGTTAAAACTTGATTCCAACAAAATCATTGTGACGTCATGAGCGTTATTTGTTTTCTGTATTTCGTGGAATTTTGTCCGCGATATTTCGACGGTTTTCGAAGAAATTAAGCACCTCCGTAGTCGTGCACCAGAAAATATTTTACCAGATTATTAAAATAAGTAAAACACAAATACTGTTAAAGTATTTTTTTGGTGCACGAGGTGTTAAATTTCTTGAAAAACGACGGGAAAATGTTCAAATATTACAAGCGCTTAGATGACGTTTTGATGTTTGAGAAGCAATCTTTGCCGTAAAAAACGATGGTATGGTCGGCACGTAACAGTTATATAACATAAAAATAAAATAAACACCACTTCATCCAAAAGTTTTTTTCATAAGCCCCCAATTATTGATTATATATTTTCTTCCGGGATACTGAAATAGTTATTACTACCGGAATACTGAGGTAGGTTTAATGGTCTATCGATGCTACTTCTGAAATGAAGTAAAATAGTTTGATCCAAAAGGAGTAGATATTTTTTGGGCACAATCCAAGATATCCTTGAGAAGAGTTTGAAGATACCAAAGGGGCAATCAGAATCCGTATATGTGTTCTGTCATGTGCATAAGTTAATGTTTGCATGATTGACAGACAATATTCATCATATTGTTTTCTAGCTTCTGAACTGTCGATCGAGAAAAAAATAAAAAAACTGCATTGCATGTAAACTGTATGATTCTGTTTGATAAAGTCCTTTAACTAGAACAAAAAAAAATGTACACTTGAGTGAAAGTTTTGTAATTAAATATCGTGAACGTGTGGTACAAGTGTGAAAGCATTTCAAGGTATATTTTAAATGAGGTTGAAACATGTCACCATTTGATATCAATTCGGTTGTATTTCATTTTGACGATTTTAATTACGGAAGACAATCACAACCATATTTTTTTTTATCAATTGCAACTCAGCTGTTTTTTTTCATAAATTATTATATTATATTAAATACATGTTTTATAGATGTGCTTCAAATGCTTCCTTCTTCACAAATTAACTTGTATTGTTTATCTGCTGAAATATCTAAACACCAACGTTACTGTAGCATTTTACATGTGTAGACCCTCTCTACAGCTTTTTGGATAATAACAATAGAAGCAGAGCCGTCTTAACAGCATCGCGGGCCCCCGAGAAAAGCAGTGCACTGGGGCCCATACCTACACAACCACTCATAGGAATAAAACTATAATAAAATGAAAAAATATATATCACACTGTCGGAACAGTTCCAACATTCAATAGAAAAATGATTATCATTTAGTGTCCGTCGTCTGTTATCCATAACATTTCATATTAATATTTAATCTTTTTCCTAGAAACTGCAAAACCAAATGCTTTAACTATTTTACGTTATTAAGTTTTTGGACTATTTTGTAGCGCGTGCATATATAGTACATGTTTATGCAAAACGCACATGCATCAACGCTTACCTCACCATGACCAAACCCAAAGGGTCTAGGGTATTATCATCACATTGCGTCCAGTGTGGTCTGTAAATCTTTAACATTAACATTGGAGGAATGTAGAAGAGGTGTGTATTCAGTACCGTCTTAACGCATGGGCACGCGGGGCAGAACTTTGCCCGGGGGCCCACGAGCATAGGGCCATGCTTATCTATGTATGTTGTGTACTGTATGTTTTGCTAAGGTTTAAACACTGACTTTGTTGGAAATACTAATACAATATATATACAAATGTATGTTTAATTTTTGTGCATATGTTATTGTTTGCATGATTGATAGACACTATTCATCATATTGTTTTCTAGCTTCTGAACTGTCGATCGAGAAAAAAATATATATTCTAGACAGGCAGCATATAGCCAGTCAATGGGGTTTGCAATTAATATTTCGCATGCACAATAGCGACACAACACCACAAGGTGTGGAAAATTGAAATATCCTTCTGTGGTTTAAAGGCGTATTAACTGCATTACATATAAACTGTATGATTCTGTTTGATAAAGTCCTTTAACTAGAACAGAAAACAAATGTACACTTGAGTGAACTAGTGTTGTAATAAGATATCGTGAATGTGATATACAAGTGTGAAAGCATTTCAAGGTATATTTTAAATGAGGTTGAAACATGACGTCACCATTTGATATCAATTCGGTTGTATTTCATTTTGACGATTTTAATTACGGAAGACAATCACAACCATATTTTTTTTTAGCAATTGCAACTCAGCTGTTTTTTTTCATAGATTATTATTTCATATGAAATACATGTTTTATAGATGTGCTTCAAATGCTTCCTTCTTCACAAAATAATTTGTATTGTTTATCTGCTGAAATATCTAAACACCAAAGTTACCGTAACATTTTACATGTGTAGACCATCTCTACTGCTTTTTGGATAATAACAATAGAAGCAGAGCCGTCTTAATAACATCACGTACCCCCGAGAAAAGCAGTACACAACCACTCATAGGAATAAAACTATAATAAAATGAAAAAATATATATCACACTGTCGGAACAGTTCCAACATTCAATAGAGAAATTATTATCATTTAGTGTCCGTCGTCTGTTATCCATAACTTTTCATATTAATATTTAATCTTTTTTTTTTAGAAACTGCAAAACCAAATGCTTTAACTATTTTACGTTATTAAATTTGGGACTATTTTGTAGCCTGTGCATATATAGTACATGTTTATGCAAAACGCACATGCATCAACGCTTACCTCACCATGACCAGACCCAAAGGGTCTATGATATTATCATCACATTGTGTCCAGCGTGGTCTGTTAATCTTTAACATTAACATTGGAGGGATGTAGGAGAGGTGTGTATTCAGTGCCGTCTTTGCGCATGGGCACGCGGGGCAGAACTTTGCCCGGGGGCCCACAAGCATAGGGGCCCATGCATATCTATGTATGTTGTGTACTGTATGTTTTTCTAAGGTTTAAACACTGACTTTGTTGGAAATACCAATACAATATATATACAATGCATGTTTAATTTTATATACATTTATACAGTTTTATTCCTATGAGTGGTTGTGTATGTATGGGCCCAATGCACTGCTTTTCCCGGGGGCCCGTGATACTGTTAAGACGGCTCTGTTTCTATTGTTATTATCCAAAGAGCAGTAGAGAGGGTCTACACATGTAAAATGCTACGGTAACGTTGGTGTTTAGATATTTCAGCAGATAAACAATGCAAATAAATTTGTGAAGAAGGAAGCTTTTGAAGCACATCTATAAAACATGTATTTAAGGAAAATTTTTACTACGCTGATTATTAAATGAAAATGAAAACGACGATTGTATTACACATTGTACATGACGTTTACTGTGACGTAACTTATCCGGAATATTTACACGTCCGCAATCGATATTACAAAAACCCTACGTCCTTTAAGTGTTTTAAAATAATCGTTTTTCAGCATTTGTTTATTAAATTAAAAAAAATGCAATAGCACAACGGCATCCCGAAGACTGATCTTGGAAAAATTTTAACAGTCAACAGACTTTATCATTAAATACGATATTTGCATATGGCAAAGAATGCAGGGATTGAACATAGCAAGAACAATCCCATAGAACTCGAACATAGAACTTGAAGAATAGGATATCCCCAATCCGCCGGTTTCTTCATTACTTGTATTGAACATCGTTATGCCGTTGTTCTGCTCGGTTTTAGTGGTCATGATGCTACTTTCTCTTTAATGTGATCACGTGACCTCTGTGATTGATTCCTAATATATATTTTTTTCATTTTGAGTAGATCACACATAATTTTATAGGTTTATGGCTTAAATGATTAAAATTAATGCATTTTCGCGTGTATTGAACCAAAAAGTAAAAACACGTTGTTTTTTCATGGATTTCCAATACGGTTGTTTCGAATCATTTCCATTCCGTCAAAATGTTGTTATTTTCGTCCGTCAGATCACGTGATTTTGATGAAATGCATCAATCGTAACTACTCGGCCATTCTCGCTACCCTTCCAATAATATATAATTATATGGCCGAGCACAGGGACTAGGTGCGTCCGAAAAAAAAAAATAAAAAAAAATACTATATAATACTACAAGGGGGCGAACTCACTTGCTTCCATTTTTTTAAGTCGTCGTGTTAAATTGATCGTAACTGCGGAACGCCTTAATATTTTCAAAAAATGTTTTCACCAGTCGAAAGTCAAGTAATTTTCCTTTCCAAAGAGACCCCAATTATTAGTGTAGACCTCCGAACTACTGAGGTATCATACACGAACCAAAACAAAACGGCGTGAAAATCCGAAGTCGTACATCTGTTGGGTTGACCACTTCCCATCTGTGTACAGACTTTCCCATGCGTAAGCGAGTCATTTTGACTAGCTAAATACTTTCATCCATTCAAATTACGTTAACATTTCTTACCTTTCGCCAATTTATATGCCCTTTAAGTCTGTTTTTGAAAGAAATCCCCTTTGCATTCTTCACAAGCGCCATAGACTTGAAAATTGAGAGAGTTCTAACGGGCTTTTTGATTGGCTGAAACAGATTGTTGTACGTCTACCTTCCGAGCATGCGTTATTATCTCCTTTAAGTCACTTTAAGAAGAGATGGTGAGCTGTAGCAGTCCACAGTTATATCATGGAGGTGACAAGTCACTTTAAGAAGAGATGGTGAGCTGTAACAGTCCACAGTTATATCATAGAGGTGACAAGTCACTTTAAGAAGAGATGGTGAGCTGTAACAGTCCACAGTTATATCATGGAGGTGACAAGTCACTTTAAGAAGAGATGGTGAGCTGTAGCAGTCCACGTCTATATTATGGAGGTGACAAGTCACTATAAGAAGAGATGGTGAGCTGTAACAGTCCACAGCTATATCATGGAGGTGACAAGTCACTTCAAGAAGAAATGGTGAGCTATAACAGTCCACAACTATATCATGGAGGTGACAAGTCACTTTAAGAAGATATGTGGTGAGCTGTAACAGTCCACAGCTATATCATGGAGGTGTCAAGTCACTTTAAGAAGAGATGGTGAGCTGTAACAGTCCACAGCTATATCATGGAGATGACAAGTCACGTTAAGAAGAGATGGTGAGCTGTAACAGTCCGCAGCTATATTATGGAGGTGACAAGTCACTTTAAGAAGAGATGGTGAGCTGTAACAGTCCATAGCTATATCATGGCGATGACAAGTCACTTTAACAAGAGATGGTGAGCTGTAACCGTCCACAGCTATATCATGGAGATGACAAGTCACTTTAAGAAGAGATGATGAGCTGTAACAGTCCACAGCTATATCATGGAGATGACAAGTCACTTTAAGAAGAGATGGTGAGCTGTAGCAGTCCACAGCTATATCATGGAGATGACAAGTCACTTTAAAAAGAGATGGTGAGCTGTAGCAGTCCATAGTTATATCATAGAGGTGAAAAGTCACTTTAAGAAGAGATGGTGAGCTGTAACAGTCCACAGCTATATCATGGAGAAGACAAGTCACTTTAAGAAGAGATGGTGAGCTGTAATGATCCACAGCTATATCATGGAGGTGACAAATCACTTTAAGAAGAGATGGTGAGCTATAACAGTCCACAGCTATATCATGGAGGTGACAAGTCACTTTAAGAGGAGATGGTGAGCTGTAACAGTTCACAGCTATATCATGGAGGTGACAAGTCACTTTAAGAAGAGATGGTGAGCAGTAACAGTCCACAGCTATATCATGGAGAAGACAAGTCACTTTAAGAAGAGATGGTGAGCTGTAACAGTCCACGGCTATATCATGGAGGTGACAAGTCACTTTAAGAAGAGATGGTGAGCTGTAACAGTCCACAGCGATATCATGGAGATGACAAGTCACTTTAAGAAGAGATGGTGAGCTGTAACAGTCCGCAGCTATATTATGGAGGTGACAAGTCACTTTAAGAAGAGATGGTGAGTGTAACAGTCCACAGCTATATCATTGAGGTGACAAGTCACTTTAAGAAGAGATGGTGAGATGTATCAGTCCACAGCTATATCATGGAGGTGAAAAGTCACTTTAAGAAAAGATGGTGAGCAGTAACAGTCCACAGCTATATCATGGAGAAGACAAGTCACTTTAAGAAGAGATGGTGAGCTGTAACAGTCCACGGCTATATCATGGAGGTGACAAGTCACTTTAAGAAGAGATGGTGAGCTGTAACAGTCCACAGCGATATCATGGAGATGACAAGTCACTTTAAGAAGAGATGGTGAGCTGTAACAGTCCATAGCTATATCATGCAGATGACAAGTCACTTTAACAAGAGATGGTGAGCTGTAACAGTCCACAGCTATATCATGGAGATGACAAGTCATTTTAACAAGAGATGGTGAGCTGTAACAGTCCACAGCTATATCATGGAGATGACAAGTCACTTTAAGAAGAGATGGTGAGCTGTAACAGTCCACAGCTATATCATGGAGGTGACAAGTCACTTTAAGAAGAGATGGTGAGCTGTAACAGTCCACAACTATATCATGGAAATGACAAGTCACTTTAAGAAGAGATGGTGAGCTGTAACAATCCACAGCTATATCATGGAGGTGACAAGTCATTTTAAGAAGAGATGGTGAGCTGTAACAGTCCACAGCTATGTCATAGAGATGACAAGTCACTTTAAGAAGAGATGGTGAGCTGTAACAGTCCACAACTATATCATGGAAATGACAAGTCACTTTAAGAAGATATGGTGAGCTGTAACAATCCACAGCTATATCATGGAGGTGACAAGTCACTTTAAGAAGAGATGGTGAGCTTTAACAGTCCACAGCGATATCATGGAGATGACAAGTAACTTTAAGAAGAGATGGTGAGCTGTAACAGTCCACAGTTATATCATAGAGGTGACAAGTCACTTTAAGAAGAGATGGTGAGCTGTAACAGTCCACAGTTATATCATGGAGGTGACAAGTCACTTTAAGAAGAGATGGTGAGCTTTAACAGTCCACAGCGATATCATGGAGATGACAAGTAACTTTAAGAAGAGATGGTGAGCTGTAACAGTCCACAGTTATATCATAGAGGTGACAAGTCACTTTAAGAAGAGATGGTGAGCTGTAACAGTCCACGTCTATATTATGGAGGTGACAAGTCACTTTAAGAAGAGATGGTGAGCTGTAACAGTCCACAGCTATATCATGGAGGTGACAAGTCACTTCAAGAAGAAATGGTGAGCTATAACAGTCCACAACTATATCATGGAGGTGACAAGTCACTTTAAGAAGAGATGTGGTGAGCTGTAACAGTCCACAGCTATATCATGGAGGTGTCAAGTCACTTTAAGAAGAGATGGTGAGCTGTAACAGTCCACAGCTATATCATGGAGATGACAAGTCACGTTAAGAAGAGATGGTGAGCTGTAACAGTCCGCAGCTATATTATGGAGGTGACAAGTCACTTTAAGAAGAGATGGTGAGCTGTAACAGTCCATAGCTATATCATGGCGATGACAAGTCACTTTAACAAGAGATGGTGAGCTGTAACCGTCCACGGCTATATCATGGAGATGACAAGTCACTTTAAGAAGAGATGATGAGCTGTAACAGTCCACAGCTATATCATGGAGATGACAAGTCACTTTAAGAAGAGATGGTGAGCTGTAGCAGTCCACAGCTATATCATGGAGATGACAAGTCACTTTAAAAAGAGATGGTGAGCTGTAACAGTCCATAGTTATATCATAGAGGTGAAAAGTCACTATAAGAAGAGATGGTGAGCTGTAACAGTCCACAGCTATATCATGGAGAAGACAAGTCACTTTAAGAAGAGATGGTGAGCTGTAATGGTCCACAGCTATATCATGGAGGTGACAAATCACTTTATGAAGAGATGGTGAGCTATAACAGTCCACAGCTATATCATGGAGGTGACAAGTCACTTTAAGAAGAGATGGTGAGCTGTAACAGTTCACAGCTATATCATGGAGGTGACAAGTCACTTTAAGAAGAGATGGTGAGATGTATCAGTCCACAGCTATATCATGGAGGTGAAAAGTCACTTTAAGAAGAGATGGTGAGCAGTAACAGTCCACAGCTATATCATGGAGAAGACAAGTCACTATAAGAAGAGATGGTGAGCTGTAACAGTCCCCGGCTATATCATGGAGGTGACAAGTCACTTTAAGAAGAGATGGTGAGCTGTAACAGTCCACAGCTATATCATGGAGGTGACAAGTCACTTTAAGAAGAGATGGTGAGCTGTAACAGTCCACAACTATATCATAGAAATGACAAGTCACTTTAAGAAGAGATGGTGAGCTGTAACAATCCACAGCTATATCATGGAGGTGACAAGTCACTTTAAGAAGAGATGGTGAGTTTTAACAGTCCACAGCGATATCATGGAGATGACAAGTCACTTTAAGAAGAGATGGTGAGCTGTAATAGTCCACAGCTATGTCATAGAGATGACAAGTCACTTTAAGAAGAGATGGTGAGCTCTAACAGTCCACAACTATATCATGGAAATGACAAGTCACTTTAAGAAGAGATGGTGAGCTGTAACAATCCACAGCTATATCATGGAGGTGACAAGTCACTTTAAGAAGAGATGGTGAGCTTTAACAGTCCACAGCGTTATCATGGAGATGACAAGTAACTTTAAGAAGAGATGGTGAGCTGTAACAGTCCACAGTTATATCATAGAGGTGACAAGTCACTTTAAGAAGAGATGGTGAGCTGTAACAGTCCACAGTTATATCATGGAGGTGACAAGTCACTTTAAGAAGAGATGGTGAGCTGTAACAGTCCACGTCTATATTATGGAGGTGACAAGTCACTTTAAGAAGAGATGGTGAGCTGTAACAGTCCACAGCTATATCATGGAGGTGACAATTCACTTCAAGAAGACATGGTGAGCTATAACAGTCCACAACTATATCATGGAGGTGACAAGTCACTTTAAGAAGAGATGTGGTGAGCTGTAACAGTCCAGAGCTATATCATGGAGGTGTCAAGTCACTTTAAGAAGAGATGGTGAGCTGTAACAGTCCACAGCTATATCATGGAGATGACAAGTCACGTTAAGAAGAGATGGTGAGCTGTAACAGTCCGCAGCTATATTATGGAGGTGACAAGTCACTCTAAGAAGAGATGGTGAGCTGTAACAGTCCATAGCTATATCATGGCGATGACAAGTCACTTTAACAAGAGATGGTGAGCTGTAACCGTCCACGGCTATATCATGGAGATGACAAGTCACTTTAAGAAGAGATGATGAGTGTAACAGTCCACAGCTATATCATGGAGATGACAAGTCACTTTAAGAAGAGATGGTGAGCTGTAGCAGTCCACAGCTATATCATGGAGATGACAAGTCACTTTAAGAAGAGATGGTGAGCTGTAACAGTCCACAGCTATATCATGGAGAAGACAAGTCACTTTAAGAAGAGATGGTGAGCTGTAATGGTCCACAGCTATATTATGGAGGTGACAAATCACTTTAAGAAGAGATGGTGAGCTATAACAGTCCACAGCTATATCATGGAGGTGACAAGTCACTTTAAGAAGAGATGGTGAGCTGTAACAGTTCACAGCTATATCATGGAGGTGACAAGTCACTTTAAGAAGAGATGGTGAGATGTATCAGTCCACAGCTATATCATGGAGGTGACAAGTCACTTTAAGAAGAGATGGTGAGCAGTAACAGTCCACAGCTATATCATGGAGAAGACAAGTCACTTTAAGAAGAGATGGTGAGCTGTAACAGTCCCCGGCTATATCATGGAGGTGACAAGTCACTTTAAGAAGAGATGGTGAGCTGTAACAGTCCACAGCGATATCATGGAGATGACAAATCACTTTAAGAAGAGATAGTGAGCTGTAACAGTCCGCAGCTATATTATGGAGGTGACAAGTCACTTTAAGAAGAGATGGTGAGTGTAACAGTCCACAGCTATATCATTGAGGTGACAAGTCACTTTAAGAAGAGATGGTGAGATGTATCAGTCCACAGCTATATCATGGAGGTGAAAAGTCACTTTAAGAAGAGATGGTGAGCAGTAACAGTCCACAGCTATATCATGGAGAAGACAAGTCACTATAAGAAGAGATGGTGAGCTGTAACAGTCCACGGCTATATCATGGAGGTGACAAGTCACTCTAAGAAGAGATGGTGAGCTGTAACAGTCCACAGCGATATCATGGAGATGACAAGTCACTTTAAGAAGAGATGGTGAGCTGTAACAGTCCGCAGCTATATTATGGAGGTGACAAGTCACTTTAAGAAGAGATGGTGAGCTGTAACAGTCCATAGCTATATCATGCAGATGACAAGTCACTTTAACAAGAGATGGTGAGCTGTAACAGTCCACAGCTATATCATGGAGATGACAAGTCACTTTAACAAGAGATGGTGAGCTGTAACAGTCCACAGCTATATCATGGAGATGACAAGTCACTATAAGAAGAGATGGTGAGCTGTAACAGTCCACAGCTATATCATGGAGATGACAAGTCACTTTAAGAAGAGATGGTGAGCTGTAACAGTCGACAGCTATATCATGGAGGTGACAAGTCACTTTAAGAAGAGATGGTGAGCTGTAACAGTCCACAACTATATCATGGAAATGACAAGTCACTTGAAGAAGAGATGGTGAGCTGTAACAATCCACAGCTATATCATGGAGGTGACAAGTCACTTTAAGAAGAGATGGTGAGCTGTAACAGTCCACAGCGATATCATGGAGATGACAAGTCACTTTAAGAAGAGATGGTGAGCTGTAACAGTCCATAGCTATATCATGCAGATGACAAGTCACTTTAACAAGAGATGGTGAGCTGTAACAGTCCACAGCTATATCATGGAGATGACAAGTCATTTTAACAAGAGATGGTGAGCTGTAACAGTCCACAGCTATATCATGGAGATGACAAGTCACTTTAAGAAGAGATGGTGAGCTGTAACAGTCCACAGCTATATCATGGAGGTGACAAGTCACTTTAAGAAGAGATGGTGAGCTGTAACAGTCCACAACTATATCATGGAAATGACAAGTCACTTTAAGAAGAGATGGTGAGCTGTAACAATCCACAGCTATATCATGGAGGTGACAAGTCATTTTAAGAAGAGATGGTGAGCTGTAACAGTCCACAGCTATGTCATAGAGATGACAAGTCACTTTAAGAAGAGATGGTGAGCTGTAACAGTCCACAACTATATCATGGAAATGACAAGTCACTTTAAGAAGATATGGTGAGCTGTAACAATCCACAGCTATATCATGGAGGTGACAAGTCACTTTAAGAAGAGATGGTGAGCTTTAACAGTCCACAGCGATATCATGGAGATGACAAGTAACTTTAAGAAGAGATGGTGAGCTGTAACAGTCCACAGTTATATCATAGAGGTGACAAGTCACTTTAAGAAGAGATGGTGAGCTGTAACAGTCCACAGTTATATCATGGAGGTGACAAGTCACTTTAAGAAGAGATGGTGAGCTGTAACAGTCCACGTCTATATTATGGAGGTGACAAGTCACTTTAAGAAGAGATGGTGAGCTGTAACAGTCCACAGCTATATCATGGAGGTGACAAGTCACTTCAAGAAGAAATGGTGAGCTATAACAGTCCACAACTATATCATGGAGGTGACAAGTCACTTTAAGAAGAGATGTGGTGAGCTGTAACAGTCCACAGCTATATCATGGAGGTGTCAAGTCACTTTAAGAAGAGATGGTGAGCTGTAACAGTCCACAGCTATATCATGGAGATGACAAGTCACGTTAAGAAGAGATGGTGAGCTGTAACAGTCCGCAGCTATATTATGGAGGTGACAAGTCACTTTAAGAAGAGATGGTGAGCTGTAACAGTCCATAGCTATATCATGGCGATGACAAGTCACTTTAACAAGAGATGGTGAGCTGTAACCGTCCACGGCTATATCATGGAGATGACAAGTCACTTTAAGAAGAGATGATGAGCTGTAACAGTCCACAGCTATATCATGGAGATGACAAGTCACTTTAAGAAGAGATGGTGAGCTGTAGCAGTCCACAGCTATATCATGGAGATGACAAGTCACTTTAAAAAGAGATGGTGAGCTGTAACAGTCCATAGTTATATCATAGAGGTGAAAAGTCACTATAAGAAGAGATGGTGAGCTGTAACAGTCCACAGCTATATCATGGAGAAGACAAGTCACTTTAAGAAGAGATGGTGAGCTGTAATGGTCCACAGCTATATCATGGAGGTGACAAATCACTTTATGAAGAGATGGTGAGCTATAACAGTCCACAGCTATATCATGGAGGTGACAAGTCACTTTAAGAAGAGATGGTGAGCTGTAACAGTTCACAGCTATATCATGGAGGTGACAAGTCACTTTAAGAAGAGATGGTGAGATGTATCAGTCCACAGCTATATCATGGAGGTGAAAAGTCACTTTAAGAAGAGATGGTGAGCAGTAACAGTCCACAGCTATATCATGGAGAAGACAAGTCACTATAAGAAGAGATGGTGAGCTGTAACAGTCCCCGGCTATATCATGGAGGTGACAAGTCACTTTAAGAAGAGATGGTGAGCTGTAACAGTCCACAGCTATATCATGGAGGTGACAAGTCACTTTAAGAAGAGATGGTGAGCTGTAACAGTCCACAACTATATCATAGAAATGACAAGTCACTTTAAGAAGAGATGGTGAGCTGTAACAATCCACAGCTATATCATGGAGGTGACAAGTCACTTTAAGAAGAGATGGTGAGTTTTAACAGTCCACAGCGATATCATGGAGATGACAAGTCACTTTAAGAAGAGATGGTGAGCTGTAATAGTCCACAGCTATGTCATAGAGATGACAAGTCACTTTAAGAAGAGATGGTGAGCTCTAACAGTCCACAACTATATCATGGAAATGACAAGTCACTTTAAGAAGAGATGGTGAGCTGTAACAATCCACAGCTATATCATGGAGGTGACAAGTCACTTTAAGAAGAGATGGTGAGCTTTAACAGTCCACAGCGTTATCATGGAGATGACAAGTAACTTTAAGAAGAGATGGTGAGCTGTAACAGTCCACAGTTATATCATAGAGGTGACAAGTCACTTTAAGAAGAGATGGTGAGCTGTAACAGTCCACAGTTATATCATGGAGGTGACAAGTCACTTTAAGAAGAGATGGTGAGCTGTAACAGTCCACGTCTATATTATGGAGGTGACAAGTCACTTTAAGAAGAGATGGTGAGCTGTAACAGTCCACAGCTATATCATGGAGGTGACAATTCACTTCAAGAAGACATGGTGAGCTATAACAGTCCACAACTATATCATGGAGGTGACAAGTCACTTTAAGAAGAGATGTGGTGAGCTGTAACAGTCCAGAGCTATATCATGGAGGTGTCAAGTCACTTTAAGAAGAGATGGTGAGCTGTAACAGTCCACAGCTATATCATGGAGATGACAAGTCACGTTAAGAAGAGATGGTGAGCTGTAACAGTCCGCAGCTATATTATGGAGGTGACAAGTCACTCTAAGAAGAGATGGTGAGCTGTAACAGTCCATAGCTATATCATGGCGATGACAAGTCACTTTAACAAGAGATGGTGAGCTGTAACCGTCCACGGCTATATCATGGAGATGACAAGTCACTTTAAGAAGAGATGATGAGTGTAACAGTCCACAGCTATATCATGGAGATGACAAGTCACTTTAAGAAGAGATGGTGAGCTGTAGCAGTCCACAGCTATATCATGGAGATGACAAGTCACTTTAAGAAGAGATGGTGAGCTGTAACAGTCCACAGCTATATCATGGAGAAGACAAGTCACTTTAAGAAGAGATGGTGAGCTGTAATGGTCCACAGCTATATTATGGAGGTGACAAATCACTTTAAGAAGAGATGGTGAGCTATAACAGTCCACAGCTATATCATGGAGGTGACAAGTCACTTTAAGAAGAGATGGTGAGCTGTAACAGTTCACAGCTATATCATGGAGGTGACAAGTCACTTTAAGAAGAGATGGTGAGATGTATCAGTCCACAGCTATATCATGGAGGTGACAAGTCACTTTAAGAAGAGATGGTGAGCAGTAACAGTCCACAGCTATATCATGGAGAAGACAAGTCACTTTAAGAAGAGATGGTGAGCTGTAACAGTCCCCGGCTATATCATGGAGGTGACAAGTCACTTTAAGAAGAGATGGTGAGCTGTAACAGTCCACAGCGATATCATGGAGATGACAAATCACTTTAAGAAGAGATAGTGAGCTGTAACAGTCCGCAGCTATATTATGGAGGTGACAAGTCACTTTAAGAAGAGATGGTGAGTGTAACAGTCCACAGCTATATCATTGAGGTGACAAGTCACTTTAAGAAGAGATGGTGAGATGTATCAGTCCACAGCTATATCATGGAGGTGAAAAGTCACTTTAAGAAGAGATGGTGAGCAGTAACAGTCCACAGCTATATCATGGAGAAGACAAGTCACTATAAGAAGAGATGGTGAGCTGTAACAGTCCACGGCTATATCATGGAGGTGACAAGTCACTCTAAGAAGAGATGGTGAGCTGTAACAGTCCACAGCGATATCATGGAGATGACAAGTCACTTTAAGAAGAGATGGTGAGCTGTAACAGTCCGCAGCTATATTATGGAGGTGACAAGTCACTTTAAGAAGAGATGGTGAGCTGTAACAGTCCATAGCTATATCATGCAGATGACAAGTCACTTTAACAAGAGATGGTGAGCTGTAACAGTCCACAGCTATATCATGGAGATGACAAGTCACTTTAACAAGAGATGGTGAGCTGTAACAGTCCACAGCTATATCATGGAGATGACAAGTCACTATAAGAAGAGATGGTGAGCTGTAACAGTCCACAGCTATATCATGGAGATGACAAGTCACTTTAAGAAGAGATGGTGAGCTGTAACAGTCGACAGCTATATCATGGAGGTGACAAGTCACTTTAAGAAGAGATGGTGAGCTGTAACAGTCCACAACTATATCATGGAAATGACAAGTCACTTGAAGAAGAGATGGTGAGCTGTAACAATCCACAGCTATATCATGGAGGTGACAAGTCACTTTAAGAAGAGATGGTGAGTTTTAACAGTCCACAGCGATATCATGGAGATGACAAGTCACTTTAAGAAGAGATGGTGAGCTGTAATAGTCCACAGCTATGTCATAGAGATGACAAGTCACTTTAAGAAGAGATGGTGAGCTGTAACAGTCCACAACTATATCATGGAAATGACAAGTCACTTTAAGAAGGGATGGTGAGCTGTAACAATCCACAGCTATATCATGGAGGTGACAAGTCACTTTAAGAAGAGATGGTGAGCTTTAACAGTCCACAGCGATATCATAGAGATGACAAGTCACTTTAAGAAGAGATGGTGAGCTGTAACAGTCCACAGCTATATCATGGAGATGACAAGTCACCTTAAGAAGAGATGGTGAGTGTAACAGTCCACAGCTATATCATGGAGATGACAAGTCACCTTAAGAAGAGATGGTGAGCTGTAAGAGTCCACAGCTATATCATGGAGGTGACAAGTCACTTAAAGAAGAGATGGTGAGCTGTAACAGTCCACGGCTATATCATGGAGATGACAAGTCACTTTAAGAAGAGATGGTGAGCTGTAACAGTCCATAGCTATATAATGGAGATGACAAGTCACTATAAGAAAAGATGGTGAGTGTAACAGTCAACAGCTATATCCTGGAGATGACAAGTCACTTTAAGAAGAGATGGTGAGCTGTAACAGTCCGCAGCTATATTATGGAGGTGACAAGTCACATTAAGAAGAGATGGTGAGTGTAACAGTCCACAGCTATATCATGGAGATGACAAGTCACCTTAAGAAGAGTTAGTGAGCTGTAACAGTCCACAGCTATATCATGGAGGTGACAAGTCACTTTAAGAAGAGATGGTGAGCTGTAACAGTCCACAGCTATATCATGGAGATGACAAGTCACTATAAGAAGAGATGGTGAGTGTAACAGTCAACAGCTATATCATGGAGATGACAAGTCACCTTAAGAAGAGATGGTGAGCTTTAGCAGTCCACAGCTATATCATGGAGGTGACAAGTCACTTCAAGAAGAAATGGTGACCTATAGCAGTCCACAACTATATCATGGAGGTGACAAGTCACTTTAAGAAGAGATGTGGTGAGCTGTAACAGTCGACATCTATATCATGGAGGTGTCAAGTTACTTTAAGAAGAGATGGTGAGCTGTAGCAGTCCGCAGCTATATTATGGAGGTGACAAGTCACTTTAAGAAGAGATGGTGAGCTGTAACAGTCCATAGCTATATCATGGAGATGACAAGTCACTTTAAAAAGAGATGGTGAGCGTAACAGTCAACAGCTATATCATGGAGGTGACAAGTCACTTTAAGAAGAGACGGTGAGCTGTAACAGTCCACAGCTATATCATGGAGGTGACAAGTCATTTCAAGAAGAAATGGTGAGCTATAATAGTCCACAACTATAACATGGAGGTGACAAGTCACTTTAAGAAGAGATGTGGTGAGCTGTAACAGTCCACACCTATATCATGGAGGTGTCAAGTTACTTTAAGAAGAGATGGTGAGCTGTAACAGTCCGCAGCTATATTATGGAGGTGACAAGTCACTTTAAGAAGAGATGGTGAGCTGTAACAGTCCATAGCTATATCATGGAGATGACAAGTCACTTTAAAAAGAGATGGTGATCGTAACAGTCAACAGCTATATCATGGAGGTGACAAGTCACTTTAAGAAGAAATGGTGAGCTATAACAGTCCACAGCTATATCATGGAGGTGACAAGTCACTTCAAGAAGAAATGGTGAGCTATAACAGTCCACAACTATAACATGGAGGTGACAAGTCACTTTAAGAAGAGATGTGGTGAGCTGTAACAGTCCACAGCTATATCATGGAGGTGTCAAGTCAATTTAAGAAGAGATGGTGAGCTGTAACAGTTCGCAGCTATATTATGGAGGTGACAAGTCACTTTTAGAAGAGATGGTGAGCTGTAACAGTCCATAGCTATATCATGGAGATGACAAGTCACTTTAACAAGAGATGGTGAGCTGCAACCGTCCACGGCTATATCATGGAGATGACAAGTCACTTTAAGAAGAGATGGTGAGCTGTAACAGTCCACGGCTATATCATGGAGATGACAAGTCACTTTAAAAAGAGATGGTGAGCTGTAACAGTCCACAGCTATATCATGGAGATGACAAGTCACTTTAAGAAGAGATGTTGAGTGTAACAGTCCACAGCTATATCATGGAGGTGACAAGTCACTTTAAAAAGAGATGGTGAGCTGTAACAGTTCACCGCTATATCATGGAGATGACAAGTCACTTTAAGAAGAGATGGTGAGTGTAACAGTCCACGACTATATCATTGAGGTGACAAGTCACTTTAAGAAGAGATGGTGAGCTGTAGCAGTCCACAGCTATATCATAGAGATGGTGAGTCACTTTAAGAAGAGATGGTGAGCAGTAACAGTCCACAGCTATATCATGGAGATGACAAGTCACCTTAAGAAGAGATGGTGAGTGTAATAGTCCACAGCTATATCATGGAGATGACAAGTCACTTTAAGAAGAGATATTGAGCTGTAACAGTCCACAGCTATATCATGGAGGTGACAAGTCACTTTAAGAAGAGATGGTGAGCTGTAACAGTCCACGGCTATATCATGGAGATGACAAGTCACTTTAAGAAGAGATGGTGAGCTGTAGCAGTCCACAGCTATATCATGGAGATGACAAGTCACTTTAAGAAGAGATGGTGAGCTGTAATGGTCCACAGCTATATCATGGAGGTGACAAATCACTTTAAGAAGAGATGGTGAGCTATAACAGTCCACAGCTATATCATGGAGGTGACAAGTCACTTTAAGAGGAGATGGTGAGCTGTAACAGTTCACAGCTATATCATGGAGGTGACAAGTCACTTTAACAAGATATGATGAGCTGTAACAGTCCATAGTTATATCATAGAGGTGAAAAGTCACTTTAAGAAGTGATGGTGAGCTGTAACAGTCCACAGCTTTATCATGGACAAGAAAAGTCACTTTAAGAAGAGATGGTGAGCTGTAATGGTCCACAGCTATATCATGGAGGTGACAAATCACTTTAAGAAGAGATGGTGAGCTATAACAGTCCACAGCTATATCATGGAGGTGACAAGTCACTTTAAGAGGAGATGGTGAGCTGTAACAGTTCACAGCTATATCATGGAGGTGACAAGTCACTTTAACAAGAGATGGTGAGATGTATCAGTCCACAGCTATATCATGGAGGTGAAAAGTCACTTTAAGAAGAGAGGGTGAGCAGTAACATTCCACAGCTAAATCATGGAGAAGACAAGTCACTTTAAGAAGAGATGGTGAGCTGTAACAGTCCACGGCTATATCATGGAGGGGACAAGTCACTTTAAGAAGAGATGGTGAGCTGTAACAGTCCACAGCGATATCATGGAGATGACAAGTCACTTTAAGAAGAGATGGTGAGCTGTAACAGTCCGCAGCTATATTATGGAGGTGACAAGTCACTTTAAGAAGAGATGGTGAGTGTAACAGTCCACAGCTATATCATTGAGGTGACAAGTCACTTTAAGAAGAGATGGTGAGATGTTTCAGTCCACAGCTATATCATGGAGGTGAAAAGTCACTTTAAGAAGAGATGGTGAGCAGTAACAGTCCACAGCTATATCATGGAGAAGACAAGTCACTTTAAGAAGAGATGGTGAGCTGTAACAGTCCACGGCTATATCATGGAGGTGACAAGTCACTTTAAGAAGAGATGGTGAGCTGTAACAGTCCATAGCTATATCATGCAGATGACAAGTCACTTTAACAAGAGATGGTGAGCTGTAACAGTCCACAGCTATATCATGGAGATGACAAGTCACTTTAACAAGAGATGGTGAGCTGTAACAGTCCACAGCTATATCATGGAGATGACAAGTCACTTTAAGAAGAGATGGTGAGCTGTAACAGTCCACAGCTATATCATGGAGATGACAAGTCACTTTAAGAAGAGATGGTGAGCTGTAACAGTCGACAGCTATATCATGGAGGTGACAAGTCACTATAAGAAGAGATGGTGAGCTGTAACAGTCCACAACTATATCATGGAAATGACAAGTCACTTTAAGAAGAGATGGTGAGCTGTAACAATCCACAGCTATATCATGGAGGTGACAAGTCACTTTAAGAAGAGATGGTGAGTTTTAACAGTCCACAGCGATATCATGGAGATGACAAGTCACTTTAAGAAGAGATGGTGAGCTGTAACAGTCAACAGCTATGTCATAGAGATGACAAGTCACTTTAAGAAGAGATGGTGAGTTGTAACAGTCCACAACTATATCATGGAAATGACAAGTCACTTTAAGAAGAGATGGTGAGCTGTAACAATCCACAGCTATATCATGGAGGTGACAAGTCACTTTAAGAAGAGATGGTGAGCTTTAACAGTCCACAGCGATATCATGGAGATGACAAGTCACTTTAAGAAGAGATGGTCAGCTGTAACAGTCCACAGCTATATCATGGAGATGACAAGTCACCTTAAGAAGAGATGGTGAGTGTAACAGTCCACAGCTATATCATGGAGATGACAAGTCACCTTAAGAAGAGATGGTGAGCTGTAACAGTCCACAGCTATATCATGGAGGTGACAAGTCACTTAAAGAAGAGATGGTGAGCTGTAACAGTCCACGGCTATATCATGGAGATGACAAGTCACTTTAAGAAGAGATGGTGAGCTGTAACAGTCCATAGCTATATCATGGAGATGACAAGTCACTATAAGAAGAGATGGTGAGTGTAACAGTCAACAGCTATATCCTGGAGATGACAAGTCACTTTAAGAAGAGATGGTGAGCTTTAGCAGTCCACAGCTATATCATGGAAGTGACAAGTCACTTCAAGAAGAAATGGTGACCTATAGCAGTCCACAACTATATCATGGAGGTGACAAGTCACTTTAAGAAGAGATGTGGTGAGCTGTAATAGTCCACATCTATATCATGGAGGTGTCAAGTCACTTTAAGAAGAGATGGTGAGCTGTAACAGTCCGCAGCTATATTATGGAGGTGACAAGTCACATTAAGAAGAGATGGTGAGTGTAACAGTCCACAGCTATATCATGGAGATGACAAGTCACCTTAAGAAGAGTTAGTGAGCTGTAACAGTCCACAGCTATATCATGGAGGTGACAAGTCACTTTAAGAAGAGATGGTGAGCTGTAACAGTCCACAGCTATATCATGGAGATGACAAGTCACTATAAGAAGAGATGGTGAGTGTAACAGTCAACAGCTATATCATGGAGATGACAAGTCACCTTAAGAAGAGATGGTGAGCTTTAGCAGTCCACAGCTATATCATGGAGGTGACAGGTCACTTCAAGAAGAAATGGTGACCTATAGCAGTCCACAACTATATCATGGAGGTGACAAGTCACTTTAAGAAGAGATGGTGAGCTGTAACAGTCCATAGCTATATCATGGAGATGACAAGTCACTTTAAAAAGAGATGGTGAGCGTAACAGTCAACAGCTATATCATGGAGGTGACAAGTCACTTTAAGAAGAGACGGTGAGCTGTAACAGTCCACAGCTATATCATGGAGGTGACAAGTCACTTCAAGAAGAAATGGTGAGCTATAACAGTCCACAACTATAACATGGAGGTGACAAGTCACTTTAAGAAGAGATGTGGTGAGCTGTAACAGTCGACATCTATATCATGGAGGTGTCAAGTTACTTTAAGAAGAGATGGTGAGCTGTAACAGTCCGCAGCTATATTATGGAGGTGACAAGTCACTTTAAGAAGAGATGGTGAGCTGTAACAGTCCATAGCTATATCATGGAGATGACAAGTCACTTTAAAAAGAGATGGTGAGCGTAACAGTCAACAGCTATATCATGGAGGTGACAAGTCACTTTAAGAAGAGACGGTGAGCTGTATCAGTCCACAGCTATATCATGGAGGTGACAAGTCACTTCAAGAAGAAATGGTGAGCTATAACAGTCCACAACTATAACATGGAGGTGACAAGTCACTTTAAGAAGAGATGTGGTGAGCTGTAACAGTCCACAGCTATATCATGGAGGTGTCAAGTTACTTTAAGAAGAGATGGTGAGCTGTAACAGTCCGCAGCTATATTATGGAGGTGACAAGTCACTTTAAGAAGAGATGGTGAGCTGTAACAGTCCATAGCTATATCATGGAGATGACAAGTCACTTTAAAAAGAGATGGTGAGCGTAACAGTCAACAGCTATATCATGGAGGTGACAAGTCACTTTAAGAAGAGATGGTGAGCTATAACAGTCCACAGCTATATCATGGAGGTGACAAGTCACTTCAAGAAGAAATGGTGAGCTATAACAGTCCACAACTATAACATGGAGGTGACAAGTCACTTTAAGAAGAGATGTGGTGAGCTGTAACAGTCCACAGCTATATCATGGAGGTGTCAAGTCAATATAAGAAGAGATGGTGAGCTGTAACAGTTCGCAGCTATATTATGGAGGTGACAAGTCACTTTTAGAAGAGATGGTGAGCTGTAACAGTCCATAATTATATCATGGAGATGACAAGTCACTTTAAGAAGAGATGGTGAGCTGTAACAGTCCACAGCTATATCATGGAGATGACAAATCACTTTAAAAAGAGATGGTGAGTTGTAACAGTCCACAGTTATATCATGGAGATGACAAGTCACTTTAAGAAGAGATGGTGAGTGTAATAGTCGACAGCTATATCATGGAGAGGACAAGTCACTTTAAGAAGAGATATTGAGCTGTAACAGTCCACAGCTATATCATGGAGGTGACAAGTCACTTTAAGAAGAGATGGTGAGCTGTAACAGTCCACGGCTATATCATGGAGATGACAAGTCACTTTAAGAAGAGATGGTGAGCTGTAACAGTCCAGAGCTATATCATGGAGATGACAAATCACTTTAAAAAGAGATGGTGAGTTGTAACAGTCCACAGTTATATCATGGAGATGACAAGTCACTTTAAGAAGAGATGGTGAGTGTAACAGTCAACAGCTATATCATGGAGTTGACAAGTCACTTTAAGAAGAGATGGTGAGCTGTAACAATCCACAACTATATCATGGAGGTGACAAGTCACTATAAGAAGAGATGGAAAGCTGTAACAGTCCACAGCTATATCATGGAGATGACAAGTCACTTTAAGAAGAGATGGTGAGCTGTGTCAGTCCACAGCTATATCATGGAGATAACAAGTCACTTTAAAAAGGGATGGTGAGCTGTAACAGTCCACAGCTATATCATGGAGATGACAAGTCACTTTAAGAAGAGATGGTGAGTTTAACAGTCCACAGCTATATCATTGAGGTGACAAGTCACTTTAAGAAGAGATGGTGAGCTGTAGCAGTCCACAGCTATATCATGGAGATGACAAGTCACCTTAAGAAGAGATGATGAGAGTAACAGTCCACAGCTATATCATGGAGATGACAAGTCACTTTAAGAAGAGATTATGAGCTGTAACAGTCCACAGCTATATCATGGAGGTGACAAGTCACTATAAGAAGAGATGGTGAGCTGTAACAGTCCACGTCTATATCATGGAGATGACAAGTCACTTTAAGAAGAGATGGTGAGCTGTAGCAGTCCACAGCTATATCATGGAGATGACAAGTCACCTTAAGAAGAGATGGTGAGTGTAACAGTCCACAGCTATATCATGGAGATGACAAGTCACTTTAAGAAGAGATAGTGAGCTATAACAGTCCACAGCTATATCATGGAGGTGACAAGTCACTTTAAGAAGAGATGGTGAGCTGTAACAGTCCATGGCTATATTATGGAGATGACAAGTCACTTTAAGAAGAGATGGTGAGCTGTAACAGTCCACAGCTATATCATGGAGGTGACAAGTCACTTTAAGAAGAGATGGTGAGCTGTAACAGTCCACAGCTATATCATGGAGATAACAAGTCACTTTAAGAACAGATGGTGAGTGTAACAGTCAACCGCTATATCATGGAGGTGACAAGTCACTTTAAGAAGAGATGGTGAGCTGTAAAAATGCACAGCTATATCATGGAGGTGACAAGTCACTAAAAGAAGAGATGGAAAGCTGTAACAGTCCACAGCTATATCATGGAGATGACAAGTCACTTTAAGAAGAGATGGTGAGCTGTAACAGTCCACAGCTATATCATGGAGATGACAAGTCACTTTAAGAAGAGATGGTGAGTGTAACAGTCCACAGCTATATCATTGAGGTGACAAGTCACTTTAAGAAGAGATGGTGAGCTGTAACAGTCCACAGCTATATCATAGAGATGGTAAGTCACTTTAAGAAGAGATGGTGAGCTGTAGCAGTCCATAACTATATCATGGAGATGACAAGTCACCTTAAGAAGAGATGATGAGTGTAACAGTCCACAGCTATATCATGGAGATGACAAGTCACTTTAAGAAGAGATGGTGAGCTGTAGCAGTTCACAGCTATATCAAGGAGGTGACAAGTCACTTTAAGAAGAGATGGTGAGCTGTAACAGTCCACGTCCATATCATGGAGATGACAAGTCACTTTAAGAAGAGATGGTGAGCTGTAACAGTCCACAGCTATATCATAGAGATGGTAAGTCACATTAAGAAGTGATGGTGAGCTGTAGCAGTCCACAGCTATATCATGGAGATGACAAGTCACCTTAAGAAGAGATGGTGAGTGTAACAGTCCAGAGCTATATCATGGAGGTGACAAGTCACTTTAAGAAGAGATGGTGAGCTGTAACAGTCCATGGCTATATTATGGAGATGACAAGTCACTTTAAGAAGAGATGGTGAGCTGTAACAGTTCACCGCTATATCATGGAGATGACAAGTCACTTTAAGAAGAGATGGTGAGTGTAACAGTCCACGGTTATATCATTGAGGTGACAAGTCACTTTAAGAAGAGATGGTGAGCTGTAGCAGTCCATAGCTATATCATAGAGATGGTGAGTCACTCTAAGAAGAGATGGTGAGCTGTAACAGTCCACAGCTATATCATGGAGATGACAAGTCACTATAAGAAGAGATGGTGAGTGTAATAGTTGACAGCTATATCATGGAGATGACAAGTCACTTTAAGAAGAGATATTGAGCTGTAACAGTCCACAGCTATATCATGGAGGTGACAAGTCACTTTAAGAAGAGATGGTGAGCTGTAACAGTCCACGGCTATATCATGGAGATGACAAGTCACTTTAAGAAGAGATGGTGAGCTGTAACAGTCCATAGCTATATCATGGAGATGACAAGTCACTTTAAGAAGAGATGGTGAGTGTAACAGTCCACAGCTATATCATGGAGATGACAAGTCACTTTAAGAAGAGATGGTGAGTGTAACAGTCAACAGCTATATCATGGAGTTGACAAGTCACTATAAGAAGAGATGGTGAGCTGTAATAATCCAAAACTATATCATGGAGGTGACAAGTCACTATAAGAAGAGATGGAAAGCTGTAACAGTCCACAGCTATATCATGGAGATGACAAGTCACTTTAAGAAGAGATGGTGAGCTGTATCAGTCCACAGCTATATCATGGAGATAACAAGTCACTTTAAAAAGAGATGGTGAGCTGTAACAGTCCACAGCTATATCATGGAGATGACAAGTCACTTTAACAAGAGATGGTGAGTGTAACAGTCCACAGCTATATCATTGAGGTGACAAGTCACTTTAAGAAGAGATGGTGAGCTGTAGCAGTCCACAGCTATATCATGGAGATGACAAGTCACCTTAAGAAGAGATGATGAGTGTAACAGTCCACAGCTATATCATGGAGATGACAAGTCACTTTAAGAAGAGATGGTGAGCTGTAACAGTCCACAGCTATATCATGGAGGTGAAAAGTCACTTTAAGAAGAGATGGTGAGCTGTAACAGTCCACGTCTATATCATGGAGATGACAAGTCACTCTAAGAAGAGATGGTGAGCTGTAGCAGTCCACAGCTATATCATGGAGATGACAAGTCACCTTAAGAAGAGATGGTGAGTGTAACATTCCACAGCTATATCATGGAGATGACAAGTCACTTTAAGAAGAGATAGTGAGCTGTAACAGTCCACAGCTATATCATGGAGGTGACAAGTCACTTTAAGAAGAGATGGTGAGCTGTAACAGTCCATGGCTATATTATGGAGATGACAAGTCACTTTAAGAAGAGATGGTGAGCTGTAACAGTCCACAGCTATATCATGGAGGTGACAAGTCACTTTAAGAAGAGATGGTGAGCTGTAACAGTCCACAGCTATATCATGGAGATAACAAGTCACTTTAAGAACAGATGGTGAGTGTAACAGTCAACAGCTATATCATGGAGGTGACAAGTCACTTTAAGAAGAGATGGTGAGCTGTAAAAATGCACAGCTATATCATGGAGGTGACAAGTCACTAAAAGAAGAGATGGAAAGCTGTAACAGTCCACAGCTATATCATGGAGATGACAAGTCACTTTAAGAAGAGATGGTGAGTGTAACAGTCAACAGCTATATCATAGAGATGGTGAGTCACTTTAAGAAGAGATGGTGAGCTGTAACAGTCCACAGCTATATCATGGAGATGACAAGTCACTTTAAGAAGAGATGGTGAGCTGTAACAGTCCACAGCTATATCATGGAGGTGACAAGTCACTTTAAGAAGAGATGGTGAGCTGTAGCAGTCCACAGCTATATCATAGAAATGGTGAGTCACTTTAAGAAGAGATGGTGAGCTGTAACAGTCCACAGCTATATCATGGAGAAGACAAGTCACCTTAAGAAGAGATGGTGAGTGTAATAGTCCACAGCTATATCATGGAGATGACAAGTCACTATAAGAAGAGATATTGAGCTGTAACAGTCCACAGCTATATCATGGAGGTGACAAGTCACTTTAAGAAGAGATGGTGAGCTGTAACAGTCCACGGCTATATCATGGAGATGACAAGTCACTTTAAGAAGAGATGGTGAGCTGTAACAGTCCTCAGCTATATCATGGAGATGACAAGTCACTTTAAGAAGAGATGGTGAGTGTAACAGTCCACAGCTATATCATGGAGGTGACAAGTCACTTTAAGAAGAGATGGTGAGCTGTAACAGTCCACGTCTATATCATGGAGATGACAAGTCACTTTAAGAAGAGATGGTGAGCTGTAACAGTCCACAGCTATATCATAGAGATGGTAAGTCACATTAAGAAGTGATGGTGAGCTGTAGCAGTCCACAGCTATATCATGGAGATGACAAGTCACCTTAAGAAGAGATGGTGAGTGTAACAGTCCACAGCTATATCATGGAGGTGACAAGTCACTTTTAGAAGAGATGGTGAGCTGTAACAGTCCATGGCTATATTATGGAGATGACAAGTCACTTTAAGAAGAGATGGTGAGCTGTAACAGTCCACAGCTATATTATGGAGATGACAAGTCACTTTAAGAAGAGATGGTGAGCTGTAACAGTCCACAGCTATATCATGGAGGTGACAAGTCACTTTAAGAAGAGATGGTGAGCTGTAACAGTCCACAGCTATATCATGGAGATAACAAGTCACTTTAAGAACAGATGGTGAGTGTAACAGTCAACAGCTATATCATGGAGATGACAAGTCACTTTAAGAAGAGATAGTGAGCTGTAACAGTCCACAGCTATATCATGGAGGTGACAAGTCACTTTAAGAAGAGATGGTGAGCTGTAACAGTCCACAGCTATATCATGGAGATGACAAGTCACTATAAGAAGAGATGGTGAGTGTAACAGTCAACAGCTATATCATGGAGATGACAAATCACCTTAAGAAGAGATGGTGAGCTTTAGCAGTCCACAGCTATATCATGGAGGTGACAAGTCACTTCAAGAAGAAATGGTGACCTATAGCAGTCCACAACTATATCATGGAGATGACAAGTCACTTTAAGAAGAGATGTGGTGAGCTGTAACAGTCGACATCTATATCATGGAGGTGTCAAGTTACTTTAAGAAGAGATGGTGAACTGTAACAGTCCGCAGCTATATTATGGAGGTGACAAGTCACTTTAAGAAGAGATGGTGAGCTGTAACAGTCCATAGCTATATCATGGAGATGACAAGTCACTTTAAAAAGAGATGGTGAGCGTAACAGTCAACAGCTATATCATGGAGGTGACAAGTCACTTTAAGACGAGACGGTGAGCTGTAACAGTCCACAGCTATATCATGGAGGTGACAAGTCACTTCAAGAAGAAATGGTGAGCTATAACAGTCCACAACTATAACATGGAGGTGACAAGTCACTTTAAGAAGAGATGTGGTGAGCTGTAACAGTCCACAGCTATATCATGGAGGTGTCAAGTTACTTTAAGAAGAGATGGTGAGTTGTAACAGTCCGCAGCTATATTATGGAGGTGACAAGTCACTTTAAGAAGAGATGGTGAGCTGTAACAGTCCACGGCTATATCATGGAGATGACAAGTCACTTTAAGAAGAGATGGTGAGCTGTAACAGTCCTCAGCTATATCATGGAGATGACAAGTCACTTTAAGAAGAGATGGTGAGTGTAACAGTCCACAGCTATATCATTGAGGTGACAAGTCACTTTAAGAAGAGATGGTGAGCTGTAACAGTTCACAGCTATATCATGGAGGTGACAAGTCACTTTAAGAAGAGATGGTGAGCTGTAACAGTCCACGTCTATATCATGGAGATGACAAGTCACTTTAAGAAGAGATGGTGAGCTGTAACAGTCCACAGCTATATCATAGAGATGGTAAGTCACATTAAGAAGTGATGGTGAGCTGTAGCAGTCCACAGCTATATCATGGAGATGACAAGTCACCTTAAGAAGAGATGGTGAGTGTAACAGTCCACAGCTATATCATGGAGGTGACAAGTCACTTTTAGAAGAGATGGTGAGCTGTAACAGTCCATGGCTATATTATGGAGATGACAAGTCACTTTAAGAAGAGATGGTGAGCTGTAACAGTCCACAGCTATATTATGGAGATGACAAGTCACTTTAAGAAGAGATGGTGAGCTGTAACAGTCCACAGCTATATCATGGAGGTGACAAGTCACTTTAAGAAGAGATGGTGAGCTGTAACAGTCCACAGCTATATCATGGAGATAACAAGTCACTTTAAGAACAGATGGTGAGTGTAACAGTCAACAGCTATATCATGGAGATGACAAGTCACTTTAAGAAGAGATAGTGAGCTGTAACAGTCCACAGCTATATCATGGAGGTGACAAGTCACTTTAAGAAGAGATGGTGAGCTGTAACAGTCCACAGCTATATCATGGAGATGACAAGTCACTATAAGAAGAGATGGTGAGTGTAACAGTCAACAGCTATATCATGGAGATGACAAATCACCTTAAGAAGAGATGGTGAGCTTTAGCAGTCCACAGCTATATCATGGAGGTGACAAGTCACTTCAAGAAGAAATGGTGACCTATAGCAGTCCACAACTATATCATGGAGATGACAAGTCACTTTAAGAAGAGATGTGGTGAGCTGTAACAGTCGACATCTATATCATGGAGGTGTCAAGTTACTTTAAGAAGAGATGGTGAGCTGTAACAGTCCATAGCTATATCATGGAGATGACAAGTCACTTTAAAAAGAGATGGTGAGCGTAACAGTCAACAGCTATATCATGGAGGTGACAAGTCACTTTAAGAAGAGATGGTGAGCTATAACAGTCCACAGCTATATCATGGAGGTGACAAGTCACTTCAAGAAGAAATGGTGAGCTATAACAGTCCACAACTATAACATGGAGGTGACAAGTCACTTTAAGAAGAGATGTGGTGAGCTGTAACAGTCCACAGCTATATCATGGAGGTGTCAAGTCAATATAAGAAGAGATGGTGAGCTGTAACAGTTCGCAGCTATATTATGGAGGTGACAAGTCACTTTTAGAAGAGATGGTGAGCTGTAACAGTCCATAGTTATATCACGGAGATGACAAGTCACTTTAACAAGAGATGGTGAGCTGTAACAGTCCACAGCTATATCATGGAGGTGACAAGTCACTTTAAGAAGAGATGGTGAGCTGTAGCAGTCCACAGCTATATCATAGAGATGGTGAGTCACTTTAAGAAGAGATGGTGAGCTGTAACAGTCCACAGCTATATCATGGAGAAGACAAGTCACCTTAAGAAGAGATGGTGAGTGTAATAGTCCACAGCTATATCATGGAGATGACAAGTCACTTTAAGAAGAGATATTGAGCTGTAACAGTCCACAGCTATATCATGGAGGTGACAAGTCACTTTAAGAAGAGATGGTGAGCTGTAACAGTCCACGGCTATATCATGGAGATGACAAGTCACTTTAAGAAGAGATGGTGAGCTGTAACAGTCCTCAGCTATATCATGGAGATGACAAGTCACTTTAAGAAGAGATGGTGAGTGTAACAGTCCACAGCTATATCATTGAGGTGACAAGTCACTTTAAGAAGAGATGGTGAGCTGTAACAGTTCACAGCTATATCATGGAGGTGACAAGTCACTTTAAGAAGAGATGGTGAGCTGTAACAGTCCACGTCTATATCATGGAGATGACAAGTCACTTTAAGAAGAGATGGTGAGCTGTAACAGTCCACAGCTATATCATAGAGATGGTAAGTCACATTAAGAAGTGATGGTGAGCTGTAGCAGTCCACAGCTATATCATGGAGATGACAAGTCACCTTAAGAAGAGATGGTGAGTGTAACAGTCCACAGCTATATCATGGAGGTGACAAGTCACTTTTAGAAGAGATGGTGAGCTGTAACAGTCCATGGCTATATTATGGAGATGACAAGTCACTTTAAGAAGAGATGGTGAGCTGTAACAGTCCACAGCTATATTATGGAGATGACAAGTCACTTTAAGAAGAGATGGTGAGCTGTAACAGTCCACAGCTATATCATGGAGGTGACAAGTCACTTTAAGAAGAGATGGTGAGCTGTAACAGTCCACAGCTATATCATGGAGATAACAAGTCACTTTAAGAACAGATGGTGAGTGTAACAGTCAACAGCTATATCATGGAGATGACAAGTCACTTTAAGAAGAGATAGTGAGCTGTAACAGTCCACAGCTATATCATGGAGGTGACAAGTCACTTTAAGAAGAGATGGTGAGCTGTAACAGTCCACAGCTATATCATGGAGATGACAAGTCACTATAAGAAGAGATGGTGAGTGTAACAGTCAACAGCTATATCATGGAGATGACAAGTCACTTCAAGAAGAAATGGTGACCTATAGCAGTCCACAACTATATCATGGAGATGACAAGTCACTTTAAGAAGAGATGTGGTGAGCTGTAACAGTCGACATATATATCATGGAGGTGTCAAGTTACTTTAAGAAGAGATGGTGAACTGTAACAGTCCGCAGCTATATTATGGAGGTGACAAGTCACTTTAAGAAGAGATGGTGAGCTGTAACAGTCCATAGCTATATCATGGAGATGACAAGTCACTTTAAAAAGAGATGGTGAGCGTAACAGTCAACAGCTATATCATGGAGGTGACAAGTCACTTTAAGACGAGACGGGGAGCTGTAACAGTCCACAGCTATATCATGGAGGTGACAAGTCACTTCAAGAAGAAATGGTGAGCTATAACAGTCCACAACTATAACATGGAGGTGACAAGTCACTTTAAGAAGAGATGTGGTGAGCTGTAACAGTCCACAGCTATATCATGGAGGTGTCAAGTTACTTTAAGAAGAGATGGTGAGCTGTAACAGTCCGCAGTTATATTATGGAGGTGACAAGTCACTTTAAGAAGAGATGGTGAGCTGTAACAGTCCATAGCTATATCATGGAGATGACAAGTCACTTTAAAAAGAGATGGTGAGCGTAACAGTCAACAGCTATATCATGGAGGTGACAAGTCACTTTAAGAAGAGATGGTGAGCTATAACAGTCCACAGCTATATCATGGAGGTGACAAGTCACTTCAAGAAGAAATGGTGAGCTATAACAGTCCACAACTATAACATGGAGGTGACAAGTCACTTTAAGAAGAGATGTGGTGAGCTGTAACAGTCCACAGCTATATCATGGAGGTGTCAAGTCAATATAAGAAGAGATGGTGAGCTGTAACAGTTCGCAGCTATATTATGGAGGTAACAAGTCACTTTTAGAAGAGATGGTGAGCTGTAACAGTCCATAGTTATATCATGGAGATGACAAGTCACTTTAACAAGAGATGGTGAGCTGTAACAGTCCACAGCTATATCATGGAGATGACAAATCACTTTAAAAAGAGATGGTGAGTTGTAACAGTCCACAGTTATATCATGGAGATGACAAGTCACTTTAAGAAGAGATGGTGAGTGTAATAGTCGACAGCTATATCATGGAGATGACAAGTCACTTTAAGAAGAGATATTGAGCTGTAACAGTCCACAGCTATATCATGGAGGTGACAAGTCACTTTAAGAAGAGATGGTGAGCTGTAACAGTCCACGGCTATATCATGGAGATGACAAGTCACTTTAAGAAGAGATGGTGAGCTGTAACAGTCCACAGCTATATCATGGAGATGACAAATCACTTTAAAAAGAGATGGTGAGTTGTAACAGTCCACAGTTATATCATGGAGATGACAAGTCACTTTAGGAAGAGATGGTGAGTGTAACAGTCAACAGCTATATCATGGAGTTGACAAGTCACTTTAAGAAGAGATGGTGAGCTGTAACAATCCACAACTATATCATGGAGGTGACAAGTCACTATAAGAAGAGATGGAAAGCTGTAACAGTCCACAGCTATATCATGGAGATGACAAGTCACTTTAAGATGAGATGGTGAGCTGTGTCAGTCCACAGCTATATCATGGAGATAACAAGTCACTTTAAAAAGGGATGGTGAGCTGTAACAGTCCACAGCTATATCATGGAGATGACAAGTCACTTTAAGAAGAGATGGTGAATGTAACAGTCCACAGCTATATCATTGAGGTGACAAGTCACTTTAAGAAGAGATGGTGAGCTGTAGCAGTCCACAGCTATATCATGGAGATGACAAGTCACCTTAAGAAGAGATGATGAGTGTAACAGTCCACAGCTATATCATGGAGATGACAAGTCACTTTAAGAAGAGATGGTGAGCTGTAACAGTCCACAGCTATATCATGGAGGTGACAAGTCACTTTAAGAAGAGATGGTGAGCTGTAACAGTCCACGTCTATATCATGGAGATGACAAGTCACTTTAAGAAGAGATGGTGAGCTGTAGCAGTCCACAGCTATATCATGGAGATGACAAGTCACCTTAAGAAGAGATGGTGAGTGTAACAGTCCACAGCTATATCATGGAGATGACAAGTCACTTTAAGAAGAGATAGTGAGCTGTAACAGTCCACAGCTATATCATGGAGGTGACAAGTCACTTTAAGAAGAGATGGTGAGCTGTAACAGTCCATGGCTATATTATGGAGATGACAAGTCACTTTAAGAAGAGATGGTGAGCTGTAACAGTCCACAGCTATATCATGGAGGTGACAAGTCACTTTAAGAAGAGATGGTGAGCTGTAACAGTCCACAGCTATATCATGGAGATAACAAGTCACTTTAAGAACAGATGGTGAGTGTAACAGTCAACCGCTATATCATGGAGGTGACAAGTCACTTTAAGAAGAGATGGTGAGCTGTAAAAATGCACAGCTATATCATGGAGGTGACAAGTCACTAAAAGAAGAGATGGAAAGCTGTAACAGTCCACAGCTATATCATAGAGATGGTAAGTCACTTTAAGAAGAGATGGTGAGCTGTAGCAGTCCATAGCTATATCATGGAGATGACAAGTCACCTTAAGAAGAGATGATGAGTGTAACAGTCCACAGCTATATGATGGAGATGACAAGTCACTTTAAGAAGAGATGGTGAGCTGTAACAGTTCACAGCTATATCAAGGAGGTGACAAGTCACTTTAAGAAGAGATGGTGAGCTGTAACAGTCCACGTCTATATCATGGAGATGACAAGTCACTTTAAGAAGAGATGGTGAGCTGTAACAGTCCACAGCTATATCATAGAGATGGTAAGTCACATTAAGAAGTGATGGTGAGCTGTAGCAGTCCACAGCTATATCATGGAGATGACAAGTCACCTTAAGAAGAGATGGTGAGTGTAACAGTCCACAGCTATATCATGGAGGTGACAAGTCACTTTAAGAAGAGATGGTGAGCTGTAACAGTCCATGGCTATATTATGGAGATGACAAGTCACTTTAAGAAGAGATGGTGAGCTGTAACAGTTCACCGCTATATCATGGAGATGACAAGTCACTTTAAGAAGAGATGGTGAGTGTAACAGTCCACGGTTATATCATTGAGGTGACAAGTCACTTTAAGAAGAGATGGTGAGCTGTAGCAGTCCATAGCTATATCATAGAGATGGTGAGTCACTTTAAGAAGAGATGGTGAGCTGTAACAGTCCACAGCTATATCATGGAGATGACAAGTCACTTTAAGAAGAGATGGTGAGTGTAATAGTCGACAGCTATATCATGGAGATGACAAGTCACTTTAAGAAGAGATATTGAGCTGTAACAGTCCACAGCTATATCATGGAGGTGACAAGTCACTTTAAGAAGAGATGGTGAGCTGTAGCAGTCCACGGCTATATCATGGAGATGACAAGTCACTGTAAGAAGAGATGGTGAGTGTAACAGTCAACCGCTATATCATGGAGGTGACAAGTCACTTTAAGAAGAGATGGTGAGCTGTAAAAATGCACAGCTATATCATGGAGGTGACAAGTCATTAAAAGAAGAGATGGAAAGCTGTAACAGTCCACAGCGATATCATGGAGATGACAAGTCACTTTAAGAAGAGATGGTGAGCTGTAACAGTCCACAGCTATATCATGGAGATGACAAGTCACTTTAAGAAGAGATGGTGAGTGTAACAGTCCACAGCTATATCATTGAGGTGACAAGTCACTTTAAGAAGAGATGGTGAGCTGTAACAGTCCACAGCTATATAATAGAGATGGTAAGTCACTTTAAGAAGAGATGGTGAGCTGTAGCAGTCCATAGCTATATCATGGAGATGACAAGTCACCTTAAGAAGAGATGATGAGTGTAACAGTCCACAGCTATATCATGGAGATGACAAGTCACTTTAAGAAGAGATGGTGAGCTGTAACAGTTCACAGCTATATCAAGGAGGTGACAAGTCACTTTAAGAAGAGAAGGTGAGCTGTAACAGTCCACGTCTATATCATGGAGATGACAAGTCACTTTAAGAAGAGATGGTGAGCTGTAACAATCCACAGCTATATCATAGAGATGGTAAGTCACATTAAGAAGTGATGGTGAGCTGTAGCAGTCCACAGCTATATCATGGAGATGACAAGTCACCTTAAGAAGAGATGGTGAGTGTAACAGTCCACAGCTATATCATGGAGGTGACAAGTCACTTTAAGAAGAGATGGTGAGCTGTAACAGTCCATGGCTATATTATGGAGATGACAAGTCACTTTAAGAAGAGATGGTGAGCTGTAACAGTTCACCGCTATATCATGGATATGACAAGTCACTTTAAGAAGATATGGTGAGTGTAACAGTCCACGGTTATATCATTGAGGTGACAAGTCACTTTAAGAAGAGATGGTGAGCTGTAGCAGTCCATAGCTATATCATAGAGATGGTGAGTCACTTTAAGAAGAGATGGTGAGCTGTAACAGTCCACAGCTATATCATGGAGATGACAAGTCACTTTAAGAAGAGATGGTGAGTGTAATAGTCGACAGCTATATCATGGAGATGACAAGTCACTTTAAGAAGAGATATTGAGCTGTAACAGTCCACAGCTATATCATGGAGGTGACAAGTCACTTTAAGAAGAGATGGTGAGCTGTAGCAGTCCACGGCTATATCATGGAGATGACAAGTCACTGTAAGAAGAGATGGTGAGCTGTAACAGTCCATAGCTATATCATGGAGATGACAAGTCACTTTAAGAAGAGATGGTGAGTTGTAACAGTCCACAGCTATATCATGGAGATGACAAGTCACTTTAAGAAGAGATGGTGAGTGTAACAGTCAACAGCTATATCATGGAGTTGACAAGTCACTTTAAGAAGAGATGGTGAGCTGTAACAATCCACAACTATATCATGGAGGTGACAAGTCACTATAAGAAGAGATGGAAAGCTGTAACAGTCCACAGCTATATCATGGAGATGACAAGTCACTTTAAGAAGAGATGGTGAGCTGTATCAGTCCACAGCTATATCATGGAGATAACAAGTCACTTTAAAAAGAGATGGTGAGCTGTAACAGTCCACAGCTATATCATGGAGATGACAATTCACTTTAACAAGAGATGGTGAGTGTAACAGTCCACAGCTATATCATTGAGGTGACAAGTCACTATAAGAAGAGATGGTGAGCTGTAGCAGTCCACAGCTATATCATGGAGATGACAAGTCACCTTAAGAAGAGATGATGAGTGTAACAGTCCACAGCTATATCATGGAGATGACAAGTCACCTTAAGAAGAGATGGTGAGTGTAACAGTCCACAGCTATATCATGGAGATGACAAGTCACTTTAAGAAGAGATAGTGAGCTGTAACAGTCCACAGCTATATCATGGAGGTAACAAGTCACTTTAAGAAGAGATGGTGAGCCGTAACAGTCCATGGCTATATTATGGAGATGACAAGTCACTTTAAGAAGAGATGGTGAGCTGTAACAGTCCACAGCTATATCATGGAGGTGACAAGTCACTTTAAGAAGAGATGGTGAGCTGTAACAGTCCACAGCTATATCATGGAGATAACAAGTCACTTTAAGAACAGATGGTGAGTGTAACAGTCAACAGCTATATCATGGAGGTGACAAGTCACTTTAAGAAGAGATGGTGAGCTGTAAAAATGCACAGCTATATCATGGAGGTGACAAGTCACTAAAAGAAGAGATGGAAAGCTGTAACAGTCCACAGCTATATTATGGAGATGACAAGTCACTTTAAGAAGAGATGGTGAGTGTAACAGTCAACAGCTATATCATGGAGGTGACAAGTCACTTTAAGAAGAGATGGTGAGCTGTAGCAGTCCACAGCTATATCATAGAGATGGTGAGTCACTTTAAGAAGAGATGGTGAGCTGTAACAGTCCACAGCTATATCATGGAGATGACAAGTCACCTTAAGAAGAGATGGTGAGTGTAATAGTCCACAGCTATATCATGGAGATGACAAGTCACTTTAAGAAGAGATATTGAGCTGTAACAGTCCACAGCTATATCATGGAGGTGACAAGTCACTTTAAGAAGAGATGGTGAGCTGTAACAGTCCACGGCTATATCATGGAGATGACAAGTCACTTTAAGAAGAGATGGTGAGCTGTAACAGTCCTCAGCTATATCATGGAGATGACAAGTCACCTTAAGAAGAGATGATGAGTGTAACAGTCCACAGCTATATCATGGAGATGACAAGTCACCTTAAGAAGAGATGGTGAGTGTAACAGTCCACAGCTATATCATGGAGATGACAAGTCACTTTAAGAAGAGATAGTGAGCTGTAACAGTCCACAGCTATATCATGGAGGTAACAAGTCACTTTAAGAAGAGATGGTGAGCCGTAACAGTCCATGGCTATATTATGGAGATGACAAGTCACTTTAAGAAGAGATGGTGAGCTGTAACAGTCCACAGCTATATCATGGAGGTGACAAGTCACTTTAAGAAGAGATGGTGAGCTGTAACAGTCCATAGCTATATCATGGAGATAACAAGTCACTTTAAGAACAGATGGTGAGTGTAACAGTCAACAGCTATATCATGGAGGTGACAAGTCACTTTAAGAAGAGATGGTGAGCTGTAAAAATGCACAGCTATATCATGGAGGTGACAAGTCACTAAAAGAAGAGATGGAAAGCTGTAACAGTCCACAGCTATATTATGGAGATGACAAGTCACTTTAAGAAGAGATGGTGAGTGTAACAGTCAACAGCTATATCATGGAGGTGACAAGTCACTTTAAGAAGAGATGGTGAGCTGTAGCAGTCCACAGCTATATCATAGAGATGGTGAGTCACTTTAAGAAGAGATGGTGAGCTGTAACAGTCCACAGCTATATCATGGAGATGACAAGTCACCTTAAGAAGAGATGGTGAGTGTAATAGTCCACAGCTATATCATGGAGATGACAAGTCACTTTAAGAAGAGATATTGAGCTGTAACAGTCCACAGCTATATCATGGAGGTGACAAGTCACTTTAAGAAGAGATGGTGAGCTGTAACAGTCCACGGCTATATCATGGAGATGACAAGTCAATTTAAGAAGAGATGGTGAGCTGTAACAGTCCTCAGCTATATCATGGAGATGACAAGTCACTGTAAGAAGAGATGGTGAGTGTAACAGTCCACAGCTATATCATTGAGGTGACAAGTCACTTTAAGAAGAGATGGTGAGCTGTAACAGTTCACAGCTATATCATGGAGGTGACAAGTCACTTTAAGAAGAGATGGTGAGCTGTAACAGTCCACGTCTATATCATGGAGATGACAAGTCACTTTAAGAAGAGATGGTGAGCTGTAACAATCCACAGCTATATCATAGAGATGGTAAGTCACATTAAGAAGTGATGGTGAGCTGTAGCAGTCCACAGCTATATCATGGAGATGACAAGTCACCTTAAGAAGAGATGGTGAGTGTAACAGTCCACAGCTATATCATGGAGGTGACAAGTCACTTTAAGAAGAGATGGTGAGCTGTAAGAGTCCATGGCTATATTATGGAGATGACAAGTCACTTTAAGAAGAGATGGTGAGCTGTAACAGTCCACAGCTATATTATGGAGATGACAAGTCACTTTAAGAAGAGATGGTGAGCTGTAACAGTCCACAGCTATATCATGGAGGTGACAAGTCACTTTAAGAAGAGATGGTGAGCTGTAACAGTCCACAGCTATATCATGGAGATAACAAGTCACTTTAAGAACAGATGGTGAGTGTAACAGTCAACAGCTATATCATGGAGGTGACAAGTCACTTTAAGAAGAGATGGTGAGCTGTAAAAATGCACAGCTATATCATGGAGGTGACAAGTCACTATAAGAAGAGATGGAAAGCTGTAACAGTCCACAGCTATATCATGGAGATGACAAGTCACTTTAAGAAGAGATGGTGAGTGTAACAGTCAACAGCTATATCATGGAGGTGACACGTCACTTTAAGAAGAGATGTGGTGAGCTGTAACAGTTCACGGCTATATCATGGAGGTGACAGGTCACTTTAAGAAGAGATGGTGAGCTGTAACAGTCCACGTCTATATCATGGAGATGACAAGTCACTTTAAGAAGAGATGGTGAGCTGTAACAGTCCACAGCTATATCATGGAGGTGACAAGTCACTTTCAGAAGAGATGGTGAGCTGTAACAGTCCACGTCTATATCATGGAGATGACAAGTCACTTTAAGAAGAGATGGTGAGCTGTAGCAGTCCACAGCTATATCATGGAGATGACAAGTCACCTTAAGAAGAGATGGTGAGTGTAACAGTCCATAGCTATATCATGGAGATGACAAGTCACTTTAAGAAGAGATAGTGAGCTGTAACAGTCCACAGCTATATCATGGAGGTGACAAGTCACTTTAAGAAGAGATGGTGAGCTGTAACAGTCCACAGCTATATCATGGAGGTGACAAGTCACTATAAGAAGAGATGGTGAGCTGTAACAGTCCACAGCTATATCATGGAGATAACAAGTCACTTTAAGAACAGATGGTGAGTGTAACAGTCAACAGCTATATCATGGAGGTGACAAGTCACTTTAAGAAGAGATGGTGAGCTGTAAAAATGCACAGCTATATCATGGAGGTGACAAGTCACTAAAAGAAGAGATGGAAAGCTGTAACAGTCCACAGCTATATCATGGAGATGACAAGTCACTTTAAGAAGAGATGGTGAGTGTAACAGTCAACAGCTATATCATGGAGGTGACAAGTCACTTTAAGAAGAGATGGTGAGCTGTAGCAGTCCACAGCTATATCATAGAGATGGTGAGTCACTTTAAGAAGAGATGGTGAGCTGTAACAGTCCACAGCTATATCATGGAGATGACAAGTCACCTTAAGAAGAGATGGTGAGTGTAATAGTCCACAGCTATATCATGGAGATGACAAGTCACTGTAAGAAGAGATGGTGAGTGTAACAGTCCACAGCTATATCATTGAGGTGACAAGTCACTTTAAGAAGAGATGGTGAGCTGTAACAGTTCACAGCTATATCATGGAGGTGACAAGTCACTTTAAGAAGAGATGGTGAGCTGTAACAGTCCACGTCTATATCATGGAGATGACAAGTCACTGTAAGAAGAGATGGTGAGTGTAACAGTCCACAGCTATATCATTGAGGTGACAAGTCACTTTAAGAAGAGATGGTGAGCTGTAACAGTTCACAGCTATATCATGGAGGTGACAAGTCACTTTAAGAAGAGATGGTGAGCTGTAACAGTCCACGTCTATATCATGGAGATGACAAGTCACTTTAAGGAGAGATGGTGAGCTGTAACAGTCCACAGCTATATCATAGAGATGGTAAGTCATATTAAGAAGTGATGGTGAGCTGTAGCAGTCCACAGCTATATCATGGAGATGACAAGTCACCTTAAGAAGAGATGGTGAGCTGTAACAGTCCATGGCTATATTATGGAGATGACAAGTCACTTTAAGAAGAGATGGTGAGCTGTAACAGTCCACAGCTATATTATGGAGATGACAAGTCACTTTAAGAAGAGATGGTGAGCTGTAACAGTCCACAGCTATATCATGGAGATGACAAGTCACTTTAAGAAGAGATGGTGAGCTGTAACAGTCCACAGCTATATCATGGAGGTGACAAGTCACTTTAAGAAGAGATGGTGAGCTGTAACAGTCCACAGCTATATCATGGAGATAACAAGTCACTTTAAGAACAGATGGTGAGTGTAACAGTCAACAGCTATATCATGGAGGTGACAAGTCACTTTAAGAAGAGATGGTGAGCTGTAAAAATGCACAGCTATATCATGGAGATGACAAGTCACTAAAAGAAGAGATGGAAAGCTGTAACAGTCCACAGCTATATCATGGAGATGACAAGTCACTTTAAGAAGAGATGGTGAGTGTAACAGTCAACAGCTATATCATGGAGGTGACAAGTCACTTTAAGAAGAGATGGTGAGCTGTAGCAGTCCACAGCTATATCATAGAGATGGTGAGTCACTTTAAGAAGAGATGGTGAGCTGTAACAGTCCACAGCTATATCATGGAGATGACAAGTCACCTTAAGAAGAGATGGTGAGTGTAATAGTCCACAGCTATATCATGGAGATGACAAGTCACTTTAAGAAGAGATATTGAGCTGTAACAGTCCACAGCTATATCATGGAGGTGACAAGTCACTTTAAGAAGAGATGGTGAGCTGTATCAGTCCACGGCTATATCATGGAGATGACAAGTCACTTTAAGAAGAGATGGTGAGCTGTAACAGTCCACAGCTATATCATGGAGATGACAAGTCACTGTAAGAAGAGATGGTGAGTGTAACAGTCCACAGCTATATCATTGAGGTGACAAGTCACTTTAAGAAGAGATGGTGAGCTGTAACAGTTCACAGCTATATCATGGACGTGACAAGTCACTTTAAGAAGAGATGGTGAGCTGTAACAGTCCACGTCTATATCATGGAGATGACAAGTCACTTTAAGAAGAGATGGTGAGCTGTAACAGTCCACAGCTATATCATAGAGATGGTAAGTCATATTAAGAAGTGATGGTGAGCTGTAGCAGTCCACAGCTATATCATGGAGATGACAAGTCACCTTAAGAAGAGATGGTGAGTGTAACAGTCCACAGCTATATCATGGAGGTGACAAGTCACTATAAGGAGAGATGGTGAGCTGTAACAGTCCATGGCTATATTATGGAGATGACAAGTCACTTTAAGAAGAGATGGTGAGCTGTAACAGTCCACAGCTATATTATGGAGATGACAAGTCACTTTAAGAAGAGATGGTGAGCTGTAACAGTCCACAGCTATATCATGGAGGTGACAAGTCACTTTAAGAAGAGATGGTGAGCTGTAACAGTCCACAGCTATATCATGGAGATAACAAGTCACTTTAAGAACAGATGGTGAGTGTAACAGTCAACAGCTATATCATGGAGGTGACAAGTCACTTTAAGAAGAGATGGTGAGCTGTAAAAATGCACAGCTATATCATGGAGGTGACAAGTCACTATAAGAAGAGATGGAAAGCTGTAACAGTCCACAGCTATATCATGGAGATGACAAGTCACTTTAAGAAGAGATGGTGAGTGTAACAGTCAACAGCTATATCATGGAGGTGACACGTCACTTTAAGAAGAGATGTGGTGAGCTGTAACAGTCCACGGCTATATCATGGAGGTGACAGGTCACTTTAAGAAGAGATGGTGAGCTGTAACAGTCCACGGCTATATCATGGAGATGACAAGTCACTTTAAGAAGAGATGGTGAGCTGTACCAGTCCACGGCTATATCATGGAGGTGACAAGTCACTTTAAGAAGAGATGGTGAGATGTAACAGTCCACAGCTATATCATGGAGGTGACAAGTGACTTCAAGAAGAGATGGTGAGCTGTAACAGTTCACAGCTATATCATGGAGATGACAAATCACTTTAAGAAGAGATGGTGAGCTGTAACAGTCCACGGCTATATCATGGAGGTGACAAGTCACAATAAGAAGAGATGGAAAGCTGTAACAGTCCATGGCTATATTATGGAGATGACAAGTCACTTTAAGAAGAGATGGTGAGCTGTAACAGTCCACAGCTATATTATGGAGATGACAAGTCACTTTAAGAAGAGATGGTGAGCTGTAACAGTCCACAGCTATATCATGGAGGTGACAAGTCACAATAAGAAGAGATGGAAAGCTGTAACAGTCCATGGCTATATTATGGAGATGACAAGTCACTTTAAGAAGAGATGGTGAGCTGTAACAGTCCACAGCTATATTATGGAGATGACAAGTCACTTTAAGAAGAGATGGTGAGCTGTAACAGTCCACAGCTATATCATGGAGGTGACAAGTCACTTTAAGAAGAGATGGTGAGCTGTAACAGTCCACAGCTATATCATGGAGATAACAAGTCACTTTAAGAACAGATGGTGAGTGTAACAGTCAACAGCTATATCATGGAGGTGACAAGTCACTTTAAGAAGAGATGGTGAGCTGTAAAAATGCACAGCTATATCATGGAGGTGACAAGTCACTATAAGAAGAGACGGAAAGCTGTAACAGTCCACAGCTATATCATGGAGATGACAAGTCACTTTAAGAAGAGATGGTGAGTGTAACAGTCAACAGCTATATCATGGAGGTGACACGTCACTTTAAGAAGAGATGTGGTGAGCTGTAACAGTCCACGGCTATATCATGGAGGTGACAGGTCACTTTAAGAAGAGATGGTGAGCTGTAACAGTCCACGGCTATATCATGGAGATGACAAGTCACTTTAAGAAGAGATGGTGAGCTGTACCAGTCCACGGCTATATCATGGAGGTGACAAGTCACTTTAAGAAGAGATGGTGAGCTGTAACAGTCCACAGCTATATCATGGAGGTGACAAGTGACTTCAAGAAGAGATGGTGAGCTGTAACAGTTCACAGCTATATCATGGAGATGACAAATCACTTTAAGAAGAGATGGTGAGCTGTAACAGTCCACAGCTATATCATGGAGGTGACAAGTCACAATAAGAAGAGATGGAAAGCTGTAACAGTCCATGGCTATATTATGGAGATGACAAGTCACTTTAAGAAGAGATGGTGAGCTGTAACAGTCCACAGCTATATTATGGAGATGACAAGTCACTTTAAGAAGAGATGGTGAGCTGTAACAGTCCACAGCTATATCATGGAGGTGACAAGTCACTTTAAGAAGAGATGGTGAGCTGTAACAGTCCACAGCTATATCATGGAGATAACAAGTCACTTTAAGAACAGATGGTGAGTGTAACAGTCAACAGCTATATCATGGAGGTGACAAGTCACTTTAAGAAGAGATGGTGAGCTGTAAAAATGCACAGCTATATCATGGAGGTGACAAGTCACTATAAGAAGAGATGGAAAGCTGTAACAGTCCACAGCTAAATCATGGAGATGACAAGTCACTTTAAGAAGAGATGGTGAGTGTAACAGTCAACAGCTATATCATGGAGGTGACAAGTCACTTTAAGAAGAGATGTGGTGAGCTGTAACAGTCCACGGCTATATCATGGAGGTGACAGGTCACTTTAAGAAGAGATGGTGAGCTGTAACAGTCCACGGCTATATCATGGAGATGACAAGTCACTTTAAGAAGAGATGGTGAGCTGTACCAGTCCACGGCTATATCATGGAGGTGACAAGTCACTTTAAGAAGAGATGGTGAGCTGTAACAGTCCACAGCTATATCATGGAGGTGACAAGTGACTTCAAGAAGAGATGGTGAGCTGTAACAGTTCACAGCTATATCATGGAGATGACAAATCACTTTAAGAAGAGATGGTGAGCTGTAACAGTCCACAGCTATATCATGGAGGTGACAAGTCACAATAAGAAGAGATGGAAAGCTGTAACAGTCCACAGCTATATCATGGAGGTGACAAGTCACTATTAGAAGAGATGGAAAGCTGTAACAGTCCACAGCTATATCATGGAGGTGACAAGTCACTATAAGAAGAGATGGTGAGCTGTAACAGTCCACAGCTATATCATGGAGATGACAAGTCACTTTAAGAAGAGATGGTGAGCTGTAACACTCCACAGCTATATCATGGAGGTGACAAGTCACTATAAGAAGAGATGGAAAGCTGTAACAGTCCACAGCTGGACAAACTCGATATCCTGACTCCATTTGTTGTTACTAAAGTATTCGTTAATGTGCTTAGTGGAGAGGCAACATATATAGTGTTTGGTTTGACCCGATCCAAATACGTTCTACTGATCTACGGCACACATGACGAGCAGGCTAATCAAGATACTACTGAAGTTTAAGCAGAGGCGTAGGACGGACATTTAAAAACAAATGTCGTTTCTTAGCGGACACGCTTAATTCAATTATATTACATATTCCAATAAGCCATGCTTCTTGTTGGTGTTTGCATAAATCATGCTAAGCAAAGTCACAACTGAAAGTGGGGGCATATTTCAATCAATGACTAAAAGTGGGTGGCAGACTTTCACAAAATCTGGCAGCAAAAAACAAAACGTCAAGTAGCCTAAAAACTACCCAAATACTTCTTAGCTGGCTGTAGGCGTGTACCTTGCCCACCCCACCCCTTACCTCGGCTCCTACGCACATGTCTACCTCATCTGCGACGCATCTACATCTAATTCTGTTTTTTCAGAGTATACTCGACAATGAGGGAAGTCATATTGTTTCACCCTGAATTATTTCTCAACATATAACCTTAAAATTGACATCTGACCGCATGATTGAATTATTCATTTTTTAGCACATGATCTTATTCGGGCGACGCTTTTAATTATCTTTTCACCTAGGTTCGTGATATTTGTTTTTTGGGTGCACGAAACTATGTGTCTCGTATAATCGTAAACCATTTATGACCTTCACCTTTGACATCAAAGTAAATTGGTAAAATTATTTTTTAGGAATTAAACTTATCACTCCATTACTTAATTAAGCCCGACAAATCAGAAAAGGGGGCATTTAAAATCTAATTTTGATCAGGCTAAATAGGATAAGAATAAAATAATTGTCTTGTCTTGAAAAAAGGTAATGAATATGTTTCCTATTTAGATTTAGTAGATGCTGTTATGGAGTATCTCATATATGTAACAGTATTTCTTAAGCACATGTGTTGTGCGTTTAGCGGGAAACTGAAAATACCACTTCTATGTTCTTTGGATAGCCCGACAGACAATCGAGCATCACCCAAAACACATACATTATTATATTACCTAGACGGATTTCCTTAAAATGAAACCTGTGTACATGTATTTCGACTCCTTGCGTCCTTGCATCTGATAATTTTGCTGAAAAAAATTGTATGTAACGTTAAGCGTATATATGGTAAGATTTTCACCCCTTAAGAAGAAATGATTTTTCTCCTTAAATTGCAGCGTTATACAATAGATATTACATTTACAGATAAGATTGGTTAATTATAAAATAATTGTATCAATCTAAAACTTAACATATTTATAATTCTATAACACGTGTCATTATCTTTGTATCGTTAAAATAATTAAAGTCGTTTAATCTGTAGATCAATTTAGCTTGATTTAAACAATAAATACTGATGTATGAACAAGATTATAGTTACTACACCATAACAGTTACTAAAAAAAAAAAAAAAAAAAAAAAAAAAAAAAATAGAATACGTATAACCTACAAAAAAGTATAACATTGTCCAGCAATGGAAATATCTGATTTTATATGTTACCTCGGAGAGAAAGACGAGACTAACTTTCAACAATATGTTCAATTTGACAACGTCGTGGAGGCTAGAACAAATCATTTTTTTCTTCCTCAGTGTACCTTAAAGGAGCAATCTCTAATACATGAAAAACTATTCAAGGACTGTGTGAAACAAGTTGCAACAAACTGCCATGCAGATGATAGGATCTGGAAGGAATTTGAGTGGTTGTTCCGGGATTATTGTAAAGGTGGAGGCAATCTAAAACAATACAGTGATGGCATGCCTCATGCAGGATCTACAGCTTGTAACATTGTACGGTACATACAAAATCAACAAGATAGTGTCAGCTTTGGAAAAACAGTGGAAAACGCAATTTTTCCCGGTGTCGTAAAATTTTTAGCTACTCATGAAAATTAGCTACCTCCAACTTCTAGTAGCTAATTTTCATACGGCGGAGCATAAAAATTAGCTACCTATGAAAATTAGCTACTTGTAGCATAAACTTATAGGATTTGTCTCCCTTATTATGTTTACCAAAATACAAATTGTGTATTTCCAATGGAGGGACAAAATGAAAAACTGCATGTACATAAACAGGAAAAGAGTTACTGATTGACAAGGAGAGACATATAGATCTACACAATATAAAATAGAATAAACAATAGATATTAGTGGTGCTCATAGTTGAAAAACAAAATGCTACCTGTATGGCTGTATAGCATGTGATTAAGTTACAAACTATCTTTTTTCAATTTACCATCGCGATGTATCATTTTTACAGCTATTCAAAAATAGATTGGTGGACTATTTATGGTAGAATTTAATATTTATGTGATGTTCAAACTATGCAAATTATTCTTTAGCTTAATAAGATCATATATGATAATTATTAATCACACTTTTATTATTGCTAACCGTGTTACCTTCTTGAAATAAAGAAATTAACTCATTTACTTACTTATTGACACTATCTTCTGAATTCAAGAAATAAATAAAATTATGTTCCATATATATTTAATAATGAAAGTTGGGAACATTATTTATTACAATATTAAAGAACTGGTAGCTATTAGATTAATTTCAATTCGAAACTGAAACTATTTGCACACTCTTGATGACAATTTCTTATTTGGATTTTGTAAAAATAGAACCCTAAATCATAAATTTCCAACAGAATGTGGAAGATGGCAAAATATGTGTACAGAACATGGTTTGACCCGATCGGGACTCGAACCCACGATCTACCGCACTCGAGGCGAGCACGCTAACGATTACACTATATAGCTACCGATGAGAGTCTTTGGTGAGCATTTCTGGTCTGTTTCTCAGCGAATACATATATTGTCTACATAAATGACAATAGATAACGTAACAATACAAAATACATTGTGCAACGCACGGTCAACTTTTCGCGCTTTCGCAATCCTTCGGCGGAAGACACATAAAAAGCGACTTTTTGGGTACATGTATATTAACAAATTCATATTTCAAATCAAAGATTATTAACTGGTATTTGTTGCTTATAATGCAAAGCACGCAGAATTAAGGAGAAAGAGTAAAGACTGGTTGCCTCGGAATCAGGATAATGTGTCAGAGTGGAGCGACATGTATATTCGCGGACTGTTGTTTCCGTTAGCCAACGCTATGAAAAAAACTAAGCGTGTTGGTCTAGAAAAAAGCGGACATCATCATCATCTCATTAACTTGGTCTCGCCATGATATAGCTATAAAATTGCTGAGTTGGCGTTAAACAACAATCGCTAAGTCACTAAAGCTGTTACGTACAGTTTTTATATTTCCCCGACAATGTACGTATATTGTGTTTATTCTGCAATGTCTTATAGTTAAAAAAAAACAACTGGCAAATTGTCTAAAAAGAGCAGAAACAGACATCGTTCTAAGCGTTTTAGACGTCCGCGCTTATATTGTAAGTTTCTCGGCGTCGCTCGACATGAATCAGGTACCAGAAAAACTATATCTTGGTCAAAATCTTAAGCAATATGTGATGAAAGAAGCTGTTATATATAAAATCCTGAGGTACAGACAAAACAGATGTCGTACTAATGAGGAGCGATGGACAGATCACAGCTGACACAAAGCAAAAATCCAACATCCCCAACAGTGTCAGTCCGTATTCACCGTAGAATCACAAGACAACATCCCCGACTTCACCAAAACCCACATCATAAAAACAGCACTCCCAATATCTCTACCAGGTGTAAAAGAAACTCCTACATAACATCAATACCCATATATTTTGTGCTCCCAAAACTATTAAATTATTTGGCTTTCCAATCTATTGATTTTGAGCTACCTGATGAAGGTTATTCCAGAAACGTTCATGTGCACTAAATTTGATATCTACGTTTTTATTACCTCTTTTTAGCAATGTAGCTATCTGAATGTTTTCTTTGAAAAGAAGATACACTCATTGTTTAATATGATAGATACAAAATGTATGTAAAATTTCCAGGTAAATTAGTTACCTGTATCTCATATGAAAATTATGTGTACAGAACTAAGTCAGATTGATAAAAGGTGCATTCATGTCGGGTTTTTTTCTTTCTTTTTGATATTTTTGATTGGTTTGTTTTGTTTTGTATTTGTTTGTTTTTGATAACAGATTAATATCTAATTTTATTTCTGTTTTTTTCTGTTTTGAGGATATAACTTCAGAAGGGCCTACAAATTTATACATCTTGGAATAACAGTAGTACTTTAGGGTGCCTGCATCCTAATTTCTTATGTACATGTATCTCTATTCTTTATCAATAAATGTTTAGAGGTTTGCGTTTGTATTGAATCGGGGCCTTGATGGGAGAGAGGTTTAACGAGCTGTCTACACCTCATTTATCTTTCACTGCACTATTCATCACTTGGATGATGTACTCGGCCTTTAGAAAGTAGATTGCCAGACGCTGGTACAACATATGAAAATGTCTGTAATGTCATTGAATACAGCTCAAATAAATATTTTGCATTATGCTGGTATGTTTTGTAAGTACAGATACTTGTATCACACATACTTGTCAATTTAATAATTAAATAACAGCCATATATACATGATAATATCTCGCACACAAAGTATCTTAACACAAGTTATTTCTTTTAAATTTTTTTGAAAAACTTAGACAGACATGGTGGGACATTAGTATACATATAATACAATACAATATATAGACTAGAGGCTCAGTAGGTTGAGAATATTTTTTAGAAATCAACCAATTTTAGATTCTAATTGATTCTGATTCCTAAGAGGATTAAAGAGCTCTACAATTCAATTTATATAGCTTTATTTTAATTAGAGATCTCTTTAATGTACTATGAGTGATCACAGTTTTATGTCCACATCTCCACTGTCGTGTACCCGATAAGGAATGGTCATTTCAAGATGGCGGATTGTAAATCATCAAAAAGGTAGGTGTGAATATTTTGACTATTATCGTTCTTTATAGGTTATCTTAGTGTCTATGAGTTACACGTTTAGATAGGACAGTCTTTTTTCTACTTCACCATTAAGTCATTAAAGCTTGATCCTTTTGTTTTTATCGTAAACTGCCTTCGGTAGTTGATCAATGCAGCGACAAAGATATCGAGGCGTAGAATCCAATTTATTTCACCAATTCCTACCGCCTAGTGACTTTTTATATTAATATGTTGATACCAAAATTATTCAAACATGTGAATTGTCCAGCAAATTTTTGTTCAGCCTTTGACAAGCCTTGTATCCCTCTTAAAACGTCTATGAAAAGTTTGTTTATGTCACGGAATGGTCACGACAAAAACATGACAAAAATGTATAGGAATGGTCTCATGTTTTGAGTCAAGGAATGGACTTTCAAGCCAAGGAATGGTCTTTTTTGTTTAGGAATGGTCTCCATCATATAAGATATGCTTATTAATAATATTATTGAAGTTCCTTTCCGTTTGTGGTCTTTAATGTAAATCTTCTTATTTCATATGATTAATCTTGCCTTAAAATACCCGAAATACCTTATTTGCTATTAAATTGTTATAATCTTTTCCATTTCATTATGCAATGTTTCTTTTTTCTATAGGTACAAGTGTTATTACTGCCAATTTGATACTTCCAATCACCAAGCCATAGTGGACCACTGCTGCCAGAATTATCGGGATGAAACATTAAAATTTAGATCTTTTGAATTTAACACTAATGTGGGTAAATTTGGTTAAGAACTCTTTCAGCAATTGTACACATATTGTAATGGTTTATACTTTGTGATATTGACAGGGAGTCATTTTTTTCATAAAAATATTTTTGTTAAAAGAAATATTCATTGTTATTTAAATAAATTTTATGAAATCAACTCTTTATATCTTTATTATCAATTTGCAAACAATTACAATTATAGTCATTTGATCCAGAGAAAAATGTGAATAGTCCTGAAGATATAATCCTCTCCGAACATGTGGAAGAATCTCTGCCTCGTGAGCTCTGTGATATTCCCTGACAGTTTGGGGTTACAGTAATTACGTGTGATACGTTTTTGTTCACCATGGTTGGTCTGATGAGCCAATAGCTCCCCATTTTCACAAAATGCTGCTGTGCAAGAATCAGTGGTACATTTAAATTTTATCTCTTGTTTTAAATGTTGTCTCAGGCGATGTCGTCTGAGACCACCTCTACTTTTCAGACATTTTCCACAGTCCTCTCATATAAAATCATTCTCTGAGGCGTGGAAAGATGTATCCATCACAGTGAACCTGTAAAAATGAGAAATACACGATATATCTATTGAAAATTTAAGTAACCTCGTATATTTTTGTTTTCATGAAGTAAATACATGTACTGATTTTAAACATAGGAAAATTAAAATAATATATGTGAACTGAAGCACCTATGTACGAAAAAACTAATACATAAACCTAACAGTGGTCTAGACTTAGTGGTAAGAAAACCGAAGATCCAAAAAGTAAAAGAAAAGAAGAAAAAAATAATAATAAAAGTTGAGAACATCGGTCCAAATAAAATAGTGGTGTGTACTGAAATGGTGATGCATTATACATAACTGCCGGGGTCCGGGTGGCTCAATGAGTTAGGTCGTTGGATATAACAATTCATACAAGCCTATCACCAATACGCGCCCGGCTTTGTAAATTACAAAAAAGGGTGCACTCGACTCGCAGCTGCAAGTGATAAAAGTTTACTAGTTGCTTGCCCATGGTCGATGGTTCTCTCCGGGTACTCCGACTTCCTCCACCACTAAAACTATTCACCATGATATAGCTGAACTATTGTTGAAAGTGGCGTTAAGCACCAAAAATTAAAAAAAAATCAACACATAACTGCCTGTAGTTGAGGAGTTTCGCTAGATTACCATACGAAGAAAATATCACTTGAGACGCACTAGGGTAGGAATTCCACGACAGAAATACACTAGTGTATTTCTTCCTTACGGAATAAACACACTAGTGCATACTGCAAGGTAGAAATACACTAGGGTATTTACGTTCCCGGACATTCTACACATCGGAAAGAACGTACGCTTACAGTATATCAGAGAAGCGAATGGTATGTCGTCATATTGACAAACCAATTGAAATACATGACAGTGAATGTAGTAAGACAAGAAAAATAAGATTTTATGCGAGTGTGAACACTGGATGAACGACAAAGCCATTGCTCCCGCTTTACATCCGATATGTTCAATCAGACCATTCCTAAACAAAAAAGACCATTCCTTGGCTTGAAAGTCCATTCCTTGACTCAAAACATGAGACCATTCCTATACATTTTTGTCATGTTTTTGTCGTGACCATTCCGTGACATAAACAAACTTTTCATAGACGTTTTAGGAGTGATACAAGGCTTGTCAAAGGCTGAACAAAAATTTGCTGGACAATTCACATGTTTGAATAATTTTGGCATCAACATATTAATATAAAAAGTTACTAGGCGGTAGGAATTGGTGAAATAAATTGGATTCTACGCCTCGATATCTTTGTCGCTGCATTGATCAACTACCGAAGGCAGTTTACGATAAAAACAAAAGGATCAAGCTTTACTGACTTAATGGTGAAGTAGAAAAAAGACTGTCCTATCTAAACGTGTAACTCATAGACACTAAGATAACCTATAAAAAACGATAATAGTCAAAATCTTCACACCTACCTTTTTGATGATTTACAATCCGCCATCTTGAAATGACCATTCCTTATCGGGTACACGACAGTGATCTCCCTAACTTAGAAAGATCCTTCATTCAATTCTAATAATTTCAATTAAATGTCCCTTCCATTTTATTTAACTCAAGTTCATTTGGTCCATAAAAAGAATTAAAAAAACCCAGAAGTATTACCATTAGTATCTTACTATGACCTAGAGCAGGACTTTCAAATTTTAGAATTTCAGAATTATAATGTTGTCCAATTTCGGAGATGTTTGACTTGTTCTACTACAGTAATCCTTGTCCCTATTATCACAATAAACGTACAAATAAAATCAGGTTTTGGAAAATAAAAAAGTCATAGATATTGTCAGAGAAATTGAATGAAGGAATGCGAGGTAGCTAATTTTCATGGGCAAGCTTCTGATGCTTATGCTTATGTTTGAATGGCGCCAGGTAGTTTATTTTCATGGATAACACTTTGACGCCTGTGTCAGACATTGAACAGATGTATGGTAGCTTATTTTTATGGAAAACGTTATGACTCCTATCCCATGCAATGAAGAAAGGTCGAGTAGCTAATTTTCATGGACAAGCTTCAGATGCTTATGCTTATGTTTGAACGGTGCAAGGTAGTTTATTTTCATGGATAACACTTTGAAACCTATGTCATACACTGGACAGATGCAAGGTAGCTTATATTCATGGAAAACTTCATGACTTCTATCCCATGTAATGAAGGAATTATGCTGACTACCAGTCAACTAGTCTTTGCCTTTATTCTTTTACGCCATGTGCCAATATAAATTGTATAGTCTTTGGTTTGATCAGATCGTTGATCGAAACCACGATCTACCGCACATGATGCGAGTACTCTTAACTATTTCACCACAGGAGCGTTATTGCTTGTTATAACTAAGCGTCTTATTTCTTTGGAATAGATAAACACATGTTTGTATATATTCAAAGCAGAAAATGCATTATGTACAGATAAATAATATGGTGTTTCATATATATAAAACTTGTACATGTCACTATAAATATATATATATTTGTTTAAATATTATTAGACTTGAATTTATTCATATTTTATATATATAGTCGAGTGGTCTAGGGCGCTGGACGTAAGGCTAAGCGAATGGTGCTGCAGTGTAACAATGGTGTGGGTTCAAATCCCGTCGAGGGAAGAACAAAAATTTGACAGCTCTAAAATCTAATTCTAACACTGTTTGGTTTAATTTTCAGACGTATATATATATATATATATATATATACGTATATATATATTATACGTATATATATATATATATATATATATATATATATATACAATCCCGCGGGAACCTCGGGGTATAGAAATGGGACCGAGAGCTTCTTCGGCTTGAAGGGGCGTCCGTCGGTTGTGCGGGATGTATGCATTCACAACTGCCAACCCGTCCTTTGGACGAGACGTAAATAAAACCGAGGTCCCGTGTTGAGAGATTGCCACCCTCTTCGCACGTTAAAGAACTCAATGTAACAGCTCATTATGAGCATTATGCTCATGATGAGTGGTCCATAGGAGACCTGTTGCACTGGCTAAATTATCCGTCCCTACCCATCACCTTTCCTTGTTTCGAGTCCCGTGGCTTTTAAATTATTTTATGTTCTCGTCCTGAATATAGCTGAAAAATTGCTCTCTGGACGTTAAACACCAATCAATCAATCAATCATATATTTTATATCGAAATAACTTATTTTCATCCAGATTTTGCTCCATGTAAACAAGGATTTATATAAATATATATATATATATATATATATATATAAATCCTTGATGTAAATGAATGAATAGGAGTTTGCTATCCATTTCTGGGATAAATCTATCTAATTAAATAGATTTCCTCGCCTACATCCAACCCCCTTTTTTCGTTCAAAAATACTAATTACCAACAATCTATCAAAACGTGGTAAAAGGGGAATAACTGGAATAGTATTTTTAATGTATTATTAAGTTAGCTAATTTTCATGGCTATCATTTGGAACACCTTTGTGGTTTACGAAAATTTAGTTCCGAACGTCAAAAAGTAGCTAATAATTATAGGACACCGGTTTGAAAGAAAATATGCAGATTGATTTTTTTCAGCCGAATCTCATTTATGAATTGAAGTTTACTGAATCGGATAAGGCGGAATATGAAAAGAATATGTTGGTAAATGACATCATCAGGGCAGTCCTACACGTTATGGTTACTGGTGTTAAGCAGGTACACACAAAGCTTGGGATTCTAGTATATTACTGGAAGCTAAAATCTATCGTGTTTTATACCACGGAAGCTAATCAAAAGGAGGATTTGGTGGCCGTGTTAGAAGGTAAATTATCAACCGATGATGACACCAAAAGTCGATAACAATAATGAAGAGGAATCGGTTTGACATTCGTCGTGATCAGACTGTGACTTCATTTGACGTTTTCTGGCGTGAATTTGGTTGTGAATCGGTCTGACATTGTCGTGATCACAAGTGTGGTATGATGTAACGTTTTCTTGGTGTGACAGTAAATCGGTCTGGCTTAGTCGTGTTGATTCGACTGTGAATCGGTCTGACCACAGATAGTCTGACACTGCCGTGATCAGACGATGTATCGGACAGACATCGTTAAGTTGATTTGACATTATCTTGAGGTGTGGTTCACCTGTTTGATAGCTTTCCATTCAGATAGAGAATCTAGACAATGTTGAGAGTACAAGACAATGTGTAATTTGTTTAGCTAATACGTTTTGTTTTAACAATCTCATATGAATATTGTCTTGGTGTTTGATGTTGGTTAAAGACGTTTGTCTCTGGTTAAAACATCATTTGAATTTCTAAACTAATCGATAATTCTAATATGACGTCCTCCAAACGCTTCGAGTCCAAACCCGTGGTAAAAATAATATTTATCTATGATCTATTACGTCATAGATATATAGAATCTAACATCGGGGAGGGTACAAGATAGGGAAATCTCCGACACCCTAGGGTAAGATTTCAATCGTTCTCTTTACGAGGCTTGCCGAGTTAGAGAACGATTGTAATCTTACCCAAGGGTGTCGGAGATTTCCCTATCTTGTACTTTTTCCGGTGTTTGATTTTATTTCTCACTAAACACCTAATTGTTTTGTTTACATTCCATCGAGCGTTTTCCCGCAATTTAGTTTTCCATTGCTGAAGTAAATATTCGATTTATCCATATGCAACCGTATCTCGGCAGTATTTCAAATGTATTTCATCATAAAGTACAATATATTTGATAAATATATTATCAATGTTACTACAACAGAGATAAATACCTGTAAACAAATATTTGAATTTGGTCAAAGGGAGGTAATTTCTTTCTTTACGTTAGTTACTAACAAGGGAGAACACTCTATTATTTACTCAAAGTAAACAAACATGGACTGGAAGAGAGCCTGAAAAAAGAATCCAACACCGTGAAAGGCGCACGTTAGCTAGCAGAATATAATACATAAATGAATTTAAAAATACTTATGTAGTAGAATCGTGGTTAATTGTTTATTTTAAAAAGGAAAAGCATGGAGAATTGGGGGGCAGTTGACATAAACTGTACAGCATGCATTTGCCGGTAAAACGCACGTGATATTATTGTCTTGCACTAGTGCAAGATAAGGAAATCTCACATCGCTAAAAATAGGAACTGGTCTGTCTCAAAAGTGAGAAATATAGGGTCTAACACCGGGAGAGGTGCAAGATAGTAAAATCTGTGACACCCGAGGGTGTCACAGATTTTACTACATTTGTATCTTGCACCTTTTATGGTGTTTGACTCTTTTTCTCACCCCTTTCTACCGTGTCAATGTTTGTTTACTTTTTGTGTAGTCAGTTTGGCGCATTAATTTGCGAACCGTATCACAGGACCAAAATGCCACGTAATAAAATAAAACAAGATTTTCATTTTACAACTTTAAAGAGGTTCAAAATAATATGCGAGCGTCAGCGATCTCTTTATGGTATAAAATGTGTACTTGGGATTTTTTGACAAACATGGATGGACATACTGATGAATAAAAAAAATCGACGCTTTGTAAACACCGGTTCCGTGTAACACACTAACACACTCAACTAATGAAGATCTTCTTAACATAAAGCGCAAAGGTGATCCTGAAGTCTCGTACGTCCGATTCCACTGAAACCCGGAACCCATGTGTAATAAAAGTCATTTTGTTAGCTTGTTTTACCTATATTGATATTTTTTAATTTATTAAATCTCTTCTGACATGCTGACAAGAATTTTTGTTTCTACGCGGAAGTTAACTTTTGAGATTTCGTAAGGAACGATAACTCGAATAAAGGAACGACAGCTCGATTGAATGAGACTAGATTCGGCCCTAAGAAAAAGTCGTCCCCAATATATCTCGACCCAAAAAATCTCGACACTTTTTGATGCACTGGATGAGCGTGAAATTGCCAGATAATTTTCAGATGCGTGAGCATTCATGGCCGTGCCGGTTTCATATTAAAGTTAACAAACTTGTGATAGATTCTACAATAACAAAATCTTGCACCTTTTACGATGTTTGCCTCTTTTCTCATCTCTTTCTATCGTGTCAATATTTGTTTACGTTGAGAAAATATAGAGTGCTGTAACGTGTAAACCCTAAGCAGTCAATGGATTCGTACCGACTTAATCGGGATTCCAAATGCTAAAATACATTAATAATTCAAATGTCACATTAACACAATGCAATGTGCACAAGTAAAATGATACCACGAAAATGGCACATATATAATAGATTCGAATTGATAACTTTTATAACGTATATACACAGTATAGGATTCAGTCTTCTGAACACTATCAAATTAAACACTCAATTTGATATTAGCAATATGACACTTCCTACACCGTCAGGAATCTGCAATTGTATATCAGAATATCACTAATCTAAACGCACACGGCAATCCAATGGAATCAATTACACAAGAAACACAAGATATACTACAATTGCTAAGTACACACTTCCAACAAATATATCCGTCACTATAGTTCCATTTGCACACATGCAAATCGCACAAATAACCATAAACACTTTCCTTATACCTTGATATATTTGAATTCCAGAATTACAGAATATTAAAGAATATTCACTATCACATGGAATCACTATTTAATCCAAGGAATATTAGGCGATTTGCCCCATGAAGACCAGAGTAGCTATGATATTTTAGTTAATGCACTTGAGGAACGTTTTGCTTCACCTAGTTTAACGGAGTTATACAGGGTTCAGTTTCGTGAACGCAAAAAGAAGGCTTCTGAGTCATTACCGGAATTGGGACAAGTGTTAAGAAGACTTTCAAATTTAGCATATTCGACGGCTCCTAGGGATGTTCGAGAAACCCTTGCAAAAGAACAATTCATAGATGCATTGCATGATTCGGATATGAGGTTGAAAGTGAAACAATCAAGGCCCAGAAATTTGGATGATGCAATCAAACTCTCGGTCGAACTAGAAGCTTTTAACAAAGCTGAAGAATCAAATAGAACATCACGCGGTTACTTACGATCAGCTGATTCTAATAACAGAGATGACGAAATAAATTGAACCTATCAGCTAATAGTATCGCAATTGAGAAATTAGAAAAGGGCATGCATTCAATGCAGGATATGATAAAACAGTTGACAGAGGAAATAGGTAAATTTAAGCAAAATAGTAGATCTACGTATACACCAGAAAGTAAGGAAAGAAACTGTTATAACTGTGGTGCTAGTGATCATTTGTTTAGAAACTGCAAATTTCCACTTAGAGAAAATATGTTCAAAAACCAGCAATTCGGAAATAAGTATAAATAAGACCGATACGGTTCATCAAGGGTTATTCAAAGGAGAAATAAGCCAACAAAACCAAATGTTTCAATAATTGACGAAGCTGGCATGTATATTGATGTGTGCATAGGAGGGGTTAGTGCGAATTTCTTGGTGGACACAGGGGCCACTCTATCAATAGTATCAACAAGTTTTTATGATAAACTGACAAAGAAACCAATTTTACAGGAATTTTCTCAACAAATAACATCTGCTGACGGAGGATGTTTATCTGTAAAAGGGAAAGGAGAGTTCATATTTGAGATATGTGAAAATTCTTTTCAGATAAAAGCCGTTGTAGCCAATGTGCGCGCTGATGGAATAATCAGACTTGATTTTCTCAAGGATAATGATTGTATCATTGATATAGTATTGAAACGTTTAGTGGTTGGCAAAAAGTCATTCAATGTTCATTTTGAAGGTCCATTAGGGTGCTATCGAGTTGTTGCTAGTGAGACTGTGAGTATTCCGCCTATGAGCGAGATGATAATTCCAGGAGTCGTTTGTGTACCAAAAGGAGGGAAAGTGAAATCTTTCGAGGGGATAATTGAACCTATTGAAGAGAAACTTGAAACAGATTTCCCATTAACTGCTCGAGCAGTAGTGAATACAAGTGACATAGTGCCTGTTAGACTTATGAATGTGAAACCTGAGGTACGATTGGTTCATAAAGGGACTAGTATAGGGAAAATACATAGGATACAAAGTGTTTCATCTACTGAACACAATCACAACAACGACAGTGAAAAATACATACTAAGGCAAGATTTACAAGATCTTTTTGATAGGTCAAGTGGCGATCTAAATGAAAACCAAAGGCAGCAACTGCGTATGTTACTTATCAAATACAAGGATTCGTTTGCCGAAACCGACAAAGATTTAGGTCGAACTAGTAATGTGAAACAAAAAATAAATACCGGCAATGCACCCGCATTCAAAGAACCACCTAGACGTACACCAGTACACCTCAGACACGAAATTGATAAATACATTGACGAAATGCTAGAGAAAGATGTGATAGAGCCGTCAAATAGTCCTTGGGCATCGGGAGTTGTGTTAGTAAAGAAGAAGGATGGTTCCTTTAGATTTTGTGTCGATTATAGGCGTCTTAACAAAGTTACTGTTAAGGACGCATACCCTTTGCCTCGAATCGATGATTCGTTAGAGCAGTTATCAGGAAATGCATGGTTCTCTACACTAGATCTTTGCTCTGGGCACTGGCAAGTAGAATTAAGCCCTGAGGATCGAGACGTGGATTATTCCAATTTAAGACCATGCCATTTGGCCTCTGTTGTGCACCTGGCACATTCGAAAGACTGATGGAAACAGTGCTGGCTGGTCTACAATGGCATATATGTTTAATCTATTTGGACGATATAATCGTTATGGGGAAAACATTCAGTGACATGATTGGAAATTTAGAAATAGTGGTTGCGCGCATTCAAAATGCCGGGCTAAAACTGAAAGCGAAAAAGTGCTGCCTATGTTCAAAAGCAGTTCAGTTTTTGGGGCATGTTATTTCAGAGACAGGTGTTGCTACTGATCCGTCTAAAATAGAAGTGATAAAAAACTGGCCAACCCCTACAAGTGTTACTGAGCTTCGTTCATTCCTAGGTCTCTGTGGTTACTACCGTCGCTACATCAAAGACCTTTCTGCTAAAGCAAAATGTCTACATCGTCTGACCGAGAAAGGTAGGGCTTTTGTATGGACACTGGAATGTCAGGATGCATTTGAGTTTTTAAAACAACGCCTCACTAATGCACCAATTCTTACTCACCCTGACTTTTCCCGTGACTTCATTTTAGACACTGATGCCAGTAATGAAGCGATCGGTGTCGTACTATCTCAAATTGATAAGGACGGTAAAGAAGTTGTAATTGGATATGCAAGTCGAACATTAAACAAATCAGAAAGGCAGTACTGTGTGACAAGGAAAGAGCTGTTAGCCGTTGTCAATTTCGTGAAGCATTTCAAGCAGTATCTTTATGGTAGAAAATTCACAGTCCGTACTAATCACGGTTCTCTTCGATGGTTGATGCAGTTCAAAAATCCAGAAGGACAACTTGCTCGATGGTTAGAGGTCTTGAGTGAATATGATATGGAAATTATCCACAGGCCTGGAAACAAGCATTCTAATGCCGACGCATTGAGCCGTGTCCCATGCAAACAGTGTGGATATTGCAGTAATTGGAATAATAACATTAGTGATGAAACTGCTATGGTGCGAAACATTAGCACCGATGGGTATTCAAATGATCTTTCAAATGACGAACAGATATCGCTTAAAGAATTACAGGATAGTGACAAAAGTATACAGTTCATTAAAAGGGCTTTTATTGACCACAAAAAGCCTTCATTCTCGGAAATATCTGGAAGAAGTGTGGCAACCAGATGTGTATGGTCGCAATGGGATAGGCTCGAGGTGATAGATGGAATACTGTACAGAAGGTTTGAGACAACAGACACATCTAAGAACCGTTTACAAGCAATTGTGCCTTTTGCTGAGAGAAGGAATGTGCTATTTCAATGTCATGACAGTAAAACGTCTGCACACTTGGGAGTACGAAAGACTCTGGAAAAGATTCGACAGAAATATTACTGGCCTGGTCTACAATCGGATGTCCGCAAATACATTGCCGGTTGTGATTTTTGCAACAAAAGGAAAGCCCCACTAAAAACAAAAAGAGCCCCAACGAATCTAGTGCAAAGTAGTTTTCCCATGGAACGGATAGCTACTGATATACTGGGCGAGCTACCAGAAACCGAAGATGGTAACAGATATATTCTAGTAGTGTCTGATTCTTTTTCTAAGTGGACGGAAAGTTTTGCAATGTCGAATATGGAAGCGGAAACTGTAGCCAAAATTATAGTGGAACAGGTCATTGCTAGATTTGGTGTCCCTTCTTACATACACTCTGACCAAGGGCGTCAGTTTGAAAGTAGCTTGTTCAGTGAGATGTGTAAAATGCTTAACATTAAGAAAACAAGAACAACGGCATACCACCCGCAGTCTGACGGGATGGTGGAAAGGTTCAATAAAACTCTGGTGACTATGCTAAGTGCATATGTAAATGAACATCATCGTGACTGGGACAAGCAACTTCCTTACGTTATGATGGCCTACAGGAGCGCTAAAAATGAAACAACTGGTTTCACCCCAAATTATTTAATGTTATGCAGAGAAGTTTCAACTCCAATTGATATTATGTACGAGATTCCACCAAATGTCAAAACTTCTCCGAAAAATCAATGGGTTTGGGAATTAAAGGAACGTATGGAAGAAGCACATGAAAAAGTAAGACAAAATACTCGAACAGCAATGCTCAGACAAAAGAGATATCATGATCTCAAGCTTTCGTGGCAGAAATTTGAAAACGGTGATGAAGCTTATGTATATTTCCCTGTAAGGAAAACAGGGCACTCATCCAAGTTAACATTCTACTGGAGGGGTCCTTTTAAAGTTTTAGAAAAGTGCACCGATGTGACATATCGTGTGGAGTGCGGAAACAAGGGAAAATCCCAAATTATTCATGTTGACCGCATGCGAAAAAGGAATCCGCAAATATTAGGAGGTGAAACAGAACAACCATCCGACTCTGTGGAAGAGGATTCAGGTGAAAGTGTGAAAAGTGAAGACAGGGAGCCATTCAATTCTTTTCAAGAGAACTGTGATGAAGTAGTTCAAATGGAAAGTGAAAATCAGGAATTAGTTGTAGAAAGCTTCCCATTCGAACAATCAGATCTGAGAGACGATAACTCAAACGAAGGGCGAAAAACACGACGTCCGCCCGTTTGGATGAAGGATTATTGTCCATAGCCATTTGTGTAGATACTTGTAAATACCTGTGTAAATATTTGGTTTTGTACATAATTTAGCTATGTGTCAAGTTTACTTAGTTGAGAAGAAAGTGCCCGCATGAAGGAACATTTGGAACCCTTTAGTAAAGGAATAATGAGACAAGATTTTATTTATTCTAATAAATTAACAGGAAGTTAATTGGATATTTTGTGTTTTTCTTTTTGAGTCTTTCGGACGAGACTATAAACCGAGGTCCCGTGTTCAGGAAATGTCACAGCCTGAGCACGTTAAAGATCCTTCTGTAGAGATCGTTAAGAGTAGGCTCCTTGGGGCCGCTGCAGAGGCAAAATTTGTTAGGGACCCCAAATGTATTCTTTGGCAGTGACACTCTAAATTGCAGACGTTAGTAGGAAAGAAGTTAAAAGTTAGAAATGGAGATATTTGTAATAAGTGAATTAGTGAAGTAGGACATATAGGAATTCAAAAGAAGTTTCAGTGTGTTTGGTTCGGACAATAGGAGGAATCCCATGAACACTGTTTGTGTATAAGAAGAATATTCTAAATGTATGATATGGAAGAGGGGAATTTGGACATATTGGTAGACTGTGTGTCTAAGGGTAGTGTCTTGTGATGTCATCAGTTTAGACTTGATGGACATCCAAAGTGTTGCCTGACTTTATTGTCAAATGTTGTGTTGCCTGGCTTTATTGTCAGATGCAGTGGTGCCTGACTTAGTGGTCAGAAGAAGTATAGCTGTAGATCTATATGGTCAGAAGCTAACTTATACCAAAGTTGATTTGGTATTGTGTAGTAGCAAAGCGGGATAAGGCTTTGTATTGTTGTAATTTATGTCCGATTGAACGGTGTATGCACTGTGATAGAGTTGGGGTATGAAAGAGGACCATTTTGATAGATGATTTCTCAGATGTATTCAATGAGTCATGCGAGGACGCATGAAATTTGAGGCGTAGGTAACTGCCTATGGATACTTGTATTCGTACGAGAAAGATTATAAAATGTTCTGTTATGATTGATTCCTACCTTCATCATGTTTATTTTCACGCAAAAGATTACTTTACTAAAAGGCAGTCCACTTTACCGTTCAGGGGTATTTATGTTGTGGGGATAGAAGCTTTTATTTGTATATACGGAAAGTTATTGTTTCCTAAACAGTATGTTCATCATTTCTTTGGAGAACCGGAAAATAACCTGTTATCCCTTGAACAGTAATGCTTAGTACTTTGTGGTGTCGTCGTGTGCCACCCCTACATAGATAAGTAATAGACTAGTCCACGTCGCGCAGAGTATATAAGGAGACCGAATCAAGGTATCAGGGTCAGTGTCAGTGTGTTGGACTAGCAACATCGTGCATCTTAACTAAGAGAGTTTGGTAAGTGTTATATATTATTCCTTGGATTAAATAGTGATTCCATGTGATAGTGAATATTCTTTAACTATCAGCATTCAGGTTACTATATCAATGTCTTAGTCTAGTGTGACATTTAAAACTCTAGAACTATCAGCATTCATGTTACTATATCAATGTCTTAGTCTAGTGTGACATTTAAAACTCTAGAACTATCAGCATTCATGTTACTATATCAATGTCTTAGTCTAGTGTGACATTTAAAACTCTAGAACTATCAGCATTCATGTTACTATTTCAATGTCTTAGTCTAGTGTGTATGACATTTAAAACTCTAGAACTATCAGCATTCATGTTACTATATCAATGTCTTAGTCTAGTGTGACATTTAAAACTCTAGAACTATCAGCATTCATGTTACGATATCAATGTCTTAGTCTAGTGTGTATGACTTTTAAAACTCTAGAACTATCAGCATTCATGTTACTATATCAATGTCTTAGTCTAGTGTGACATTTAAAACTCTAGAACTATCAGCATTCATGTTACTATATCAATGTCTTAGTCTAGCGTGTATGATATTTAAAACTCTAGAACTATCAGCATTCAGGTTACTATATCAATGTCTTAGTCTAGTGTGACATTTAAAACTCTAGAACTATCAGCATTCATGTTACTATATCAATGTCTTAGTCTAGTGTGTATGACATTTAAAACTCTAGAACTATCAGCATTCAGATTACTATATCAATGTCTTAGTCTAGTGTGACATTTAAAACTCTAGAACTATCAACATTCAGGTTACTATATCAATGTCTTAGTCTAGTGTGATATTTAAAACTCTAGAACTATCAGCATTCATGTTACTATATCAATGTCTTAGTCTAGCGTGTATGATATTTAAAACTCTAGAACTATCAGCATTCAGGTTACTATATCAATGTCTTAGTCTAGTGTGACATTTAAAACTCTAGAACTATCAGCATTCATGTTACTATATCAATGTCTTAGTCTAGTGTGTATGACATTTAAAACTCTAGAACTATCAGCATTCAGATTACTATATCAATGTCTTAGTCTAGTGTGACATTTAAAACTCTAGAACTATCAACATTCAGGTTACTATATCAATGTCTTAGTCTAGTGTGATATTTAAAACTCTAGAACTATCAGCATTCATGTTACTATATCAATGTCTTAGTCTAGTATGACATTAAAACTCTAGAACTATCAGCATTCATGTTACTATATCAATGTCTTAGTCTAGTGTGACATTTAAAACTCTAGAACTATCATCATTCATGTTACTATATCAATGTCTTAGTTTAGTGTGACATTTAAAACTCTAGAACTATCAGCATTCAGGTTACTATATCAATGTCTTAGTCTAGTGTGACATTTAAAACTGTAGAACTATCAGCATTCATGTTACTATATCAATTTCTTAGTCTAGTGTGTATGACATTTAAAACTCTAGAACTATCAGCATTCAGGTTACTATATCAATGTCTTAGTCTAGTGTGACATTTAAAACTCTAGAACTATCAGCATTCAGGTTACTATATCAATGTCTTAGTCTAGTGTGACATTTAAAACTCTAGAACTATCAGCATTCAGGTTACTATATCAATGTCTTAGTCTAGTATGACATTTAAAACTCTAGAACTATCAGCATTCATGTTACTGTATCAATGTCTTAGTCTAGTGTGACATTTAAAACTCTAGAACTATCAGCATTCAGGTTACTATATCAATGTCTTAGTCTAGTGTGACATTTAAAACTCTAGAACTATCAGCATTCATGTTACTATATCAATGTCTTAGTCTAGTGTGACATTTAAAACTCTAGAACTATCAGCATTTATGTTACTATATCAATGTCTTAGTCTAGTGTGTGTGACATTTAAAACTCTAGAACTATCAGCATTCATGTTACTATATCAATGTCTTAGTCTAGTGTGTATGACATTTAAAACTCTAGAACTATCAGCATTCATGTTACTATATCAATGTCTTAGTCTAGTGTGACATTTAAAACTCTAGAACTATCAGCATTCAGGTTACTATATCAATGTCGTAGTCTAGTATGACATTTAAAACTCTAGAACTATCAGCATTCATGTTACTATATCAATGTCTTAGTCTAGTGTGACATTTAAAACTCTAGAACTATCAGCATTCATGTTACTATATCAATGTCTTAGTCTAGTGTGACATTTAAAACTCTAGAACTATCAGCATTCATGTTACTATATCAATGTCTTAGACTAGTGTGACATATAAAACTCTAGAACTATCAGCATTCATGTTACTATATCAATGTCTTAGTCTAGTGTGTGTGACATTTAAAACTCTAGAACTATCAGCATTCATGTTACTATATCAATGTCTTAGTCTAGTGTGTATGACATTTAAAACTCTAGAACTATCAGCATTCATGTTACTATATCAATGTCTTAGTCTAGTGTGTGTGACATTTAAAACTCTAGAACTATCAGCATTCATGTTACTATATCAATGTCTTAGTCTAGTGTGACATTTAAAACTCTAGAACTATCAGCATTCAGGTTACTATATCAATGTCTTAGTCTAGTATGACATTTAAAACTCTAGAACTATCAGCATTCATGTTACTATATCAATGTCTTAGTCTAGTGTGACATTTAAAACTCTAGAACTATCAGCATTCAGGTTACTATATCAATGTCTTAGTCTAGTGTGACATTTAAAACTCTAGAACTATCAGCATTCATGTTACTATATCAATGTCTTAGTCTAGTGTGACATTTAAAACTCTAGAACTATCAGCATTTATGTTACTATATCAATGTCTTAGTCTAGTGTGTGTGACATTTAAAACTCTAGAACTATCAGCATTCATGTTACTATATCAATGTCTTAGTCTAGTGTGTATGACATTTAAAACTCTAGAACTATCAGCATTCATGTTACTATATCAATGTCTTAGTCTAGTGTGACATTTAAAACTCTAGAACTATCAGCATTCAGGTTACTATATCAATGTCGTAGTCTAGTATGACATTTAAAACTCTAGAACTATCAGCATTCATGTTACTATATCAATGTCTTAGTCTAGTGTGACATTTAAAACTCTAGAACTATCAGCATTCAGGTTACTATATCAATGTCTTAGTCTAGTGTGACATTTAAAACTCTAGAACTATCAGCATTCATGTTACTATATCAATGTCTTAGACTAGTGTGACATTTAAAACTCTAGAACTATCAGCATTCATGTTACTATATCAATGTCTTAGTCTAGTGTGTGTGACATTTAAAACTCTAGAACTATCAGCATTCATGTTACTATATCAATGTCTTAGTCTAGTGTGTATGACATTTAAAACTCTAGAACTATCAGCATTCATGTTACTATATCAATGTCTTAGTCTAGTGTGTGTGACATTTAAAACTCTAGAACTACCAGCATTCATGTTACTATATCAATGTCTTAGTTAAGTGTGACATTTAAAACTCTAGAACTATCAGCATTCATGTTACTATATCAATGTCTTAGTCTAGTGTGTGTGACATTTAAAACTCTAGAACTATCAGCATTCATGTTACTATATCAATTTCTTAGTCTAGTGTGACATTTAAAACTCTAGAACTATCAGCATTCAGGTTACTATATCAATGTCTTAGTCTAGTGTGACATTTAAAACTCTAGAACTATCAGCATTTATGTTACTATATCAATGTCTTAGTCTTGTGTGTGTGACATTTAAAACTCTAGAACTATCAGCATTCATGTTACTATATCAATGTCTTAGTCTAGTGTGACATTTAAAACTCTAGAACTATCAGCATTCAGGTTACTATATCAATGTCGTAGTCTAGTATGACATTTAAAACTCTAGAACTATCAGCATTCATGTTACTATATCAATGTCTTAGTCTAGTGTGTATGACATTTAAAACTCTAGAACTATCAGCATTCATGTTACTATATCAATGTCTTAGTCTAGTGTGTGTGACATTTAAAACTCTAGAACTATCAGCATTCATGTTACTATATCAATGTCTTAGTCTAGTGTGACATTTAAAACTCTAGAACTATCAGCATTCATGTTACTATATCAATGTCTTAGTCTAGTGTGTGTGACATTTAAAACTCTAGAACTATCAGCATTCAGGTTACTATATCAATGTCGTAGTCTAGTATGACATTTAAAACTCTAGAACTATCAGCATTCATGTTACTATATCAATGTCTTAGTCTAGTGTGACATTTAAAACTCTAGAACTATCAGCATTCAGGTTACTATATCAATGTCTTAGTCTAGTGTGACATTTAAAACTCTAGAACTATCAGCATTCATGTTACTATATCAATGTCTTAGTCTAGTGTGACATTTAAAACTCTAGAACTATCAGCATTCATGTTACTATATCAATGTCTTAGTCTAGTGTGACATTTAAAACTCTAGAACTATCAGCATTCATGTTACTATTTCAATGTCTTAGTCTAGTGTGTATGACATTTAAAACTCTAGAACTATCAGCATTCATGTTACGATATCAATGTCTTAGTCTAGTGTGTATGACATTTAAAACTCTAGAACTATCAGCATTCATGTTACTATATCAATGTCTTAGTCTAGTGTGACATTTAAAACTCTAGAACTATCAGCATTCATGTTACTATATCAATGTCTTAGTCTAGCGTGTATGACATTTAAAACTCTAGAACTATCAGCATTCAGGTTACTATATCAATGTCTTAGTCTAGTGTGACATTTAAAACTCTAGAACTATCAGCATTCATGTTACTATATCAATGTCTTAGTCTAGTGTGTATGACATTTAAAACTCTAGAACTATCAGCATTCAGATTACTATATCAATGTCTTAGTCTAGTGTGACATTTAAAACTCTAGAACTATCAACATTCAGGTTACTATATCAATGTCTTAGTCTAGTGTGACATTTAAAACTCTAGAACTATCAGCATTCATGTTACTATATCAATGTCTTAGTCTAGTATGACATTAAAATTCTAGAACTATCAGCATTCATGTTACTATATCAATGTCTTAGTCTAGTGTGACATTTAAAACTCTAGAACTATCATCATTCATGTTACTATATCAATGTCTTAGTTTAGTGTGACATTTAAAACTCTAGAACTATCAGCATTCAGGTTACTATATCAATGTCTTAGTCTAGTGTGACATTTAAAACTGTAGAACTATCAGCATTCATGTTACTATATCAATGTCTTAGTCTAGTGTGTATGACATTTAAAACTCTAGAACTATCAGCATTCATGTTACTATATCAATGTCTTAGTCTAGTGTGACATTTAAAACTCTAGAACTATCAGCATTCAGGTTACTATATCAATGTCTTAGTCTAGTGTGACATTTAAAACTCTAGAACTATCAGCATTCAGGTTACTATATCAATGTCTTAGTCTAGTATGACATTTAAAACTCTAGAACTATCAGCATTCATGTTACTATATCAATGTCTTAGTCTAGTGTGACATTTAAAACTCTAGAACTATCAGCATTCAGGTTACTATATCAATGTCTTAGTCTAGTGTGACATTTAAAACTCTAGAACTATCAGCATTCATGTTACTATATCAATGTCTTAGTCTAGTGTGACATTTCAAACTCTAGAACTATCAGCATTTATGTTACTATATCAATGTCTTAGTCTAGTGTGTGTGACATTTAAAACTCTAGAACTATCAGCATTCATGTTACTATATCAATGTCTTAGTCTAGTGTGTATGACATTTAAAACTCTAGAACTATCAGCATTCATGTTACTATATCAATGTCTTAGTCTAGTGTGACATTTAAAACTCTAGAACTATCAGCATTCATGTTACTATATCAATGTCTTAGTCTAGTGTGACATTTAAAACTCTAGAACTATCAGCATTCATGTTACTATATCAATGTCTTAGACTAGTGTGACATTTAAAACTCTAGAACTATCAGCATTCATGTTACTATATCAATGTCTTAGTCTAGTGTGTGTGACATTTAAAACTCTAGAACTATCAGCATTCATGTTACTATATCAATGTCTTAGTCTAGTGTGTATGACATTTAAAACTCTAGAACTATCAGCATTCATGTTACTATATCAATGTCTTAGTCTAGTGTGTATGACATTTAAAACTCTAGAACTATCAGCATTCATGTTACTATATCAATGTCTTAGTCTAGTGTGACATTTAAAACTCTAGAACTATCAGCATTCAGGTTACTATATCAATGTCTTAGTCTAGTATGACATTTAAAACTCTAGAACTATCAGCATTCATGTTACTATATCAATGTCTTAGTCTAGTGTGACATTTAAAACTCTAGAACTATCAGCATTCAGGTTACTATATCAATGTCTTAGTCTAGTGTGACATTTAAAACTCTAGAACTATCAGCATTCATGTTACTATATCAATGTCTTAGTCTAGTGTGACATTTAAAACTCTAGAACTATCAGCATTTATGTTACTATATCAATGTCTTAGTCTAGTGTGTGTGACATTTAAAACTCTAGAACTATCAGCATTCATGTTACTATATCAATGTCTTAGTCTAGTGTGTATGACATTTAAAACTCTAGAACTATCAGCATTCAGGTTACTATATCAATGTCTTAGTCTAGTGTGACATTTAAAACTCTAGAACTATCAGCATTCAGGTTACTATATCAATGTCGTAGTCTAGTATGACATTTAAAACTCTAGAACTATCAGCATTCATGTTACTATATCAATGTCTTAGTCTAGTGTGACATTTAAAACTCTAGAACTATCAGCATTCAGGTTACTATATCAATGTCTTAGTCTAGTGTGACATTTAAAACTCTAGAACTATCAGCATTCATGTTACTATATCAATGTCTTAGACTAGTGTGACATTTAAAACTCTAGAACTATCAGCATTCATGTTACTATATCAATGTCTTAGTCTAGTGTGTGTGACATTTAAAACTCTAGAACTATCAGCATTCATGTTACTATATCAATGTCGTAGTCTAGTGTGACATTTAAAACTCTAGAACTATCAGCATTCAGGTTACTATATCAATGTCTTAGTCTAGTATGACATTTAAAACTCTAGAACTATCAGCATTCATGTTACTATATCAATGTCTTAGTCTAGTGTGACATTTAAAACTCTAGAACTATCAGCATTCAGGTTACTATATCAATGTCTTAGTCTAGTGTGACATTTAAAACTCTAGAACTATCAGCATTCATGTTACTATATCAATGTCTTAGTCTAGTGTGACATTTAAAACTCTAGAACTATCAGCATTCATGTTACTATATCAATGTCTTAGTCTAGTGTGACATTTAAAACTCTAGAACTATCAGCATTCATGTTACTATTTCAATGTCTTAGTCTAGTGTGTATGACATTTAAAACTCTAGAACTATCAGCATTCATGTTACGATATCAATGTCTTAGTCTAGTGTGTATGACATTTAAAACTCTAGAACTATCAGCATTCATGTTACTATATCAATGTCTTAGTCTAGTGTGACATTTAAAACTCTAGAACTATCAGCATTCATGTTACTATATCAATGTCTTAGTCTAGCGTGTATGACATTTAAAACTCTAGAACTATCAGCATTCAGGTTACTATATCAATGTCTTAGTCTAGTGTGACATTTAAAACTCTAGAACTATCAGCATTCATGTTACTATATCAATGTCTTAGTCTAGTGTGTATGACATTTAAAACTCTAGAACTATCAGCATTCAGATTACTATATCAATGTCTTAGTCTAGTGTGACATTTAAAACTCTAGAACTATCAACATTCAGGTTACTATATCAATGTCTTAGTCTAGTGTGACATTTAAAACTCTAGAACTATCAGCATTCATGTTACTATATCAATGTCTTAGTCTAGTATGACATTAAAACTCTAGAACTATCAGCATTCATGTTACTATATCAATGTCTTAGTCTAGTGTGACATTTAAAACTCTAGAACTATCATCATTCATGTTACTATATCAATGTCTTAGTTTAGTGTGACATTTAAAACTCTAGAACTATCAGCATTCAGGTTACTATATCAATGTCTTAGTCTAGTGTGACATTTAAAACTGTAGAACTATCAGCATTCATGTTACTATATCAATGTCTTAGTCTAGTGTGTATGACATTTAAAACTCTAGAACTATCAGCATTCATGTTACTATATCAATGTCTTAGTCTAGTGTGACATTTAAAACTCTAGAACTATCAGCATTCAGGTTACTATATCAATGTCTTAGTCTAGTGTGACATTTAAAACTCTAGAACTATCAGCATTCAGGTTACTATATCAATGTCTTAGTCTAGTATGACATTTAAAACTCTAGAACTATCAGCATTCATGTTACTATATCAATGTCTTAGTCTAGTGTGACATTTAAAACTCTAGAACTATCAGCATTCAGGTTACTATATCAATGTCTTAGTCTAGTGTGACATTTAAAACTCTAGAACTATCAGCATTCATGTTACTATATCAATGTCTTAGTCTAGTGTGACATTTCAAACTCTAGAACTATCAGCATTTATGTTACTATATCAATGTCTTAGTCTAGTGTGTGTGACATTTAAAACTCTAGAACTATCAGCATTCATGTTACTATATCAATGTCTTAGTCTAGTGTGTATGACATTTAAAACTCTAGAACTATCAGCATTCATGTTACTATATCAATGTCTTAGTCTAGTGTGACATTTAAAACTCTAGAACTATCAGCATTCATGTTACTATATCAATGTCTTAGTCTAGTGTGACATTTAAAACTCTAGAACTATCAGCATTCATGTTACTATATCAATGTCTTAGACTAGTGTGACATTTAAAACTCTAGAACTATCAGCATTCATGTTACTATATCAATGTCTTAGTCTAGTGTGTGTGACATTTAAAACTCTAGAACTATCAGCATTCATGTTACTATATCAATGTCTTAGTCTAGTGTGTATGACATTTAAAACTCTAGAACTATCAGCATTCATGTTACTATATCAATGTCTTAGTCTAGTGTGTATGACATTTAAAACTCTAGAACTATCAGCATTCATGTTACTATATCAATGTCTTAGTCTAGTGTGACATTTAAAACTCTAGAACTATCAGCATTCAGGTTACTATATCAATGTCTTAGTCTAGTATGACATTTAAAACTCTAGAACTATCAGCATTCATGTTACTATATCAATGTCTTAGTCTAGTGTGACATTTAAAACTCTAGAACTATCAGCATTCAGGTTACTATATCAATGTCTTAGTCTAGTGTGACATTTAAAACTCTAGAACTATCAGCATTCATGTTACTATATCAATGTCTTAGTCTAGTGTGACATTTAAAACTCTAGAACTATCAGCATTTATGTTACTATATCAATGTCTTAGTCTAGTGTGTGTGACATTTAAAACTCTAGAACTATCAGCATTCATGTTACTATATCAATGTCTTAGTCTAGTGTGTATGACATTTAAAACTCTAGAACTATCAGCATTCAGGTTACTATATCAATGTCTTAGTCTAGTGTGACATTTAAAACTCTAGAACTATCAGCATTCAGGTTACTATATCAATGTCGTAGTCTAGTATGACATTTAAAACTCTAGAACTATCAGCATTCATGTTACTATATCAATGTCTTAGTCTAGTGTGACATTTAAAACTCTAGAACTATCAGCATTCAGGTTACTATATCAATGTCTTAGTCTAGTGTGACATTTAAAACTCTAGAACTATCAGCATTCATGTTACTATATCAATGTCTTAGACTAGTGTGACATTTAAAACTCTAGAACTATCAGCATTCATGTTACTATATCAATGTCTTAGTCTAGTGTGTGTGACATTTAAAACTCTAGAACTATCAGCATTCATGTTACTATATCAATGTCTTAGTCTAGTGTGTATGACATTTAAAACTCTAGAACTATCAGCATTCATGTTACTATATCAATGTCTTAGTCTAGTGTGTGTGACATTTAAAACTCTAGAACTACCAGCATTCATGTTACTATATCAATGTCTTAGTCTAGTGTGACATTTAAAACTCTAGAACTATCAGCATTCATGTTACTATATCAATGTCTTAGTCTAGTGTGTGTGACATTTAAAACTCTAGAACTATCAGCATTCATGTTACTATATCAATGTCTTAGTCTAGTGTGACATTTAAAACTCTAGAACTATCAGCATTCAGGTTACTATATCAATGTCTTAGTCTAGTATGACATTTAAAACTCTAGAACTATCAGCATTCATGTTACTATATCAATGTCTTAGTCTAGTGTGACATTTAAAACTCTAGAACTATCAGCATTCAGGTTACTATATCAATGTCTTAGTCTAGTGTGACATTTAAAACTCTAGAACTATCAGCATTCATGTTACTATATCAATGTATTAGTCTATTGTGACATTTAAAACTCTAGAACTATCAGCATTCATGTTACTATATCAATGTCTTAGTCTAGTGTGACATTTAAAACTCTAGAACTATCAGCATTCATGTTACTATATCAATGTCTTAGTCTAGTGTGTATGACATTTAAAACTCTAGAACTATCAGCATTCATGTTACTATATCAATGTCTTAGTCTAGTGTGACATTTAAAACTCTAGAACTATCAGCATTCAGGTTACTATATCAATGACTTAGTCTAGTGTGACATTTAAAACTCTAGAACTATCAGCATTCATGTTACTATATCAATGTCTTAGTCTAGTGTGTGTGACATTTAAAACTCTAGAACTATCAGCATGCAGGTTACTATATCAATGTCTTAGTCTAGTGTGTATGACATTTAAAACTCTAGAACTATCAGCATTCATGTTACTATATCAATGTCTTTGTCTAGTGTGTGTGACATTTAAAACTCTAGAACTATCAGCATTCATGTTACTATATCAATGTCTTAATCTAGTGTGTGTGACATTTAAAACTCTAGAACTATCAGCATGCAGGTTACTATATCAATGTCTTAGTCTAGTGTGACATTTAAAACTCTAGAACTATCAGCATTCAGGTTACTATATCAATGTCTTAGTCTAGTGTGACATTTGAAACTCTAGAACTATCAGCATTCAGGTTACTATATCAATGTCTTAGTCTAGTGTGACATTTAAAACTCTAGAACTATCAGCATTCAGGTTACTATATCAATGACTTAGTCTAGTATGACATTTAAAACTCTAGAACTATCAGCATTCAGGTTACTATATCAATGACGTAGTCTAGTATGACATTTAAAACTCTAGAACTATCAGCATTCATGTTACTATATCAATGTCTTAGTCTAGTATGACATTTAAAACTCTAGAACTATCAGCATTCAGGTTACTATATCAATGACTTAGTCTAGTATGACATTTAAAACTCTAGAACTATCAGCATTCATGTTACTATATCAATGTCTTAGTCTAGTGTGACATTTAAAACTCTAGAACTATCAGCATTCAGGTTACTATATCAATGACTTAGTCTAGTGTGACATTTAAAACTCTAGAACTATCAGCATTCAGGTTACTATATCAATGACTTAGTCTAGTATGACATTTAAAACTCTAGAACTATCAGCATTCATGTTACTATATCAATGTCTTAGTCTAGTATGACATTTAAAACTCTAGAACTATCAGCATTCATGTTACTATATCAATGTCTTAGTCTAGTATGACATTTAAAACTCTAGAACTATCAGCATTCAGGTTACTATATCAATGACTTAGTCTAGTATGACATTTAAAACTCTAGAACTATCAGCATTCATGTTACTATATCAATGTCTTAGTCTAGTGTGACATTTAAAACTCTAGAACTATCAGCATTCAGGTTACTATATCAATGACTTAGTCTAGTGTGACATTTAAAACTCTAGAACTATCAGCATTCAGGTTACTATATCAATGACTTAGTCTAGTGTGACATTTAAAACTCTAGAACTATCAGCATTCAGGTTACTATATCAATGTCTTAGTCTAGTGTGACATTTAAAACTCTAGAACTATCAGCATTCAGGTTACTATATCAATGACTTAGTCTAGTGTGACATTTGAAACTCTAGAACTATCAGCATTCAGGTTACTATATCAATGACTTAGTCTAGTGTGACATTTAAAACTCTAGAACTATCAGCATTCATGTTACTATATCAATGTCTTAGTCTAGTGTGTGTGACATTTAAAACTCTAGAACTATCAGCATTCATGTTACTATATCAATGTCTTAGTCTAGTGTGTATGACATTTAAAACTCTAGAACTATCAGCATTCAGGTTACTATATCAATGTCTTAGTCTAGTGTGACATTTAAAACTCTAGAACTATCAGCATTCAGGTTACTATATCAATGTCGTAGTCTAGTATGACATTTAAAACTCTAGAACTATCAGCATTCATGTTACTATATCAATGTCTTAGTCTAGTGTGACATTTAAAACTCTAGAACTATCAGCATTCAGGTTACTATATCAATGTCTTAGTCTAGTGTGACATTTAAAACTCTAGAACTATCAGCATTCATGTTACTATATCAATGTCTTAGACTAGTGTGACATTTAAAACTCTAGAACTATCAGCATTCATGTTACTATATCAATGTCTTAGTCTAGTGTGTGTGACATTTAAAACTCTAGAACTATCAGCATTCATGTTACTATATCAATGTCTTAGTCTAGTGTGTATGACATTTAAAACTCTAGAACTATCAGCATTCATGTTACTATATCAATGTCTTAGTCTAGTGTGTGTGACATTTAAAACTCTAGAACTACCAGCATTCATGTTACTATATCAATGTCTTAGTCTAGTGTGACATTTAAAACTCTAGAACTATCAGCATTCATGTTACTATATCAATGTCTTAGTCTAGTGTGTGTGACATTTAAAACTCTAGAACTATCAGCATTCATGTTACTATATCAATGTCTTAGTCTAGTGTGACATTTAAAACTCTAGAACTATCAGCATTCAGGTTACTATATCAATGTCTTAGTCTAGTATGACATTTAAAACTCTAGAACTATCAGCATTCATGTTACTATATCAATGTCTTAGTCTAGTGTGACATTTAAAACTCTAGAACTATCAGCATTCAGGTTACTATATCAATGTCTTAGTCTAGTGTGACATTTAAAACTCTAGAACTATCAGCATTCATGTTACTATATCAATGTATTAGTCTATTGTGACATTTAAAACTCTAGAACTATCAGCATTCATGTTACTATATCAATGTCTTAGTCTAGTGTGACATTTAAAACTCTAGAACTATCAGCATTCATGTTACTATATCAATGTCTTAGTCTAGTGTGTATGACATTTAAAACTCTAGAACTATCAGCATTCATGTTACTATATCAATGTCTTAGTCTAGTGTGACATTTAAAACTCTAGAACTATCAGCATTCAGGTTACTATATCAATGACTTAGTCTAGTGTGACATTTAAAACTCTAGAACTATCAGCATTCATGTTATTATATCAATGTCTTAGTCTAGTGTGTGTGACATTTAAAACTCTAGAACTATCAGCATGCAGGTTACTATATCAATGTCTTAGTCTAGTGTGTATGACATTTAAAACTCTAGAACTATCAGCATTCATGTTACTATATCAATGTCTTAGTCTAGTGTGTGTGACATTTAAAACTCTAGAACTATCAGCATTCATGTTACTATATCAATGTCTTAATCTAGTGTGTGTGACATTTAAAACTCTAGAACTATCAGCATGCAGGTTACTATATCAATGTCTTAGTCTAGTGTGACATTTAAAACTCTAGAACTATCAGCATTCAGGTTACTATATCAATGTCTTAGTCTAGTGTGACATTTGAAACTCTAGAACTATCAGCATTCAGGTTACTATATCAATGTCTTAGTCTAGTGTGACATTTAAAACTCTAGAACTATCAGCATTCAGGTTACTATATCAATGACTTAGTCTAGTATGACATTTAAAACTCTAGAACTATCAGCATTCAGGTTACTATATCAATGACGTAGTCTAGTATGACATTTAAAACTCTAGAACTATCAGCATTCATGTTACTATATCAATGTCTTAGTCTAGTATGACATTTAAAACTCTAGAACTATCAGCATTCAGGTTACTATATCAATGACTTAGTCTAGTATGACATTTAAAACTCTAGAACTATCAGCATTCATGTTACTATATCAATGTCTTAGTCTAGTGTGACATTTAAAACTCTAGAACTATCAGCATTCAGGTTACTATATCAATGACTTAGTCTAGTGTGACATTTAAAACTCTAGAACTATCAGCATTCAGGTTACTATATCAATGACTTAGTCTAGTATGACATTTAAAACTCTAGAACTATCAGCATTCATGTTACTATATCAATGTCTTAGTCTAGTATGACATTTAAAACTCTAGAACTATCAGCATTCATGTTACTATATCAATGTCTTAGTCTAGTATGACATTTAAAACTCTAGAACTATCAGCATTCAGGTTACTATATCAATGACTTAGTCTAGTATGACATTTAAAACTCTAGAACTATCAGCATTCATGTTACTATATCAATGTCTTAGTCTAGTGTGACATTTAAAACTCTAGAACTATCAGCATTCAGGTTACTATATCAATGACTTAGTCTAGTGTGACATTTAAAACTCTAGAACTATCAGCATTCAGGTTACTATATCAATGACTTAGTCTAGTGTGACATTTAAAACTCTAGAACTATCAGCATTCAGGTTACTATATCAATGTCTTAGTCTAGTGTGACATTTAAAACTCTAGAACTATCAGCATTCAGGTTACTATATCAATGACTTAGTCTAGTGTGACATTTGAAACTCTAGAACTATCAGCATTCAGGTTACTATATCAATGACTTAGTCTAGTGTGACATTTAAAACTCTAGAACTATCAGCATTCATGTTACTATATCAATGTCTTAGTCTAGTGTGTGTGACATTTAAAACTCTAGAACTATCAGCATTCAGGTTACTATATCAATGACTTAGTCTAGTGTGACATTTGAAACTCTAGAACTATCAGCATTCAGGTTACTATATCAATGACTTAGTCTAGTGTGACATTTAAAACTCTAGAACTATCAGCATTCAGGTTACTATATCAATGACTTAGTCTAGTGTGACATTTAAAACTCTAGAACTATCAGCATTCATGTTACTATATCAATGTCTTAGTCTAGTGTGACATTTAAAACTCTAGAACTATCAGCATTCAGGTTACTATATCAATGTCTTAGTCTAGTGTGACATTTAAAACTCTAGAACTATCAGCATTCATGTTACTATATCAATGTCTTAGACTAGTGTGACATTTAAAACTCTAGAACTATCAGCATTCATGTTACTATATCAATGTCTTAGTCTAGTGTGTGTGACATTTAAAACTCTAGAACTATCAGCATTCATGTTACTATATCAATGTCTTAGTCTAGTGTGTATGACATTTAAAACTCTAGAACTATCAGCATTCATGTTACTATATCAATGTCTTAGTCTAGTGTGTGTGACATTTAAAACTCTAGAACTACCAGCATTCATGTTACTATATCAATGTCTTAGTCTAGTGTGACATTTAAAACTCTAGAACTATCAGCATTCATGTTACTATATCAATGTCTTAGTCTAGTGTGTGTGACATTTAAAACTCTAGAACTATCAGCATTCATGTTACTATATCAATGTCTTAGTCTAGTGTGACATTTAAAACTCTAGAACTATCAGCATTCAGGTTACTATATCAATGTCTTAGTCTAGTATGACATTTAAAACTCTAGAACTATCAGCATTCATGTTACTATATCAATGTCTTAGTCTAGTGTGACATTTAAAACTCTAGAACTATCAGCATTCAGGTTACTATATCAATGTCTTAGTCTAGTGTGACATTTAAAACTCTAGAACTATCAGCATTCATGTTACTATATCAATGTATTAGTCTATTGTGACATTTAAAACTCTAGAACTATCAGCATTCATGTTACTATATCAATGTCTTAGTCTAGTGTGACATTTAAAACTCTAGAACTATCAGCATTCATGTTACTATATCAATGTCTTAGTCTAGTGTGTATGACATTTAAAACTCTAGAACTATCAGCATTCATGTTACTATATCAATGTCTTAGTCTAGTGTGACATTTAAAACTCTAGAACTATCAGCATTCAGGTTACTATATCAATGACTTAGTCTAGTGTGACATTTAAAACTCTAGAACTATCAGCATTCATGTTATTATATCAATGTCTTAGTCTAGTGTGTGTGACATTTAAAACTCTAGAACTATCAGCATGCAGGTTACTATATCAATGTCTTAGTCTAGTGTGTATGACATTTAAAACTCTAGAACTATCAGCATTCATGTTACTATATCAATGTCTTAGTCTAGTGTGTGTGACATTTAAAACTCTAGAACTATCAGCATTCATGTTACTATATCAATGTCTTAATCTAGTGTGTGTGACATTTAAAACTCTAGAACTATCAGCATGCAGGTTACTATATCAATGTCTTAGTCTAGTGTGACATTTAAAACTCTAGAACTATCAGCATTCAGGTTACTATATCAATGTCTTAGTCTAGTGTGACATTTGAAACTCTAGAACTATCAGCATTCAGGTTACTATATCAATGTCTTAGTCTAGTGTGACATTTAAAACTCTAGAACTATCAGCATTCAGGTTACTATATCAATGACTTAGTCTAGTATGACATTTAAAACTCTAGAACTATCAGCATTCAGGTTACTATATCAATGACGTAGTCTAGTATGACATTTAAAACTCTAGAACTATCAGCATTCATGTTACTATATCAATGTCTTAGTCTAGTATGACATTTAAAACTCTAGAACTATCAGCATTCAGGTTACTATATCAATGACTTAGTCTAGTATGACATTTAAAACTCTAGAACTATCAGCATTCATGTTACTATATCAATGTCTTAGTCTAGTGTGACATTTAAAACTCTAGAACTATCAGCATTCAGGTTACTATATCAATGACTTAGTCTAGTGTGACATTTAAAACTCTAGAACTATCAGCATTCAGGTTACTATATCAATGACTTAGTCTAGTATGACATTTAAAACTCTAGAACTATCAGCATTCATGTTACTATATCAATGTCTTAGTCTAGTATGACATTTAAAACTCTAGAACTATCAGCATTCATGTTACTATATCAATGTCTTAGTCTAGTATGACATTTAAAACTCTAGAACTATCAGCATTCAGGTTACTATATCAATGACTTAGTCTAGTATGACATTTAAAACTCTAGAACTATCAGCATTCATGTTACTATATCAATGTCTTAGTCTAGTGTGACATTTAAAACTCTAGAACTATCAGCATTCAGGTTACTATATCAATGACTTAGTCTAGTGTGACATTTAAAACTCTAGAACTATCAGCATTCAGGTTACTATATCAATGACTTAGTCTAGTGTGACATTTAAAACTCTAGAACTATCAGCATTCAGGTTACTATATCAATGTCTTAGTCTAGTGTGACATTTAAAACTCTAGAACTATCAGCATTCAGGTTACTATATCAATGACTTAGTCTAGTGTGACATTTGAAACTCTAGAACTATCAGCATTCAGGTTACTATATCAATGACTTAGTCTAGTGTGACATTTAAAACTCTAGAACTATCAGCATTCATGTTACTATATCAATGTCTTAGTCTAGTGTGTGTGACATTTAAAACTCTAGAACTATCAGCATTCAGGTTACTATATCAATGAATTAGTCTAGTGTGACATTTGAAACTCTAGAACTATCAGCATTCAGGTTACTATATCAATGACTTAGTCTAGTGTGACATTTAAAACTCTAGAACTATCAGCATTCAGGTTACTATATCAATGACTTAGTCTAGTGTGACATTTAAAACTCTAGAACTATCAGCATTCAGGTTACTATATCAATGTCTTAGTCTAGTGTGACATTTAAAACTCTAGAACTATCAGCATTCAGGTTACTATATCAATGTCTTAGTCTAGTGTGACATTTAAAACTCTAGAACTATCAGCATTCAGGTTACTATATCAATGTCTTAGTCTAGTGTGACATTTAAAACTCTAGAACTATCAGCATGCAGGTTACTATATCAATGTCTTAGTCTAGTGTGACATTTAAAACTCTAGAACTATCAGCATTCAGGTTACTATATCAATGTCTTAGTCTAGTGTGACATTTGAAACTCTAGAACTATCAGCATTCAGGTTACTATATCAATGTCTTAGTCTAGTGTGACATTTAAAACTCTAGAACTATCAGCATTCAGGTTACTATATCAATGACTTAGTCTAGTATGACATTTAAAACTCTAGAACTATCAGCATTCAGGTTACTATATCAATGACGTAGTCTAGTATGACATTTAAAACTCTAGAACTATCAGCATTCATGTTACTATATCAATGTCTTAGTCTAGTATGACATTTAAAACTCTAGAACTATCAGCATTCAGGTTACTATATCAATGACTTAGTCTAGTATGACATTTAAAACTCTAGAACTATCAGCATTCATGTTACTATATCAATGTCTTAGTCTAGTGTGACATTTAAAACTCTAGAACTATCAGCATTCAGGTTACTATATCAATGACTTAGTCTAGTGTGACATTTAAAACTCTAGAACTATCAGCATTCAGGTTACTATATCAATGACTTAGTCTAGTATGACATTTAAAACTCTAGAACTATCAGCATTCATGTTACTATATCAATGTCTTAGTCTAGTATGACATTTAAAACTCTAGAACTATCAGCATTCATGTTACTATATCAATGTCTTAGTCTAGTATGACATTTAAAACTCTAGAACTATCAGCATTCAGGTTACTATATCAATGACTTAGTCTAGTATGACATTTAAAACTCTAGAACTATCAGCATTCATGTTACTATATCAATGTCTTAGTCTAGTGTGACATTTAAAACTCTAGAACTATCAGCATTCAGGTTACTATATCAATGACTTAGTCTAGTGTGACATTTAAAACTCTAGAACTATCAGCATTCAGGTTACTATATCAATGACTTAGTCTAGTGTGACATTTAAAACTCTAGAACTATCAGCATTCAGGTTACTATATCAATGTCTTAGTCTAGTGTGACATTTAAAACTCTAGAACTATCAGCATTCAGGTTACTATATCAATGACTTAGTCTAGTGTGACATTTGAAACTCTAGAACTATCAGCATTCAGGTTACTATATCAATGACTTAGTCTAGTGTGACATTTAAAACTCTAGAACTATCAGCATTCATGTTACTATATCAATGTCTTAGTCTAGTGTGTGTGACATTTAAAACTCTAGAACTATCAGCATTCAGGTTACTATATCAATGACTTAGTCTAGTGTGACATTTGAAACTCTAGAACTATCAGCATTCAGGTTACTATATCAATGACTTAGTCTAGTGTGACATTTAAAACTCTAGAACTATCAGCATTCAGGTTACTATATCAATGACTTAGTCTAGTGTGACATTTAAAACTCTAGAACTATCAGCATTCATGTTACTATATCAATGTCTTAGTCTAGTGTGACATTTAAAACTCTAGAACTATCAGCATTCAGGTTACTATATCAATGTCTTAATCTAGTGTGACATTTAAAACTCTAGAACTATCAGCATTCATGTTACTATATCAATGTCTTAGACTAGTGTGACATTTAAAACTCTAGAACTATCAGCATTCATGTTACTATATCAATGTCTTAGTCTAGTGTGTGTGACATTTAAAACTCTAGAACTATCAGCATTCATGTTACTATATCAATGTCTTAGTCTAGTGTGTATGACATTTAAAACTCTAGAACTATCAGCATTCATGTTACTATATCAATGTCTTAGTCTAGTGTGTGTGACATTTAAAACTCTAGAACTACCAGCATTCATGTTACTATATCAATGTCTTAGTCTAGTGTGACATTTAAAACTCTAGAACTATCAGCATTCATGTTACTATATCAATGTCTTAGTCTAGTGTGTGTGACATTTAAAACTCTAGAACTATCAGCATTCATGTTACTATATCAATGTCTTAGTCTAGTGTGACATTTAAAACTCTAGAACTATCAGCATTCAGGTTACTATATCAATGTCTTAGTCTAGTATGACATTTAAAACTCTAGAACTATCAGCATTCATGTTACTATATCAATGTCTTAGTCTAGTGTGACATTTAAAACTCTAGAACTATCAGCATTCAGGTTACTATATCAATGTCTTAGTCTAGTGTGACATTTAAAACTCTAGAACTATCAGCATTCATGTTACTATATCAATGTATTAGTCTATTGTGACATTTAAAACTCTAGAACTATCAGCATTCATGTTACTATATCAATGTCTTAGTCTAGTGTGACATTTAAAACTCTAGAACTATCAGCATTCATGTTACTATATCAATGTCTTAGTCTAGTGTGTATGACATTTAAAACTCTAGAACTATCAGCATTCATGTTACTATATCAATGTCTTAGTCTAGTGTGACATTTAAAACTCTAGAACTATCAGCATTCAGGTTACTATATCAATGACTTAGTCTAGTGTGACATTTAAAACTCTAGAACTATCAGCATTCATGTTATTATATCAATGTCTTAGTCTAGTGTGTGTGACATTTAAAACTCTAGAACTATCAGCATGCAGGTTACTATATCAATGTCTTAGTCTAGTGTGTATGACATTTAAAACTCTAGAACTATCAGCATTCATGTTACTATATCAATGTCTTAGTCTAGTGTGTGTGACATTTAAAACTCTAGAACTATCAGCATTCATGTTACTATATCAATGTCTTAATCTAGTGTGTGTGACATTTAAAACTCTAGAACTATCAGCATGCAGGTTACTATATCAATGTCTTAGTCTAGTGTGACATTTAAAACTCTAGAACTATCAGCATTCAGGTTACTATATCAATGTCTTAGTCTAGTGTGACATTTGAAACTCTAGAACTATCAGCATTCAGGTTACTATATCAATGTCTTAGTCTAGTGTGACATTTAAAACTCTAGAACTATCAGCATTCAGGTTACTATATCAATGACTTAGTCTAGTATGACATTTAAAACTCTAGAACTATCAGCATTCAGGTTACTATATCAATGACGTAGTCTAGTATGACATTTAAAACTCTAGAACTATCAGCATTCATGTTACTATATCAATGTCTTAGTCTAGTATGACATTTAAAACTCTAGAACTATCAGCATTCAGGTTACTATATCAATGACTTAGTCTAGTATGACATTTAAAACTCTAGAACTATCAGCATTCATGTTACTATATCAATGTCTTAGTCTAGTGTGACATTTAAAACTCTAGAACTATCAGCATTCAGGTTACTATATCAATGACTTAGTCTAGTGTGACATTTAAAACTCTAGAACTATCAGCATTCAGGTTACTATATCAATGACTTAGTCTAGTATGACATTTAAAACTCTAGAACTATCAGCATTCATGTTACTATATCAATGTCTTAGTCTAGTATGACATTTAAAACTCTAGAACTATCAGCATTCATGTTACTATATCAATGTCTTAGTCTAGTATGACATTTAAAACTCTAGAACTATCAGCATTCAGGTTACTATATCAATGACTTAGTCTAGTATGACATTTAAAACTCTAGAACTATCAGCATTCATGTTACTATATCAATGTCTTAGTCTAGTGTGACATTTAAAACTCTAGAACTATCAGCATTCAGGTTACTATATCAATGACTTAGTCTAGTGTGACATTTGAAACTCTAGAACTATCAGCATTCAGGTTACTATATCAATGACTTAGTCTAGTGTGACATTTAAAACTCTAGAACTATCAGCATTCAGGTTACTATATCAATGTCTTAGTCTAGTGTGACATTTAAAACTCTAGAACTATCAGCATTCAGGTTACTATATCAATGACTTAGTCTAGTGTGACATTTAAAACTCTAGAACTATCAGCATTCATGTTACTATATCAATGTCTTAGTCTAGTGTGTGTGACATTTAAAACTCTAGAACTATCAGCATTCAGGTTACTATATCAATGAATTAGTCTAGTGTGACATTTGAAACTCTAGAACTATCAGCATTCAGGTTACTATATCAATGACTTAGTCTAGTGTGACATTTAAAACTCTAGAACTATCAGCATTCAGGTTACTATATCAATGACTTAGTCTAGTGTGACATTTAAAACTCTAGAACTATCAGCATTCAGGTTACTATATCAATGTCTTAGTCTAGTGTGACATTTAAAACTCTAGAACTATCAGCATTCAGGTTACTATATCAATGTCTTAGTCTAGTGTGACATTTAAAACTCTAGAACTATCAGCATTCAGGTTACTATATCAATGTCTTAGTCTAGTGTGACATTTAAAACTCTAGAACTATCAGCATTCAGGTTACTATATCAATGTCTTAGTCTAGTATGACATTTAAAACTCTAGAACTATCAGCATTCATGTTACTATATCAATTACTTAGTCTAGTGTGACATTTAAAACTCTAGAACTATCAGCATTCAGGTTACTATATCAATGTCTTAGTCTAGTGTGACATTTAAAACTCTAGAACTATCAGCATTCAGGTTACTATATCAATGTCTTAGTCTAGTGTGACATTTAAAACTCTAGAACTATCAGCATTCAGGTTACTATATCAATGTCTTAGTCTAGTGTGACATTTAAAACTCTAGAACTATCAGCATTCAGGTTACTATATCAATGTCTTAGTCTAGTGTGACATTTAAAACTCTAGAACTATCAGCATTCAGGTTACTATATCAATGTCTTAGTCTAGTGTGACATTTAAAACTCTAGAACTATCAGCATTCATGTTACTATATCAATGTCTTAGTCTAGTGTGACATTTAAAACTCTAGAACTATCAGCATTCAGGTTACTATATCAATGTCTTAGTCTAGTGTGACATTTAAAACTCTAGAACTATCAGCATTCAGGTTACTATATCAATGTCTTAGTCTAGTGTGACATTTAAAACTCTAGAACTATCAGCATTCAGGTTACTATATCAATGTCTTAGTCTAGTGTGACATTTAAAACTCTAGAACTATCAGCATTCAGGTTACTATATCAATGTCTTAGTCTAGTGTGACATTTAAAACTCTAGAACTATCAGCATTCAGGTTACTATATCAATGTCTTAGTCTAGTGTGACATTTAAAACTCTAGAACTATCAGCATTCAGGTTACTATATCAATGTCTTAGTCTAGTGTGACATTTAAAACTCTAGAACTATCAGCATTCAGGTTACTATATCAATGTCTTAGTCTAGTGTGACATTTAAAACTCTAGAACTATCAGCATTCATGTTACTATATCAATGTCTTAGTCTAGTGTGACATTTAAAACTCTAGAACTATCAGCATTCAGGTTACTATATCAATGACTTAGTCTAGTGTGACATTTAAAACTCTAGAACTATCAGCATTCAGGTTACTATATCAATGACTTAGTCTAGTGTGACATTTAAAACTCTAGAACTATCAGCATTCAGGTTACTATATCAATGACTTAGTCTAGTATGACATTTAAAACTCTAGAACTATCAGCATTCAGGTTACTATATCAATGACTTAGTCTAGTATGACATTTAAAACTCTAGAACTATCAGCATTCAGGTTACTATATCAATGACTTAGTCTAGTGTGACATTTAAAACTCTAGAACTATCAGCATTCAGGTTACTATATCAATGACTTAGTCTAGTATGACATTTAAAACTCTAGAACTATCAGCATTCAGGTTACTATATCAATGACTTAGTCTAGTATGACATTTAAAACTCTAGAACTATCAGCATTCAGGTTACTATATCAATGACTTAGTCTAGTGTGACATTTAAAACTCTAGAACTATCAGCATTCATGTTACTATATCAATGACTTAGTCTAGTGTGACATTTAAAACTCTAGAACTATCAGCATTCAGGTTACTATATCAATGACTTAGTCTAGTGTGACATTTAAAACTCTAGAACTATCAGCATTCAGGTTACTATATCAATGACTTAGTCTAGTGTGACATTTAAAACTCTAGAACTATCAGCATTCAGGTTACTATATCAATGTCTTAGTCTAGTGTGACATTTAAAACTCTAGAACTATCAGCATTCATGTTACTATATCAATGACTTAGTCTAGTGTGACATTTGAAACTCTAGAACTATCAGCATTCAGGTTACTATATCAATGACTTAGTCTAGTGTGACATTTAAAACTCTAGAACTATCAGCATTCATGTTACTATATCAATGTCTTAGTCTAGTGTGACATTTAAAACTCTAGAACTATCAGCATTCAGGTTACTATATCAATGACTTAGTCTAGTGTGACATTTAAAACTCTAGAACTATCAGCATTCAGGTTACTATATCAATGACTTAGTCTAGTGTGACATTTAAAACTCTAGAACTATCAGCATTCAGGTTACTATATCAATGACTTAGTCTAGTATGACATTTAAAACTCTAGAACTATCAGCATTCAGGTTACTATATCAATGACTTAGTCTAGTATGACATTTAAAACTCTAGAACTATCAGCATTCAGGTTACTATATCAATGACTTAGTCTAGTGTGACATTTAAAACTCTAGAACTATCAGCATTCAGGTTACTATATCAATGACTTAGTCTAGTATGACATTTAAAACTCTAGAACTATCAGCATTCAGGTTACTATATCAATGACTTAGTCTAGTATGACATTTAAAACTCTAGAACTATCAGCATTCAGGTTACTATATCAATGACTTAGTCTAGTGTGACATTTAAAACTCTAGAACTATCAGCATTCAGGTTACTATATCAATGACTTAGTCTAGTGTGACATTTAAAACTCTAGAACTATCAGCATTCATGTTACTATATCAATGACTTAGTCTAGTGTGACATTTAAAACTCTAGAGCTATCAGCATTCAGGTTACTATATCAATGACTTAGTCTAGTGTGACATTTAAAACTCTAGAACTATCAGCATTCAGGTTACTATATCAATGACTTAGTCTAGTGTGACATTTAAAACTCTAGAACTATCAGCATTCAGGTTACTATATCAATGTCTTAGTCTAGTGTGACATTTAAAACTCTAGAACTATCAGCATTCAGGTTACTATTTCAATGACTTAGTCTAGTGTGACATTTAAAACTCTAGAACTATCAGCATTCAGGTTACTATGTCAATGTCTTAGTCTAGTGTGACATTTAAAACTCTAGAACTATCAGCATTCAGGTTACTATTTCAATGACTTAGTCTAGTGTGACATTTAAAACTCTAGAACTATCAGCATTCAGGTTACTATATCAATGTCTTAGTCTAGTGTGACATTTAAAACTCTAGAACTATCAGCATTCAGGTTACTATTTCAATGACTTAGTCTAGTGTGACATTTAAAACTCTAGAACTATCAGCATTCAGGTTACTATGTCAATGTCTTAGTCTAGTGTGACATTTAAAACTCTAGAACTATCAGCATTCAGGTTACTATTTCAATGACTTAGTCTAGTGTGACATTTAAAACTCTAGAACTATCAGCATTCAGGTTACTATGTCAATGTCTTAGTCTAGTGTGACATTTAAAACTCTAGAACTATCAGCATTCAGGTTACTATTTCAATGACTTAGTCTAGTGTGACATTTAAAACTCTAGAACTATCAGCATTCAGGTTACTATTTCAATGACTTAGTCTAGTGTGACATTTAAAACTCTAGAACTAAATAAGTAGTATTTAGGTGATTTCAATAAATTAACATACGTTTTAGTGACTTTTAAAAACTGCTTACTGTCGGAGCACTTCTTATTTCTGGCGTCAGATTGTCCCAAAGTTTGACTGAAGAAAGAAAACATAGTCAATGGGTTACTATATTCTGCTCGATTACGCAAACTGGTAGCGTTTTCGTTTTATTCAAAGGATAATATGCAGTAGCATAAATACGAAGGTGCAATATTATTTCGAATTTTGTAAAACATATTTAATTTTCTTCTTCTTCGAAGAGAGTGGAGTAATTCCCATCCAGTTTCGAAATAAAGCGATTCAAAACTAGAAAATGTGGGTAATCCAATGATAATTCTGGTAGACTCATACTGAATTTTTTCAACTTTATTATATTCTTGTGAGTACACTCATCCTATAATTCACAAGCATATTCTAAAAGTAGCAAAATATACGTAAAATGAATTGTTTCCAGGTTGTGTATGCTTAAAGTAAATTTAAATTTTCGTAACATTGATAGTTGACTAGACGTGCATTTCGGTATATTTTAACTTATAGTTTATAAGTATTTTATTTGATCAATGATACAAAGAGAATCAGATACAAGTTTTATCAACTTATGGAGTCTTCTCCTATATATACAATCATTATTACATTATATTGAGAATGCACAAGAAAACAAGAAAAATATAATGTTATCATATAATATAGCTGAAAATAGTAAACGATATATTTTGATGGCTCTTTTTGTTTAATGGTAACGATCGCTTTGTCAGGATATCGCAAAAATATGTATTTTCCTTTTGATCGAATTAGGATATAAAAAAACGGAGGAGGATTTTTAGGAGTCCAATTGACCGGTTTAATCCGACCACTTTTGAGGCTGTCCTAAGCAAGGCCATGTATTTCCTTCTGTCTATGTCGTGGTCATTTTTGTGTTCCATTATTTTATGTGAGAGGTGGCAGAATCGTGCCATCACTGTTATTTTATGTGAGAGGTGGCAGAATCGTGCCATCACTGTTATTTTATGTGAGAGGTGGCAGAAGCGTGCCATCACTGTTATTTTATGTGAGAGGTGGCAGAATCGTGTCATCACTGTTATTTTATGTGAGAGGTGGCAGAATCGTGCCATCACTGTTATTTTATGTGAGAGGTGGCAAAATCGTGTCATCACTGTTATTTTTTGTGAGAGGTGGCAGAATCGTGCCATCACTGTTATTTTATGTGAGAGGTGGCAGAATCGTGCCATCACTGTTATTGTATGTGAGAGGTGGCAGAATCGTTTCATCACTGTTATTTTATGTGAGAGGTGGCAGAATCGTGCCATCACTGTTATTTTATGTGAGAGGACTATTAGTCCTCAAGGGTATCATACACCCAGTAGTCAGTGTTTCTATCACTGGGTCGATACCTCTACTGGTGGATTATTAGTCCTCTAGTGTATCATACACCCAGTAGTCAGTGTTTCTATCACTGGGTCGATATCTCTACTGGTGGACTATAAGACCTCGAGGGTATCATACACCCAGTAGTCAGTGTTTTTTTCACTGGGTCGATACCTCTACTGGTGGACTATTAGTCCTCGAGGGTATCATACACCCAGTAGTCAGTGTTTCTATCACTGGGTCGATACCTCTACTGGTGGACTATTAGTCCTCGAGGATATCATACACCCAGTAGTCAGTGTTTCTATCACTGGGTCGATACCTCTACTGGTCGACTATTAGTCCTCGAGTGTATCATACACCCAGTAGTCAGTGTTTCTATCACTGGGTCGATACCTCTACTGGTGGGCTATTAGTCCTCGAGTGTATCATACACCCAGTAGTCAGTGTTTCTATCACTGGGTCGATACCTCTACTGTTGGACTATTAGTCCTCGAGGGTATCATACACCCAGTAGTCAGTGTTTCTATCACTGGGTCGATAACTCTACTGGTGGACTATTAGTCCTCGAGTGTATCATACACCCAGTAGTCAGTGTTTCTATCACTGGGTCGATACCTCTACTGGTTGACTATTAGTCCTCGAGTGTATCATACACTCAGTAGTCAGTGTTTCTATCACTGGGTCGATACCTCTACTGGTGGACTATTAGTCCTCGAGGGTATCATACACCCAGTAGTCAGGGTTTCTATCACTGTGTCCATACCTCTACTGGTGGACCATTAGTCCTCGAGGGTATCATACACCCAGTAGTCAGTGTTTCTATCACTGGGTCGATACTTCTACTGGTGGACTATTAGTCCTCGAGGGTATCATACACCCAGTAGTCAGTGTTTCTATCACTGGGTCGATACCTCTACTGGTGGACTATTAGTCCTCGAGAGTATCATACACCCAGTAGTCAGTGTTTCTATCACTTGGTCCATACCTCTACTGGTGGACTATTTGTCCTCGAGGGTATCATACACCCAGTAGTCAGTGTTTCTATCACTGGGTCGATAACTCTACTGGTGGACTATTAGTCCTCGAGTGTATCATACACCCAGTAGTCAGTGTTTCTATCACTGGGTCGATACCTCTACTACTGGAGTATTAGTCCTCGAGGGTATCATACACCCAGTAGTCAGTGTTTCTATCACTGGGTCGATACCTCTACTGGTGGACTATTAGTCCTCGAGGGTATCATACACCCAGTAGTCAGTGTTTCAATCACTGGGTCGATACCTCTACTGGTGGACTATTAGTCCTCGAGTGTATCATACACCCAGTAGTCAGTGTTTCTATCACTGGGTCGATACCTCTACTGGTGGATTATTAGTCCTCGAGTGTATCATACACCCAGTAGTCAGTGTTTCTATCACTAGGTTCATACCTCTACTGGTGGACTATTAGTCCTCGAGTGTATCATACAACCAGTAGACAGTGTTTCTATCACTGGGTCGATAACTCTACTGGTGGACTATTAGTCCTCGAGTGTATCATACACCCAGTAGTCAGTGTTTCTATCACTGGGTCGATACCTCTACTGGTGGATTATTAGTCCTCTAGTGTATCATACACCCAGTAGTCAGTGTTTCTATCACTGGGTCGATACCTCTACTGGTGGACTATAAGTCCTCGAGGGTATCATACACCCAGTAGTCAGTGTTTTTATCACTGGGTCAATATCTCTACTGGTGGACTATTAGTCCTCGAGGGTATCATACACCCAATAGTCAGTGTTTCTATCACTGGGTCGATATCTCTACTGGTGGACTATTAGTCCTGGAGGGTATCATACACCCAGTAGTCATTGTTTTTATCACTGGGTCGATACCTCTACTGGTGGACTATTAGTCCTCGAGTGTATCATACACCCAGTAGTCAGTGTTTCTATCACTGGGTCGATACCTCTACAGGTGGTCTATTAGTCCTCGAGGGTATCATACACCCAGTAGTCAGTGTTTCTATCACTGGGCCGATATTTCTACTGGTGGACTATTAGTCCTCGAGGGTATCATATACCCAGTAGTCAGTGTTTCGATCACTGGGTCGATACCTCTACTGGTGGACTATAAGTCCTCGAGGGTATCATACACCCAGTAGTCAGTGTTTCTATCACTGGGTCGATACCTCTACTGGTGGACTATTAGTCCTCGAGGGTATCATACACCCAGTAGTCAGTGTTTCTATCACTGGGTCGATACCTCTACTGGTCGACTATTAGTCCTCGAGTGTATCATACACCCAGTAGTCAGTGTTTCTATCAATGGGTCGATACCTCTACTGGTGGGCTATTAGTCCTCGAGTGTATCATACACCCAGTAGTCAGTGTTTCTATCACTGGGTCGATACCTCTACTGTTGGACTGTTAGTCCTCGAGGGTATCATACACCCAGTAGTCAGTGTTTCTATAACTGGGTCGATAACTCTACTGGTGGACTATTAGTCCTCGAGTGTATCATACACCCAGTAGTCAGTGTTTCTATCACTGGGTCGATACCTCTACTGGTTGACTATTAGTCCTCGAGTGTATCATACACCCAGTAGTCAGTGTTTCTATCACTGGGTCGATACCTCTACTGGTGGACTATTAGTCCTCGAGGGTATCATACACCCAGTAGTCAGTGTTTCTATCACTGTGTCCATACCTCTACTGGTGGACCATTAGTCCTCGAGGGTATCATACACCCAGTAGTCAGTGTTTCTATCACTGGGTCGATACTTCTACTGGTGGACTATTAGTCCTCGAGGGTATCATACACCCAGTAGTCAGTGTTTCTATCACTGGGTCGATACCTCTACAGGTGGTCTATTAGTCCTCGAGGGTATCATACACCCAGTAGTCAGTGTTTCTATCACTGGGCCGATATTTCTACTGGTGGACTATTAGTCCTCGAGGGTATCATATACCCAGTAGTCAGTGTTTCGATCACTGGGTCGATACCTCTACTGGTGGACTATAAGTCCTCGAGGGTATCATACACCCAGTAGTCAGTGTTTCTATCACTGGGTCGATACCTCTACTGGTGGACTATTAGTCCTCGAGGGTATCATACACCCAGTAGTCAGTGTTTCTATCACTGGGTCGATACCTCTACTGGTCGACTATTAGTCCTCGAGTGTATCATACACCCAGTAGTCAGTGTTTCTATCAATGGGTCGATACCTCTACTGGTGGGCTATTAGTCCTCGAGTGTATCATACACCCAGTAGTCAGTGTTTCTATCACTGGGTCGATACCTCTACTGTTGGACTGTTAGTCCTCGAGGGTATCATACACCCAGTAGTCAGTGTTTCTATAACTGGGTCGATAACTCTACTGGTGGACTATTAGTCCTCGAGTGTATCATACACCCAGTAGTCAGTGTTTCTATCACTGGGTCGATACCTCTACTGGTTGACTATTAGTCCTCGAGTGTATCATACACCCAGTAGTCAGTGTTTCTATCACTGGGTCGATACCTCTACTGGTGGACTATTAGTCCTCGAGGGTATCATACACCCAGTAGTCAGTGTTTCTATCACTGTGTCCATACCTCTACTGGTGGACCATTAGTCCTCGAGGGTATCATACACCCAGTAGTCAGTGTTTCTATCACTGGGTCGATACTTCTACTGGTGGACTATTAGTCCTCGAGGGTATCATACACCCAGTAGTCAGTGTTTCTATCACTGGGTCGATACCTCTACTGGTGGACTATTAGTCCTCGAGAGTATCATACACCCAGTAGTCAGTGTTTCTATCACTTGGTCCATACCTCTACTGGTGGACTATTTGTCCTCGAGGGTATCATACACCCAGTAGTCAGTGTTTCTATCACTGGGTCGATAACTCTACTGGTGGACTATTAGTCCTCGAGTGTATCATACACCCAGTAGTCAGTGTTTCTATCACTGGGTCGATACCTCTACTACTGGAGTATTAGTCCTCGAGGGTATCATACACCCAGTAGTCAGTGTTTCTATCACTGGGTCGATCTCTCTACTGGTGGACTATTAGTCCTCGAGGGTATCATACACCCAGTAGTCAGTGTTTCAATCACTGGGGCGATACCTCTACAGGTGGACTATTAGTCCTCGAGTGTATCATACACCCAGTAGTCAGTGTTTCTATCACTGGGTCGATACCTCTACTGGTGGATTATTAGTCCTCGAGTGTATCATACACCCAGTAGTCAGTGTTTCTATCACTAGGTTCATACCTCTACTGGTGGACTATTAGTCCTCGAGGGTATCATACACCCAATAGTCAGTGTTTCTATCACTGGGTCGATATCTCTACTGGTGGACTATTAGTCCTGGAGGGTATCATACACCCAGTAGTCATTGTTTTTATCACTGGGTCGATACCTCTACTGGTGGACTATTAGTCCTCGAGTGTATCATACACCCAGTAGTCAGTGTTTCTATCACTGGGTCGATACCTCTACAGGTGGTCTATTAGTCCTCGAGGGTATCATACACCCAGTAGTCAGTGTTTCTATCACTGGGCCGATATTTCTACTGGTGGACTATTAGTCCTCGAGGGTATCATATACCCAGTAGTCAGTGTTTCGATCACTGGGTCGATACCTCTACTGGTGGACTATAAGTCCTCGAGGGTATCATACACCTAGTAGTCAGTGTTTCTATCACTGGGTCGATACCTCTACTGGTGGACTATTAGTCCTCGAGGGTATCATACACCCAGTAGTCAGTGTTTCTATCACTGGGTCGATACCTCTACTGGTCGACTATTAGTCCTCGAGTGTATCATACACCCAGTAGTCAGTGTTTCTATCAATGGGTCGATACCTCTACTGGTGGGCTATTAGTCCTCGAGTGTATCATACACCCAGTAGTCAGTGTTTCTATCACTGGGTCGATACCTCTACTGTTGGACTATTAGTCCTCGAGGGTATCATACACCCAGTAGTCAGTGTTTCTATAACTGGGTCGATAACTCTACTGGTGGACTATTAGTCCTCGAGTGTATCATACACCCAGTAGTCAGTGTTTCTATCACTGGGTCGATACCTCTACTGGTTGACTATTAGTCCTCGAGTGTATCATACACCCAGTAGTCAGTGTTTCTATCACTGGGTCGATACCTCTACTGGTGGACTATTAGTCCTCGAGGGTATCATACACCCAGTAGTCAGTGTTTCTATCACTGTGTCCATACCTCTACTGGTGGACCATTAGTCCTCGAGGGTATCATACACCCAGTAGTCAGTGTTTCTATCACTGGGTCGATACTTCTACTGGTGGACTATTAGTCCTCGAGGGTATCATACACCCAGTAGTCAGTGTTTCTATCACTGGGTCGATACCTCTACTGGTGGACTATTAGTCCTCGAGAGTATCATACACCCAGTAGTCAGTGTTTCTATCACTTGGTCCATACCTCTACTGGTGGACTATTTGTCCTCGAGGGTATCATACACCCAGTAGTCAGTGTTTCTATCACTGGGTCGATAACTCTACTGGTGGACTATTAGTCCTCGAGTGTATCATACACCCAGTAGTCAGTGTTTCTATCACTGGGTCGATACCTCTACTACTGGAGTATTAGTCCTCGAGGGTATCATACACCCAGTAGTCAGTGTTTCTATCACTGGGTCGATCTCTCTACTGGTGGACTATTAGTCCTCGAGGGTATCATACACCCAGTAGTCAGTGTTTCAATCACTGGGGCGATACCTCTACAGGTGGACTATTAGTCCTCGAGTGTATCATACACCCAGTAGTCAGTGTTTCTATCACTGGGTCGATACCTCTACTGGTGGATTATTAGTCCTCGAGTGTATCATACACCCAGTAGTCAGTGTTTCTATCACTAGGTTCATACCTCTACTGGTGGACTATTAGTCCTCGAGTGTATCATACAACCAGTAGACAGTGTTTCTATCACTGGGTCGATAACTCTACTGGTGGACTATTAGTCCTCGAGTGTATCATACACCCAGTAGTCAGTGTTTCTATCACTGGGTCGATACCTCTACTGGTGGATTATTAGTCCTCTAGTGTATCATACACCCAGTAGTCAGTGTTTCTATCACTGGGTCGATACCTCTACTGGTGGACTATAAGTCCTCGAGGGTATCATACACCCAGTAGTCAGTGTTTTTATCACTGGGTCAATACCTCTACTGGTGGACTATTAGTCCTCGAGGGTATCATACACCCAATAGTCAGTGTTTCTATCACTGGGTCGATATCTCTACTGGTGGACTATTAGTCCTCGAGGGTATCATATACCCAGTAGTCATTGTTTTTATCACTGGGTCGATACCTCTACAGGTGGACTATTAGTCCTCGAGTGTATCATACACCCAGTAGTTAGTGTTTCTATCACTGGGTTGATACCTCTACTGGTGGTCTATTAGTCCTCGAGGGTATCATACACCCAGTAGTCAGTGTTTCTATCACTGGGTCGATATTTCTACTGGTGGACTATTAGTCCTCGAGGGTATCATATACCCAGTAGTCAGTGTTTCGATCACTGGGTCGATACCTCTACTGGTGGACTATAAGTCCTCGAGGGTATCATACACCCAGTAGTCAGTGTTTCTATCACTGGGTCGATACCTCTACTGGTGGACTATTAGTCCTCGAGGGTATCATACACCCAGTAGTCAGTGTTTCTATCACTGGGTCGATACCTCTACTGGTGGACTATTAGTCCTCGAGGGTATCATACACCCAGTAGTCAGTGTTTCTATCACTGGTTCGATACCTCTACTGGTGGTCTATTAGTCCTCGAGGGTATCATACACCCAGTAGTCAGTGTTTCTATCACTGGGTCGATACCTCTACTGGTGGACTATTAGTCCTCGAGTGTATCATACACCCAGTAGTCAGTGTTTCTAACACTGGGTCGATACATCTACTGGTGGACTATTAGTCCTCGAGTGTATCATACACCCAGTAGTCAGTGTTTCTATCACTGGGTCGATACCTCTACTGGTGGATTATTAGTCCTCGAGTGTATCATACACCCAGTAGTCAGTGTTTCTATCACTAGGTTCATACCTCTACTGGTGGACTATTAGTCCTCGAGGGTATCATACACCCAATAGTCAGTGTTTCTATCACTGGGTCGATATCTCTACTGGTGGACTATTAGTCCTGGAGGGTATCATACACCCAGTAGTCATTGTTTTTATCACTGGGTCGATACCTCTACTGGTGGACTATTAGTCCTCGAGTGTATCATACACCCATTAGTCAGTGTTTCTATCACTGGGTCGATACCTCTACAGGTGGTCTATTAGTCCTCGAGGGTATCATACACCCAGTAGTCAGTGTTTCTATCACTGGGCCGATATTTCTACTGGTGGACTATTAGTCCTCGAGGGTATCATATACCCAGTAGTCAGTGTTTCGATCACTGGGTCGATACCTCTACTGGTGGACTATAAGTCCTCGAGGGTATCATACACCCAGTAGTCAGTGTTTCTATCACTGGGTCGATACCTCTACTGGTGGACTATTAGTCCTCGAGGGTATCATACACCCAGTAGTCAGTGTTTCTATCACTGGGTCGATACCTCTACTGGTCGACTATTAGTCCTCGAGTGTATCATACACCCAGTAGTCAGTGTTTCTATCAATGGGTCGATACCTCTACTGGTGGGCTATTAGTCCTCGAGTGTATCATACACCCAGTAGTCAGTGTTTCTATCACTGGGTCGATACCTCTACTGTTGGACTATTAGTCCTCGAGGGTATCATACACCCAGTAGTCAGTGTTTCTATAACTGGGTCGATAACTCTACTGGTGGACTATTAGTCCTCGAGTGTATCATACACCCAGTAGTCAGTGTTTCTATCACTGGGTCGATACCTCTACTGGTTGACTATTAGTCCTCGAGTGTATCATACACCCAGTAGTCAGTGTTTCTATCACTGGGTCGATACCTCTACTGGTGGACTATTAGTCCTCGAGGGTATCATACACCCAGTAGTCAGTGTTTCTATCACTGTGTCCATACCTCTACTGGTGGACCATTAGTCCTCGAGGGTATCATACACCCAGTAGTCAGTGTTTCTATCACTGGGTCGATACTTCTACTGGTGGACTATTAGTCCTCGAGGGTATCATACACCCAGTAGTCAGTGTTTCTATCACTGGGTCGATACCTCTACAGGTGGTCTATTAGTCCTCGAGGGTATCATACACCCAGTAGTCAGTGTTTCTATCACTGGGCCGATATTTCTACTGGTGGACTATTAGTCCTCGAGGGTATCATATACCCAGTAGTCAGTGTTTCGATCACTGGGTCGATACCTCTACTGGTGGACTATAAGTCCTCGAGGGTATCATACACCCAGTAGTCAGTGTTTCTATCACTGGGTCGATACCTCTACTGGTGGACTATTAGTCCTCGAGGGTATCATACACCCAGTAGTCAGTGTTTCTATCACTGGGTCGATACCTCTACTGGTCGACTATTAGTCCTCGAGTGTATCATACACCCAGTAGTCAGTGTTTCTATCAATGGGTCGATACCTCTACTGGTGGGCTATTAGTCCTCGAGTGTATCATACACCCAGTAGTCAGTGTTTCTATCACTGGGTCGATACCTCTACTGTTGGACTGTTAGTCCTCGAGGGTATCATACACCCAGTAGTCAGTGTTTCTATAACTGGGTCGATAACTCTACTGGTGGACTATTAGTCCTCGAGTGTATCATACACCCAGTAGTCAGTGTTTCTATCACTGGGTCGATACCTCTACTGGTTGACTATTAGTCCTCGAGTGTATCATACACCCAGTAGTCAGTGTTTCTATCACTGGGTCGATACCTCTACTGGTGGACTATTAGTCCTCGAGGGTATCATACACCCAGTAGTCAGTGTTTCTATCACTGTGTCCATACCTCTACTGGTGGACCATTAGTCCTCGAGGGTATCATACACCCAGTAGTCAGTGTTTCTATCACTGGGTCGATACTTCTACTGGTGGACTATTAGTCCTCGAGGGTATCATACACCCAGTAGTCAGTGTTTCTATCACTGGGTCGATACCTCTACTGGTGGACTATTAGTCCTCGAGAGTATCATACACCCAGTAGTCAGTGTTTCTATCACTTGGTCCATACCTCTACTGGTGGACTATTTGTCCTCGAGGGTATCATACACCCAGTAGTCAGTGTTTCTATCACTGGGTCGATAACTCTACTGGTGGACTATTAGTCCTCGAGTGTATCATACACCCAGTAGTCAGTGTTTCTATCACTGGGTCGATACCTCTACTACTGGAGTATTAGTCCTCGAGGGTATCATACACCCAGTAGTCAGTGTTTCTATCACTGGGTCGATCTCTCTACTGGTGGACTATTAGTCCTCGAGGGTATCATACACCCAGTAGTCAGTGTTTCAATCACTGGGGCGATACCTCTACAGGTGGACTATTAGTCCTCGAGTGTATCATACACCCAGTAGTCAGTGTTTCTATCACTGGGTCGATACCTCTACTGGTGGATTATTAGTCCTCGAGTGTATCATACACCCAGTAGTCAGTGTTTCTATCACTAGGTTCATACCTCTACTGGTGGACTATTAGTCCTCGAGGGTATCATACACCCAATAGTCAGTGTTTCTATCACTGGGTCGATATCTCTACTGGTGGACTATTAGTCCTGGAGGGTATCATACACCCAGTAGTCATTGTTTTTATCACTGGGTCGATACCTCTACTGGTGGACTATTAGTCCTCGAGTGTATCATACACCCAGTAGTCAGTGTTTCTATCACTGGGTCGATACCTCTACAGGTGGTCTATTAGTCCTCGAGGGTATCATACACCCAGTAGTCAGTGTTTCTATCACTGGGCCGATATTTCTACTGGTGGACTATTAGTCCTCGAGGGTATCATATACCCAGTAGTCAGTGTTTCGATCACTGGGTCGATACCTCTACTGGTGGACTATAAGTCCTCGAGGGTATCATACACCTAGTAGTCAGTGTTTCTATCACTGGGTCGATACCTCTACTGGTGGACTATTAGTCCTCGAGGGTATCATACACCCAGTAGTCAGTGTTTCTATCACTGGGTCGATACCTCTACTGGTCGACTATTAGTCCTCGAGTGTATCATACACCCAGTAGTCAGTGTTTCTATCAATGGGTCGATACCTCTACTGGTGGGCTATTAGTCCTCGAGTGTATCATACACCCAGTAGTCAGTGTTTCTATCACTGGGTCGATACCTCTACTGTTGGACTATTAGTCCTCGAGGGTATCATACACCCAGTAGTCAGTGTTTCTATAACTGGGTCGATAACTCTACTGGTGGACTATTAGTCCTCGAGTGTATCATACACCCAGTAGTCAGTGTTTCTATCACTGGGTCGATACCTCTACTGGTTGACTATTAGTCCTCGAGTGTATCATACACCCAGTAGTCAGTGTTTCTATCACTGGGTCGATACCTCTACTGGTGGACTATTAGTCCTCGAGGGTATCATACACCCAGTAGTCAGTGTTTCTATCACTGTGTCCATACCTCTACTGGTGGACCATTAGTCCTCGAGGGTATCATACACCCAGTAGTCAGTGTTTCTATCACTGGGTCGATACTTCTACTGGTGGACTATTAGTCCTCGAGGGTATCATACACCCAGTAGTCAGTGTTTCTATCACTGGGTCGATACCTCTACTGGTGGACTATTAGTCCTCGAGAGTATCATACACCCAGTAGTCAGTGTTTCTATCACTTGGTCCATACCTCTACTGGTGGACTATTTGTCCTCGAGGGTATCATACACCCAGTAGTCAGTGTTTCTATCACTGGGTCGATAACTCTACTGGTGGACTATTAGTCCTCGAGTGTATCATACACCCAGTAGTCAGTGTTTCTATCACTGGGTCGATACCTCTACTACTGGAGTATTAGTCCTCGAGGGTATCATACACCCAGTAGTCAGTGTTTCTATCACTGGGTCGATCTCTCTACTGGTGGACTATTAGTCCTCGAGGGTATCATACACCCAGTAGTCAGTGTTTCAATCACTGGGGCGATACCTCTACAGGTGGACTATTAGTCCTCGAGTGTATCATACACCCAGTAGTCAGTGTTTCTATCACTGGGTCGATACCTCTACTGGTGGATTATTAGTCCTCGAGTGTATCATACACCCAGTAGTCAGTGTTTCTATCACTAGGTTCATACCTCTACTGGTGGACTATTAGTCCTCGAGTGTATCATACAACCAGTAGACAGTGTTTCTATCACTGGGTCGATAACTCTACTGGTGGACTATTAGTCCTCGAGTGTATCATACACCCAGTAGTCAGTGTTTCTATCACTGGGTCGATACCTCTACTGGTGGATTATTAGTCCTCTAGTGTATCATACACCCAGTAGTCAGTGTTTCTATCACTGGGTCGATACCTCTACTGGTGGACTATAAGTCCTCGAGGGTATCATACACCCAGTAGTCAGTGTTTTTATCACTGGGTCAATACCTCTACTGGTGGACTATTAGTCCTCGAGGGTATCATACACCCAATAGTCAGTGTTTCTATCACTGGGTCGATATCTCTACTGGTGGACTATTAGTCCTCGAGGGTATCATATACCCAGTAGTCATTGTTTTTATCACTGGGTCGATACCTCTACAGGTGGACTATTAGTCCTCGAGTGTATCATACACCCAGTAGTTAGTGTTTCTATCACTGGGTTGATACCTCTACTGGTGGTCTATTAGTCCTCGAGGGTATCATACACCCAGTAGTCAGTGTTTCTATCACTGGGTCGATATTTCTACTGGTGGACTATTAGTCCTCGAGGGTATCATATACCCAGTAGTCAGTGTTTCGATCACTGGGTCGATACCTCTACTGGTGGACTATAAGTCCTCGAGGGTATCATACACCCAGTAGTCAGTGTTTCTATCACTGGGTCGATACCTCTACTGGTGGACTATTAGTCCTCGAGGGTATCATACACCCAGTAGTCAGTGTTTCTATCACTGGGTCGATACCTCTACTGGTGGACTATTAGTCCTCGAGGGTATCATACACCCAGTAGTCAGTGTTTCTATCACTGGTTCGATACCTCTACTGGTGGTCTATTAGTCCTCGAGGGTATCATACACCCAGTAGTCAGTGTTTCTATCACTGGGTCGATACCTCTACTGGTGGACTATTAGTCCTCGAGTGTATCATACACCCAGTAGTCAGTGTTTCTAACACTGGGTCGATACATCTACTGGTGGACTATTAGTCCTCGAGTGTATCATACACCCAGTAGTCAGTGTTTCTATCACTGGGTCGATACCTCTACTGGTGGATTATTAGTCCTCGAGTGTATCATACACCCAGTAGTCAGTGTTTCTATCACTAGGTTCATACCTCTACTGGTGGACTATTAGTCCTCGAGGGTATCATACACCCAATAGTCAGTGTTTCTATCACTGGGTCGATATCTCTACTGGTGGACTATTAGTCCTGGAGGGTATCATACACCCAGTAGTCATTGTTTTTATCACTGGGTCGATACCTCTACTGGTGGACTATTAGTCCTCGAGTGTATCATACACCCATTAGTCAGTGTTTCTATCACTGGGTCGATACCTCTACAGGTGGTCTATTAGTCCTCGAGGGTATCATACACCCAGTAGTCAGTGTTTCTATCACTGGGCCGATATTTCTACTGGTGGACTATTAGTCCTCGAGGGTATCATATACCCAGTAGTCAGTGTTTCGATCACTGGGTCGATACCTCTACTGGTGGACTATAAGTCCTCGAGGGTATCATACACCCAGTAGTCAGTGTTTCTATCACTGGGTCGATACCTCTACTGGTGGACTATTAGTCCTCGAGGGTATCATACACCCAGTAGTCAGTGTTTCTATCACTGGGTCGATACCTCTACTGGTCGACTATTAGTCCTCGAGTGTATCATACACCCAGTAGTCAGTGTTTCTATCAATGGGTCGATACCTCTACTGGTGGGCTATTAGTCCTCGAGTGTATCATACACCCAGTAGTCAGTGTTTCTATCACTGGGTCGATACCTCTACTGTTGGACTATTAGTCCTCGAGGGTATCATACACCCAGTAGTCAGTGTTTCTATAACTGGGTCGATAACTCTACTGGTGGACTATTAGTCCTCGAGTGTATCATACACCCAGTAGTCAGTGTTTCTATCACTGGGTCGATACCTCTACTGGTTGACTATTAGTCCTCGAGTGTATCATACACCCAGTAGTCAGTGTTTCTATCACTGGGTCGATACCTCTACTGGTGGACTATTAGTCCTCGAGGGTATCATACACCCAGTAGTCAGTGTTTCTATCACTGTGTCCATACCTCTACTGGTGGACCATTAGTCCTCGAGGGTATCATACACCCAGTAGTCAGTGTTTCTATCACTGGGTCGATACTTCTACTGGTGGACTATTAGTCCTCGAGGGTATCATACACCCAGTAGTCAGTGTTTCTATCACTGGGTCGATACCTCTACTGGTGGACTATTAGTCCTCGAGAGTATCATACACCCAGTAGTCAGTGTTTCTATCACTTGGTCCATACCTCTACTGGTGGACTATTTGTCCTCGAGGGTATCATACACCCAGTAGTCAGTGTTTCTATCACTGGGTCGATAACTCTACTGGTGGACTATTAGTCCTCGAGTGTATCATACACCCAGTAGTCAGTGTTTCTATCACTGGGTCGATACCTCTACTACTGGAGTATTAGTCCTCGAGGGTATCATACACCCAGTAGTCAGTGTTTCTATCACTGGGTCGATCTCTCTACTGGTGGACTATTAGTCCTCGAGGGTATCATACACCCAGTAGTCAGTGTTTCAATCACTGGGGCGATACCTCTACAGGTGGACTATTAGTCCTCGAGTGTATCATACACCCAGTAGTCAGTGTTTCTATCACTGGGTCGATACCTCTACTGGTGGATTATTAGTCCTCGAGTGTATCATACACCCAGTAGTCAGTGTTTCTATCACTAGGTTCATACCTCTACTGGTGGACTATTAGTCCTCGAGTGTATCATACAACCAGTAGACAGTGTTTCTATCACTGGGTCGATAACTCTACTGGTGGACTATTAGTCCTCGAGTGTATCATACACCCAGTAGTCAGTGTTTCTATCACTGGGTCGATACCTCTACTGGTGGATTATTAGTCCTCTAGTGTATCATACACCCAGTAGTCAGTGTTTCTATCACTGGGTCGATACCTCTACTGGTGGACTATAAGTCCTCGAGGGTATCATACACCCAGTAGTCAGTGTTTTTATCACTGGGTCAATACCTCTACTGGTGGACTATTAGTCCTCGAGGGTATCATACACCCAATAGTCAGTGTTTCTATCACTGGGTCGATATCTCTACTGGTGGACTATTAGTCCTCGAGGGTATCATATACCCAGTAGTCATTGTTTTTATCACTGGGTCGATACCTCTACAGTTGGACTATTAGTCCTCGAGTGTATCATACACCCAGTAGTTAGTGTTTCTATCACTGGGTTGATACCTCTACTGGTGGTCTATTAGTCCTCGAGGGTATCATGCACCCAGTAGTCAGTGTTTCTATCACTGGGTCGATATTTCTACTGGTGGACTATTAGTCCTCGAGGGTATCATATACCCAGTAGTCAGTGTTTCGATCACTGGGTCGATACCTCTACTGGTGGACTATAAGTCCTCGAGGGTATCATACACCCAGTAGTCAGTGTTTCTATCACTGGGTCGATACCTCTACTGGTGGACTATTAGTCCTCGAGGGTATCATACACCCAGTAGTCAGTGTTTCTATCACTGGGTCGATACCTCTACTGGTGGACTATTAGTCCTCGAGGGTATCATACACCCAGTAGTCAGTGTTTCTATCACTGGTTCGATACCTCTACTGGTGGTCTATTAGTCCTCGAGGGTATCATACACCCAGTAGTCAGTGTTTCTATCACTGGGTCGATACCTCTACTGGTGGACTATTAGTCCTCGAGTGTATCATACACCCAGTAGTCAGTGTTTCTAACACTGGGTCGATACATCTACTGGTGGACTATTAGTCCTCGAGTGTATCATACACCCAGTAGTCAGTGTTTCTATCACTGGGTCGATACCTCTACTGGTGGACTATTAGTCCTCGAGTGTATCATACACCCAGTAGTCAGTGTTTCTATCACTGGGTCGATACTTCTACTGGTGGACTATTAGTCCTCGAGGGTATCATACACCAAGTGGTCAGTGTTTCTATCACTAGGTCGATACCTCTACTTGTGGACTATTAGTCTTCGAGGGTATCATACACCAAGTAGTCAGTGTTTCTATCACTGGGTCGATACCTCTACTGGTGGACTATTAGTCCTCGAGAGTATCATACACTCAGTAGTCAGTGTTTCTATCACTGGGTCGATACCTCTACTGGTGGACTATTAGTCCTCGAGGGTATCATACACCCAGTAGTCAGTGTTTCTATCACTGGGTCGATACCTCTACTGGTGGTATATCAGTCCTCGAGGGTATCATACACCCAGTAGTCAGTGTTTCTATCACTGGGTCGATACCTCTACTGGTGGACTATTAGTCCTCGAGTGTATCATACACCCAGTAGTCAGTGTTTCTATCACTGGGTCGATACCTCTACTGGTGGACTATTAGTCCTCGAGTGTATCATACACCCAGTAGTCAGTGTTTCTATCACTGGGTCGATACCTCTACTGGTGGTCTATTGGTCCTCGAGGGTATCATACACCCAGTAGTCAGTGTTTCTATCACTGGGTCGATACCTCTACTGGTGGACTATTAGTCCTCGGGGGTATCATACACCCAGTAGTCAGTGTTTCGATCACTGGGTCGATACCTCTACTGGTGGACTATAAGTCCTCGAGGGTATCATACACCCAGTAGTCAGTGTTTCTATCACTGGGTCGATACCTCTACTGGTGGTCTATTAGTCCTCGAGGGTATCATACACCCAGTAGTCAGTGTTTCTATCATTGGGTCGATACCTCTACTGGTGGACTATTAGTCCTCGAGGGTATCATACACCCAATAGTCAGTGTTTCTATCACTGGGTCGATATCTCTACTGGTGGACTATTAGTCCTCGAGGGTATCATACACCCAGTAGTCATTGTTTTTATCACTGGGTCGATACCTCTACAGGTGGACTATTAGTCCTCGAGTGTATCATACACCCAGTAGTCAGTGTTTCTATCACTGGGTCGATACCTCTACTGGTGGTCTATTAGTCCTCGAGGGTATCATACACCCAGTAGTCAGTGTTTCTATCACTGGGTCGATATTTCTACTGGTGGACTATTAGTCCTCGAGGGTATCATATACCAAGTAGTCAGTGTTTCGATCACTAGGTCGTTACCTCTACTGGTGGACTATAAGTCCTCGAGGGTATCATACACCCAGTAGTCAGTGTTTCTATCACTGGGTCGATACCTCTACTGGTGGACTATTAGTCCTCGAGGGTATCATACACCCAGTAGTCAGTGTTTCGATCACTGGGTCGTTACCTCTACTTGTGGACTATTAGTCTTCGAGGGTATCATACACCAAGTAGTCAGTGTTTCTATCACTGGGTCGATACCTCTACTGGTGGACTATTAGTCCTCGAGAGTATCATACACTCAGTAGTCAGTGTTTCTATCACTGGGTCGATACCTCTACTGGTGGACTATTAGTCCTCGAGGGTATCATACACCCAGTAGTCAGTGTTTCTATCACTGGGTCGATACCTCTACTGGTGGTATATCAGTCCTCGAGGGTATCATACACCCAGTAGTCAGTGTTTCTATCACTGGGTCGATACCTCTACTGGTGGACTATTAGTCCTCGAGTGTATCATACACCCAGTAGTCAGTGTTTCTATCACTGGGTCGATACCTCTACTGGTGGACTATTAGTCCTCGAGTGTATCATACACCCAGTAGTCAGTGTTTCTATCACTGGGTCGATACCTCTACTGGTGGTCTATTGGTCCTCGAGGGTATCATACACCCAGTAGTCAGTGTTTCTATCACTGGGTCGATACCTCTACTGGTGGACTATTAGTCCTCGGGGGTATCATACACCCAGTAGTCAGTGTTTCGATCACTGGGTCGATACCTCTACTGGTGGACTATAAGTCCTCGAGGGTATCATACACCCAGTAGTCAGTGTTTCTATCACTGGGTCGATACCTCTACTGGTGGTCTATTAGTCCTCGAGGGTATCATACACCCAGTAGTCAGTGTTTCTATCATTGGGTCGATACCTCTACTGGTGGACTATTAGTCCTCGAGGGTATCATACACCCAATAGTCAGTGTTTCTATCACTGGGTCGATATCTCTACTGGTGGACTATTAGTCCTCGAGGGTATCATACACCCAGTAGTCATTGTTTTTATCACTGGGTCGATACCTCTACAGGTGGACTATTAGTCCTCGAGTGTATCATACACCCAGTAGTCAGTGTTTCTATCACTGGGTCGATACCTCTACTGGTGGTCTATTAGTCCTCGAGGGTATCATACACCCAGTAGTCAGTGTTTCTATCACTGGGTCGATATTTCTACTGGTGGACTATTAGTCCTCGAGGGTATCATATACCCAGTAGTCAGTGTTTCGATCACTGGGTCGTTACCTCTACTGGTGGACTATAAGTCCTCGAGGGTATCATACACCCAGTAGTCAGTGTTTCTATCACTGGGTCGATACCTCTACTGGTGGACTATTAGTCCTCGAGGGTATCATACACCCAGTAGTCAGTGTTTCTATCACTGGGTCGATACCTCTACTGGTGGACTATTAGTCCTCGAGGGTATCATACACCCAGTAGTCAGTGTTTCTATCACTGGTTCGATACCTCTACTGGTGGTCTATTAGTCCTCGAGGGTATCATACACCCATTAGTCAGTGTTTCTATCACTGGGTCGATACCTCTACTGGTGGACTATTAGTCCTCGAGTGTATCATACACCCAGTAGTCAGTGTTTCTAACACTGGGTCGATACATCTACTGGTGGACTATTAGTCCTCGAGTGTATCATACACCCAGTAGTCAGTGTTTCTATCACTGGGTCGATACCTCTACTGGTGGACTATTAGTCCTCGAGTGTATCATACACCCAGTAGTCAGTGTTTCTATCACTGGGTCGATACTTCTACTGGTGGACTATTAGTCCTCGAGGGTATCATACACCAAGTGGTCAGTGTTTCTATCACTAGGTCGATACCTCTACTTGTGGACTATTAGTCTTCGAGGGTATCATACACCAAGTAGTCAGTGTTTCTATCACTGGGTCGATACCTCTACTGGTGGACTATTAGTCCTCGAGAGTATCATACACTCAGTAGTCAGTGTTTCTATCACTGGGTCGATACCTCTACTGGTGGACTATTAGTCCTCGAGGGTATCATACACCCAGTAGTCAGTGTTTCTATCACTGGGTCGATACCTCTACTGGTGGTATATCAGTCCTCGAGGGTATCATACACCCAGTAGTCAGTGTTTCTATCACTGGGTCGATACCTCTACTGGTGGACTATTAGTCCTCGAGTGTATCATACACCCAGTAGTCAGTGTTTCTATCACTGGGTCGATACCTCTACTGGTGGACTATTAGTCCTCGAGTGTATCATACACCCAGTAGTCAGTGTTTCTATCACTGGGTCGATACCTCTACTGGTGGTCTATTGGTCCTCGAGGGTATCATACACCCAGTAGTCAGTGTTTCTAACACTGGGTCGATACATCTACTGGTGGACTATTAGTCCTCGAGTGTATCATACACCCAGTAGTCAGTGTTTCTATCACTGGGTCGATACCTCTACTGGTGGACTATTAGTCCTCGAGTGTATCATACACCCAGTAGTCAGTGTTTCTATCACTGGGTCGATACCTCTACTGGTGGTCTATTGGTCCTCGAGGGTATCATACACCCAGTAGTCAGTGTTTCTAACACTGGGTCGATACATCTACTGGTGGACTATTAGTCCTCGAGTGTATCATACACCCAGTAGTCAGTGTTTCTATCACTGGGTCGATACCTCTACTGGTGGACTATTAGTCCTCGAGTGTATCATACACCCAGTAGTCAGTGTTTCTATCACTGGGTCGATACTTCTACTGGTGGACTATTAGTCCTCGAGGGTATCATACACCAAGTGGTCAGTGTTTCTATCACTAGGTCGATACCTCTACTTGTGGACTATTAGTCTTCGAGGGTATCATACACCAAGTAGTCAGTGTTTCTATCACTGGGTCGATACCTCTACTGGTGGACTATTAGTCCTCGAGAGTATCATACACTCAGTAGTCAGTGTTTCTATCACTGGGTCGATACCTCTACTGGTGGACTATTAGTCCTCGAGGGTATCATACACCCAGTAGTCAGTGTTTCTATCACTGGGTCGATACCTCTACTGGTGGTATATCAGTCCTCGAGGGTATCATACACCCAGTAGTCAGTGTTTCTATCACTGGGTCGATACCTCTACTGGTGGACTATTAGTCCTCGAGTGTATCATACACCCAGTAGTCAGTGTTTCTATCACTGGGTCGATACCTCTACTGGTGGACTATTAGTCCTCGAGTGTATCATACACCCAGTAGTCAGTGTTTCTATCACTGGGTCGATACCTCTACTGGTGGTCTATTGGTCCTCGAGGGTATCATACACCCAGTAGTCAGTGTTTCTATCACTGGGTCGATACCTCTACTGGTGGACTATTAGTCCTCGGGGGTATCATACACCCAGTAGTCAGTGTTTCGATCACTGGGTCGATACCTCTACTGGTGGACTATAAGTCCTCGAGGGTATCATACACCCAGTAGTCAGTGTTTCTATCACTGGGTCGATACCTCTACTGGTGGTCTATTAGTCCTCGAGGGTATCATACACCCAGTAGTCAGTGTTTCTATCATTGGGTCGATACCTCTACTGGTGGACTATTAGTCCTCGAGGGTATCATACACCCAATAGTCAGTGTTTCTATCACTGGGTCGATATCTCTACTGGTGGACTATTAGTCCTCGAGGGTATCATACACCCAGTAGTCATTGTTTTTATCACTGGGTTGATACCTCTACAGGTGGACTATTAGTCCCCGAGTGTATCATACACCCAGTAGTCAGTTTTTCTATCACTGGGTCGATACCTCTACTGGTGGTCTATTAGTCCTCGAGGGTATCATACACCCAGTAGTCAGTGTTTCTATCACTGGGTCGATATTTCTACTGGTGGACTATTAGTCCTCGAGGGTATCATATACCCAGTAGTCAGTGTTTCGATCACTGGGTCGATACCTCTACTGGTGGACTATAAGTCCTCGAGGGTATCATACACCCAGTAGTCAGTGTTTCTATCACTGGGTCGATACCTCTACTGGTGGATTATTAGTCCTCGAGGGTATCATACACCCAGTAGTCAGTGTTTCTATCACTGGGTCGATACCTCTACTGGTGGACTATTAGTCCTCGATGGTATCATACACCCAGTAGTCAGTATTTCTAACACTGGGTCGATACATCTACTGGTGGACTATTAGTCCTCGAGTGTATCATACACCCAGTAGTCAGTGTTTCTATCACTGGGTCTATACCTCTACAGGTGGACTATTAGTCCTCGAGTGTATCATACACCCAGTAGTCAGTGTTTCTATCACTGGGTCGATACTTCTACTGGTGGACTATTAGTCCTCGAGGGTATCATACACCAAGTGGTCAGTGTTTCTATCACTAGGTCGATACCTCTACTTGTGGACTATTAGTCTTCGAGGGTATCATACACCAAGTAGTCTGTGTTTCTATCACTGGGTCGATACCTCTACTGGTGGACTATTAGTCCTCGAGGGTATCATACACCCAGTAGTCAGTGTTTCTATCACTGGGTCGATACCTCTACTGGTGGTATATCAGTCCTCGAGGGTATCATACACCCAGTAGTCAGTGTTTCTATCACTGGGTCGATACCTCTACTGGTGGACTATTAGTCCTCGAGTGTATCATACACCCAGTAGTCAGAGTTTCTATCACTGGGTCGATACCTCTACTGGTGGACTATTAGTCCTCGAGTGTATCATACACCCAGTAGTCAGTGTTTCTATCACTGGGTCGATACCTCTACTGGTGGTCTATTAGTCCTCGAGGGTATCATGCACCCAGTAGTCAGTGTTTCTATCACTGGGTCGATACCTCTACTGGTGGACTATTAGTCCTCGGGGGTATCATACACCCAGTAGTCAGTGTTTCGATCACTGGGTCGATACCTCTACTGGTGGACTATAAGTCCTCGAGGGTATCATACACCCAGTAGTCAGTGTTTCTATTACTGGGTCGCTACCTCTACTAGTGGTCTATTAGTCCTCGAGGGTATCATACACCCAGTAGTCAGTGTTTCTATCACTGGGTCGATACCTCTACTGGTGGTCTATTAGTCCTCGAGGGTATCATACACCCAGTAGTCAGTGTTTCTATCACTGGGTCGATACTTCTACTGGTGGACTATTAGTCCTCGAGGATATCATATACCCAGTAGTCAGTGTTTCGATCACTGGGTCGATACCTCTACTGGTGGACTATTAGTCCTCGAGGGTATCATACACCCAGTAGTCAGTGTTTCTATCACTGGGTCGATACCTCTATTGGTGGACTATTAGTCCACGAGGGTATCATACACCAAGTAATCAGTGTTTCTATCACTGGGTCGATACCTCTACTGGTGGACTATTAGTCCTCGAGGGTATCATACACCCAGTAGTCAGTGTTTCTATCACCGTACGATACCTCTACTGGTGGTCTATTAGTCCTCGAGGGTATCATACACCCAGTAGTCAGTGTTTCTATCACTGGGTCGATACCTCTACTGGTGGACTATTAGTCCTCGAGTGTATCATACACCCAGTAGTCAGTGTTTATATCACTGGGTCGATATCTCTACTGGTGGACTATTAGTCCTCGAGGGTATCATACACCCAGTGGTCATTGTTTTTATCACTGGGTCGATACCTCTACAGGTGGACTATTAGTCCTCGAGTGTATCATACACCAAGTAGTCAGTGTTTCTATCACTGGGTCGATACCTCTAATGGTGGTCTGTTAGTCCTCGAGGGTATCATACACCCAGTAGTCAGTGTTTCTATCACTGGGTCGATACTTCTACTGGTGGACTATTAGTCCTCGAGCGTATCATACACCAAGTGGTCAGTGTTTCTATCACTAGGTCGATACCTCTACTTGTGGACTATTAGTCTTCGAGGGTATCATACACCAAGTAGTCTGTGTTTCTATCACTGGGTCGATACCTCTACTGGTGGACTATTAGTCCTCGAGGGTATCATACACCCAGTAGTCAGTGTTTCTATCACTGGGTCGATACCTCTACTGGTGGTATATCAGTCCTCGAGGGTATCATACACCCAGTAGTCAGTGTTTCTATCACTGGGTCGATACCTCTACTGGTGGACTATTAGTCCTCGAGTGTATCATACACCCAGTAGTCAGTGTTTCTATCACTGGGTCGATACCTCTACTGGTGGACTATTAGTCCTCGAGTGTATCATACACCCAGTAGTCAGTGTTTCTATCACTGGGTCGATACCTCTACTGGTGGTCTATTAGTCCTCGAGGGTATCATGCACCCAGTAGTCAGTGTTTCTATCACTGGGTCGATACCTCTACTGGTGGACAATTAGTCCTCGGGGGTATCATACACCCAGTAGTCAGTGTTTCGATCACTGGGTCGATACCTCTACTGGTGGACTATAAGTCCTCGAGGGTATCATACACCCAGTAGTCAGTGTTTCTATTACTGGGTCGCTACCTCTACTAGTGGTCTATTAGTCCTCGAGGGTATCATACACCCAGTAGTCAGTGTTTCTATCACTGGGTCGATACCTCTACTGGTGGTCTATTAGTCCTCGAGGGTATCATACACCCAGTAGTCAGTGTTTCTATCACTGGGTCGATACTTCTACTGGTGGACTATTAGTCCTCGAGGATATCATATACCCAGTAGTCAGTGTTTCGATCACTGGGTCGATACCTCTACTGGTGGACTATAAGTCCTCGAGGGTATCATACACCCAGTAGTCAGTGTTTCTATCACTGGGTCGATACCTCTACTGGTGGACTATTAGTCCTCGAGGGTATCATACACCCAGTAGTCAGTGTTTCTATCACTGGGTCGATACCTCTATTGGTGGACTATTAGTCCACGAGGGTATCATACACCAAGTAATCAGTCTTTCTATCACTGGGTCGATACCTCTACTGGTGGACTATTAGTCCTCGAGGGTATCATACACCCAGTAGTCAGTGTTTCTATCACTGGGTCGATACCTCTACTGGTGGTCTATTAGTCCTCGAGGGTATCATACACCCAGTAGTCAGTGTTTCTATCACTGGGTCGATACCTCTACTGGTGGACTATTAGTCCTCGAGTGTATCATACACCCAGTAGTCAGTGTTTCTATCACTGGGTCGATATCTCTACTGGTGAACTATTAGTCCTCGAGGGTATCATACACCCAGTAGTCATTGTTTTTATCACTGGGTCGATACCTCTACAGGTGGACTATTAGTCCTCGAGTGTATCATACACCCAGTAGTCAGTGTTTCTATCACTGGGTCGATACCTCTACTGGTGGTCTGTTAGTCCTCGAGGGTATCATACACCCAGTAGTCAGTGTTTCTATCACTGGGTCGATACCTCTACTGGTGGACTATTAGTCCTCGAGTGTATCATACACCCAGTAGTCAGTGTTTCTATCACTGGGTCGATACCTCTACTGGTGGACTATTAGTCCTCGAGTGTATCATACACCCAGTAGTCAGTGTTTCTATCACTGGGTCGATACCTCTACTGGTGGTCTATTGGTCCTCGAGGGTATCATACACCCAGTAGTCAGTGTTTCTAACACTGGGTCGATACATCTACTGGTGGACTATTAGTCCTCGAGTGTATCATACACCCAGTAGTCAGTGTTTCTATCACTGGGTCGATACCTCTACTGGTGGACTATTAGTCCTCGAGTGTATCATACACCCAGTAGTCAGTGTTTCTATCACTGGGTCGATACCTCTACTGGTGGTCTATTGGTCCTCGAGGGTATCATACACCCAGTAGTGAGTGTTTCTAACACTGGGTCGATACATCTACTGGTGGACTATTAGTCCTCGAGTGTATCATACACCCAGTAGTCAGTGTTTCTATCACTGGGTCGATACCTCTACTGGTGGACTATTAGTCCTCGAGTGTATCATACACCCAGTAGTCAGTGTTTCTATCACTGGGTCGATACTTCTACTGGTGGACTATTAGTCCTCGAGGGTATCATACACCAAGTGGTCAGTGTTTCTATCACTAGGTCGATACCTCTACTTGTGGACTATTAGTCTTCGAGGGTATCATACACCAAGTAGTCAGTGTTTCTATCACTGGGTCGATACCTCTACTGGTGGACTATTAGTCCTCGAGAGTATCATACACTCAGTAGTCAGTGTTTCTATCACTGGGTCGATACCTCTACTGGTGGACTATTAGTCCTCGAGGGTATCATACACCCAGTAGTCAGTGTTTCTATCACTGGGTCGATACCTCTACTGGTGGTATATCAGTCCTCGAGGGTATCATACACCCAGTAGTCAGTGTTTCTATCACTGGGTCGATACCTCTACTGGTGGACTATTAGTCCTCGAGTGTATCATACACCCAGTAGTCAGTGTTTCTATCACTGGGTCGATACCTCTACTGGTGGACTATTAGTCCTCGAGTGTATCATACACCCAGTAGTCAGTGTTTCTATCACTGGGTCGATACCTCTACTGGTGGTCTATTGGTCCTCGAGGGTATCATACACCCAGTAGTCAGTGTTTCTATCACTGGGTCGATACCTCTACTGGTGGACTATTAGTCCTCGGGGGTATCATACACCCAGTAGTCAGTGTTTCGATCACTGGGTCGATACCTCTACTGGTGGACTATAAGTCCTCGAGGGTATCATACACCCAGTAGTCAGTGTTTCTATCACTGGGTCGATACCTCTACTGGTGGTCTATTAGTCCTCGAGGGTATCATACACCCAGTAGTCAGTGTTTCTATCATTGGGTCGATACCTCTACTGGTGGACTATTAGTCCTCGAGGGTATCATACACCCAATAGTCAGTGTTTCTATCACTGGGTCGATATCTCTACTGGTGGACTATTAGTCCTCGAGGGTATCATACACCCAGTAGTCATTGTTTTTATCACTGGGTTGATACCTCTACAGGTGGACTATTAGTCCCCGAGTGTATCATACACCCAGTAGTCAGTTTTTCTATCACTGGGTCGATACCTCTACTGGTGGTCTATTAGTCCTCGAGGGTATCATACACCCAGTAGTCAGTGTTTCTATCACTGGGTCGATATTTCTACTGGTGGACTATTAGTCCTCGAGGGTATCATATACCCAGTAGTCAGTGTTTCGATCACTGGGTCGATACCTCTACTGGTGGACTATAAGTCCTCGAGGGTATCATACACCCAGTAGTCAGTGTTTCTATCACTGGGTCGATACCTCTACTGGTGGATTATTAGTCCTCGAGGGTATCATACACCCAGTAGTCAGTGTTTCTATCACTGGGTCGATACCTCTACTGGTGGACTATTAGTCCTCGATGGTATCATACACCCAGTAGTCAGTATTTCTAACACTGGGTCGATACATCTACTGGTGGACTATTAGTCCTCGAGTGTATCATACACCCAGTAGTCAGTGTTTCTATCACTGGGTCTATACCTCTACAGGTGGACTATTAGTCCTCGAGTGTATCATACACCCAGTAGTCAGTGTTTCTATCACTGGGTCGATACTTCTACTGGTGGACTATTAGTCCTCGAGGGTATCATACACCAAGTGGTCAGTGTTTCTATCACTAGGTCGATACCTCTACTTGTGGACTATTAGTCTTCGAGGGTATCATACACCAAGTAGTCTGTGTTTCTATCACTGGGTCGATACCTCTACTGGTGGACTATTAGTCCTCGAGGGTATCATACACCCAGTAGTCAGTGTTTCTATCACTGGGTCGATACCTCTACTGGTGGTATATCAGTCCTCGAGGGTATCATACACCCAGTAGTCAGTGTTTCTATCACTGGGTCGATACCTCTACTGGTGGACTATTAGTCCTCGAGTGTATCATACACCCAGTAGTCAGAGTTTCTATCACTGGGTCGATACCTCTACTGGTGGACTATTAGTCCTCGAGTGTATCATACACCCAGTAGTCAGTGTTTCTATCACTGGGTCGATACCTCTACTGGTGGTCTATTAGTCCTCGAGGGTATCATGCACCCAGTAGTCAGTGTTTCTATCACTGGGTCGATACCTCTACTGGTGGACTATTAGTCCTCGGGGGTATCATACACCCAGTAGTCAGTGTTTCGATCACTGGGTCGATACCTCTACTGGTGGACTATAAGTCCTCGAGGGTATCATACACCCAGTAGTCAGTGTTTCTATTACTGGGTCGCTACCTCTACTAGTGGTCTATTAGTCCTCGAGGGTATCATACACCCAGTAGTCAGTGTTTCTATCACTGGGTCGATACCTCTACTGGTGGTCTATTAGTCCTCGAGGGTATCATACACCCAGTAGTCAGTGTTTCTATCACTGGGTCGATACTTCTACTGGTGGACTATTAGTCCTCGAGGATATCATATACCCAGTAGTCAGTGTTTCGATCACTGGGTCGATACCTCTACTGGTGGACTATTAGTCCTCGAGGGTATCATACACCCAGTAGTCAGTGTTTCTATCACTGGGTCGATACCTCTATTGGTGGACTATTAGTCCACGAGGGTATCATACACCAAGTAATCAGTGTTTCTATCACTGGGTCGATACCTCTACTGGTGGACTATTAGTCCTCGAGGGTATCATACACCCAGTAGTCAGTGTTTCTATCACCGTACGATACCTCTACTGGTGGTCTATTAGTCCTCGAGGGTATCATACACCCAGTAGTCAGTGTTTCTATCACTGGGTCGATACCTCTACTGGTGGACTATTAGTCCTCGAGTGTATCATACACCCAGTAGTCAGTGTTTATATCACTGGGTCGATATCTCTACTGGTGGACTATTAGTCCTCGAGGGTATCATACACCCAGTGGTCATTGTTTTTATCACTGGGTCGATACCTCTACAGGTGGACTATTAGTCCTCGAGTGTATCATACACCAAGTAGTCAGTGTTTCTATCACTGGGTCGATACCTCTAATGGTGGTCTGTTAGTCCTCGAGGGTATCATACACCCAGTAGTCAGTGTTTCTATCACTGGGTCGATACTTCTACTGGTGGACTATTAGTCCTCGAGCGTATCATACACCAAGTGGTCAGTGTTTCTATCACTAGGTCGATACCTCTACTTGTGGACTATTAGTCTTCGAGGGTATCATACACCAAGTAGTCTGTGTTTCTATCACTGGGTCGATACCTCTACTGGTGGACTATTAGTCCTCGAGGGTATCATACACCCAGTAGTCAGTGTTTCTATCACTGGGTCGATACCTCTACTGGTGGTATATCAGTCCTCGAGGGTATCATACACCCAGTAGTCAGTGTTTCTATCACTGGGTCGATACCTCTACTGGTGGACTATTAGTCCTCGAGTGTATCATACACCCAGTAGTCAGTGTTTCTATCACTGGGTCGATACCTCTACTGGTGGACTATTAGTCCTCGAGTGTATCATACACCCAGTAGTCAGTGTTTCTATCACTGGGTCGATACCTCTACTGGTGGTCTATTAGTCCTCGAGGGTATCATGCACCCAGTAGTCAGTGTTTCTATCACTGGGTCGATACCTCTACTGGTGGACAATTAGTCCTCGGGGGTATCATACACCCAGTAGTCAGTGTTTCGATCACTGGGTCGATACCTCTACTGGTGGACTATAAGTCCTCGAGGGTATCATACACCCAGTAGTCAGTGTTTCTATTACTGGGTCGCTACCTCTACTAGTGGTCTATTAGTCCTCGAGGGTATCATACACCCAGTAGTCAGTGTTTCTATCACTGGGTCGATACCTCTACTGGTGGTCTATTAGTCCTCGAGGGTATCATACACCCAGTAGTCAGTGTTTCTATCACTGGGTCGATACTTCTACTGGTGGACTATTAGTCCTCGAGGATATCATATACCCAGTAGTCAGTGTTTCGATCACTGGGTCGATACCTCTACTGGTGGACTATAAGTCCTCGAGGGTATCATACACCCAGTAGTCAGTGTTTCTATCACTGGGTCGATACCTCTACTGGTGGACTATTAGTCCTCGAGGGTATCATACACCCAGTAGTCAGTGTTTCTATCACTGGGTCGATACCTCTATTGGTGGACTATTAGTCCACGAGGGTATCATACACCAAGTAATCAGTCTTTCTATCACTGGGTCGATACCTCTACTGGTGGACTATTAGTCCTCGAGGGTATCATACACCCAGTAGTCAGTGTTTCTATCACTGGGTCGATACCTCTACTGGTGGTCTATTAGTCCTCGAGGGTATCATACACCCAGTAGTCAGTGTTTCTATCACTGGGTCGATACCTCTACTGGTGGACTATTAGTCCTCGAGTGTATCATACACCCAGTAGTCAGTGTTTCTATCACTGGGTCGATATCTCTACTGGTGAACTATTAGTCCTCGAGGGTATCATACACCCAGTAGTCATTGTTTTTATCACTGGGTCGATACCTCTACAGGTGGACTATTAGTCCTCGAGTGTATCATACACCCAGTAGTCAGTGTTTCTATCACTGGGTCGATACCTCTACTGGTGGTCTGTTAGTCCTCGAGGGTATCATACACCCAGTAGTCAGTGTTTCTATCACTGGGTCGATACCTCTACTGGTGGTCTATTAGTCCTCGAGGGTATCATACACCCAGTAGTCATTGTTTCTATCACTGGGTCGATATTTCTACTGGTGGACTATTAGTCCTCGAGGGTATCATATACCCAGTAGTCAGTGTTTCGATCACTGGGTCGATACCTCTACTGGTGGACTATAAGTCCTCGAGGGTATCATACACCCAGTAGTCAGTGTTTCTATCACTGGGTCGATACCTCTACTGGTGGACTATTAGTCCTCGAGGGTATCATACACCCAGTAGTCAGTGTTTCTATCACTGGGTCGATACCTCTACTGGTGGACTATTAGTCCTCGATGGTATCATACACCCAGTAGTCAGTGTTTCTATCACTGGTTCGATACCTCTACTGGTGGTCTATTAGTCCTCGAGGGTATCATACACCCAGTAGTCAGTGTTTCTATCACTGGGTCGATACCTCTACTGGTGGACTATTAGTCCTCGAGTGTATCATACACCCAGTAGTCAGTGTTTCTAACACTGGGTCGATACATCTACTGGTGGACTATTAGTCCTCGAGTGTATCATACACCCAGTAGTCAGTGTTTCTATCACTGGGTCGATACCTCTACAGGTGGACTATTAGTCCTCGAGTGTATCATACACCCAGTAGTCAGTGTTTCTATCACTGGGTCGATACTTCTACTGGTGGACTATTAGTCCTCGAGGGTATCATACACCAAGTGGACAGTGTTTCTATCACTGGGTCGATACCTCTACTTGTGGACTATTAGTCTTCGAGGGTATCATACACCAAGTAGTCTGTGTTTCTATCACTGGGTCGATACCTCTACTGGTGGACTATTAGTCCTCGAGGGTATCATACACCCAGTAGTCAGTGTTTCTATCACTGGGTCGATACCTCTACTGGTGGTATATCAGTCCTCGAGGGTATCATACACCCAGTAGTCAGTGTTTCTATCACTGGGTCGATACCTCTACTGGTGGACTATTAGTCCTCGAGTGTATCATACACCCAGTAGTCAGTGTTTCTATCACTGGGTCGATACCTCTACTGGTGGACTATTAGTCCTCGAGTGTATCATACACCCAGTAGTCAGTGTTTCTATCACTGGGTCGATACCTCTACTGGTGGTCTATTAGTCCTCGAGGGTATCATGCACCCAGTAGTCAATGTTTCTATCACTGGGTCGATACCTCTACTGGTGGACAATTAGTCCTCGGGGGTATCATACACCCAGTAGTCAGTGTTTCGATCACTGGGTCGATACCTCTACTGGTGGACTATAAGTCCTCGAGGGTATCATACACCCAGTAGTCAGTGTTTCTATCACTGGGTCGATACCTCTACTGGTGGTCTATTAGTCCTCGAGGGTATCATACACCCAGTAGTCAGTGTTTCTATCACTGGGTCGATACCTCTACTGGTGGACTATTAGGCCTCGAGGATATCATATACCCAGTAGTCAGTGTTTCGATCACTGGGTCGATACCTCTACTGGTGGACTATAAGTCCTCGAGGGTATCATACACCCAGTAGTCAGTGTTTCTATCACTGGGTCGATACCTCTACTGGTGGACTATTAGGCCTCGAGGGTATCATACACCCAGTAGTCAGTGTTTCTATCACTGGGTCGATACCTCTATTGGTGGACTATTAGTCCACGAGGGTATCATACACCAAGTAATCAGTGTTTCTATCACTGGGTCGATACCTCTACTGGTGGACTATTAGTCCTCTAGGGTATCATACACCCAGTAGTCAGTGTTTCTATCACTGGGTCGATACCTCTACTGGTGGTCTATTAGTCCTCGAGGGTATCATACACCCAGTAGTCAGTGTTTCTATCACTGGGTCGATACCTCTACTGGTGGACTATTAGTCCTCGAGTGTATCATACACCCAGTAGTCAGTGTTTCTATCACTGGGTCGATATCTCTACTGGTGGACTATTAGTCCTCGAGGGTATCATACACCCAGTAGTCATTGTTTTTATCACTGGGTCGATACCTCTACAGGTGGACTATTAGTCCTCGAGTGTATCATACACCCAGTAGTCAGTGTTTCTATCACTGGGTCGATACCTCTACTGGTGGTCTGTTAGTCCTCGAGGGTATCATACACCCAGTAGTCAGTGTTTCTATCACTGGGTCGATACTTCTACTGGTGGACTATTAGTCCTCGAGGGTATCATATTACCAGTAGTCAGTGTTTCGATCACTGGGTCGATATCTCTACTGGTGGACTATAAGTCCCCGAAGGTATCATACACCCAGTAGTCAGTGTTTCTATCACTGGGTCGATACCTCTACTGGTGGACTATTAGTCCTCGATGGTATCATACACCCAGTAGTCATTGTTTCTATCACTGGGTCGATACCTCTACTGGTGGACTATTAGTCCTCGAGGGTATAGTACACCCAGTAGTCAGTGTTTCTATCACTGGTTCGATACCTCTACTGGTGGTCTATTAGTCCTCGAGGGTATCATACACCCAGTAGTCAGTGTTTCTATCACTGGGTCGATACCTCTACTGGTGGACTATTAGTCCTCGAGTGTATCATACACCCAGTAGTCAGTGTTTCTAACACTGGGTCGATACCTCTACTGGTGGACTATTAGTCCTCGAGTGTATCATACACCCAGTAGTCAGTGTTTCTATCACTGGGTCGATACCTCTACAGGTGGACTATTAGTCCTCGAGTGTATCATACACCCAGTAGTCAGTGTTTCTATCACTGGGTCGATACCTCTACTGGTGGACTATTAGTCCTCGAGGGTATCATACACCAAGTGGTCAGTGTTTCTATCACTGGGTCGATACCTCTACTTGTGGACTATTAGTCCTCGAGTGTATCATACACCCAGTAGTCAGTGTTTCTAACACTGGGTCGATACCTCTACTGGTGGACTATTAGTCTTCGAGGGTATCATACACCAAGTAGTCAGTGTTTCTATCACTGGGTCGATACCTCTACTGGTGGACTATTAGTCCTCGAGAGTATCATACACTCAGTAGTCAGTGTTTCTATCACTGGGTCGATACCTCTACTGTTGGACTATTAGTCCTCGAGGGTATCATACACCCAGTAGTCAGTGTTTCTATCACTGGGTCGATACCTCTACTGGTGGACTATAAGTCCTCGAGGGTATCATACACCCAGTAGTCAGTGTTTCTATCACTGGGTCGATACCTCTACTGGTGGACTATTAGTCCTCGAGGGTATCATACACCCAGTAGTCAGTGTTTCTATCACTGGGTCGATACCTCTACTGGTGGACTATTAGTCCTCGATGGTATCATACACCCAGTAGTCAGTGTTTCTATCACTGGTTCGATACCTCTACTGGTGGTCTATTAGTCCTCGAGGGTATCATACACCCAGTAGTCAGTGTTTCTATCACTGGGTCGATACCTCTACTGGTGGACTATTAGTCCTCGAGTGTATCATACACCCAGTAGTCAGTGTTTCTAACACTGGGTCGATACATCTACTGGTGGACTATTAGTCCTCGAGTGTATCATACACCCAGTAGTCAGTGTTTCTATCACTGGGTCGATACCTCTACAGGTGGACTATTAGTCCTCGAGTGTATCATACACCCAGTAGTCAGTGTTTCTATCACTGGGTCGATACTTCTACTGGTGGACTATTAGTCCTCGAGGGTATCATACACCAAGTGGACAGTGTTTCTATCACTGGGTCGATACCTCTACTTGTGGACTATTAGTCTTCGAGGGTATCATACACCAAGTAGTCTGTGTTTCTATCACTGGGTCGATACCTCTACTGGTGGACTATTAGTCCTCGAGGGTATCATACACCCAGTAGTCAGTGTTTCTATCACTGGGTCGATACCTCTACTGGTGGTATATCAGTCCTCGAGGGTATCATACACCCAGTAGTCAGTGTTTCTATCACTGGGTCGATACCTCTACTGGTGGACTATTAGTCCTCGAGTGTATCATACACCCAGTAGTCAGTGTTTCTATCACTGGGTCGATACCTCTACTGGTGGACTATTAGTCCTCGAGTGTATCATACACCCAGTAGTCAGTGTTTCTATCACTGGGTCGATACCTCTACTGGTGGTCTATTAGTCCTCGAGGGTATCATGCACCCAGTAGTCAATGTTTCTATCACTGGGTCGATACCTCTACTGGTGGACAATTAGTCCTCGGGGGTATCATACACCCAGTAGTCAGTGTTTCGATCACTGGGTCGATACCTCTACTGGTGGACTATAAGTCCTCGAGGGTATCATACACCCAGTAGTCAGTGTTTCTATCACTGGGTCGATACCTCTACTGGTGGTCTATTAGTCCTCGAGGGTATCATACACCCAGTAGTCAGTGTTTCTATCACTGGGTCGATACCTCTACTGGTGGACTATTAGGCCTCGAGGATATCATATACCCAGTAGTCAGTGTTTCGATCACTGGGTCGATACCTCTACTGGTGGACTATAAGTCCTCGAGGGTATCATACACCCAGTAGTCAGTGTTTCTATCACTGGGTCGATACCTCTACTGGTGGACTATTAGGCCTCGAGGGTATCATACACCCAGTAGTCAGTGTTTCTATCACTGGGTCGATACCTCTATTGGTGGACTATTAGTCCACGAGGGTATCATACACCAAGTAATCAGTGTTTCTATCACTGGGTCGATACCTCTACTGGTGGACTATTAGTCCTCTAGGGTATCATACACCCAGTAGTCAGTGTTTCTATCACTGGGTCGATACCTCTACTGGTGGTCTATTAGTCCTCGAGGGTATCATACACCCAGTAGTCAGTGTTTCTATCACTGGGTCGATACCTCTACTGGTGGACTATTAGTCCTCGAGTGTATCATACACCCAGTAGTCAGTGTTTCTATCACTGGGTCGATATCTCTACTGGTGGACTATTAGTCCTCGAGGGTATCATACACCCAGTAGTCATTGTTTTTATCACTGGGTCGATACCTCTACAGGTGGACTATTAGTCCTCGAGTGTATCATACACCCAGTAGTCAGTGTTTCTATCACTGGGTCGATACCTCTACTGGTGGTCTGTTAGTCCTCGAGGGTATCATACACCCAGTAGTCAGTGTTTCTATCACTGGGTCGATACTTCTACTGGTGGACTATTAGTCCTCGAGGGTATCATATTACCAGTAGTCAGTGTTTCGATCACTGGGTCGATATCTCTACTGGTGGACTATAAGTCCCCGAAGGTATCATACACCCAGTAGTCAGTGTTTCTATCACTGGGTCGATACCTCTACTGGTGGACTATTAGTCCTCGATGGTATCATACACCCAGTAGTCATTGTTTCTATCACTGGGTCGATACCTCTACTGGTGGACTATTAGTCCTCGAGGGTATAGTACACCCAGTAGTCAGTGTTTCTATCACTGGTTCGATACCTCTACTGGTGGTCTATTAGTCCTCGAGGGTATCATACACCCAGTAGTCAGTGTTTCTATCACTGGGTCGATACCTCTACTGGTGGACTATTAGTCCTCGAGTGTATCATACACCCAGTAGTCAGTGTTTCTAACACTGGGTCGATACCTCTACTGGTGGACTATTAGTCCTCGAGTGTATCATACACCCAGTAGTCAGTGTTTCTATCACTGGGTCGATACCTCTACAGGTGGACTATTAGTCCTCGAGTGTATCATACACCCAGTAGTCAGTGTTTCTATCACTGGGTCGATACCTCTACTGGTGGACTATTAGTCCTCGAGGGTATCATACACCAAGTGGTCAGTGTTTCTATCACTGGGTCGATACCTCTACTTGTGGACTATTAGTCCTCGAGTGTATCATACACCCAGTAGTCAGTGTTTCTAACACTGGGTCGATACCTCTACTGGTGGACTATTAGTCTTCGAGGGTATCATACACCAAGTAGTCAGTGTTTCTATCACTGGGTCGATACCTCTACTGGTGGACTATTAGTCCTCGAGAGTATCATACACTCAGTAGTCAGTGTTTCTATCACTGGGTCGATACCTCTACTGTTGGACTATTAGTCCTCGAGGGTATCATACACCCAGTAGTCAGTGTTTCTATCACTGGGTCGATACCTCTACTGGTGGTCTATTAGTCCTCGGGGGTATCATACACCCAGTAGTCAGTGTTTCTATCACTGGGTCGATACCTCTACTGGTGGACTATTAGTCCTCGAGTGTATCATACACCCAGTAGTCAGTGTTTCTATCACTGGGTCGATACCTCTACTGGTGGACTATTAGTCCTCGAGGGTATAGTACACCCAGTAGTCAGTGTTTCTATCACTGGTTCGATACCTCTACTGGTGGTCTATTAGTCCTCGAGGGTATCATACACCCAGTAGTCAGTGTTTCTATCACTGGGTCGATACCTCTACTGGTGGACTATTAGTCCTCGAGTGTATCATACACCCAGTAGTCAGTGTTTCTAACACTGGGTCGATACCTCTACTGGTGGACTATTAGTCCTCGAGTGTATCATACACCCAGTAGTCAGTGTTTCTATCACTGGGTCGATACCTCTACAGGTGGACTATTAGTCCTCGAGTGTATCATACACCCAGTAGTCAGTGTTTCTATCACTGGGTCGATACCTCTACTGGTGGACTATTAGTCCTCGAGGGTATCATACACCAAGTGGTCAGTGTTTCTATCACTGGGTCGATACCTCTACTTGTGGACTATTAGTCCTCGAGTGTATCATACACCCAGTAGTCAGTGTTTCTAACACTGGGTCGATACCTCTACTGGTGGACTATTAGTCTTCGAGGGTATCATACACCAAGTAGTCAGTGTTTCTATCACTGGGTCGATACCTCTACTGGTGGACTATTAGTCCTCGAGAGTATCATACACTCAGTAGTCAGTGTTTCTATCACTGGGTCGATACCTCTACTGTTGGACTATTAGTCCTCGAGGGTATCATACACCCAGTAGTCAGTGTTTCTATCACTGGGTCGATACCTCTACTGGTGGTCTATTAGTCCTCGGGGGTATCATACACCCAGTAGTCAGTGTTTCTATCACTGGGTCGATACCTCTACTGGTGGACTATTAGTCCTCGAGTGTATCATACACCCAGTAGTCAGTGTTTCTATCACTGGGTCGATATCTCTACTGGTGGACTATTAGTCCTCGAGGGTATCATACACCCAGTAGTCATTGTTTTTATCACTGGGTCGATACCTCTACAGGTGGACTATTAGTCCTCGAGTGTATCATACACCCAGTAGTCAGTGTTTCTATCACTGGGTCGATACCTCTACTGGTGGTCTGTTAGTCCTCGAGGGTATCATACACCCAGTAGTCAGTGTTTCTATCACTGGGTCGATACTTCTACTGGTGGACTATTAGTCCTCGAGGGTATCATATTACCAGTAGTCAGTGTTTCGATCACTGGGTCGATATCTCTACTGGTGGACTATAAGTCCCCGAAGGTATCATACACCCAGTAGTCAGTGTTTCTATCACTGGGTCGATACCTCTACTGGTGGACTATTAGTCCTCGATGGTATCATACACCCAGTAGTCATTGTTTCTATCACTGGGTCGATACCTCTACTGGTGGACTATTAGTCCTCGAGGGTATAGTACACCCAGTAGTCAGTGTTTCTATCACTGGTTCGATACCTCTACTGGTGGTCTATTAGTCCTCGAGGGTATCATACACCCAGTAGTCAGTGTTTCTATCACTGGGTCGATACCTCTACTGGTGGACTATTAGTCCTCGAGTGTATCATACACCCAGTAGTCAGTGTTTCTAACACTGGGTCGATACCTCTACTGGTGGACTATTAGTCCTCGAGTGTATCATACACCCAGTAGTCAGTGTTTCTATCACTGGGTCGATACCTCTACAGGTGGACTATTAGTCCTCGAGTGTATCATACACCCAGTAGTCAGTGTTTCTATCACTGGGTCGATACCTCTACTGGTGGACTATTAGTCCTCGAGGGTATCATACACCAAGTGGTCAGTGTTTCTATCACTGGGTCGATACCTCTACTTGTGGACTATTAGTCCTCGAGTGTATCATACACCCAGTAGTCAGTGTTTCTAACACTGGGTCGATACCTCTACTGGTGGACTATTAGTCTTCGAGGGTATCATACACCAAGTAGTCAGTGTTTCTATCACTGGGTCGATACCTCTACTGGTGGACTATTAGTCCTCGAGAGTATCATACACTCAGTAGTCAGTGTTTCTATCACTGGGTCGATACCTCTACTGTTGGACTATTAGTCCTCGAGGGTATCATACACCCAGTAGTCAGTGTTTCTATCACTGGGTCGATACCTCTACTGGTGGTCTATTAGTCCTCGGGGGTATCATACACCCAGTAGTCAGTGTTTCTATCACTGGGTCGATACCTCTACTGGTGGACTATTAGTCCTCGAGTGTATCATACACCCAGTAGTCAGTGTTTCTATCACTGGGTCGATACCTCTACTGGTGGACTATTAGTCCTCGAGGGTATCATACACCCAGTAGTCAGTGTTTCTATCACTGGGTCGATACCTCTACTGGTGGACTATTAGTCCTCGAGGGTATCATACACCAAGTAGTCAGTGTTTCTATCACTAGGTCGATACCTCTACTGGTGGAATATTAGTCCTCGAGGGTATCATACACCAAGTAGTCAGTGTTTCTATCACTGGGTCGATATCTCTACTGGTGGACTATTAGTCCTCGAGGGTATCATACACGCAGTAGTCATTGTTTTTATCACTGGGTCGATACCTCTACTGGTGGACTATTAGTCCTCGAGTGTATCATACACCCATGAGTCAGTGTTTCTATCACTGGGTCGATACCTCTAAGGGTGGTCTATTAGTCCTCGAGGGTATCATACACCCAGTAGTCAGTGTTTCTATCACTGGGTCGATACCTCTACTGGTGGACAATTAGTCCTCGGGGGTATCATACACCCAGTAGTCAGTGTTTCGATCACTGGGTCGATACCTCTACTGGTGGACTATAAGTCCTCGAGGGTATCATACACCCAGTAGTCAGTGTTTCTATCACTGGGTCGATACCTCTACTGGTGGTCTATTAGTCCTCGAGGGTATCATACACCCAGTAGTCAGTGTTTCTATCACTGGGTCGATACTTCAACTGGTGGACTATTAGTCCTCGAGGGTATCATATACCCAGTAGTCAGTGTTTCGATCACTGGGTCGATACCTCTACTGGTGGACTATAAGTCCTCGAGGGTATCATACACCCAGTAGTCAGTGTTTCTATCACTGGGTCGATACCTCTACTGGTGGACTATTAGTCCTCGAGGGTATCATACACCCAGTAGTCAGTGTTTCTATCACTGGGTCGATACCTCTACTGGTGGACTATTAGTCCACGAGGGTATCATACACCCAATAATCAGTGTTTCTATCACTGGGTCGATAACTCTACTAGTGGACTATTATTCCTCGAGGGTATCATACACCCAGTAGTCAGTGTTTCTATCACTGGCTCGATACCTCTACTGGTGGTCTATTAGTCCTCGAGGGTATCATATACCCAGTAGTCAGTGTTTCTATCACTGGGTCGATACCTCTACTGGTGGACTATTAGTCCTCGAGTGTATCATACACCCAGTAGTCAGTGTTTCTATCACTGGGTCGATACCTCTACTGGTGGACTATTAGTCCTCGAGTGTATCATACACCCAGTAGTCAGTGTTTCTATCACTGGGTCGATACCTCTACTGGTGGACTATTAGTCCTCGAGTGTATCATACACCCAGTAGTCAGTGTTTCTATCACTGGGTCGATACCTCTACTGGTGGACTATTAGTCCTCGAGGGTATCATACACCAAGTGGTCAGTGTTTCTATCACTAGGTCGATACCTCTACTTGTGGAATATTAGTCTTCGAGGGTATCATACACCAAGTAGTCAGTGTTTCTATCACTGGGTCGATACCTCTACTGGTGGACTATTAGTCCTCGAGAGTATCATACACTCAGTAGTCAGTGTTTCTATCACTGGGTCGATACCTCTACTGGTGGACTATTAGTCCTCGAGTGTATCATACACCCAGTAGTCAGTGTTTCTATCACTGGGTCGATACCTCTACTTGTGGTCTATTAGTCCTCGAGGGTATCATACACCCAGTAGTCAGTGTTTCTATCACTTGGACCATACCTCTACTGGTGGTCTATTAGTCCTCGAGTGTATCATACACCCAGCAGTCAGTGTTTCTATCACTGGGTCGATACCTCTACTTGTGGACTATTAGTCCTCGAGGGTATCATACACCCAGTAGTCAGTGTTTCTATCACTGGGTCGATACCTCTACTGGTGGACTATTAGTCCTCGAGGGTATCATACACCAAGTAGTCAGTGTTTCTATCACTGGGTCGATACCTCTACTGGTGGAATATTAGTCCTCGATGGTATCATACACCCAGTAGTCAGTGTTTCTATCACTGGTTCGATACCTCTACTGGTGGTCTATTAGTCCTCGAGGGTATCATACACCCAGTAGTCAGTGTTTCTATCACTGGGTCGATACCTCTACTGGTGGACTATTAGTCCTCGAGTGTATCATACACCCAGTAGTCAGTGTTTCTAACACTGGGTCGATACATCTACTGGTGGACTATTAGTCCTCGAGGGTATCATACACCAAGTGGACAGTGTTTCTATCACTGGGTCGATACCTCTACTTGTGGACTATTAGTCCTCGAGGGTATCATACACCCAGTAGTCAGTGTTTCTAACACTGGGTCGATACTTCTACTGGTGGACTATTAGTCCTCGAGGGTATCATACACCAAGTGGACAGTGTTTCTATCACTGGGTCGATACCTCTACTTGTGGACTATTAGTCTTCGAGGGTATCATACACCAAGTAGTCTGTGTTTCTATCACTGGGTCGATACCTCTACTGGTGGACTATTAGTCCTCGAGGGTATCATACACCCAGTAGTCAGTGTTTCTATCACTGGGTCGATACCTCTACTGGTGGTATATCAGTCCTCGAGGGTATCATACACCCAGTAGTCAGTGTTTCTATCACTGGGTCGATACCTCTACTGGTGGACTATTAGTCCTCGAGTGTATCATACACCCAGTAGTCAGTGTTTCTATCACTGGGTCGATACCTCTACTGGTGGACTATTAGTCCTCGAGTGTATCATACACCCAGTAGTCAGTGTTTCTATCACTGGGTCGATACCTCTACTGGTGGTCTATTAGTCCTCGAGGGTATCATGCACCCAGTAGTCAGTGTTTCTATCACTGGGTCGATACCTCTACTGGTGGACAATTAGTCCTCGGGGGTATCATACACCCAGTAGTCAGTGTTTCGATCACTGGGTCGATACCTCTACTGGTGGACTATAAGTCCTCGAGGGTATCATACACCCAGTAGTCAGTGTTTCTATCACTGGGTCGATACCTCTACTGGTGGTCTATTAGTCCTCGAGGGTATCATACACCCAGTAGTCAGTGTTTCTATCACTGGGTCGATACTTCTACTGGTGGACTATTAGTCCTCGAGGATATCATATACCCAGTAGTCAGTGTTTCGATCACTGGGTCGATACCTCTACTGGTGGACTATAAGTCCTCGAGGGTATCATACACCCAGTAGTCAGTGTTTCTATCACTGGGTCGATACCTCTACTGGTGGACTATTAGTCCTCGAGGGTATCATACACCCAGTAGTCAGTGTTTCTATCACTGGGTCGATACCTCTATTGGTGGACTATTAGTCCACGAGGGTATCATACACCAAGTAATCAGTGTTTCTATCACTGGGTCGATACCTCTACTGGTGGACTATTAGTCCTCGAGGGTATCATACACCCAGTAGTCAGTGTTTCTATCACTGGGTCGATACCTCTACTGGTGGTCTATTAGTCCTCGAGGGTATCATACACCCAGTAGTCAGTGTTTCTATCACTGGGTCGATACCTCTACTGGTGGACTATTAGTCCTCGAGTGTATCATACACCCAGTAGTCAGTGTTTCTATCACTGGGTCGATATCTCTACTGGTGGACTATTAGTCCTCGAGGGTATCATACACCCAGTAGTCAGTGTTTTTATCACTGGGTCGATACCTCTACAGGTGGACTATTAGTCCTCGAGTGTATCATACACCCAGTAGTCAGTGTTTCTATCACTGGGTCGATACCTCTAATGGTGGTCTGTTAGTCCTCGAGGGTATCATACACCCAGTAGTCAGTGTTTCTATCACTGGGTCGATACTTCTACTGGTGGACTATTAGTCCTCGAGGGTATCATATTACCAGTAGTCAGTGTTTCGATCACTGGGTCGATATCTCTACTGGTGGACTATAAGTCCCCGAAGGTATCATACACCCAGTAGTCAGTGTTTCTATCACTGGGTCGATACCTCTACTGGTGGACTATTAGTCCTCGATGGTATCATACACCCAGTAGTCAGTGTTTCTATCACTGGGTCGATACCTCTACTGGTGGACTATTAGTCCTCGAAGGTATAGTACACCCAGTAGTCAGTGTTTCTATCACTGGTTCGATACCTCTACTGGTGGTCTATTAGTCCTCGAGGGTATCATACACCCAGTAGTCAGTGTTTCTATCACTGGGTCGATACCTCTACTGGTGGACTATTAGTCCTCGAGTGTATCATACACCCAGTAGTCAGTGTTTCGAACACTGGGTCGATACCTCTACTGGTGGACTATTAGTCCTCGAGTGTATCATACACCCAGTAGTCAGTGTTTCTATCACTGGGTCGATACCTCTACAGGTGGACTATTAGTCCTCGAGTGTATCATACACCCAGTAGTCAGTGTTTCTATCACTGGGTCGATACCTCTACTGGTGGACTATTAGTCCTCGAGGGTATCATACACCAAGTGGTCAGTGTTTCTATCACTGGGTCGATACCTCTACTTGTGGACTATTAGTCCTCGAGTGTATCATACACCCAGTAGTCAGTGTTTCTAACACTGGGTCGATACCTCTACTGGTGGACTATTAGTCTTCGAGGGTATCATACACCAAGTAGTCAGTGTTTCTATCACTGGGTCGATACCTCTACTGGTGGACTATTAGTCCTCGAGAGTATCATACACTCAGTAGTCAGTGTTTCTATCACTGGGTCGATACCTCTACTGTTGGACTATTAGTCCTCGAGGGTATCATACACCCAGTAGTCAGTGTTTCTATCACTGGGTCGATACCTCTACTGGTGGTCTATTAGTCCTCGGGGGTATCATACACCCAGTAGTCAGTATTTCTATCACTGGGTCGATACCTCTACTGGTGGACTATTAGTCCTCGAGTGTATCATACACCCAGTAGTCAGTGTTTCTATCACTGGGTCGATACCTCTACTGGTGGACTATTAGTCCTCGAGGGTATCATACACCCAGTAGTCAGTGTTTCTATCACTGGGTCAATACCTCTACTGGTGGACTATTAGTCCTCGAGGGTATCATACACCAAGTAGTCAGTGTTTCTATCACTAGGTCGATACCTCTACTGGTGGAATATTAGTCCTCGAGGGTATCATACACGCAGTAGTCATTGTTTTTATCACTGGGTCGATACCTCTACTGGTGGACTATTAGTCCTCGAGTGTATCATACACCCATGAGTCAGTGTTTCTATCACTGGGTCGATACCTCTAAGGGTGGTCTATTAGTCCTCGAGGGTATCATACACCCAGTAGTCAGTGTTTCTATCACTGGGTCGATACCTCTACTGGTGGACAATTAGTCCTGGAGGGTATCATACACCCAGTAGTCAGTGTTTCGATCACTGGGTGGATACCTCTACTGGTGGACTATAAGTCCTCGAGGGTATCATACACCCAGTAGTCAGTGTTTCTATCACTGGGTCGATACCTCTACTGGTGGTATATTAGTCCTCGAGGGTATCATACACCCAGTAGTCAGTGTTTCTATCACTGGGTCGATACCTCTACTGGTGGACTATTAGTCCTCGAGGGTATAGTACACCCAGTAGTCAGTGTTTCTATCACTGGTTCGATACCTCTACTGGTGGTCTATTAGTCCTCGAGGGTATCATACACCCAGTAGTCAGTGTTTCTATCACTGGGTCGATACCTCTACTGGTGGACTATTAGTCCTCGAGTGTATCATACACCCAGTAGTCAGTGTTTCGAACACTGGGTCGATACCTCTACTGGTGGACTATTAGTCCTCGAGTGTATCATACACCCAGTAGTCAGTGTTTCTATCACTGGGTCGATACCTCTACAGGTGGACTATTAGTCCTCGAGTGTATCATACACCCAGTAGTCAGTGTTTCTATCACTGGGTCGATACCTCTACTGGTGGACTATTAGTCCTCGAGGGTATCATACACCAAGTGGTCAGTGTTTCTATCACTGGGTCGATACCTCTACTTGTGGACTATTAGTCCTCGAGTGTATCATACACCCAGTAGTCAGTGTTTCTAACACTGGGTCGATACCTCTACTGGTGGACTATTAGTCTTCGAGGGTATCATACACCAAGTAGTCAGTGTTTCTATCACTGGGTCGATACCTCTACTGGTGGACTATTAGTCCTCGAGAGTATCATACACTCAGTAGTCAGTGTTTCTATCACTGGGTCGATACCTCTACTGTTGGACTATTAGTCCTCGAGGGTATCATACACCCAGTAGTCAGTGTTTCTATCACTGGGTCGATACCTCTACTGGTGGTCTATTAGTCCTCGGGGGTATCATACACCCAGTAGTCAGTGTTTCTATCACTGGGTCGATACCTCTACTGGTGGACTATTAGTCCTCGAGTGTATCATACACCCAGTAGTCAGTGTTTCTATCACTGGGTCGATACCTCTACTGGTGGACTATTAGTCCTCGAGGGTATCATACACCCAGTAGTCAGTGTTTCTATCACTGGGTCAATACCTCTACTGGTGGACTATTAGTCCTCGAGGGTATCATACACCAAGTAGTCAGTGTTTCTATCACTAGGTCGATACCTCTACTGGTGGAATATTAGTCCTCGAGGGTATCATACACGCAGTAGTCATTGTTTTTATCACTGGGTCGATACCTCTACTGGTGGACTATTAGTCCTCGAGTGTATCATACACCCATGAGTCAGTGTTTCTATCACTGGGTCGATACCTCTAAGGGTGGTCTATTAGTCCTCGAGGGTATCATACACCCAGTAGTCAGTGTTTCTATCACTGGGTCGATACCTCTACTGGTGGACAATTAGTCCTGGAGGGTATCATACACCCAGTAGTCAGTGTTTCGATCACTGGGTGGATACCTCTACTGGTGGACTATAAGTCCTCGAGGGTATCATACACCCAGTAGTCAGTGTTTCTATCACTGGGTCGATACCTCTACTGGTGGTATATTAGTCCTCGAGGGTATCATACACCCAGTAGTCAGTGTTTCTATCACTGGGTCGATACCTCTACTGGTGGTCTATTAGTCCTCGAGGGTATCATACACCCAGTAGTCAGTGTTTCTATCACTGGGTCGATACTTCAACTGGTGGACTATTAGTCCTCGAGGGTATCATATACCCAGTAGTCAGTGTTTCGATCACTGGGTCGATACCTCTACTGGTGGACTATAAGTCCTCGAGGGTATCATACACCCAGTAGTCAGTGTTTCTATCACTGGGTCGATACCTCTACTGGTGGACTATTAGTCCTCGAGGGTATCATACACCCAGTAGTCAGTGTTTCTATCACTGGGTCGATACCTCTACTGGTGGACTATTAGTCCACGAGGGTATCATACACCCAATAATCAGTGTTTCTATCACTGGGTCGATAACTCTACTAGTGGACTATTATTCCTCGAGGGTATCATACACCCAGTAGTCAGTGTTTCTATCACTGGGTCGATACCTCTACTGGTTGTCTATTAGTCCTCGAGGGTATCATACACCCAGTAGTCAGTGTTTCTATCACTGGGTCGATACCTCTACTGGTGGACTATTAGTCCTCGAGTGTATCATACACCCAGTAGTCAGTGTTTCTATCACTGGGTCGATACCTCTACTGGTGGACTATTAGTCCTCGAGTGTATCATACACCCAGTAGTCAGTGTTTCTATCACTGGGTCGATACCTCTACTGGTGGACTATTAGTCCTCGAGTGTATCATACACCCAGTAGTCAGTGTTTCTATCACTGGGTCGATACCTCTACTGGTGGACTATTAGTCCTCGAGGGTATCATACACCAAGTGGTCAGTGTTTCTATCACTAGGTCGATACCTCTACTTGTGGAATATTAGTCTTCGAGGGTATCATACACCAAGTAGTCAGTGTTTCTATCACTGGGTCGATACCTCTACTGGTGGACTATTAGTCCTCGAGAGTATCATACACTCAGTAGTCAGTGTTTCTATCACTGGGTCGATACCTCTACTGGTGGACTATTAGTCCTCGAGGGTATCATACACCCAGTAGTCAGTGTTTCTATCACTGGGTCGATACCTCTACTTGTGGTCTATTAGTCCTCGAGGGTATCATACACCCAGTAGTCAGTGTTTCTATCACTTGGACCATACCTCTACTGGTGGTCTATTAGTCCTCGAGTGTATCATACACCCAGCAGTCAGTGTTTCTATCACTGGGTCGATACCTCTACTGGTGGACTATTAGTCCTGGAGGGTATCATACACCCAGTAGTCAGTGTTTCTATCACTGGGTCGATACCTCTACTGGTGGACTATTAGTCCTCGAGGGTATCATACACCAAGTAGTCAGTGTTTTTATCACTGGGTCGATATCTCTACTGGTGGACTATTAGTCCTCGAGGGTATCATACACCCAGTAGTCAGTGTTTCTATCACTGGGTCGATACCTCTACTGGTGGACTATTAGTCCTCGAGTGTATCATACACCCAGTAGTCAGTGTTTCTATCACTGGGTCGATACCTCTACTGGTGGACTATTAGTCCTCGAGGGTATCATACACCCAGTAGTCAGTGTTTCTATCACTGAGTCGATACCTCTACTGGTGGACTATTAGTCCTCGAGTGTATCATACACCCAGTAGTCAGTGTTTCTATCACTGGGTCGATACCTCTACTGGTGGACTATTAGTCCTCGAGTGTATCATACACCCAGTAGTCAGTGTTTCTATCACTGGGTCGATACCTCTACTGGTGGACTATAAGTCCTCGAGGGTATCATACACCCAGTAGTCAGTGTTTCTATCACTGGGTCGATACCTCTACTGGTGGACTATTAGTCCTCGAGGGTATCATACACCCAGTAGTCAGTGTTTCTATCACTGGGTCGATACCTCTACTGGTGGACTATTAGTCCACGAGGGTATCATACACCCAATAATCAGTGTTTCTATCACTGGGTCGATAACTCTACTAGTGGACTATTATTCCACGAGGGTATCATACACCCAGTAGTCAGTGTTTCTATCACTGGGTCGATACCTCTACTGGTGGTATATTAGTCCTCGAGGGTATCATACACCCAGTAGTCAGTGTTTCTATCACTGGGTCGATACCTCTACTGGTGGACTATTAGTCCTCGAGTGTATCATACACCCAGTAGTCAGTGTTTCTATCACTGGGTCGATACCTCTACTGGTGGACTATTAGTCCTCGAGTGTATCATACACCCAGTAGTCAGTGTTTCTATCACTGGGTCGATACCTCTACTGGTGGACTATTAGTCCTCGAGTGTATCATACACCCAGTAGTCAGTGTTTCTATCACTGGGTCGATACCTCTACTGGTGGACTATTAGTCCTCGAGGGTATCATACACCAAGTGGTCAGTGTTTCTATCACTAGGTCGATACCTCTACTTGTGGAATATTAGTCTTCGAGGGTATCATACACCAAGTAGTCAGTGTTTCTATCACTGGGTCGATACCTCTACTGGTGGACTATTAGTCCTCGAGAGTATCATACACTCAGTAGTCAGTGTTTCTATCACTGGGTCGATACCTCTACTGGTGGACTCTTAGTCCTCGAGGGTATCATATACCCAGTAGTCAGTGTTTCGATCACTGGGTCGATACCTCTACTGGTGGACTATAAGTCCTCGAGGGTATCATACACCCAGTAGTCAGTGTTTCTATCACTGGGTCGATACCTCTACTGGTGGACTATTAGTCCTCGAGGGTATCATACACCCAGTAGTCAGTGTTTCTATCACTGGGTCGATACCTCTACTGGTGGACTATTAGTCCTCGATGGTATCATACACCCAGTAGTCAGTGTTTCTATCACTGGTTCGATACCTCTACTGGTGGTCTATTAGTCCTCGAGGGTATCATACACCCAGTAGTCAGTGTTTCTATCACTGGGTCGATACCTCTACTGGTGGACTATTAGTCCTCGAGTGTATCATACACCCAGTAGTCAGTGTTTCTAACACTGGGTCGATACATCTACTGGTGGACTATTAGTCCTCGAGTGTATCATACACCCAGTAGTCAGTGTTTCTATCACTGGGTCGATACCTCTACAGGTGGACTATTAGTCCTCGAGTGTATCATACACCCAGTAGTCAGTGTTTCTATCACTGGGTCGATACTTCTACTGGTGGACTATTAGTCCTCGAGGGTATCATACACCAAGTGGACAGTGTTTCTATCACTGGGTCGATACCTCTACTTGTGGACTATTAGTCTTCGAGGGTATCATACACCAAGTAGTCTGTGTTTCTATCACTGGGTCGATACCTCTACTGGTGGACTATTAGTCCTCGAGGGTATCATACACCCAGTAGTCAGTGTTTCTATCACTGGGTCGATACCTCTACTGGTGGTATATCAGTCCTCGAGGGTATCATACACCCAGTAGTCAGTGTTTCTATCACTGGGTCGATACCTCTACTGGTGGACTATTAGTCCTCGAGTGTATCATACACCCAGTAGTCAGTGTTTCTATTACTGGGTCGATACCTCTACTGGTGGACTATTAGTCCTCGAGTGTATCATACACCCAGTAGTCAGTGTTTCTATCACTGGGTCGATACCTCTACTGGTGGTCTATTAGTCCTCGAGGGTATCATGCACCCAGTAGTCAGTGTTTCTATCACTGGGTCGATACCTCTACTGGTGGACAATTAGTCCTCGGGGGTATCATACACCCAGTAGTCAGTGTTTCGATCACTGGGTCGATACCTCTACTGGTGGACTATAAGTCCTCGAGGGTATCATACACCCAGTAGTCAGTGTTTCTATCACTGGGTCGATGCCTCTACTGGTGGTCTATTAGTCCTCGAGGGTATCATACACCCAGTAGTCAGTGTTTCTATCACTGGGTCGATACTTCTACTGGTGGACTATTAGTCCTCGAGGATATCATATACCCAGTAGTCAGTGTTTCGATCACTGGGTCGATACCTCTACTGGTGGACTATAAGTCCTCGAGGGTATCATACACCCAGTAGTCAGTGTTTCTATCACTGGGTCGATACCTCTACTGGTGGACTATTAGTCCTCGAGGGTATCATACACCCAGTAGTCAGTGTTTCTATCACTGGGTCGATACCTCTATTGGTGGACTATTAGTCCACGAGGGTATCATACACCAAGTAATCAGTGTTTCTATCACTGGGTCGATACCTCTACTGGTGGACTATTAGTCCTCGAGGGTATCATACACCCAGTAGTCAGTGTTTCTATCACTGGGTCGATACCTCTACTGGTGGTCTATTAGTCCTCGAGGGTATTATACACCCAGTAGTCAGTGTTTCTATCACTGGGTCGATACCTCTACTGGTGGACTATTAGTCCTCGAGTGTATCATACACCCAGTAGTCAGTGTTTCTATCACTGGGTCGATACCTCTACTGGTGGACTATTAGTCCACGAGGGTATCATACACCCAATAATCAGTGTTTCTATCACTGGGTCGATAACTCTACTAGTGGACTATTATTCCTCGAGGGTATCATACACCCAGTAGTCAGTGTTTCTATCACTGGGTCGATACCTCTACTGGTGGTATATTAGTCCTCGAGGGTATCATACACCCAGTAGTCAGTGTTTCTATCACTGGGTCGATACCTCTACTGGTGGACTATTAGTCCTCGAGTGTATCATACACCCAGTAGTCAGTGTTTCTATCACTGGGTCGATACCTCTACTGGTGGACTATTAGTCCTCGAGTGTATCATACACCCAGTAGTCAGTGTTTCTATCACTGGGTCGATACCTCTACTGGTGGACTATTAGTCCTCGAGTGTATCATACACCCAGTAGTCAGTGTTTCTATCACTGGGTCGATACCTCTACTGGTGGACTATTAGTCCTCAAGGGTATCATACACCAAGTGGTCAGTGTTTCTATCACTAGGTCGATACCTCTACTTGTGGAATATTAGTCTTCGAGGGTATCATACACCAAGTAGTCAGTGTTTCTATCACTGGGTCGATACCTCTACTGGTGGACTATTAGTCCTCGAGAGTATCATACACTCAGTAGTCAGTGTTTCTATCACTGGGTCGATACCTCTACTGGTGGACTATTAGTCCTCGAGGGTATCATATACCCAGTAGTCAGTGTTTCGATCACTGGGTCGATACCTCTACTGGTGGACTATAAGTCCTCGAGGGTATCATACACCCAGTAGTCAGTGTTTCTATCACTGGGTCGATACCTCTACTGGTGGACTATTAGTCCTCGAGGGTATCATACACCCAGTAGTCAGTTTTTCTATCACTGGGTCGATACCTCTACTGGTGGACTATTAGTCCTCGATGGTATCATACACCCAGTAGTCAGTGTTTCTATCACTGGTTCGATACCTCTACTGGTGGTCTATTAGTCCTCGAGGGTATCATACACCCAGTAGTCAGTGTTTCTATCACTGGGTCGATACCTCTACTGGTGGACTATTAGTCCTCGAGTGTATCATACACCCAGTAGTCAGTGTTTCTAACACTGGGTCGATACATCTACTGGTGGACTATTAGTCCTCGAGTGTATCATACACCCAGTAGTCAGTGTTTCTATCACTGGGTCGATACCTCTACAGGTGGACTATTAGTCCTCGAGTGTATCATACACCCAGTAGTCAGTGTTTCTATCACTGGGTCGATACTTCTACTGGTGGACTATTAGTCCTCGAGGGTATCATACACCAAGTGGACAGTGTTTCTATCACTGGGTCGATACCTCTACTTGTGGACTATTAGTCTTCGAGGGTATCATACACCAAGTAGTCTGTGTTTCTATCACTGGGTCGATACCTCTACTGGTGGACTATTAGTCCTCGAGGGTATCATACACCCAGTAGTCAGTGTTTCTATCACTGGGTCGATACCTCTACTGGTGGTATATCAGTCCTCGAGGGTATCATACACCCAGTAGTCAGTTTTTCTATCACTGGGTCGATACCTCTACTGGTGGACTATTAGTCCTCGAGTGTATCATACACCCAGTAGTCAGTGTTTCTATCACTGGGTCGATACCTCTACTGGTGGACTATTAGTCCTCGAGTGTATCATACACCCAGTAGTCAGTGTTTCTATCACTGGGTCGATACCTCTACTGGTGGTCTATTAGTCCTCGAGGGTATCATGCACCCAGTAGTCAGTGTTTCTATCACTGGGTCGATACCTCTACTGGTGGACAATTAGTCCTCGGGGGTATCATACACCCAGTAGTCAGTGTTTCGATCACTGGGTCGATACCTCTACTGGTGGACTATAAGTCCTCGAGGGTATCATACACCCAGTAGTCAGTGTTTCTATCACTGGGTCGATGCCTCTACTGGTGGTCTATTAGTCCTCGAGGGTATCATACACCCAGTAGTCAGTGTTTCTATCACTGGGTCGATACTTCTACTGGTGGACTATTAGTCCTCGAGGATATCATATACCCAGTAGTCAGTGTTTCGATCACTGGGTCGATACCTCTACTGGTGGACTATAAGTCCTCGAGGGTATCATACACCCAGTAGTCAGTGTTTCTATCACTGGGTCGATACCTCTACTGGTGGACTATTAGTCCTCGAGGGTATCATACACCCAGTAGTCAGTGTTTCTATCACTGGGTCGATACCGCTATTGGTGGACTATTAGTCCACGAGGGTATCATACACCAAGTAATCAGTGTTTCTATCACTGGGTCGATACCTCTACTGGTGGACTATTAGTCCTCGAGGGTATCATACACCCAGTAGTCAGTGTTTCTATCACTGGGTCGATACCTCTACTGGTGGTCTATTAGTCCTCGAGGGTATCATACACCCAGTAGTCAGTGTTTCTATCACTGGGTCGATACCTCTACTGGTGGACTATTAGTCCTCGAGTGTATCATACACCCAGTAGTCAGTGTTTCTATCACTGGGTCGATATCTCTACTGGTGGACTATTAGTCCTCGAGGGTATCATACACCCAGTAGTCATTGTTTTTATCATTGGGTCGATACCTCTACAGGTGGACTATTAGTCCTCGAGTGTATCATACACCCAGTAGTCAGTGTTTCTATCACTGGGTCGATACCTCTACTGGTGGTCTGTTTGTCCTCGAGGGTATCATACACCCAGTAGTCAGTGTTTCTATCACTGGGTCGATACTTCTACTGGTGGACTATTAGTCCTCGAGGGTATCATATTACCAGTAGTCAGTGTTTCGATCACTAGGTCGATATCTCTACTGGTGGACTATAAGTCCCCGAAGGTATCATACACCCAGTAGTCAGTGTTTCTATCACTGGGTCGATACCTCTACTGGTGGACTATTAGTCCTCGATGGTATCATACACCCAGTAGTCATTGTTTCTATCACTGGGTCGATACCTCTACTGGTGGACTATTAGTCCTCGAGGGTATAGTACACCCAGTAGTCAGTGTTTCTATCACTGGTTCGATACCTCTACTGGTGGTCTATTAGTCCTCGAGGGTATCATACACCCAGTAGTCAATGTTTCTATCACTGGGTCGATACCTCTACTGGTGGACTATTAGTCCTCGAGTGTATCATACACCCAGTAGTCAGTGTTTCTAACACTGGGTCGATACCTCTACTGGTGGACTATTAGTCCTCGAGTGTATCATACACCCAGTAGTCAGTGTTTCTATCACTGGGTCGATACCTCTACAGGTGGACTATTAGTCCTCGAGTGTATCATACACCCAGTAGTCAGTGTTTCTATCACTGGGTCGATACCTCTACTGGTGGACTATTAGTCCTCGAGGGTATCATACACCAAGTGGTCAGTGTTTCTATCACTGGGTCGATACCTCTACTTGTGGACTATTAGTCCTCGAGTGTATCATACACCCAGTAGTCAGTGTTTCTAACACTGGGTCGATACCTCTACTGGTGGACTATTAGTCTTCGAGGGTATCATACACCAAGTAGTCAGTGTTTCTATCACTGGGTCGATACCTCTACTGGTGGACTATTAGTCCTCGAGTGTATCATACACCCAGTAGTCAGTGTTTCTATCACTGGGTCGATACCTCTACTGGTGGACTATTAGTCCTCGAGGGTATCATACACCCAGTAGTCAGTGTTTCGATCACTGGGTCGATACCTCTACTGGTGGACTATTAGTCCTCGAGGGTATCATACACCAAGTAGTCAGTGTTTCTATCACTAGGTCGATACCTCTACTGGTGGAATATTAGTCCTCGAGGGTATCATACACGCAGTAGTCATTGTTTTTATCACTGGGTCGATACCTCTACTGGTGGACTATTAGTCCTCGAGTGTATCATACACCCATGAGTCAGTGTTTCTATCACTGGGTCGATACCTCTAAGGGTGGTCTATTAGTCCTCGAGGGTATCATACACCCAGTAGTCAGTGTTTCTATCACTGGGTCGATACCTCTACTGGTGGACAATTAGTCCTCGGGGGTATCATACACCCAGTAGTCAGTGTTTCGATCACTGGGTCGATACCTCTACTGGTGGACTATAAGTCCTCGAGGGTATCATACACCCAGTAGTCAGTGTTTCTATCACTGGGTCGATACCTCTACTGGTGGTATATTAGTCCTCGAGGGTATCATACACCCAGTAGTCAGTGTTTCTATCACTGGGTCGATACCTCTACTGGTGGTCTATTAGTCCTCGAGGGTATCATACACCCAGTAGTCAGTGTTTCTATCACTGGGTCGATACTTCAACTGGTGGACTATTAGTCCTCGAGGGTATCATATACCCAGTAGTCAGTGTTTCGATCACTGGGTCGATACCTCTACTGGTGGACTATAAGTCCTCGAGGGTATCATACACCCAGTAGTCAGTGTTTCTATCACTGGGTCGATACCTCTACTGGTGGACTATTAGTCCTCGAGGGTATCATACACCCAGTAGTCAGTGTTTCTATCACTGGGTCGATACCTCTACTGGTGGACTATTAGTCCACGAGGGTATCATACACCCAATAATCAGTGTTTCTATCACTGGGTCGATAACTCTACTAGTGGACTATTATTCCTCGAGGGTATCATACACCCAGTAGTCAGTGTTTCTATCACTGGGTCGATACCTCTACTGGTGGTCTATTAGTCCTCGAGGGTATCATACACCCAGTAGTCAGTGTTTCTATCACTGGGTCGATACCTCTACTGGTGGACTATTAGTCCTCGAGTGTATCATACACCCAGTAGTCAGTGTTTCTATCACTGGGTCGATACCTCTACTGGTGGACTATTAGTCCTCGAGTGTATCATACACCCAGTAGTCAGTGTTTCTATCACTGGGTCGATACCTCTACTGGTGGACTATTAGTCCTCGAGTGTATCATACACCCAGTAGTCAGTGTTTCTATCACTGGGTCGATACCTCTACTGGTGGACTATTAGTCCTCGAGGGTATCATACACCAAGTGGTCAGTGTTTCTATCACTAGGTCGATACCTCTACTTGTGGAATATTAGTCTTCGAGGGTATCATACACCAAGTAGTCAGTGTTTCTATCACTGGGTCGATACCTCTACTGGTGGACTATTAGTCCTCGAGAGTATCATACACTCAGTAGTCAGTGTTTCTATCACTGGGTCGATACCTCTACTGGTGGACTATTAGTCCTCGAGGGTATCATACACCCAGTAGTCAGTGTTTCTATCACTGGGTCGATACCTCTACTTGTGGTCTATTAGTCCTCGAGGATATCATACACCCAGTAGTCAGTGTTTCTATCACTTGGACCATACCTCTACTGGTGGTCTATTAGTCCTCGAGTGTATCATACACCCAGCAGTCAGTGTTTCTATCACTGGGTCGATACCTCTACTGGTGGACTATTAGTCCTCGAGGGTATCATACACCCAGTAGTCAGTGTTTCTATCACTGGGTCGATACCTCTACTGGTGGACTATTAGTCCTCGAGGGTATCATACACCAAGTAGTCAGTGTTTCTATCACTGGGTCGATACCTCTACTGGTGGAATATTAGTCCTCGAGGGTATCATACACCAAGTAGTCAGTGTTTTTATCACTGGGTCGATATCTCTACTGGTGGACTATTAGTCCTCGAGGATATCATACACCCAGTAGTCAGTGTTTCTATCACTGGGTCGATACCTCTACTGGTGGACTATTAGTCCTCGAGTGTATCATACACCCAGTAGTCAGTGTTTCTATCACTGGGTCGATACCTCTACTGGTGGACTATTAGTCCTCGAGGGTATCATACACCCAGTAGTCAGTGTTTCTATCACTGAGTCGATACCTCTACTGGTGGACTATTAGTCCTCGAGTGTATCATACACCCAGTAGTCAGTGTTTCTATCACTGGGTCGATACCTCTACTGGTGGACTATTAGTCCTCGAGTGTATCATACACCCAGTAGTCAGTGTTTCTATCACTGGGTCGATACCTCTACTGGTGGACTATAAGTCCTCGAGGGTATCATACACCCAGTAGTCAGTGTTTCTATCACTGGGTCGATACCTCTACTGGTGGACTATTAGTCCTCGAGGGTATCATACACCCAGTAGTCAGTGTTTCTATCACTGGGTCGATACCTCTACTGGTGGACTATTAGTCCACGAGGGTATCATACACCCAATAATCAGTGTTTCTATCACTGGGTCGATAACTCTACTAGTGGACTATTATTCCTCGAGGGTATCATACACCCAGTAGTCAGTGTTTCTATCACTGGGTCGATACCTCTACTGGTGGTATATTAGTCCTCGAGGGTATCATACACCCAGTAGTCAGTGTTTCTATCACTGGGTCGATACCTCTACTGGTGGACTATTAGTCCTCGAGTGTATCATACACCCAGTAGTCAGTGTTTCTATCACTGGGTCGATACCTCTACTGGTGGACTATTAGTCCTCGAGTGTATCATACACCCAGTAGTCAGTGTTTCTATCACTGGGTCGATACCTCTACTGGTGGACTATTAGTCCTCGAGTGTATCGTACACCCAGTAGTCAGTGTTTCTATCACTGGGTCGATACCTCTACTGGTGGACTATTAGTCCTCGAGGGTATCATACACCAAGTGGTCAGTGTTTCTATCACTAGGTCGATACCTCTACTTGTGGAATATTAGTCTTCGAGGGTATCATACACCAAGTAGTCAGTGTTTCTATCACTGGGTCGATACCTCTACTGGTGGACTATTAGTCCTCGAGTGTATCATACACCCAGTAGTCAGTGTTTCTATCACTGGGTCGATACCTCTACTGGTGGACTATTAGTCCTCGAGGGTATCATACACCAAGTAGTCAGTGTTTCTATCACTGGGTCGATACCTCTACTGGTGGAATATTAGTCCTCGAGGGTATCATACACCAAGTAGTCAGTGTTTTTATCACTGGGTCGATATCTCTACTGGTGGACTATTAGTCCTCGAGGATATCATACACCCAGTAGTCAGTGTTTCTATCACTGGGTCGATACCTCTACTGGTGGACTATTAGTCCTCGAGTGTATCATACACCCAGTAGTCAGTGTTTCTATCACTGGGTCGATACCTCTACTGGTGGACTATTAGTCCTCGAGGGTATCATACACCCAGTAGTCAGTGTTTCTATCACTGAGTCGATACCTCTACTGGTGGACTATTAGTCCTCGAGTGTATCATACACCCAGTAGTCAGTGTTTCTATCACTGGGTCGATACCTCTACTGGTGGACTATTAGTCCTCGAGTGTATCATACACCCAGTAGTCAGTGTTTCTATCACTGGGTCGATACCTCTACTGGTGGACTATAAGTCCTCGAGGGTATCATACACCCAGTAGTCAGTGTTTCTATCACTGGGTCGATACCTCTACTGGTGGACTATTAGTCCTCGAGGGTATCATACACCCAGTAGTCAGTGTTTCTATCACTGGGTCGATACCTCTACTGGTGGACTATTAGTCCACGAGGGTATCATACACCCAATAATCAGTGTTTCTATCACTGGGTCGATAACTCTACTAGTGGACTATTATTCCTCGAGGGTATCATACACCCAGTAGTCAGTGTTTCTATCACTGGGTCGATACCTCTACTGGTGGTATATTAGTCCTGGAGGGTATCATACACCCAGTAGTCAGTGTTTCTATCACTGGGTCGATACCTCTACTGGTGGACTATTAGTCCTCGAGTGTATCATACACCCAGTAGTCAGTGTTTCTATCACTGGGTCGATACCTCTACTGGTGGACTATTAGTCCTCGAGTGTATCATACACCCAGTAGTCAGTGTTTCTATCACTGGGTCGATACCTCTACTGGTGGACTATTAGTCCTCGAGTGTATCATACACCCAGTAGTCAGTGTTTCTATCACTGGGTCGATACCTCTACTGGTGGACTATTAGTCCTCGAGGGTATCATACACCAAGTGGTCAGTGTTTCTATCACTAGGTCGATACCTCTACTTGTGGAATATTAGTCTTCGAGGGTATCATACACCAAGTAGTCAGTGTTTCTATCACTGGGTCGATACCTCTACTGGTGGACTATTAGTCCTCGAGAGTATCATACACTCAGTAGTCAGTGTTTCTATCACTGGGTCGATACCTCTACTGGTGGACTATTAGTCCTCGAGGGTATCATACACCCAGTAGTCAGTGTTTCTATCACTGGGTCGATACCTCTACTTGTGGTCTATTAGTCCTCGAGGGTATCATACACCCAGTAGTCAGTGTTTCTATCACTTGGACCATACCACTACTGGTGGTCTATTAGTCCTAGAGTGTATCATACACCCAGCAGTCAGTGTTTCTATCACTGGGTCGATACCTCTACTGGTGGACTATTAGTCCTCGAGGGTATCATACACCCAGTAGTCAGTGTTTCTATCACTGGGTCGATACCTCTACTGGTGGACTATTAGTCCTCGAGGGTATCATACACCAAGTAGTCAGTGTTTCTATCACTGGGTCGATACCTCTACTGGTGGAATATTAGTCCTCGAGGGTATCATACACCAAGTAGTCAGTGTTTTTATCACTGGGTCGATATCTCTACTGGTGGACTATTAGTCCTCGAGGATATCATACACCCAGTAGTCAGTGTTTCTATCACTGGGTCGATACCTCTACTGGTGGACTATTAGTCCTCGAGTGTATCATACACCCAGTAGTCAGTGTTTCTATCACTGGGTCGATACCTCTACTGGTGGACTATTAGTCCTCGAGGGTATCATACACCCAGTAGTCAGTGTTTCTATCACTGAGTCGATACCTCTACTGGTGGACTATTAGTCCTCGAGTGTATCATACACCCAGTAGTCAGTGTTTCTATCACTGGGTCGATACCTCTACTGGTGGACTATTAGTCCTCGAGTGTATCATACACCCAGTAGTCAGTGTTTCTATCACTGGGTCGATACCTCTACTGGTGGACTATAAGTCCTCGAGGGTATCATACACCCAGTAGTCAGTGTTTTTATCACTGGGTCGATACCTCTACTGGTGGACTATTAGTCCACGAGGGTATCATACACCCAATAATCAGTGTTTCTATCACTGGGTCGATAACTCTACTAGTGGACTATTATTCCTCGAGGGTATCATACACCCAGTAGTCAGTGTTTCTATCACTGGGTCGATACCTCTACTGGTGGACTATTAGTCCACGAGGGTATCATACACCCAATAATCAGTGTTTCTATCACTGGGTCGATAACTCTACTAGTGGACTGTTATTCCTCGAGGGTATCATACACCCAGTAGTCAGTGTTTCTATCACTGGGTCGATACCTCTACTGGTGGTATATTAGTCCTCGAGGGTATCATACACCCAGTAGTCAGTGTTTCTATCACTGGGTCGATACCTCTACTGGTGGACTATTAGTCCTCGAGTGTATCATACACCCAGTAGTCAGTGTTTCTATCACTGGGTCGATACCTCTACTGGTGGACTATTAGTCCTCGAGTGTATCATACACCCAGTAGTCAGTGTTTCTATCACTGGGTCGATACCTCTACTGGTGGACTATTAGTCCTCGAGTGTATCATACACCAAGTAGTCAGTGTTTCTATCACTGGGTCGATACCTCTACTGGTGGACTATTAGTCCTCGAGGGTATCATACACCAAGTGGTCAGTGTTTCTATCACTAGGTCGATACCTCTACTTGTGGAATATTAGTCTTCGAGGGTATCATACACCAAGTAGTCAGTGTTTCTATCACTGGGTCGATACCTCTACTGGTGGACTATTAGTCCTCGAGTGTATCATACACCCAGTAGTCAGTGTTTCTATCACTGGGTCGATACCTCTACTGGTGGACTATTAGTCCTCGAGGGTATCATACACCAAGTAGTCAGTGTTTCTATCACTGGGTCGATACCTCTACTGGTGGAATATTAGTCCTCGAGGGTATCATACACCAAGTAGTCAGTGTTTTTATCACTGGGTCGATATCTCTACTGGTGGACTATTAGTCCTCGAGGATATCATACACCCAGTAGTCAGTGTTTCTATCACTGGGTCGATACCTCTACTGGTGGACTATTAGTCCTCGAGTGTATCATACACCCAGTAGTCAGTGTTTCTATCACTGGGTCGATACCTCTACTGGTGGACTATTAGTCCTCGAGGGTATCATACACCCAGTAGTCAGTGTTTCTATCACTGAGTCGATACCTCTACTGGTGGACTATTAGTCCTCGAGTGTATCATACACCCAGTAGTCAGTGTTTCTATCACTGGGTCGATACCTCTACTGGTGGACTATTAGTCCTCGAGTGTATCATACACCCAGTAGTCAGTGTTTCTATCACTGGGTCGATACCTCTACTGGTGGACTATAAGTCCTCGAGGGTATCATACACCCAGTAGTCAGTGTTTCTATCACTGGGTCGATACCTCTACTGGTGGACTATTAGTCCTCGAGGGTATCATACACCCAGTAGTCAGTGTTTCTATCACTGGGTCGATACCTCTACTGGTGGACTATTAGTCCACGAGGGTATCATACACCCAATAATCAGTGTTTCTATCACTGGGTCGATAACTCTACTAGTGGACTATTATTCCTCGAGGGTATCATACACCCAGTAGTCAGTGTTTCTATCACTGGGTCGATACCTCTACTGGTGGTATATTAGTCCTCGAGGGTATCATACACCCAGTAGTCAGTGTTTCTATCACTGGGTCGATACCTCTACTGGTGGACTATTAGTCCTCGAGTGTATCATACACCCAGTAGTCAGTGTTTCTATCACTGGGTCGATACCTCTACTGGTGGACTATTAGTCCTCGAGTGTATCATACACCCAGTAGTCAGTGTTTCTATCACTGGGTCGATACCTCTACTGGTGGACTATTAGTCCTCGAGTGTATCATACACCCAGTAGTCAGTGTTTCTATCACTGGGTCGATACCTCTACTGGTGGACTATTAGTCCTCGAGAGTATCATACACTCAGTAGTCAGTGTTTCTATCACTGGGTCGATACCTCTACTGGTGGACTATTAGTCCTCGAGGGTATCATACACCCAGTAGTCAGTGTTTCTATCACTGGGTCGATACCTCTACTTGTGGTCTATTAGTCCTCGAGGGTATCATACACCCAGTAGTCAGTGTTTCTATCACTTGGACCATACCACTACTGGTGGTCTATTAGTCCTAGAGTGTATCATACACCCAGCAGTCAGTGTTTCTATCACTGGGTCGATACCTCTACTGGTGGACTATTAGTCCTCGAGGGTATCATACACCCAGTAGTCAGTGTTTCTATCACTGGGTCGATACCTCTACTGGTGGACTATTAGTCCTCGAGGGTATCATACACCAAGTAGTCAGTGTTTCTATCACTGGGTCGATACCTCTACTGGTGGAATATTAGTCCTCGAGGGTATCATACACCAAGTAGTCAGTGTTTTTATCACTGGGTCGATATCTCTACTGGTGGACTATTAGTCCTCGAGGATATCATACACCCAGTAGTCAGTGTTTCTATCACTGGGTCGATACCTCTACTGGTGGACTATTAGTCCTCGAGTGTATCATACACCCAGTAGTCAGTGTTTCTATCACTGGGTCGATACCTCTACTGGTGGACTATTAGTCCTCGAGGGTATCATACACCAAGTGGTCAGTGTTTCTATCACTAGGTCGATACCTCTACTTGTGGAATATTAGTCTTCGAGGGTATCATACACCAAGTAGTCAGTGTTTCTATCACTGGGTCGATACCTCTACTGGTGGACTATTAGTCCTCGAGTGTATCATACACCCAGTAGTCAGTGTTTCTATCACTGGGTCGATACCTGTACTGGTGGACTATTAGTCCTCGAGGGTATCATACACCAAGTAGTCAGTGTTTCTATCACTGGGTCGATACCTCTACTGGTGGAATATTAGTCCTCGAGGGTATCATACACCAAGTAGTCAGTGTTTTTATCACTGGGTCGATATCTCTACTGGTGGACTATTAGTCCTCGAGGATATCATACACCCAGTAGTCAGTGTTTCTATCACTGGGTCGATACCTCTACTGGTGGACTATTAGTCCTCGAGTGTATCATACACCCAGTAGTCAGTGTTTCTATCACTGGGTCGATACCTCTACTGGTGGACTATTAGTCCTCGAGGGTATCATACACCCAGTAGTCAGTGTTTCTATCACTGAGTCGATACCTCTACTGGTGGACTATTAGTCCTCGAGTGTATCATACACCCAGTAGTCAGTGTTTCTATCACTGGGTCGATACCTCTACTGGTGGACTATTAGTCCTCGAGTGTATCATACACCCAGTAGTCAGTGTTTCTATCACTGGGTCGATACCTCTACTGGTGGACTATAAGTCCTCGAGGGTATCATACACCCAGTAGTCAGTGTTTCTATCACTGGGTCGATACCTCTACTGGTGGACTATTAGTCCTCGAGGGTATCATACACCCAGTAGTCAGTGTTTCTATCACTGGGTCGATACCTCTACTGGTGGACTATTAGTCCACGAGGGTATCATACACCCAATAATCAGTGTTTCTATCACTGGGTCGATAACTCTACTAGTGGACTATTATTCCTCGAGGGTATCATACACCCAGTAGTCAGTGTTTCTATCACTGGGTCGATACCTCTACTGGTGGTATATTAGTCCTCGAGGGTATCATACACCCAGTAGTCAGTGTTTCTATCACTGGGTCGATACCTCTACTGGTGGACTATTAGCCCTCGAGTGTATCATACACCCAGTAGTCAGTGTTTCTATCACTGGGTCGATACCTCTACTGGTGGACTATTAGTCCTCGAATGTATCATACACCCAGTAGTCAGTGTTTCTATCACTGGGTCGATACCTCTACTGGTGGACTATTAGTCCTCGAGTGTATCATACACCCAGTAGTCAGTGTTTCTATCACTGGGTCGATACCTCTACTGGTGGACTATTAGTCCTCGAGAGTATCATACACTCAGTAGTCAGTGTTTCTATCACTGGGTCGATACCTCTACTGGTGGACTATTAGTCCTCGAGGGTATCATACACCCAGTAGTCAGTGTTTCTATCACTGGGTCGATACCTCTACTTGTGGTCTATTAGTCCTCGAGGGTATCATACACCCAGTAGTCAGTGTTTCTATCACTTGGACCATACCACTACTGGTGGTCTATTAGTCCTAGAGTGTATCATACACCCAGCAGTCAGTGTTTCTATCACTGGGTCGATACCTCTACTGGTGGACTATTAGTCCTCGAGGGTATCATACACCCAGTAGTCAGTGTTTCTATCACTGGGTCGATACCTCTACTGGTGGACTATTAGTCCTCGAGGGTATCATACACCAAGTAGTCAGTGTTTCTATCACTGGGTCGATACCTCTACTGGTGGACTATTAGTCCTCGAGGGTATCATACACCAAGTGGTCAGTGTTTCTATCACTAGGTCGATACCTCTACTTGTGGAATATTAGTCTTCGAGGGTATCATACACCAAGTAGTCAGTGTTTCTATCACTGGGTCGATACCTCTACTGGTGGACTATTAGTCCTCGAGTGTATCATACACCCAGTAGTCAGTGTTTCTATCACTGGGTCGATACCTCTACTGGTGGACTATTAGTCCTCGAGGGTATCATACACCAAGTAGTCAGTGTTTCTATCACTGGGTCGATACCTCTACTGGTGGAATATTAGTCCTCGAGGGTATCATACACCAAGTAGTCAGTGTTTTTATCACTGGGTCGATATGTCTACTGGTGGACTATTAGTCCTCGAGGATATCATACACCCAGTAGTCAGTGTTTCTATCACTGGGTCGATACCTCTACTGGTGGACTATTAGTCCTCGAGTGTATCATACACCCAGTAGTCAGTGTTTCTATCACTGGGTCGATACCTCTACTGGTGGACTATTAGTCCTCGAGTGTATCATACACCCAGTAGTCAGTGTTTCTATCACTGGGTCGATACCTCTACTGGTGGACTATAAGTCCTCGAGGGTATCATACACCCAGTAGTCAGTGTTTCTATCACTGGGTCGATACCTCTACTGGTGGACTATTAGTCCTCGAGGGTATCATACACCCAGTAGTCAGTGTTTCTATCACTGGGTCGATACCTCTACTGGTGGACTATTAGTCCTCGAGGGTATCATACACCCAATAATCAGTGTTTCTATCACTGGGTCGATACCTCTACTGGTGGACTATTAGTCCTCGAGTGTATCATACACCCAGTAGTCAGTGTTTCTATCACTGGGTCGATACCTCTACTGGTGGACTATTAGTCCTCGAGTGTATCATACACCCAGTAGTCAGTGTTTCTATCACTGGGTCGATACCTCTACTGGTGGACTATTAGTCCTCGAGGGTATCATACACCCAGTAGTCAGTGTTTCTATCACTGAGTCGATACCTCTACTGGTGGACTATTATTCCTCGAGTGTATCATACACCCAGTAGTCAGTGTTTCTATCACTGGGTCGATACCTCTACTGGTGGACTATTAGTCCTCGAGTGTATCATACACCCAGTAGTCAGTGTTTCTATCACTGGGTCGATACCTCTACTGGTGGACTATTAGTCCTCGAGGGTATCATACACCAAGTAGTCAGTGTTTCTATCACTGGGTCGATACCTCTACTGGTGGAATATTAGTCCTCGAGGGTATCATACACCAAGTAGTCAGTGTTTTTATCACTGGGTCGATATCTCTACTGGTGGACTATTAGTCCTCGAGGATATCATACACCCAGTAGTCAGTGTTTCTATCACTGGGTCGATACCTCTACTGGTGGACTATTAGTCCTCGAGTGTATCATACACCCAGTAGTCAGTGTTTCTATCACTGGGTCGATACCTCTACTGGTGGACTATTAGTCCTCGAGGGTATCATACACCCAGTAGTCAGTGTTTCTATCACTGAGTCGATACCTCTACTGGTGGACTATTAGTCCTCGAGTGTATCATACACCCAGTAGTCAGTGTTTCTATCACTGGGTCGATACCTCTACTGGTGGACTATTAGTCCTCGAGTGTATCATACACCCAGTAGTCAGTGTTTCTATCACTGGGTCGATACCTCTACTGGTGGACTATAAGTCCTCGAGGGTATCATACACCCAGTAGTCAGTGTTTCTATCACTGGGTCGATACCTCTACTGGTGGACTATTAGTCCTCGAGGGTATCATACACCCAGTAGTCAGTGTTTCTATCACTAGGTCGATACCTCTACTGGTGGACTATTAGTCCACGAGGGTATCATACACCCAATAATCAGTGTTTCTATCACTGGGTCGATAACTCTACTAGTGGACTATTATTCCTCGAGGGTATCATACACCCAGTAGTCAGTGTTTCTATCACTGGGTCGATACCTCTACTGGTGGTATATTAGTCCTCGAGGGTATCATACACCCAGTAGTCAGTGTTTCTATCACTGGGTCGATACCTCTACTGGTGGACTATTAGTCCTCGAGTGTATCATACACCCAGTAGTCAGTGTTTCTATCACTGGGTCGATACCTCTACTGGTGGACTATTAGTCCTCGAGTGTATCATACACCCAGTAGTCAGTGTTTCTATCACTGGGTCGATACCTCTACTGGTGGACTATTAGTCCTCGAGTGTATCATACACCCAGTAGTCAGTGTTTCTATCACTGGGTCGATACCTCTACTGGTGGACTATTAGTCCTCGAGGGTATCATACACCAAGTGGTCAGTGTTTCTATCACTAGGTCGATACCTCTACTTGTGGAATATTAGTCTTCGAGGGTATCATACACCAAGTAGTCAGTGTTTCTATCACTGGGTCGATACCTCTACTGGTGGACTATTAGTCCTCGAGAGTATCATACACTCAGTAGTCAGTGTTTCTATCACTGGGTCGATACCTCTACTGGTGGACTATTAGTCCTCGAGGGTATCATACACCCAGTAGTCAGTGTTTCTATCACTGGGTCGATACCTCTACTTGTGGTCTATTAGTCCTCGAGGGTATCATACACCCAGTAGTCAGTGTTTCTATCACTTGGACCATACCACTACTGGTGGTCTATTAGTCCTAGAGTGTATCATACACCCAGCAGTCAGTGTTTCTATCACTGGGTCGATACCTCTACTGGTGGACTATTAGTCCTCGAGGGTATCATACACCCAGTAGTCAGTGTTTCTATCACTGGGTCGATACCTCTACTGGTGGACTATTAGTCCTCGAGGGTATCATACACCAAGTAGTCAGTGTTTCTATCACTGGGTCGATACCTCTACTGGTGGAATATTAGTCCTCGAGGGTATCATACACCAAGTAGTCAGTGTTTTTATCACTGGGTCGATATCTCTACTGGTGGACTATTAGTCCTCGAGGGTATCATACACCCAGTAGTCAGTGTTTCTATCACTGGGTCGATTCCTCTACTGGTGGACTATTAGTCCTCGAGTGTATCATACACCCAGTAGTCAGTGTTTCTATCACTGGGTCGATACCTCTACTGGTGGACTATTAGTCCTCGAGGGTATCATACACCCAGTAGTCAGTGTTTCTATCACTGAGTCGATACCTCTACTGGTGGACTATTAGTCCTCGAGTGTATCATACACCCAGTAGTCAGTGTTTCTATCACTGGGTCGATACCTCTACTGGTGGACTATTAGTCCTCGAGTGTATCATACACCCAGTAGTCAGTGTTTCTATCACTGGGTCGATACCTCTACTGGTGGACTATTAGTCCTCGAGTGTATCATACACCCAGTAGTCAGTGTTTCTATCACTGGGTCGATACCTCTACTGGTGGACTATTTGTCCTCGAGGGTATCATACAGCAAGTGGTCAGTGTTTCTATCACTGGGTCGATACCTCTACTGGTGGACTATTAGTCTTCGAGGGTATCATACACCAGGTAGTCAGTGTTTCTATCACTGGGTCGATACCTCTACTGGTGGACTATTAGTCCTCGAGAGTATCATACACCCAGTAGTCAGTGTTTCTATCACTGGGTCGATACCTCTACTGGAGGTCTATTAGTCCTCGAGGGTATCATGCACCCAGTAGTCAGTGTTTCTATCACTGGGTCGATACCTCTACTGGTGGCCTATTAGTCCTCTAATGTATCATACACCCAGTATTCAGTGTTTCTCTCACTGGGTCGATACCTCTACTGGTGGACTATTAGTCCTCGAGGGTATCATACACCCAGTAGTCAGTGTTTCTATCACTGGGTCGATACCTCTACTGGTGGTCTATTAGTCCTCGAGGGTATCATACACCCAGTAGTCAGTGTTTCTATCACTGGGTCGATACCTCTACTGGTGGACTATTAGTCCTCGAGTGTATCATACACCCAGTAGTCAGTGTTTCTATCACTGGGTCGATACCTCTACTGGTGGACTATTAGTCCTCGAGAGTATCATACACCCAGTAGTCAGTGTTTCTATCACTGGGTCGATACCTCTACTGGTGGTCTATTAGTCCTCGAGGGTATCATACACCATTAGTCAGTGTTTCTATCACTTGGTCGATACCTCTACTGGTGGACTATTAGTCCTCGAGTGTATCATACACCCAGTAGTCAGTGTTTCTATCACTGGGTCGATACCTCTACTGGTGGACTATTAGTCCTCGAGTGTATCATACACCAAGTAGTCAGTGTTTCTATCACTAGGTCGATACCTCTACTGGTGGAATATTAGTCCTCGAGTGTATCATACACCCAGTAGTCAGTGTTTCTATCACTGGGTCGATACCTCTACTGGTGGTCTATTAGTCCTCGGGGGTATCATACACCCAGTAGTCAGTGTTTCTATCACTGGGTCGATACCTCTACTGGTGGACTATTAGTCATCGAGGGTATCATACACCAAGTAGTCAGTGTTTCTATCACTAGGTCAATACCTCTACTGGTGAAATATTAGTCCTCGAGTGTATCATACACCCAGTAGTCAGTGTTTCTATCACTGGGTCGATACCTCTACTGGTGGTCTATTAGTCCTCGGGGGTATCATACACCCAGTAGTCAGTGTTTCGATCACTGGGTCCATACCTCTACTGGTGGACTATAAGTCCTCGAGGGTATCATACACCCAGTAGTCAGTGTTTCTATCACTGGGTCGATACCTCTACTGGTGGACTATTAGTCATCGAGGGTATCATACACCCAGTAGTCAGTGTTTCTATCACTGGGTCGATACCTCTACTGGTGGACTATTAGTCCTCGAGGGTATCATACACCCAGTAGTCAGTGTTTCTATCACTGGGTCGATACCTCTACTGTTGGACTATTAGTCCTCGAGGGTATCATACACCCAGTAGTCAGTGTTTCTATCACTGGGTCGATAACTCTACTGTTGGACTATTAGTCCTCGAGGGTATCATACACCCAGTAGTCAGTGTTTCTATCACTGGGTCGATACCTCTACTGGTGGACTATTAGTCCTCGAGGGTATCATACACCCAGTAGTCAGTGTTTCTATCACTGAGTCGATACCTCTACTGGTGGACTATTAGTCCTCGAGTGTATCATACACCCAGTAGTCAGTGTTTCTATCACTGGGTCGATACCTCTACTGGTGGACTATTAGTCCTCGCGTGTATCATACACCCAGTAGTCAGTGTTTCTATCACTGGGTCGATACCTCTACTGGTGGACTATTAGTCCTCGAGGGTATCATACACCAAGTAGTCAGTGTTTCTATCACTGGGTCGATACCTCTACTGGTGGACTATTAGTCCTCGAGGGTATCATACACCCAGTAGTCAGTGTTTCTATCACTGGGTCGATACCTCTACTGGTGGACTATTAGTCCTCGAGTGTATCATACACCCAGTAGTCAGTGTTTCTATCACTGGGTCGATACCTCTACTGGTGGACTATTAGTCCTCGAGGGTATCATACACCCAGTAGTCAGTGTTTCTATCACTGAGTCGATACCTCTACTGGTGGACTATTAGTCCTCGAGTGTATCATACACCCAGTAGTCAGTGTTTCTATCACTGGGTCGATACCTCTACTGGTGGACTATTAGTCCTCGAGTGTATCATACACCCAGTAGTCAGTGTTTCTATCACTGGGTCGATACCTCTACTGGTGGACTATTAGTCCTCGAGTGTATCATACACCCAGTAGTCAGTGTTTCTATCACTGGGTCGATACCTCTACTGGTGGACTATTTGTCCTCGAGGGTATCATACAGCAAGTGGTCAGTGTTTCTATCACTGGGTCGATACCTCTACTGGTGGACTATTAGTCTTCGAGGGTATCATACACCAGGTAGTCAGTGTTTCTATCACTGGGTCGATACCTCTACTGGTGGACTATTAGTCCTCGAGAGTATCATACACCCAGTAGTCAGTGTTTCTATCACTGGGTCGATACCTCTACTGGAGGTCTATTAGTCCTCGAGGGTATCATACACCCAGTAGTCAGTGTTTCTATCACTGGGTCGATACCTCTACTGGTGGCCTATTAGTCCTCTAATGTATCATACACCCAGTATTCAGTGTTTCTCTCACTGGGTCGATACCTCTACTGGTGGACTATTAGTCCTCGAGGGTATCATACACCCAGTAGTCAGTGTTTCTATCACTGGGTCGATACCTCTACTGGTGGTCTATTAGTCCTCGAGGGTATCATACACCCAGTAGTCAGTGTTTCTATCACTGGGTCGATACCTCTACTGGTGGACTATTAGTCCTCGAGTGTATCATACACCCAGTAGTCAGTGTTTCTATCACTGGGTCGATACCTCTACTGGTGGACTATTAGTCCTCGAGTGTATCATACACCAAGTAGTCAGTGTTTCTATCACTAGGTCGATACCTCTACTGGTGGAATATTAGTCCTCGAGTGTATCATACACCCAGTAGTCAGTGTTTCTATCACTGGGTCGATACCTCTACTGGTGGTCTATTAGTCCTCGGGGGTATCATACACCCAGTAGTCAGTGTTTCTATCACTGGGTCGATACCTCTACTGGTGGACTATTAGTCATCGAGGGTATCATACACCAAGTAGTCAGTGTTTCTATCACTAGGTCAATACCTCTACTGGTGGAATATTAGTCCTCGAGTGTATCATACACCCAGTAGTCAGTGTTTCTATCACTGGGTCGATACCTCTACTGGTGGTCTATTAGTCCTCGGGGGTATCATGCACCCAGTAGTCAGTGTTTCGATCACTGGGTCCATACCTCTACTGGTGGACTATAAGTCCTCGAGGGTATCATACACCCAGTAGTCAGTGTTTCTATCACTGGGTCGATACCTCTACTGGTGGACTATTAGTCATCGAGGGTATCATACACCCAGTAGTCAGTGTTTCTATCACTGGGTCGATACCTCTACTGGTGGACTATTAGTCCTCGAGGGTATCATACACCCAGTAGTCAGTGTTTCTATCACTGGGTCGATACCTCTACTGTTGGACTATTAGTTCTCGAGGGTATCATACACCCAGTAGTCAGTGTTTCTATCACTGGGTCGATAACTCTACTGTTGGACTATTAGTCCTCGAGGGTATCATACACCCAGTAGTCAGTGTTTCTATCACTGGGTCGATACCTCTACTGGTGGACTATTAGTCCTCGAGTGTATCATACACACAGTAGTCAGTGTTTCTATCACTGGGTCGATACCTCTACTGGTGGACTATTAGTCCTCGCGTGTATCATACACCCAGTAGTCAGTGTTTCTATCACTGGGTCGATACCTCTACTGGTGGACTATTAGTCCTCGAGTGTATCATACACCCAGTAGTCAGTGTTTCTATCACTGGGTCGATACCTCTACTGGTGGACTATTTGTCCTCGAGGGTATCATACACCAAGTGGTCAGTGTTTCTATCACTGGGTCGATACCTCTACTGGTGGACTATTAGTCTTCGAGGGTATCATACACCAGGTAGTCAGTGTTTCTATCACTGGGTCGATACCTCTACTGGTGGACTATTAGTCATCGAGAGTATCATACACCCAGTAGTCAGTGTTTCTATCACTGGGTCGATACCTCTACTGGTGGACTATTAGTCCTCGAGGGTATCATACACCCAGTAGTCAGTGTTTCTATCACTGGGTCGATACCTCTACTGGTGGTATATTAGTCCTCGAGGGTATCATACACCCAGTAGTCAGTGTTTCTATCACTGGGTCGATACCTCTACTGGTGGACTATTAGTCCTCGAGTGTATCATACACCAGGTAGTCAGCGTTTCTATCACTGGGTCGATACCTCTACTGGTGGACTATTAGTCCTCGAGGGTATCATACACCAAGTAGTCAGTGTTTCTATCACTGGGTCGATACCTCTACTGGTGGAATATTAGTCCTCGAGGGTATCATACACCCAGTAGTCAGTGTTTCTATCACTGGGTCGATACCTCTACTGGTGGACTATAAGTTCTCTAGGGTATCATACACCCAGTAGTCAGTGTTTCTATCACTGGGTCGATACCTCTACTGGTGGCCTATTAGTCCTCTAGTGTATCATACACCCAGTATTAGTGTTTCTCTCAGTGGGTCGATACCTCTACTGGTGGACTATTAGTCCTCGAGGGTATCAAACACCCAGTAGTCAGTGTTTCTATCACTGGGTCGATACCTCTACTGGTGGTCTATTAGTCCTCGAGGGTATCATACACCCAGTAGTCAGTGTTTCTATCACTGGGTCGATACCTCTACTGGTGGACTATTAGTCCTCGAGTCTATCATACACCCAGTAGTCAGTGATTCTATCACTGGGTCGATACCTCTACTGGTGGACTATTAGTCCTCGAGGGTATCATACACCCAGTAGTCAGTGTTTCTATCACTGGGTCGATACCTCTACTGGTGGACTATTAGTCCTCGAGTGTATCATACATCCAGTAGTCAGTGTTTCTATCACTGGGTCGATACCTCTACTGGTGGACTATTAGTCCTCGAGGGTATCATACACCAAGTGGTCAGTGTTTCTATCACTAGGTCGATACCTCTACTTGTGGACTATTAGTCTTCGAGGGTATCATACACCCAGTAGTCAGTGTTTCTATCACTGGGTCGATACCTCTACTGGTGGACTATTAGTACTCGAGTGTATCATACACCCAGTAGTCAGTGTTTCTATCACTGGGTCAATACCTCTACTGGTGGACTATTAGTACTCGAGTGTATCATACACCCAGTAGTCAGTGTTTCTATCACTGGGTCAATACCTCTACTGGTGGACTATTAGTCCTCAAGTGTATCATACACCCAGTAGTCAGTGTTTCTATCACTGGGTCGATACCTCTACTGGTGGACTATTAGTCCTCGAGTGTATCATGCACCCAGTAGTCAGTGTTTCTATCACTAGGTTCATACCTCTACTGGTGGACTATTAGTCCTCGAGTGTATCATACACCCAGTAGTCAGTGTTTCTATCACTGGGTCGATACCTCTACTGGTGAACTATTAGTACTCTAGTGTATCATACACCCAGTAGTCAGTGTTTCTATCACTGGGTCGATACCTCTACTGGTGGACTATTAGTTGTCCAGTGTATCATACACCCAGTAGTCAGTGTTTCTATCACTGGGTCGATACCTCTACTGGTGGACTATTAGTCATCGAGGGTATCATACACCCAGTAGTCAGTGTTTCTATCACTGGGTCGATACCTCTACTGGTGGACTATTAGTCCTCGAGGGTATCATACACCCAGTAGTCAGTGTTTCTATCACTGGGTCGATACCTCTACTGTTGGACTATTAGTCCTCGAGGGTATCATACACCCAGTAGTCAGTGTTTCTATCACTGGGTCGATAACTCTACTGTTGGACTATTAGTCCTCGAGGGTATCATACACCCAGTAGTCAGTGTTTCTATCACTGGGTCGATACCTCTACTGGTGGACTATTAGTCCTCGCGTGTATCATACACCCAGTAGTCAGTGTTTCTATCACTGGGTCGATACCTCTACTGGTGGACTATTAGTCCTCGAGTGTATCATACACCCAGTAGTCAGTGTTTCTATCACTGGGTCGATACCTCTACTGGTGGACTATTTGTCCTCGAGGGTATCATACACCAAGTGGTCAGTGTTTCTATCACTGGGTCGATACCTCTACTGGTGGACTATTAGTCTTCGAGGGTATCATACACCAGGTAGTCAGTGTTTCTATCACTGGGTCGATACCTCTACTGGTGGACTATTAGTCCTCGAGAGTATCATACACCCAGTAGTCAGTGTTTCTATCACTGGGTCGATACCTCTACTGGTGGACTATTAGTCCTCGAGGGTATCATACACCCAGTAGTCAGTGTTTCTATCACTGGGTCGATACCTCTACTGGTGGTATATTAGTCCTCGAGGGTATCATACACCCAGTAGTCAGTGTTTCTATCACTGGGTCGATACCTCTACTGGTGGACTATTAGTCCTCGAGTGTATCATACACCAGGTAGTCAGCGTTTCTATCACTGGGTCGATACCTCTACTGGTGGACTATTAGTCCTCGAGGGTATCATTCACCAAGTAGTCAGTGTTTCTATCACTGGGTTGATACCTCTACTGGTGGATTATTAGTCCTCGAGGGTATCATACACCCAGTAGTCAGTGTTTCTATCACTGGGTCGATACCTCTACAGGTGGACTATAAGTTCTCTAGGGTATCATACACCCAGTAGTCAGTGTTTCTATCACTGGGTCGATACCTCTACTGGTGGCCTATTAGTCCTCTAGTGTATCATACACCCAGTATTAGTGTTTCTCTCAGTGGGTCGATACCTCTACTGGTGGACTATCAGTCCTCGAGGGTATCAAACACCCAGTAGTCAGTGTTTCTATCACTGGGTCGATACCTCTACTGGTGGTCTATTAGTCCTCGAGGGTATCATACACCCAGTAGTCAGTGTTTCTATCACTGGGTCGATACCTCTACTGGTGGACTATTAGTCCTCGAGTCTATCATACACCCAGTAGTCAGTGTTTCTATCACTGGGTCGATACCTCTACTGGTGGACTATTAGTCCTCGAGGGTATCATACACCCAGTAGTCAGTGTTTCTATCACTGGGTCGATACCTCTACTGGTGGACTATTAGTCCTCGAGTGTATCATACATCCAGTAGTCAGTGTTTCTATCACTGGGTCGATACCTCTACTGGTGGACTATTAGTCCTCGAGGGTATCATACACCCAGTAGTCAGTGTTTCTATCACTGGGTCGATACCTCTACTGGTGGTCTATTAGTCCTCGAGGGTATCATACACCCATTAGTCAGTGTTTCTATCACTGGGTCGATACCTCTACTGGTGGACTATTAGTCCTCGAGTGTATCATACACCCAGTAGTCAGTGTTTCTATCACTGGGTCGATACCTCTACTGGTGGACTATTAGTCCTCGAGTGTATCATACACCAAGTAGTCAGTGTTTCTATCACTAGGTCGATACCTCTACTGGTGGAATATTAGTCCTCGAGTGTATCATACACCCAGTAGTCAGTGTTTCTATCACTGGGTCGATACCTCTACTGGTGGTCTATTAGTCCTCGGGGGTATCATACACCCAGTAGTCAGTGTTTCTATCACTGGGTCGATACCTCTACTGGTGGACTATTAGTCATCGAGGGTATCATACACCAAGTAGTCAGTGTTTCTATCACTAGGTCAATACCTCTACTGGTGGAATATTAGTCCTCGAGTGTATCATACACCCAGTAGTCAGTGTTTCTATCACTGGGTCGATACCTCTACTGGTGGTCTATTAGTCCTCGGGGGTATCATACACCCAGTAGTCAGTGTTTCGATCACTGGGTCCATACCTCTACTGGTGGACTATAAGTCCTCGAGGGTATCATACACCCAGTAGTCAGTGTTTCTATCACTGGGTCGATACCTCTACTGGTGGACTATTAGTCATCGAGGGTATCATACACCCAGTAGTCAGTGTTTCTATCACTGGGTCGATACCTCTACTGGTGGACTATTAGTCCTCGAGGGTATCATACACCCAGTAGTCAGTGTTTCTATCACTGGGTCGATAACTCTACTGTTGGACTATTAGTCCTCGAGGGTATCATACACCCAGTAGTCAGTGTTTCTATCACTGGGTCGATACCTTTACTGGTGGACTATTAGTCCTCGAGTGTATCATACACACAGTAGTCAGTGTTTCTATCACTGGGTCGATACCTCTACTGGTGGACTATTAGTCCTCGCGTGTATCATACACCCAGTAGTCAGTGTTTCTATCACTGGGTCGATACCTCTACTGGTGGACTATTAGTCCTCGAGTGTATCATACACCCAGTAGTCAGTGTTTCTATCACTGGGTCGATACCTCTACTGGTGGACTATTTGTCCTCGAGGGTATCATACACCAAGTGGTCAGTGTTTCTATCACTGGGTCGATACCTCTACTGGTGGACTATTAGTCTTCGAGGGTATCATACACCAGGTAGTCAGTGTTTCTATCACTGGGTCGATACCTCTACTGGTGGACTATTAGTCATCGAGAGTATCATACACCCAGTAGTCAGTGTTTCTATCACTGGGTCGATACCTCTACTGGTGGACTATTAGTCCTCGAGGGTATCATACACCCAGTAGTCAGTGTTTCTATCACTGGGTCGATACCTCTACTGGTGGTATATTAGTCCTCGAGCGTATCATACACCCAGTAGTCAGTGTTTCTATCACTGGGTCGATACCTCTACTGGTGGACTATTAGTCCTCGAGTGTATCATACACCAGGTAGTCAGCGTTTCTATCACTGGGTCGATACCTCTACTGGTGGACTATTAGTCCTCGAGGGTATCATACACCAAGTAGTCAGTGTTTCTATCACTGGGTCGATACCTCTACTGGTGGAATATTAGTCCTCGAGGGTATCATACACCCAGTAGTCAGTGTTTCTATCACTGGGTCGATACCTCTACTGGTGGACTATAAGTTCTCTAGGGTATCATACACCCAGTAGTCAGTGTTTCTATCACTGGGTCGATACCTCTACTGGTGGCCTATTAGTCCTCTAGTGTATCATACACCCAGTATTAGTGTTTCTCTCAGTGGGTCGATACCTCTACTGGTGGACTATTAGTCCTCGAGGGTATCAAACACCCAGTAGTCAGTGTTTCTATCACTGGGTCGATACCTCTACTGGTGGTCTATTAGTCCTCGAGGGTATCATACACCCAGTAGTCAGTGTTTCTATCACTGGGTCGATACCTCTACTGGTGGACTATTAGTCCTCGAGTCTATCATACACCCAGTAGTCAGTGTTTCTATCACTGGGTCGATACCTCTACTGGTGGACTATTAGTCCTCGAGGGTATCATACACCCAGTAGTCAGTGTTTCTATCACTGGGTCGATACCTCTACTGGTGGACTATTAGTCCTCGAGTGTATCATACATCCAGTAGTCAGTGTTTCTATCACTGGGTCGATACCTCTACTGGTGGACTATTAGTCCTCGAGGGTATCATACACCAAGTGGTCAGTGTTTCTATCACTAGGTCGATACCTCTACTTGTGGACTATTAGTCTTCGAGGGTATCATACACCCAGTAGTCAGTGTTTCTATCACTGGGTCGATACCTCTACTGGTGGACTATTAGTACTCGAGTGTATCATACACCCAGTAGTCAGTGTTTCTATCACTGGGTCAATACCTATACTGGTGGACTATTAGTACTCGAGTGTATCATACACCCAGTAGTCAGTGTTTCTATCACTGGGTCAATACCTCTACTGGTGGACTATTAGTCCTCAAGTGTATCATACACCCAGTAGTCAGTGTTTCTATCACTGGGTCGATACCTCTACTGGTGGACTATTAGTCCTCGAGTGTATCATACACCCAGTAGTCAGTGTTTCTATCACTAGGTTCATACCTCTACTGGTGGACTATTAGTCCTCGAGTGTATCATACACCCAGTAGTCAGTGTTTCTATCACTGGGTCGATACCTCTACTGGTGAACTATTAGTACTCTAGTGTATCATACACCCAGTAGTCAGTGTTTCTATCACTGGGTCGATACCTCTACTGGTGGACTATTAGTTGTCCAGTGTATCATACACCCAGTAGTCAGTGTTTCTATCACTGGGTCGATACCTCTACTGGTGGACTATTAGTCATCGAGGGTATCATACACCCAGTAGTCAGTGTTTCTATCACTGGGTCGATACCTCTACTGGTGGACTATTAGTCCTCGAGGGTATCATATACCCAGTAGTCAGTGTTTCTATCACTGGGTCGATACCTCTACTGTTGGACTATTAGTCCTCGAGGGTATCATACACCCAGTAGTCAGTGTTTCTATCACTGGGTCGATAACTCTACTGTTGGACTATTAGTCCTCGAGGGTATCATACACCCAGTAGTCAGTGTTTCTATCACTGGGTCGATACCTCTACTGGTGGACTATTAGTCCTCGCGTGTATCATACACCAAGTAGTCAGTGTTTCTATCACTGGGTCGATACCTCTACTGGTGGACTATTAGTCCTCGAGTGTATCATACACCCAGTAGTCAGTGTTTCTATCACTGGGTCGATACCTCTACTGGTGGACTATTTGTCCTCGAGGGTATCATACACCAAGTGGTCAGTGTTTCTATCACTGGGTCGATACCTCTACTGGTGGACTATTAGTCTTCGAGGGTATCATACACCAGGTAGTCAGTGTTTCTATCACTGGGTCGATACCTCTACTGGTGGACTATTAGTCCTCGAGAGTATCATACACCCAGTAGTCAGTGTTTCTATCACTGGGTCGATACCTCTACTGGTGGACTATTAGTCCTCGAGGGTATCATACACCCAGTAGTCAGTGTTTCTATCACTGGGTCGATACCTCTACTGGTGGTATATTAGTCCTCGAGGGTATCATACACCCAGTAGTCAGTGTTTCTATCACTGGGTCGATACCTCTACTGGTGGACTATTAGTCCTCGAGTGTATCATACACCAGGTAGTCAGCGTTTCTATCACTGGGTCGATACCTCTACTGGTGGACTATTAGTCCTCGAGGGTATCATACACCAAGTAGTCAGTGTTTCTATCACTGGGTCGATACCTCTACTGGTGGAATATTAGTCCTCGAGGGTATCATACACCCAGTAGTCAGTGTTTCTATCACTGGGTCGATACCTCTACTGGTGGACTATAAGTTCTCTAGGGTATCATACACCCAGTAGTCAGTGTTTCTATCACTGGGTCGATACCTCTACTGGTGGCCTATTAGTCCTCTAGTGTATCATACACCCAGTATTAGTGTTTCTCTCAGTGGGTCGATACCTCTACTGGTGGACTATTAGTCCTCGAGGGTATCAAACACCCAGTAGTCAGTGTTTATATCACTGGGTCGATACCTCTACTGGTGGTCTATTAGTCCTCGAGGGTATCATACACCCAGTAGTCAGTGTTTCTATCACTGGGTCGATACCTCTACTGGTGGACTATTAGTCCTCGAGTCTATCATACACCCAGTAGTCAGTGTTTCTATCACTGGGTCGATACCTCTACTGGTGGACTATTAGTCCTCGAGGGTATCATACACCCAGTAGTCAGTGTTTCTATCACTGGGTCGATACCTCTACTGGTGGACTATTAGTCCTCGAGTGTATCATACATCCAGTAGTCAGTGTTTCTATCACTGGGTCGATACCTCTACTGGTGGACTATTAGTCCTCGAGGGTATCATACACCAAGTGGTCAGTGTTTCTATCACTAGGTCGATACCTCTACTTGTGGACTATTAGTCTTCGAGGGTATCATACACCCAGTAGTCAGTGTTTCTATCACTGGGTCGATACCTCTACTGGTGGACTATTAGTACTCGAGTGTATCATACACCCAGTAGTCAGTGTTTCTATCACTGGGTCAATACCTCTACTGGTGGACTATTAGTCCTCGAGTGTATCATACACCCAGTAGTCAGTGTTTCTATCACTGGGTCAATACCTCTACTGGTGGACTATTAGTCGTCAAGTGTATCATACACCCAGTAGTCAGTGTTTCTATCACTGGGTCGATACCTCTACTGGTGGACTATTAGTCCTCGAGTGTATCATACACCCAGTAGTCAGTGTTTCTATCACTAGGTTCATACCTCTACTGGTGGACTATTAGTCCTCGAGTGTATCATACACCCAGTAGTCAGTGTTTCTATCACTGGGTCGATACCTCTACTGGTGGACTATTAGTACTCTAGTGTATCATACACCCAGTAGTCAGTGTTTCTATCACTGGGTCGATACCTCTACTGGTGGACTATTAGTTGTCCAGTGTATCATACACCCAGTAGTCAGTGTTTCTATCACTGGGTCGATACCTCTACTGGTGGACTATTAGTCCTCGAGAGTATCATACACCCAGTAGTCAGTGTTTCTATCACTGGGTCGATACCTCTACTGGTGGTCTATTAGTCCTCGAGGGTATCATACACCCATTAGTCAGTGTTTCTATCACTGGGTCGATACCTCTACTGGTGGACTATTAGTCCTCGAGTGTATCATACACCCAGTAGTCAGTGTTTCTATCACTGGCTCGATACCTCTACTGGTGGACTATTAGTCCTCGAGTGTATCATACACCAAGTAGTCAGTGTTTCTATCACTTGGTCGATACCTCTACTGGTGGAATATTAGTCCTCGAGTGTATCATACACCCAGTAGTCAGTGTTTCTATCACTGGGTCGATACCTCTACTGGTGGTCTATTAGTCCTCGGGGGTATCATACACCCAGTAGTCAGTGTTTCTATCACTGGGTCGATACCTCTACTGGTGGACTATTAGTCATCGAGGGTATCATACACCAAGTAGTCAGTGTTTCTATCACTAGGTCAATACCTCTACTGGTGGAATATTAGTCCTCGAGTGTATCATACACCCAGTAGTCAGTGTTTCTATCACTGGGTCGATACCTCTACTGGTGGTCTATTAGTCCTCGGGGGTATCATACACCCAGTAGTCAGTGTTTCGATCACTGGGTCCATACCTCTACTGGTGGACTATAAGTCCTCGAGGGTATCATACACCCAGTAGTCAGTGTTTCTATCACTGGGTCGATACCTCTACTGGTGGACTATTAGTCATCGAGGGTATCATACACCCAGTAGTCAGTGTTTCTATCACTGGGTCGATACCTCTACTGGTGGACTATTAGTCCTCGAGGGTATCATACACCCAGTAGTCAGTGTTTCTATCACTGGGTCGATACCTCTACTGTTGGACTATTAGTCCTCGAGGGTATCATACACCCAGTAGTCAGTGTTTCTATCACTGGGTCGATAACTCTACTGTTGGACTATTAGTCCTCGAGGGTATCATACACCCAGTAGTCAGTGTTTCTATCACTGGGTCGATACCTCTACTGGTGGACTATTAGTCCTCGAGGGTATCATACACCCAGTAGTCAGTGTTTCTATCACTGAGTCGATACCTCTACTGGTGGACTATTAGTCCTCGAGTGTATCATACACCCAGTAGTCAGTGTTTCTATCACTGGGTCGATACCTCTACTGGTGGACTATTAGTCCTCGCGTGTATCATACACCCAGTAGTCAGTGTTTCTATCACTGGGTCGATACCTCTACTGGTGGACTATTAGTCCTCGAGTGTATCATACACCCAGTAGTCAGTGTTTCTATCACTGGGTCGATACCTCTACTGGTGGACTATTTGTCCTCGAGGGTATCATACACCAAGTGGTCAGTGTTTCTATCACTGGGTCGATACCTCTACTGGTGGACTATTAGTCTTCGAGGGTATCATACACCAGGTAGTCAGTGTTTCTATCACTGGGTCGATACCTCTACTGGTGGACTATTAGTCCTCGAGAGTATCATACACCCAGTAGTCAGTGTTTCTATCACTGGGTCGATACCTCTACTGGTGGACTATTAGTCCTCGAGGGTATCATACACCCAGTAGTCAGTGTTTCTATCACTGGGTCGATACCTCTACTGGTGGTATATTAGTCCTCGAGGGTATCATACACCCAGTAGTCAGTGTTTCTATCACTGGGTCGATACCTCTACTGGTGGACTATTAGTCCTCGAGTGTATCATACACCAGGTAGTCAGCGTTTCTATCACTGGGTCGATACCTCTACTGGTGGACTATTAGTCCTCGAGGGTATCATACACCAAGTAGTCAGTGTTTCTATCACTGGGTCGATACCTCTACTGGTGGAATATTAGTCCTCGAGGGTATCATACACCCAGTAGTCAGTGTTTCTATCACTGGGTCGATACCTCTACTGGTGGACTATAAGTCCTCTAGGGTATCATACACCCAGTAGTCAGTGTTTCTATCACTGGGTCGATACCTCTACTGGTGGCCTATTAGTCCTCTAGTGTATCATACACCCAGTATTAGTGTTTCTCTCAGTGGGTCGATACCTCTACTGGTGGACTATTAGTCCTCGAGGGTATCAAACACCCAGTAGTCAGTGTTTCTATCACTGGGTCGATACCTCTACTGGTGGTCTATTAGTCCTCGAGGGTATCATACACCCAGTAGTCAGTGTTTCTATCACTGGGTCGATACCTCTACTGGTGGACTATTAGTCCTCGAGTCTATCATACACCCAGTAGTCAGTGTTTCTATCACTGGGTCGATACCTCTACTGGTGGACTATTAGTCCTCGAGGGTATCATACACCCAGTAGTCAGTGTTTCTATCACTGGGTCGATACCTCTACTGGTGGACTATTAGTCCTCGAGTGTATCATACATCCAGTAGTCAGTGTTTCTATCACTGGGTCGATACCTCTACTGGTGGACTATTAGTCCTCGAGGGTATCATACACCAAGTGGTCAGTGTTTCTATCACTAGGTCGATACCTCTACTTGTGGACTATTAGTCTTCGAGGGTATCATACACCCAGTAGTCAGTGTTTCTATCACTGGGTCGATACCTCTACTGGTGGACTATTAGTACTCGAGTGTATCATACACCCAGTAGTCAGTGTTTCTATCACTGGGTCAATACCTCTACTGGTGGACTATTAGTACTCGAGTGTATCATACACCCAGTAGTCAGTGTTTCTATCACTGGGTCAATACCTCTACTGGTGGACTATTAGTCCTCAAGTGTATCATACAACCAGTAGTCAGTGTTTCTATCACTGGGTCGATACCTCTACTGGTGGACTATTAGTCCTCGAGTGTATCATACACCCAGTAGTCAGTGTTTCTATCACTAGGTTCATACCTCTACTGGTGGACTATTAGTCCTCGAGTGTATCATACACCCAGTAGTCAGTGTTTCTATCACTGGGTCGATACCTCTACTGGTGGACTATTAGTACTCTAGTGTATCATACACCCAGTAGTCAGTGTTTCTATCACTGGGTCGATACCTCTACTGGTGGACTATTAGTTGTCCAGTGTATCATACACCCAGTAGTCAGTGTTTCTATCACTGGGTCGATACCTCTACTGGTGGACTATTAGTCCTCGAGAGTATCATACACCCAGTAGTCAGTGTTTCTATCACTGGGTCGATACCTCTACTGGTGGTCTATTAGTCCTCGAGGGTATCATTCACCCATTAGTCAGTGTTTCTATCACTGGGTCGATACCTCTACTGGTGGACTATTAGTCCTCGAGTGTATCATACACCCAGTAGTCAGTGTTTCTATCACTGGGTCGATACCTCTACTGGTGGACTATTAGTCCTCGAGTGTATCATACACCAAGTAGTCAGTGTTTCTATCACTAGGTCGATACCTCTACTGGTGGTATATTAGTCCTCGAGTGTATCATACACCCAGTAGTCAGTGTTTCTATCACTGGGTCGATACCTCTACTGGTGGTCTATTAGTCCTCGGGGGTATCATACACCCAGTAGTCAGTGTTTCTATCACTGGGTCGATACCTCTACTGGTGGACTATTAGTCATCGATGGTATCATACACCAAGTAGTCAGTGTTTCTATCACTAGGTCAATACCTCTACTGGTGGAATATTAGTCCTCGAGTGTATCATACACCCAGTAGTCAGTGTTTCTATCACTGGGTCGATACCTCTACTGGTGGTCTATTAGTCCTCGGGGGTATCATACACCCAATAGTCAGTGTTTCGATCACTGGGTCCATACCTCTACTGGTGGACTATAAGTCTTCGAGGGTATCATACACCCAGTAGTCAGTGTTTCTATCACTGGGTCGATACCTCTACTGGTGGACTATTAGTCATCGAGGGTATCATACACCCAGTAGTCAGTGTTTCTATCACTGGGTCGATACCTCTACTGGTGGACTATTAGTCCTCGAGGGTATCATACACCCAGTAGTCAGTGTTTCTATCACTGGGTCGATACCTCTACTGTTGGACTATTAGTCCTCGAGGGTATCATACACCCAGTAGTCAGTGTTTCTATCACTGGGTCGATAACTCTACTGTTGGACTATTAGTCCTCGAGGGTATCATACACCCAGTAGTCAGTGTTTCTATCACTGGGTCGATACCTCTACTGGTGGACTATTAGTCCTCGAGGGTATCATACACCCAGTAGTCAGTGTTTCTATCACTGAGTCGATACCTCTACTGGTGGACTATTAGTCCTCGAGTGTATCATACACCCAGTAGTCAGTGTTTCTATCACTGGGTCGATACCTCTACTGGTGGACTATTAGTCCTCGCGTGTATCATACACCCAGTAGTCAGTGTTTCTATCACTGGGTCGATACCTCTACTGGTGGACTATTAGTCCTCGAGTGTATCATACACCCAGTAGTCAGTGTTTCTATCACTGGGTCGATACCTCTACTGGTGGACTATTTGTCCTCGAGGGTATCATACACCAAGTGGTCAGTGTTTCTATCACTGGGTCGATACCTCTACTGGTGGACTATTAGTCTTCGAGGGTATCATACACCAGGTAGTCAGTGTTTCTATCACTGGGTCGATACCTCTACTGGTGGACTATTAGTCCTCGAGAGTATCATACACCCAGTAGTCAGTGTTTCTATCACTGGGTCGATACCTCTACTGGTGGACTATTAGTCCTCGAGGGTATCATACACCCAGTAGTCAGTGTTTCTATCACTGGGTCGATACCTCTACTGGTGGTATATTAGTCCTCGAGGGTATCATACACCCAGTAGTCAGTGTTTCTATCACTGGGTCGATACCTCTACTGGTGGACTATTAGTCCTCGAGTGTATCATACACCAGGTAGTCAGCGTTTCTATCACTGGGTCGATACCTCTACTGGTGGACTATTAGTCCTCGAGGGTATCATACACCAAGTAGTCAGTGTTTCTATCACTGGGTCGATACCTCTACTGGTGGAATATTAGTCCTCGAGGGTATCATACACCCAGTAGTCAGTGTTTCTATCACTGGGTCGATACCTCTACTGGTGGACTATAAGTCCTCTAGGGTATCATACACTCAGTAGTCAGTGTTTCTATCACTGGGTCGATACCTCTACTGGTGGCCTATTAGTCCTCTAGTGTATCATACACCCAGTATTAGTGTTTCTCTCAGTGGGTCGATATCTCTACTGGTGGACTATTAGTCCTCGAGGGTATCAAACACCCAGTAGTCAGTGTTTCTATCACTGGGTCGATACCTCTACTGGTGGTCTATTAGTCCTCGAGGGTATCATACACCCAGTAGTCAGTGTTTCTATCACTGGGTCGATACCTCTACTGGTGGACTATTAGTCCTCGAGTCTATCATACACCCAGTAGTCAGTGTTTCTATCACTGGGTCGATACCTCTACTGGTGGACTATTAGTCCTCGAGGGTATCATACACCCAGTAGTCAGTGTTTCTATCACTGGGTCGATACCTCTACTGGTGGACTATTAGTCCTCGAGTGTATCATACATCCAGTAGTCAGTGTTTCTATCACTGGGTCGATACCTCTACTGGTGGACTATTAGTCCTCGAGGGTATCATACACCAAGTGGTCAGTGTTTCTATCACTAGGTCGATACCTCTACTTGTGGTCTATTAGTCTTCGAGGGTATCATACACCCAGTAGTCAGTGTTTCTATCACTGGGTCGATACCTCTACTGGTGGACTATTAGTACTCGAGTGTATCATACACCCAGTAGTCAGTGTTTCTATCACTGGGTCAATACCTCTACTGGTGGACTATTAGTACTCGAGTGTATCATACACCCAGTAGTCAGTGTTTCTATCACTGGGTCAATACCTCTACTGGTGGACTATTAGTCCTCAAGTGTATCATACACCCAGTAGTCAGTGTTTCTATCACTGGGTCGATACCTCTACTGGTGGACTATTAGTCCTCGAGTGTATCATACACCCAGTAGTCAGTGTTTCTATCACTAGGTTCATACCTCTACTGGTGGACTATTAGTCCTCGAGTGTATCATACACCCAGTAGTCAGTGTTTCTATCACTGGGTCGATACCTCTACTGGTGGACTATTAGTACTCTAGTGTATCATACACCCAGTAGTCAGTGTTTCTATCACTGGGTCGATACCTCTACTGGTGGACTATTAGTTGTCCAGTGTATCATACACCCAGTAGTCAGTGTTTATATCACTAGGTTCATACCTCTACTGGTGGACTATTAGTCCTCGAGTGTATCATACAACCAGTAGTCAGTGTTTCTATCACTGGGTCGATACCTATACTGATGGATTATTAGTCCTCTAGTGTATCATACACCCAGTAATCAGTGTTTCTATCACTGGGTCGATACCTCTACTGGTGGACTATAAGTCCTTGAGGGTATCATACACCCAGTAGTCAGTGTTTTTATCACTGGGTCGATACCTCTACTGGTGGACTATTAGTCCTCGAGAGTATCTTACACCCAGTATTCAGTGTTTCTATCACTGGGTCGATACCTCTACTGGTGGACTATTAGTCCTCGAGGGTATCATACACCCAGTAGTCAGTGTTTCTATTACTGGGTCGATACCTCTACTGGTGGACTATTAGTCCTCGAGGGTATCATATACCCAGTAGTCTTTGTTTCTATCACTGGGTCAATACTTCTACTGGTGGACTATTAGTCCTCGAGGGTATCATACACCCAGTAATCAGTGTTTCTATCACAGGGTCGATACCTCTACCCGGTGGACTATTAGTCCTCGAGGGTATCATACACGCAGTAGTCAGTGTTTCTATCACTGGGTCGATACCTCTACTGGTGGACTGTTAGTCCTCGAGGATATCATACATCCAGTAGTCAGTGTTTCTATCACTGGGTCGATAACTCTAATGGTGGACTGTTAGTCCTCGAGGGTATCATACACCCAGTAGTCAGTGTTTCTATCACTGGGTCGATACCTCTACTGGTGGATTATTAGCCCTCTAGTGTATCATACACCCAGTAGTCAGTGTTTCTATCACTGGGTCGATACCTCTACTGGTGGACTATAAGTCCTCGAGGGTATCATACACCCAGTAGTCAGTGTTTCTATCACTGGGTCGATACCTCTACTGGTGGACTATTAGTCCTCGAGGGTGTCATACACCAGGTAGTCATTGTTTCTATCACTGGGTCGATACCTCTACTGGTGGACTATTAGTCGTCGAGGGTATCATACACCCAGTAGTCAGTGTTTCTATCACTGGGTCGATACCTCTACTGGTGGACTATTAGTCCTCGAGGGTATCATACACCCAGTAATCAGTGTTTCTATCACAGGGTCGATACCTCTACTGGTGGACTATTAGTCCTCGAGGTATCATACACCCAGTAGTCAGTGTTTCTATCACTGGGTCGATACCTCTACTGGTGGACTATTAGTCCTCGAGTGTATCATACACCCAGTAGTCAGTGTTTTTATCACTGGGTCGATACCTCTACTGGTGGACTATTAGTCCTCGAGTGTATCATACACCCAGTAGTCAGTATTTCTATCACTGGGTCTATACCTCTACTGGTGGACTATTAGTCCTCGAGTGTATCATACACCCAGTAGTCAGTGTTTCTATCACTGGGTCGATACCTCTACTGGTGGACTATTAGTCCTCGAGGGTATCATACACCCAGTAGTCAGTGTTTATATAATTGGGTCGATACCTGTACTAGTGGACTATTAGTCCTCGAGTGTATCATACACCCAGTAGTCAGTGTTTCTATCACTGGGTCGATACCTCTACTGGTGGACTATTAGTCCTCGAGTGTAGCATACACCCAGTAGTCAGTGTTTCTATCACTGGGTCGATACCTCTACTGGTTGACTATTAGTCCTCGAGGGTATCATACACCAAGTGGTCAGTGTTTCTATCACTGGGTCGATACCTCTACTTGTGGACTATTAGTCTTCGAGGGTATCATACACCCAGTAGTCAGTGTTTCTATCACTGGGTCGATACCTCTACTGGTGTACTATTAGTACTCGAGTGTATCATACATCCAGTAGTCAGTGTTTCTATCACTGGGTCGATACCTCTACTGGTGGACTATTAGTCCTCAAGTGTATCATACACCCAGTAGTCAGTGTTTCTATCACTGGGTCGATACCTCTACTGGTGGACTATTAGTCCTCGAGTGTATCATGCACCCAGTAGTCAGTGTTTCTATCACTAGGCTCATACCTCTACTGGTGGACTATTAGTCCTCGAGTGTATCATACACCCAGTAGTCAGTGTTTCTATCACTGGGTCGATACCTCTACTGGTGGACTATTAGTCCTCTAGTGTATCATACACCCAGTAGTCAGTGTTTCTATCACTGGGTTGATACCTCTACTGGTGGACTATTAGTTGTCCAGTGTATCATACACCCAGTAGTCAGTGTTTATATCACTAGGTTCATACCTCTACTGGTGGACTATTAGTCCTCGAGTGTATCATACAACCAGTAGTCAGTGTTTCTATCACTGGGTCGATACCTCTACTGGTGGATTATTAGTCCTCTAGTGTATCATACACCCAGTAGTCAGTGTTTTTATCACTGGGTCGATACCTCTACTGGTGGACTATTAGTCCTCGAGAGTATCTTACACCCAGTATTCAGTGTTTCTATCACTGGGTCGATACCTCTACTGGTGGACTATTAGTCCTCGAGGGTATGATACACCCAGTAGTCAGTGTTTCTATTACTGGGTCGATACCTCTACTGGTGGACTATTAGTCCTCGAGGGTATCATATACCCAGTAGTCTTTGTTTCTATCACTGGGTCGATACTTCTACTGGTGGACTATTAGTCCTCGAGGGTATCATACACCCAGTAATCAGTGTTTCTATCACAGGGTCGATACCTCTACCCGGTTGACTATTAGTCCTCGAGGGTATCATACACGCAGTAGTCAGTGTTTCTATCACTGGGTCGATACCTCTACTGGTGGACTATTAGTCCTCGAGGGTATCATACATCCAGTAATCAGTGTTTCTATCACTGGGTCGATAACTCTAATGGTGGACTGTTAGTCCTTGAGGGTATCATACACCCAGTAGTCAGTGTTTCTATCACTGGGTCGATACCTCTACTGGTGGACTATTAGCCCTCTAGTGTATCATACACCCAGTAGTCAGTGTTTCTATCACTGGGTCGATACCTCTACTGGTGGACTATTAGTCCTCGAGGGTATCATACACACAGTAGTCAGTGTTTCTATCACTGGGTCGATACCTCTACTGGTGGACTATTGGTCCTCGAGGGTATCATACACCAGGTAGTCATTGTTTCTATCACTGGGTCGATACCTCTACTGGTGGACTATTAGTCGTCGAGGGTATCATACACCCAGTAGTCAGTGTTTCTATCACTGGGTCGATACCTCTACTGGTGGACTATTAGTCCTCGAGGGTATCATACACCCAATAATCAGTGTTTCTATCACAGGGTCAATACCTCTACTGGTGGACTATTAGTCCTCGAGGGTATCATACACCCAGTAGTCAGTGTTTCTATCACTGGGTCGATACCTCTACTGGTGGACTATTAGTCCTCGAGTGTATCATACACCCAGTAGTCAGTGTTTTTATCACTGGGTCGATACCTCTACTGGTGGACTATTAGTCCTCGAGTGTATCATACACCCAGTAGTCAGTGTTTCTATCACTGGTTCATTACCTCTACTGGTAGACTATTAGTCCTCGTGGGTATCATACACCAAGTGGTCAGTGTTTCTATCACTGGGTCGATACCTCTACTTGTGGACTATTAGTCTTCGAGGGTATCATACACTACGTAGTCAGTGTTTCTATCACTGGGTCGATACCTCTACTGGTGGACTATTAGTCCTCGAGAGTATCATACACCCAGTAGTCAGTATTTCTATCACTGGGTCTATACCTCTACTGGGGGACTATTAGTCCTCGAGTGTATCATACACCCAGTAGTCAGTGTTTCTATCACTGGGTCGATACCTCTACTGGTGGACTATTAGTCCTCGAGGGTATCATACACCCAGTAGTCAGTGTTTATATAATTGGGTCGATACCTCTACTAGTGGACTATTAGTCCTCGAGTGTATCATACACCCAGTAGTCAGTGTTTCTATCACTGGGTTGATACCTATACTGGTGGTCTATTAGTACTCGAGGGTATCATACACCCGGTAGTCAATGTTTCTATCACTGGGTCGATACCTCTACTGGTGGACTATTAGTCCTCGAGTGTATCATACACCCAGTAGTCAGCGTTTCTATCACTGGGTCGAAACCTCTACTGGTGGACTATTAGTACTCGAGGGTATCATACACCAAGTAGTCAGTGTTTCTATCACTAGGTCGATACCTCTACTGGTGGAATATTAGTCCTCGAGGGTATCATACACCAAGTAGTCAGTGTTTTTATCACTGGGTCGATACCTCTACTGGTGGAATATTAGTCCTCGAGGGTATCATACACCCAGTAGTCAGTGTTTCTATCACTGGGTCGATACCTCTACTGGTGGACTATAAGTCCTCTAGGGTATCATACACCCAGTAGTCAGTGTTTCTATCACTGGGTCGATACCTCTACTGGTGGCCTATTAGTCCTCTAGTGTATCATACACCCAGTATTAGTGTTTCTCTCAGTGGGTCGATACCTCTACTGGTGGACTATTAGTCCTCGAGGGTATCAAACACCCAGTAGTCAGTGTTTCTATCACTGGGTCGATACCTCTACTGGTGGTCTATTAGTCCTCGAGGGTATCATACACCCAGTAGTCAGTGTTTCTATCACTGGGTCGATACCTCTACTGGTGGACTATTAGTCCTCGAGTCTATCATACACCCAGTAGTCAGTGTTTCTATCACTGGGTCGATACCTCTACTGGTGGACTATTAGTCCTCGAGGGTATCATACACCCAGTAGTCAGTGTTTCTATCACTGGGTCGATACCTCTACTGGTGGACTATTAGTCCTCGAGTGTATCATACATCCAGTAGTCAGTGTTTCTATCACTGGGTCGATACCTCTACTGGTGGACTATTAGTCCTCGAGGGTATCATACACCAAGTGGTCAGTGTTTCTATCACTAGGTCGATACCTCTACTTGTGGACTATTAGTCTTCGAGGGTATCATACACCCAGTAGTCAGTGTTTCTATCACTGGGTCGATACCTCTACTGGTGGACTATTAGTACTCGAGTGTATCATACACCCAGTAGTCAGTGTTTCTATCACTGGGTCAATACCTCTACTGGTGGACTATTAGTACTCGAGTGTATCATACACCCAGTAGTCAGTGTTTCTATCACTGGGTCAATACCTCTACTGGTGGACTATTAGTCCTCAAGTGTATCATACAACCAGTAGTCAGTGTTTCTATCACTGGGTCGATACCTCTACTGGTGGACTATTAGTCCTCGAGTGTATCATACACCCAGTAGTCAGTGTTTCTATCACTAGGTTCATACCTCTACTGGTGGACTATTAGTCCTCGAGTGTATCATACACCCAGTAGTCAGTGTTTCTATCACTGGGTCGATACCTCTACTGGTGGACTATTAGTACTCTAGTGTATCATACACCCAGTAGTCAGTGTTTCTATCACTGGGTCGATACCTCTACTGGTGGACTATTAGTTGTCCAGTGTATCATACACCCAGTAGTCAGTGTTTCTATCACTGGGTCGATACCTCTACTGGTGGACTATTAGTCCTCGAGAGTATCATACACCCAGTAGTCAGTGTTTCTATCACTGGGTCGATACCTCTACTGGTGGTCTATTAGTCCTCGAGGGTATCATTCACCCATTAGTCAGTGTTTCTATCACTGGGTCGATACCTCTACTGGTGGACTATTAGTCCTCGAGTGTATCATACACCCAGTAGTCAGTGTTTCTATCACTGGGTCGATACCTCTACTGGTGGACTATTAGTCCTCGAGTGTATCATACACCAAGTAGTCAGTGTTTCTATCACTAGGTCGATACCTCTACTGGTGGAATATTAGTCCTCGAGTGTATCATACACCCAGTAGTCAGTGTTTCTATCACTGGGTCGATACCTCTACTGGTGGTCTATTAGTCCTCGGGGGTATCATACACCCAGTAGTCAGTGTTTCTATCACTGGGTCGATACCTCTACTGGTGGACTATTAGTCATCGATGGTATCATACACCAAGTAGTCAGTGTTTCTATCACTAGGTCAATACCTCTACTGGTGGAATATTAGTCCTCGAGTGTATCATACACCCAGTAGTCAGTGTTTCTATCACTGGGTCGATACCTCTACTGGTGGACTATTAGTCCTCGAGGGTATCATACACCCAGTAGTCAGTGTTTCTATCACTGGGTCGATACCTCTACTGTTGGACTATTAGTCCTCGAGGGTATCATACACCCAGTAGTCAGTGTTTCTATCACTGGGTCGATAACTCTACTGTTGGACTATTAGTCCTCGAGGGTATCATACACCCAGTAGTCAGTGTTTCTATCACTGGGTCGATACCTCTACTGGTGGACTATTAGTCCTCGAGGGTATCATACACCCAGTAGTCAGTGTTTCTATCACTGAGTCGATACCTCTACTGGTGGACTATTAGTCCTCGAGTGTATCATACACCCAGTAGTCAGTGTTTCTATCACTGGGTCGATACCTCTACTGGTGGACTATTAGTCCTCGCGTGTATCATACACCCAGTAGTCAGTGTTTCTATCACTGGGTCGATACCTCTACTGGTGGACTATTAGTCCTCGAGTGTATCATACACCCAGTAGTCAGTGTTTCTATCACTGGGTCGATACCTCTACTGGTGGACTATTTGTCCTCGAGGGTATCATACACCAAGTGGTCAGTGTTTCTATCACTGGGTCGATACCTCTACTGGTGGACTATTAGTCTTCGAGGGTATCATACACCAGGTAGTCAGTGTTTCTATCACTGGGTCGATACCTCTACTGGTGGACTATTAGTCCTCGAGAGTATCATACACCCAGTAGTCAGTGTTTCTATCACTGGGTCGATACCTCTACTGGTGGACTATTAGTCCTCAAGGGTATCATACACCCAGTAGTCAGTGTTTCTATCACTGGGTCGATACCTCTACTGGTGGTATATTAGTCCTCGAGGGTATCATACACCCAGTAGTCAGTGTTTCTATCACTGGGTCGATACCTCTACTGGTGGACTATTAGTCCTCGAGTGTATCATACACCAGGTAGTCAGCGTTTCTATCACTGGGTCGATACCTCTACTGGTGGACTATTAGTCCTCGAGGGTATCATACACCAAGTAGTCAGTGTTTCTATCACTGGGTCGATACCTCTACTGGTGGAATATTAGTCCTCGAGGGTATCATACACCCAGTAGTCAGTGTTTCTATCACTGGGTCGATACCTCTACTGGTGGACTATAAGTCCTCTAGGGTATCATACACTCAGTAGTCAGTGTTTCTATCACTGGGTCGATACCTCTACTGGTGGCCTATTAGTCCTCTAGTGTATCATACACCCAGTATTAGTGTTTCTCTCAGTGGGTCGATATCTCTACTGGTGGACTATTAGTCCTCGAGGGTATCAAACACCCAGTAGTCAGTGTTTCTATCACTGGGTCGATACCTCTACTGGTGGTCTATTAGTCCTCGAGGGTATCATACACCCAGTAGTCAGTGTTTCTATCACTGGGTCGATACCTCTACTGGTGGACTATTAGTCCTCGAGTCTATCATACACCCAGTAGTCAGTGTTTCTATCACTGGGTCGATACCTCTACTGGTGGACTATTAGTACTCGAGTGTATCATACACCCAGTAGTCAGTGTTTCTATCACTGGGTCAATACCTCTACTGGTGGACTATTAGTACTCGAGTGTATCATACACCCAGTAGTCAGTGTTTCTATCACTGGGTCAATACCTCTACTGGTGGACTATTAGTCCTCAAGTGTATCATACAACCAGTAGTCAGTGTTTCTATCACTGGGTCGATACCTCTACTGGTGGACTATTAATCCTCGAGTGTATCATACACCCAGTAGTCAGTGTTTCTATCACTAGGTTCATACCTCTACTGGTGGACTATTAGTCCTCGAGTGTATCATACACCCAGTAGTCAGTGTTTCTATCACTGGGTCGATACCTCTACTGGTGGACTATTAGTACTCTAGTGTATCATACACCCAGTAGTCAGTGTTTCTATCACTGGGTCGATACCTCTACTGGTGGACTATTAGTTGTCCAGTGTATCATACACCCAGTAGTCAGTGTTTCTATCACTGGGTCGATACCTCTACTGGTGGACTATTAGTCCTCGAGAGTATCATACACCCAGTAGTCAGTGTTTCTATCACTGGGTCGATACCTCTACTGGTGGTCTATTAGTCCTCGAGGGTATCATTCACCCATTAGTCAGTGTTTCTATCACTGGGTCGATACCTCTACTGGTGGACTATTAGTCCTCGAGTGTATCATACACCCAGTAGTCAGTGTTTCTATCACTGGGTCGATACCTCTACTGGTGGACTATTAGTCCTCGAGTGTATCATACACCAAGTAGTCAGTGTTTCTATCACTAGGTCGATACCTCTACTGGTGGAATATTAGTCCTCGAGTGTATCATACACCCAGTAGTCAGTGTTTCTATCACTGGGTCGATACCTCTACTGGTGGTCTATTAGTCCTCGGGGGTATCATACACCCAGTAGTCAGTGTTTCTATCACTGGGTCGATACCTCTACTGGTGGACTATTAGTCATCGATGGTATCATACACCAAGTAGTCAGTGTTTCTATCACTAGGTCAATACCTCTACTGGTGGAATATTAGTCCTCGAGTGTATCATACACCCAGTAGTCAGTGTTTCTATCACTGGGTCGATACCTCTACTGGTGGACTATTAGTCCTCGAGGGTATCATACACCCAGTAGTCAGTGTTTCTATCACTGGGTCGATACCTCTACTGTTGGACTATTAGTCCTCGAGGGTATCATACACCCAGTAGTCAGTGTTTCTATCACTGGGTCGATAACTCTACTGTTGGACTATTAGTCCTCGAGGGTATCATACACCCAGTAGTCAGTGTTTCTATCACTGGGTCGATACCTCTACTGGTGGACTATTAGTCCTCGAGGGTATCATACACCCAGTAGTCAGTGTTTCTATCACTGAGTCGATACCTCTACTGGTGGACTATTAGTCCTCGAGTGTATCATACACCCAGTAGTCAGTGTTTCTATCACTGGGTCGATACCTCTACTGGTGGACTATTAGTCCTCGCGTGTATCATACACCCAGTAGTCAGTGTTTCTATCACTGGGTCGATACCTCTACTGGTGGACTATTAGTCCTCGAGTGTATCATACACCCAGTAGTCAGTGTTTCTATCACTGGGTCGATACCTCTACTGGTGGACTATTTGTCCTCGAGGGTATCATACACCAAGTGGTCAGTGTTTCTATCACTGGGTCGATACCTCTACTGGTGGACTATTAGTCTTCGAGGGTATCATACACCAGGTAGTCAGTGTTTCTATCACTGGGTCGATACCTCTACTGGTGGACTATTAGTCCTCGAGAGTATCATACACCCAGTAGTCAGTGTTTCTATCACTGGGTCGATACCTCTACTGGTGGACTATTAGTCCTCGAGGGTATCATACACCCAGTAGTCAGTGTTTCTATCACTGGGTCGATACCTCTACTGGTGGTATATTAGTCCTCGAGGGTATCATACACCCAGTAGTCAGTGTTTCTATCACTGGGTCGATACCTCTACTGGTGGACTATTAGTCCTCGAGTGTATCATACACCAGGTAGTCAGCGTTTCTATCACTGGGTCGATACCTCTACTGGTGGACTATTAGTCCTCGAGGGTATCATACACCAAGTAGTCAGTGTTTCTATCACTGGGTCGATACCTCTACTGGTGGAATATTAGTCCTCGAGGGTATCATACACCCAGTAGTCAGTGTTTCTATCACTGGGTCGATACCTCTACTGGTGGACTATAAGTCCTCTAGGGTATCATACACTCAGTAGTCAGTGTTTCTATCACTGGGTCGATACCTCTACTGGTGGCCTATTAGTCCTCTAGTGTATCATACACCCAGTATTAGTGTTTCTCTCAGTGGGTCGATATCTCTACTGGTGGACTATTAGTCCTCGAGGGTATCAAACACCCAGTAGTCAGTGTTTCTATCACTGGGTCGATACCTCTACTGGTGGTCTATTAGTCCTCGAGGGTATCATACACCCAGTAGTCAGTGTTTCTATCACTGGGTCGATACCTCTACTGGTGGACTATTAGTCCTCGAGTCTATCATACACCCAGTAGTCAGTGTTTCTATCACTGGGTCGATACCTCTACTGGTGGACTATTAGTCCTCGAGGGTATCATACACCCAGTAGTCAGTGTTTCTATCACTGGGTCGATACCTCTACTGGTGGACTATTAGTCCTCGAGTGTATCATACATCCAGTAGTCAGTGTTTCTATCACTGGGTCGATACCTCTACTGGTGGACTATTAGTCCTCGAGGGTATCATACACCAAGTGGTCAGTGTTTCTATCACTAGGTCGATACCTCTACTTGTGGTCTATTAGTCTTCGAGGGTATCATACACCCAGTAGTCAGTGTTTCTATCACTGGGTCGATACCTCTACTGGTGGACTATTAGTACTCGAGTGTATCATACACCCAGTAGTCAGTGTTTCTATCACTGGGTCAATACCTCTACTGGTGGACTATTAGTACTCGAGTGTATCATACACCCAGTAGTCAGTGTTTCTATCACTGGGTCAATACCTCTACTGGTGGACTATTAGTCCTCAAGTGTATCATACACCCAGTAGTCAGTGTTTCTATCACTGGGTCGATACCTCTACTGGTGGACTATTAGTCCTCGAGTGTATCATACACCCAGTAGTCAGTGTTTCTATCACTAGGTTCATACCTCTACTGGTGGACTATTAGTCCTCGAGTGTATCATACACCCAGTAGTCAGTGTTTCTATCACTGGGTCGATACCTCTACTGGTGGACTATTAGTACTCTAGTGTATCATACACCCAGTAGTCAGTGTTTCTATCACTGGGTCGATACCTCTACTGGTGGACTATTAGTTGTCCAGTGTATCATACACCCAGTAGTCAGTGTTTATATCACTAGGTTCATACCTCTACTGGTGGACTATTAGTCCTCGAGTGTATCATACAACCAGTAGTCAGTGTTTCTATCACTGGGTCGATACCTATACTGATGGATTATTAGTCCTCTAGTGTATCATACACCCAGTAATCAGTGTTTCTATCACTGGGTCGATACCTCTACTGGTGGACTATAAGTCCTTGAGGGTATCATACACCCAGTAGTCAGTGTTTTTATCACTGGGTCGATACCTCTACTGGTGGACTATTAGTCCTCGAGAGTATCTTACACCCAGTATTCAGTGTTTCTATCACTGGGTCGATACCTCTACTGGTGGACTATTAGTCCTCGAGGGTATCATACACCCAGTAGTCAGTGTTTCTATTACTGGGTCGATACCTCTACTGGTGGACTATTAGTCCTCGAGGGTATCATATACCCAGTAGTCTTTGTTTCTATCACTGGGTCAATACTTCTACTGGTGGACTATTAGTCCTCGAGGGTATCATACACCCAGTAATCAGTGTTTCTATCACAGGGTCGATACCTCTACCCGGTGGACTATTAGTCCTCGAGGGTATCATACACGCAGTAGTCAGTGTTTCTATCACTGGGTCGATACCTCTACTGGTGGACTGTTAGTCCTCGAGGATATCATACATCCAGTAGTCAGTGTTTCTATCACTGGGTCGATAACTCTAATGGTGGACTGTTAGTCCTCGAGGGTATCATACACCCAGTAGTCAGTGTTTCTATCACTGGGTCGATACCTCTACTGGTGGATTATTAGCCCTCTAGTGTATCATACACCCAGTAGTCAGTGTTTCTATCACTGGGTCGATACCTCTACTGGTGGACTATAAGTCCTCGAGGGTATCATACACCCAGTAGTCAGTGTTTCTATCACTGGGTCGATACCTCTACTGGTGGACTATTAGTCCTCGAGGGTGTCATACACCAGGTAGTCATTGTTTCTATCACTGGGTCGATACCTCTACTGGTGGACTATTAGTCGTCGAGGGTATCATACACCCAGTAGTCAGTGTTTCTATCACTGGGTCGATACCTCTACTGGTGGACTATTAGTCCTCGAGGGTATCATACACCCAGTAATCAGTGTTTCTATCACAGGGTCGATACCTCTACTGGTGGACTATTAGTCCTCGAGGTATCATACACCCAGTAATCAGTGTTTCTATCACTGGGTCGATACCTCTACTGGTGGACTATTAGTCCTCGAGTGTATCATACACCCAGTAGTCAGTGTTTTTATCACTGGGTCGATACCTCTACTGGTGGACTATTAGTCCTCGAGTGTATCATACACCCAGTAGTCAGTATTTCTATCACTGGGTCTATACCTCTACTGGTGGACTATTAGTCCTCGAGTGTATCATACACCCAGTAGTCAGTGTTTCTATCACTGGGTCGATACCTCTACTGGTGGACTATTAGTCCTCGAGGGTATCATACACCCAGTAGTCAGTGTTTATATAATTGGGTCGATACCTGTACTAGTGGACTATTAGTCCTCGAGTGTATCATACACCCAGTAGTCAGTGTTTCTATCACTGGGTCGATACCTCTACTGGTGGACTATTAGTCCTCGAGTGTAGCATACACCCAGTAGTCAGTGTTTCTATCACTGGGTCGATACCTCTACTGGTTGACTATTAGTCCTCGAGGGTATCATACACCAAGTGGTCAGTGTTTCTATCACTGGGTCGATACCTCTACTTGTGGACTATTAGTCTTCGAGGGTATCATACACCCAGTAGTCAGTGTTTCTATCACTGGGTCGATACCTCTACTGGTGTACTATTAGTACTCGAGTGTATCATACATCCAGTAGTCAGTGTTTCTATCACTGGGTCGATACCTCTACTGGTGGACTATTAGTCCTCAAGTGTATCATACACCCAGTAGTCAGTGTTTCTATCACTGGGTCGATACCTCTACTGGTGGACTATTAGTCCTCGAGTGTATCATGCACCCAGTAGTCAGTGTTTCTATCACTAGGCTCATACCTCTACTGGTGGACTATTAGTCCTCGAGTGTATCATACACCCAGTAGTCAGTGTTTCTATCACTGGGTCGATACCTCTACTGGTGGACTATTAGTCCTCTAGTGTATCATACACCCAGTAGTCAGTGTTTCTATCACTGGGTTGATACCTCTACTGGTGGACTATTAGTTGTCCAGTGTATCATACACCCAGTAGTCAGTGTTTATATCACTAGGTTCATACCTCTACTGGTGGACTATTAGTCCTCGAGTGTATCATACAACCAGTAGTCAGTGTTTCTATCACTGGGTCGATACCTCTACTGGTGGATTATTAGTCCTCTAGTGTATCATACACCCAGTAGTCAGTGTTTCTATCACTGGGTCGATACCTCTACTGGTGGACTATAAGTCCTTGAGGGTATCATACACCCAGTAATCAGTGTTTTTATCACTGGGTCGATACCTCTACTGGTGGACTATTAGTCCTCGAGAGTATCTTACACCCAGTATTCAGTGTTTCTATCACTGGGTCGATACCTCTACTGGTGGACTATTAGTCCTCGAGGGTATGATACACCCAGTAGTCAGTGTTTCTATTACTGGGTCGATACCTCTACTGGTGGACTATTAGTCCTCGAGGGTATCATATACCCAGTAGTCTTTGTTTCTATCACTGGGTCGATACTTCTACTGGTGGACTATTAGTCCTCGAGGGTATCATACACCCAGTAATCAGTGTTTCTATCACAGGGTCGATACCTCTACCCGGTTGACTATTAGTCCTCGAGGGTATCATACACGCAGTAGTCAGTGTTTCTATCACTGGGTCGATACCTCTACTGGTGGACTATTAGTCCTCGAGGGTATCATACATCCAGTAATCAGTGTTTCTATCACTGGGTCGATAACTCTAATGGTGGACTGTTAGTCCTTGAGGGTATCATACACCCAGTAGTCAGTGTTTCTATCACTGGGTCGATACCTCTACTGGTGGACTATTAGCCCTCTAGTGTATCATACACCCAGTAGTCAGTGTTTCTATCACTGGGTCGATACCTCTACTGGTGGACTATTAGTCCTCGAGGGTATCATACACACAGTAGTCAGTGTTTCTATCACTGGGTCGATACCTCTACTGGTGGACTATTGGTCCTCGAGGGTATCATACACCAGGTAGTCATTGTTTCTATCACTGGGTCGATACCTCTACTGGTGGACTATTAGTCGTCGAGGGTATCATACACCCAGTAGTCAGTGTTTCTATCACTGGGTCGATACCTCTACTGGTGGACTATTAGTCCTCGAGGGTATCATACACCCAATAATCAGTGTTTCTATCACAGGGTCAATACCTCTACTGGTGGACTATTAGTCCTCGAGGGTATCATACACCCAGTAGTCAGTGTTTCTATCACTGGGTCGATACCTCTACTGGTGGACTATTAGTCCTCGAGTGTATCATACACCCAGTAGTCAGTGTTTCTATCACTGGGTCGATACCTCTACTGGTGGACTATTAGTCCTCGAGGTATCATACACCCAGTAGTCAGTGTTTCTATCACTGGGTCGATACCTCTACTGGTGGACTATTAGTCCTCGAGTGTATCATACACCCAGTAGTCAGTGTTTTTATCACTGGGTCGATACCTCTACTGGTGGACTATTAGTCCTCGAGTGTATCATACACCCAGTAGTCAGTGTTTCTATCACTGGTTCATTACCTCTACTGGTAGACTATTAGTCCTCGTGGGTATCATACACCAAGTGGTCAGTGTTTCTATCACTGGGTCGATACCTCTACTTGTGGACTATTAGTCTTCGAGGGTATCATACACTACGTAGTCAGTGTTTCTATCACTGGGTCGATACCTCTACTGGTGGACTATTAGTCCTCGAGAGTATCATACACCCAGTAGTCAGTATTTCTATCACTGGGTCTATACCTCTACTGGGGGACTATTAGTCCTCGAGTGTATCATACACCCAGTAGTCAGTGTTTCTATCACTGGGTCGATACCTCTACTGGTGGACTATTAGTCCTCGAGGGTATCATACACCCAGTAGTCAGTGTTTATATAATTGGGTCGATACCTCTACTAGTGGACTATTAGTCCTCGAGTGTATCATACACCCAGTAGTCAGTGTTTCTATCACTGGGTTGATACCTATACTGGTGGTCTATTAGTACTCGAGGGTATCATACACCCGGTAGTCAATGTTTCTATCACTGGGTCGATACCTCTACTGGTGGACTATTAGTCCTCGAGTGTATCATACACCCAGTAGTCAGCGTTTCTATCACTGGGTCGAAACCTCTACTGGTGGACTATTAGTACTCGAGGGTATCATACACCAAGTAGTCAGTGTTTCTATCACTAGGTCGATACCTCTACTGGTGGAATATTAGTCCTCGAGGGTATCATACACCAAGTAGTCAGTGTTTTTATCACTGGGTCGATACCTCTACTGGTGGACTATTAGTCCTCCAGGATATCATACACGCAGTAGTCAGTGTTTCTATCACTGGGTCGATACCTCTACTGGTGGACTATTAGTCCTCGAGTGTATCATACACCCAGTAGTCAGTGTTTCTATCACTGGGTCGATACCTCTACTGGTGGACTGATAGTCCTCGAGGGTATTATACACCCAGTAATCAGTGTTTCTATCACAGGGTCGATACCTCTACTGGTGGACTATTAGTCCTCGAGGGTATCATACACGCAGTAGTCAGTGTTTCTATCACTGGGTCGATACCTCTACTGGTGGTCTATTAGTCCTTGAGGGTATCATACACCCAGTAATCAGTGTTTCTATCACTGGGTCGATAACTCTAATGGTGGACTGTTAGTCCTCGAGAGTATCATACACCCAGTAGTCAGTGTTTCTATCACTGGGTCGATACCTCTACTGGTGGATTATTAGTCCTCTAGTGTATCATACACCCAGTAGTCAGTGTTTCTATCACTGGGTCGATACCTCTACTGGTGGACTATTAGTCCTCGAGGGTATCATACACCAAGTGGTCAGTGCTTCTATCACTAGGTCGATACCTCTACTTGTGGACTATTAGTCTTCGAGAGTATCATACACCAAGTAGTCAGTGTTTCTATCACTGGGTCGATACCTCTACTGGTGGACTATTAGTCCTCGAGAGTATCATACACCCAGTAGTCAGTGTTTCTATCACTGAGTCGATACCTCTACTGGTGGAATATTAGTCCTAGAGGGTATCATACACCCAGTAGTCAGTGTTTCTATCACTGGGTGGATACCTCTACTGGTGGTCTATTAGTCCTCGAAGGTATCATACACCCAGTAGTCAGTGTTTCTATCACTGGGTCGATACCTCTACTGGTGGACTATTAGTCCTCGAGTGTATCATACACCCAGTAGTCAGTGTTTCTATCACTAGGTCAATACCTCTACTGGTGGTCTATTAGTCCTCGAGGGTATCATACACCCATTAGTCAGTGTTTCTATCACTGGGTCGATACCTCTACTGGTGGACTATTAGTCCTCGAGTGTATCATACACCCAGTAGTCAGTGTTTCTATCACTGGGTCGATACCTCTACTGGTGGACTATTAGTCCTCGAGTGTATCATACACCAAGTAGTCAGTGTTTCTATCACTTGGTCGATACCTCTACTGGTGGAATATTAGTCCTCGAGTGTATCATACACCCAGTAGTCAGTGTTTCTATCACTGGGTCGATACCTCTACTGGTGGTCTATTAGTCCTCGGGGGTATCATACACCCAGTAGTCAGTGTTTCTATCACTGGGTCGATACCTCTACTGGTGGACTATTAGTCATCGAGGGTATCATACACCAAGTAGTCAGTGTTTCTATCACTAGGTCAATACCTCTACTGGTGGAATATTAGTCCTCGAGTGTATCATACACCCAGTAGTCAGTGTTTCTATCACTGGGTCGATACCTCTACTGGTGGTCTATTAGTCCTCGGGGGTATCATACACCCAGTAGTCAGTGTTTCGATCACTGGGTCCATACCTCTACTGGTGGACTATAAGTCCTCGAGGGTATCATACACCCAGTAGTCAGTGTTTCTATCACTGGGTCGATACCTCTACTGGTGGACTATTAGTCATCGAGGGTATCATACACCCAGTAGTCAGTGTTTCTATCACTGGGTCGATACCTCTACTGGTGGACTATTAGTCCTCGAGGGTATCATACACCCAGTAGTCAGTGTTTCTATCACTGGGTCGATACCTCTACTGTTGGACTATTAGTCCTCGAGGGTATCATACACCCAGTAGTCAGTGTTTCTATCACTGGGTCGATAACTCTACTGTTGGACTATTAGTCCTCGAGGGTATCATACACCCAGTAGTCAGTGTTTCTATCACTGGGTCGATACCTCTACTGGTGGACTATTAGTCCTCGAGGGTATCATACACCCAGTAGTCAGTGTTTCTATCACTGAGTCGATACCTCTACTGGTGGACTATTAGTCCTCGAGTGTATCATACACCCAGTAGTCAGTGTTTCTATCACTGGGTCGATACCTCTACTGGTGGACTATTAGTCCTCGCGTGTATCATACACCCAGTAGTCAGTGTTTCTATCACTGGGTCGATACCTCTACTGGTGGACTATTAGTCCTCGAGTGTATCATACACCCAGTAGTCAGTGTTTCTATCACTGGGTCGATACCTCTACTGGTGGACTATTTGTCCTCGAGGGTATCATACACCAAGTGGTCAGTGTTTCTATCACTGGGTCGATACCTCTACTGGTGGACTATTAGTCTTCGAGGGTATCATACACCAGGTAGTCAGTGTTTCTATCACTGGGTCGATACCTCTACTGGTGGACTATTAGTCCTCGAGAGTATCATACACCCAGTAGTCAGTGTTTCTATCACTGGGTCGATACCTCTACTGGTGGACTATTAGTCCTCGAGGGTATCATACACCCAGTAGTCAGTGTTTCTATCACTGGGTCGATACCTCTACTGGTGGTATATTAGTCCTCGAGGGTATCATACACCCAGTAGTCAGTGTTTCTATCACTGGGTCGATACCTCTACTGGTGGACTATTAGTCCTCGAGTGTATCATACACCAGGTAGTCAGCGTTTCTATCACTGGGTCGATACCTCTACTGGTGGACTATTAGTCCTCGAGGGTATCATACACCAAGTAGTCAGTGTTTCTATCACTGGGTCGATACCTCTACTGGTGGAATATTAGTCCTCGAGGGTATCATGCACCCAGTAGTCAGTGTTTCTATCACTGGGTCGATACCTCTACTGGTGGACTATAAGTCCTCTAGGGTATCATACACCCAGTAGTCAGTGTTTCTATCACTGGGTCGATACCTCTACTGGTGGCATATTAGTCCTCTAGTGTATCATACACCCAGTATTAGTGTTTCTCTCAGTGGGTCGATACCTCTACTGGTGGACTATTAGTCCTCGAGGGTATCAAACACCCAGTAGTCAGTGTTTCTATCACTGGGTCGATACCTCTACTGGTGGTCTATTAGTCCTCGAGGGTATCATACACCCAGTAGTCAGTGTTTCTATCACTGGGTCGATACCTCTACTGGTGGACTATTAGTCCTCGAGTCTATCATACACCCAGTAGTCAGTGTTTCTATCACTGGGTCGATACCTCTACTGGTGGACTATTAGTCCTCGAGGGTATCATACACCCAGTAGTCAGTGTTTCTATCACTGGGTCGATACCTCTACTGGTGGACTATTAGTCCTCGAGTGTATCATACATCCAGTAGTCAGTGTTTCTATCACTGGGTCGATACCTCTACTGGTGGACTATTAGTCCTCGAGGGTATCATACACCAAGTGGTCAGTGTTTCTATCACTAGGTCGATACCTCTACTTGTGGACTATTAGTCTTCGAGGGTATCATACACCCAGTAGTCAGTGTTTCTATCACTGGGTCGATACCTCTACTGGTGGACTATTAGTACTCGAGTGTATCATACACCCAGTAGTCAGTGTTTCTATCACTGGGTCAATACCTCTACTGGTGGACTATTAGTACTCGAGTGTATCATACACCCAGTAGTCAGTGTTTCCATCACTGGGTCAATACCTCTACTGGTGGACTATTAGTCCTCAAGTGTATCATACAACCAGTAGTCAGTGTTTCTATCACTGGGTCGATACCTCTACTGGTGGACTATTAGTCCTCGAGTGTATCATACACCCAGTAGTCAGTGTTTCTATCACTAGGTTCATACCTCTACTGGTGGACTATTAGTCCTCGAGTGTATCATACACCCAGTAGTCAGTGTTTCTATCACTGGGTCGATACCTCTACTGGTGGACTATTAGTACTCTAGTGTATCATACACCCAGTAGTCAGTGTTTCTATCACTGGGTCGATACCTCTACTGGTGGACTATTAGTTGTCCAGTGTATCATACACCCAGTAGTCAGTGTTTCTATCACTGGGTCGATACCTCTACTGGTGGACTATTAGTCCTCGAGAGTATCATACACCCAGTAGTCAGTGTTTCTATCACTGGGTCGATACCTCTACTGGTGGTCTATTAGTCCTCGAGGGTATCATACACCCATTAGTCAGTGTTTCTATCACTGGGTCGATACCTCTACTGGTGGACTATTAGTCCTCGAGTGTATCATACACCCAGTAGTCAGTGTTTCTATCACTGGGTCGATACCTCTACTGGTGGACTATTAGTCCTCGAGTGTATCATACACCAAGTAGTCAGTGTTTCTATCACTAGGTCGATACCTCTACTGGTGGAATATTAGTCCTCGAGTGTATCATACACCCAGTAGTCAGTGTTTCTATCACTGGGTCGATACCTCTACTGGTGGTCTATTAGTCCTCGGGGGTATCATACACCCAGTAGTCAGTGTTTCTATCACTGGGTCGATACCTCTACTGGTGGACTATTAGTCATCGAGGGTATCACACACCAAGTAGTCAGTGTTTCTATCACTAGGTCAATACCTCTACTGGTGGAATATTAGTCCTCGAGTGTATCATACACCCAGTAGTCAGTGTTTCTATCACTGGGTCGATACCTCTACTGGTGGTCTATTAGTCCTCGGGGGTATCATACACCCAATAGTCAGTGTTTCGATCACTGGGTCCATACCTCTACTGGTGGACTATAAGTCCTCGAGGGTATCATACACCCAGTAGTCAGTGTTTCTATCACTGGGTCGATACCTCTACTGGTGGACTATTAGTCATCGAGGGTATCATACACCCAGTAGTCAGTGTTTCTATCACTGGGTCGATACCTCTACTGGTGGACTATTAGTCCTCGAGGGTATCATACACCCAGTAGTCAGTGTTTCTATCACTGGGTCGATACCTCTACTGTTGGACTATTAGTCCTCGAGGGTATCATACACCCAGTAGTCAGTGTTTCTATCACTGGGTCGATAACTCTACTGTTGGACTATAAGTCCTCGAGGGTATCATACACCCAGTAGTCAGTGTTTCTATCACTGGGTCGATACCTCTACTGGTGGACTATTAGTCCTCGAGGGTATCATACACCCAGTAGTCAGTGTTTCTATCACTGAGTCGATACCTCTACTGGTGGACTATTAGTCCTCGAGTGTATCATACACCCAGTAGTCAGTGTTTCTATCACTGGGTCGATACCTCTACTGGTGGACTATTAGTCCTCGCGTGTATCATACACCCAGTAGTCAGTGTTTCTATCACTGGGTCGATACCTCTACTGGTGGACTATTAGTCCTCGAGTGTATCATACACCCAGTAGTCAGTGTTTCTATCACTGGGTCGATACCTCTACTGGTGGACTATTTGTCCTCGAGGGTATCATACACCAAGTGGTCAGTGTTTCTATCACTGGGTCGATACCTCTACTGGTGGACTATTAGTCTTCGAGGGTATCATACACCAGGTAGTCAGTGTTTCTATCACTGGGTCGATACCTCTACTGGTGGACTATTAGCCCTCGAGAGTATCATACACCCAGTAGTCAGTGTTTCTATCACTGGGTCGATACCTCTACTGGTGGACTATTAGTCCTCGAGGGTATCATACACCCAGTAGTCAGTGTTTCTATCACTGGGTCGATACCTCTACTGGTGGTATATTAGTCCTCGAGGGTATCATACACCCAGTAGTCAGTGTTTCTATCACTGGGTCGATACCTCTACTGGTGGACTATTAGTCCTCGAGTGTATCATACACCAGGTAGTCAGCGTTTCTATCACTGGGTCGATACCTCTACTGGTGGACTATTAGTCCTCGTGGGTATCATACACCAAGTAGTCAGTGTTTCTATCACTGGGTCGATACCTCTACTGGTGGAATATTAGTCCTCGAGGGTATCATACACCCAGTAGTCAGTGTTTCTATCACTGGGTCGATACCTCTACTGGTGGACTATAAGTCCTCTAGGGTATCATACACTCAGTAGTCAGTGTTTCTATCACTGGGTCGATACCTCTACTGGTGGCCTATTAGTCCTCTAGTGTATCATACACCCAGTATTAGTGTTTCTCTCAGTGGGTCGATATCTCTACTGGTGGACTATTAGTCCTCGAGGGTATCAAACACCCAGTAGTCAGTGTTTCTATCACTGGGTCGATACCTCTACTGGTGGTCTATTAGTCCTCGAGGGTATCATACACCCAGTAGTCAGTGTTTCTATCACTGGGTCGATACCTCTACTGGTGGACTATTAGTCCTCGAGTCTATCATACACCCAGTAGTCAGTGTTTCTATCACTGGGTCGATACCTCTACTGGTGGACTATTAGTCCTCGAGGGTATCATACACCCAGTAGTCAGTGTTTCTATCACTGGGTCGATACCTCTACTGGTGGACTATTAGTCCTCGAGTGTATCATACATCCAGTAGTCAGTGTTTCTATCACTGGGTCGATACCTCTACTGGTGGACTATTAGTCCTCGAGGGTATCATACACCAAGTGGTCAGTGTTTCTATCACTAGGTCGATACCTCTACTTGTGGACTATTAGTCTTCGAGGGTATCATACACCCAGTAGTCAGTGTTTCTATCACTGGGTCGATACCTCTACTGGTGGACTATTAGTACTCGAGTGTATCATACACCCAGTAGTCAGTGTTTCTATCACTGGGTCAATACCTCTACTGGTGGACTATTAGTACTCGAGTGTATCATACACCCAGTAGTCAGTGTTTCTATCACTGGGTCAATACCTCTACTGGTGGACTATTAGTCCTCAAGTGTATCATACACCCAGTAGTCAGTGTTTCTATCACTGGGTCGATACCTCTACTGGTGGACTATTAGTCCTCGAGTGTATCATACACCCAGTAGTCAGTGTTTCTATCACTAGGTTCATACCTCTACTGGTGGACTATTAGTCCTCGAGTGTATCATACACCCAGTAGTCAGTGTTTCTATCACTGGGTCGATACCTCTACTGGTGGACTATTAGTACTCTAGTGTATCATACACCCAGTAGTCAGTGTTTCTACCACTGGGTCGATACCTCTACTGGTGGACTATTAGTTGTCCAGTGTATCATACACCCAGTAGTCAGTGTTTATATCACTAGGTTCATACCTCTACTGGTGGACTATTAGTCCTCGAGTGTATCATACAACCAGTAGTCAGTGTTTCTATCACTGGGTCGATACCTCTACTGATGGATTATTAGTCCTCTAGTGTATCATACACCCAGTAATCAGTGTTTCTATCACTGGGTCGATACCTCTACTGGTGGACTATAAGTCCTTGAGGGTATCATACACCCAGTAGTCAGTGTTTTTATCACTGGGTCGATACCTCTACTGGTGGACTATTAGTCCTCGAGAGAATCTTACACCCAGTATTCAGTGTTTCTATCACTGGGTCGATACCTCTACTGGTGGACTATTAGTCCTCGAGGGTATCATACACCCAGTAGTCAGTGTTTCTATTACTGGGTCGATACCTCTACTGGTGGACTATTAGTCCTCGAGGGTATCATATACCCAGTAGTCTTTGTTTCTATCACTAGGTCAATACTTCTACTGGTGGACTATTAGTCCTCGAGGGTATCATACACCCAGTAATCAGTGTTTCTATCACAGGGTCGATACCTCTACCCGGTGGACTATTAGTCCTCGAGGGTATCATACACGCAGTAGTCAGTGTTTCTATCACTGGGTCGATACCTCTACTGGTGGACTGTTAGTCCTCGAGGGTATCATACATCCAGTAGTCAGTGTTTCTATCACTGGGTCGATAACTCTAATGGTGGACTGTTAGTCCTCGAGGGTATCATACACCCAGTAGTCAGTGTTTCTATCACTGGGTCGATACCTCTACTGGTGGATTATTAGCCCTCTAGTGTATCATACACCCAGTAGTCAGTGTTTCTATCACTGGGTCGATACCTCTACTGGTGGACTATAAGTCCTCGAGGGTATCATACACCCAGTAGTCAGTGTTTCTATCACTGGGTCGATACCTCTACTGGTGGACTATTAGTCCTCGAGGGTGTCATACACCAGGTAGTCATTGTTTCTATCACTGGGTCGATACCTCTACTGGTGGACTATTAGTCGTCGAGGGTATCATACACCCAGTAGTCAGTGTTTCTATCACTGGGTCGATACCTCTACTGGTGGACTATTAGTCCTCGAGGGTATCATACACCCAGTAATCAGTGTTTCTATCACAGGGTCGATACCTCTACTGGTGGACTATTAGTCCTCGAGGTATCATACACCCAGTAGTCAGTGTTTCTATCACTGGGTCGATACCTCTACTGGTGGACTATTAGTCCTCGAGTGTATCATACACCCAGTAGTCAGTGTTTTTATCACTGGGTCGATACCTCTACTGGTGGACTATTAGTCCTCGAGTGTATCATACACCCAGTAGTCAGTATTTCTATCACTGGGTCTATACCTCTACTGGTGGACTATTAGTCCTCGAGTGTATCATACACCCAGTAGTCAGTGTTTCTATCACTGGGTCGATACCTCTACTGGTGGACTATTAGTCCTCGAGGGTATCATACACCCAGTAGTCAGTGTTTATATAATTGGGTCGATACCTGTACTAGTGGACTATTAGTCCTCGAGTGTATCATACACCCAGTAGTCAGTGTTTCTATCACTGGGTCGATACCTCTACTGGTGGACTATTAGTCCTCGAGTGTAGCATACACCCAGTAGTCAGTGTTTCTATCACTGGGTCGATACCTCTACTGGTGGACTATTAGTCCTCGAGGGTATCATACACCAAGTGGTCAGTGTTTCTATCACTGGGTCGATACCTCTACTTGTGGACTATTAGTCTTCGAGGGTATCATACACCAAGTAGTCAGTGTTTCTATCACTGGGTCGATACCTCTACTGGTGTACTATTAGTACTCGAGTGTATCATACATCCAGTAGTCAGTGTTTCTATCACTGGGTCGATACCTCTACTGGTGGACTATTAGTCCTCAAGTGTATCATACACCCAGTAGTCAGTGTTTCTATCACTGGGTCGATACCTCTACTGGTGGACTATTAGTCCTCGAGTGTATCATGCACCCAGTAGTCAGTGTTTCTATCACTAGGCTCATACCTCTACTGGTGGACTATTAGTCCTCGAGTGTATCATACACCCAGTAGTCAGTGTTTCTATCACTGGGTCGATACCTCTACTGGTGGACTATTAGTCCTCTAGTGTATCATACACCCAGTAGTCAGTGTTTCTATCACTGGGTTGATACCTCTACTGGTGGACTATTAGTTGTCCAGTGTATCATACACCCAGTAGTCAGTGTTTATATCACTAGGTTCATACCTCTACTGGTGGACTATTAGTCCTCGAGTGTATCATACAACCAGTAGTCAGTGTTTCTATCACTGGGTCGATACCTCTACTGGTGGATTATTAGTCCTCTAGTGTATCATACACCCAGTAGTCAGTGTTTCTATCACTGGGTCGATACCTCTACTGGTGGACTATAAGTCCTTGAGGGTATCATACACCCAGTAATCAGTGTTTTTATCACTGGGTCGATACCTCTACTGGTGGACTATTAGTCCTCGAGAGTATCTTACACCCAGTATTCAGTGTTTCTATCACTGGGTCGATACCTCTACTGGTGGACTATTAGTCCTCGAGGGTATGATACACCCAGTAGTCAGTGTTTCTATTACTGGGTCGATACCTCTACTGGTGGACTATTAGTCCTCGAGGGTATCATATACCCAGTAGTCTTTGTTTCTATCACTGGGTCGATACTTCTACTGGTGGACTATTAGTCCTCGAGGGTATCATACACCCAGTAATCAGTGTTTCTATCACAGGGTCGATACCTCTACCCGGTGGACTATTAGTCCTCGAGGGTATCATACACGCAGTAGTCAGTGTTTCTATCACTGGGTCGATACCTCTACTGGTGGACTATTAGTCCTCGAGGGTATCATACATCCAGTAATGAGTGTTTCTATCACTGGGTCGATAACTCTAATGGTGGACTGTTAGTCCTTGAGGGTATCATACACCCAGTAGTCAGTGTTTCTATCACTGGGTCGATACCTCTACTGGTGAACTATTAGCCCTCTAGTGTATCATACACCCAGTAGTCAGTGTTTCTATCACTGGGTCGATACCTCTACTGGTGGACTATTAGTCCTCGAGGGTATCATACACACAGTAGTCAGTGTTTCTATCACTGGGTCGATACCTCTACTGGTGGACTATTGGTCCTCGAGGGTATCATACACCAGGTAGTCATTGTTTCTATCACTGGGTCGATACCTCTACTGGTGGACTATTAGTCGTCGAGGGTATCATACACCCAGTAGTCAGTGTTTCTATCACTGGGTCGATACCTCTACTGGTGGACTATTAGTCCTCGAGGGTATCATACACCCAATAATCAGTGTTTCTATCACAGGGTCAATACCTCTACTGGTGGACTATTAGTCCTCGAGGGTATCATACACCCAGTAGTCAGTGTTTCTATCACTGGGTCGATACCTCTACTGGTGGACTATTAGTCCTCGAGTGTATCATACACCCAGTAGTCAGTGTTTCTATCACTGGGTCGATACCTCTACTGGTGGACTATTAGTCCTCGGGGTATCATACACCCAGTAGTCAGTGTTTCTATCACTGGGTCGATACCTCTACTGGTGGACTATTAGTCCTCGAGTGTATCATACACCCAGTAGTCAGTGCTTTTATCACTGGGTCGATACCTCTACTGGTGGACTATTAGTCCTCGAGTGTATCATACACCCAGTAGTCAGTGTTTCTATCACTGGTTCATTACCTCTACTGGTAGACTATTAGTCCTCGTGGGTATCATACACCAAGTGGTCAGTGTTTCTATCACTGGGTCGATACCTCTACTTGTGGACTATTAGTCTTCGAGGGTATCATACACTACGTAGTCAGTGTTTCTATCACTGGGTCGATACCTCTACTGGTGGAGTATTAGTCCTCGAGAGTATCATACACCCAGTAGTCAGTATTTCTATCACTGGGTCTATACCTCTACTGGGGGACTATTAGTCCTCGAGTGTATCATACACCCAGTAGTCAGTGTTTCTATCACTGGGTCGATACCTCTACTGGTGGACTATTAGTCCTCGAGGGTATCATACACCCAGTAGTCAGTGTTTATATAATTGGGTCGATACCTCTACTAGTGGACTATTAGTCCTCGAGTGTATCATACACCCAGTAGTCAGTGTTTCTATCACTGGGTTGATACCTATACTGGTGGTCTATTAGTACTCGAGGGTATCATACACCCGGTAGTCAATGTTTCTATCACTGGGTCGATACCTCTACTGGTGGATTATTAGTCCTCGAGTGTATCATACACCCAGTAGTCAGCGTTTCTATCACTGGGTCGAAACCTCTACTGGTGGACTATTAGTACTCGAGGGTATCATACACCAAGTAGTCAGTGTTTCTATCACTAGGTCGATACCTCTACTGGTGGAATATTAGTCCTCGAGGGTATCATACACCAAGTAGTCAGTGTTTTTATCACTGGGTCGATACCTCTACTGGTGGACTATTAGTCCTCCAGGATATCATACACGCAGTAGTCAGTGTTTCTATCACTGGGTCGATACCTCTACTGGTGGACTATTAGTCCTCGAGTGTATCATACACCCAGTAGTCAGTGTTTCTATCACTGGGTCGATACCTCTACTGGTGGACTGATAGTCCTCGAGGGTATTATACACCCAGTAATCAGTGTTTCTATCACAGGGTCGATACCTCTACTGGTGGACTATTAGTCATCGAGGGTATCATACACGCAGTAGTCAGTGTTTCTATCACTGGGTCGATACCTCTACTGGTGGTCTATTAGTCCTTGAGGGTATCATACACCCAGTAATCAGTGTTTCTATCACTGGGTCGATAACTCTAATGGTGGACTGTTAGTCCTCGAGAGTATCATACACCCAGTAGTCAGTGTTTCTATCACTGGGTCGATACCTCTACTGGTGGATTATTAGTCCTCTAGTGTATCATACACCCAGTAGTCAGTGTTTCTATCACTGGGTCGATACCTCTACTGGTGGACTATTAGTCCTCGAGGGTATCATACACCAAGTGGTCAGTGCTTCTATCACTAGGTCGATACCTCTACTTGTGGACTATTAGTCTTCGAGAGTATCATACACCAAGTAGTCAGTGTTTCTATCACTGGGTCGATACCTCTACTGGTGGACTATTAGTCCTCGAGAGTATCATACACCCAGTAGTCAGTGTTTCTATCACTGAGTCGATACCTCTACTGGTGGAATATTAGTCCTAGAGGGTATCATACACCCAGTAGTCAGTGTTTCTATCACTGGGTGGATACCTCTACTGGTGGTCTATTAGTCCTCGAAGGTATCATACACCCAGTAGTCAGTGTTTCTATCACTGGGTCGATACCTCTACTGGTGGACTATTAGTCCTCGAGTGTATCATACACCCAGTAGTCAGTGTTTCTATCACAGGGTCGATACCTCTACTGGTGGACTATTAGTCCTCGAGTGTATCATACACCCAGTAGTCAGTGTTTCTATCACTGGGTCGATACCTCTACTGGTGGACTATTAGTCCTCGAGTGTATCATACACCCAGTAGTCAGCGTTTCTATCACTGGGTCGATACCTCTACTTGTGGACTATAAGTCCTCGAGGGTATCATACACTCAGTAGTCAGTGTTTTTATCACTGGGTCGATACCTCTACTGGTGGACTATTAGTCCTCGAGGGTATCATACACACAGTAGTCAGTGTTTCTATCACTGGGTCGATACCTCTACTGGTGGACTATTGGTCCTCGAGGGTATCATACACCAGGTAGTCATTGTTTCTATCACTGGGTCGATACCTCTACTGGTGGACTATTAGTCGTCGAGGGTATCATACACCCAGTAGTCAGTGTTTCTATCACTGGGTCGATACCTCTACTGGTGGACTATTAGTCCTCGAGGGTATCATACACCCAGTAATCAGTGTTTCTATCACAGGGTCGATACCTCTACTGGTGGACTATTAGTCCTCGAGGGTATCATACACCCAGTAGTCAGTGTTTCTATCACTGGGTCGATACCTCTACTGGTGGACTATTAGTCCTCGAGTGTATCATACACCCAGTAGTCAGTGTTTCTATCACTGGGTCGATACCTCTACTGGTGGACTATTAGTCCTCGAGGTATCATACACCCAGTAGTCAGTGTTTCTATCACTGGGTCGATACCTCTACTGGTGGACTATTAGTCCTCGTGTGTATCATACACCCAGTAGTCAGTGTTTTTATCACTGGGTCGATACCTCTACTGGTGGACTATTAGTCCTCGAGTGTATCATACACCCAGTAGTCAGTGTTTCTATCACTGGTTCGATACCTCTACTGGTGGACTATTAGTCCTCGTGGGTATCATACACCAAGTGGTCAGTGTTTCTATCACTGGGTCGATACCTCTACTTGTGGACTATTAGTCTTCGAGGGTATCATACACTACGTATTCAGTGTTTCTATCACTGGGTCGATACCTCTACTGGTGGACTATTAGTCCTCGAGAGTATCATACACCCAGTAGTCAGTATTTCTATCACTGGGTCTATACCTCTACTGGTGGACTATTAGTCCTCGAGTGTATCATACACCCAGTAGTCAGTGTTTCTATCACCGGGTCGATACCTCTACTGGTGGACTATTAGTCCTCGAGGGTATCATACACCCAGTAGTCAGTGTTTATATAATTGGGTCGATACCTCTACTAGTGGACTATTAGTCCTCGAGTGTATCATACACCCAGTAGTCAGTGTTTCTATCACTGGGTTGATACCTCTACTGGTGGTCTATTAGTCCTCGAGGGTATCATACACCCGGTAGTCAATGTTTCTACCACTGGGTCGATACCTCTACTGGTGGACTATTAGTCCTCGAGTGTATCATACACCCAGTAGTCAGCGTTTCTATCACTGGGTCGATACCTCTACTGGTGGACTATTAGTACTCGAGGGTATCATACACCAAGTAGTCAGTGTTTCTATCACTAGGTCGATACCTCTACTGGTGGAATATTAGTCCTCGAGGGTATCATACACCAAGTAGTCAGTGTTTTTATCACTGGGTCGATACCTCTACTGGTGGACTATTAGTCCTCCAGGATATCATACACGCAGTAGTCAGTGTTTCTATCACTGGGTCGATACCTCTACTGGTGGACTATTAGTCCTCGAGTGTATCATACACCCAGTAGTCAGTGTTTCTATCACTGGGTCGATACCTCTACTGGTGGACTGATAGTCCTCGAGGGTATTATACACCCAGTAATCAGTGTTTCTATCACAGAGTCGATACCTCTACTGGTGGACTATTAGTCCTCGAGGGTATCATACACGCAGTAGTCAGTGTATCTATCACTGGGTCGATACCTCTACTGGTGGTCTATTAGTCCTCGAGAGTATCATACACCCAGTAATCATGTTTCTATCACTGGGTCGATAACTCTAATGGTGGACTGTTAGTCCTCGAGGGTAACATACACCCAGTAGTCAGTGTTTCTATCACTGGGTCGATACCTCTACTGGTGGATTATTAGTCCTCTAGTGTATCATACACCCAGTAGTCAGTGTTTCTATCACTGGGTCGATACCTCTACTGGTGGACTATTAGTCCTCGAGGGTATCATACACCAAATGGTCAGTGCTTCTATCACTAGGTCGATACCTCTACTTGTGGACTATTAGTCTTCGAGAGTATCATACACCAAGTAGTCAGTGTTTCTATCACTGGGTCGATACCTCTACTGGTGGACTATTAGTCCTCGAGAGTATCATACACCCAGTAGTCAGTGTTTCTATCACTGAGTCGATACCTCTACTGGTGGAATATTAGTCCTAGAGGGTATCATGCACCCAGTAGTCAGTGTTTCTATCACTGGGTGGATACCTCTACTGGTGGTCTATTAGTCCTCGAAGGTATCATACACCCAGTAGTCAGTGTTTCTATCAGTGGGTCGATACCTCTACTGGTGGACTATTAGTCCTCGAGTGTATCATACACCCAGTAGTCAGTGTTTCTATCACAGGGTCGATACCTCTACTGGTGGACTATTAGTCCTCGAGGGTATCATACACCCAGTAGTCAGTGTTTATATAACTGGGTCGATACCTCTACTAGTGGACTATTAGTCCTCGAGTGTATCATGCACCCAATAGTCAGTGTTTCTATCACTGGGTTGATACCTCTACTGGTGGTCTATTAGTCCTCGAGGGTATCATGCACCCAGTAGTCAGTGTTTCTATCACTGGGTCGATACCTCTACTGGTGGACTATTAGTCCTCGAGTGTATCATACACCCAGTAGTCAGCGTTTCTATCACTGGGTCGATACCTCTACTTGTGGACTACTAGTCCTCGAGGGTATCATACACCAAGTAGTCAGTGTTTCTATCACTAGGTCGATACCTCTACTGGTGGAATATTAGTCCTCGAGGGTATCATACACCAAGTAGTTAGTGTTTTTATCACTGGGTCGATACCTCTACTGGTGGACTGTTAGTCCTCGAGGGTATCATACACCCAGTAGTCAGTGTTTCTATCACTGGATGGATACCTCTACTGGTGGTCTATTAGTCCTTGAGGGTATCATAGACCCAGTAGTCAGTGTTTCTATCACTGGGTCGATACCTCTACTGGTGGACTATTAGTCCTCGAGTGTATCATACATCCAGTAGTCAGTGTTTCTATCACTGGGTCGATACCTCTACTGGTGGACTATTAGTCCTCGAGGGTATCATACACCCAGTAGTCAGTGTTTATATAATTGGGTCGATACCTCTACTAGTGGACTATTAGTCCTCGAGTGTATCATATACCCAGTAGTCAGTGTTTCTATCACTGGGTTGATACCTCTACTGGTGGTCTATTAGTCCTCGAGGGTATCATACACCCAGTAGTCAGTGTTTCTATCACTGGGTCGATACCTCTACTAATGGACTATTAGTACTCGAGGGTATCATACACCAAGTAGTCAGTGTTTCTATCACTGGGTCGATACCTCTACTGGTGGACTATTAGTCCTCGAGGGTATCATACACCCAGTAGTCAGTGTTTCTATCACTGAGTCGATACCTCTACAGGTAGACTATTAGTCCTCGAGGGTACCATACACCCAGTAGCCAGTGTTTCTATCATTGGGTCGATACCTCTACTGGTGGTCTATTAGTCCTCGAGGGTATCATACACCCAGTAGTCAGTGTTTCTATCACTGGGTCGATACCTCTACTGGTGGACTATTAGTCCTCGAGTGTATCATACACCCAGTAGTCAGTGTTTCTATCACTGGGTCGATACCTCTACTGGTGGATTATTAGTCCTCTAGTGTATCATACACCCAGTAGTCAGTGTTTCTATCACTGGGTCGATACCTCTACTGGTGGACTATAAGTCCTCGAGTGTATCATACACCCAGTAGTCAGTGTTTTTATCAATGGGTCGATACCTCAACTGGTGGACTATTAGTCCTCGAGGATATCATACACCAAGTAGTCAGTGTTTCTATCACTGGGTCGATACCTCTACTGGTGGACTATTAGTCCTCGAGTGTATCATACACCCAGTAGTCAGTGTTTCTATCACTGGGTCGATACCTTTACTGGTGGACTATTAGTCCTCGAGTGTATCATACACCCAGTAGTCAGTGTTTCTATCACTGGGTCGATACCTCTACTGGTGGACTATTAGTCCTCGAGTGTATCATACACCCAGTAGTCAGTATTTCTATCACTGGGTTGATACCTCTACTGGTGGTATATTAGTCCACGAGGGTATCATACACCCAGTAGTCAATGTTTATATAACAGGGTCGATACCTCTACTGGTGGACTATTAGTCCTCGAGTGTATCATACACCCAGTAGTCAGTGTTTTTATCACTGGGTCGATACCTCTACTGATGGACTATTAGTCCTCGAGGGTATCATACACCCAGTAGTCAGTGTTTTTATCACTGGGTCGATACCTCTACTGGTGGTCTATTAGTCCTCGAGGGTATCATACACCCAGTAGTCAGTGTTTCTATCACTGGGTCGATACCTCTACTGGTGGACTATTAGTCCTCGAGTGTATCATACACCCAGTAGTCAGTGTTTCTATCACTGGGTCGATACCTCTACTGGTGGATTATTAGTCCTCTAGTGTATCATACACCCAGTAGTCAGTGTTTCTATCACTGGGTCGATACCTCTACTGGTGGACTATAAGTCCTCGAGTGTATCATACACCCAGTAGTTAGTGTTTTTATCAATGGGTCGATACCTCTACTGGTGGACTATTAGTCCTCGAGGGTATCATACACCAAGTAGTCAGTGTTTCTATCACTGGGTCGATACCTCTACTGGTGGACTATTAGTCCTCAAGGATATCATACACCCAGTAGTCAGTGTTTCTATCACTGGGTCGATACCTTTACTTGTGGACTATTAGTCCTCGAGTGTATCATACACCCAGTAGTCAGTGTTTTCATCACTGGGTCGATACCTCTACTGGTGGACTATTAGTCCTCGAGTGTATCATACACCCAGTAGTCAGTGTTTCTATCACTAGGTCGATACCTCTACTGGTGGAATATTAGTCCTCGAGGGTATCATACACCAAGTAGTCAGTGTTTTTATCACTGGGTCGATACCTCTACTGGTGGACTATTAGTCCTCCAGGATAACATACACGCAGTAGTCAGTGTTTCTATCACTGGGTCGATACCTCTACTGGTGGACTATTAGTCCTCGAGTGTATCATACACCCAGTAGTCAGTGTTTCTATCACTGGGTCGATACCTCTACTGGTGGACTGATAGTCCTCGAGGGTATTATACACCCAGTAATCAGTGTTTCTATCACAGGGTCGATACCTCTACTGGTGGACTATTAGTCCTCGAGGGTATCATACACGCAGTAGTCAGTGTTTCTATCACTGGGTCGATACCTCTACTGGTGGTCTATTAGTCCTTGAGGGTATCATACACCCAGTAATCAGTGTTTCTATCACTGGGTCGATAACTCTAATGGTGGACTGTTAGTCCTCGAGAGTATCATACACCCAGTAGTCAGTGTTTCTATCACTGGGTCGATACCTCTACTGGTGGATTATTAGTCCTCTAGTGTATCATACACCCAGTAGTCAGTGTTTCTATCACTGGGTCGATACCTCTACTGGTGGACTATTAGTCCTCGAGGGTATCATACACCAAGTGGTCAGTGCTTCTATCACTAGGTCGATACCTCTACTTGTGGACTATTAGTCTTCGAGAGTATCATACACCAAGTAGTCAGTGTTTCTATCACTGGGTCGATACCTCTACTGGTGGACTATTAGTCCTCGAGAGTATCATACACCCAGTAGTCAGTGTTTCTATCACTGAGTCGATACCTCTACTGGTGGAATATTAGTCCTAGAGGGTATCATACACCCAGTAGTCAGTGTTTCTATCACTGGGTGGATACCTCTACTGGTGGTCTATTAGTCCTCGAAGGTATCATACACCCAGTAGTCAGTGTTTCTATCACTGGGTCGATACCTCTACTGGTGGACTATTAGTCCTCGAGTGTATCATACACCCAGTAGTCAGTGTTTCTATCACAGGGTCGATACCTCTACTGGTGGACTATTAGTCCTCGAGTGTATCATACACCCAGTAGTCAGTGTTTCTATCACTGGGTCGATACCTCTACTGGTGGACTATTAGTCCTCGAGTGTATCATACACCCAGTAGTCAGCGTTTCTATCACTGGGTCGATACCTCTACTTGTGGACTATAAGTCCTCGAGGGTATCATACACTCAGTAGTCAGTGTTTTTATCACTGGGTCGATACCTCTACTGGTGGACTATTAGTCCTCGAGGGTATCATACACACAGTAGTCAGTGTTTCTATCACTGGGTCGATACCTCTACTGGTGGACTATTGGTCCTCGAGGGTATCATACACCAGGTAGTCATTGTTTCTATCACTGGGTCGATACCTCTACTGGTGGACTATTATTCGTCGAGGGTATCATACACCCAGTAGTCAGTGTTTCTATCACTGGGTCGATACCTCTACTGGTGGACTATTAGTCCTCGAGGGTATCATACACCCAGTAATCAGTGTTTCTATCACAGGGTCGATACCTCTACTGGTGGACTATTAGTCCTCGAGGGTATCATACACCCAGTAGTCAGTGTTTCTATCACTGGGTCGATACCTCTACTGGTGGACTATTAGTCCTCGAGTGTATCATACACCCAGTAGTCAGTGTTTCTATCAATGGGTCGATACCTCTACTGGTGGACTATTAGTCCTCGAGGTATCATACACCCAGTAGTCAGTGTTTCTATCACTGGGTCGATACCTCTACTGGTGGACTATTAGTCCTCGTGTGTATCATACACCCAGTAGTCAGTGTTTTTATCACTGGGTCGATACCTCTACTGGTGGACTATTAGTCCTCGAGTGTATCATACACCCAGTAGTCAGTGTTTCTATCACTGGTTCGATACCTCTACTGGTGGACTATTAGTCCTCGTGGGTATCATACACCAAGTGGTCAGTGTTTCTATCACTGGGTCGATACCTCTACTTGTGGACTATTAGTCTTCGAGGGTATCATACACTACGTAGTCAGTGTTTCTATCACTGGGTCGATACCTCTACTGGTGGACTATTAGTCCTCGAGAGTATCATACACCCAGTAGTCAGTATTTCTATCACTGGGTCTATACCTCTACTGGTGGACTATTAGTCCTCGAGTGTATCATACACCCAGTAGTCAGTGTTTCTATCACCGGGTCGATACCTCTACTGGTGGACTATTAGTCCTCGAGGGTATCATACACCCAGTAGTCAGTGTTTCTATCACTGTGTCGATACCTCTACTGGTGAACTATTAGTCCTCGAGGGTATCATACACCCAGTAGTCAGTGTTTCTATCACTGTGTCGATACCTCTACTGGTGAACTATTAGTCCTCGAGGGTATCATACACCCAGTAGTCAGTTTTTCTATCACTGGGTCGATACCTCTACTGGTGGACTATTAGTCCTCGAGAGTATCATACACCAAGTAGTCAGTGTTTCTATCACTGGGTCGATACCTCTACTGGTGGTCTATTAGTCCTCGAGGGTATCATACACCCGGTAGTCAATGTTTCTATCACTGGGTCGATACCTCTACTGGTGGACTATTAGTCCTCGAGTGTATCATACACCCAGTAGTCAGCGTTTCTATCACTGGGTCGATACCTCTACTGGTGGACTATTAGTACTCGAGGGTATCATACACCAAGTAGTCAGTGTTTCTATCACTAGGTCGATACCTCTACTGGTGGAATATTAGTCCTCGAGGGTATCATACACCAAGTAGTCAGTGTTTTTATCACTGGGTCGATACCTCTACTGGTGGACTATTAGTCCTCCAGGATATCATACACGCAGTAGTCAGTGTTTCTATCACTGGGTCGATACCTCTACTGGTGGACTATTAGTCCTCGAGTGTATCATACACCCAGTAGTCAGTGTTTCTATCACTGGGTCGATACCTCTACTGGTGGACTGATAGTCCTCGAGGGTATTATGCACCCAGTAATCAGTGTTTCTATCACAGAGTCGATACCTCTACTGGTGGACTATTAGTCCTCGAGGGTATCATACACGCAGTAGTCAGTGTATCTATCACTGGGTCGATACCTCTACTGGTGGTCTATTAGTCCTCGAGGGTATCATACACCCAGTAATCAGTGTTTCTATCACTGGGTCGATAACTCTAATGGTGGACTGTTAGTCCTCGAGGGTAACATACACCCAGTAGTCAGTGTTTCTATCACTGGGTCGATACCTCTACTGGTGGATTATTAGTCCTCTAGTGTATCATACACCCAGTAGTCAGTGTTTCTATCACTGGGTCGATACCTCTACTGGTGGACTATTAGTCCTCGAGGGTATCATACACCAAATGGTCAGTGCTTCTATCACTAGGTCGATACCTCTACTTGTGGACTATTAGTCTTCGAGAGTATCATACACCAAGTAGTCAGTGTTTCTATCACTGGGTCGATACCTCTACTGGTGGACTATTAGTCCTCGAGAGTATCATACACCCAGTAGTCAGTGTTTCTATCACTGAGTCGATACCTCTACTGGTGGAATATTAGTCCTAGAGGGTATCATACACCCAGTAGTCAGTGTTTCTATCACTGGGTGGATACCTCTACTGGTGGTCTATTAGTCCTCGAAGATATCATACACCCAGTAGTCAGTGTTTCTATCACTGGGTCGATACCTCTACTGGTGGACTATTAGTCCTCGAGTGTATCATACACCCAGTAGTCAGTGTTTCTATCACAGGGTCGATACCTCTACTGGTGGACTATTAGTCCTCGAGGGTATCATACACCCAGTAGTCAGTGTTTATATAACTGGGTCGATACCTCTACTAGTGGACTATTAGTCCTCGAGTGTATCATGCACCCAATAGTCAGTGTTTCTATCACTGGGTTGATACCTCTACTGGTGGTCTATTAGTCCTCGAGGGTATCATGCACCCAGTAGTCAGTGTTTCTATCACTGGGTCGATACCTCTACTGGTGGACTATTAGTCCTCGAGGGTATCATACACCCAGTAGTCAGTGTTTATATAATTGGGTCGATACCTCTACTAGTGGACTATTAGTCCTCGAGTGTATCATACACCCAGTAGTCAGTGTTTCTATCACTGGGTTGATACCTCTACTGGTGGTCTATTAGTCCTCGAGGGTATCATACACCCAGTAGTCAGTGTTTCTATCACTGGGTCGATACCTCTACTAATGGACTATTAGTACTCGAGGGTATCATACACCAAGTAGTCAGTGTTTCTATCACTGGGTCGATACCTCTACTGGTGGACTATTAGTCCTCGAGGGTATCATACACCCAGTAGTCAGTGTTTCTATCACTGAGTCGATACCTCTACTGGTAGACTATTAGTCCTCGAGGGTACCATACACCCAGTAGCCAGTGTTTCTATCACTGGATGGATACCTCTACTGGTGGTCTATTAGTCCTTGAGGGTATCATACACCCAGTAGTCAATGTTTCTATCACTGGGTCGATACCTCTACTGGTGGACTATTAGTCCTCGAGTGTATCATACATCCAGTAGTCAGTGTTTCTATCACTGGGTCGATACCTCTACTGGTGGACTATTAGTCCTCGAGGGTATCATACACCCAGTAGTCAGTGTTTCTATCACTGAGTCGATACCTCTACTAGTGGACTATTAGTCCTCGAGTGTATCATATACCCAGTAGTCAGTGTTTCTATCACTGGGTTGATACCTCTACTGATGGTCTATTAGTCCTCGAGGGTATCATACACCCAGTAGTCAGTGTTTCTATCACAGGGTCGATACCTCTACTGGTGGACTATTAGTACTCGAGGGTATCATACACCAAGTAGTCAGTGTTTCTATCACTGGGTCGATACCTCTACTGGTGGACTATTAGTCCTCGAGGGTATCATACACCCAGTAGTCAGTGTTTCTATCACTGAGTCGATACCTCTACAGGTAGACTATTAGTCCTCGAGGGTACCATACACCCAGTAGCCAGTGTTTCTATCATTGGGTCGATACCTCTACTGGTGGTCTATTAGTCCTCGAGGGTATCATACACCCAGTAGTCAGTGTTTCTATCACTGGGTCGATACCTCTACTGGTGGACTATTAGTCCTCGAGTGTATCATACACCCAGTAGTCAGTGTTTCTATCACTGGGTCGATACCTCTACTGGTGGATTATTAGTCCTCTAGTGTATCATACACCCAGTAGTCAGTGTTTCTATCACTGGGTCGATACCTCTACTGGTGGACTATAAGTCCTCGAGTGTATCATACACCCAGTAGTCAGTGTTTTTATCAATGGGTCGATACCTCAACTGGTGGACTATTAGTCCTCGAGGATATCATACACCAAGTAGTCAGTGTTTCTATCACTGGGTCGATACCTCTACTGGTGGACTATTAGTCCTCGAGAGTATCATACACCCAGTAGTCAGTGTTTCTATCACTGGGTCGATACCTTTACTGGTGGACTATTAGTCCTCGAGTGTATCATACACCCAGTAGTCAGTGTTTCTATCACTGGGTCGATACCTCTACTGGTGGACTATTAGTCCTCGAGTGTATCATACACCCAGTAGTCAGTATTTCTATCACTGGGTTGATACCTCTACTGGTGGTATATTAGTCCTCAAGGGTATCATACACCCAGTAGTCAGTGTTTATATAACAGGGTCGATACCTCTACTGGTGGACTATTAGTCCTCGAGTGTATCATACACCCAGTAGTCAGTGTTTTTATCACTGGGTCGATACCTCTACTGATGGACTATTAGTCCTCGAGGGTATCATACACCCAGTAGTCAGTGTTTTTATCACTGGGTCGATACCTCTACTGGTGGTCTATTAGTCCTCGAGGGTATCATACACCCAGTAGTCAGTGTTTCTATCACTGGGTCGATACCTCTACTGGTGGACTATTAGTCCTCGAGTGTATCATACACCCAGTAGTCAGTGTTTCTATCACTGGGTCGATACCTCTACTGGTGGATTATTAGTCCTCTAGTGTATCATACACCCAGTAGTCAGTGTTTCTATCACTGGGTCGATACCTCTACTGGTGGACTATAAGTCCTCGAGTGTATCATACACCCAGTAGTTAGTGTTTTTATCAATGGGTCGATACCTCTACTGGTGGACTATTAGTCCTCGAGGGTATCATACACCAAGTAGTCAGTGTTTCTATCACTGGGTCGATACCTCTACTGGTGGACTATTAGTCCTCGAGGGTATCATACACCCAGTAGTCAGTGTTTCTATCACTGGGTCGATACCTCTACTGGTGGACTATTAGTCCTCGAGAGTATTATACACCCAGTAGTCAGTGTTTCTATCACTAGGTCCATACCTCTACTGGTGGTCTGTTAGTCCTCGAGTGTATCATACACCCAGTAGTCAGTGTTTCTATCACTGGGTCGATAACTCTACTGGTGGACTATTAGTCCTCGAGGGTAGCATACACCCAGTAGTCAGTGTTTCTATCACTAGGTCGATACCTCTACTGGTGGACTATTAGTCCTCAGGGGTATCATACACCCAGTAGTCAGTGTTTCTATCACTGGGTCGATACCTCTGCTGGTTGACTATTAGTCCTCGAGGGTATCATACACCCAGTAGTCAGTGTTTCTATCACTGGGTCGATACCTCTACTGGTGGACTATTAGTCCTCGAGTGTATCATACACCCAGTAGTTAGTGCTTCTAACACTGGGTAGATACCTCTACTGGTGGACTATTAGTCCTCGAGGATATCATACACCCAGTAGTTAGTGTTTCAACACTGGGTCGATACCTCTACTGGTGGACTATTAGTCCTCGATGATATCATACACCCAGTAGTCAGTGTTTCTATCACTGGGTCGATACCTCTACTGGTAGACTATTAGTCCTCGAGTGTATTATACACCCAGTGGTCAGTGTTTCTATCACTGGGTCGATACCTCTACTGGTTGACTATTAGTCCTCGAGGGTATCATACACCAAGTAGTCAGTGTTTCTATCACTGTGTCGATACCTCTACTGGTGGACTATTAGTCCTCGAGGGTATCATACACCCAGTAGTCAGTGTTTCTATCACTGTGTCTATACCTCTACTTGTGGACTATTAGTCCTCGAGGGTATCATACACCCAGTAGTCAGTGTTTCTATCACTGGGTCGATACCTCTACAGGTGGACTATTAGTCCTCGAGAGTATTATACACCCAGTAGTCAGTGTTTCTATCACTAGGTCCATACCTCTACTGGTGGACTGTTAGTCCTCGAGTGTATCATACACCCAGTAGTCAGTGTTTCTATCACTGGGTCGATAACTCTACTGGTGGACTATTAGTCCTCGAGGGTAGCATACACCCAGTAGTCAGTGTTTCTATCACTAGGTCGATCTTCTACTGGTGGACTATTAGTCCTCAGGGGTATCATACACCCAGTAGTCAGTGTTTCTATCACTGGGTCGATACCTCTGCTGGTTGACTATTAGTCCTCGAGGGTATCATACACCCAGTAGTCAGTGTTTCAATCACTGGGTCGATACCTCTACTGGTGGACTATTAGTCCTCGAGTGTATCATACACCCAGTAGTCAGGGTTTCTATCACTGGGTCGATACCTCTACTGGTGGACTATTAGTCCTCGAGGGTATCATACACCCAGTAGTCAGTGTTTCTATCACTGGGTCGATACCTCTACTGGTGGACTATTAGTCCTCGAGTGTATCATACACCCAGTAGTCAGTGTTTCTCTCACTGGGTCGATACCTCTACTGGTTGACTATTAGTCCTCGAGGGTATCATACACCCAGTAGTCAGTGTTTCTATCACTGTGTCGATACCTCTACTGGTGAACTATTAGTCCTCGAGGGTATCATACACCCAGTAGTCAGTGTTTCTATCACTGTGTCGATACCTCTACTGGTGAACTATTAGTCCTCGAGGGTATCATACACCCAGTAGTCAGTTTTTCTATCACTGGGTCGATACCTCTACTGGTGGACTATTAGTCCTCGAGAGTATCATACACCAAGTAGTCAGTGTTTCTATCACTGGGTCGATACCTCTACTGGTGGACAATAAGTCCTCGGGGGTATCATACACCCAGTAGTCAGTGTTTCTATCACTGGGTCGATACCCCTACTGGTGGACTATTAGTGCTCGAGGTTATCATACACCCAGTAGTCAGTGTTTCTATCACTGGGTCGATACCTCTACTGGTGGACTATTAGTACTCGAATGTAAAAAACACCCAGTAGTCAGTGTTTCTATCACTGGGTCGATACCTCTACTGGTGGATTAATAGTCTTCGAGGGTATCATACACCCAGTAGTCAGTGTTTCTATCACTGGGTCGATACCTCTACTGGTGGACTATTAGTCCTCGAGTGTATCATACACCCAGTAGTCAGTGTTTCTATCACTGGGTCGATACCTCTACTGGTGGACTATTAGTCCACGAGTGTATCATACACCCAGTTGTCAGTGTTTCTATCACTGGGTCGATACCTCTACTGTTGGACTATTAGTCCTCGAGGGTATCATACACCCAGTAGTCAGTGTTTCTATCACTGGATCGATACCTCTACTGGTGGACTATTAATCCTCGATGGTATCATACACCCAGTAGTTAGTGTTTCTATCACTGGGTCGATACCTCTACTGGTGGACTATTAGTCCTCGAGTGTATCATACACACAGTAGTCAGTGTTTCTATCACTGGGTCGATACCTCTACTGGTGGAATATTAGTCCTCGAGGGTATCATACACCCAGTAGTCAGTGTTTCTATCACTGGGTCGATACCCCTACTGGTGGACTATTAGTCCTCGAGGGTATCATACACCAAGTAGTCAGTGTTTCTATCACTAGGTCGATACCTCTATTGGTGGACTATTAGTCCTCGAGTGTATCATACACCCAGTAGTCAGTGTTTCTATCACTGTGTCGATACCTCTACTGGTGGACTATTAGTCCTCGAGGGTATCGTACACCCAGTAGTCAGTGTTTCTATCACTGTGTCGATACCTCTACTGGTGAACTATTAGTCCTCGAGGGTATCATACACCCAGTAGTCAGTTTTTCTATCACTGGGTCGATACCTCTACTTGTGGACTATTAGTCCTCGAGGGTATCATACACCCAGTAGTTAGTGTTTCTATCACTGGGTCGATACCTCTACTGGTGGACTATTAGTCCTCGAGGGTATCATACACCCAGTAGTCAGTGTTTCTATCACAGAGTCGATACCTCTACTGGTGGACTATTAGGCCTCGAGTGTATCATACACCCAGTAGTCAGTGTTTCTATCACTGGGTCGATACCTCTACTGGTGGACTATTAGTCCTCGAGGGTATCATACACCCAGTAGTCAGTGTTTTTATCACGGGGTCGATACCTCTACTGGTGGACTATTAGTCCTCGAGGTTATCATACACCCAGTAGTCAGTGTTTCTATCACTGGGTCGATACCTCTACTGGTGGACTATTAGTACTCGAGTGTAAAAAACACCCAGTAGTCAGTGTTTCTATCACTGGGTCGATACCTCTACTGGTGGATTAATAGTCCTCGAGGGTATCATACATCCAGTAGTCAGTGTTTCTATCACTGGGTCGATACCTCTACTGGTGGACTATTAGTCCTCGAGTGTATCATACACCCAGTAGTCAGTGTTTCTATCACTGGGTCGATACCTCTACTGGTGGACTATTAGTCCTCGAGTGTATCATACACCCAGTTGTCAGTGTTTCTATCACTGGGTCGATACCTCTACTGGTGGACTATTAGTCCTCGAGGGTATCATACACCCAGTAGTCAGTGTTTCTATCACTAGGTCGATACCTCTACTGGTGGACTATTAATCCTCGAGGGTATCATACACCCAGTAGTTAGTGTTTCTATCACTGGGTCGATACCTCTACTGGTGGACTATTAGTCCTCGAGTGTATCATACACACAGTGGTCAGTGTTTCTATCACTGGGTCGATACCTCTACTGGTGGAATATTAGTCCTCGAGGGTATCATACACTCAGTAGTCAGTGTTTCTATCACTGGGTCGATACCTCTACTGTTGGACTATTAATCCTCGAGGGTATCATACACCCAGTCGTCAGTGTTTCTATCACTGGGTCGATACCTCTACTGGTGGACTATTAGTCCTCGAGGGTATCATACACCCAGTAGTCAATGTTTCTATCACTGGGTCGATACCTCTACTGGTGGAATATTAGTCCTCGAGTGTATCATACACCCAGTTGTCAGTGTTTCTATCACTGGGTCGATACCTCTACTGGTGGACTATTAGTCCTCGAGGGTATCATACACCAAGTAGTCAGTGTTTCTATCACTAGGTCGATACCTCTACTGGTGGACTATTAGTCCTCGAGTGTATCATACACACAGTGGTCAGTGTTTCTATCACTGGGTCGATACCTCTACTGGTGGAATATTAGTCCTCGAGGGTATCATACACCCAGTAGTCAGTGTTTCTATCACTGTGTCGATACCTCTACTGGTGAACTATTAGTCCTCGAGGGTATCATACACCCAGTAGTCAGTTTTTCTATCACTGGGTCGATACCTCTACTGGTGGACTATTAGTCCTCGAGAGTATCATACACCAAGTAGTCAGTGTTTCTATCACTGGGTCGATACCTCTACTGGTGGACAATAAGTCCTCGGGGGTATCATACACCCAGTAGTCAGTGTTTCTATCACTGGGTCGATACCTCTACTGGTGGATTATTAGTCCTCGAGGGTATCATACACCAAGTAGTCAGTGTTTCTATCACTGTGTCTATACCTCTACTGGTGGACTATTAGTCCTCGAGGGTATCATACACCCAGTAGTCAGTGATTCTATCACTGGGTCGATACCTCTACAGGTGGACTATTAGTCCTCGAGAGTATTATACACCCAGTAGTCAGTGTTTCTATCACTAGGTCCATATCTCTACTGGTGGTCTGTTAGTCCTCGAGTGTATCATACACCCAGTAGTCAGTGTTTCTATCACTGGGTCGATAACTCTACTGGTGGACTATTAGTCCTCGAGGGTAGCATACACCCAGTAGTCAGTGTTTCTATCACTAGGTCGATACTTCTACTGGTGGACTATTAGTCCTCAGGGGTATCATACACCCAGTAGTCAGTGTTTCTATCACTGGGTCGATACCTCTACTGGTTGACTATTAGTCCTCGAGGGTATCATACACCCAGTAGTCAGTGTTTCTATCACTGGGTCGATACCTCTACTGGTGGACTATTAGTCCTCGAGAGTATTATACACCCTGTAGTCAGTGTTTCTATCACTAGGTCCAAACCTCTACTGGTGGTCTGTTAGTCCTCGAGTGTATCATACACCCAGTAGTCAGTGTTTCTATCACTGGGTCGATAACTCTACTGGTGGACTATTAGTCCTCGAGGGTAGCATACACCCAGTAGTCAGTGTTTCTATCACTAGGTCGATACTTCTACTGGTGGACTATTAATCCTCAGGGGTATCATACACCCAGTAGTCAGTGTTTCTATCACTGGGTCGATACCTCTACTGGTGGATTAATAGTCTTCGAGGGTATCATACACCCAGTAGTCAGTGTTTCTATCACTGGGTCGATACCTCTACTGGTGGACTATTAGTCCTCGAGTGTATCATACACCCAGTAGTCAGTGTTTCTATCACTGGGTCGATACCTCTACTGGTGGACTATTAGTCCACGAGTGTATCATACACCCAGTTGTCAGTGTTTCTATCACTGGGTCGATACCTCTACTGTTGGACTATTAGTCCTCGAGGGTATCATACACCCAGTAGTCAGTGTTTCTATCACTGGATCGATACCTCTACTGGTGGACTATTAATCCTCGAGGGTATCATACACCCAGTAGTTAGTGTTTCTATCACTGGGTCGATACCTCTACTGGTGGACTATTAGTCCTCGAGTGTATCATACACACAGTAGTCAGTGTTTCTATCACTGGGTCGATACCTCTACTGGTGGAATATTAGTCCTCGAGGGTATCATACACCCAGTAGTCAGTGTTTCTATCACTGGGTCGATACCCCTACTGGTGGACTATTAGTCCTCGAGGGTATCATACACCAAGTAGTCAGTGTTTCTATCACTAGGTCGATACCTCTATTGGTGGACTATTAGTCCTCGAGTGTATCATACACACAGTGGTCAGTGTTTCTATCACTGGGTCGATACCTCTACTGGTGGAATATTAGTCCTCGAGGGTATCATACACCCAGTAGTCAGTGTTTCTATCACTGTGTCGATACCTCTACTGGTGGACTATTAGTCCTCGAGGGTATCGTACACCCAGTAGTCAGTGTTTCTATCACTGTGTCGATACCTCTACTGGTGAACTATTAGTCCTCGAGGGTATCATACACCCAGTAGTCAGTTTTTCTATCACTGGGTCGATACCTCTACTTGTGGACTATTAGTCCTCGAGGGTATCATACACCCAGTAGTTAGTGTTTCTATCACTGGGTCGATACCTCTACTGGTGGACTATTAGTCCTCGAGGGTATCACACACCCAGTAGTCAGTGTTTCTATCACAGAGTCGATACCTCTACTGGTGGACTATTAGGCCTCGAGTGTATCATACACCCAGTAGTCAGTGTTTCTATCACTGGGTCGATACCTCTACTGGTGGACTATTAGTCCTCGAGGGTATCATACACCCAGTAGTCAGTGTTTTTATCACGGGGTCGATACCTCTACTGGTGGACTATTAGTCCTCGAGGTTATCATACACCCAGTAGTCAGTGTTTCTATCACTGGGTCGATACCTCTACTGGTGGACTATTAGTACTCGAGTGTAAAAAACACCCAGTAGTCAGTGTTTCTATCACTGGGTCGATACCTCTACTGGTGGATTAATAGTCCTCGAGGGTATCATACATCCAGTAGTCAGTGTTTCTATCACTGGGTCGATACCTCTACTGGTGGACTATTAGTCCTCGAGTGTATCATACACCCAGTAGTCAGTGTTTCTATCACTGGGTCGATACCTCTACTGGTGGACTATTAGTCCTCGAGTGTATCATACACCCAGTTGTCAGTGTTTCTATCACTGGGTCGATACCTCTACTGGTGGACTATTAGTCCTCGAGGGTATCATACACCCAGTAGTCAGTGTTTCTATCACTAGGTCGATACCTCTACTGGTGGACTATTAATCCTCGAGGGTATCATACACCCAGTAGTTAGTGTTTCTATCACTGGGTCGATACCTCTACTGGTGGACTATTAGTCCTCGAGTGTATCATACACACAGTGGTCAGTGTTTCTATCACTGGGTCGATACCTCTACTGGTGGAATATTAGTCCTCGAGGGTATCATACACTCAGTAGTCAGTGTTTCTATCACTGGGTCGATACCTCTACTGGTGGACTATTAATCCTCGAGGGTATCATACACCCAGTCGTCAGTGTTTCTATCACTGGGTCGATACCTCTACTGGTGGACTATTAGTCCTCGAGGGTATCATACACCCAGTAGTCAATGTTTCTATCACTGGGTCGATACCTCTACTGGTGGAATATTAGTCCTCGAGTGTATCATACACCCAGTTGTGAGTGTTTCTATCACTGGGTCGATACCTCTACTGGTGGACTATTAGTCCTCGAGGGTATCATACACCAAGTAGTCAGTGTTTCTATCACTAGGTCGATACCTCTACTGGTGGACTATTAGTCCTCGAGTGTATCATACACACAGTGGTCAGTGTTTCTATCACTGGGTCGATACCTCTACTGGTGGAATATTAGTCCTCGAGGGTATCATACACCCAGTAGTCAGTGTTTCTATCACTGTGTCGATACCTCTACTGGTGAACTATTAGTCCTCGAGGGTATCATACACCCAGTAGTCAGTTTTTCTATCACTGGGTCGATACCTCTACTGGTGGACTATTAGTCCTCGAGAGTATCATACACCAAGTAGTCAGTGTTTCTATCACTGGGTCGATACCTCTACTGGTGGACAATAAGTCCTCGGGGGTATCATACACCCAGTAGTCAGTGTTTCTATCACTGTGTCGATACCTCTACTGGTGGATTATTAGTCCTCGAGGGTATCATACACCAAGTAGTCAGTGTTTCTATCACTGTGTCTATACCTCTACTGGTGGACTATTAGTCCTCGAGGGTATCATACACCCAGTAGTCAGTGATTCTATCACTGGGTCGATACCTCTACAGGTGGACTATTAGTCCTCGAGACTATTATACACCCAGTAGTCAGTGTTTCTATCACTAGGTCCATATCTCTACTGGTGGTCTGTTAGTCCTCGAGTGTATCATACACCCAGTAGTCAGTGTTTCTATCACTGGGTCGATAACTCTACTGGTGGACTATTAGTCCTCCAGGGTAGCATACACCCAGTAGTCAGTGTTTCTATCACTAGGTCGATACTTCTACTGGTGGACTATTAGTCCTCAGGGGTATCATACACCCAGTAGTCAGTGTTTCTATCACTGGGTCGATACCTCTACTGGTTGACTATTAGTCCTCGAGGGTATCATACACCCAGTAGTCAGTGTTTCTATCACTGGGTCGATACCTCTACTGGTGGACTATTAGTCCTCGAGAGTATTATACACCCTGTAGTCAGTGTTTCTATCACTAGGTCCAAACCTCTACTGGTGGTCTGTTAGTCCTCGAGTGTATCATACACCCAGTAGTCAGTGTTTCTATCACTGGGTCGATAACTCTACTGGTGGACTATTAGTCCTCGAGGGTAGCATACACCCAGTAGTCAGTGTTTCTATCACTAGGTCGATACTTCTACTGGTGGACTATTAATCCTCAGGGGTATCATACACCCAGTAGTCAGTGTTTCTATCACTGGGTCGATACCTCTGCTGGTTGACTATTAGTCCTCGAGGGTATCATACACCCAGTAGTCAGTGTTTCTATCTCTGGGTCGATACCTCTACTGGTGGACTATTAGTCCTCGAGTGTATCATACACCCAGTAGTTAGTGTTTCTAACACTGGGTAGATACCTCTACTGGTGGACTATTAGTCCTCGAGGATATCATACACCCAGTAGTTAGTGTTTCAACACTGGGTCGATACCTCTACTGGTGGACTATTAGTCCTCGATGATATCATACACCCAGTAGTCAGTGTTTCTATCACTGGGTCGATACCTCTACTGGTAGACTATTAGTCCTCGAGTGTATTATACACCCAGTGGTCAGTGTTTCTATCACTGGGTCGATACCTCTACTGGTTGACTATTAGTCCTCGAGGGTATCATACACCAAGTAGTCAGTGTTTCTATCACTGTGTCGATACCTCTACTGGTGGACTATTAGTCCTCGAGGGTATCATACACCCAGTAGTCAGTGTTTCTATCACTGTGTCTATACCTCTACTTGTGGACTATTAGTCCTCGAGGGTATCATACACCCAGTAGTCAGTGTTTCTATCACTGGGTCGATACCTCTACAGGTGGACTATTAGTCCTCGAGAGTATTATACACCCAGTAGTCAGTGTTTCTATCACTAGGTCCATACCTCTACTGGTGGACTGTTAGTCCTCGAGTGTATCATACACCCAGTAGTCAGTGTTTCTATCACTGGGTCGATAACTCTACTGGTGGACTATTAGTCCTCGAGGGTAGCATACACCCAGTAGTCAGTGTTTCTATCACTAGGTCGATACTTCTACTGGTGGACTATTAGTCCTCAGGGGTATCATACACCCAGTAGTCAGTGTTTCTATCACTGGGTCGATACCTCTGCTGGTTGACTATTAGTCCTCGAGGGTATCATACACCCAGTAGTCAGTGTTTCTATCACTGGGTCGATACCTCTACTGGTGGACTATTAGTCCTCGAGTGTATCATACACCCAGTAGTCAGTGTTTCTATCACTGGGTCGATACCTCTACTGGTGGAATATTAGTCCTCGAGGGTATCATACAACCAGTAGTCAGTGTTTCTATCACTGTGTCGATACCTCTACTGGTGGACTATTAGTCCTCGAGGGTATCATACACCCAGTAGTCAGTGTTTCTATCACTGTGTCGATACCTCTACTGGTGAACTATTAGTCCTCGAGGGTATCATACACCCTGTAGTCAGTTTTTCTATCACTGGGTCGATACCTCTACTGGTGGACTATTAGTCCTCGAGAGTATCATACACCAAGTAGTCAGTGTTTCTATCACTGGGTCGATACCTCTACTGGTGGACAATAAGTCCTCGGGGGTATCATACACCCAGTAGTCAGTGTTTCTATCACTGGGTCGATACCCCTACTGGTGGACTATTAGTGCTAGAGGTTATCATACACCCAGTAGTCAGTGTTTCTATCACTGGGTCGATACCTCTACTGGTGGACTATTAGTACTCGAGTGTAAAAAACACCCAGTAGTCAGTGTTTCTATCACTGGGTCGATACCTCTACTGGTGGATTAATAGTCCTCGAGGGTATCATACACCCAGTAGTCAGTGTTTCTATCACTGGGTCGATACCTCTACTGGTGGACTATTAGTCCTCGAGTGTATCATACACCCAGTAGTCAGTGTTTCTATCACTGGGTCGATACCTCTACTGGTGGACTATTAGTCCTCGAGTGTATCATACACCCAGTTGTCAGTGTTTCTATCACTGGGTCGATACCTCTACTGTTGGACTATTTGTCCTCGAGGGTATCATACACCCAGTAGTCAGTGTTTCTATCACTGGATCGATACCTCTACTGGTGGACTATTAATCCTCGAGGGTATCATACACCCAGTAGTTAGTGTTTCTATCACTGGGTCGATACCTCTACTGGTGGACTATTAGTCCTCGAGTGTATCATACACACAGTGGTCAGTGTTTCTATCACTGGGTCGATACCTCTACTGGTGGAATATTAGTCCTCGAGGGTATCATACACCCAGTAGTCAGTGTTTCTATCACTGAGTCGATACCCCTACTGGTGGACTATTAGTCCTCGAGGGTATCATACACCAAGTAGTCAGTGTTTCTATCACTAGGTCGATACCTCTACTGGTGGACTATTAGTCCTCGAGTGTATCATACACACAGTGGTCAGTGTTTCTATCACTGGGTCGATACCTCTACTGGTAGAATATTAGTCCTCGAAGGTATCATACACCCAGTAGTCAGTGTTTCTATCACTGTGTCGATACCTCTACTGGTGGACTATTAGTCCTCGAGGGTATCGTACACCCAGTAGTCAGTGTTTCTATCACTGTGTCGATACCTCTACTGGTGAACTATTAGTCCTCGAGGGTATCATACACCCAGTAGTCAGTTTTTCTATCACTGGGTCGATACCTCTACTTGTGGACTATTAGTCCTCGAGAGTATCATACACCAATTAGTCAGTGTTTCTATCACTGGGTCGATACCTCTACTGGTGGACAATAAGTCCTCGAGGGTATCATACACCCAGTAGTCAGTGTTTCTATCACTGGGTCGATACCTCTACTGGTGGACTATTAGTCCTCGAGGGTATCATACACCCAGTAGTCAGTGTTTCTATCACAGAGTCGATACCTCTACTGGTGGACTATTAGGCCTCGAGTGTATCATACACCCAGTAGTCAGTGTTTCTATCACTGGGTCGATACCTCTACTGGTGGACTATTAGTCCTCGAGGGTATCATACACCCAGTAGTCAGTGTTTTTATCACGGGGTCGATACCTCTACTGGTGGACTATTAGTCCTCGAGGGTATCATACACCAAGTAGTCAGTGTTTCTATCACTAGGTCGATACCTCTATTGGTGGACTATTAGTCCTCGAGTGTATCATACACACAGTGGTCAGTGTTTCTATCACTGGGTCGATACCTCTACTGGTGGAATATTAGTCCTCGAGGGTATCATACACCCAGTAGTCAGTGTTTCTATCACTGTGTCGATACCTCTACTGGTGGACTATTAGTCCTCGAGGGTATCGTACACCCAGTAGTCAGTGTTTCTATCACTGGGTCGATACCTCTACTGGTGAACTATTAGTCCTCGAGGGTATCATACACCCAGTAGTCAGTTTTTCTATCACTGGGTCGATACCTCTACTTGTGGACTATTAGTCCTCGAGGGTATCATACACCCAGTAGTTAGTGTTTCTATCACTGGGTCGATACCTCTACTGGTGGACTATTAGTCCTCGAGGGTATCATACACCCAGTAGTCAGTGTTTCTATCACAGAGTCGATACCTCTACTGGTGGACTATTAGGCCTCGAGTGTATCATACACCCAGTAGTCAGTGTTTCTATCACTGGGTCGATACCTCTACTGGTGGACTATTAGTCCTCGAGGGTATCATACACCCAGTAGTCAGTGTTTTTATCACGGGGTCGATACCTCTACTGGTGGACTATTAGTCCTCGAGGTTATCATGCACCCAGTAGTCATTGTTTCTATCACTGGGTCGATACCTCTACTGGTGGACTATTAGTACTCGAGTGTAAAAAACACCCAGTAGTCAGTGTTTCTATCACTGGGTCGATACCTCTACTGGTGGATTAATAGTCCTCGAGGGTATCATACACCCAGTAGTCAGTGTTTCTATCACTGGGTCGATACCTCTACTGGTGGACTATTAGTCCTCGAGTGTATCATACACCCAGTAGTCAGTGTTTCTATCACTGGGTCGATACCTCTACTGGTGGACTATTAGTCCTCGAGTGTATCATACACCCAGTTGTCAGTGTTTCTATCACTGGGTCGATTCCTCTACTGGTGGACTATTAGTCCTCGAGGGTATCATACACCCAGTAGTCAGTGTTTCTATCACTAGGTCGATACCTCTACTGGTGGACTATTAATCCTCGAGGGTATCATACACCCAGTAGTTAGTGTTTCTATCACTGGGTCGATACCTCTACTGGTGGACTATTAGTCCTCGAGTGTATCATACACACAGTGGTCAGTGTTTCTATCACTGGGTCGATACCTCTACTGGTGGAATATTAGTCCTCGAGGGTATCATACACTCAGTAGTCAGTGTTTCTATCACTGGGTCGATACCTCTACTGGTGGACTATTAATCCTCGAGGGTATCATACACCCAGTCGTCAGTGTTTCTATCACTGGGTCGATACCTCTACTGGTGGACTATTAGTCCTCGAGGGTATCATACACCCAGTAGTCAATGTTTCTATCACTGGGTCGATACCTCTACTGGTGGAATATTAGTCCTCGAGTGTATCATACACCCAGTTGTCAGTGTTTCTATCACTGGGTCGATACCTCTACTGGTGGACTATTAGTCCTCGAGGGTATCATACACCAAGTAGTCAGTGTTTCTATCACTAGGTCGATACCTCTACTGGTGGACTATTAGTCCTCGAGTGTATCATACACACAGTGGTCAGTGTTTCTATCACTTTGTCGATACCTCTACTGGTGGAATATTAGTCCTCGAGGGTATCATACACCCAGTAGTCAGTGTTTCTATCACTGTGTCGATACCTCTACTGGTGAACTATTAGTCCTCGAGGGTATCATACACCCAGTAGTCAGTTTTTCTATCACTGGGTCGATACCTCTACTGGTGGACTATTAGTCCTCGAGAGTATCATACACCAAGTAGTCAGTGTTTCTATCACTGGGTCGATACCTCTACTGGTGGACAATAAGTCCTCGGGGGTATCATACACCCAGTAGTCAGTGTTTCTATCACTGTGTCGATACCTCTACTGGTGGATTATTAGTCCTCGAGGGTATCATACACCAAGTAGTCAGTGTTTCTATCACTGTGTCTATACCTCTACTGGTGGACTATTAGTCCTCGAGGGTATCATACACCCAGTAGTCAGTGATTCTATCACTGGGTCGATACCTCTACAGGTGGACTATTAGTCCTCGAGAGTATCATACACCCAGTAGTCAGTGTTTCTATCACTAGGTCCATATCTCTACTGGTGGTCTGTTAGTCCTCGAGTGTATCATACACCCAGTAGTCAGTGTTTCTATCACTGGGTCGATAACTCTACTGGTGGACTATTAGTCCTCGAGGGTAGCATACACCCAGTAGTCAGTGTTTCTATCACTAGGTCGATACTTCTACTGGTGGACTATTAGTCCTCGAGAGTATTATACACCCAGTAGTCAGTGTTTCTATCACTAGGTCCAAACCTCTACTGGTGGTCTGTTAGTCCTCGAGTGTATCATACACCCAGTAGTCAGTGTTTCTATCACTGGGTCGATACCTCTACTGGTGGACTATTAGTCCTCGAGTGTATCATACACCCAGTAGTTAGTGTTTCTAACACTGGGTAGATACCTCTACTGGTGGACTATTAGTCCTCGAGGATATCATACACCCAGTAGTTAGTGTTTCAACACTGGGTCGATACCTCTACTGGTGGACTATTAGTCCTCGATGATATCATACACCCAGTAGTCAGTGTTTCTATCACTGGGTCGATACCTCTACTGGTAGACTATTAGTCCTCGAGTGTATTATACACCCAGTGGTCAGTGTTTCTATCACTGGGTCGATACCTCTACTGGTTGACTATTAGTCCTCGAGGGTATCATACACCAAGTAGTCAGTGTTTCTATCACTGTGTCGATACCTCTACTGGTGGACTATTAGTCCTCGAGGGTATCATACACCCAGTAGTCAGTGTTTCTATCACTGTGTCTATACCTCTACTTGTGGACTATTAGTCCTCGAGGGTATCATACACCCAGTAGTCAGTGTTTCTATCACTGGGTCGATACCTCTACAGGTGGACTATTAGTCATCGAGAGTATTATACACCCAGTAGTCAGTGTTTCTATCACTAGGTCCATACCTCTACTGGTGGACTGTTAGTCCTCGAGTGTATCATACACCCAGTAGTCAGTGTTTCTATCACTGGGTCGATAACTCTACTGGTGGACTATTAGTCCTCGAGGGTAGCATACACCCAGTAGTCAGTGTTTCTATCACTAGGTCGATACTTCTACTGGTGGACTATTAGTCCTCAGGGGTATCATACACCCAGTAGTCAGTGTTTCTATCACTGGGTCGATACCTCTGCTGGTTGACTATTAGTCCTCGAGGGTATCATACACCCAGTAGTCAGTGTTTCTATCACTGGGTCGATACCTCTACTGGTGGACTATTAGTCCTCGAGTGTATCATACACCCAGTAGTCAGGGTTTCTATCACTGGGTCGATACCTCTACTGGTGGACTATTAGTCCTCGAGGGTATCATACACCCAGTAGTCAGTGTTTCTATCACTGGGTCCATACCTCTACTGGTGGACTATTAGTCCTCGAGTGTATCATACACCCAGTAGTCAGTGTTTCTATCACTGGGTCGATACCTCTACTGGTGGAATATTAGTCCTCGAGGGTATCATACAACCAGTAGTCAGTGTTTCTATCACTGTGTCGATACCTCTACTGGTGGACTATTAGTCCTCGAGGGTATCATACACCCAGTAGTCAGTGTTTCTATCACTGTGTCGATACCTCTACTGGTGAACTATTAGTCCTCGAGGGTATCATACACCCAGTAGTCAGTTTTTCTATCACTGGGTCGATACCTCTACTGGTGGACTATTAGTCCTCGAGAGTATCATACACCAAGTAGTCAGTGTTTCTATCACTGGGTCGATACCTCTACTGGTGGACAATAAGTCCTCGGGGGTATCATACACCCAGTAGTCAGTGTTTCTATCACTGGGTCGATACCCCTACTGGTGGACTATTAGTGCTAGAGGTTATCATACACCCAGTAGTCAGTGTTTCTATCACTGGGTCGATACCTCTACTGGTGGACTATTAGTACTCGAGTGTAAAAAACACCCAGTAGTCAGTGTTTCTATCACTGGGTCGATACCTCTACTGGTGGATTAATAGTCCTCGAGGGTATCATACACCCAGTAGTCAGTGTTTCTATCACTGGGTCGATACCTCTACTGGTGGACTATTAGTCCTCGAGTGTATCATACACCCAGTAGTCAGTGTTTCTATCACTGGGTCGATACCTCTACTGGTGGACTATTAGTCCTCGAGTGTATCATACACCCAGTTGTCAGTGTTTATATCACTGGGTCGATACCTCTACTGTTGGACTATTAGTCCTCGAGGGTATCATACACCCAGTAGTTAGTGTTTCTATCACTGGGTCGATACCTCTACTGGTGGACTATTAGTCCTCGAGTGTATCATACACACAGTGGTCAGTGTTTCTATCACTGGGTCGATACCTCTACTGGTGGAATATTAGTCCTCGAGGGTATCATACACCCAGTAGTCAGTGTTTCTATCACTGGGTCGATACCCCTACTGGTGGACTATTAGTCCTCGAGGGTATCATACACCAAGTAGTCAGTGTTTCTATCACTAGGTCGATACCTCTACTGGTGGACTATTAGTCCTCGAGTGTATCATACACACAGTGGTCAGTGTTTCTATCACTGGGTCGATACCTCTACTGGTAGAATATTAGTCCTCGAAGGTATCATACACCCAGTAGTCAGTGTTTCTATCACTGTGTCGATACCTCTACTGGTGGACTATTAGTCCTCGAGGGTATCGTACACCCAGTAGTCAGTGTTTCTATCACTGTGTCGATACCTCTACTGGTGAACTATTAGTCCTCGAGGGTATCATACACCCAGTAGTCAGTTTTTCTATCACTGGGTCGATACCTCTACTTGTGGACTATTAGTCCTCGAGAGTATCATACACCAAGTAGTCAGTGTTTCTATCACTGGGTCGATACCTCTACTGGTGGACAATAAGTCCTCGAGGGTATCATACACCCAGTAGTCAGTGTTTCTATCACTGGGTCGATACCTCTACTGGTGGACTATTAGTCCTCGAGGGTATCATACACCCAGTAGTCAGTGTTTCTATCACAGAGTCGATACCTCTACTGGTGGACTATTAGGCCTCGAGTGTATCATACACCCAGTAGTCAGTGTTTCTATCACTGGGTCGATACCTCTACTGGTGGACTATTAGTCCTCGAGGGTATCATACACCCAGTAGTCAGTGTTTTTATCACGGGGTCGATACCTCTACTGGTGGACTATTAGTCCTCGAGGTTATCATACACCCAGTAGTCAGTGTTTCTAACACTGGGTCGATACCTCTACTGGTGGACTATTAGTACTCGAGTGTAAAAAACACCCAGTAGTCAGTGTTTCTATCACTGGGTCGATAACTCTACTGGTGGATTAATAGTCCTCGAGGGTATCATACACCCAGTAGTCAGTGTTTCTATCACTGGGTCGATACCTCTACTGGTGGACTATTAGTCCTCGAGTGTATCATACACCCAGTAGTCAGTGTTTCTATCACTGGGTCGATACCTCTACTGGTGGACTATTAGTCCTCGAGTGTATCATACACCCAGTTGTCAGTGTTTCTATCACTGGGTCGATACCTCTACTGGTGGACTATTAGTCCTCGAGGGTATCATACACCCAGTAGTCAGTGTTTCTATCACTGGGTCGATACCTCTACTGGTGGACTATTAATCCTCAAGGGTATCATACACCCAGTAGTTAGTGTTTCTATCACTGGGTCGATACCTCTACTGGTGGACTATTAGTCCTCGAGTGTATCATACACACAGTGGTCAGTGTTTCTATCACTGGGTCGATACCTCTACTGGTGGAATATTAGTCCTCGAGGGTATCATACACCCAGTAGTCAGTGTTTCTATCACTGGGTCGATACCTCTACTGGTGGACTATTAATCCTCGAGGGTATCATACACCCAGTCGTCAGTGTTTCTATCACTGGGTCGATACCTCTACTGGTGGACTATTAGTCCTCGAGGGTATCATACACCCAGTAGTCAATGTTTCTATCACTGGGTCGATACCTCTACTGGTGGAATATTAGTCCTCGAGTGTATCATACACCCAGTTGTCAGTGTTTCTATCACTGGGTCGATACCTCTACTGGTGGACTATTAGTCCTCGAGGGTATCATACACCAAGTAGTCAGTGTTTCTATCACTAGGTCGATACCTCTACTGGTGGACTATTAGTCCTCGAGTGTATCATACACACAGTGGTCAGTGTTTCTATCACTGGGTCGATACCTCTACTGGTGGAATATTAGTCCTCGAGGGTATCATACACCAAGTAGTCAGTGTTTCTATCACTGTGTCGATACCTCTACTGGTGAACTATTAGTCCTCGAGGGTATCATACACCCAGTAGTCAGTTTTTCTATCACTGGGTCGATACCTCTACTGGTGGACTATTAGTCCTCGAGAGTATCATACACCAAGTAGTCAGTGTTTCTATCACTGGGTCGATACCTCTACTAGTGGACAATAAGTCCTCGGGGGTATCATACACCCAGTAGTCAGTGTTTCTATCACTGGGTCGATACCCCTACTGGTGGACTATTAGTGCTCGAGGGTATCATACACCCAGTAGTCAGTGCTTCTATCACTGGGTCGATACCTCTACTGGTGGACTATAAGGCCTCGAGTGTATCATACACCCAGTAGTCAGTGTTTCTATCACTGGGTCGATACCTCTACTGGTGGACTATTAGGCCTCGAGTGTATCATACACCCAGTAGTCAGTGTTTCTATCACTGGGTCGATACCTCTACTGGTGGACTATTAGTCCTCGAGGGTATCATACACCCAGTAGTCAGTGTTTTTATCACGGGGTCGATACCTCTACTGGTGGACTATTAGTCCTCGAGGTTATCATACACCCAGTAGTCAGTGTTTCTATCACTGGGTCGATACCTCTACTGGTGGACTATTAGTACTCGAGTGTAAAAAACACCCAGTAGTCAATGTTTCTATCACTGAGTCGATAACTCTACTGGTGGATTAATAGTCCTCGAGGGTATCATACACCCAGTAGTCAGTGTTTCTATCACTGGGTCGATACCTCTACTGGTGGACTATTAGTCCTCGAGTGTATCATACACCCAGTAGTCAGTGTTTCTATCACTGGGTCGATACCTCTACTGGTGGACTATTAGTCCTCGAGTGTATCATACACCCAGTTTTCAGTGTTTCTATCACTGGGTCGATACCTCTACTGGTGGACTATTAGTCCTCGAGGGTATCATACACCCAGTAGTCAGTGTTTCTATCACTGGGTCGATACCTCTACTGGTGGACTATTAATCCTCAAGGGTATCATACACCCAGTAGTTAGTGTTTCTATCACTGGGTCGATACCTCTACTGGTGGACTATTAGTCCTCGAGTGTATCATACACACAGTGGTCAGTGTTTCTATCACTGGGTCGATACCTCTACTGGTGGAATATTAGTCCTCGAGGGTATCATACACCAAGTAGTCAGTGTTTCTATCACTGTGTCGATACCTCTACTGGTGAACTATTAGTCCTCGAGGGTATCATACACCCAGTAGTCAGTGTTTCTATCACTGGGTCGATACCTCTACTGGTGGACTATTAATCCTCAAGGGTATCATACACCCAGTAGTTAGTGTTTCTATCACTGGGTCGATACCTCTACTGGTGGACTATTAGTCCTCGAGTGTATCATACACACAGTGGTCAGTGTTTCTATCACTGGGTCGATACCTCTACTGGTGGAATATTAGTCCTCGAGGGTATCATACACCCAGTAGTCAGTGTTTCTATCACTGGGTCGATACCTCTACTGGTGGACTATTAATCCTCGAGGGTATCATACACCCAGTCGTCAGTGTTTCTATCACTGGGTCGATACCTCTACTGGTGGACTATTAGTCCTCGAGGGTATCATACACCCAGTAGTCAATGTTTCTATCACTGGGTCGATACCTCTACTGGTGGAATATTAGTCCTCGAGTGTATCATACACCCAGTTGTCAGTGTTTCTATCACTGGGTCGATACCTCTACTGGTGGACTATTAGTCCTCGAGGGTATCATACACCAAGTAGTCAGTGTTTCTATCACTAGGTCGATACCTCTACTGGTGGACTATTAGTCCTCGAGTGTATCATACACACAGTGGTCAGTGTTTCTATCACTGGGTCGATACCTCTACTGGTGGAATATTAGTCCTCGAGGGTATCATACACCAAGTAGTCAGTGTTTCTATCACTGTGTCGATACCTCTACTGGTGAACTATTAGTCCTCGAGGGTATCATACACCCAGTAGTCAGTTTTTCTATCACTGGGTCGATACCTCTACTGGTGGACTATTAGTCCTCGAGAGTATCATACACCAAGTAGTCAGTGTTTCTATCACTGGGTCGATACCTCTACTAGTGGACAATAAGTCCTCGGGGGTATCATACACCCAGTAGTCAGTGTTTCTATCACTGGGTCGATACCCCTACTGGTGGACTATTAGTGCTCGAGGGTATCATACACCCAGTAGTCAGTGCTTCTATCACTGGGTCGATACCTCTACTGGTGGACTATAAGGCCTCGAGTGTATCATACACCCAGTAGTCAGTGTTTCTATCACTGGGTCGATACCTCTACTGGTGGACTATTAGGCCTCGAGTGTATCATACACCCAGTAGTCAGTGTTTCTATCACTGGGTCGATACCTCTACTGGTGGACTATTAGTCCTCGAGGGTATCATACACCCAGTAGTCAGTGTTTTTATCACGGGGTCGATACCTCTACTGGTGGACTATTAGTCCTCGAGGTTATCATACACCCAGTAGTCAGTGTTTCTATCACTGGGTCGATACCTCTACTGGTGGACTATTAGTACTCGAGTGTAAAAAACACCCAGTAGTCAATGTTTCTATCACTGAGTCGATAACTCTACTGGTGGATTAATAGTCCTCGAGGGTATCATACACCCAGTAGTCAGTGTTTCTATCACTGGGTCGATACCTCTACTGGTGGACTATTAGTCCTCGAGTGTATCATACACCCAGTAGTCAGTGTTTCTATCACTGGGTCGATACCTCTACTGGTGGACTATTAGTCCTCGAGTGTATCATACACCCAGTTTTCAGTGTTTCTATCACTGGGTCGATACCTCTACTGGTGGACTATTAGTCCTCGAGGGTATCATACACCCAGTAGTCAGTGTTTCTATCACTGGGTCGATACCTCTACTGGTGGACTATTAATCCTCAAGGGTATCATACACCCAGTAGTTAGTGTTTCTATCACTGGGTCGATACCTCTACTGGTGGACTATTAGTCCTCGAGTGTATCATACACACAGTGGTCAGTGTTTCTATCACTGGGTCGATACCTCTACTGGTGGAATATTAGTCCTCGAGGGTATCATACACCAAGTAGTCAGTGTTTCTATCACTGTGTCGATACCTCTACTGGTGAACTATTAGTCCTCGAGGGTATCATACACCCAGTAGTCAGTTTTTCTATCACTGGGTCGATACCTCTACTGGTGGACTATTAGTCCTCGAGAGTATCATACACCAAGTAGTCAGTGTTTCTATCACTGGGTCGATACCTCTACTAGTGGACAATAAGTCCTCGGGGGTATCATACACCCAGTAGTCAGTGTTTCTATCACTGGGTCGATACCCCTACTGGTGGACTATTAGTGCTCGAGGGTATCATACACCCAGTAGTCAGTGCTTCTATCACTGGGTCGATACCTCTACTGGTGGACTATAAGGCCTCGAGTGTATCATACACCCAGTAGTCAGTGTTTCTATCACTGGGTCGATACCTCTACTGGTGGACTATTAGGCCTCGAGTGTATCATACACCCAGTAGTCAGTGTTTCTATCACTGGGTCGATACCTCTACTGGTGGACTATTAGTCCTCGAGGGTATCATACACCCAGTAGTCAGTGTTTTTATCACGGGGTCGATACCTCTACTGGTGGACTATTAGTCCTCGAGGTTATCATACACCCAGTAGTCAGTGTTTCTATCACTGGGTCGATACCTCTACTGGTGGACTATTAGTACTCGAGTGTAAAAAACACCCAGTAGTCAGTGTTTCTATCACTGAGTCGATAACTCTACTGGTGGATTAATAGTCCTCGAGGGTATCATACACCCAGTAGTCAGTGTTTCTATCACTGGGTCGATACCTCTACTGGTGGACTATTAGTCCTCGAGTGTATCATACACCCAGTAGTCAGTGTTTCTATCACTGGGTCGATACCTCTACTGGTGGACTATTAGTCCTCGAGTGTATCATACACCCAGTTTTCAGTGTTTCTATCACTGGGTCGATACCTCTACTGGTGGACTATTAGTCCTCGAGGGTATCATACACCCAGTAGTCAGTGTTTCTATCACTGGGTCGATACCTCTACTGGTGGACTATTAATCCTCAAGGGTATCATACACCCAGTAGTTAGTGTTTCTATCACTGGGTCGATACCTCTACTGGTGGACTATTAGTCCTCGAGTGTATCATACACACAGTGGTCAGTGTTTCTATCACTGGGTCGATACCTCTACTGGTGGAATATTAGTCCTCGAGGGTATCATACACCCAGTAGTCAGTGTTTCTATCACTGGGTCGATACCTCTACTGGTGGACTATTAATCCTCGAGGGTATCATACACCCAGTCGTCAGTGTTTCTATCACTGGGTCGATACCTCTACTGGTGGACTATTAGTCCTCGAGGGTATCATACACCCAGTAGTCAATGTTTCTATCACTGGGTCGATACCTCTACTGGTGGAATATTAGTCCTCGAGTGTATCATACACCCAGTTGTCAGTGTTTCTATCACTGGGTCGATACCTCTACTGGTGGACTATTAGTCCTCGAGGGTATCATACACCAAGTAGTCAGTGTTTCTATCACTAGGTCGATACCTCTACTGGTGGACTATTAGTCCTCGAGTGTATCATACACACAGTGGTCAGTGTTTCTATCACTGGGTCGATACCTCTACTGGTGGAATATTAGTCCTCGAGGGTATCATACACCCAGTAGTCAGTGTTTCTATCACTGTGTCGATACCTCTACTGGTGAACTATTAGTCCTCGAGGGTATCATACACCCAGTAGTCAGTTTTTCTATCACTGGGTCGATACCTCTACTGGTGGACTATTAGTCCTCGAGAGTATCATACACCAAGTAGTCAGTGTTTCTATCACTGGGTCGATACCTCTACTAGTGGACAATAAGTCCTCGGGGGTATCATACACCCAGTAGTCAGTGTTTCTATCACTGGGTCGATACCCCTACTGGTGGACTATTAGTGCTCGAGGGTATCATACACCCAGTAGTCAGTGCTTCTATCACTGGGTCGATACCTCTACTGGTGGACTATAAGGCCTCGAGTGTATCATACACCCAGTAGTCAGTGTTTCTATCACTGGGTCGATACCTCTACTGGTGGACTATTAGTCCTCGAGGTTATCATACACCCAGTAGTCAGTGTTTCTATCACTGGGTGGATACCTCTACTGGTGGACTATTAGTACTCGAGTGTAAAAAACACCCAGTAGTCAGTGTTTCTATCACTGGGTCGATACCTCTACTGGTGGACTATTAGTCCTCGAGTGTATCATACACCCAGTAGTCAGTGTTTCTATCACTGGGTCGATACCTCTACTGGTGGACTATTAGTCCTCGAGTGTATCATACACCCAGTTGTCAGTGTTTCTATCACTGGGTCGATACCTCTACTGGTGGACTATTAGTCCTCGAGGGTATCATACACCCAGTAGTCAGTGTTTCTATCACTAGGTCGATACCTCTACTGGTGGACTATTAGTCCTCGAGTGTATCATACACCCAGTTTTCAGTGTTTCTATCACTGGGTCGATACCTCTACTGGTGGACTATTAGTCCTCGAGGGTATCATACACCCAGTAGTCAGTGTTTCTATCACTGGGTCGATACCTCTACTGGTGGACTATTAATCCTCAAGGGTATCATACACCCAGTAGTTAGTGTTTCTATCACTGGGTCGATACCTCTACTGGTGGACTATTAGTCCTCGAGTGTATCATACACACAGTGGTCAGTGTTTCTATCACTGGGTCGATACCTCTACTGGTGGAATATTAGTCCTCGAGGGTATCATACACCCAGTAGTCAGTGTTTCTATCACTGGGTCGATACCTCTACTGGTGGACTATTAATCCTCGAGGGTATCATACACCCAGTCGTCAGTGTTTCTATCACTGGGTCGATACCTCTACTGGTGGACTATTAGTCCTCGAGGGTATCATACACCCAGTAGTCAATGTTTCTATCACTGGGTCGATACCTCTACTGGTGGAATATTAGTCCTCGAGTGTATCATACACCCAGTTGACAGTGTTTCTATCACTGGGTCGATACCTCTACTGGTGGACTATTAGTCCTCGAGGGTATCATACACCAAGTAGTCAGTGTTTCTATCACTAGGTCGATACCTCTACTGGTGGACTATTAGTCCTCGAGTGTATCATACACACAGTGGTCAGTGTTTCTATCACTGGGTCGATACCTCTACTGGTGGAATATTAGTCCTCGAGGGTATCATACACCCAGTAGTCAGTGTTTCTATCACTGTGTCGATACCTCTACTGGTGAACTATTAGTCCTCGAGGGTATCATACACCCAGTAGTCAGTTTTTCTATCACTGGGTCGATACCTCTACTGGTGGACTATTAGTCCTCGAGAGTATCATACACCAAGTAGTCAGTGTTTCTATCACTGGGTCGATACCTCTACTAGTGGACAATAAGTCCTTGGGGGTATCATACACCCAGTAGTCAGTGTTTCTATCACTGGGTCGATACCCCTACTGGTGGACTATTAGTGCTCGAGGGTATCATACACCCAGTAGTCAGTGCTTCTATCACTGGGTCGATACCTCTACTGGTGGACTATAAGGCCTCGAGTGTATCATACACCCAGTAGTCAGTGTTTCTATCACTGGGTCGATACCTCTACTGGTGGACTATTAGTCCTCGAGGTTATCATACACCCAGTAGTCAGTGTTTCTATCACTGGGTGGATACCTCTACTGGTGGACTATTAGTACTCGAGTGTAAAAAACACCCAGTAGTCAGTGTTTCTATCACTGGGTCGATACCTCTACTGGTGGACTATTAGTCCTCGAGTGTATCATACACCCAGTAGTCAGTGTTTCTATCACTGGGTCGATACCTCTACTGGTGGACTATTAGTCCTCGAGTGTATCATACACCCAGTTGTCAGTGTTTCTATCACTGGGTCGATACCTCTACTGGTGGACTATTAGTCCTCGAGGGTATCATACACCCAGTAGTCAGTGTTTCTATCACTGAGTCGATGACTCTACTGGTGGACTATTAGTCCTCGAGGGTATCATACACCAAGTAGTCAGTGTTTCTATCACTAGGTCGATACCTCTACTGGTGGACTATTAGTCCTCGAGTGTATCATACACACAGTGGTCAGTGTTTCTATCACTGGGTCGATACCTCTACTGGTGGAATATTAGTCCTCGAGGGTATCATACACCCAGTAGTCAGTGTTTCTATCACTGTGTCGATACCTCTACTGGTGGACTATTAGTCCTCGAGGGTATCATACACCCAGTGGTCAGTGTTTCTATCACTGTGTCGATACCTCTACTGGTGAACTATTAGTCCTCGAGGGTATCATACACCCAGTAGTCATTTTTTCTATCACTGGGTCGATACCTCTACTGGTGGACTATTAGTCCTCGAGAGTATCATACACCAAGTAGTCAGTGTTTCTATCACTGGGTCGATACCTCTACTGGTGGACAATAAGTCCTCGGGGGTATCATACACCCAGTAGTCAGTGTTTCTATCACTGGGTCGATACCTCTACTGGTGGACTATTAGTCCTCGAGGGTATCATACACCCAGTAGTCAGTGTTTCTATCACTGGGTCGATACCTCTACTGGTGGACTATTAGGCCTCGAGTGTATCATACACCCAGTAGTCAGTGTTTCTATCACTGGGTCGATACCTCTACTGGTGGACTATTAGTCCTCGAGGGTATCATACACCCAGTAGTCAGTGTTTTTATCACGGGGTCGATACCTCTACTGGTGGACTATTAGTCCTCGAGGTTATCATAAACCCAGTAGTCAGTGTTTCTATCACTGGGTCGATACCTCTACTGGTGGACTATTAGTACTCGAGTGTAAAAAACACCCAGTAGTCAGTGTTTCTATCACTGGGTCGATACCTCTACTGGTGGATTAATAGTCTTCGAGGGTATCATACACCCAGTAGTCAGTGTTTCTATCACTGGGTCGATACCTCTACTGGTGGACTATTAGTCCTCGAGTGTATCATACACCCAGTAGTCAGTGTTTCTATCACTGGGTCGATACCTCTACTGGTGGACTATTAGTCCTCGAGTGTATCATACACCCAGTTGTCAGTGTTTCTATCACTGGGTCGATACCTCTACTGGTGGACTATTAGTCCTCGAGGGTATCATACACCCAGTAGTCAGTGTTTCTATCACTAGGTCGATACCTCTACTGGTGGACTATTAATCCTCGAGGGTATCATACACCCAGTAGTTAGTGTTTCTATCACTGGGTCGATACCTCTACTGGTGGACTATTAGTCCTAGAGTGTATCATACACACAGTGGTCAGTATTTCTATCACTAGGTCGATACCTCTACTGGTGGAATATTAGTCCTCGAGGGTATCATACACCCAGTAGTCAGTGTTTCTATCACTGGGTCGATACCTCTACTGGTGGACTATTAATCCTCGAGGGTATCATACACCCAGTCGTCAGTGTTTCTATCACTGGGTCGATACCTCTACTGGTGGACTATTAGTCCTCGAGGGTATCATACACCCAGTAGTCAATGTTTCTATCACTGGGTCGATACCTCTACTGGTGGAATATTAGTCCTCGAGTGTATCATACACCCAGTTGTCAGTGTTTCTATCACTGGGTCGATACCTCTACTGGTGGACTATTAGTCGTCGAGGGTATCATACACCAAGTAGTCAGTGTTTCTATCACTAGGTCGATACATCTACTGGTGGTCTATTAAACCTCGAGTGTATCATACACACAGTGGTCAGTGTTTCTATCACTGGGTCGATACCTCTACTGGTGGAATATTAGTCCTCGAGGGTATCATACACCCAGTAGTCAGTGTTTCTATCACTGTGTCGATACCTCTACTGGTGGACTATTAGTCCTCGAGGGTATCATACACCCAGTAGTCAGTGTTTCTATCACTGTGTCGATACCTCTACTGGTGGACTATTAGTCCTCGAGGGTATCATACACCCAGTAGTCAGTGTTTCTTTCACTAGGTCCATACCTCTACTGGTGGACTATTAGTCCTCGAGTGTATCATACACCAAGTAGTCAGTGTTTCTATTACTGGGTCGATACCTCTACTGGTGGACTATTAGTCCTCGAGTGTATCATACACCCAGTAGTCAGTGTTTCTATCACTTGGTCGATTCCTCTACTGGTGGACTATTAGTCCTCGAGTGTATCATACACCCAGTAGTCAGTGTTTCTATCACTGGGTCGATACCTCTACTGGTGGTCTATTAGTCCTCGAGGGTATCATACACCCAGTAGTCAGTGTTTCTATCACTGGGTCGATACCTCTACTGGTGGACTATTAGTCCTAGAGTGTATCATACACCCAGTAGTCAGTGTTTCTATCACTGGGTCGATACCTCTACTGGTGGACTATTAGTCCTCGAGTGTATCATACACCAAGTAGTCAGTGTTTCTATCACTGGGTCGATACCTCTACTGGTGGACAATAAGTCCTCGGGGGTATCATACACCAAGTAGTCAGTGTTTCTATCACTGGGTCGATACCTATACTGGTGGACTATTAGTCCTCGAGGGTATCATACACCCAGTAGTCAGTGTTTCTATCACTGGGTCGATACCTCTACTGGTGGACTATTAGGCCTCGAGTGTATCATACACCCAGTAGTCAGTGTTTCTATCACTGGGTCGATACCTCTACTGGTGGACTATTAGTCCTCGAGGGTATCATACACCCAGTAGTCAGTGTTTTTATCACTGGGTCGATACTTCTACTGGTGGACTATTAGTACTCGAGTGTAAAAAACACCCAGTAGTCAGTGTTTCTATCACTGGGTCGATACCTCTACTGGTGGATTAATAGTCTTCGAGGGTATCATACACCCAGTAGTCAGTCTTTCTATCACTGGGTCGATACCTCTACTGGTGGACTATTAGTCCTCGTGTGTATCATACACCCAGTAGTCAGTGTTTCTATCACTGGGTCGATACCTCTACTGGTGGACTATTAGTCCTCGAGTGTATCATACACCCAGTTGTCAGTGTTTCTATCACTTGGTCGATACCTCTACTGGTGGACTATTAGTCCTCGAGGGTATGAAACACCCAGTAGTCAGTGTTTCTATCACTAGGTCGATACCTCTACTGGTGGACTATTAATCCTCGAGGGTATCATTCACCCAGTAGTTAGTGTTTCTATCACTGGGTCGATACCTCTACTGGTGGACTATTAGTCCTCGAGTGTATCATACACACAGTGGTCAGTGTTTCTATCACTAGGTCGATACCTCTACTGGTGGAATATTAGTCCTCGAGGGTATCATACACCCAGTAGTCAGTGTTTCTATCACTGGGTCGATACCTCTACTGGTGGACTATTAATCCTCGAGGGTATCATACACCCAGTCGTCAGTGTTTCTATCACTGGGTCGATACCTCTACTGGTGGACTATTAGTCCTCGAGGGTATCATACACCCAGTAGTCAATGTTTCTATCACTGGGTCGATACCTCTACTGGTGGAATATTAGTCCTCGAGTGTATCATACACCCAGTTGTCAGTGTTTCTATCACTGGGTCGATACCTCTACTGGTGGACTATTAGTCGTCGAGGGTATCATACACCAAGTAGTCAGTGTTTCTATCACTAGGTCGATACCTCTACTGGTGGTCTATTAGTCCTCGAGTGTATCATACACACAGTGGTCAGTGCTTCTATCACTGGGTCGATACCTCTACTGGTGGAATATTAGTCCTCGAGGGTATCATACACCCAGTAGTCAGTGTTTCTATCACTGTGTCGATACCTCTACTGGTGGACTATTAGTCCTCGAGGGTATCATACACCCAGTAGTCAGTGTTTCTATCACTGTGTCGATACCTCTACTGGTGGACTATTAGTCCTCGAGGGTATCATACACCCAGTAGTCAGTGTTTCTTTCACTAGGTCCATACCTCTACTGGTGGACTATTAGTCCTCGAGTGTATCATACACCAAGTAGTCAGTGTTTCTATTACTGGGTCGATAACTCTACTGGTGGACTATTAGTCCTCGAGTGTATCATACACCCAGTAGTCAGTGTTTCTATCACTGGGTCGATACCTCTACTGGTGGACTATTAGTCCTCGAGTGTATCATACACCCAGTAGTCAGTGTTTCTATCACTTGGTCGATTCCTCTACTGGTGGACTATTAGTCCTCGAGTGTATCATACACCCAGTAGTCAGTGTTTCTATCACTGGGTCGATACCTCTACTGGTGGTCTATTAGTCCTCGAGGGTATCATACACCCAGTAGTCAGTGTTTCTATCACTGGGTCGATACCTCTACTGGTGGACTATTAGTCCTCGAGTGTATCATACACCCAGTAGTCAGTGTTTCTATCACTGGGTCGATACCTCCACATGTGGACTATTAGTCCTCGAGGGTATCATACTCCCAGTAGTCAGTGTTTCTATCACTGGGTCGATACCTCTACTGGTGGACTATTAGTCCTCGAGTGTATCATACACCCAGTAGTCAGTGTTTCTATCACTAGGTCGATACCTCTACTGGTGGACTATTAGTAATCGAGTGTAAAAAAAACCCTGTAGTCAGTGTTTCTATCACTGGGTCGATACCTCTACTGGTGGACTATTAGTCCTCGAGGGTATCATACACCCAGTAGTCAGTGTTTCTATCACTGGGTCGATACCTCTACTGGTGGACTATTAGTCCTCGAGGGTATCATGCACCAAGTAGTCAGTGTTTCTATCACTAGGTCGATACCTCTACTGGTGGACTATTAATCCTCGAGGGTATCATACACCAAGTAGACAATGTTTCTATCACTGGGTCGATACCTCTACTGGTGGACTATTAGTCCTCGAGGGTATCATACACCCAGTAGTCAGTGTTTCTATCACTGGGTCGATACCTCTACTGGTGGACTATTAGTCCTCGAGTGTATCATGCACACAGTGGTCAGTGTTTCTATCACTGGGTCGATACCTCTACTGGTGGACTATTAGTCCTCGAGTGTATCATACACCCAGTAGTCAGTGTTTCTATCACTGGGTCGATACCTCTACTGGTGGACTATAAGTCCTCGGGGGTATCATACACTCAGTAGTCAGTGTTTCTATCACTGGGTCGATACTTCTATTGGTGGACTATTGGTCCTCGAGGGTATCATACACCCAGTAGTCAGTGTTTCTATCACTGGGTCGATACCTCTACTGGTGGACTATTAGTCCTCGAGGGTATCATACACCTAGTAGTTAGTGTTTCTATCACTGGGTCGATACCTCTACTTGTGGACTATTAGTCTTTGAGTGTATCATACACCCAGTAGTTAGTGTTTCTATCACTGGGTCGATACCTCTACTGGTGGTCTATTAGTCCTCGAGGGTATCATACACCCAGTAGTCAGTGTTTCTATCACTGGGTCGATACCTCTACTGGTGGACTATTAGTCCTCGAGGGTATCATACACCCAGTAGTCAGTGTTTCTATCACTGGGTCAATACCTATACTGGTGGAATATTAGTCCTCGAGTGTATCATGCACCCAGTAGTCAGTGTTTCTATCACTGGGTCGATACCTCTGATGGTGGACTATTGGTTCTCGAGTGTATCATTCACCCAGTAGTCAGTGTTTCTATCACTGGGTCGATACCTCTACTGGTGGACTATTAGTCCTCGAGGGTATCATACACCCAGTAGTCAGTGTTTCTATCACTGGGTCGATACCTCTACTGGTGGACTATTAGTCCTCGAGAGTATCATACACCCAGTAGTCAGTGTTTCTATCACTGTGTCGATACCTCTACTGGTGGACTATTAGTCGTCGAGTGTATCATACACCCAGTAGTCAGTTTTTCTATCACTGGGTCGATACCTCTACTGGTGGACTATTAGTCCTCGAGAGTATCATACCCCCAGTAGTCAGTGTTTCTATCACTAGGTTCATACATCTACGGGTGGACTATTAGTCCTCGAGTGTATCATACACCCAGTAGTCAGTGTTTCTATCACTGGGTCGATACTTCTACTGGTGGACTATTAGTCGTCGAGGGTATCATACACCAAGTAGTCAGTGTTTCTATCACTGGGTCGATACCTCTACTGGTGGACTATTAGTCCTCGAGTGTATCATACACCCATTAGTCAGTGTTTCTATCACTGGGTCGATACCTCTACTGGTGGACTATTAGTCGTCGAGGGTATCATACACCAAGTAGTCAGTGTTTCTATCACTGGGTCGATACCTCTACTGGTGGACTATTAGTCCTCGAGGGTATCATACACCCAGTAGTCAGTGTTTCTATCACTGGGTCAATACCTCTACTGGTGGACTATTAGTCCTCGAGTGTATCATAGTCCCAGTAGTCAGTGTTTCTATCACTGGGTCGATACCTCTACTGGTGGACTATTAGTCCTCGAGTGTATCATACACCCAGTAGTCAGTGTTTCTATCACTGTGTCGATACCTCTACTGATGGACTATTAGTCCTCGAGTGTATCATACACCCAGTAGTCAGTGTTTCTATCACTGGGTCGATACCTCTACTGGTGGACTATTAGTCCCCGAGGGTATCATACACCCAGTAGTCAGTGTTTCTATCACTGGGTCAATACCTCTACTGGTGGACTATTAGTCCTCGAGTGTATCATACACCCAGTAGTCAGTGTTTCTATCACTGGGTCGATACCTCTACTGATGGACTATTAGTCCTCGAATGTATCAGACACCCATTAGTCAGTGTTTCTAAAACTGGGTCGATACCTCTACTGGTGGACTATTAGTCTCCGAGGGTATCATACACCCAGTAGTCAGTGTTTCTATCACTGGGTCAATACCTCTACTGGTGGACTATTAGTCCTCGAGTGTATCATATACCCAGTAGTCAGTGTTTCTATCACTAGGTCGATACCTCTACTGGTGGACTATTAGTCCTCGAGGGTATCATACACCCAGTAGTCAGTGTTTCTATCACTGGGTCAATACCTCTACTGGTGGAATATTAGTCCTCGAGTGTATCATGCACCCAGTAGTCAGTGTTTCTATCACTGGGTCGATACCTCTACTGGTGGACTATTAGTCCTCGAGTGTATCATACAAAAAGTAGTCAGTGTTTCTATCACCGGGTCGATACCTCTACTGGTGGACTATTAGTCCTCGAGTGTATCATACACCCAGTAATCAGTGTTTCTATCACTGGGTCGATACCTCCACTGGTGGACTATTAGTCCTCGAGTGTATCATAGTCCCAGTAGTCAGTGTTTCTATCACTGGGTCGATACCTCTACTGGTGGACTATTAGTCCTCGAGTGTATCATACACCCAGTAGTCAGTGTTTCTATCACTGTGTCGATACCTCTACTGATTGACTATTAGTCCTCGAGTGTATCATACACCCAGTAGTCAGTGTTTCTATCACTGGGTCGATACCTCTACTGGTGGACTATTAGTTCCCGAGGGTATCATACACCCAGTAGTCAGTGTTTCTATCACTGGGTCAATACCTCTACTGGTGGACTATTAGTCCTCGAGTGTATCATACACCCAGTAGTCAGTGTTTCTATCACTGTGTCGATACCTCTACTGATGGACTATTAGTCCTCGAATGTATCAGACACCCATTAGTCAGTGTTTCTATCACTGGGTTGATACCTCTACTGGTGGACTATTAGTCCTCGAGGGTAGCATACACCCAGTAGTCAGTGTTTCTATCACTGGGTCAATACCTCTACTGGTGGACTATTAGTCCTCGAGTGTATCATATACCCAGTAGTCAGTGTTTCTATCACTAGGTCGATACCTCTACTGGTGGACTATTAGTCCTCGAGGGTATCATACACCCAGTAGTCAGTGTTTCTATCACTGGGTCAATACCTATACTGGTGGAATATTAGTCCTCGAGTGTATCATGCACCCAGTAGTCAGTGTTTCTATCACTGGGTCGATACCTCTGATGGTGGACTATTGGTTCTCGAGTGTATCATTCACCCAGTAGTCAGTGTTTCTATCACTGGGTCGATACCTCTACTGGTGGACTATTAGTCCTCGAGGGTATCATACACCCAGTAGTCAGTGTTTCTATCACTGGGTCGATACCTCTACTGGTGGACTATTAGTCCTCGAGAGTATCATACACCCAGTAGTCAGTGTTTCTATCACTGTGTCGATACCTCTACTGGTGGACTATTAGTCGTCGAGTGTATCATACACCCAGTAGTCAGTTTTTCTATCACTGGGTCGATACCTCTACTGGTGGACTATTAGTCCTCGAGAGTATCATACCCCCAGTAGTCAGTGTTTCTATCACTAGGTTCATACATCTACGGGTGGACTATTAGTCCTCGAGTGTATCATACACCCAGTAGTCAGTGTTTCTATCACTGGGTCGATACTTCTACTGGTGGACTATTAGTCGTCGAGGGTATCATACACCAAGTAGTCAGTGTTTCTATCACTGGGTCGATACCTCTACTGGTGGACTATTAGTTCTCGAGTGTATCATACACCCATTAGTCAGTGTTTCTATCACTGGGTCGATACCTCTACTGGTGGACTATTAGTCGTCGAGGGTATCATACACCAAGTAGTCAGTGTTTCTATCACTGGGTCGATACCTCTACTGGTGGACTATTAGTCCTCGAGGGTATCATACACCCAGTAGTCAGTGTTTCTATCACTGGGTCAATACCTCTACTGGTGGACTATTAGTCCTCGAGTGTATCATAGTCCCAGTAGTCAGTGTTTCTATCACTGGGTCGATACCTCTACTGGTGGACTATTAGTCCTCGAGTGTATCATACACCCAGTAGTCAGTGTTTCTATCACTGTGTCGATACCTCTACTGATGGACTATTAGTCCTCGAGTGTATCATACACCCAGTAGTCAGTGTTTCTATCACTGGGTCGATACCTCTACTGGTGGACTATTAGTCCCCGAGGGTATCATACACCCAGTAGTCAGTGTTTCTATCACTGGGTCAATACCTCTACTGGTGGACTATTAGTCCTCGAGTGTATCATACACCCAGTAGTCAGTGTTTCTATCACTGTGTCGATACCTCTACTGATGGACTATTAGTCCTCGAATGTATCAGACACCCATTAGTCAGTGTTTCTAAAACTGGGTCGATACCTCTACTGGTGGACTATTAGTCTCCGAGGGTATCATACACCCAGTAGTCAGTGTTTCTATCACTGGGTCAATACCTCTACTGGTGGACTATTAGTCCTCGAGTGTATCATATACCCAGTAGTCAGTGTTTCTATCACTAGGTCGATACCTCTACTGGTGGACTATTAGTCCTCGAGGGTATCATACACCCAGTAGTCAGTGTTTCTATCACTGGGTCAATACCTCTACTGGTGGAATATTAGTCCTCGAGTGTATCATGCACCCAGTAGTCAGTGTTTCTATCACTGGGTCGATACCTCTACTGGTGGACTATTAGTCCTCGAGGGTATCATACACCCAGTAGTCAGTGTTTCTATCATTGGGTCGATATCTCTGATGGTGGACTATTGGTCCTCGAGTGTAACATACACCCAGTAGTCAGTTTTTCTATCACTGGGTCGATACCTCTGATGGTGGACTATTGGTTCTCGAGTGTATCATTCACCCAGTAGTCAGTGTTTCTATCACTGGGTCGATACCTCTACTGGTGGACTATTAGTCCTCGAGGGTATCATACACCCAGTAGTCAGTGTTTCTATCACTGGGTCGATACCTCTACTGGTGGACTATTAGTCCTCGAGGGTATCATACACCCAGTAGTCAGTGTTTCTATCACTGTGTCGATACCTCTACTGGTGGACTATTAGTCGTCGAGTGTATCATACACCCAGTAGTCAGTTTTTCTCTCACTGGGTCGATACCTCTACTGGTGGACTATTAGTCCTCGAGAGTATCATACCCCCAGTAGTCAGTGTTTCTATCACTAGGTTCATACATCTACGGGTGGACTATTAGTCCTCGAGTGTATCATACACCCAGTAGTCAGTGTTTCTATCACTGGGTCGATACTTCTACTGGTGGACTATTAGTCGTCGAGGGTATCATACACCAAGTAGTCAGTGTTTCTATTACTGGGTCGATACCTCTACTGGTGGACTATTAGTCCTCGAGTGTATCATACACCCATTAGTCAGTGTTTCTATCACTGGGTCAATACCTCTACTGGTGGACTATTAGTCCTCGAGTGTATCATACACCCAGTAGTCAGTGTTTCTATCACTGGGTCGATACTTCTACTGGTGGACTATTAGTCGTCGAGGGTATCATACACCAAGTAGTCAGTGTTTCTATCACTGGGTCGATACCTCTACTGGTGGACTATTAGTCCTCGAGGGTATCATACACCCAGTAGTCAGTGTTTCTATCACTGGGTCAATACCTCTACTGGTGGACTATTAGTCCTCGAGGGTATCATGCACCCAGTAGTCAGTGTTTCTATCACTGGGTCGATACCTTTACTGGTGGACTATTAGTCCTCGAGGGTATCATACACCCAGTAGTTAGTGTTTCTATCACTGGGTCGATATCTCTGATGGTGGACTATTGGTCCTCGAGTGTAACATACACCCAGTAGTCAGTGTTTCTATCACTGGGTCGATACCTCTGATGGTGGACTATTGGTTCTCGAGTGTATCATACACCCAGTGGTCAGTGTTTCTATCACTGGGTCGATACCTCTACTGGTTGACTATTAGTCCTCGAGGGTATCATACACCCAGTAGTCAGTGTTTCTATCACTGTGTCGATACCTCTACTGGTGGACTATTAGTCGTCGAGTGTATCATACACCCAGTAGTCAGTGTTTCTATCACTGGGTCGATACCTCTACTGGTGGACTATTAGTCCTCGAGAGTATCATACCCCCAGTAGTCAGTGTTTCTATCACTAGGTTCATACATCTACTGGTGGACTATTAGTCCTCGAGTGTATCATACACCCAGTAGTCAGTGTTTCTATCACTGGGTCGATAACTCTACTGGTGGACTATTAGTCCTCGGGGGTATCATACACCCAGTAGTCAGTGTTTCTATCACTGGGACCATACCTCTACTGGTGGACTATTAGTCCTCGAGGGTATCATACACCAAGTAGTCAGTGTTTCTATCACTGGGTCGATACCTCTACTGGTGGACTATTAGTCCTCGAGGGTATCATACATCCAGTAGTCAGTGTTTCTATCACTGGGTCGATACCTCTACTGGTGGACTATTAGTCCTCGAAGGTATCATGCACCCAATAGTCAGTGTTTCTATCACTGGGTCGATACCTCTACTGGTGGACTATTAGTCCTCGAGTGTATCATACACCCAGTAGTCAGTGTTTCTATCACTGGGTCGATACCTCTACTGGTGGGCTATTAGTCCTCGAGGGTATCATACACCCAGTAGTCAGTGTTTCTATCTCTAGGTCGATACCTCTACTGGTGGAATATTAGTCCTCGAGTGTATCATACACCCAGTAGTCAGTGTTTCTATCACTGGGTCAATACCTCTACTGGTGGACTATTAGTCCTCGAGTGTATCATGCACCCAGTAGTCAGTGTTTCTATCACTGGGTCGATACCTCTACTGGTGGACTATTAGTCCTCGAGGGTATCATACACCAAGTAGTCAGTGTTTCTATCACTGGGTCGATATCTCTGATGGTGGACTATTGGTCCTCGAGTGTATCATACACCCAGTAGTCAGTGTTTCTATCACTGGGTCGATACCTCTGATGGTGGACTATTGGTTCTCGAGTGTATCATACACCCAGTAGTCAGTGTTTCTATCACTGGGTCGATACCTCTACTGGTGGACTATTAGTCCTCGAGTGTATCATACACCCAGTAGTCAGTGTTTCTTTCACTGGGTCGATACCTCTACTGGTTGACTATTAGTCCTCGAGTGTATCATACACCCAGTAGTCAGTGTTTCTATCACTGGGTCGATACCTCTACTGGTGGACTATTAGTCTTCGAGGGTATCATACACCAAGTAGTCAGTGTTTCTATCACTGGGTCGATACCTCTACTGGTGGACTATTATTCCTCGAGGGTATCATACACCCAGTAGTCAGTGTTTCTATCACTGGGTCAATACCTCTTTTGGTGGACTATTAGTCCTCGAGTGTATCATATACCCAGTAGTCAGTGTTTCTATCACTGGGTCAATACCTCTACTGGTGGGCTATTAGTCCTCGAGGGTATCATACATCCAGTAGTCAGTGTTTCTATCTCTAGGTCGATACCTCTACTGGTGGACTATTAGTCCTCGAGGGTATTATACACCCAGTAGTCAGTGTTTCAATCGCTGGGACCATACCTCTACTGGTGGACTATTAGTCCTCGAGTGTATCATACACCCAGTAGTCAGTGTTTCTATTACTGGGTCGATATCTCTGATGGTGGACTATTGGTCCTCGAGTGTAACATACACCCAGTAGTCATTGTTTCTATCACTGGGTCGATACCTCTGATGGTGGACTATTGGTTTTCGAGTGTATCATACACCCAGTAGTCAGTGTTTCTATCACTGTGTCGATACCTCTACTGGTGGACTATTAGTCGTCGAGTGTATCATACACCCAGTAGTCAGTGTTTCTATCACTGGGTCGATACCTCTACTGGTGGACTATTAGTCCTCGAGAGTATCATACCCCCAGTAGTCAGTGTTTCTATCACTAGGTTCATACATCTACTGGTGGACTATTAGTCCTCGAGTGTATCATACACCCAGTAGTCAGTGTTTCTATCACTGGGTCGATAACTCTACTGGTGGACTATTAGTCCTCGAGTGTATCATACACCCATTAGTCAGTGTTTCTATCACTGGGTCAATACCTCTACTGGTGGACTATTAGTCCTCGAGTGTATCATGCACCCAGTAGTCAGTGTTTCTATCACTGGGTCGATACTTCTACTGGTGGACTATTAGTCGTCGAGGGTATCATACACCAAGTAGTCAGTGTTTCTATCACTGGGTCGATACCTCTACTGGTGGACTATTAGTCCTCGAGGGTATCATACACCCAGTATTCAGTGTTTCTATCACTGGGTCAATACCTCTACTGGTGGACTATTAGTCCTCGAGTGTATCATATACCCAGTAGTCAGTGTTTCTATCACTAGGTCGATACCTCTACTGGTGGACTATTAGTCCTCGAGGGTATCATACACCCAGTAGTCAGTGTTTCTATCACTGGGTCAATATCTCTACTGGTGGAATATTAGTCCTCGAGTGTATCATGCACCCAGTAGTCAGTGTTTCTATCACTGGGTCGATACCTTTACTGGTGGACTATTAGTCCTCGAGGGTATCATACACCGAGTAGTTAGTGTTTCTATCACTGGGTCGATGTCTCTGATGGGGCACTATTGGTCCTCGAGTGTAACATACACCCAGTAGTCAGTGTTTCTATCACTGGGTCGATACCTCTGATGGTGGACTATTGGTTCTTGAGTGTATCATACACCCAGTAGTCAGTGTTTCTATCACTGGGTCGATACCTCTACTGGTGGACTATTAGTCCTCGAGGGTATCATACACCCAGTAGTCAGTGTTTCTATCACTGGGTCGATATCACTGATGGTGGACTATTAGTCCTCGAGGGTATCATACACCCAGTAGTCAGTGTTTCTATCACTGGGTCGATAACTCTACTGGTGGACTATTATTCCTCGAGGGTATCATACACCCAGTAGTCAGTTTTGCTATCACTGGGTCGATACCTCTACTGGTGGACTATTAGTCCTCAGGGGTATCATACACCCAGTAGTCAGTGTTTCTATCACTGGGTCGATACCTCTGCTGGTTGACTATTAGTCCTCGAGGGTATCATACACCCAGTAGTCAGTGTTTCTATCACTGGGACCATACCTCTACTGGTGGATTATTAGTCCTCGAGGGTATCATACACCAAGTAGTCAATGTTTCTATCACTGGGTCGATACCTCTACTGGTGGACTATTAGTCCTCAAGGGTATCATACACCCAGTAATCAGTGTTTCTATCACTGGGTCGATATCTCTATTGGTGGACTATTAGTCCTCGAGGGTATCATACATCCAGTAATCAGTGTTTCTATCACTGGGTCGATACTTCTACTGGTGGACTATTAGTCCTAGGAGGTATCATGCACCCAATAGTCAGTGTTTCTATCACTGGGTCGATACCTCTACTGGTGGACTATTAGTCCTCGAGTGTATCATACACCCAGTAGTCAGTGTTTCTATCACTGGGTCGATACCTCTACTGGTGGACTATTAGTCCTCGAGGGTATCATACACCCAGTAGTCAGTGTTTCTATCACTGGGTCGATACCTCTGATGGTGGACTATTGGTTCTCGAGTGTATCATATACCCAGTAGTCAGTGTTTCTATCGCTGGGTCGATACCTCTACTGGTGGACTATTAGTCCTCGAGTGTATCATACACCCAGTAGTCAGTGTTTCTTTCACTGGGTCGATACCTCTACTAATGGACTATTAGTCCTCGAGTGTATCACACACCCAGTAGTCAGTGTTTCTATCACTGGGTCGATACCTCTACTGGTGGACTATTAGTCCTCGAGGGTATCATACACCCAGTAGTCAGTGTTTCTATCACTGGGTCAATACCTCTACTGGTGGACTATTAGTCCTCGAGTGTATCATATACCCAGTAGTCAGTGTTTCTATCACTAGGTCAATACCTCTACTGGTGGGCTATTAGTCCTCGAGGGTATCATACACCCAGTAGTCAGTGTTTCTATCTCTAGGTCGATACCTCTACTGGTGGACTATTAGTCCTCGAGGGTATTATACACCCAGTAGTCAGTGTTTCAATCGCTGGGACCATACCTCTACTGGTGGACTATTAGTCCTCGAGGGTATCATACACCCAGTAGTCAGTGTTTCTATTACTGGGTCGATATCTCTGATGGTGGACTATTGGTCCTCGAGTGTAACATACACCCAGTAGTCAGTGTTTCTATCACTGGGTCGATACCTCTGATGGTGGACTATTGGTTTTCGAGTGTATCATACACCCAGTAGTCAGTGTTTCTATCACTGGGTCGATACCTCTACTGGTGGACTATTAGTCCTCGAGTGTATCATACACCCAGTAGTCAGTGTTTCTATCACTGGGTCGATACCTCTACTGGTGGACTATTAGTCGTCGAGTGTATCATACACCCAGTAGTCAGTGTTTCTATTACTGGGTCGACACCTCTACTGGTGGACTATTAGTCCTCGAGGGTATCATACACCCAGTAGTCAGTGTTTCTATCACGGGGTCGATACCTCTACTGGTGGACTATTAGTCCTCGAGTGTATCATACACCCAGTAGTCAGTGTTTCTATCACTGGGTCGATACCTCTACTGGTGGACTATTAGTCCTCGAGTGTATCATACACCCAGTAGTCAGTGTTTCTATCACTGGATCGATACCTCTACTGGTGGACTATTAGTAATCGAGTGTAAAAAAAACCCAGTAGTCAGTGTTTCTATCACTGGGTCGATACCTCTACTGGTGGACTATTAGTCCTCGAGGGTATCATACACCCAGTAGTCAGTGTTTCTATCACTGGGTCGATACCTCTACTGGTGGACTATTAGTCCTCGAGTGTATCATACACCCAGTAGTCAGTGTTTCTATCACTGGGTCGATACCTCTACTGGTGGACTATTAGTCCTCGAGGGTATCATGCACCCAGTAGTCAGTGTTTCTATCACTGGGTCGATATCTCTGATGGTGGACTATTGGTCCTCGAGTGTATCATAAATCCAGTAGTCAGTGTTTCTATCACTGGGTCGATACCTCTACTGGTGGACAATTAATCCTCGAGGGTATCATACACCCAGTAGTCAGTGTTTCTATCACTGGGTCAATATCTCTGATGGTGGACTATTGGTCCTCGAGTGTATCATACACCAAGTAGTCAGTGTTTCTATCACTGGGTCGATACCTCTACTGGTGGACTATTGGTCCTCGAGGGTATCATACACCCAGTAGTCAGTGTTTCTATCACTGGGTCGATATCACTGATGGTGGACTATTAGTCCTCGAGGGTATCATACACCCAGTAGTCAGTGTTTCTATCACTGGGTCGATAACTCTACTGGTGGACTATTATTCCTCGAGTGTATCATACACCCAGTAGTCAGTTTTGCTATCACTGGGTCGATACCTCTACTGGTGGACTATTAGTCCTCAGGGGTATCATACACCCAGTAGTCAGTGTTTCTATCACTGGGTCGATACCTCTGCTGGTTGACTATTAGTCCTCGAGGGTATCATACACCCAGTAGTCAGTGTTTCTATCACTGGGTCGATACCTCTACTGGTGAACTATTAGTCCTCGAGTGTATCATACACCCAGTAGTTAGCGTTTCAACACTGGGTCGATACCTCTACTGGTGGACTTTTAGTCCTCGATGATATCATACACCCAGTAGTCAGTGTTTCTATCACTGGGTCGATACCTCTACTGGTGGACTATTAGTCCTCGAGGGTATCATACACCCAGTAGTCAGTGTTTCTATCACTGTGTCTATACCTCTACTTGTGGACTATTAGTCCTCGAGGGTATCATACACCCAGTAGTCAGTGATTCTATCACTGGGTCGATACCTCTACTGGTGGACTATTAGTCCTCGAGAGTATTATACACCCAGTAGTCAGTGTTTCTATCACTAGGTCCATACCTCTACTGGTGGTCTGTTAGTCCTCGAGTGTATCATACACCCAGTAGTCAGTGTTTCTATCACTGGGTCGATAACTCTACTGGTGGACTATTAGTCCTCGAGGGTATCATACACCCAGTAGTCAGTGTTTCTATCACTGGGTCGATACCTCTGCTGGTTGACTATTAGTCCTCGAGGGTATCATCCACCCAGTAGTCAGTGTTTCTATCACTCGGTCGATACCTCTACTGGTGGACTATTAGTCCTCGAGTGTATCATACACCCAGTAGTTAGTGTTTCTAACACTGGGTAGATACCTCTACTGGTGGACTATTAGTCCTCGAGGATATCATACACCCAGTAGTTAGTGTTTCAACACTGGGTCGATGCCTCTACTGGTGGACTATTAGTCCTCGTTGATATCATACACCCAGTAGTCAGTGTTTCTATCACTGAGTCGATACCTCTACTGGTAGACTATTAGTCCTCGAGTGTATTATACACCCAGTGGTCAGTGTTTCTATCACTGGGTCGATACCTCTACTGGTGGACTATTAGTCCTCGAGGGTATCATACACCAAGTAGTCAGTGTTTCTATCACTGTGTCGATACCTCTACTGGTGGACTATTAGTCCTCGAGGGTATCATACACCCAGTAGTCAGTGTTTCTATCACTGTGTCTATACCTCTACTTGTCGACTATTAGGCCTCGAGGGTATCATACACCCAGTAATCAGTGTTTCTATCACTGGGTCGATACCTCTACAGGTGGACTGTTAGTCCTCGAGAATATTATACACCCAGTAGTCAGTGTTTCTATCACTAGGTCCATACCTCTACTGGTGGACTGTTAGTCCTCGAGTGTATCATACACCCAGTAGTCAGTGTTTCTATCACTGGGTCGATAACTCTACTGGTGGATTATTAGTCCTCGAGGGTAGCATACACCCAGTAGTCAGTGTTTCTATCACTAGGTCGATACTTCTACTGGTGGACTATTAGTCCTCGAGTGTATCATACACCCAGTAGTCAGTGTTTCTTTCACTGGGTCGATACCTCTACTAATGGACTATTAGTCCTCGAGTGTATCACACACCCAGTAGTCAGTGTTTCTATCACTGGGTCGATACCTCTACTGGTGGACTATTAGTCCTCGAGGGTATCATGCACCCAGTAGTCAGTGTTTCTATCACTGGGTCAATACCTCTACTGGTGGACTATTAGTCCTCGAGTGTATCATATACCCAGTAGTCAGTGTTTCTATCACTAGGTCAATACCTCTACTGGTGGGCTATTAGTCCTCGAGGGTATCATACACCCAGTAGTCAGTGTTTCTATCTCTAGGTCGATACCTCTACTGGTGGACTATTAGTCCTCGAGGGTATTATACACCCAGTAGTCAGTGTTTCAATCGCTGGGACCATACCTCTACTGGTGGACTATTAGTCCTCGAGGGTATCATACACCCAGTAGTCAGTGTTTCTATTACTGGGTCGATATCTCTGATGGTGGACTATTGGTCCTCGAGTGTAACATACACCCAGTAGTCAGTGTTTCTATCACTGGGTCGATACCTCTGATGGTGGACTATTGGTTTTCGAGTGTATCATACACCCAGTAGTCAGTGTTTCTATCACTGGGTCGATACCTCTACTGGTGGACTATTAGTCCTCGAGTGTATCATACACCCAGTAGTCAGTGTTTCTATCACTGGGTCGATACCTCTACTGGTGGACTATTAGTCGTCGAGTGTATCATACACCCAGTAGTCAGTGTTTCTATTACTGGGTCGACACCTCTACTGGTGGACTATTAGTCCTCGAGGGTATCATACACCCAGTAGTCAGTGTTTCTATCACGGGGTCGATACCTCTACTGGTGGACTATTAGTCCTCGAGTGTATCATACACCCAGTAGTCAGTGTTTCTATCACTGGGTCGATACCTCTACTGGTGGACCATTAGTCCTCGAGTGTATCATACACCCAGTAGTCAGTGTTTCTATCACTGGATCGATACCTCTACTGGTGGACTATTAGTAATCGAGTGTAAAAAAAACCCAGTAGTCAGTGTTTCTATCACTGGGTCGATACCTCTACTGGTGGACTATTAGTCCTCGAGGGTATCATACACCCAGTAGTCAGTGTTTCTATCACTGGGTCGATACCTCTACTGGTGGACTATTAGTCCTCGAGTGTATCATACACCCAGTAGTCAGTGTTTCTATCACTGGGTCGATACCTCTACTGGTGGACTATTAGTCCTCGAGGGTATCATGCACCCAGTAGTCAGTGTTTCTATCACTGGGTCGATATCTCTGATGGTGGACTATTGGTCCTCGAGTGTATCATAAATCCAGTAGTCAGTGTTTCTATCACTGGGTCGATACCTCTACTGGTGGACAATTAATCCTCGAGGGTATCATACACCCAGTAGTCAGTGTTTCTATCACTGGGTCAATATCTCTGATGGTGGACTATTGGTCCTCGAGTGTATCATACACCAAGTAGTCAGTGTTTCTATCACTGGGTCGATACCTCTACTGGTGGACTATTAGTCCTCGAGGGTATCATGCACCCAGTAGTCAGTGTTTCTATCACTGGGTCGATATCTCTGATGGTGGACTATTGGTCCTCGAGTGTATCATAAATCCAGTAGTCAGTGTTTCTATCACTGGGTCGATACCTCTACTGGTGGACTATTGGTCCTCGAGGGTATCATACACCCAGTAGTCAGTGTTTCTATCACTGGGTCGATATCACTGATGGTGTCTATTAGTCCTCGAGGGTATCATACACCCAGTAGTCAGTGTTTCTATCACTGGGTCGATAACTCTACTGGTGGACTATTATTCCTCGAGTGTATCATACACCCAGTAGTCAGTTTTGCTATCACTGGGTCGATACCTCTACTGGTGGACTATTAGTCCTCAGGGGTATCATACACCCAGTAGTCAGTGTTTCTATCACTGGGTCGATACCTCTGCTGGTTGACTATTAGTCCTCGAGGGTATCATACACCCAGTAGTCAGTGTTTCTATCACTGGGTCGATACCTCTACTGGTGGACTATTAGTCCTCGAGTGTATCATACACCCAGTAGTTAGCGTTTCAACACTGGGTCGATACCTCTACTGGTGGACTTTTAGTCCTCGATGATATCATACACCCAGTAGTCAGTGTTTCTATCACTGGGTCGATACCTCTACTGGTGGACTATTAGTCCTCGAGGGTATCATACACCCAGTAGTCAGTGTTTCTATCACTGTGTCTATACCTCTACTTGTGGACTATTAGTCCTCGAGGGTATCATACACCCAGTAGTCAGTGATTCTATCACTGGGTCGATACCTCTACTGGTGGACTATTAGTCCTCGAGAGTATTATACACCCAGTAGTCAGTGTTTCTATCACTAGGTCCATACCTCTACTGGTGGTCTGTTAGTCCTCGAGTGTATCATACACCCAGTAGTCAGTGTTTCTATCACTGGGTCGATAACTCTACTGGTGGACTATTAGTCCTCGAGGGTATCATACACCCAGTAGTCAGTGTTTCTATCACTGGGTCGATACCTCTGCTGGTTGACTATTAGTCCTCGAGGGTATCATCCACCCAGTAGTCAGTGTTTCTATCACTGGGTCGATACCTCTACTGGTGGACTATTAGTCCTCGAGTGTATCATACACCCAGTAGTTAGTGTTTCTAACACTGGGTAGATACCTCTACTGGTGGACTATTAGTCCTCGAGGATATCATACACCCAGTAGTTAGTGTTTCAACACTGGGTCGATGCCTCTACTGGTGGACTATTAGTCCTCGTTGATATCATGCACCCAGTAGTCAGTGTTTCTATCACTGGGTCGATAACTCTACTGGTGGATTATTAGTCCTCGAGGGTAGCATACACCCAGTAGTCAGTGTTTCTATCACTAGGTCGATACTTCTACTGGTGGACTATTATTCCTCGAGTGTATCACACACCCAGTAGTCAGTGTTTCTATCACTGGGTCGATACCTCTGCTGGTTGACTATTAGTCCTCGAGGGTATCATACACCCAGTAGTCAGTGTTTCTATCACTGGGTCAATACCTCTACTGGTAGACTATTAGTCCTCGAGTGTATCATACACCCAGTAGTCAGTGTTTCTATCACTGGGTCGATACCTCTACTGGTGGACCATTAGTCCTCGAGGGTATCATACACCCAGTAGTCAGTGTTTCTATCACTGGGTCGATACCTCTACTGGTGGAAATTAGTCCTCGAGGGTATCATACACCCAGTAGTCAGTGTTTCTATCACTTTGTCGATACCTCTACTGGTGGACTATTAGTCCTCGAGGGTATCATACACCCAGTAGTCAGTGTTTCTATCACTGTGTCGATACCTCTACTGGTGAACTATTAGTCCTCAAGTGTATCATACACCCAGTAGTCAGTGTTTCTATCACTGGGTCGATACCTCTACTGGTGGACTATTAGTCGTCGAGTGTATCATACACCCAGTAGTCAGTGTTTCTATTACTGGGTCGACACCTCTACTGGTGGACTATTAGTCCTCGAGGGTATCATACACCCAGTAGTCAGTGTTTCTATCACGGGGTCGATACCTCTACTGGTGGACTATTAGTCCTCGAGTGTATCATACACCCAGTAGTCAGTGTTTCTATCACTGGGTCGATACCTCTACTGGTGGACTATTAGTCCTCGAGTGTATCATACACCCAGTAGTCAGTGTTTCTATCACTGGATCGATACCTCTACTGGTGGACTATTAGTAATCGAGTGTAAAAAAAAACCAGTAGTCAGTGTTTCTATCACTGGGTCGATACCTCTACTGGTGGACTATTAGTCCTCGAGGGTATCATACACTCAGTAGTCAGTGTTTCTATCACTGGGTCGATACCTCTACTGGTGGACTATTAGTCCTCGAGTGTATCATACACCCAGTAGTCAGTGTTTCTATCACTGGGTCGATACCTCTACTGGTGGACTATTAGTCCTCGAGGGTATCATGAACCCAGTAGTCAGTGTTTCTATCACTGGGTTGATATCTCTGATGGTGGACTATTGGTCCTCGAGTGTATCATAAATCCAGTAGTCAGTGTTTCTATCACTGGGTCGATACCTCTACTGGTGGACAATTAATCCTCGAGGGTATCATACACCCAGTAGTCAGTGTTTCTATCACTGGGTCAATATCTCTGATGGTGGACTATTGGTCCTCGAGTGTATCATACACCAAGTAGTCAGTGTTTCTATCACTGGGTCGATACCTCTACTGGTGGACTATTGGTCCTCGAGGGTATCATACACCCAGTAGTCAGTGTTTCTATCACTGGGTCGATATCACTGATGGTGGACTATTAGTCCTCGAGGGTATCATACACCCAGTAGTCAGTGTTTCTATCACTGGGTCGATAACTCTACTGGTGGACTATTATTCCTCGAGTGTATCATACACCCAGTAGTCAGTTTTGCTATCACTGGGTCGATACCTCTACTGGTGGACTATTAGTTCTCAGGGGTATCATACACCCAGTAGTCAGTGTTTCTATCACTGGGTCGATACCTCTGCTGGTTGACTATTAGTCCTCGAGGGTATCATACACCCAGTAGTCAGTGTTTCTATCACTGGGTCGATACCTCTACTGGTGGACTATTAGTCCTCGAGTGTATCATACACCCAGTAGTTAGCGTTTCAACACTGGGTCGATACCTCTACTGGTGGACTATTAATCCTCGATGATATCATACACCCAGTAGTCAGTGTTTCTATCACTGGGTCGATACCTCTACTGGTGGACTATTAGTCCTCGAGTGCATCATACACCCAGTAGTTAGCGTTTCAACACTGGGTCGATACCTCTACTGGTGGACTATTAGTCCTCGATGATATCATACACCCAGTAGTCAGTGATTATATCACTGGGTCGATACCTCTACTGGTGGACTATTAGTCCTCGAGAGTATTATACACCCAGTAGTCAGTGTTTCTATCACTAGGTCCATACCTCTACTGGTGGTCTGTTAGTCCTCGAGTGTATCATACACCCAGTAGTCAGTGTTTCTATCACTGGGTCGATAACTCTACTGGTGGACTATTAGTCCTCGAGGGTAGCATACACCCAGTAGTCAGTGTTTCTATCACTAGGTCGATACTTCTACTGGTGGACTATTAGTCCTCAGGGGTATCATACACCCAGTAGTCAGTGTTTCTATCATTGGTTCGATACCTCTGCTGGTTGATTATTAGTCCTCGAGGGTATCATCCACCCAGTAGTCAGTGTTTCTATCACTGGGTCGATACCTCTACTGGTGGACTATTAGTCCTCGAGTGTATCATACACCCAGTAGTTAGTGTTTCTAACACTGGGTAGATACCTCTACTGGTGGACTATTAGTCCTCGAGGATATCATACACCCAGTAGTTAGTGTTTCAACACTGGGTCGATGCCTCTACTGGTGGACTATTAGTCCTCGATGATATCATACACCCAGTAGTCAGTGTTTCTATCACTGGGTCGATACCTCTACTGGTAGACTATTAGTCCTCGAGTGTATTATACACCCAGTGGTCAGTGTTTCTATCACTGGGTCGATACCTCTACTGGTGGACTATTAGTCCTCGAGGGTATCATACACCAAGTAGTCAGTGTTTCTATCACTGTGTCGATACCTCTACTGGTGGACTATTAGTCCTCGTTGATATCATACACCCAGTAGTCAGTGTTTCTATCACTGAGTCGATACCTCTACTGGTAGACTATTAGTCCTCGAGTGTATTATACACCCAGTGGTCAGTGTTTCTATCACTGGGTCGATACCTCTACTGGTGGACTATTAGTCCTCGAGGGTATCATACACCAAGTAGTCAGTGTTTCTATCACTGTGTCGATACCTCTACTGGTGGACCATTAGTCCTCGAGGGTATCATACACCCAGTAGTCAGTGTTTCTATCACTGTGTCTATACCTCTACTTGTGGACTATTAGTCCTCGAGGGTATCATACACCCAGTAGTCAGTGTTTCTATCACTGGGTCGATACCTCTACAGGTGGACTGTTAGTCCTCGAGAATATTATACACCCAGTAGTCAGTGTTTCTATCACTAGGTCCATACCTCTACTGGTGGACTGTTAGTCCTCGAGTGTATCATACACCCAGTAGTCAGTGTTTCTATCACTGGGTCGATAACTCTACTGGTGGACTATTAGTCCTCGAGGGTAGCATACACCCAGTAGTCAGTGTTTCTATCACTAGGTCGATACTTCTACTGGTGGACTATTAGTCCTCAGGGGTATCATACACCCAGTAGTCAGTGTTTCTATCACTGGGTCGATACCTCTGCTGGTTGGCTATTAGTCCTCGAGTGTATCATACACCCAGTAGTCAGTGTTTCTATCACTGGGTCAATACCTCTACTGGTAGACTATTAGTCCTCCAGTGTATCATACACCCAGTAGTCAGTGTTTCTATCACTGGGTCGATACCTCTACTGGTGGACCATTAGTCCTCGAGGGTATCATACACCCAGTAGTCAGTGTTTCTATCACTGGGTCGATACCTCTACTGGTGGACTATTAGTCCTCGAGTGTATCATACACCCAGTAGTCAGTGTTTCTATCACTGGGTCGATACCTCTACTGGTGGAATATTAGTCCTCGAGGGTATCATACACCCAGTAGTCAGTGTTTCTATCACTGTGTCGATACCTCTACTGGTGGACTATTAGTCCTCGAGGGTATCATACACCCAGTAGTCAATGTTTCTATCACTGTGTCGATACCTCTACTGGTGGACTATTAGTCCTCGAGGGTATCATACACCCAGTAGTCAGTGTTTCTATCACTGTGTCGATACCTCTACTGGTGAACTATTAGTCCTCAAGTGTATCATACACCCAGTAGTCAGTGTTTCTATCACTGGGTCGATACCTCTACTGGTGGACTATTAGTCGTCGAGTGTATCATACACCCAGTAGTCAGTGTTTCTATTACTGGGTCGACACCTCTACTGGTGGACTATTAGTCCTCGAGGGTATCATACACCCAGTAGTCAGTGTTTCTATCACGGGGTCGATACCTCTACTGGTGGACTATTAGTCCTCGAGTGTATCATACACCCAGTAGTCAGTGTTTCTATCACTGGGTCGATACCTCTACTGGTGGACTATTAGTCCTCGAGTGTATCATACACCCAGTAGTCAGTGTTTCTATCACTGGATCGATACCTCTACTGGTGGACTATTAGTAATCGAGTGTAAAAAAAACCCAGTAGTCAGTGTTTCTATCACTGGGTCGATACCTCTACTGGTGGACTATTAGTCCTCGAGGGTATCATACACTCAGTAGTCAGTGTTTCTATCACTGGGTCGATACCTCTACTGGTGGACTATTAGTCCTCGAGTGTATCATACACCCAGTAGTCAGTGTTTCTATCACTGGGTCGATACCTCTACTGGTGGACTATTAGTCCTCGAGGGTATCATGCACCCAGTAGTCAGTGTTTCCATCACTGGGTTGATATCTCTGATGGTGGACTATTGGTCCTCGAGTGTATCATACACCAAGTAGTCAGTGTTTCTATCACTGGGTCGATACCTCTACTGGTGGACTATTGGTCCTCGAGGGTATCATACACCCAGTAGTCAGTGTTTCTATCACTGGGTCGATATCACTGATGGTGGACTATTAGTCCTCGAGGGTATCATACACCCAGTAGTCAGTGTTTCTATCACTGGGTCGATAACTCTACTGGTGGACTATTATTCCTCGAGTGTATCATACACCCAGTAGTCAGTTTTGCTATCACTGGGTCGATACCTCTACTGGTGGACTATTAGTCCTCAGGGGTATCATACACCCAGTAGTCAGTGTTTCTATCACTGGGTCGATACCTCTGCTGGTTGACTATTAGTCCTCGAGGGTATCATACACCCAGTAGTCAGTGTTTCTATCACTGGGTCGATACCTCTACTGGTGGACTATTAGTCCTCGAGTGTATCATACACCCAGTAGTTAGCGTTTCAACACTGGGTCGATACCTCTACTGGTGGACTATTAGTCCTCGATGATATCATACACCCAGTAGTCAGTGTTTCTATCACTGGGTCGATACCTCTACTGGTGGACTATTAGTCCTCGAGTGTATCATACACCCAGTAGTTAGCGTTTCAACACTGGGTCGATACCTCTACTGGTGGACTATTAGTCCTCGATGATATCATACACCCAGTAGTCAGTGATTATATCACTGGGTCGATACCTCTACTGGTGGACTATTAGTCCTCGAGAGTATTATACACCCAGTAGTCAGTGTTTCTATCACTAGGTCCATACCTCTACTGGTGGTCTGTTAGTCCTCGAGTGTATCATACACCCAGTAGTCAGTGTTTCTATCACTGGGTCGATAACTCTACTGGTGGACTATTAGTCCTCGAGGGTAGCATACACCCAGTAGTCAGTGTTTCTATCACTAGGTCGATACTTCTACTGGTGGACTATTAGTCCTCAGGGGTATCATACACCCAGTAGTCAGTGTTTCTATCATTGGTTCGATACCTCTGCTGGTTGATTATTAGTCCTCGAGGGTATCATCCACCCAGTAGTCAGTGTTTCTATCACTGGGTCGATACCTCTACTGGTGGACTATTAGTCCTCGAGTGTATCATACACCCAGTAGTTAGTGTTTCTAACACTGGGTAGATACCTCTACTGGTGGACTATTAGTCCTCGAGGATATCATACACCCAGTAGTTAGTGTTTCAACACTGGGTCGATACCTCTACTGGTGGACTATTGGTCCTCGAGGGTATCATACACCCAGTAGTCAGTGTTTCTATCACTGGGTCGATATCACTGATGGTGGACTATTAGTCCTCGAGGGTATCATACACCCAGTAGTCAGTGTTTCTATCACTGGGTCGATAACTCTACTGGTGGACTATTATTCCTCGAGTGTATCATACACCCAGTAGTCAGTTTTGCTATCACTGGGTCGATACCTCTACTGGTGGACTATTAGTTCTCAGGGGTATCATACACCCAGTAGTCAGTGTTTCTATCACTGGGTCGATACCTCTGCTGGTTGACTATTAGTCCTCGAGGGTATCATACACCCAGTAGTCAGTGTTTCTATCACTGGGTCGATACCTCTACTGGTGGACTATTAGTCCTCGAGTGTATCATACACCCAGTAGTTAGCGTTTCAACACTGGGTCGATACCTCTACTGGTGGACTATTAGTCCTCGATGATATCATATACCCAGTAGTCAGTGTTTCTATCACTGGGTCGATACCTCTACTGGTGGACTATTAGTCCTCGAGTGTATCATACACCCAGTAGTTAGCGTTTCAACACTGGGTCGATACCTCTACTGGTGGACTATTAGTCCTCGATGATATCATACACCCAGTAGTCAGTGATTATATCACTGGGTCGATACCTCTACTGGTGGACTATTAGTCCTCGAGAGTATTATACACACAGTAGTCAGTGTTTCTATCACTAGGTCCATACCTCTACTGGTGGTCTGTTAGTCCTCGAGTGTATCATACACCCAGTAGTCAGTGTTTCTATCACTGGGTCGATAACTCTACTGGTGGACTATTAGTCCTCGAGGGTAGCATACACCCAGTAGTCAGTGTTTCTATCACTAGGTCGATACTTCTACTGGTGGACTATTAGTCCTCAGGGGTATCATACACCCAGTAGTCAGTGTTTCTATCATTGGTTCGATACCTCTGCTGGTTGATTATTAGTCCTCGAGGGTATCATCCACCCAGTAGTCAGTGTTTCTATCACTGGGTCGATACCTCTACTGGTGGACTATTAGTCCTCGAGTGTATCATACACCCAGTAGTTAGTGTTTCTAACACTGGGTAGATACCTCTACTGGTGGACTATTAGTCCTCGAGGATATCATACACCCAGTAGTTAGTGTTTCAACACTGGGTCGATGCCTCTACTGGTGGACTATTAGTCCTCGATGATATCATACACCCAGTAGTCAGTGTTTCTATCACTGGGTCGATACCTCTACTGGTAGACTATTAGTCCTCGAGTGTATTATACACCCAGTGGTCAGTGTTTCTATCACTGGGTCGATACCTCTACTGGTGGACTATTAGTCCTCGAGGGTATCATACACCAAGTAGTCAGTGTTTCTATCACTGTGTCGATACCTCTACTGGTGGACTATTAGTCCTCGTTGATATCATACACCCAGTAGTCAGTGTTTCTATCACTGAGTCGATACCTCTACTGGTAGACTATTAGTCCTCGAGTGTATTATACACCCAGTGGTCAGTGTTTCTATCACTGGGTCGATACCTCTACTGGTGGACTATTAGTCCTCGAGGGTATCATACACCAAGTAGTCAGTGTTTCTATCACTGTGTCGATACCTCTACTGGTGGACTATTAGTCCTCGAGGGTATCATACACCCAGTAGTCAGTGTTTCTATCACTGTGTCTATACCTCTACTTGTGGACTATTAGTCCTCGAGGGTATCATACACCCAGTAGTCAGTGTTTCTATCACTGGGTCGATACCTCTACAGGTGGACTGTTAGTCCTCGAGAATATTACACACCCAGTAGTCAGTGTTTCTATCACTAGGTCCATACCTCTACTGGTGGACTGTTAGTCCTCGAGTGTATCATACACCCAGTAGTCAGTGTTTCTATCACTGGGTCGATAACTCTACTGGTGGACTATTAGTCCTCGAGGGTAGCATACACCCAGTAGTCAGTGTTTCTATCACTAGGTCGATACTTCTACTGGTGGACTATTAGTCCTCAGGGGTATCATACACCCAGTAGTCAGTGTTTCTATCACTGGGTCGATACCTCTGCTGGTTGACTATTAGTCCTCGAGTGTATCATACACCCAGTAGTCAGTGTTTCTATCACTGGGTCAATACCTCTACTGGTAGACTATTAGTCCTCCATTGTATCATACACCCAGTAGTCAGTGTTTCTATCACTGGGTCGATACCTCTACTGGTGGACCATTAGTCCTCGAGGGTATCATAAATCCAGTAGTCAGTGTTTCTATCACTGGGTCGATACCTCTACTGGTGGACTATTAGTCCTCGAGTGTATCATACACCCAGTAGTTAGCGTTTCAACACTGGGTCGATACCTCTACTGGTGGACTATTAGTCCTCGATGATATCATACACCCAGTAGTCAGTGTTTCTATCACTGGGTCGATACCTCTACTGGTGGACTATTAGTCCTCGAGTGTATCATACACCCAGTAGTTAGCGTTTCAACACTGGGTCGATACCTCTACTGGTGGACTATTAGTCCTCGATGATATCATACACCCAGTAGTCAGTGATTATATCACTGGGTCGATACCTCTACTGGTGGACTATTAGTCCTCGAGAGTATTATACACCCAGTAGTCAGTGTTTCTATCACTAGGTCCATACCTCTACTGGTGGTCTGTTAGTCCTCGAGTGTATCATACACCCAGTAGTCAGTGTTTCTATCACTGGGTCGATAACTCTACTGGTGGACTATTAGTCCTCGAGGGTAGCATACACCCAGTAGTCAGTGTTTCTATCACTAGGTCGATACTTCTACTGGTGGACTATTAGTCCTCAGGGGTATCATACACCCAGTAGTCAGTGTTTCTATCATTGGTTCGATACCTCTGCTGGTTGATTATTAGTCCTCGAGGGTATCATCCACCCAGTAGTCAGTGTTTCTATCACTGGGTCGATACCTCTACTGGTGGACTATTAGTCCTCGAGTGTATCATACACCCAGTAGTTAGTGTTTCTAACACTGGGTAGATACCTCTACTGGTGGACTATTAGTCCTCGAGGATATCATACACCCAGTAGTTAGTGTTTCAACACTGGGTCGATGCCTCTACTGGTGGACTATTAGTCCTCGATGATATCATACACCCAGTAGTCAGTGTTTCTATCACTGGGTCGATACCTCTACTGGTAGACTATTAGTCCTCGAGTGTATTATACACCCAGTGGTCAGTGTTTCTATCACTGGGTCGATACCTCTACTGGTGGACTATTAGTCCTCGAGGGTATCATACACCAAGTAGTCAGTGTTTCTATCACTGTGTCGATACCTCTACTGGTGGACTATTAGTCCTCGTTGATATCATACACCCAGTAGTCAGTGTTTCTATCACTGAGTCGATACCTCTACTGGTAGACTATTAGTCCTCGAGTGTATTATACACCCAGTGGTCAGTGTTTCTATCACTGGGTCGATACCTCTACTGGTGGACTATTAGTCCTCGAGGGTATCATACACCAAGTAGTCAGTGTTTCTATCACTGTGTCGATACCTCTACTGGTGGACTATTAGTCCTCGAGGGTATCATACACCCAGTAGTCAGTGTTTCTATCACTGTGTCTATACCTCTACTTGTGGACTATTAGTCCTCGAGGGTATCATACACCCAGTAGTCAGTGTTTCTATCACTGGGTCGATACCTCTACAGGTGGACTGTTAGTCCTAGAGAATATTACACACCCAGTAGTCAGTGTTTCTATCACTAGGTCCATACCTCTACTGGTGGACTGTTAGTCCTCGAGTGTATCATACACCCAGTAGTCAGTGTTTCTATCACTGGGTCGATAACTCTACTGGTGGACTATTAGTCCTCGAGGGTAGCATACACCCAGTAGTCAGTGTTTCTATCACTAGGTCGATACTTCTACTGGTGGACTATTAGTCCTCAGGGGTATCATACACCCAGTAGTCAGTGTTTCTATCACTGGGTCGATACCTCTGCTGGTTGACTATTAGTCCTCGAGTGTATCATACACCCAGTAGTCAGTGTTTCTATCACTGGGTCAATACCTCTACTGGTAGACTATTAGTCCTCCAGTGTATCATACACCCAGTAGTCAGTGTTTCTATCACTGGGTCGATACCTCTACTGGTGGACCATTAGTCCTCGAGGGTATCATACACCCAGTAGTCAGTGTTTCTATCACTGGGTCGATACCTCTACTGGTGGACTATTAGTCCTCGAGTGTATCATACACCCAGTAGTCAGTGTTTCTATCACTGGGTCGATACCTCTACTGGTGGAATATTAGTCCTCGAGGGTATCATACACCCAGTAGTCAGTGTTTCTATCACTGTGTCGATACCTCTACTGGTGGACTATTAGTCCTCGAGGGTATCATACACCCAGTAGTCAGTGTTTCTATCACTGTGTCGATACCTCTACTGGTGGACTATTAGTCCTCGAGGGTATCATACACCCAGTAGTCAGTGTTTCTATCACTGTGTCGATACCTCTACTGGTGAACTATTAGTCCTCAAGTGTATCATACACCCAGTAGTCAGTGTTTCTATCACTGGGTCGATACCTCTACTGGTGGACTATTAGTCGTCGAGTGTATCATACACCCAGTAGTCAGTGTTTCTATTACTGGGTCGACACCTCTACTGGTGGACTATTAGTCCTCGAGGGTATCATACACCCAGTAGTCAGTGTTTCTATCACGGGGTCGATACCTCTACTGGTGGACTATTAGTCCTCGAGTGTATCATACACCCAGTAGTCAGTGTTTCTATCACTGGGTCGATACCTCTACTGGTGGACTATTAGTCCTCGAGTGTATCATACACCCAGTAGTCAGTGTTTCTATCACTGGATCGATACCTCTACTGGTGGACTATTAGTAATCGAGTGTAAAAAAAACCCAGTAGTCAGTGTTTCTATCACTGGGTCGATACCTCTACTGGTGGACTATTAGTCCTTGAGGGTATCATACACTCAGTAGTCAGTGTTTCTATCACTGGGTCGATACCTCTACTGGTGGACTATTAGTCCTCGAGTGTATCATACACCCAGTAGTCAGTGTTTCTATCACTGGGTCGATACCTCTACTGGTGGACTATTAGTCCTCGAGGGTATCATGCACCCAGTAGTCAGTGTTTCTATCACTGGGTTGATATCTCTGATGGTGGACTATTGGTCCTCGAGTGTATCATACACCAAGTAGTCAGTGTTTCTATCACTGGGTCGATACCTCTACTGGTGGACTATTGGTCCTCGAGGGTATCATACACCCAGTAGTCAGTGTTTCTATCACTGGGTCGATATCACTGATGGTGGACTATTAGTCCTCGAGGGTATCATACACCCAGTAGTCAGTGTTTCTATCACTGGGTCGATAACTCTACTGGTGGACTATTATTCCTCGAGTGTATCATACACCCAGTAGTCAGTTTTGCTATCACTGGGTCGATACCTCTACTGGTGGACTATTAGTCCTCAGGGGTATCATACACCCAGTAGTCAGTGTTTCTATCACTGGGTCGATACCTCTGCTGGTTGACTATTAGTCCTCGAGGGTATCATACACCCAGTAGTCAGCGTTTCAACACTGGGTCGATACCTCTACTGGTGGACTATTAGTCCTCGATGATATCATACACCCAGTAGTCAGTGTTTCTATCACTGGGTCGATACCTCTACTGGTGGACTATTAGTCCTCGAGTGTATCATACACCCAGTAGTTAGCGTTTCAACACTGGGTCGATACCTCTACTGGTGGACTATTAGTCCTCGATGATATCATACACCCAGTAGTCAGTGATTATATCACTGGGTCGATACCTCTACTGGTGGACTATTAGTCCTCGAGAGTATTATACACCCAGTAGTCAGTGTTTCTATCACTAGGTCCATACCTCTACTGGTGGTCTGTTAGTCCTCGAGTGTATCATACACCCAGTAGTCAGTGTTTCTATCACTGGGTCGATAACTCTACTGGTGGACTATTAGTCCTCGAGGGTAGCATACACCCAGTAGTCAGTGTTTCTATCACTAGGTCGATACTTCTACAGGTGGACTATTAGTCCTCAGGGGTATCATACACCCAGTAGTCAGTGTTTCTATCATTGGTTCGATACCTCTGCTGGTTGATTATTAGTCCTCGAGGGTATCATCCACCCAGTAGTCAGTGTTTCTATCACTGGGTCGATACCTCTACTGGTGGACTATTAGTCCTCGAGTGTATCATACACCCAGTAGTTAGTGTTTCTAACACTGGGTAGATACCTCTACTGGTGGACTATTAGTCCTCGAGGATATCATACACCCAGTAGTTAGTGTTTCAACACTGGGTCGATGCCTCTACTGGTGGACTATTAGTCCTCGATGATATCATACACCCAGTAGTCAGTGTTTCTATCACTGGGTCGATACCTCTACTGGTAGACTATTAGTCCTCGAGTGTATTATACACCCAGTGGTCAGTGTTTCTATCACTGGGTCGATACCTCTACTGGTGGACTATTAGTCCTCGAGGGTATCATACACCAAGTAGTCAGTGTTTCTATCACTGTGTCGATACCTCTACTGGTGGACTATTAGTCCTCGTTGATATCATACACCCAGTAGTCAGTGTTTCTATCACTGAGTCGATACCTCTACTGGTAGATTATTAGTCCTCGAGTGTATTATACACCCAGTGGTCAGTGTTTCTATCACTGGGTCGATACCTCTACTGGTGGACTATTAGTCCTCGAGGGTATCATACACCAAGTAGTCAGTGTTTCTATCACTGTGTCGATACCTCTACTGGTGGACTATTAGTCCTCGAGGGTATCATACACCCAGTAGTCAGTGTTTCTATCACTGTGTCTATACCTCTACTTGTGGACTATTAGTCCTCGAGGGTATCATACACCCAGTAGTCAGTGTTTCTATCACTGGGTCGATACCTCTACAGGTGGACTGTTAGTCCTCGAGAATATTATACACCCAGTAGTCAGTGTTTCTATCACTAGGTCCATACCTCTACTGGTGGACTGTTAGTCCTCGAGTGTATCATACACCCAGTAGTCAGTGTTTCTATCACTGGGTCGATAACTCTACTGGTGGACTATTAGTCCTCGAGGGTAGCATACACCCAGTAGTCAGTGTTTCTATCACTAGGTCGATACTTCTACTGGTGGACTATTAGTCCTCAGGGGTATCATACACCCAGTAGTCAGTGTTTCTATCACTGGGTCGATACCTCTGCTGGTTGACTATTAGTCCTCGAGTGTATCATACACCCAGTAGTCAGTGTTTCTATCACTGGGTCAATACCTCTACTGGTAGACTATTAGTCCTCCAGTGTATCATACACCCAGTAGTCAGTGTTTCTATCACTGGGTCGATACCTCTACTGGTGGACCATTAGTCCTCGAGGGTATCATACACCCAGTAGTCAGTGTTTCTATCACTGGGTCGATACCTCTACTGGTGGACTATTAGTCCTCGAGTGTATCATACACCCAGTAGTCAGTGTTTCTATCACTGGGTCGATACCTCTACTGGTGGAATATTAGTCCTCGAGGGTATCATACACCCAGTAGTCAGTGTTTCTATCACTGTGTCGATACCTCTACTGGTGGACTATTAGTCCTCGAGGGTATCATACACCCAGTAGTCAGTGTTTCTATCACTGGGTCGATACCTCTACTGGTAGACTATTAGTCCTCGAGTGTATTATACACCCAGTGGTCAGTGTTTCTATCACTGGGTCGATACCTCTACTGGTGGACTATTAGTCCTCGAGGGTATCATACACCAAGTAGTCAGTGTTTCTATCACTGTGTCGATACCTCTACTGGTGGACTATTAGTCCTCGTTGATATCATACGCCCAGTAGTCAGTGTTTCTATCACTGAGTCGATACCTCTACTGGTAGACTATTAGTCCTCGAGTGTATTATACACCCAGTGTTCAGTGTTTCTATCACTGGGTCGATACCTCTACTGGTGGACTATTAGTCCTCGAGGGTATCATACACCAAGTAGTCAGTGTTTCTATCACTGTGTCGATACCTCTACTGGTGGACTATTAGTCCTCGAGGGTATCATACACCCAGTAGTCAGTGTTTCTATCACTGTGTCTATACCTCTACTTGTGGACTATTAGTCCTCGAGGGTATCATACACCCAGTAGTCAGTGTTTCTATCACTGGGTCGATACCTCTACAGGTGGACTGTTAGTCCTCGAGAATATTATACACCCAGTAGTCAGTGTTTCTATCACTAGGTCCATACCTCTACTGGTGGACTGTTAGTCCTCGAGTGTATCATACACCCAGTAGTCAGTGTTTCTATCACTGGGTCGATAACTCTACTGGTGGACTATTAGTCCTCGAGGGTAGCATACACCCAGTAGTCAGTGTTTCTATCACTAGGTCGATACTTCTACTGGTGGACTATTAGTCCTCAGGGGTATCATACACCCAGTAGTCAGTGTTTCTATCACTGGGTCGATACCTCTGCTGGTTGACTATTAGTCCTCGAGTGTATCATACACCCAGTAGTCAGTGTTTCTATCACTGGGTCAATACCTCTACTGGTAGACTATTAGTCCTCGAGTGTATCATACACCCAGTAGTCAGTGTTTCTATCACTGGGTCGATACCTCTACTGGTGGACCATTAGTCCTCGAGGGTATAATACACCCAGTAGTCAGTGTTTCTATCACTGGGTCGATACCTCTACTGGTGGACTATTAGTCCTCGAGTGTATCATACAACCAGTAGTCAGTGTTTCTATCACTGGGTCGATACCTCTACTGGTGGAATATTAGTCCTCGAGGGTATCATACACCCAGTAGTCAGTGTTTCTATCACTGGGTCGATACCTCTACTGGTGGACTATTAGTCCTCGAGGGTATCATACACCCAGTAGTCAGTGTTTCTATCACTGTGTCGATACCTCTACTGGTGAACTATTAGTCCTCGAGGGTATCATACACCCAGTAGTCAGTTTTTCTATCACTGGGTCGATACCTCTACTGGTGGACTATTAGTCCTCGAGTGTATCATACACCCAGTAGTCAGTGTTTCTATCACTGGGTCGATACCTCTACTGGTGGACTATTAGTCGTCGAGTGTATCATACACCCAGTAGTCAGTGTTTCTATTACTGGGTCGACACCTCTACTGGTGGACTATTAGTCCTCGAGGGTATCATACACCCAGTAGTCAGTGTTTCTATCACGGGGTCGATACCTCTACTGGTGGACTATTAGTCCTCGAGTGTATCATACACCCAGTAGTCAGTGTTTCTATCACTGGGTCGATACCTCTACTGGTGGACTATTAGTCCTCGAGTGTATCATACACCCAGTAGTCAGTGTTTCTATCACTGGGTCGATACCTCTACAGGTGGACTGTTAGTCCTCGAGAATATTATACACCCAGTAGTCAGTGTTTCTATCACTAGGTCCATACCTCTACTGGTGGACTGTTAGTCCTCGAGTGTATCATACACCCAGTAGTCAGTGTTTCTATCACTGGGTCGATAACTCTACTGGTGGACTATTAGTCCTCGAGGGTAGCATACACCCAGTAGTCAGTGTTTCTATCACTAGGTCGATACTTCTATTGGTGGACTATTAGTCCTCAGGGGTATCATACACCCAGTAGTCAGTGTTTCTATCACTGGGTCGATACCTCTGCTGGTTGACTATTAGTCCTCGAGGGTATCATACACCCAGTAGTCAGTGTTTCTATCACTGGGTCAATACCTCTACTGGTAGACTATTAGTCCTCGAGTGTATCATACACCCAGTAGTCAGGGTTTCTATCACTGGGTCGATACCTCTACTGGTGGACCATTAGTCCTCGAGGGTATCATACACCCAGTAGTCAGTGTTTCTATCACTGGGTCGATACCTCTACTGGTGGACTATTAGTCCTGGAGTGTATCATACACCCAGTAGTCAGTGTTTCCATCACTGGGTCGATACCTCTACTGGTGGAATATTAGTCCTCGAGGGTATCATACACCCAGTAGTCAGTGTTTCTATCACTGTGTCGATACCTCTACTGGTGGACTATTAGTCCTCGAGGGTATCATACACCCAGTAGTCAGTGTTTCTATCACTGTGTCGATACCTCTACTGGTGAACTATTAGTCCTCGAGGGTATCATACACCCAGTAGTCAGTTTTTCTATCACTGGGTCGATACCTCTACTGGTGGACTATTAGTCCTCGAGAGTATCATACACCAAGTAGTCAGTGTTTCTATCACTGGGTCGATACCTCTACTGGTGGACAATAAGTCCTCGGGGGTATCATACACCCAGTAGTCAGTGTTTCTATCACTGGGTCGATACCTCTACTGGTGGACTATTAGTCCTCGAGGGTATCATACACCCAGTAGTCAGTGTTTCTATCACTGGGTCGATACCTCTACTGTTGGACTATTAGGCCTCGAGTGTATCATACACCCAGTAGTCAGTGTTTCTATCACTGGATCGATACCTCTACTGGTGGACTATTAGTCCTCGAGGGTATCATACACCCAGTGGTCAGTGTTTCTATCACGGGGTCGATACCTCTACTGGTGGACTATTAGTCCTCGAGGTTATCATGCACCCAGTAGTCAGTGTTTCTATCACTGGGTCGATACCTCTACTGGTGGACTATTAGTACTCGAGTGTAAAAAACACCCAGTAGTCAGTGTTTCTATCACTGGGTCGATACCTCTACTGGTGGATTAATAGTCCTCGAGGGTATCATACACCCAGTAGTCAGTGTTTCTATCACTGGGTCGATACCTCTACTGGTGGACTATTAGTCCTCGAGTGTATCATACACCCAGTAGTCAGTGTTTCTATCACTGTGTCGATACCTCTACTGGTGGACTATTAGTCCTCGAGTGTATCATACACCCAGTTGTCAGTGTTTCTATCACTGGGTCGATACCTCTACTGGTGGACTATTAGTCCTCGAGGGTATCATACACCCAGTAGTCAGTGTTTCTATCACTAGGTCGATACCTCTACTGGTGGACTATTAATCCTCGAGGGTATCATACACCCAGTAGTTAGTGTTTCTATCACTGGGTCGATACCTCTACTGGTGGACTATTAGTCCTCGAGTGTATCATACACACAGTGGTCAGTGTTTCTATCACTGGGTCGATACCCTACTGGTGGAATATTAGTCCTCGAGGGTATCATACACCCAGTAGTCAGTGTTTCTATCACTGGGTCGATACCTCTACTGGTGGACTATTAATCCTCGAGGGTATCATACACCCAGTAGTCAGTGTTTCTATCACTGGGTCGATACCTCTACTGGTGGACTATTAGTCCTCGAGGGTATCATACACCCAGTAGTCAGTGTTTCTATCACTGGGTCGATACCTCTACTGGTGGAATATTAGTCCTCGAGTGTATCATACACCCAGTTGTCAGTGTTTCTATCACTGGGTCGATACCTCTACTGGTGGACTATTAGTCCTCGAGGGTATCATACACCAAGTAGTCAGTGTTTCTATCACTAGGTCGATACCTCTACTGGTGGACTATTAGTCCTCGAGTGTATCATACACACAGTGGTCAGTGTTTCTATCACTGGGTCGATACCTCTACTGGTGGAATATTAGTCCTCGAGGGTATCATACACCCAGTAGTCAGTGTTTCTATCACTGTGTCAATACCTCTACTGGTGGACTATTAGTCCTCGAGGTTATCATACACCCAGTAGTCAGTGTTTCTATCACTATGTCGATACCTCTACTGATGGACTATTAGTCCTCGAGGGTATCATACACCCAGTAGTCAGTGTTTCTTTCACTAGGTCCATACCTCTACTGGTGGACTATTAGTCCACGAGGGTATCATACACCCAGTAGTCAGTGTTTCTATCACTGGGTCGATACCTCTTCTGGTGGTCTATTAGTCCTCGAGGGTATCATACACCCAGTAGTCAGTGTTTCTATCACTGGGTCGATACCTCTACTGGTGGACTATTAGTCCTCGAGTGTATCATACACCCAGTAGTCAGTGTTTCTATCACTGGGTCGATACCTCTACTGGTGGACTATTAGTCCTCGAGGGTATCATACTCCCGGTAGTCAGTGTTTCTATCACTGGGTCGATACCTCTACTGGTGGACTATTAGTCCTCGAGTGTATCATACACCCAGTAGTCAGTGTTTCTATCACGGGGTCGATACCTCTACTGGTGGACTATTAGTCCTCGAGTGTATCATACACCCAGTAGTCAGTGTTTCTATCACTGGGTCGATACCTCTACTGGTGGACTATTAGTCCTCGAGGGTATCATACACCCAGTAGTCAGTGTTTCTATAACGGGGTCGATACCTCTACTGGTGGACTATTAGTCCTCGAGTGTATCATACACCCAGTAGTCAGTGTTTCTATCACTGGGTCGACACCTCTACTGGTGGACTGTTAGTCCTCGAGGGTATCATACACCCAGTAGTCAGTGTTTCTATCACGGGGTCGATACCTCTACTGGTGGACTATTAGTCCTCGAGGGTATCATACACCCAGTAGTCAGTGTTTCTATCACGGGGTCGATACCTCTACTGGTGGACTATTAGTCCTCGAGTGTATCATACACCCAGTAGTCAGTGTTTCTATCACTGGGTCGATACCTCTACTGGTGGACTATTAGTCCTCGAGGGTATCATACACCAAGTAGTCAGTGTTTCTATCACTAGGTCGATACCTCTACTGGTTGACTATTAATCCTCGAGGGTATCATACACAAAGTAGTCAATGTTTCTATCACTGGGTCGATACCTCTACTGGTGGACTATTAGTCCTCGAGTGTATCATACACACAGTGGTCCGTGTTTCTATCACTGGGTCGATACCTCTACTGGTGGACTATTAGTCCTCGAGTGTATGATACACCCAGTAGTCAGTGTTTCTATCACTGGGTCGATACCTCTACTGGTGGACTATTAGTCCTCGAGGGTATCATACACCTAGTAGTTAGTGTTTCTATCACTGGGTCGATACCTCTATTGGTGGACTATTAGTCCTCGAGTGTATCATACACCCAGTAGTCAGTGTTTCTATCACTGGGTCGATACCTCTACTGGTGGTCTATTAGTCCTCGAGGGTATCATACACCCAGTAGTCAGTGTTTCTATCAATGGGTCGATACCTCTACTGGTGGACTATTAGTCCTCGAGGGTATCATACACCCAGTAGTCAGTGTTTCTATCACTGGGTCGATACCTCTACTGGTGGACTATTAGTCCTCGTGGGTATCATACACCCAGTAATCAGTGTTTCTATCACTTGGTCGATACCTCTACTGGTGGACTATTAGTCCTCGAGGGTATCATACACCCAGTAGTCAGTGTTTCTATCACTGGGTCGATACCTCTACTGGTGAACTATTAGTCCTCGAGGGTATCATACACCCAGTAGTCAGTGTTTCTATCACTGGGTCGATACCTCTACTGGTGGACTATTAGTCCTCGAGTGTATCATACTCCCAGTAGTCAGTGTTTCTATCACTTGGTCGATACCTCTACTGGTGGTCTATTAGTCCTCGAGGGTATCATACACGCCAGTAGTCAGTGTTTCTATCACTGGGTCGATACCTCTACTGGTGGACTATTAGTACTCGAGTGTATCATACACCCAGTAGTCAGTGTTTCTATCACTGGGTCGATACCTCTACTGGTGGACTATTAGTCCTCGAGGGTATCGTACACCCAGTAGTCAGTGTTTCTATCACTGGGTCGATACCTCTACTGGTGGACTATTAGTCCTCGAGTGTATCATACACGCCAGTAGTCAGTGTTTCTATCACTGGGTCGATACCTCTACTGATGGACTATTAGTCCTCGAGGGTATCATGCACCCAGTAGTCAGTTTTTCTATCACTGGGTCGATACCTCTACTGGTGGACTATTAGTCCTCGATAGTATCATACACCAAGTAGTCAGTGTTTCTATCACTGGGTCGATACCTCTACTGGTGGACAATAAGTCCTCGGGGGTATCATACACCCAGTAGTCAGTGTTTCTATCACTGGGTCGATACCTCTACTGGTGGACTATTAGTCCTCGAGTGTATCATACACCCAGTAGTCAGTGTTTCTATCACTGGGTCGATACCTCTACTGGTGGACTATAAGGCCTCGAGTGTATCATACACCCAGTAGTCAGTGTTTCTATCACTTGGTCGATACCTCTACTGGTGGACTATTAGTCCTCGAGGGTATCATACACCCAGTAGTCAGTGTTTCTATCACGGTGTCGATACCTCTACTGGTGGACTATTAGTCCTCGAGGTTATCATACACCCAGTAGTCAGTGTTTCTATCACTGGGTCGATACATCTACTGGTGGACTATTAGTACTCGAGTGTAAAAAACACCCAGTAGTCAGTGTTTCTATCACTGGGTCGATACCTCTACTGGTGGATTAATAGTCCTCGAGGGTATCATACACCCAGTAGTTAGTGTTTCTATCACTGGGTCGATACCTCTACTGGTGGACTATTAGTCCTCGAGTGTATCATACACCCAGTAGTCAGTGTTTCTATCACTGGGTCGATACCTCTACTGGTGGACTATTAGTCCTCGAGTGTATCATACACCCAGTTGTCAGTGTTTCTATCACTGGGTCGATACCTCTACTGGTGGACTATTAGTCCTCGAGGGTATCATACACCCAGTAGTCAGTGTTTCTATCACTAGGTCGATACCTCTACAGGTGGACTATTAATCCTCGAGGGTATCATACACCCAGTAGTTAGTGTTTCTATCACTGGGTCGATACCTCTACTGGTGGACTATTAGTCCTCGAGTGTATCATACACACAGTGGTCAGTGTTTCTATCACTGGGTCGATACCTCTACTGGTGGAATATTAGTCCTCGAGGGTATCATACACCCAGTAGTCAGTGTTTCTATCACTGGGTCGATACCTCTACTGGTGGACTATTAATCCTCGAGGGTATCATACACCCAGTAGTCAGTGTTTCTATCACTGGGTCGATACCTCTACTGGTGGACTATTAGTCCTCGAGGGTATCATACACCCAGTAGTCAGTGTTTCTATCACTGGGTCGATACCTCTACTGGTGGAATATTAGTCCTCGAGTGTATCATACACCCAGTTGTCAGTGTTTCTATCACTAGGTCGATACCTCTACTGGTGGACTATTAGTCCTCGAGTGTATCATACACACAGTGGTCAGTGTTTCTATCACTGGATCGATACCTCTACTGGTGGAATATTAGTCCTCGAGGGTATCATACACCCAGTAGTCAGTGTTTCTATCACTGTGTCAATACCTCTACTGGTGGACTATTAGTCCTCGAGGGTATCATACACCCAGTAGTCAGTGTTTCTATCACTGGGTCGATAACTCTACTGGTGGACTATTAGTCCTCGAGTGTATCATACACCCAGTAGTCAGTGTTTCTATCACTGGGACGATACCTCTACTGGTGGACTATTAGTCCTCGAGTGTATCATACACCCAGTAGTCAGTGTTTCTATCACTGGGTCGATACCTCTACTGGTGGACAATAAGTCCTCGGGGGTATCATACACCCAGTAGTCAGTGTTTCTATCACTGGGTCGATACCTCTACTGGTGGACTATTAGTCCTCGAGGGTATCATACACCCAGTAGTCAGTGTTTCTATCACTGGGTCGATACCTCTACTGGTGGACTATTAGTCCTCGAGGGTATCATACACCAAGTAGTCAGTGTTTCTATCACTGGGTCGATACCTCTACTGGTGGACTATTAGTCCTCGAGTGTATCATACACGCCAGTAGTCAGTGTTTCTATCACTGGGTCGATACCTCTACTGATGGACTATTAGTCCTCGAGTGTATCATACACCAAGTAGTCAGTGTTTCTATCACTGGGTCGATACCTCTACTGGTGGACTATTAGTCCTCGAGGGTATCGTACACCCAGTAGTCAGTGTTTCTATCACTGGGTCGATACCTCTACTGGTGGACTATTAGTCCTCGAGTGTATCATACACCCAGTAGTCAGTGTTTCTATTACTGGGTCGACACCTCCACTGATGGACTATTAGTCCTCGAGGGTATCATACACCCAGTAGTCAGTGTTTCTATCATGGGGTCGATACCTCTACTGGTGGACTATTAGTCCTCGAGTGTATCATACACCCAGTAGTCAGTGTTTCTATCACTGGGTCGATACCTCTACTGGTGGACTATTAGTCCTCGAGGGTATCATACACCCAGTAGTCAGTGTTTCTATCACTGGGTCGATACCTCTACTGGTGGACTATTAGTAATCGAGTGTAAAAAAAAACCAGTAGTCAGTGTTTCTATCACTGGGTCGATACCTCTACTGGTGGACTATTAGTCTTCGAGGGTATCATACACCCAGTAGTCAGTGTTTCTATCACTGGGTCGATACCTCTACTGGTGGACTATTAGTCCTCGAGGGTATGATACACCCAGTAGTCAGTGTTTCTATCACTGGGTCGATACCTCTACTGGTGGACTATTAGTCCTCGAGGGTATCATACACCACGTAGTCAGTGTTTCTATCACTAGGTCGATACCTCTACTGGTGGACTATTAATCCTCGAGTGTATCATACACGCCAGTAGTCAGTGTTTCTATCACTGGGTCGATACCTCTACTGATGGACTATTAGTCCTCGAGTGTATCATACACCCAGTAGTCAGTGTTTCTATCACTGGGTCGATACCTCTACTGGTGGACTATTAGTCCTCGAGGGTATCGTACACCCAGTAGTCAGTGTTTCTATCACTGGGTCGATACCTCTACTGGTGGACTATTAGTCCTCGAGTTTATCATACACGCCAGTAGTCAGTGTTTCTATCACTGGGTCGATACCTCTACTGATGGACTATTAGTCCTCGAGGGTATCATACTCCCAGTAGTCAGTGTTTCTATCACTAGATCGATACCTCAACTGGTGGACTATTAGTCGTCGAGTGTATCATACACCCAGTAGTCAGTGTTTCTATCACTGGGACGATACCTCTACTAGTGGACTATTAGTCCTCGTGGGTATCATATACCCAGTAGTCAGTGTTTTTATCACTGGGTCGATACCTCTAGTTGTGGACTATTAGTCCTCGAGTGTATCATACACCCAGTAATCAGTGTTTCTATCACTGGGTCGATACCTCCACTGGTGGACTATTAGTCCTCGAGTGTATCATAGTCCCAGTAGTCAGTGTTTCTATCACTGGGTCGATACCTCTACTGGTGGACTATTAGTCCTCGAGTGTATCATACAAAAAGTAGTCAGTGTTTCTATCACGGGTCGATACCTCTACTGGTGGACTATTAGTCCTCGAGTGTATCATACACCCAGTAATCAGTGTTTCTATCACTGGGTCGATACCTCCACTGGTGGACTATTAGTCCTCGAGTGTATCAAAGTCCCAGTAGTCAGTGTTTCTATCACTGGGTCGATACCTCTACTGGTGGACTATTAGTCCTCTAGTGTATCATACACCCAGTAGTCAGTGTTTCTATCACTGGGTCGATACCTCTACTGATGGACTATTAGTCCTCGAGTGTATCATACACCCAGTAGTCAGTGTTTCTATCACTCGGTCGATACCTCTGCTGGTGGACTATTAGTCGTCGAGGGTATCATACACCAAGTATTCAGTGTTTCTATCACTGGGTCGATACCTCTACTGGTGGACTATTAGTCCTCGAGTGTATCATACACCCATTAGTCAGTGTTTCTATCACTGGGTCGATACCTCTACTGGTGGACTATTAGTCCTCGAGGGTATCATACACCCAGTAGTCAGTGTTTCTATCACTGGGTCAATACTTCTACTGGTGAACTATTAGTCCTCGAGGGTATCATACACCCAGTAGTCAGTGTTTCTATCACTGGGTCGATACCTCTACTGGTGGACTATTAGTCCTCGAGTGTATCATACACACAGTGGTCAGTGTTTCTATCACTGGGTCGATACCTCTACTGGTGGAATATTAGTCCTCGAGGGTATCATGCACCCAGTAGTCAGTGTTTCTATCACTGGGTCGATACCTCTACTGGTGGACTATTAATCCTCGAGGGTATCATACACCCAGTAGTCAGTGTTTCTATCACTGGGTCGATACCTCTACTGGTGGACTATTAGTCCTCGAGGGTATCATACACCCAGTAGTCAGTGTTTCTATCACTGGGTCGATACCTCTACTGGTGGAATATTAGTCCTCGAGTGTATCATACACCCAGTTGTCAGTGTTTCTATCACTGGGTCGATACCTCTACTGGTGGACTATTAGTCCTCGAGGGTATCATACACCAAGTAGTCAGTGTTTCTATCACTAGGTCGATACCTCTACTGGTGGACTATTAGTCCTCGAGTGTATCATACACACAGTGGTCAGTGTTTCTATCACTGGATCGATACCTCTACTGGTGGAATATTAGTCCTCGAGGGTATCATACACCCAGTAGTCAGTGTTTCTATCACTGTGTCAATACCTCTACTGGTGGACTATTAGTCCTCGAGGGTATCATACACCCAGTAGTCAGTGTTTCTATCACTGGGTCGATAACTCTACTGGTGGACTATTAGTCCTCGAGTGTATCATACACCAAGTAGTCAGTGTTTCTATCACTGGGACGATACCTCTACTGGTGGACTATTAGTCCTCGAGTGTATCATACACCCAGTAGTCAGTGTTTCTATCACTGGGTCGATACCTCTACTGGTGGACAATAAGTCCTCGGGGGTATCATACACCCAGTAGTCAGTGTTTCTATCACTGGGTCGATACCTCTACTGGTGGACTATTAGTCCTCGAGGGTATCATACACCCAGTAGTCAGTGTTTCTATCACTGGGTCGATACCTCTACTGGTGGACTATTAGTCCTCGAGGGTATCATACACCAAGTAGTCAGTGTTTCTATCACTGGGTCGATACCTCTACTGGTGGACTATTAGTCCTCGAGTGTATCATACACGCCAGTAGTCAGTGTTTCTATCACTGGGTCGATACCTCTACTGATGGACTATTAGTCCTCGAGTGTATCATACACCAAGTAGTCAGTGTTTCTATCACTGGGTCGATACCTCTACTGGTGGACTATTAGTCCTCGAGGGTATCGTACACCCAGTAGTCAGTGTTTCTATCACTGGGTCGATACCTCTACTGGTGGACTATTAGTCCTCGAGTGTATCATACACCCAGTAGTCAGTGTTTCTATTACTGGGTCGACACCTCCACTGATGGACTATTAGTCCTCGAGGGTATCATACACCCAGTAGTCAGTGTTTCTATCATGGGGTCGATACCTCTACTGGTGGACTATTAGTCCTCGAGTGTATCATACACCCAGTAGTCAGTGTTTCTATCACTGGGTCGATACCTCTACTGGTGGACTATTAGTAATCGAGTGTAAAAAAAAACCAGTAGTCAGTGTTTCTATCACTGGGTCGATACCTCTACTGGTGGACTATTAGTCTTCGAGGGTATCATACACCCAGTAGTCAGTGTTTCTATCACTGGGTCGATACCTCTACTGGTGGACTATTAGTCCTCGAGGGTATGATACACCCAGTAGTCAGTGTTTCTATCACTGGGTCGATACCTCTACTGGTGGACTATTAGTCCTCGAGGGTATCATACACCACGTAGTCAGTGTTTCTATCACTAGGTCGATACCTCTACTGGTGGACTATTAGTCCTCGAGTGTATCATACACGCCAGTAGTCAGTGTTTCTATCACTGGGTCGATACCTCTACTGATGGACTATTAGTCCTCGAGTGTATCATACACCCAGTAGTCAGTGTTTCTATCACTGGGTCGATACCTCTACTGGTGGACTATTAGTCCTCGAGGGTATCGTACACCCAGTAGTCAGTGTTTCTATCACTGGGTCGATACCTCTACTGGTGGACTATTAGTCCTCGAGTTTATCATACACGCCAGTAGTCAGTGTTTCTATCACTGGGTCGATACCTCTACTGATGGACTATTAGTCCTCGAGGGTATCATACTCCCAGTAGTCAGTGTTTCTATCACTAGATCGATACCTCAACTGGTGGACTATTAGTCGTCGAGTGTATCATACACCCAGTAGTCAGTGTTTCTATCACTGGGACGATACCTCTACTAGTGGACTATTAGTCCTCGTGGGTATCATATACCCAGTAGTCAGTGTTTTTATCACTGGGTCGATACCTCTAGTTGTGGACTATTAGTCCTCGAGTGTATCATACACCCAGTAATCAGTGTTTCTATCACTGGGTCGATACCTCCACTGGTGGACTATTAGTCCTCGAGTGTATCATAGTCCCAGTAGTCAGTGTTTCTATCACTGGGTCGATACCTCTACTGGTGGACTATTAGTCCTCGAGTGTATCATACAAAAATTAGTCAGTGTTTCTATCACGGGTCGATACCTCTACTGGTGGACTATTAGTCCTCGAGTGTATCATACACCCAGTAATCAGTGTTTCTATCACTGGGTCGATACCTCCACTGGTGGACTATTAGTCCTCGAGTGTATCAAAGTCCCAGTAGTCAGTGTTTCTATCACTGGGTCGATACCTCTACTGGTGGACTATTAGTCCTCTAGTGTATCATACACCCAGTAGTCAGTGTTTCTATCACTGGGTCGATACCTCTACTGATGGACTATTAGTCCTCGAGTGTATCATACACCCAGTAGTCAGTGTTTCTATCACTCGGTCGATACCTCTGCTGGTGGACTATTAGTCGTCGAGGGTATCATACACCAAGTATTCAGTGTTTCTATCACTGGGTCGATACCTCTACTGGTGGACTATTAGTCCTCGAGTGTATCATACACCCATTAGTCAGTGTTTCTATCACTGGGTCGATACCTCTACTGGTGGACTATTAGTCCCCGAGGGTATCATACACCCAGTAGTCAGTGTTTCTATCACTGGGTCAATACTTCTACTGGTGAACTATTAGTCCTCGAGGGTATCATACACCCAGTAGTCAGTGTTTCTATCACTGGGTCGATACCTCTACTGGTGGACTATTAGTCCTCGAGGGTATCATACACCCAGTAGTCAGTGTTTCTATCACCGGGTCGATACCTCTACTGGTGGACTATTAGTCCTTGAGTGTATCATACTCCCAGTAGTCAGTGTTTCTATCACTGGGTCGATACCTCTACTGGTGGTCTATTAGTCCTCGAGGGTATCATACACCCAGTAGTCAGTGTTTCTATCACTGGGTCGATACCTCTACTGGTGGACTATTAGTACTCGAGTGTATCATATACCCAGTAGTCAGTGTTTTTATCACTGGGTCGATACCTCTAGTTGTGGACTATTAGTCCTCGAGTGTATCATACACCCAGTAATCAGTGTTTCTATCACTGGGTCGATACCTCCACTGGTGGACTATTAGTCCTCGAGTGTATCATAGTCCCAGTAGTCAGTGTTTCTATCACTGGGTCGATACCTCTACTGGTGGACTATTAGTCCTCGAGTGTATCATACAAAAAGTAGTCAGTGTTTCTATCACGGGTCGATACCTCTACTGGTGGACTATTAGTCCTCGAGTGTATCATACACCCAGTAATCAGTGTTTCTATCACTGGGTCGATACCTCCACTGGTGGACTATTAGTCCTCGAGTGTATCATAGTCCCAGTAGTCAGTGTTTCTATCACTGGGTCGATACCTCTACTGGTGGACTATTAGTCCTCTAGTGTATCATACACCCAGTAGTCAGTGTTTCTATCACTGGGTCGATACCTCTACTGATGGACTATTAGTCCTCGAGTGTATCATACACCCAGTAGTCAGTGTTTCTATCACTCGGTCGATACCTCTACTGGTGGACTATTAGTCGTCGAGGGTATCATACACCAAGTATTCAGTGTTTCTATCACTGGGTCGATACCTCTACTGGTGGACTATTAGTCCTCGAGTGTATCATACACCCATTAGGCAGTGTTTCTATCACTGGGTCGATACCTCTACTGGTGGACTATTAGTCCCCGAGGGTATCATACACCCAGTAGTCAGTGTTTCTATCACTGGGTCAATACTTCTACTGGTGAACTATTAGTCCTCGAGGGTATCATACACCCAGTAGTCAGTGTTTCTATCACTGGGTCGATACCTCTACTGGTGGACTATTAGTCCTCGAGGGTATCATACACCCAGTAGTCAGTGTTTCTATCACCGGGTCGATACCTCTACTGGTGGACTATTAGTCCTTGAGTGTATCATACTCCCAGTAGTCAGTGTTTCTATCACTGGGTCGATACCTCTACTGGTGGTCTATTAGTCCTCGAGGGTATCATACACCCAGTAGTCAGTGTTTCTATCACTGGGTCGATACCTCTACTGGTGGACTATTAGTACTCGAGTGTATCATACACCCAGTAGTCAGTGTTTCTATCACTGGGTCGATACCTCTACTGGTGGACTATTAGTCCTCGAGGGTATCGTACACCCAGTAGTCAGTGTTTCTATCACTGGGTCGATACCTCTACTGGTGGACTATTAGTCCTCGAGTGTATCATACACGCCAGTAGTCAGTGTTTCTATCACTGGGTCGATACCTCTACTGATGTACTATTAGTCCTCGAGTGTATCATACACCCAGTAGTCAGTGTTTCTATCACTGGGTCGATACCTCTACTGGTGGACTATTAGTAATCGAGTGTAAAAAAAAACCAGTAGTCAGTGTTTCTATCACTGGGTCGATACCTCTACTGGTGGACTATTAGTCTTCGAGGGTATCATACACCCAGTAGTCAGTGTTTCTATCACTGGGTCGATACCTCTACTGGTGGACTATTAGTCCTCGAGGGTATGATACACCCAGTAGTCAGTGTTTCTATCACTGGGTCGATACCTCTACTGGTGGACTATTAGTCCTCGAGGGTATCATACACCACGTAGTCAGTGTTTCTATCACTAGGTCGATACCTCTACTGGTGGACTATTAGTCCTCGAGTGTATCATACACGCCAGTAGTCAGTGTTTCTATCACTGGGTCGATACCTCTACTGATGGACTATTAGTCCTCGAGTGTATCATACACCCAGTAGTCAGTGTTTCTATCACTGGGTCGATACCTCTACTGGTGGACTATTAGTCCTCGATGGTATCGTACACCCAGTAGTCAGTGTTTCTATCACTGGGTCGATACCTCTACTGGTGGACTATTAGTCCTCGAGTGTATCATACACGCCAGTAGTCAGTGTTTCTATCACTGGGTCGATACCTCTACTGATGGACTATTAGTCCTCGAGGGTATCATACTCCCAGTAGTCAGTGTTTCTATCACTAGATCGATACCTCAACTGGTGGACTATTAGTCGTCGAGTGTATCATACACCCAGTAGTCAGTGTTTCTATCACTGGGACGATACCTCTACTAGTGGACTATTAGTCCTCGTGGGTATCATATACCCAGTAGTCAGTGTTTTTATCACTGGGTCGATACCTCTAGTTGTGGACTATTAGTCCTGGAGTGTATCATACACCCAGTAGTCAGTGTTTCTATCACTGGGTCGATACCTCCACTGGTGGACTATTAGTCCTCGAGTGTATCATAGTCCCAGTAGTCAGTGTTTCTATCACTGGGTCGATACCTCTACTGGTGGACTATTAGTCCTCGAGTGTATCATACAAAAAGTAGTCAGTGTTTCTATCACGGGTCGATACCTCTACTGGTGGACTATTAGTCCTCGAGTGTATCATACACCTAGTAATCAGTGTTTCTATCACTGGGTCGATACCTCCACTGATGGACTATTAGTCCTCGAGTGTATCATAGTCCCAGTAGTCAGTGTTTCTATCACTGGGTCGATACCTCTACTGGTGGACTATTAGTCCTCTAGTGTATCATACACCCAGTAGTCAGTGTTTCTATCACTGGGTCGATACCTCTACTGATGGACTATTAGTCCTCGAGTGTATCATACACCCAGTAGTCAGTGTTTCTATCACTCGGTCGATACCTCTACTGGTGGACTATTAGTCGTCGAGGGTATCATACACCAAGTATTCAGTGTTTCTATCACTGGGTCGATACCTCTACTGGTGGACTATTAGTCCTCGAGTGTATCATACACCCATTAGTCAGTGTTTCTATCACTGGGTCGATACCTCTACTGGTGGACTATTAGTCCCCGAGGGTATCATACACCCAGTAGTCAGTGTTTCTATCACTGGGTCAATACTTCTACTGGTGAACTATTAGTCCTCGAGGGTATCATACACCCAGTAGTCAGTGTTTCTATCACTGGGTCGATACCTCTACTGGTGGACTATTAGTCCTCGAGGGTATCATACACCCAGTAGTCAGTGTTTCTATCACCGGGTCGATACCTCTACTGGTGGACTATTAGTCCTTGAGTGTATCATACTCCCAGTAGTCAGTGTTTCTATCACTGGGTCGATACCTCTACTGGTGGTCTATTAGTCCTCGAGGGTATCATACACCCAGTAGTCAGTGTTTCTATCACTGGGTCGATACCTCTACTGGTGGACTATTAGTACTCGAGTGTATCATATACCCAGTAGTCAGTGTTTTTATCACTGGGTCGATACCTCTAGTTGTGGACTATTAGTCCTCGAGTGTATCATACACCCAGTAATCAGTGTTTCTATCACTGGGTCGATACCTCCACTGGTGGACTATTAGTCCTCGAGGGTATCATAGTCTCAGTAGTCAGTGTTTCTATCACTGGGTCGATACCTCTACTGGTGGACTATTAGTCCTCGAGTGTATCATACAAAAAGTAGTCAGTGTTTCTATCACGGGTCGATACCTCTACTGGTGGACTATTAGTCCTCGAGTGTATCATACACCCAGTAATCAGTGTTTCTATCACTGGGTCGATACCTCCACTGGTGGACTATTAGTCCTCGAGTGTATCATAGTCCCAGTAGTCAGTGTTTCTATCACTGGGTCGATACCTCTACTGGTGGACTATTAGTCCTCTAGTGTATCATACACCCAGTAGTCAGTGTTTCTATCACTGGGTCGATACCTCTACTGATGGACTATTAGTCCTCGAGTGTATCATACACCCAGTAGTCAGTGTTTCTATCACTCGGTCGATACCTCTACTGGTGGACTATTAGTCGTCGAGGGTATCATACACCAAGTATTCAGTGTTTCTATCACTGGGTCGATACCTCTACTGGTGGACTATTAGTCCTCGAGTGTATCATACACCCATTAGTCAGTGTTTCTATCACTGGGTCGATACCTCTACTGGTGGACTATTAGTCCCCGAGGGTATCATACACCCAGTAGTCAGTGTTTCTATCACTGGGTCAATACTTCTACTGGTGAACTATTAGTCCTCGAGGGTATCATACACCCAGTAGTCAGTGTTTCTATCACTGGGTCGATACCTCTACTGGTGGACTATTAGTCCTCGAGGGTATCATACACCCAGTAGTCAGTGTTTCTATCACCGGGTCGATACCTCTACTGGTGGACTATTAGTCCTTGAGTGTATCATACTCCCAGTAGTCAGTGTTTCTATCACTGGGTCGATACCTCTACTGGTGGACTATTAGTCCTCGAGTGTATCATACACCCAGTAGTCAGTGTTTCTATCACTGGGTCGATACCTCTACTGGTGGACTATTAGTCCTCGAGGGTATCGTACACCCAGTAGTCAGTGTTTCTATCACTGGGTCGATACCTCTACTGGTGGACTATTAGTCCTCGAGTTTATCATACACGCCAGTAGTCAGTGTTTCTATCACTGGGTCGATACCTCTACTGATGGACTATTAGTCCTCGAGGGTATCATACTCCCAGTAGTCAGTGTTTCTATCACTAGATCGATACCTCAACTGGTGGACTATTAGTCGTCGAGTGTATCATACACCCAGTAGTCAGTGTTTCTATCACTGGGACGATACCTCTACTAGTGGACTATTAGTCCTCGTGGGTATCATATACCCAGTAGTCAGTGTTTTTATCACTGGGTCGATACCTCTAGTTGTGGACTATTAGTCCTCGAGTGTATCATACACCCAGTAATCAGTGTTTCTATCACTGGGTCGATACCTCCACTGGTGGACTATTAGTCCTCGAGTGTATCATAGTCCCAGTAGTCAGTGTTTCTATCACTGGGTCGATACCTCTACTGGTGGACTATTAGTCCTCGAGTGTATCATACAAAAAGTAGTCAGTGTTTCTATCACGGGTCGATACCTCTACTGGTGGACTATTAGTCCTCGAGTGTATCATACACCCAGTAATCAGTGTTTCTATCACTGGGTCGATACCTCCACTGGTGGACTATTAGTCCTCGAGTGTATCAAAGTCCCAGTAGTCAGTGTTTCTATCACTGGGTCGATACCTCTACTGGTGGACTATTAGTCCTCTAGTGTATCATACACCCAGTAGTCAGTGTTTCTATCACTGGGTCGATACCTCTACTGATGGACTATTAGTCCTCGAGTGTATCATACACCCAGTAGTCAGTGTTTCTATCACTCGGTCGATACCTCTGCTGGTGGACTATTAGTCGTCGAGGGTATCATACACCAAGTATTCAGTGTTTCTATCACTGGGTCGATACCTCTACTGGTGGACTATTAGTCCTCGAGTGTATCATACACCCATTAGTCAGTGTTTCTATCACTGGGTCGATACCTCTACTGGTGGACTATTAGTCCTCGAGGGTATCATACACCCAGTAGTCAGTGTTTCTATCACTGGGTCAATACTTCTACTGGTGAACTATTAGTCCTCGAGGGTATCATACACCCAGTAGTCAGTGTTTCTATCACTGGGTCGATACCTCTACTGGTGGACTATTAGTCCTCGAGTGTATCATACACACAGTGGTCAGTGTTTCTATCACTGGGTCGATACCTCTACTGGTGGAATATTAGTCCTCGAGGATATCATGCACCCAGTAGTCAGTGTTTCTATCACTGGGTCGATACCTCTACTGGTGGACTATTAATCCTCGAGGGTATCATACACCCAGTAGTCAGTGTTTCTATCACTGGGTCGATACCTCTACTGGTGGACTATTAGTCCTCGAGGGTATCATACACCCAGTAGTCAGTGTTTCTATCACTGGGTCGATACCTCTACTGGTGGAATATTAGTCCTCGAGTGTATCATACACACAGTTGTCAGTGTTTCTATCACTGGGTCGATACCTCTACTGGTGGACTATTAGTCCTCGAGGGTATCATACACCAAGTAGTCAGTGTTTCTATCACTAGGTCGATACCTCTACTGGTGGACTATTAGTCCTCGAGTGTATCATACACACAGTGGTCAGTGTTTCTATCACTGGATCGATACCTCTACTGGTGGAATATTAGTCCTCGAGGGTATCATACACCCAGTAGTCAGTGTTTCTATCACTGTGTCAATACCTCTACTGGTGGACTATTAGTCCTCGAGGGTATCATACACCCAGTAGTCAGTGTTTCTATCACTGGGTCGATAACTCTACTGGTGGACTATTAGTCCTCGAGTGTATCATACACCAAGTAGTCAGTGTTTCTATCACTGGGACGATACCTCTACTGGTGGACTATTAGTCCTCGAGTGTATCATACACCCAGTAGTCAGTGTTTCTATCACTGGGTCGATACCTCTACTGGTGGACAATAAGTCCTCGGGGGTATCATACACCCAGTAGTCAGTGTTTCTATCACTGGGTCGATACCTCTACTGGTGGACTATTAGTCCTCGAGGGTATCATACACCCAGTAGTCAGTGTTTCTATCACTGGGTCGATACCTCTACTGGTGGACTATTAGTCCTCGAGGGTATCATACACCAAGTAGTCAGTGTTTCTATCACTGGGTCGATACCTCTACTGGTGGACTATTAGTCCTCGAGTGTATCATACACGCCAGTAGTCAGTGTTTCTATCACTGGGTCGATACCTCTACTGATGGACTATTAGTCCTCGAGTGTATCATACACCAAGTAGTCAGTGTTTCTATCACTGGGTCGATACCTCTACTGGTGGACTATTAGTCCTCGAGGGTATCGTACACCCAGTAGTCAGTGTTTCTATCACTGGGTCGATACCTCTACTGGTGGACTATTAGTCCTCGAGTGTATCATACACCCAGTAGTCAGTGTTTCTATTACTGGGTCGACACCTCCACTGATGGACTATTAGTCCTCGAGGGTATCATACACCCAGTAGTCAGTGTTTCTATCATGGGGTCGATACCTCTACTGGTGGACTATTAGTCCTCGAGTGTATCATACACCCAGTAGTCAGTGTTTCTATCACTGGGTCGATACCTCTACTGGTGGACTATTAGTCCTCGAGGGTATCATACACCCAGTAGTCAGTGTTTCTATCACTGGGTCGATACCTCTACTGGTGGACTATTAGTAATCGAGTGTAAAAAAAAACCAGTAGTCAGTGTTTCTATCACTGGGTCGATACCTCTACTGGTGGACTATTAGTCTTCGAGGGTATCATACACCCAGTAGTCAGTGTTTCTATCACTGGGTCGATACCTCTACTGGTGGACTATTAGTCCTCGAGGGTATGATACACCCAGTAGTCAGTGTTTCTATCACTGGGTCGATACCTCTACTGGTGGACTATTAGTCCTCGAGGGTATCATACACCACGTAGTCAGTGTTTCTATCACTAGGTCGATACCTCTACTGGTGGACTATTAGTCCTCGAGTGTATCATACACGCCAGTAGTCAGTGTTTCTATCACTGGGTCGATACCTCTACTGATGGACTATTAGTCCTCGAGTGTATCATACACCCAGTAGTCAGTGTTTCTATCACTGGGTCGATACCTCTACTGGTGGACTATTAGTCCTCGAGGGTATCGTACACCCAGTAGTCAGTGTTTCTATCACTGGGTCGATACCTCTACTGGTGGACTATTAGTCCTCGAGTTTATCATACACGCCAGTAGTCAGTGTTTCTATCACTGGGTCGATACCTCTACTGATGGACTATTAGTCCTCGAGGGTATCATACTCCCAGTAGTCAGTGTTTCTATCACTAGATCGATACCTCAACTGGTGGACTATTAGTCGTCGAGTGTATCATACACCCAGTAGTCAGTGTTTCTATCACTGGGACGATACCTCTACTAGTGGACTATTAGTCCTCGTGGGTATCATATACCCAGTAGTCAGTGTTTTTATCACTGGGTCGATACCTCTAGTTGTGGACTATTAGTCCTCGAGTGTATCATACACCCAGTAATCAGTGTTTCTATCACTGGGTCGATACCTCCACTGGTGGACTATTAGTCCTCGAGTGTATCATAGTCCCAGTAGTCAGTGTTTCTATCACTGGGTCGATACCTCTACTGGTGGACTATTAGTCCTCGAGTGTATCATACAAAAAGTAGTCAGTGTTTCTATCACGGGTCGATACCTCTACTGGTGGACTATTAGTCCTCGAGTGTATCATACACCCAGTAATCAGTGTTTCTATCACTGGGTCGATACCTCCACTGGTGGACTATTAGTCCTCGAGTGTATCAAAGTCCCAGTAGTCAGTGTTTCTATCACTGGGTCGATACCTCTACTGGTGGACTATTAGTCCTCTAGTGTATCATACACCCAGTAGTCAGTGTTTCTATCACTGGGTCGATACCTCTACTGATGGACTATTAGTCCTCGAGTGTATCATACACCCAGTAGTCAGTGTTTCTATCACTCGGTCGATACCTCTGCTGGTGGACTATTAGTCGTCGAGGGTATCATACACCAAGTATTCAGTGTTTCTATCACTGGGTCGATACCTCTACTGGTGGACTATTAGTCCTCGAGTGTATCATACACCCATTAGTCAGTGTTTCTATCACTGGGTCGATACCTCTACTGGTGGACTATTAGTCCCCGAGGGTATCATACACCCAGTAGTCAGTGTTTCTATCACTGGGTCAATACTTCTACTGGTGAACTATTAGTCCTCGAGGGTATCATACACCCAGTAGTCAGTGTTTCTATCACTGGGTCGATACCTCTACTGGTGGACTATTAGTCCTCGAGGGTATCATACACCCAGTAGTCAGTGTTTCTATCACCGGGTCGATACCTCTACTGGTGGACTATTAGTCCTTGAGTGTATCATACTCCCAGTAGTCAGTGTTTCTATCACTGGGTCGATACCTCTACTGGTGGTCTATTAGTCCTCGAGGGTATCATACACCCAGTAGTCAGTGTTTCTATCACTGGGTCGATACCTCTACTGGTGGACTATTAGTACTCGAGTGTATCATATACCCAGTAGTCAGTGTTTTTATCACTGGGTCGATACCTCTAGTTGTGGACTATTAGTCCTCGAGTGTATCATACACCCAGTAATCAGTGTTTCTATCACTGGGTCGATACCTCCACTGGTGGACTATTAGTCCTCGAGTGTATCATAGTCCCAGTAGTCAGTGTTTCTATCACTGGGTCGATACCTCTACTGGTGGACTATTAGTCCTCGAGTGTATCATACAAAAAGTAGTCAGTGTTTCTATCACGGGTCGATACCTCTACTGGTGGACTATTAGTCCTCGAGTGTATCATACACCCAGTAATCAGTGTTTCTATCACTGGGTCGATACCTCCACTGGTGGACTATTAGTCCTCGAGTGTATCATAGTCCCAGTAGTCAGTGTTTCTATCACTGGGTCGATACCTCTACTGGTGGACTATTAGTCCTCTAGTGTATCATACACCCAGTAGTCAGTGTTTCTATCACTGGGTCGATACCTCTACTGATGGACTATTAGTCCTCGAGTGTATCATACACCCAGTAGTCAGTGTTTCTATCACTCGGTCGATACCTCTACTGGTGGACTATTAGTCGTCGAGGGTATCATACACCAAGTATTCAGTGTTTCTATCACTGGGTCGATACCTCTACTGGTGGACTATTAGTCCTCGAGTGTATCATACACCCATTAGGCAGTGTTTCTATCACTGGGTCGATACCTCTACTGGTGGACTATTAGTCCCCGAGGGTATCATACACCCAGTAGTCAGTGTTTCTATCACTGGGTCAATACTTCTACTGGTGAACTATTAGTCCTCGAGGGTATCATACACCCAGTAGTCAGTGTTTCTATCACTGGGTCGATACCTCTACTGGTGGACTATTAGTCCTCGAGGGTATCATACACCCAGTAGTCAGTGTTTCTATCACCGGGTCGATACCTCTACTGGTGGACTATTAGTCCTTGAGTGTATCATACTCCCAGTAGTCAGTGTTTCTATCACTGGGTCGATACCTCTACTGGTGGTCTATTAGTCCTCGAGGGTATCATACACCCAGTAGTCAGTGTTTCTATCACTGGGTCGATACCTCTACTGGTGGACTATTAGTACTCGAGTGTATCATACACCCAGTAGTCAGTGTTTCTATCACTGGGTCGATACCTCTACTGGTGGACTATTAGTCCTCGAGGGTATCGTACACCCAGTAGTCAGTGTTTCTATCACTGGGTCGATACCTCTACTGGTGGACTATTAGTCCTCGAGTGTATCATACACGCCAGTAGTCAGTGTTTCTATCACTGGGTCGATACCTCTACTGATGTTCTATTAGTCCTCGAGTGTATCATACACCCAGTAGTCAGTGTTTCTATCACTGGGTCGATACCTCTACTGGTGGACTATTAGTAATCGAGTGTAAAAAAAACCCAGTAGTCAGTGTTTCTATCACTGGGTCGATACCTCTACTGGTGGACTATTAGTCTTCGAGGGTATCATACACCCAGTAGTCAGTGTTTCTATCACTGGGTCGATACCTCTACTGGTGGACTATTAGTCCTCGAGGGTATGATACACCCAGTAGTCAGTGTTTCTATCACTGGGTCGATACCTCTACTGGTGGACTATTAGTCCTCGAGGGTATCATACACCACGTAGTCAGTGTTTCTATCACTAGGTCGATACCTCTACTGGTGGACTATTAGTCCTCGAGTGTATCATACACGCCAGTAGTCAGTGTTTCTATCACTGGGTCGATACCTCTACTGATGGACTATTAGTCCTCGAGTGTATCATACACCCAGTAGTCAGTGTTTCTATCACTGGGTCGATACCTCTACTGGTGGACTATTAGTCCTCGATGGTATCGTACACCCAGTAGTCAGTGTTTCTATCACTGGGTCGATACCTCTACTGGTGGACTATTAGTCCTCGAGTGTATCATACACGCCAGTAGTCAGTGTTTCTATCACTGGGTCGATACCTCTACTGATGGACTATTAGTCCTCGAGGGTATCATACTCCCAGTAGTCAGTGTTTCTATCACTAGATCGATACCTCAACTGGTGGACTATTAGTCGTCGAGTGTATCATACACCCAGTAGTCAGTGTTTCTATCACTGGGACGATACCTCTACTAGTGGACTATTAGTCCTCGTGGGTATCATATACCCAGTAGTCAGTGTTTTTATCACTGGGTCGATACCTCTAGTTGTGGACTATTAGTCCTGGAGTGTATCATACACCCAGTAGTCAGTGTTTCTATCACTGGGTCGATACCTCCACTGGTGGACTATTAGTCCTCGAGTGTATCATAGTCCCAGTAGTCAGTGTTTCTATCACTGGGTCGATACCTCTACTGGTGGACTATTAGTCCTCGAGTGTATCATACAAAAAGTAGTCAGTGTTTCTATCACGGGTCGATACCTCTACTGGTGGACTATTAGTCCTCGAGTGTATCATACACCTAGTAATCAGTGTTTCTATCACTGGGTCGATACCTCCACTGATGGACTATTAGTCCTCGAGTGTATCATAGTCCCAGTAGTCAGTGTTTCTATCACTGGGTCGATACCTCTACTGGTGGACTATTAGTCCTCTAGTGTATCATACACCCAGTAGTCAGTGTTTCTATCACTGGGTCGATACCTCTACTGATGGACTATTAGTCCTCGAGTGTATCATACACCCAGTAGTCAGTGTTTCTATCACTCGGTCGATACCTCTACTGGTGGACTATTAGTCGTCGAGGGTATCATACACCAAGTATTCAGTGTTTCTATCACTGGGTCGATACCTCTACTGGTGGACTATTAGTCCTCGAGTGTATCATACACCCATTAGTCAGTGTTTCTATCACTGGGTCGATACCTCTACTGGTGGACTATTAGTCCCCGAGGGTATCATACACCCAGTAGTCAGTGTTTCTATCACTGGGTCAATACTTCTACTGGTGAACTATTAGTCCTCGAGGGTATCATACACCCAGTAGTCAGTGTTTCTATCACTGGGTCGATACCTCTACTGGTGGACTATTAGTCCTCGAGGGTATCATACACCCAGTAGTCAGTGTTTCTATCACCGGGTCGATACCTCTACTGGTGGACTATTAGTCCTTGAGTGTATCATACTCCCAGTAGTCAGTGTTTCTATCACTGGGTCGATACCTCTACTGGTGGTCTATTAGTCCTCGAGGGTATCATACACCCAGTAGTCAGTGTTTCTATCACTGGGTCGATACCTCTACTGGTGGACTATTAGTACTCGAGTGTATCATATACCCAGTAGTCAGTGTTTTTATCACTGGGTCGATACCTCTAGTTGTGGACTATTAGTCCTCGAGTGTATCATACACCCAGTAATCAGTGTTTCTATCACTGGGTCGATACCTCCACTGGTGGACTATTAGTCCTCGAGGGTATCATAGTCCCAGTAGTCAGTGTTTCTATCACTGGGTCGATACCTCTACTGGTGGACTATTAGTCCTCGAGTGTATCATACAAAAAGTAGTCAGTGTTTCTATCACGGGTCGATACCTCTACTGGTGGACTATTAGTCCTCGAGTGTATCATACACCCAGTAATCAGTGTTTCTATCACTGGGTCGATACCTCCACTGGTGGACTATTAGTCCTCGAGTGTATCATAGTCCCAGTAGTCAGTGTTTCTATCACTGGGTCGATACCTCTACTGGTGGACTATTAGTCCTCTAGTGTATCATACACCCAGTAGTCAGTGTTTCTATCACTGGGTCGATACCTCTACTGATGGACTATTAGTCCTCGAGTGTATCATACACCCAGTAGTCAGTGTTTCTATCACTCGGTCGATACCTCTACTGGTGGACTATTAGTCGTCGAGGGTATCATACACCAAGTATTCAGTGTTTCTATCACTGGGTCGATACCTCTACTGGTGGACTATTAGTCCTCGAGTGTATCATACACCCATTAGTCAGTGTTTCTATCACTGGGTCGATACCTCTACTGGTGGACTATTAGTCCCCGAGGGTATCATACACCCAGTAGTCAGTGTTTCTATCACTGGGTCAATACTTCTACTGGTGAACTATTAGTCCTCGAGGGTATCATACACCCAGTAGTCAGTGTTTCTATCACTGGGTCGATACCTCTACTGGTGGACTATTAGTCCTCGAGGGTATCATACACCCAGTAGTCAGTGTTTCTATCACCGGGTCGATACCTCTACTGGTGGACTATTAGTCCTTGAGTGTATCATACTCCCAGTAGTCAGTGTTTCTATCACTGGGTCGATACCTCTACTGGTGGTCTATTAGTCCTCGAGGGTATCATACACCCAGTAGTCAGTGTTTCTATCACTGGGTCGATACCTCTACTGGTGGACTATTAGTACTCGAGTGTATCATACACCCAGTAGTCAGTGTTTCTATCACTGGGTCGATACCTCTACTGGTGGACTATTAGTCCTCGAGGGTATCGTACACCCAGTAGTCAGTGTTTCTATCACTGGGTCAATACCTCTACTGGTGGACTATTAGTCCTCGAGTGTATCATACACGCCAGTAGTCAGTGTTTCTATCACTGGGTCGATACCTCTACTGATGTAATATTAGTCCTCGAGTGTATCATACACCCAGTAGTCAGTGTTTCTATCACTGGGTCGATACCTCTACTGGTGGACTATTAGTCCTCGAGGGTATCGTACACCCAGCAGTCAGTGTTTCTATCACTGGGTCGATACCTCTACTGGTGGACTATTAGTCCTCGAGTGTATCATACACGCCAGTAGTCAGTGTTTCTATCACTGGGTCGATACCTCTACTGATGGACTATTAGTCCTCGAGGGTATCATACTCCCAGTAGTCAGTGTTTATATCACTAGATCGATACCTCAACTGGTGGACTATTAGTCGTCGAGTGTATCATACACCCAGTAGTCAGTGTTTCTATCACTGGGACGATACCACTACTAGTGGACTATTAGTCCTCGTGGGTATCATATACCCAGTAGTCAGTGTTTCTATCACTGGGTCGATACCTCTAGTGGTGGACTATTAGTCCTCGAGTGTATCATACACCCAGTAATCAGTGTTTCTATCACTGGGTCGATACCTCCACTGGTGGACTATTAGTCCTCGAGTGTATCATAGTCCCAGTAGTCAGTGTTTCTATCACTGGGTCGATACCTCTACTGGTGGACTATTAGTCCTCGAGTGTATCATACAAAAAGTAGTCAGTGTTTCTATCACCGGGTCGATACCTCTACTGGTGGACTATTAGTCATCGAGTGTATCATACACCCAGTAATCAGTGTTTCTATCACTGGGTCGATACCTCCACTGGTGGACTATTAGTCTTCGAGTGTATCATAGTCCCAGTAGTCAGTGTTTCTATCACTGGGTCGATACCTCTACTGGTGGACTATTAGTCCTCGAGTGTATCATACACCCAGTAGTCAGTGTTTCTAACACTGTGTCGATACCTCTACTGATGGACTATTAGTCCTCGAGTGTATCATACACCCAGTAGTCAGTGTTTCTATCACTGGGTCGATACCTCTACTGGTGGACTATTAGTCGTCGAGGGTATCATACACCAGGTAGTCAGTGTTTCTATCACTGGGTCGATACCTCTACTGGTGGACTATTAGTCCTCGAGTATATCATACACCCATTAGTCAGTGTTTCTATCACTGGGTCGATACCTCTACTGGTGGACTATTAGTCCCCGAGGGTATCATACACCCAGTAGTCAGTGTTTCTGTCACTGGGTCAATACTTCTACTGGTGGACTATTAGTCCTCGAGGGTATCATACACCAAGTAGTCAGTGTTTCTATCACTGGGTCAATACCTCTACTGGTGGAATATTAGTCCTCGAGTGTATCATGCACCCAGTAGTCAGTGTTTCTATCACTGGGTCGATACCTCTACTGGTGGACTATTAGTCCTCGAGGGTATCATACACCCAGTAGTCAGTGTTTCTATCACTGGGTCGATATCTCTGATGGTGGACTATTGGTCCTCGAGTGTAACATACACCCAGTAGTCAGTGTTTCTATCACTGGGTCGATACCTCTGATGGTGGACTATTGGTTCTCGAGTGTATCATTCACCCAGTAGTCAGTGTTTCTATCACTGGGTCGATACCTCTACTGGTGGACTATTAGTCCTCGAGGGTATCATACACCAAGTAGTCAGTGTTTCTATCACTGGGTGGATACCTCTACTGGTGGACTATTAGTTCTCGAGGGTATCATACACCCAGTAGTCAGTGTTTCTATCACTAGGTTCATACATCTACGGGTGGACTATTAGTCCTCGAGTGTATCATACACCCAGTAGTCAGTGTTTCTATCACTGGGTCGATACTTCTACTGGTGGACTATTAGTCGTCGAGGGTATCATACACCAAGTAGTCAGTATTTCTATCACTGGGTCGATACCTCTACTGGTGGACTATTAGTCCAAGAGTGTATCATTCACCCATTAGTCAGTGTTTCTATCACTGGGTCAATACCTCTACTGGTGGACTATTAGTCCTCGAGGGTATCATACACCCAGTAGTCAGTGTTTCTATCACTGGGTCGATACCTCTACTGGTGGACTATTAGTCCTCGAGAGTGTCATACCCCCAGTAGTCAGTGTTTCTATCACTAGGTTCATACATCTACGGGTGGACTATTAGTCCTCGAGTGTATCATACACCCAGTAGTCAGTGTTTCTATCACTGGGTCGATACTTCTACTGGTGGACTATTAGTCGTCGAGGGTATCATACACCAAGTATTCAGTATTTCTATCACTGGGTCGATACCTCTACTGGTGGACTATTAGTCCTCGAGTGTATCATACACCCATTAGTCAGTGTTTCTATCACTTGGTCAATACCTCTACTGGTGGACTATTAGTCCTCGACTGTATCATACACCCAGTAGTCAGTGTTTCTATCACTGGGTCGATACTTCTACTGGTGGACTATTAGTCGTCGAGGGTATCATACACCAAGTAGTCAGTGTTTCTATCACTGGGTCGATACCTCTACTGGTGGACTATTAGTCCTCGAGGGTATCATACACCCAGTAGTCAGTGTTTTTATCACTGGGTCGATACCTCTAGTTGTGGACTATTAGTCCTCGAGTGTATCATACACCCAGTAATCAGTGTTTCTATCACTGGGTCGATACCTCCACTGGTGGACTATTAGTCCTCGAGGGTATCATAGTCCCAGTAGTCAGTGTTTCTATCACTGGGTCGATACCTCTACTGGTGGACTATTAGTCCTCGAGTGTATCATACAAAAAGTAGTCAGTGTTTCTATCACGGGTCGATACCTCTACTGGTGGACTATTAGTCCTCGAGTGTATCATACACCCAGTAATCAGTGTTTCTATCACTGGGTCGATACCTCCACTGGTGGACTATTAGTCCTCGAGTGTATCATAGTCCCAGTAGTCAGTGTTTCTATCACTGGGTCGATACCTCTACTGGTGGACTATTAGTCCTCTAGTGTATCATACACCCAGTAGTCAGTGTTTCTATCACTGGGTCGATACCTCTACTGATGGACTATTAGTCCTCGAGTGTATCATACACCCAGTAGTCAGTGTTTCTATCACTCGGTCGATACCTCTACTGGTGGACTATTAGTCGTCGAGGGTATCATACACCAAGTATTCAGTGTTTCTATCACTGGGTCGATACCTCTACTGGTGGACTATTAGTCCTCGAGTGTATCATACACCCATTAGTCAGTGTTTCTATCACTGGGTCGATACCTCTACTGGTGGACTATTAGTCCCCGAGGGTATCATACACCCAGTAGTCAGTGTTTCTATCACTGGGTCAATACTTCTACTGGTGAACTATTAGTCCTCGAGGGTATCATACACCCAGTAGTCAGTGTTTCTATCACTGGGTCGATACCTCTACTGGTGGACTATTAGTCCTCGAGGGTATCATACACCCAGTAGTCAGTGTTTCTATCACCGGGTCGATACCTCTACTGGTGGACTATTAGTCCTTGAGTGTATCATACTCCCAGTAGTCAGTGTTTCTATCACTGGGTCGATACCTCTACTGGTGGTCTATTAGTCCTCGAGGGTATCATACACCCAGTAGTCAGTGTTTCTATCACTGGGTCGATACCTCTACTGGTGGACTATTAGTACTCGAGTGTATCATACACCCAGTAGTCAGTGTTTCTATCACTGGGTCGATACCTCTACTGGTGGACTATTAGTCCTCGAGGGTATCGTACACCCAGTAGTCAGTGTTTCTATCACTGGGTCAATACCTCTACTGGTGGACTATTAGTCCTCGAGTGTATCATACACGCCAGTAGTCAGTGTTTCTATCACTGGGTCGATACCTCTACTGATGTACTATTAGTCCTCGAGTGTATCATACACCCAGTAGTCAGTGTTTCTATCACTGGGTCGATACCTCTACTGGTGGACTATTAGTCCTCGAGGGTATCGTACACCCAGCAGTCAGTGTTTCTATCACTGGGTCGATACCTCTACTGGTGGACTATTAGTCCTCGAGTGTATCATACACGCCAGTAGTCAGTGTTTCTATCACTGGGTCGATACCTCTACTGATGGACTATTAGTCCTCGAGGGTATCATACTCCCAGTAGTCAGTGTTTATATCACTAGATCGATACCTCAACTGGTGGACTATTAGTCGTCGAGTGTATCATACACCCAGTAGTCAGTGTTTCTATCACTGGGACGATACCACTACTAGTGGACTATTAGTCCTCGTGGGTATCATATACCCAGTAGTCAGTGTTTCTATCACTGGGTCGATACCTCTAGTGGTGGACTATTAGTCCTCGAGTGTATCATACACCCAGTAATCAGTGTTTCTATCACTGGGTCGATACCTCCACTGGTGGACTATTAGTCCTCGAGTGTATCATAGTCCCAGTAGTCAGTGTTTCTATCACTGGGTCGATACCTCTACTGGTGGACTATTAGTCCTCGAGTGTATCATACAAAAAGTAGTCAGTGTTTCTATCACCGGGTCGATACCTCTACTGGTGGACTATTAGTCATCGAGTGTATCATACACCCAGTAATCAGTGTTTCTATCACTGGGTCGATACCTCCACTGGTGGACTATTAGTCTTCGAGTGTATCATAGTCCCAGTAGTCAGTGTTTCTATCACTGGGTCGATACCTCTACTGGTGGACTATTAGTCCTCGAGTGTATCATACACCCAGTAGTCAGTGTTTCTAACACTGTGTCGATACCTCTACTGGTGGACTATTAGTCCTCTAGTGTATCATACACCCAGTAGTCAGTGTTTCTATCACTGGGTCGATACCTCTACTGATGGACTATTAGTCCTCGAGTGTATCATACACCCAGTAGTCAGTGTTTCTATCACTCGGTCGATACCTCTGCTGGTGGACTATTAGTCGTCGAGGGTATCATACACCAAGTATTCAGTGTTTCTATCACTGGGTCGATACCTCTACTGGTGGACTATTAGTCCTCGAGTGTATCATACACCCATTAGTCAGTGTTTCTATCACTGGGTCGATACCTCTACTGGTGGACTATTAGTCCCCGAGGGTATCATACACCCAGTAGTCAGTGTTTCTATCACTGGGTCAATACTTCTACTGGTGAACTATTAGTCCTCGAGGGTATCATACACCCAGTAGTCAGTGTTTCTATCACTGGGTCGATACCTCTACTGGTGGACTATTAGTCCTCGAGGGTATCATACACCCAGTAGTCAGTGTTTCTATCACCGGGTCGATACCTCTACTGGTGGACTATTAGTCCTTGAGTGTATCATACTCCCAGTAGTCAGTGTTTCTATCACTGGGTCGATACCTCTACTGGTGGTCTATTAGTCCTCGAGGGTATCATACACCCAGTAGTCAGTGTTTCTATCACTGGGTCGATACCTCTACTGGTGGACTATTAGTACTCGAGTGTATCATATACCCAGTAGTCAGTGTTTTTATCACTGGGTCGATACCTCTAGTTGTGGACTATTAGTCCTCGAGTGTATCATACACCCAGTAATCAGTGTTTCTATCACTGGGTCGATACCTCCACTGGTGGACTATTAGTCCTCGAGTGTATCATAGTCCCAGTAGTCAGTGTTTCTATCACTGGGTCGATACCTCTACTGGTGGACTATTAGTCCTCGAGTGTATCATACAAAAAGTAGTCAGTGTTTCTATCACGGGTCGATACCTCTACTGGTGGACTATTAGTCCTCGAGTGTATCATACACCCAGTAATCAGTGTTTCTATCACTGGGTCGATACCTCCACTGGTGGACTATTAGTCCTCGAGTGTATCATAGTCCCAGTAGTCAGTGTTTCTATCACTGGGTCGATACCTCTACTGGTGGACTATTAGTCCTCTAGTGTATCATACACCCAGTAGTCAGTGTTTCTATCACTGGGTCGATACCTCTACTGATGGACTATTAGTCCTCGAGTGTATCATACACCCAGTAGTCAGTGTTTCTATCACTCGGTCGATACCTCTACTGGTGGACTATTAGTCGTCGAGGGTATCATACACCAAGTATTCAGTGTTTCTATCACTGGGTCGATACCTCTACTGGTGGACTATTAGTCCTCGAGTGTATCATACACCCATTAGGCAGTGTTTCTATCACTGGGTCGATACCTCTACTGGTGGACTATTAGTCCCCGAGGGTATCATACACCCAGTAGTCAGTGTTTCTATCACTGGGTCAATACTTCTACTGGTGAACTATTAGTCCTCGAGGGTATCATACACCCAGTAGTCAGTGTTTCTATCACTGGGTCGATACCTCTACTGGTGGACTATTAGTCCTCGAGGGTATCATACACCCAGTAGTCAGTGTTTCTATCACCGGGTCGATACCTCTACTGGTGGACTATTAGTCCTTGAGTGTATCATACTCCCAGTAGTCAGTGTTTCTATCACTGGGTCGATACCTCTACTGGTGGTCTATTAGTCCTCGAGGGTATCATACACCCAGTAGTCAGTGTTTCTATCACTGGGTCGATACCTCTACTGGTGGACTATTAGTACTCGAGTGTATCATACACCCAGTAGTCAGTGTTTCTATCACTGGGTCGATACCTCTACTGGTGGACTATTAGTCCTCGAGGGTATCGTACACCCAGTAGTCAGTGTTTCTATCACTGGGTCGATACCTCTACTGGTGGACTATTAGTCCTCGAGTGTATCATACACGCCAGTAGTCAGTGTTTCTATCACTGGGTCGATACCTCTACTGATGTTCTATTAGTCCTCGAGTGTATCATACACCCAGTAGTCAGTGTTTCTATCACTGGGTCGATACCTCTACTGGTGGACTATTAGTAATCGAGTGTAAAAAAAAACCAGTAGTCAGTGTTTCTATCACTGGGTCGATACCTCTACTGGTGGACTATTAGTCTTCGAGGGTATCATACACCCAGTAGTCAGTGTTTCTATCACTGGGTCGATACCTCTACTGGTGGACTATTAGTCCTCGAGGGTATGATACACCCAGTAGTCAGTGTTTCTATCACTGGGTCGATACCTCTACTGGTGGACTATTAGTCCTCGAGGGTATCATACACCACGTAGTCAGTGTTTCTATCACTAGGTCGATACCTCTACTGGTGGACTATTAGTCCTCGAGTGTATCATACACGCCAGTAGTCAGTGTTTCTATCACTGGGTCGATACCTCTACTGATGGACTATTAGTCCTCGAGTGTATCATACACCCAGTAGTCAGTGTTTCTATCACTGGGTCGATACCTCTACTGGTGGACTATTAGTCCTCGATGGTATCGTACACCCAGTAGTCAGTGTTTCTATCACTGGGTCGATACCTCTACTGGTGGACTATTAGTCCTCGAGTGTATCATACACGCCAGTAGTCAGTGTTTCTATCACTGGGTCGATACCTCTACTGATGGACTATTAGTCCTCGAGGGTATCATACTCCCAGTAGTCAGTGTTTCTATCACTAGATCGATACCTCAACTGGTGGACTATTAGTCGTCGAGTGTATCATACACCCAGTAGTCAGTGTTTCTATCACTGGGACGATACCTCTACTAGTGGACTATTAGTCCTCGTGGGTATCATATACCCAGTAGTCAGTGTTTTTATCACTGGGTCGATACCTCTAGTTGTGGACTATTAGTCCTGGAGTGTATCATACACCCAGTAGTCAGTGTTTCTATCACTGGGTCGATACCTCCACTGGTGGACTATTAGTCCTCGAGTGTATCATAGTCCCAGTAGTCAGTGTTTCTATCACTGGGTCGATACCTCTACTGGTGGACTATTAGTCCTCGAGTGTATCATACAAAAAGTAGTCAGTGTTTCTATCACGGGTCGATACCTCTACTGGTGGACTATTAGTCCTCGAGTGTATCATACACCTAGTAATCAGTGTTTCTATCACTGGGTCGATACCTCCACTGATGGACTATTAGTCCTCGAGTGTATCATAGTCCCAGTAGTCAGTGTTTCTATCACTGGGTCGATACCTCTACTGGTGGACTATTAGTCCTCTAGTGTATCATACACCCAGTAGTCAGTGTTTCTATCACTGGGTCGATACCTCTACTGATGGACTATTAGTCCTCGAGTGTATCATACACCCAGTAGTCAGTGTTTCTATCACTCGGTCGATACCTCTACTGGTGGACTATTAGTCGTCGAGGGTATCATACACCAAGTATTCAGTGTTTCTATCACTGGGTCGATACCTCTACTGGTGGACTATTAGTCCTCGAGTGTATCATACACCCATTAGTCAGTGTTTCTATCACTGGGTCGATACCTCTACTGGTGGACTATTAGTCCCCGAGGGTATCATACACCCAGTAGTCAGTGTTTCTATCACTGGGTCAATACTTCTACTGGTGAACTATTAGTCCTCGAGGGTATCATACACCCAGTAGTCAGTGTTTCTATCACTGGGTCGATACCTCTACTGGTGGACTATTAGTCCTCGAGGGTATCATACACCCAGTAGTCAGTGTTTCTATCACCGGGTCGATACCTCTACTGGTGGACTATTAGTCCTTGAGTGTATCATACTCCCAGTAGTCAGTGTTTCTATCACTGGGTCGATACCTCTACTGGTGGTCTATTAGTCCTCGAGGGTATCATACACCCAGTAGTCAGTGTTTCTATCACTGGGTCGATACCTCTACTGGTGGACTATTAGTACTCGAGTGTATCATATACCCAGTAGTCAGTGTTTTTATCACTGGGTCGATACCTCTAGTTGTGGACTATTAGTCCTCGAGTGTATCATACACCCAGTAATCAGTGTTTCTATCACTGGGTCGATACCTCCACTGGTGGACTATTAGTCCTCGAGGGTATCATAGTCCCAGTAGTCAGTGTTTCTATCACTGGGTCGATACCTCTACTGGTGGACTATTAGTCCTCGAGTGTATCATACAAAAAGTAGTCAGTGTTTCTATCACGGGTCGATACCTCTACTGGTGGACTATTAGTCCTCGAGTGTATCATACACCCAGTAATCAGTGTTTCTATCACTGGGTCGATACCTCCACTGGTGGACTATTAGTCCTCGAGTGTATCATAGTCCCAGTAGTCAGTGTTTCTATCACTGGGTCGATACCTCTACTGGTGGACTATTAGTCCTCTAGTGTATCATACACCCAGTAGTCAGTGTTTCTATCACTGGGTCGATACCTCTACTGATGGACTATTAGTCCTCGAGTGTATCATACACCCAGTAGTCAGTGTTTCTATCACTCGGTCGATACCTCTACTGGTGGACTATTAGTCGTCGAGGGTATCATACACCAAGTATTCAGTGTTTCTATCACTGGGTCGATACCTCTACTGGTGGACTATTAGTCCTCGAGTGTATCATACACCCATTAGTCAGTGTTTCTATCACTGGGTCGATACCTCTACTGGTGGACTATTAGTCCCCGAGGGTATCATACACCCAGTAGTCAGTGTTTCTATCACTGGGTCAATACTTCTACTGGTGAACTATTAGTCCTCGAGGGTATCATACACCCAGTAGTCAGTGTTTCTATCACTGGGTCGATACCTCTACTGGTGGACTATTAGTCCTCGAGGGTATCATACACCCAGTAGTCAGTGTTTCTATCACCGGGTCGATACCTCTACTGGTGGACTATTAGTCCTTGAGTGTATCATACTCCCAGTAGTCAGTGTTTCTATCACTGGGTCGATACCTCTACTGGTGGTCTATTAGTCCTCGAGGGTATCATACACCCAGTAGTCAGTGTTTCTATCACTGGGTCGATACCTCTACTGGTGGACTATTAGTACTCGAGTGTATCATACACCCAGTAGTCAGTGTTTCTATCACTGGGTCGATACCTCTACTGGTGGACTATTAGTCCTCGAGGGTATCGTACACCCAGTAGTCAGTGTTTCTATCACTGGGTCAATACCTCTACTGGTGGACTATTAGTCCTCGAGTGTATCATACACGCCAGTAGTCAGTGTTTCTATCACTGGGTCGATACCTCTACTGATGTAATATTAGTCCTCGAGTGTATCATACACCCAGTAGTCAGTGTTTCTATCACTGGGTCGATACCTCTACTGGTGGACTATTAGTCCTCGAGGGTATCGTACACCCAGCAGTCAGTGTTTCTATCACTGGGTCGATACCTCTACTGGTGGACTATTAGTCCTCGAGTGTATCATACACGCCAGTAGTCAGTGTTTCTATCACTGGGTCGATACCTCTACTGATGGACTATTAGTCCTCGAGGGTATCATACTCCCAGTAGTCAGTGTTTATATCACTAGATCGATACCTCAACTGGTGGACTATTAGTCGTCGAGTGTATCATACACCCAGTAGTCAGTGTTTCTATCACTGGGACGATACCACTACTAGTGGACTATTAGTCCTCGTGGGTATCATATACCCAGTAGTCAGTGTTTCTATCACTGGGTCGATACCTCTAGTGGTGGACTATTAGTCCTCGAGTGTATCATACACCCAGTAATCAGTGTTTCTATCACTGGGTCGATACCTCCACTGGTGGACTATTAGTCCTCGAGTGTATCATAGTCCCAGTAGTCAGTGTTTCTATCACTGGGTCGATACCTCTACTGGTGGACTATTAGTCCTCGAGTGTATCATACAAAAAGTAGTCAGTGTTTCTATCACCGGGTCGATACCTCTACTGGTGGACTATTAGTCATCGAGTGTATCATACACCCAGTAATCAGTGTTTCTATCACTGGGTCGATACCTCCACTGGTGGACTATTAGTCTTCGAGTGTATCATAGTCCCAGTAGTCAGTGTTTCTATCACTGGGTCGATACCTCTACTGGTGGACTATTAGTCCTCGAGTGTATCATACACCCAGTAGTCAGTGTTTCTAACACTGTGTCGATACCTCTACTGATGGACTATTAGTCCTCGAGTGTATCATACACCCAGTAGTCAGTGTTTCTATCACTGGGTCGATACCTCTACTGGTGGACTATTAGTCGTCGAGGGTATCATACACCAGGTAGTCAGTGTTTCTATCACTGGGTCGATACCTCTACTGATGGACTATTAGTCCTCGAGTGTATCATACACCCAGTAGTCAGTGTTTCTATCACTCGGTCGATACCTCTACTGGTGGACTATTAGTCGTCGAGGGTATCATACACCAAGTATTCAGTGTTTCTATCACTGGGTCGATACCTCTACTGGTGGACTATTAGTCCTCGAGTGTATCATACACCCATTAGTCAGTGTTTCTATCACTGGGTCGATACCTCTACTGGTGGACTATTAGTCCCCGAGGGTATCATACACCCAGTAGTCAGTGTTTCTATCACTGGGTCAATACTTCTACTGGTGAACTATTAGTCCTCGAGGGTATCATACACCCAGTAGTCAGTGTTTCTATCACTGGGTCGATACCTCTACTGGTGGACTATTAGTCCTCGAGGGTATCATACACCCAGTAGTCAGTGTTTCTATCACCGGGTCGATACCTCTACTGGTGGACTATTAGTCCTTGAGTGTATCATACTCCCAGTAGTCAGTGTTTCTATCACTGGGTCGATACCTCTACTGGTGGTCTATTAGTCCTCGAGGGTATCATACACCCAGTAGTCAGTGTTTCTATCACTGGGTCGATACCTCTACTGGTGGACTATTAGTACTCGAGTGTATCATACACCCAGTAGTCAGTGTTTCTATCACTGGGTCGATACCTCTACTGGTGGACTATTAGTCCTCGAGGGTATCGTACACCCAGTAGTCAGTGTTTCTATCACTGGGTCAATACCTCTACTGGTGGACTATTAGTCCTCGAGTGTATCATACACGCCAGTAGTCAGTGTTTCTATCACTGGGTCGATACCTCTACTGATGTAATATTAGTCCTCGAGTGTATCATACACCCAGTAGTCAGTGTTTCTATCACTGGGTCGATACCTCTACTGGTGGACTATTAGTCCTCGAGGGTATCGTACACCCAGCAGTCAGTGTTTCTATCACTGGGTCGATACCTCTACTGGTGGACTATTAGTCCTCGAGTGTATCATACACGCCAGTAGTCAGTGTTTCTATCACTGGGTCGATACCTCTACTGATGGACTATTAGTCCTCGAGGGTATCATACTCCCAGTAGTCAGTGTTTATATCACTAGATCGATACCTCAACTGGTGGACTATTAGTCGTCGAGTGTATCATACACCCAGTAGTCAGTGTTTCTATCACTGGGACGATACCACTACTAGTGGACTATTAGTCCTCGTGGGTATCATATACCCAGTAGTCAGTGTTTCTATCACTGGGTCGATACCTCTAGTGGTGGACTATTAGTCCTCGAGTGTATCATACACCCAGTAATCAGTGTTTCTATCACTGGGTCGATACCTCCACTGGTGGACTATTAGTCCTCGAGTGTATCATAGTCCCAGTAGTCAGTGTTTCTATCACTGGGTCGATACCTCTACTGGTGGACTATTAGTCCTCGAGTGTATCATACAAAAAGTAGTCAGTGTTTCTATCACCGGGTCGATACCTCTACTGGTGGACTATTAGTCATCGAGTGTATCATACACCCAGTAATCAGTGTTTCTATCACTGGGTCGATACCTCCACTGGTGGACTATTAGTCTTCGAGTGTATCATAGTCCCAGTAGTCAGTGTTTCTATCACTGGGTCGATACCTCTACTGGTGGACTATTAGTCCTCGAGTGTATCATACACCCAGTAGTCAGTGTTTCTAACACTGTGTCGATACCTCTACTGATGGACTATTAGTCCTCGAGTGTATCATACACCCAGTAGTCAGTGTTTCTATCACTGGGTCGATACCTCTACTGGTGGACTATTAGTCGTCGAGGGTATCATACACCAGGTAGTCAGTGTTTCTATCACTGGGTCGATACCTCTACTGGTGGACTATTAGTCCTCGAGTATATCATACACCCATTAGTCAGTGTTTCTATCACTGGGTCGATACCTCTACTGGTGGACTATTAGTCCCCGAGGGTATCATACACCCAGTAGTCAGTGTTTCTGTCACTGGGTCAATACTTCTACTGGTGGACTATTAGTCCTCGAGGGTATCATACACCAAGTAGTCAGTGTTTCTATCACTGGGTCAATACCTCTACTGGTGGAATATTAGTCCTCGAGTGTATCATGCACCCAGTAGTCAGTGTTTCTATCACTGGGTCGATACCTCTACTGGTGGACTATTAGTCCTCGAGGGTATCATACACCCAGTAGTCAGTGTTTCTATCACTGGGTCGATATCTCTGATGGTGGACTATTGGTCCTCGAGTGTAACATACACCCAGTAGTCAGTGTTTCTATCACTGGGTCGATACCTCTGATGGTGGACTATTGGTTCTCGAGTGTATCATTCACCCAGTAGTCAGTGTTTCTATCACTGGGTCGATACCTCTACTGGTGGACTATTAGTCCTCGAGGGTATCATACACCCAGTAGTCAGTGTTTCTATCACTGGGTGGATACCTCTACTGGTGGACTATTAGTTCTCGAGGGTATCATACACCCAGTAGTCAGTGTTTCTATCACTAGGTTCATACATCTACGGGTGGACTATTAGTCCTCGAGTGTATCATACACCCAGTAGTCAGTGTTTCTATCACTGGGTCGATACTTCTACTGGTGGACTATTAGTCGTCGAGGGTATCATACACCAAGTAGTCAGTATTTCTATCACTGGGTCGATACCTCTACTGGTGGACTATTAGTCCAAGAGTGTATCATTCACCCATTAGTCAGTGTTTCTATCACTGGGTCAATACCTCTACTGGTGGACTATTAGTCCTCGAGGGTATCATACACCCAGTAGTCAGTGTTTCTATCACTGGGTCGATACCTCTACTGGTGGACTATTAGTCCTCGAGAGTGTCATACCCCCAGTAGTCAGTGTTTCTATCACTAGGTTCATACATCTACGGGTGGACTATTAGTCCTCGAGTGTATCATACACCCAGTAGTCAGTGTTTCTATCACTGGGTCGATACTTCTACTGGTGGACTATTAGTCGTCGAGGGTATCATACACCAAGTATTCAGTATTTCTATCACTGGGTCGATACCTCTACTGGTGGACTATTAGTCCTCGAGTGTATCATACACCCATTAGTCAGTGTTTCTATCACTTGGTCAATACCTCTACTGGTGGACTATTAGTCCTCGACTGTATCATACACCCAGTAGTCAGTGTTTCTATCACTGGGTCGATACTTCTACTGGTGGACTATTAGTCGTCGAGGGTATCATACACCAAGTAGTCAGTGTTTCTATCACTGGGTCGATACCTCTACTGGTGGACTATTAGTCCTCGAGGGTATCATACACCCAGTAGTCAGTGTTTTTATCACTGGGTCGATACCTCTAGTTGTGGACTATTAGTCCTCGAGTGTATCATACACCCAGTAATCAGTGTTTCTATCACTGGGTCGATACCTCCACTGGTGGACTATTAGTCCTCGAGGGTATCATAGTCCCAGTAGTCAGTGTTTCTATCACTGGGTCGATACCTCTACTGGTGGACTATTAGTCCTCGAGTGTATCATACAAAAAGTAGTCAGTGTTTCTATCACGGGTCGATACCTCTACTGGTGGACTATTAGTCCTCGAGTGTATCATACACCCAGTAATCAGTGTTTCTATCACTGGGTCGATACCTCCACTGGTGGACTATTAGTCCTCGAGTGTATCATAGTCCCAGTAGTCAGTGTTTCTATCACTGGGTCGATACCTCTACTGGTGGACTATTAGTCCTCTAGTGTATCATACACCCAGTAGTCAGTGTTTCTATCACTGGGTCGATACCTCTACTGATGGACTATTAGTCCTCGAGTGTATCATACACCCAGTAGTCAGTGTTTCTATCACTCGGTCGATACCTCTACTGGTGGACTATTAGTCGTCGAGGGTATCATACACCAAGTATTCAGTGTTTCTATCACTGGGTCGATACCTCTACTGGTGGACTATTAGTCCTCGAGTGTATCATACACCCATTAGTCAGTGTTTCTATCACTGGGTCGATACCTCTACTGGTGGACTATTAGTCCCCGAGGGTATCATACACCCAGTAGTCAGTGTTTCTATCACTGGGTCAATACTTCTACTGGTGAACTATTAGTCCTCGAGGGTATCATACACCCAGTAGTCAGTGTTTCTATCACTGGGTCGATACCTCTACTGGTGGACTATTAGTCCTCGAGGGTATCATACACCCAGTAGTCAGTGTTTCTATCACCGGGTCGATACCTCTACTGGTGGACTATTAGTCCTTGAGTGTATCATACTCCCAGTAGTCAGTGTTTCTATCACTGGGTCGATACCTCTACTGGTGGTCTATTAGTCCTCGAGGGTATCATACACCCAGTAGTCAGTGTTTCTATCACTGGGTCGATACCTCTACTGGTGGACTATTAGTACTCGAGTGTATCATACACCCAGTAGTCAGTGTTTCTATCACTGGGTCGATACCTCTACTGGTGGACTATTAGTCCTCGAGGGTATCGTACACCCAGTAGTCAGTGTTTCTATCACTGGGTCAATACCTCTACTGGTGGACTATTAGTCCTCGAGTGTATCATACACGCCAGTAGTCAGTGTTTCTATCACTGGGTCGATACCTCTACTGATGTACTATTAGTCCTCGAGTGTATCATACACCCAGTAGTCAGTGTTTCTATCACTGGGTCGATACCTCTACTGGTGGACTATTAGTCCTCGAGGGTATCGTACACCCAGCAGTCAGTGTTTCTATCACTGGGTCGATACCTCTACTGGTGGACTATTAGTCCTCGAGTGTATCATACACGCCAGTAGTCAGTGTTTCTATCACTGGGTCGATACCTCTACTGATGGACTATTAGTCCTCGAGGGTATCATACTCCCAGTAGTCAGTGTTTATATCACTAGATCGATACCTCAACTGGTGGACTATTAGTCGTCGAGTGTATCATACACCCAGTAGTCAGTGTTTCTATCACTGGGACGATACCACTACTAGTGGACTATTAGTCCTCGTGGGTATCATATACCCAGTAGTCAGTGTTTCTATCACTGGGTCGATACCTCTAGTGGTGGACTATTAGTCCTCGAGTGTATCATACACCCAGTAATCAGTGTTTCTATCACTGGGTCGATACCTCCACTGGTGGACTATTAGTCCTCGAGTGTATCATAGTCCCAGTAGTCAGTGTTTCTATCACTGGGTCGATACCTCTACTGGTGGACTATTAGTCCTCGAGTGTATCATACAAAAAGTAGTCAGTGTTTCTATCACCGGGTCGATACCTCTACTGGTGGACTATTAGTCATCGAGTGTATCATACACCCAGTAATCAGTGTTTCTATCACTGGGTCGATACCTCCACTGGTGGACTATTAGTCTTCGAGTGTATCATAGTCCCAGTAGTCAGTGTTTCTATCACTGGGTCGATACCTCTACTGGTGGACTATTAGTCCTCGAGTGTATCATACACCCAGTAGTCAGTGTTTCTAACACTGTGTCGATACCTCTACTGATGGACTATTAGTCCTCGAGTGTATCATACACCCAGTAGTCAGTGTTTCTATCACTGGGTCGATACCTCTACTGGTGGACTATTAGTCGTCGAGGGTATCATACACCAGGTAGTCAGTGTTTCTATCACTGGGTCGATACCTCTACTGGTGGACTATTAGTCCTCGAGTATATCATACACCCATTAGTCAGTGTTTCTATCACTGGGTCGATACCTCTACTGGTGGACTATTAGTCCCCGAGGGTATCATACACCCAGTAGTCAGTGTTTCTGTCACTGGGTCAATACTTCTACTGGTGGACTATTAGTCCTCGAGGGTATCATACACCAAGTAGTCAGTGTTTCTATCACTGGGTCAATACCTCTACTGGTGGAATATTAGTCCTCGAGTGTATCATGCACCCAGTAGTCAGTGTTTCTATCACTGGGTCGATACCTCTACTGGTGGACTATTAGTCCTCGAGGGTATCATACACCCAGTAGTCAGTGTTTCTATCACTGGGTCGATATCTCTGATGGTGGACTATTGGTCCTCGAGTGTAACATACACCCAGTAGTCAGTGTTTCTATCACTGGGTCGATACCTCTGATGGTGGACTATTGGTTCTCGAGTGTATCATTCACCCAGTAGTCAGTGTTTCTATCACTGGGTCGATACCTCTACTGGTGGACTATTAGTCCTCGAGGGTATCATACACCCAGTAGTCAGTGTTTCTATCACTGGGTGGATACCTCTACTGGTGGACTATTAGTTCTCGAGGGTATCATACACCCAGTAGTCAGTGTTTCTATCACTAGGTTCATACATCTACGGGTGGACTATTAGTCCTCGAGTGTATCATACACCCAGTAGTCAGTGTTTCTATCACTGGGTCGATACTTCTACTGGTGGACTATTAGTCGTCGAGGGTATCATACACCAAGTAGTCAGTATTTCTATCACTGGGTCGATACCTCTACTGGTGGACTATTAGTCCAAGAGTGTATCATTCACCCATTAGTCAGTGTTTCTATCACTGGGTCAATACCTCTACTGGTGGACTATTAGTCCTCGAGGGTATCATACACCCAGTAGTCAGTGTTTCTATCACTGGGTCGATACCTCTACTGGTGGACTATTAGTCCTCGAGAGTGTCATACCCCCAGTAGTCAGTGTTTCTATCACTAGGTTCATACATCTACGGGTGGACTATTAGTCCTCGAGTGTATCATACACCCAGTAGTCAGTGTTTCTATCACTGGGTCGATACTTCTACTGGTGGACTATTAGTCGTCGAGGGTATCATACACCAAGTATTCAGTATTTCTATCACTGGGTCGATACCTCTACTGGTGGACTATTAGTCCTCGAGTGTATCATACACCCATTAGTCAGTGTTTCTATCACTTGGTCAATACCTCTACTGGTGGACTATTAGTCCTCGACTGTATCATACACCCAGTAGTCAGTGTTTCTATCACTGGGTCGATACTTCTACTGGTGGACTATTAGTCGTCGAGGGTATCATACACCAAGTAGTCAGTGTTTCTATCACTGGGTCGATACCTCTACTGGTGGACTATTAGTCCTCGAGGGTATCATACACCCAGTAGTCAGTGTTTCTATCACTGAGTCAATACCTCTACTGGTGGACTATTAGTCCTCGAGTGTATCATATACCCAGTAGTCAGTGTTTCTATCACTAGGTCGATACCTCTACTGGTGGGCTATTAGTCCTCGAGGGTATCATACACCCAGTAGTCAGTGTTTCTATCTCTAGGTTGATACCTCTACTGGCGGACTATTAGTCCTCGAGGGTATCATGCACCTAGTAGTCAGTGTTTCTATCACTGGGTCGATACCTTTACTGGTGGACTATTAGTCCTCGAGAGTATCATACACCCAGTAGTTAGTGTTTTTATCACTGGGTCGATATCTCTGATGGTGGACTATTGGTCCTCGAGTGTAACATACACCCAGTAGTCAGTGTTTCTATCACTGGGTCGATACCTCTGATGGTGGACTATTGGTTCTCGAGTGTATCATACACCCAGTGGTCAGTGTTTCTATCACTGGGTCGATACCTCTACTGGTTGACTATTAGTCCTCGAGGGTATCATACACCCAGTAGTCAGTGTTTCTATCACTGGGTCGATACCTCTACTTGTGGACTATTAGTCCTCGAGAGTATCATACCCCCAGTAGTCAGTTTTTCTATCACTAGTTTCATACATCTACTGGTGGACTATTAGTCCTCGAGTGTATCATACACCCAGTAGTCAGTGTTTCTATCACTGGGTCGATAACTCTACTGGTGGACTATTAGTCCTCGAGTGTATCATACACCCAGTAGTCAGTGTTTCTATCACTGGGACCATACCTCTACTGGTGGACTATTAATCCTCGAGGGTATCATACACCAAGTAGTCAGTGTTTCTATCACTGGGTCGATACCTCTACTGGTAGACTATTAGTCCTCAAGGGTATCATACATCCAGTAGTCAGTGTTTCTATCACTGGGTCGATACTTCTACTGGTGGACTATAAGTCCTCGAAGGTATCATGCACCCAATAGTCAGTGCTTCTATCACTGGGTCGATACCTCTACTGGTGGACTATTAGTCCTCGAGTGTATCATACACCCAGTAGTCAGTGTTTCTATCACTGGGTCGATACCTCTACTGGTGGGCTATTAGTCCTCGAGGGTATCATACACCCAGTAGTCAGTGTTTCTATCTCTAGGTCGATACCTCTACTGGTTGACTATTAGTCCTCGAGTGTATCATACACCCAGTAGTCAGTGTTTCTATCACTGGGTCAATACCTCTACTGGTGGAATATTAGTCCTCGAGTGTATCATGCACCCATTAGTCAGTGTTTCTATCACTGGGTCGATACCTCTACTGGTGGACTATTAGTCCTCGAGGGTATCATACACCCAGTAGTCAGTGTTTCTATCACTGGGTCGATATCTCTGATGGTGGACTATTGGTCCTCGAGTGTATCATACACCCAGTAGTCAGTGTTTCTATCACTGGGTCGATACCTCTGATGGTGGACTATTGGTTCTCGAGTGTATCATACACCCAGTAGTCAGTGTTTCTATCACTGGGTCGATACCTCTACTGGTGGACTATTAGTCCTCGAGGGTATCATACACCCAGTAGTCAGTGTTTCTATCACTGAGTCAATACCTCTACTGGTGGACTATTAGTCCTCGAGTGTATCATATACCCAGTAGTCAGTGTTTCTATCACTAGGTCGATACCTCTACTGGTGGGCTATTAGTCCTCGAGGGTATCATACACCCAGTAGTCAGTGTTTCTATCTCTAGGTTGATACCTCTACTGGTGAACTATTAGTCCTCGAGGGTATCATGCACCTAGTAGTCAGTGTTTCTATCACTGGGTCGATACCTTTACTGGTGGACTATTAGTCCTCGAGAGTATCATACACCCAGTAGTTAGTGTTTCTATCACTGGGTCGATATCTCTGATGGTGGACTATTGGTCCTCGAGTGTAACATACACCCAGTAGTCAGTGTTTCTATCACTGGGTCGATACCTCTGATGGTGGACTATTGGTTCTCGAGTGTATCATACACCCAGTGGTCAGTGTTTCTATCACTGGGTCGATACCTCTACTGGTTGACTATTAGTCCTCGAGGGTATCATACACCCAGTAGTCAGTGTTTCTATCACTGGGTCGATACCTCTACTTGTGGACTATTAGTCCTCGAGAGTATCATACCCCCAGTAGTCAGTTTTTCTATCACTAGTTTCATACATCTACTGGTGGACTATTAGTCCTCGAGTGTATCATACACCCAGTAGTCAGTGTTTCTATCACTGGGTCGATAACTCTACTGGTGGACTATTAGTCCTCGAGTGTATCATACACCCAGTAGTCAGTGTTTCTATCACTGGGACCATACCTCTACTGGTGGACTATTAGTCCTCGAGGGTATCATACACCAAGTAGTCAGTGTTTCTATCACTGGGTCGATACCTCTACTGGTGGACTATTAGTCCTCAAGGGTATCATACATCCAGTAGTCAGTGTTTCTATCACTGGGTCGATACTTCTACTGGTGGACTATAAGTCCTCGAAGGTATCATGCACCCAATAGTCAGTGTTTCTATCACTGGGTCGATACCTCTACTGGTGGACTATTAGTCCTCGAGTGTATCATACACCCAGTAGTCAGTGTTTCTATCACTGGGTCGATACCTCTACTGGTGGGCTATTAGTCCTCGAGGGTATCATACACCCAGTAGTCAGTGTTTCTATCTCTAGGTCGATACCTCTACTGGTTGACTATTAGTCCTCGAGTGTATCATACACCCAGTAGTCAGTGTTTCTATCACTGGGTCAATACCTCTACTGGTGGAATATTAGTCCTCGAGTGTATCATGCACCCATTAGTCAGTGTTTCTATCACTGGGTCGATACCTCTGATGGGGGACTATTGGTCCTCGAGTGTATCATGCACCCAGTAGTCAGTGTTTCTATCACTGGGTCGATACCTCTGATGGTGGACTATTGGTTCTCGAGTGTATCATACACCCAGTAGTCAGTGTTTCTATCACTGGGTCGATACCTCTACTGGTGGACTATTAGTCCTCGAGTGTATCATACACCCAGTAGTCAGTGTTTCCTTCACTGGGTCGATACCTCTACTGGTTGACTATTAGTCCTCGAGTGTATCATACACCCAGTAGTCAGTGTTTCTATCACTGTGTCGATACCTCTACTAATGGACTATTAGTCCTCGAGTGTATCATACACCCAGTAGTCAGTGTTTCTATCACTGGGTCGATACCTCTACTGGTGGACTATTAGTCCTCGAGGGTATCATACACCAAGTAGTCAGTGTTTCTATCACTGGGTCGATACCTCTACTGGTGGACTATTAGTCCTCGAGGGTAGCATACACCCAGTAGTCAGTGTTTCTATCACTGGTTCAATACCTCTACTGGTGGACTATTAGTCCTCGAGTGTATCATATACCCAGTAGTCAGTGTTTCTATCACTGGGTCAATACCTCTACTGTTGGGCTATTAGTCCTCGAGGGTATCATACATCCAGTAGTCAGTGTTTCTATCTCTAGGTCGATACCTCTACTGGTGGACTATTAGTCCTCGAGGTTATTATACACCCAGTAGTCAGTGTTTCAATCGCTGGGACCATACCTCTACTGGTGGACTATTTGTCCTCGAGTGTATCATACACCCAGTAGTCAGTGTTTCTATTACTGGGTCGATATCTCTGATGGTGGACTATTGGTCCTCGAGTGTAACATACACCTAGTAGTCAGTGTTTCTATCACTGGGTCGATACCTCTGATGGTAGACTATTGGTTTTCGAGTGTATCATACACCCAGTAGTCAGTGTTTCTATCACTGGGTCGATACCTCTACTGGTGGACTATTAGTCCTCGAGTGTATCATACACCCAGTAGTCAGTGTTTCTATCACTGGGTCGATACCTCTACTGGTTGACTATTAGTCCTCGAGGGTATCATACACCCAGTAGTCAGTGTTTCTATCACTGTGTCGATACCTCTACTGGTGGACTATTTGTCGTCGAGTGTATCATACACCCAGTAGTCAGTGTTTCTATCACTGGGTCGATACCTCTGATGGTGGACTATTGGTTCTCGAGTGTATCATACACCCAGTAGTCAGTGTTTCTATCACTGGGTCGATACCTCTACTGGTGGACTATTAGTCCTCGAGTGTATCATACACCCAGTAGTCAGTGTTTCTTTCACTGGGTCGATACCTCTACTGGTTGACTATTAGTCCTCGAGTGTATCATACACCCAGTAGTCAGTGTTTCTATCACTGTGTCGATACCTCTACTAATGGACTATTAGTCCTCGAGTGTATCATACACCCAGTAGTCAGTGTTTCTATCACTGGGTCGATACCTCTACTGGTGGACTATTAGTCCTCGAGGGTATCATACACCAAGTAGTCAGTGTTTCTATCACTGGGTCGATACCTCTACTGGTGGACTATTAGTCCTCGAGGGTAGCATACACCAAGTAGTCAGTGTTTCTATCACTGGTTCAATACCTCTACTGGTGGACTATTAGTCCTCGAGTGTATCATATACCCAGTAGTCAGTGTTTCTATCACTGGGTCAATACCTCTACTGTTGGCTATTAGTCCTCGAGGGTATCATACATCCAGTAGTCAGTGTTTCTATCTCTAGGTCGATACCTCTACTGGTGGACTATTAGTCCTCGAGGTTATTATACACCCAGTAGTCAGTGTTTCAATCGCTGGGACCATACCTCTACTGGTGGACTATTAGTCCTCGAGTGTATCATACACCCAGTAGTCAGTGTTTCTATTACTGGGTCGATATCTCTGATGGTGGACTATTGGTCCTCGAGTGTAACATACACCTAGTAGTCAGTGTTTCTATCACTGGGTCGATACCTCTGATGGTAGACTATTGGTTTTCGAGTGTATCATACACCCAGTAGTCAGTGTTTCTATCACTGGGTCGATACCTCTACTGGTGGACTATTAGTCCTCGAGTGTATCATACACCCAGTAGTCAGTGTTTCTATCATTGGGTCGATACCTCTACTGGTTGACTATTAGTCCTCGAGGGTATCATACACCCAGTAGTCAGTGTTTCTATCACTGTGTCGATACCTCTACTGGTGGACTATTTGTCGTCGAGTGTATCATACACCCAGTAGTCAGTGTTTCTATCACTGGGTCGATACCTCTACTGGTGGACTATTAGTCCTCGAGAGTATCATACCCCCAGTAGTCAGTGTTTCTATCACTGGGTCAATACCTCTACTGGTGGACTATTAGTCCTCGAGTGTATCATACACCCAGTAGTCAGTGTTTCTATCACTGGGTCGATACTTCTACTGGTGGACTATTAGTCGTCGAGGGTATCATACACCAAGTAGTCAGTGTTTCTATCACTGGGTCGATACCTCTACTGGTGGACTATTAGTCCTCGAGGGTATCATACACCCAGTATTCAGTTTTTCTATCACTGGGTCGATACCTCTACTGGTGGACTATTAGTCCTCGAGTGTATCATATACCCAGTAGTCAGTGTTTCTATCACTAGGTCGATACCTCTACTGGTGGGCTATTAGTCCTCGAGGGTATCATACACCCAGTAGTCAGTGTTTCTATCACTAGGTCGATACCTCTACTGGTGGACTATTAGTCCTCGAGGGTATCATACACCCAGTAGTCAGTGTTTCTATCACTGGGTCAATACCTCTACTGGTGGAATATTAGTCCTCGAGTGTATCATGCACCCAGTAGTCAGTGTTTCTATCACTGGGTCGATACCTTTACTGGTGGACTATTAGTCCTCGAGGGTATCATACACCCAGTAGTTAGTGTTTCTATCACTGGGTCGATATCTCTGATGGTGGACTATTGGTCCTCGAGTGTAACATACACCCAGTAGTCAGTGTTTCTATCACTGGGTCGATACCTCTGATGGTGGACTATTGGTTCTCGAGTGTATCATACACCCAGTATTCAGTGTTTCTATCACTGGGTCGATACCTCTACTGGTGGACTATTAGTCTTCGAGTGTATCATACACCCAGAGGTCAGTGTTTCTATCACTGTGTCGATACCTCTACTGGTGGACTATTAGTCCTCGAGGGTATCATACACCCAGTAGTCAGTGTTTCTATCACTGGGTCGATACCTCTACTGGTGGACTATTAGTCCTCGAGAGTTTTATACACCCAGTAGTCAGTGTTTCCATCACTAGGTCCATACCTCTACTGGTGGACTGTTAGTCCTCGAGTGTATCATACACCCAGTAGTCAGTGTTTCTATCACTGGGTCGATAACTCTACTGGTGGACTATTAGTCCTCGAGGGTATCATACACCCAGTAGTCAGTGTTTCTATCACTAGGTCTTTACTTCTACTGGTGGACTATTAGTCCTCAGGGGTATCATACACCCAGTAGTCAGTGTTTCTATCACTGGGTCGATACCTCTGCTGGTTGACTATTAGTCCTCGAGGGTATCATACACCCAGTAGTCAGTGTTTCTATCACTGGGTCAATACCTCTACTGGTGGACTATTAGTCCTCGAGTGTATCATACACCCAGTAGTCAGGGTTTCTATCACTGGGTCGATACCTCTACTGGTGGACCATTAGTCCTCGAGGGTATCATACACCCAGTAGTCAGTGTTTCTATCACTGGGTCGATACCTCTACTGGTGGACTATTAGTCCTCGAGTGTATCATACACCCAGTAGTCAGTGTTTCTATCACTGGGCCGATACCTCTACTGGTGGAATATTAGTCCTCGAGGGTATCATACACCCAGTAGTCAGTGTTTCTATCACTGTGTCGATACCTCTACTGGTGGACTATTAGTCCTCGAGGGTATCATACACCCAGTAGTCAGTGTTTCTATCACTGTGTCGAAACCTCTACTGGTGAACTATTAGTCCTCGAGGGTATCATACACCCAGTAGTCAGTTTTTCTATCACTGGGTCGATACCTCTACTGGTGGACTATTAGTCCTCGAGAGTATCATACACCAAGTAGTCAGTGTTTCTATCACTGGGTCGATACCTCTACTGGTGGACAATAAGTCCTCGGGGGTATCATACACCCAGTAGTCAGTGTTTCTATCACTGGGTCGATACCTCTACTGGTGGACTATTAGTCCTCGAGGGTATCATACACCCAGTAGTCAGTGTTTCTATCACTGGGTCGATACCTCTACTGTTGGACTATTAGGCCTCGAGTGTATCATACACCCAGTAGTCAGTGTTTCTATCACTGGGTCGATACCTCTACTGGTGGACTATTAGTCCTCGAGGGTATCATACACCCAGTAGTCAGTGTTTCTATCAAGGGGTCGATACCTCTACTGGTGGACTATTAGTCCTCGAGGTTATCATACACCCAGTAGTCAGTGTTTCTATCACTGGGTCGATACCTCTACTGGTGGACAATAAGTCCTCGGGGGTATCATACACCCAGTAGTCAGTGTTTCTATCATTGGGTCGATACCTCTACTGGTGGACTATTAGTCCTCGAGGGTATCATACACCCAGTAGTCAGTGTTTCTATCACTGGGTCGATACCTCTACTGTTGGACTATTAGGCCTCGAGTGTATCATACACCCAGTAGTCAGTGTTTCTATCACTGGGTCGATACCACTACTGGTGGACTATTAGTCCTCGAGGGTATCATACACCCAGTAGTCAGTGTTTCTATCACGGGGTCGATACCTCTACTGGTTGACTATTAGTACTCGAGTGTATCATACACCCAGTAGTCAGTGTTTGTATCACTGGGTCGATACCTCTACTGGTGGACTATTAGTCCTCGAGGGTATCGTACACCCAGTAGTCAGTGTTTCTATCACTGGGTCGATACCTCTACTGGTGGACTATTAGTCCTCGAGTGTATCATACACGCCAGTAGTCAGTGTTTCTATCACTGGGTCGATACCTCTACTGATGTACTATTAGTCCTCGAGTGTATCATACACCCAGTAGTCAGTGTTTCTATCACTGGGTCGATACCTCTATTGGTGGACTATTAGTCCTAGAGGGTATCGTACACCCAGTAGTCAGTGTTTCTATCACTGGGTCGATACCTCTACTGGTGGACTATTAGTCCTCGAGTGTTTCATACACGCCAGTAGTCAGTGTTTCTATCACTGGGTCGATACCTCTACTGATGGACTATTAGTCCTCGAGGGTATCATACTCCCAGTAGTCAGTGTTTCTATCACTAGATCGATACCTCAACTGGTGGACTATTAGTCGTCGAGTGTATCATACACCCAGTAGTCAGTGTTTCTATCACTGGGACGATACCTCTACTAGTGGACTATTAGTCCTCGTGGGTATCATATACCCAGTAGTCAGTGTTTCTATCACTGGGTCGATACCTCTAGTGGTGGACTATTAGTCCTCGAGTGTATCATACACCCAGTAATCAGTGTTTCTATCACTGGGTCGATACCTCCACTGGTGGACTATTAGTCCTCGAGTGTATCATAGTCCCAGTAGTCAGTGTTTCTATCACTGGGTCGATACCTCTACTGGTGGACTATTAGTCCTCGAGTGTATCATACAAAAAGTAGTCAGTGTTTCTATCACCGGGTCGATACCTCTACTGGTGGACTATTAGTCATCGAGTGTATCATACACCCAGTAATCAGTGTTTCTATCACTGGGTCGATACCTCCACTGGTGGACTATTAGTCCTCGAGTGTATCATAGTCCCAGTAGTCAGTGTTTCTATCACTGGGTCGATACCTCTACTGGTGGACTATTAGTCCTCGAGTGTATCATACACCCAGTAGTCAGTGTTTCTATCACTGTGTCGATACCTCTACTGATGGACTATTAGTCCTCGAGTGTATCATACACCCAGTAGTCAGTGTTTCTATCACTGGGTCGATACCTCTACTGGTGGACTATTAGTCGTCGAGGGTATCATACACCAAGTAGTCAGTGTTTCTATCACTGGGTCGATACCTCTACTGGTGGACTATTAGTCCTCGAGTATATCATACACCCATTAGTCTGTGTTTCTATCACTGGGTCGATACCTCTACTGGTGGACTATTAGTCCCCGAGGGTATCATACACCCAGTAGTCAGTGTTTCTGTCACTGGGTCAATACTTCTACTGGTGGACTATTAGTCCTCGAGGGTATCATACACCCAGTAGTCAGTGTTTCTATCACTGGGTCGATACCTCTACTGGTGGACAATAAGTCCTCGGGGGTATCATACACCCAGTAGTCAGTGTTTCTATCACTGGGTCGATACCTCTACTGGTGGACTATTAGTCCTCGAGGGTATCATACACCCAGTAGTCAGTGTTTCTATCACTGGGTCGATACCTCTACTGTTGGACTATTAGGCCTCGAGTGTATCATACACCCAGTAGTCAGTGTTTCTATCACTGGGTCGATACCACTACTGGTGGACTATTAGTCCTCGAGGGTATCATACACCCAGTAGTCAGTGTTTCTATCACGGGGTCGATACCTCTACTGGTTGACTATTAGTACTCGAGTGTATCATACACCCAGTAGTCAGTGTTTCTATCACTGGGTCGATACCTCTACTGGTGGACTATTAGTCCTCGAGGGTATCGTACACCCAGTAGTCAGTGTTTCTATCACTGGGTCGATACCTCTACTGGTGGACTATTAGTCCTCGAGTGTATCATACACGCCAGTAGTCAGTGTTTCTATCACTGGGTCGATACCTCTACTGATGTACTATTAGTCCTCGAGTGTATCATACACCCAGTAGTCAGTGTTTCTATCACTGGGTCGATACCTCTACTGGTGGACTATTAGTCCTCGAGGGTATCGTACACCCAGTAGTCAGTGTTTCTATCACTGGGTCGATACCTCTACTGGTGGACTATTAGTCCTCGAGTGTTTCATACACGCCAGTAGTCAGTGTTTCTATCACTGGGTCGATACCTCTACTGATGGACTAATAGTCCTCGAGGGTATCATACTCCCAGTAGTCAGTGTTTCTATCACTAGATCGATACCTCAACTGGTGGACTATTAGTCGTCGAGTGTATCATACACCCAGTAGTCAGTGTTTCTATCACTGGGACGATACCTCTACTAGTGGACTATTAGTCCTCGTGGGTATCATATACCCAGTAGTCAGTGTTTCTATCACTGGGTCGATACCTCTAGTGGTGGACTATTAGTCCTCGAGTGTATCATACACCCAGTAATCAGTGTTTCTATCACTGGGTCGATACCTCCACTGGTGGACTATTAGTCCTCGAGTGTATCATAGTCCCAGTAGTCAGTGTTTCTATCACTGGGTCGATACCTCTACTGGTGGACTATTAGTCCTCGAGTGTATCATACAAAAAGTAGTCAGTGTTTCTATCACCGGGTCGATACCTCTACTGGTGGACTATTAGTCATCGAGTGTATCATACACCCAGTAATCAGTGTTTCTATCACTGGGTCGATACCTCCACTGGTGGACTATTAGTCCTCGAGTGTATCATAGTCCCAGTAGTCAGTGTTTCTATCACTGGGTCGATACCTCTACTGGTGGACTATTAGTCCTCGAGTGTATCATACACCCAGTAGTCAGTGTTTCTATCACTGTGTCGATACCTCTACTGATGGACTATTAGTCCTCGAGTGTATCATACACCCAGTAGTCAGTGTTTCTATCACTGGGTCGATACCTCTACTGGTGGACTATTAGTCGTCGAGGGTATCATACACCAAGTAGTCAGTGTTTCTATCACCGGGTCGATACCTCTACTGGTGGACTATTAGTCATCGAGTGTATCATACACCCAGTAATCAGTGTTTCTATCACTGGGTCGATACCTCCACTGGTGGACTATTAGTCCTCGAGTGTATCATAGTCCCAGTAGTCAGTGTTTCTATCACTGGGTCGATACCTCTACTGGTGGACTATTAGTCCTCGAGTGTATCATACAAAAAGTAGTCAGTGTTTCTATCACCGGGTCGATACCTCTACTGGTGGACTATTAGTCATCGAGTGTATCATACACCCAGTAATCAGTGTTTCTATCACTGGGTCGATACCTCCACTGGTGGACTATTAGTCCTCGAGTGTATCATAGTCCCAGTAGTCAGTGTTTCTATCACTGGGTCGATACCTCTACTGGTGGACTATTAGTCCTCGAGTGTATCATACACCCAGTAGTCAGTGTTTCTATCACTGTGTCGATACCTCTACTGATGGACTATTAGTCCTCGAGTGTATCATACACCCAGTAGTCAGTGTTTCTATCACTGGGTCGATACCTCTACTGGTGGACTATTAGTCGTCGAGGGTATCATACACCAAGTAGTCAGTGTTTCTATCACCGGGTCGATACCTCTACTGGTGGACAATTAGTCATCGAGTGTATCATACACCCAGTAATCAGTGTTTCTATCACTGGGTCGATACCTCCACTGGTGGACTATTAGTCCTCGAGTGTATCATAGTCCCAGTAGTCAGTGTTTCTATCACTGGGTCGATACCTCTACTGGTGGACTATTAGTCCTCGAGTGTATCATACACCCAGTAGTCAGTGTTTCTATCACTGTGTCGATACCTCTACTGATGGACTATTAGTCCTCGAGTGTATCATACACCCAGTAGTCAGTGTTTCTATCACTGGGTCGATACCTCTACTGGTGGACTATTAGTCGTCGAGGGTATCATACACCAAGTAGTCAGTGTTTCTATCACTGGGTCGATACCTCTACTGGTGGACTATTAGTCCTCGAGTATATCATACACCCATTAGTCAGTGTTTCTATCACTGGGTCGATACCTCTACTGGTGGACTATTAGTCCCCGAGGGTATCATACACCCAGTAGTCAGTGTTTCTGTCACTGGGTCAATACCTCTACTGGTGGAATATTAGTCCTCGAGTGTATCATGCACCCAGTAGTCAGTGTTTCTATCACTGGGTCGATACCTCTGATGGTGGACTATTGGTTCTCGAGTGTATCATTCACCCAGTAGTCAGTGTTTCTATCACTGGGTCGATACCTCTACTGGTGGACTATTAGTCCTCGAGGGTATCATACACCCAGTAGTCAGTGTTTCTATCACTGGGTGGATACCTCTACTGGTGGACTATTAGTTCTCGAGGGTATCATACACCCAGTAGTCAGTGTTTCTATCACTAGGTTCATACATCTACGGGTGGACTATTAGTCCTCGAGTGTATCATACACCCAGTAGTCAGTGTTTCTATCACTGGGTCGATACTTCTACTGGTGGACTATTAGTCGTCGAGGGTATCATACACCAAGTAGTCAGTATTTCTATCACTGGGTCGATACCTCTACTGGTGGACTATTAGTCCTCGAGTGTATCATACACCCATTAGTCAGTGTTTCTATCACTGGGTCAATACCTCTACTGGTGGACTATTAGTCCTCGAGTGTATCATACACCCAGTAGTCAGTGTTTCTATCACTGGGTCAATACCTCTACTGGTGGACTATTAGTCCTCGAGAGTATCATACCCCCAGTAGTCAGTGTTTCTATCACTAGGTTCATACATCTACGGGTGGACTATTAGTCCTCGAGTGTATCATACACCCAGTAGTCAGTGTTTCTATCACTGGGTCGATACTTCTACTGGTGGACTATTAGTCGTCGAGGGTATCATACACCAAGTAGTCAGTATTTCTATCACTGGGTCGATACCTCTACTGGTGGACTATTAGTCCTCGAGTGTATCATACACCCATTAGTCAGTGTTTCTATCACTGGGTCAATACCTCTACTGGTGGACTATTAGTCCTCGAGTGTATCATACACCCAGTAGTCAGTGTTTCTATCACTGGGTCGATACTTCTACTGGTGGACTATTAGTCGTCGAGGGTATCATACACCAAGTAGTCAGTGTTTCTATCACTGGGTCGATACCTCTACTGGTGGACTATTAGTCCTCGAGGGTATCATACACCCAGTAGTCAGTGTTTCTATCACTGGGTCAATACCTCTACTGGTGGACTATTAGTCCTCGAGTGTATCATATACCCAGTAGTCAGTGTTTCTATCACTAGGTCGATACCTCTACTGGTGGGCTATTAGTCCTCGAGGGTATCATACACCCAGTAGTCAGTGTTTCTATCTCTAGGTTGATACCTCTACTGGTGGACTATTAGTCCTCGAGGGTATCATGCACCTAGTAGTCAGTGTTTCTATCACTGGGTCGATACCTTTACTGGTGGACTATTAGTCCTCGAGAGTATCATACACCCAGTAGTTAGTGTTTCTATCACTGGGTCGATATCTCTGATGGTGGACTATTGGTTCTCGAGTGTATCATACACCCAGTGGTCAGTGTTTCTATCACTGGGTCGATACCTCTGATGGTGGACTATTGGTTCTCGAGTGTATCATACACCCAGTGGTCAGTGTTTCTATCACTGGGTCGATACCTCTACTGGTTGACTATTAGTCCTCGAGGGTATCATACACCCAGTAGTCAGTGTTTCTATCACTGGGTCGATACCTCTACTTGTGGACTATTAGTCCTCGAGAGTATCATACCCCCAGTAGTCAGTTTTTCTATCACTAGTTTCATACATCTACTGGTGGACTATTAGTCCTCGAGTGTATCATACACCCAGTAGTCAGTGTTTCTATCACTGGGTCGATAACTCTACTGGTGGACTATTAGTCCTCGAGTGTATCATACACCCAGTAGTCAGTGTTTCTATCACTGGGACCATACCTCTACTGGTGGACTATTAGTCCTCGAGGGTATCATACACCCAGTAGTCAGTGTTTCTATCACTGGGTCGATACCTCTACTGGTGGGCTATTAGTCCTCGAGGGTATCATACACCCAGTAGTCAGTGTTTCTATCTCTAGGTCGATACCTCTACTGGTTGACTATTAGTCCTCCAGTGTATCATACACCCAGTAGTCAGTGTTTCTATCACTTGGTCAATACCTCTACTGGTGGAATATTAGTCCTCGAGTGTATCATGCACCCAGTAGTCAGTGTTTCTATCACTGGGTCGATACCTCTACTGGTGGACTATTAGTCCTCGAGGGTATCATACACCCAGTAGTCAGTGTTTCTATCACTGGGTCGATATCTCTGATGGTGGACTATTGGTCCTCGAGTGTATCATACACCCAGTAGTCAGTGTTTCTATCACTGGGTCGATACCTCTGATGGTGGACTATTGGTTCTCGAGTGTATCATACACCCAGTAGTCAGTGTTTCTATCACTGGGTCGATACCTCTACTGGTTGACTATTAGTCCTCGAGTGTATCATACACCCAGTAGTCAGTGTTTCTATCACTGGGTCGATACCTCTACTGGTGGGCTATTAGTCCTCGAGGGTATCATATACCCAGTAGTCAGTGTTTCTATCTCTAGGTCGATACCTCTACTGGTTGACTATTAGTCCTCGAGTGTATCATACACCCAGTAGTCAGTGTTTCTATCACTGGGTCAATACCTCTACTGGTGGAATATTAGTCCTCGAGTGTATCATGCACCCAGTAGTCAGTGTTTCTATCACTGGGTCGATACCTCTACTGGTGGACTATTAGTCCTCGAGGGTATCATACACCCAGTAGTCAGTGTTTCTATCACTGGGTCGATATCTCTGATGGTGGACTATTGGTCCTCGAGTGTATCATACACCCAGTAGTCAGTGTTTCTATCACTGGGTCGATACCTCTGATGGTGGACTATTGGTTCTCGAGTGTATCATACACCTTGTAGTCAGTGTTTCTATCACTGGGTCGATACCTCTACTGGTTGACTATTAGTCCTCGAGTGTATCATACACCCAGTAGTCAGTGTTTCTATCACTGTGCTGATACCTCTACTAATGGACTATTAGTCCTCGAGTGTATCATACACCCAGTAGTCAGTGTTTCTATCACTGGGTCGATACCTCTACTGGTGGACTATTAGTCCTCGAGGGTATCATACACCAAGTAGTCAGTGTTTCTATCACTGGGTCGATACCTCTACTGGTGGACTATTAGTCCTCGAGGGTAGCATACACCCAGTAGTCAGTGTTTCTATCACTGGGTCAATACCTCTACTGGTGGACTATTAGTCCTCGAGTGTATCATATACCCAGTAGTCAGTGTTTCTATCACTGGGTGAATACCTCTACTGTTGGGCTATTAGTCCTCGAGGGTATCATACATCCAGTAGTCAGTGTTTCTATCTCTAGGTCGATACCTCTACTGGTGGACTATTAGTCCTCGAGGTTATTATACACCCAGTAGTCAGTGTTTCAATCGCTGGGATCATACCTCTACTGGTGGACTATTAGTCCTCGAGTGTATCATACACCCAGTAGTCAGTGTTTCTATTACTGGGTCGATATCTCTGATGGTGGACTATTGGTCCTCGAGTGTAACATACACCTAGTAGTCAGTGTTTCTATCACTGGGTCGATACCTCTGATGGTAGACTATTGGTTTTCGAGTGTATCATACACCCAGTAGTCAGTGTTTCTATCACTGGGTCGATACCTCTACTGGTGGACTATTAGTCCTCGAGTGTATCATACACCCAGTAGTCAGTGTTTCTATCACTGGGTCGATACCTCTACTGGTTGACTATTAGTCCTCGAGGGTATCATACACCCAGTAGTCAGTGTTTCTATCACTGTGTCGATACCTCTACTGGTGGACTATTAGTCGTCGAGTGTATCATACACCCAGTAGTCAGTGTTTCTATCACTGGGTCGATACATCTACTGGTGGACTATTAGTCCTCGAGAGTATCATACCCCCAGTAGTCAGTGTTTCTATCACTGGGTCAATACCTCTACTGGTGGACTATTAGTCCTCGAGTGTATCATACACCCAGTAGTCAGTGTTTCTATCACTGGGTCGATACTTCTACTGGTGGACTATTAGTCGTCGAGGGTATCATACACCAAGTAGTCAGTGTTTCTATCACTGGGTCGATACCTCTACTGGTGGACTATTAGTCCTCGAGGGTATCATACACCCAGTATTCAGTGTTTCTATCACTGGGTCGATACCTCTACTGGTGGACTATTAGTCCTCGAGTGTATCATATACCCAGTAGTCAGTGTTTCTATCACTAGGTCGATACCTCTACTGGTGGGCTATTAGTCCTCGAGGGTATCATACACCCAGTAGTCAGTGTTTCTATCACTAGGTCGATACCTCTACTGGTGGACTATTAGTCCTCGAGGGTATCATACACCCAGTAGTCAGTGTTTCTATCACTGGGTCAATACCTCTACTGGTGGAATATTAGTCCTCGAGTGTATCATGCACCCAGTAGTCAGTGTTTCTATCACTGGGTCGATACCTTTACTGGTGGACTATTAGTCCTCGAGGGTATCATACACCCAGTAGTTAGTGTTTCTATCACTGGGTCGATATCTCTGATGGTGGACTATTGGTCCTCGAGTGTAACATACACCCAGTAGTCAGTGTTTCTATCACTGGGTCGATACCTCTGATGGTGGACTATTGGTTCTCGAGTGTATCATACACCCAGTATTCAGTGTTTCTATCACTGGGTCGATACCTCTACTGGTGGACTATTAGTCTTCGAGTGTATCATACACCCAGTGGTCAGTGTTTCTATCACTGTGTCGATACCTCTACTGGTGGACTATTAGTCCTCGAGGGTATCATGCACCCAGTAGTCAGTGTTTCTATCACTGGGTCGATACCTCTACTGGTGGACTATTAGTCCTCGAGAGTTTTATGCACCCAGTAGTCAGTGTTTCCATCACTAGGTCCATACCTCTACTGGTGGACTGTTAGTCCTCGAGTGTATCATACACCCAGTAGTCAGTGTTTCTATCACTGGGTCGATAACTCTACTGGTGGACTATTAGTCCTCGAGGGTATCATACACCCAGTAGTCAGTGTTTCTATCACTAGGTCTTTACTTCTACTGGTGGACTATTAGTCCTCAGGGGTATCATACACCCAGTAGTCAGTGTTTCTATCACTGGGTCGATACCTCTGCTGGTTGACTATTAGTCCTCGAGGGTATCATACACCCAGTAGTCAGTGTTTCTATCACTGGGTCAATACCTCTACTGGTGGACTATTAGTCCTCGAGTGTATCATACACCCAGTAGTCAGGGTTTCTATCACTGGGTCGATACCTCTACTGGTGGACCATTAGTCCTCGAGGGTATCATACACCCAGTAGTCAGTGTTTCTATCACTGGGTCGATACCTCTACTGGTGGACTATTAGTCCTCGAGTGTATCATACACCCAGTAGTCAGTGTTTCTATCACTGGGCCGATACCTCTACTGGTGGAATATTAGTCCTCGAGGGTAGCATACACCCAGTAGTCAGTGTTTCTATCACTGTGTCGATACCTCTACTGGTGGACTATTAGTCATCGAGGGTATCATACACCCAGTAGTCAGTGTTTCTATCACTGTGTCGATACCTATACTGGTGAACTATTAGTCCTCGAGGGTATCATACACCCAGTAGTCAGTTTTTCTATCACTGGGTCGATACCTCTACTGTTGGACTATTAGTCCTCTAGAGTATCATACACCAAGTAGTCAGTGTTTCTATCACTGGGTCGATACCTCTACTGGTGGACAATAAGTCCTCGGGGGTATCATACACCCAGTAGTCAGTGTTTCTATCACTGGGTCGATATCTCTACTGGTGGACTATTAGTCCTCGAGGGTATCAGACACCCAGTAGTCAGTGTTTCTATCACTGGGTCGATACCTCTACTGTTGGACTATTAGGCCTCGAGTGTATCATACACCCAGTAGTCAGTGTTTCTATCACTGGGTCGATACCTCTACTGGTGGACTATTAGTCCTCGAGGGTATCATACACCCAGTAGTCAGTGTTTCTATCAAGGGGTCGATACCTCTACTGGTGGACTATTAGTCCTCGAGGTTATCATACACCCAGTAGTCAGTGTTTCTATCACTGGGTCGATACCTCTACTGGTGGACAATTAGTCCTCGGGGGTATCATACACCCAGTAGTCAGTGTTTCTATCACTGGGTCGATACCTCTACTGGTGGACTATTAGTCCTCGAGGGTATCATACACCCAGTAGTCAGTGTTTCTATCACTGGGTCGATACCTCTACTGTTGGACTATTAGGCCTCGAGTGTATCATACACCCAGTAGTCAGTGTTTCTATCACTGGGTCGATACCTCTACTGGTGGACTATTAGTCCTCGAGGGTATCATACACCCAGTAGTCAGTGTTTCTATCACGGGGTCGATACCTCTACTGGTTGACTATTAGTCCTCGAGGGTATCATACACCCAGTAGTCAGTGTTTCTATCACTGTGTCGATACCTCTACTGGTGGACTATTAGTCGTCGAATGTATCATACAGCCAGTAGTCAGTGTTTCTATCACTGGGTCGATACCTCTACTGGTGGACTATTAGTCCTCGAGAGTATCATACCCCCAGTAGTCAGTGTTTCTATCACTAGGTTCATACATCTACTGGTGGACTATTAGTCCTCGAGTGTATCATACACCCAGTAGTCAGTGTTTCTATCACTGGGTCGATAACTCTACTGGTGGACTATTAGTCCTCGAGTGTATCATACACCAAGTAGTCAGTGTTTCTATCACTGGGTCGATACCTCTACTGGTGGACTATTAGTCCTCGAGGGTATCATACACCCAGTATTCAGTGTTTCTATCACTGGGTCGATACCTCTACTGGTGGACTATTAGTCCTCGAGTGTATCATATACCCAGTAGTCAGTGTTTCTATCACTAGGTCGATACCTCTACTGGTGGGCTATTAGTCCTCGAGGGTATCATATACCCAGTAGTCAGTGTTTCTATCACTAGGTCGATACCTCTACTGGTGGAATATTAGTCCTCGAGGGTATCATACACCCAGTAGTCAGTGTTTCTATCACTGGGTCAATACCTCTACTGGTGGAATATTAGTCCTCGAGTGTATCATGCACCCAGTAGTCAGTGTTTCTATCACTGGGTCGATACCTTTACTGGTGGACTATTAGTCCTCGAGGGTATCATACACCCAGTAGTTAGTGTTTCTATCACTGGGTCGATATCTCTGATGGTGGACTATTGGTCCTCGAGTGTAACATACACCCAGTAGTCAGTGTTTCTATCACTGGGTCGATACCTCTGATGGTGGACTATTGGTTCTCGAGTGTATCATACACCCAGTATTCAGTGTTTCTATCACTGGGTCGATACCTCTACTGGTGGACTATTAGTCTTCGAGTGTATCATACACCCAGTGGTCAGTGTTTCTATCACTGTGTCGATACCTCTACTGGTGGACTATTAGTCCTCGAGGGTATCATACACCCAGTAGTCAGTGTTTCTATCACTGGGTCGATACCTCTACTGGTGGACTATTAGTCCTCGAGAGTTTTATACACCCAGTAGTCAGTGTTTCCATCACTAGGTCCATACCTCTACTGGTGGACTGTTAGTCCTCGAGTGTATCATACACCAAGTAGTCAGTGTTTCTATCACTGGGTCGATAACTCTACTGGTGGACTATTAGTCCTCGAGGGTATCATACACCCAGTAGTCAGTGTTTCTATCACTAGGTCTTTACTTCTACTGGTGGAATATTAGTCCTCAGGGGTATCATACACCCAGTAGTCAGTGTTTCTATCACTGGGTCGATACCTCTGCTGGTTGACTATTAGTCCTCGAGGGTATCATACACCCAGTAGTCAGTGTTTCTATCACTGGGTCAATACCTCTACTGGTGGACTATTAGTCCTCGAGTGTATCATACACCCAGTAGTCAGGGTTTCTATCACTGGGTCGATACCTCTACTGGTGGACCATTAGTCCTCGAGGGTATCATACACCCAGTAGTCAGTGTTTCTATCACTGGGTCGATACCTCTACTGGTGGACTATTAGTCCTCGAGTGTATCATACACCCAGTAGTCAGTGTTTCTATCACTGGGCCGATACCTCTACTGGTGGAATATTAGTCCTCGAGGGTATCATACACCCAGTAGTCAGTGTTTCTATCACTGTGTCGATACCTCTACTGGTGGACTATTAGTCATCGAGGGTATCATACACCCAGTAGTCAGTGTTTCTATCACTGTGTCGATACCTATACTGGTGAACTATTAGTCCTCGAGGGTATCATACACCCAGTAGTCAGTTTTTCTATCACTGGGTCGATACCTCTACTGGTGGACTATTAGTCCTCGAGAGTATCATACACCAAGTAGTCAGTGTTTCTATCACTGGGTCGATACCTCTACTGGTGGAAAATAAGTCCTCGGGGGTATCATACACCCAGTAGTCAGTGTTTCTATCACTGGGTCGATACCTCTACTGGTGGACTATTAGTCCTCGAGGGTATCATACACCCAGTAGTCAGTGTTTCTATCACTGGGTCGATACCTCTACTGTTGGACTATTAGGCCTCGAGTGTATCATACACCCAGTAGTCAGTGTTTCTATCACTGGGTCGATACCTCTACTGGTGGACTATTAGTCCTCGAGGGTATCATACACCCAGTAGTCAGTGTTTCTATCAAGGGGTCGATACCTCTACTGGTGGACTATTAGTCCTCGAGGTTATCATACACCCAGTAGTCAGTGTTTCTATCACTGGGTCGATACCTCTACTGGTGGACAATAAGTCCTCGGGGGTATCATACACCCAGTAGTCAGTGTTTCTATCACTGGGTCGATACCTCTACTGGTGGACTATTAGTCCTCGAGGGTATCATACACCCAGTAGTCAGTGTTTCTATCACTGGGTCGATACCTCTACTGTTGGACTATTAGGCCTCGAGTGTATCATACACCCAGTAGTCAGTGTTTCTATCACTGGGTCGATACCTCTACTGGTGGACTATTAGTCCTCGAGGGTATCATACACCCAGTAGTCAGTGTTTCTATCACGGGGTCGATACCTCTACTGGTTGACTATTAGTCCTCGAGGGTATCATACACCCAGTAGTCAGTGTTTCTATCACTGTGTCGATACCTCTACTGGTGGACTATTAGTCGTCGAATGTATCATACAGCCAGTAGTCAGTGTTTCTATCACTGGGTCGATACCTCTACTGGTGGACTATTAGTCCTCGAGAGTATCATACCCCCAGTAGTCAGTGTTTCTATCACTAGGTTCATACATCTACTGTTGGACTATTAGTCCTCGAGTGTATCATGCACCCAGTAGTCAGTGCTTCTATCACTGGGTCGATAACTCTACTGGTGGACTATTAGTCCTCGAGTGTATCATACACCCATTAGTCAGTGTTTCTATCACTGGGTCAATACCTCTACTGGTGGACTATTAGTCCTCGAGTGTATCATACACCCAGTAGTCAGTGTTTCTATCACTGGGTCGATACTTCTACTGGTGGACTATTAGTCGTCGAGGGTATCATACACCAAGTAGTCAGTGTTTCTATCACTGGGTCGATACCTCTACTGGTGGACTATTAGTCCTCGAGGGTATCATACACCCAATATTCAGTGTTTCTATCACTGGGTCGATACCTCTACTGGTGGACTATTAGTCCTCGAGTGTATCATATACCCAGTAGTCAGTGTTTCTATCACTAGGTCGATACCTCTACTGGTGGGCTATTAGTCCTCGAGGGTATCATACACCCAGTAGTCAGTGTTTCTATCACTAGGTCGATACCTCTACTGGTGGACTATTAGTCCTCGAGGGTATCATACACCCAGTAGTCAGTGTTTCTATCACTAGGTCAATACCTCTACTGGTGGAATATTAGTCCTCGAGTGTATCATGCACCCAGTAGTCAGTGTTTCTATCACTGGGTCGATACCTTTACTGGTGGACTATTAGTCCTCGAGGGTATCATACACCCAGTAGTTAGTGTTTCTATCACTGGGTCGATATCTCTGATGGTGGACTATTGGTCCTCGAGTGTAACATACACCCAGTAGTCAGTGTTTCTATCACTGGGTCGATACCTCTGATGGTGGACTATTGGTTCTCGAGTGTATCATACACCCAGTATTCAGTGTTTCTATCACTGGGTCGATACCTCTACTGGTGGACTATTAGTCCTCGAGTGTATCATACACCCAGTGGTCAGTGTTTCTATCACTGTGTCGATACCTCTACTGGTGGACTATTAGTCCTCGAGGGTATCATACACCCAGTAGTCAGTGTTTCTATCACTGTGTCTATACCTCTACTTGTGGACTATTAGTCCTCGAGGGTATCATACACCCAGTAGTCAGTGTTTCTATCACTGGGTCGATACCTCTACAGGTGGACTATTAGTCCTCGAGAATATTATACACCCAGTAGTCAGTGTTTCTATCACTGGGTCGATAACTCTTCTGGTGGACTATTAGTCATCGAGGGTAGCATACACCCAGTAGTCAGTGTTTCTATCACTAGGTCTTTACTTCTACTGGTGGACTATTAGTCCTCAGGGGTATCATGCACCCAGTAGTCAGTGTTTCTATCACTGGGTCGATACCTCTGCTGGTTGACTATTAGTCCTCGAGGGTATCATACACCCAGTAGTCAGTGTTTCTATCACTGGGTCAATACCTCTACTGGTGGACTATTAGTCCTCGAGTGTATCATACACCCAGTAGTAAGGGTTTCTATCACTGGGTCGATACCTCTACTGGTGGACCATTAGTCCTCGAGGGTATCATACACCCAGTAGTCAGTGTTTCTATCACTGGGTCGATACCTCTACTGGTGGACTATTAGTCCTCGAGTGTATCATACACCCAGTAGTCAGTGTTTCTATCACTGGGTCGATACCTCTACTGGTGGAATATTAGTCCTCGAGGGTATCATACACCCAGTAGTCAGTGTTTCTATCACTGTGTCGATACCTCTACTGGTGGACTATTAGTCCTCGAGGGTATCATACACCCAGTAGTCAGTGTTTCTATCACTGTGTCTATACCTCTACTTGTGGACTATTAGTCCTCGAGGGTATCATACACCCAGTAGTCAGTGTTTCTATCACTGGGTCGATACCTCTACAGGTGGACTATTAGTCCTCGAGAGTATTATACACCCAGTAGTCAGTGTTTCTATCACTGGGTCGATAACTCTTCTGGTGGACTATTAGTCATCGAGGGTAGCATACACCCAGTAGTCAGTGTTTCTATCACTAGGTCTTTACTTCTACTGGTGGACTATTAGTCCTCAGGGGTATCATGCACCCAGTAGTCAGTGTTTCTATCACTGGGTCGATACCTCTGCTGGTTGACTATTAGTCCTCGAGGGTATCATACACCCAGTAGTCAGTGTTTCTATCACTGGGTCAATACCTCTACTGGTGGACTATTAGTCCTCGAGTGTATCATACACCCAGTAGTAAGGGTTTCTATCACTGGGTCGATACCTCTACTGGTGGACCATTAGTCCTCGAGGGTATCATACACCCAGTAGTCAGTGTTTCTATCACTGGGTCGATACCTCTACTGGTGGACTATTAGTCCTCGAGTGTATCATACACCCAGTAGTCAGTGTTTCTATCACTGGGTCGATACCTCTACTGGTGGAATATTAGTCCTCGAGGGTATCATACACCCAGTAGTCAGTGTTTCTATCACTGTGTCGATACCTCTACTGGTGGACTATTAGTCCTCGAGGGTATCATACACCCAGTAGTCAGTGTTTCTATCACTGTGTCGATACCTCTACTGGTGAACTATTAGTCCTCGAGGGTATCATACACCCAGTAGTCAGTGTTTCTATCACTGGGTCGATACCTCTACTGGTGGACTATTAGTCCTCGAGAGTATCATACACCAAGTAGTCAGTGTTTCTATCACTGGGTCGATACCTCTACTGGTGGACAATAAGTCCTCGGGGGTATCATACACCCAGTAGTCAGTGTTTCTATCACTGGGTCGATACCTCTACTGGTGGACTATTAGTCCTCGAGGGTATCATACACCCAGTAGTCAGTGTTTCTATCACTGGGTCGATACCTCTACTGTTGGACTATAAGGCCTCGAGTGTATCATACACCCAGTAGTCAGTGTTTCTATCACTGGGTCGATACCTCTACTGGTGGACTATTAGTCCTCGAGGGTATCATACACCCAGTAGTCAGTGTTTCTATCACGGGGTCGATACCTCTACTGGTGGACTATTAGTCCTCGAGGTTATCATACACCCTGTAGTCAGTGTTTCTATCACTGGGTCGATACCTCTACTGGTGGACTATTAGTACTCGAGTGTAAAAAACACCCAGTAGTCAGTGTTTCTATCACTGGGTCGATACCTCTACTGGTGGATTAATAGTCCTCGAGGGTATCATACACCCAGTAGTCAGTGTTTCTATCACTGGGTCGATACCTCTACTGGTGGACTATTAGTCCTCGAGTGTATCATACACCCAGTAGTCATTGTTTCTATCACTGGGTCGATACCTCTACTGGTGGACTATTAGTCCTCGAGTGTATCATACACCCAGTTGTCAGTGTTTCTATCACTGGGTCGATACCTCTACTGGTGGACTATTAGTCCTCGAGGGTATCATACACCCAGTATTCAGTGTTTCTATCACTAGGTCGATACCTCTACTGGTGGACTATTAATCCTCGAGGGTATCATACACCCAGTAGTTAGTGTTTCTATCACTGGGTCGATACCTCTACTGGTGGACTATTAGTCCTCGAGTGTATCATACACACAGTGGTCAGTGTTTCTATCACTGGGTCCATACCTCTACTGGTGGAATATTAGTCCTCGAGGGTATCATACACCAAGTAGTCAGTGTTTCTATCACTGGGTCGATACCTCTACTGGTGGACTATTAATCCTCGAGGGTATCATACACCTAGTAGTCAGTGTTTCTATCACTGGGTCGATACCTCTACTGGTGGACTATTAGTCCTCGAGGGTATCATACACCCAGTAGTCAGTGTTTCTATCACTGGGTCGATACCTCAACTAGTGGAATATTAGTCCTCGAGTGTATCATACACCCAGTTGTCAGTGTTTCTATCACTGGGTCGATACCTCTACTGGTGGACTATTAGTCCTCGAGGGTATCATACACCAAGTAGTCAGTGTTTCTATCACTAGGTCGATACCTCTACTGGTGAACTATTAGTCCTCGAGTGTATCATACACACAGTGGTCAGTGTTTCTATCACTGGATCGATACCTCTACTGGTGGAATATTAGTCCTCGAGGGTATCATACACCCAGTAGTCAGTGTTTCTATCACTGTGTCAATACCTCTACTGGTGGACTATTAGTCCTCGAGGGTATCATACACCCAGTAGTCAGTGTTTCTATCACTGTGTCGATACCTCTACTGGTGGACTATTAGTCCTCGAGGGTATCATACACCCAGTAGTCAGTGTTTCTTTCACTAGGTCCATACCTCTACTGGTGGACTATTAGTCCTCGAGTGTATCATACACCCAGTAGTCAGTGTTTCTATCACTGGGTCGATAACTCTACTGGTGGACTATTAGTCCTCGAGTGTATCATACACCCAGTAGTCAGTGTTTCTATCACTGGGTCGATACCTCTACTGGTGGACTATTAGTCCTCGAGTGTATCATACACCCAGTAGTCAGTGTTTCTATCACTGGGTCGATACCTCTATTGGTGGACAATAAGTCCTCGGGGGTATCATACACCCAGTAGTCAGTGTTTCTATCACTGGGTCGATACCTCTACTGGTGGACTATTAGTCCTCGAGGGTATCATACACCCAGTAGTCAGTGTTTCTATCACTGGGTCGATACCTCTACTGGTGGACTATTAGTCCTCGAGTGTATCATACACCCAGTAGTCAGTGTTTCTATCACTAGGTCGATACCTCTACTGGTGGTCTATTAGTCCTCGAGGGTATCATACACCCAGTAGTCAGTGTTTCTATCACTGGGTCGATACCTCTACTGGTGGACTATTAGTCCTCGAGTGTATCATACACCCAGTAGTCAGTGTTTCTATCACTGGGTCGATACCTCTACTGGTGGACTATTAGTACTCGAGGGTATCATACTCCCGGTAGTCAGTGTTTCTATCACTGGGTCGATACCTCTACTGGTGGACTATTAGTCCTCGAGTGTATCATACACCCAGTAGTCAGTGTTTCTATTACTGGGTCGACACCTCTACTGGTGGACTATTAGTCCTCGAGGGTATCATACACCCATTAGTCAGTGTTTCTATCACTGGGTCGATACCTCTACTGGTGGACTATTAGTCCTCGAGTGTATCATACACCCAGTAGTTAGTGTTTCTATCACTGGGTCGATATCTCTGATGGTGGACTATTGGTCCTCGAGTGTAACATACACCCAGTAGTCAGTGTTTCTATCACTGGGTCGATACCTCTGATGGTGGACTATTGGTTCTCGAGTGTATCATACACCCAGTATTCAGTGTTTCTATCACTGGGTCGATACCTCTACTGGTGGACTATTAGTCCTCGAGTGTATCATACACCAAGTGGTCAGTGTTTCTATCACTGTGTCGATACCTCTACTGGTGGACTATTAGTCCTCGAGGGTATCATACACCCAGTAGTCAGTGTTTCTATCACTGGGTCGATACCTCTACAGGTGGACTATTAGTCCTCGAGAGTATTATACACCCAGTAGTCAGTGTTTCCATCACTAGGTCCATACCTCTACTGGTGGACTGTTAGTCCTCGAGTGTATCATACACCCAGTAGTCAGTGTTTCTATCACTGGGTCGATAACTCTACTGGTGGACTATTAGTCCTCGAGGGTATCATACACCCAGTAGTCAGTGTTTCTATCACTAGGTCTTTACTTCTACTGGTGGACTATTAGTCCTCAGGGGTATCATACACCCAGTAGTCAGTGTTTCTATCACTGGGTCGATACCTCTACTGGTGGACTATTAGTCCTCGAGTGTATCATACACCCAGTAGTCAGTGTTTCTATCACTGGGTCGATACCTCTACTGGTGGACTAATAGTCCTCGAGGGTATCATACACCCAGTAGTCAGTGTTTCTATCACTGGGTCGATACCTCTACTGGTGGACTATTAGTCCTCGAGTGTATCATACACACAGTGGTCAGTGTTTCTATCACTAGGTCGATACCTCTACTGGTGGACTATTAGTCCTCGAGTGTATCATACACACAGTGGTCAGTGTTTCTATCACTGGATCGATACCTCTACTGGTGGAATATTAGTCCTCGAGGGTATCATACACCCAGTAGTCAGTGTTTCTATCACTGTGTCAATACCTCTACTGGTGGACTATTAGTCCTCGAGGGTATCATACACCCAGTAGTCAGTGTTTCTATCACTGTGTCGATACCTCTACTGGTGGACTATTAGTCCTCGAGGGTATCATACACCCAGTAGTCAGTGTTTCTTTCACTAGGTCCATACCTCTACTGGTGGACTATTAGTCCTCGAGTGTATCATACACCCAGTAGTCAGTGTTTCTTTCACTAGGTCCATACCTCTACTGGTGGACTATTAGTCCTCGAGTGTATCATACACCCAGTAGTCAGTGTTTCTATCACTGGGTCGATACCTCTACTGGTGGACTATTAGTCCTCGAGGGTATCATACACCCAGTAGTCAGTGTTTCTATCACTGGGTCGATACCTCTACTGGTGGACTATTAGTCCTCGAGTGTATCATACACCCAGTAGTCAGTGTTTCTATCACTAGGTCGATACCTCTACTGGTGGTCTATTAGTCCTCGAGGGTATCATACACCCAGTAGTCAGTGTTTCTATCACTGGGTCGATACCTCTACTGGTGGACTATTAGTCCTCGAGTGTATCATACACCCAGTAGTCAGTGTTTCTATCACTGGGTCGATACCTCTACTGGTGGACTATTAGTACTCGAGGGTATCATACTCCCGGTAGTCAGTGTTTCTATCACTGGGTCGATACCTCTACTGGTGGACTATTAGTCCTCGAGTGTATCATACACCCAGTAGTCAGTGTTTCTATTACTGGGTCGACACCTCTACTGGTGGACTATTAGTCCTCGAGGGTATCATACACCCATTAGTCAGTGTTTCTATCACTGGGTCGATACCTCTACTGGTGGACTATTAGTCCTCGAGTGTATCATACACCCAGTAGTTAGTGTTTCTATCACTGGGTCGATATCTCTGATGGTGGACTATTGGTCCTCGAGTGTAACATACACCCAGTAGTCAGTGTTTCTATCACTGGGTCGATACCTCTGATGGTGGACTATTGGTTCTCGAGTGTATCATACACCCAGTATTCAGTGTTTCTATCACTGGGTCGATACCTCTACTGGTGGACTATTAGTCCTCGAGTGTATCATACACCCAGTGGTCAGTGTTTCTATCACTGTGTCGATACCTCTACTGGTGGACTATTAGTCCTCGAGGGTATCATACACCCAGTAGTCAGTGTTTCTATCACTGGGTCGATACCTCTACAGGTGGACTATTAGTCCTCGAGAGTATTATACACCCAGTAGTCAGTGTTTCCATCACTAGGTCCATACCTCTACTGGTGGACTGTTAGTCCTCGAGTGTATCATACACCCAGTAGTCAGTGTTTCTATCACTGGGTCGATAACTCTACTGGTGGACTATTAGTCCTCGAGGGTATCATACACCCAGTAGTCAGTGTTTCTATCACTAGGTCTTTACTTCTACTGGTGGACTATTAGTCCTCAGGGGTATCATACACCCAGTAGTTAGTGTTTCTATCACTGGGTCGATATCTCTGATGGTGGACTATTGGTCCTCGAGTGTAACATACACCCAGTAGTCAGTGTTTCTATCACTGGGTCGATACCTCTGCTGGTTGACTATTAGTCCTCGAGGGTATCATACACCCAGTAGTCAGTGTTTCTATCACTGGGTCGATACCTCTACTGGTGGACTATTAGTCCTCGAGTGTATCATACACCCAGTAGTCAGTGTTTCTATCACTGTGTCGATACCTCAACTGGTGGACTATTAGTCCTCGAGGGTATCATACACCCAGTAGTCAGTGTTTCTATCACTGTGTCGATACCTCTACTGGTGAACTATTAGTCCTCGAGGGTATCATACACCCAGTAGTCAGGGTTTCTATCACTGGGTCGATACCTCTACTGGTGGACCATTAGTCCTCGAGGGTATCATACACCCAGTAGTCAGTGTTTCTATCACTGGGTCGATACCTCTACTGGTGGACTATTAGTCCTCGAGTGTATCATACACCCAGTAGTCAGTGTTTCTATCACTGGGTCGATACCTCTACTGGTGGAATATTAGTCCTCGAGGGTATCATACACCCAGTAGTCAGTGTTTCTATCACTGGGTCGATACCTCTACTGGTGGACTATTAGTCCTCGAGGGTATCATACACCCAGTAGTCAGTGTTTCTATCACTGTGTCGATACCTCTACTGGTGAACTATTAGTCCTCGAGGGTATCATACACCCAGTAGTCAGTGTTTCTATCACTGGGTCGATACTTCTACTGGTGGACTATTAGTCCTCGAGAGTATCATACACCAAGTAGTCAGTGTTTCTATCACTGGGTCGATACCTCTACTGGTGGACAATAAGTCCTCGGGGGTATCATACACCCAGTAGTCAGTGTTTCTATCACTGGGTCGATACCTCTACTGGTGGACTATTAGTCCTCGAGGGTATCATGCACCCAGTAGTCAGTGTTTCTATCACTGGGTCGATACCTCTACTGTTGGACTATTAGGCCTCGAGTGTATCATACACCCAGTAGTCAGTGTTTCTATCACTGGGTCGATACCTCTACTGGTGGACTATTAGTCCTCGAGGGTATCATACACCCAGTAGTCAGTGTTTCTATCACTAGGTCGATACCTCTACTGGTGGACTATTAGTCCTCGAGGTTATCATACACCCAGTAGTCAGTGTTTCTATCACTGGGTCGATACCTCTACTGGTGGACTATTAGTACTCGAGTGTAAAAAACACCCAGTAGTCAGTGTTTCTATCACTGGGTCGATACCTCTACTGGTGGACTATTAGTCCTCGAGTGTATCATACACCCAGTTGTCAGTGTTTCTATCACTGTGTCGATACCTCTACTGGTGGACTATTAGTCCTCGAGGGTATCATACACCCAGTATTCAGTGTTTCTATCACTAGGTCGATACCTCTACTGGTTGACTATTAATCCTCGAGGGTATCATACACCCAGTAGTTAGTGTTTCTATCACTGGGTCGATACCTCTACTGGTGGACTATTAGTCCTCGAGTGTATCATACACACAGTGGTCAGTGTTTCTATCACTGGGTCGATACCTCTACTGGTGGAATATTAGTCCTCGAGGGTATCATACACCAAGTAGTCAGTGTTTCTATCACTGGGTCGATACCTCTACTGGTGGACTATTAATCCTCGAGGGTATCATACACCCAGTAGTCAGTGTTTCTATCACTGGGTCGATACCTCTACTGGTGGACTATTAGTCCTCGAGGGTATCATACACCCAGTAGTCAGTGTTTCTATCACTGGGTCGATACCTCAACTGGTGGAATATTAGTCCTCGAGTGTATCATACACCCAGTTGTCAGTGTTTCTATCACTGGGTCGATACCTCTACTGGTGGACTATTAGTCCTCGAGGGTATCATACACCAAGTAGTCAGTGTTTCTATCACTAGGTCGATACCTCTACTGGTGGACTATTAGTCCTCGAGTGTATCATACACACAGTGGTCAGTGTTTCTATCACTGGGTCGATACCTCTACTGGTGGAATATTAGTCCTCGAGGGTATCATACACCCAGTAGTCAGTGTTTCTATCACTGTGTCAATACCTCTACTGGTGGACTATTAGTCCTCGAGGGTATCATACACCCAGTAGTCAGTGTTTCTATCACTGTGTCGATACCTCTACTGGTGGACTATTAGTCCTCGAGGGTATCATACACCCAGTAGTCAGTGTTTCTTTCACTAGGTCCATACCTCTACTGGTGGACTATTAGTCCTCGAGTGTATCATACACCCAGTAGTCAGTGTTTCTATCACTGGGTCGATAACTCTACTGGTGGACTATTAGTCCTCGAGTGTATCATACACCCAGTAGTCAGTGTTTCTATCACTGGGTCGATACCTCTACTGGTGGACTATTAGTCCTCGAGTGTATCATACACCCAGTAGTCAGTGTTTCTATCACTGGGTCGATACCTCTACTGGTGGACTATTAGTCCTCGAGTGTATCATACACCCAGTAGTCAGTGTTTCTATCACTGGGTCGATACCTCTACTGGTGGACTATTAGTCCTCGAGGGTATCATACTCCCGGTAGTCAATGTTTCTATCACTGGGTCGATACCTCTACTGGTGGACTATTAGTCCTCGAGTGTATCATACACCCAGTAGTCAGTGTTTCTATTACTGGGTCGACACCTCTATTGGTGGACTATTAGTCCTCGAGGGTATCTTACACCCAGTAGTCAGTGTTTCTATCACTGGGTCGATACCTCTACTGGTGGACTATTAGTCCTCGAGTGTATCATACATCCAGTAGTCAGTATTTCTATCACTGGGTCGATACCTCTACTGGTGGACTATTAGTAATCGAGTGTAAAAAAAACCCAGTAGTCAGTGTTTCTATCACTGGGTCGATACCTCTACTGGTGGACTATTAGTCCTCGAGTGTATCATACACCCAGTAGTCAGTGTTTCTATCACTGGGTCGATACCTCTACTGGTGGACTATTAGTCCTCGAGGGTATCATACACCAAGTAGTCAGTGTTTCTATCACTAGGTCGATACCTCTACTGGTGGACTATTAATCCTCGAGGGTATCATACACAAAGTAGTCAATGTTTCTATCACTGGGTCGATACCTCTACTGGTGGACTATTAGTCCTCGAGGGTATCATACACCCAGTAGTCAGTGTTTCTATCACTGGGTCGATATCTCTGCTGGTGGACTATTAGTCCTCGAGTGTATCATACACACAGTGGTCAGTGTTTCTATCACTGGGTCGATACCTCTACTGGTGGTCTATTAGTCCTCGAGGGTATTATACACCCAGTAGTCAGTGTTTCTATCACTGGGTCGATACCTCTACTGGTGGACTATTAGTCCTCGAGGGTATCACACACCCAGTAGTCAGTGTTTCTATCACTGGGTCGATACCTCTACTGGTGAACTATTAGTCCTCGTGGGTATCATACACCCAGTAGTCAGTGTTTCTATCACTGGGTCGATACCTCTACTGGTGGACTATTAGTCCTCGAGGGTATCATACACCCAGTAGTCAGTGTTTCTATCACTGAGTCGATACCTCTACTGGTGGACTATTAGTCCTCGAGGGTATCATACACCCAGTAGTCAATGTTTCTATCACTGGGTCGATACCTCTACTGGTGGACTATTAGTCCTCGAGTGTATCATACACGCCAGTAGTCAGTGTTTCTATCACTGGGTCGATACCTCTACTGGTGGACTATTAGTCCTCGAGTGTATCATACACCCAGTGGTCAGTGTTTCTATCACTGTGTCGATACCTCTACTGGTGGACTATTAGTCCTCGAGGGTATCATACACCCAGTAGTCAGTGTTTCTATCACTGGGTCGATACCTCTACAGGTGGACTATTAGTCCTCGAGAGTATTATACACCCAGTAGTCAGTGTTTCCATCACTAGGTCCATACCTCTACTGGTGGACTGTTAGTCCTCGAGTGTATCATACACCCAGTAGTCAGTGTTTCTATCACTGGGTCGATAACTCTACTGGTGGACTATTAGTCCTCGAGGGTATCATACACCCAGTAGTCAGTGTTTCTATCACTAGGTCTTTACTTCTACTGGTGGACTATTAGTCCTCAGGGGTATCATACACCCAGTAGTTAGTGTTTCTATCACTGGGTCGATATCTCTGATGGTGGACTATTGGTCCTCGAGTGTAACATACACCCAGTAGTCAGTGTTTCTATCACTGGGTCGATACCTCTGCTGGTTGACTATTAGTCCTCGAGGGTATCATACACCCAGTAGTCAGTGTTTCTATCACTGGGTCGATACCTCTACTGGTGGACTATTAGTCCTCGAGTGTATCATACACCCAGTAGTCAGTGTTTCTATCACTGTGTCGATACCTCAACTGGTGGACTATTAGTCCTCGAGGGTATCATACACCCAGTAGTCAGTGTTTCTATCACTGTGTCGATACCTCTACTGGTGAACTATTAGTCCTCGAGGGTATCATACACCCAGTAGTCAGGGTTTCTATCACTGGGTCGATACCTCTACTGGTGGACCATTAGTCCTCGAGGGTATCATACACCCAGTAGTCAGTGTTTCTATCACTGGGTCGATACCTCTACTGGTGGACTATTAGTCCTCGAGTGTATCATACACCCAGTAGTCAGTGTTTCTATCACTGGGTCGATACCTCTACTGGTGGAATATTAGTCCTCGAGGGTATCATACACCCAGTAGTCAGTGTTTCTATCACTGGGTCGATACCTCTACTGGTGGACTATTAGTCCTCGAGGGTATCATACACCCAGTAGTCAGTGTTTCTATCACTGTGTCGATACCTCTACTGGTGAACTATTAGTCCTCGAGGGTATCATACACCCAGTAGTCAGTGTTTCTATCACTGGGTCGATACTTCTACTGGTGGACTATTAGTCCTCGAGAGTATCATACACCAAGTAGTCAGTGTTTCTATCACTGGGTCGATACCTCTACTGGTGGACAATAAGTCCTCGGGGGTATCATACACCCAGTAGTCAGTGTTTCTATCACTGGGTCGATACCTCTACTGGTGGACTATTAGTCCTCGAGGGTATCATGCACCCAGTAGTCAGTGTTTCTATCACTGGGTCGATACCTCTACTGTTGGACTATTAGGCCTCGAGTGTATCATACACCCAGTAGTCAGTGTTTCTATCACTGGGTCGATACCTCTACTGGTGGACTATTAGTCCTCGAGGGTATCATACACCCAGTAGTCAGTGTTTCTATCACTAGGTCGATACCTCTACTGGTGGACTATTAGTCCTCGAGGTTATCATACACCCAGTAGTCAGTGTTTCTATCACTGGGTCGATACCTCTACTGGTGGACTATTAGTACTCGAGTGTAAAAAACACCCAGTAGTCAGTGTTTCTATCACTGGGTCGATACCTCTACTGGTGGACTATTAGTCCTCGAGTGTATCATACACCCAGTTGTCAGTGTTTCTATCACTGTGTCGATACCTCTACTGGTGGACTATTAGTCCTCGAGGGTATCATACACCCAGTATTCAGTGTTTCTATCACTAGGTCGATACCTCTACTGGTTGACTATTAATCCTCGAGGGTATCATACACCCAGTAGTTAGTGTTTCTATCACTGGGTCGATACCTCTACTGGTGGACTATTAGTCCTCGAGTGTATCATACACACAGTGGTCAGTGTTTCTATCACTGGGTCGATACCTCTACTGGTGGAATATTAGTCCTCGAGGGTATCATACACCAAGTAGTCAGTGTTTCTATCACTGGGTCGATACCTATACTGGTGGACTATTAATCCTCGAGGGTATCATACACCCAGTAGTCAGTGTTTCTATCACTGGGTCGATACCTCTACTGGTGGACTATTAGTCCTCGAGGGTATCATACACCCAGTAGTCAGTGTTTCTATCACTGGGTCGATACCTCAACTGGTGGAATATTAGTCCTCGAGTGTATCATACACCCAGTTGTCAGTGTTTCTATCACTGGGTCGATACCTCTACTGGTGGACTATTAGTCCTCGAGGGTATCATACACCAAGTAGTCAGTGTTTCTATCACTAGGTCGATACCTCTACTGGTGGACTATTAGTCCTCGAGTGTATCATACACACAGTGGTCAGTGTTTCTATCACTGGGTCGATACCTCTACTGGTGGAATATTAGTCCTCGAGGGTATCATACACCCAGTAGTCAGTGTTTCTATCACTGTGTCAATACCTCTACTGGTGGACTATTAGTCCTCGAGGGTATCATACACCCAGTAGTCAGTGTTTCTATCACTGTGTCGATACCTCTACTGGTGGACTATTAGTCCTCGAGGGTATCATACACCCAGTAGTCAGTGTTTCTTTCACTAGGTCCATACCTCTACTGGTGGACTATTAGTCCTCGAGTGTATCATACACCCAGTAGTCAGTGTTTCTATCACTGGGTCGATAACTCTACTGGTGGACTATTAGTCCTCGAGTGTATCATACACCCAGTAGTCAGTGTTTCTATCACTGGGTCGATACCTCTACTGGTGGACTATTAGTCCTCGAGTGTATCATACACCCAGTAGTCAGTGTTTCTATCACTGGGTCGATACCTCTACTGGTGGACTATTAGTCCTCGAGTGTATCATACACCCAGTAGTCAGTGTTTCTATCACTGGGTCGATACCTCTACTGGTGGACTATTAGTCCTCGAGGGTATCATACTCCCGGTAGTCAATGTTTCTATCACTGGGTCGATACCTCTACTGGTGGACTATTAGTCCTCGAGTGTATCATACACCCAGTAGTCAGTGTTTCTATTACTGGGTCGACACCTCTATTGGTGGACTATTAGTCCTCGAGGGTATCTTACACCCAGTAGTCAGTGTTTCTATCACTGGGTCGATACCTCTACTGGTGGACTATTAGTCCTCGAGTGTATCATACATCCAGTAGTCAGTATTTCTATCACTGGGTCGATACCTCTACTGGTGGACTATTAGTAATCGAGTGTAAAAAAAACCCAGTAGTCAGTGTTTCTATCACTGGGTCGATACCTCTACTGGTGGACTATTAGTCCTCGAGTGTATCATACACCCAGTAGTCAGTGTTTCTATCACTGGGTCGATACCTCTACTGGTGGACTATTAGTCCTCGAGGGTATCATACACCAAGTAGTCAGTGTTTCTATCACTAGGTCGATACCTCTACTGGTGGACTATTAATCCTCGAGGGTATCATACACAAAGTAGTCAATGTTTCTATCACTGGGTCGATACCTCTACTGGTGGACTATTAGTCCTCGAGGGTATCATACACCCAGTAGTCAGTGTTTCTATCACTGGGTCGATATCTCTGCTGGTGGACTATTAGTCCTCGAGTGTATCATACACACAGTGGTCAGTGTTTCTATCACTGGGTCGATACCTCTACTGGTGGTCTATTAGTCCTCGAGGGTATTATACACCCAGTAGTCAGTGTTTCTATCACTGGGTCGATACCTCTACTGGTGGACTATTAGTCCTCGAGGGTATCACACACCCAGTAGTCAGTGTTTCTATCACTGGGTCGATACCTCTACTGGTGAACTATTAGTCCTCGTGGGTATCATACACCCAGTAGTCAGTGTTTCTATCACTGGGTCGATACCTCTACTGGTGGACTATTAGTCCTCGAGGGTATCATACACCCAGTAGTCAGTGTTTCTATCACTGAGTCGATACCTCTACTGGTGGACTATTAGTCCTCGAGGGTATCATACACCCAGTAGTCAATGTTTCTATCACTGGGTCGATACCTCTACTGGTGGACTATTAGTCCTCGAGTGTATCATACTCCCAGTAGTCAGTGTTTCTATCACTGGGTCGATACCTCTACTGGTGGTCTATTAGTCCTCGAGGGTATCATACACCCAGTAGTCAGTGTTTCTATCACTGGATCGATACCTCTACAGGTGGACTATTAGTACTCGAGTGTATCATACACCCAGTAGTCAGTGTTTCTATCACTTGGTCGATACCTCTACTGGTGGACTATTAGTCCTCGAGGGTATCGTACACCCAGTAGTCAGTGTTTCTATCACTGGGTCGATACCTCTACTGGTGGACTATTAGTCCTCGAGTGTATCATACACGCCAGTAGTCAGTGTTTCTATCACTGGGTCGATACCTCTACTGATGGACTATTAGTCCTCGAGTGTATCATACACCCAGTAGTCAGTGTTTCTATCACTGGGTCGATTCCTCTACTGGTGGACTATTAGTCCTCGAGGGTATCGTACACCAAGTAGTCAGTGTTTCTATCACTGGGTCGATACCTCTACTGGTGGACTATTAGTCCTCGAGTGTATCATACACGCCAGTAGTCAGTGTTTCTATCACTGGGTCGATACCTCTACTGATGGACTATTAGTCCTCGAGGGTATCATACTCCCTATAGTCAGTGTTTCTATCACTAGATCGATACCTCAACTGGTGGACTATTAGTCGTCGAGTGTATCATACACCCAGTAGTCAGTGTTTCTATCACAGGGACGATACCTCTACTAGTGGACTATTAGTCCTCGAGGGTATCATATACCCAGTAGTCAGTGTTTCTATCACTGGGTCGATACCTCTAGTGGTGGACTATTAGTCCTCGAGTGTATCATACACCCAGTAATCAGTGTTTCTATCACTGGGTCGATACCTCCACTGGTGGACTATTAGTCCTCGAGTGTATCATAGTCCCAGTAGTCAGTGTTTCTATCACTGGGTCGATACCTCTACTGGTGGACTATTAGTCCTCGAGTGTATCATACAAAAAGTAGTCAGTATTTCTATCACCGGGTCGATACCTCTACTGGTGGACTATTAGTCCTCGAGTGTATCATACACCCAGTAATCAGTGTTTCTATCACTGGGTCGATACCTCCACTGGTGGACTATTAGTCCTCGAGTGTATCATAGTCCCAGTAGTCAGTGTTTCTATCACTCGGTCGATACCTCTACTGGTGGACTATTAGTCCTCGAGTGTATCATACACCCAGTAGTCAGTGTTTCTATCACTGTGTCGATACCTCTACTGATGGACTATTAGTCCTCGAGTGTATCATACACCCAGTAGTCAGTGTTTCTATCACTGGGTCGATACCTCTACTGGTGGACTATTAGTCGTCGAGGGTATCATACACCAAGTAGTCAGTGTTTCTATCACTGGGTCGATACCTCTACTGGTGGACTATTAGTCCTCGAGTGTATCATACACCCATTAGTCAGTGTTTCTATCACTGGGTCGATACCGCTACTGGTGGACTATTAGTCCCCGAGTGTATCATACACCCAGTAGTCAGTGTTTCTATAACTGGGTCAATACCTCTACTGGTGGACTATTAGTCCTCGAGTGTATCATATACCCAGTAGTCAGTGTTTCTATCACTAGGTCGATACTTCTACTGGTAGACTATTAGTCCTCGAGGGTATCATACACCCAGTAGTCAGTGTTTCTATCACTGGGTCAATACCTCTACTGGTGGAATATTAGTCCTCGAGTGTATCATGCACCCAGTAGTCAGTGTTTCTATCACTGGGTCGATACCTATACTGGTGGACTATTAGTCCTCGAGGGTATCATACACCCAGTAGTCAGTGTTTCTATCACTGGGTCGATATCTCTGATGGTGGACTATTGGTCCTCGAGTGTAACATACACCCAGTAGTCAGTGTTTCTATCACTGGGTCGATACCTCTGATGGTGGACTATTGGTTCTCGAGTGTATCATTCACCCAGTAGTCAGTGTTTCTATCACTGGGTCGATACCTCTACTGGTGGACTATTAGTCCTCGAGGGTATCATACACCCAGTAGTCAGTGTTTCTATCACTGGGTCGATACCTCTACTGGTGGACTATTAGTCCTCGAGGGTATCATACACCCAGTAGTCAGTGTTTCTATCACTGTGTCGATACCTCTACTGGTGGACTATTAGTCGTCGAGTGTATCATACACCCAGTAGTCAGTTTTTCTATCACTAGGTCGATACCTCTACTGGTGGACTATTAGTCCTCGAGAGTATCATACCCCCAGTAGTCAGTATTTCTATCACTAGGTCGATACTTCTACTGGTGGACTATTAGTCGTCGAGGGTATCATACACCAAGTAGTCAGTATTTCTATCACTGGGTCGATACATCTACTGGTGGACTATTAGTCCTCGAGTGTATCATACACCCATTAGTCAGTGTTTCTATCACTGGGTCAATTCCTCTACTGGTGGACTATTAGTCCGCGAGTGTATCATACACCCAGTAGTCAGTGTTTCTATCACTGGCTCGATACTTCTACTGGTGGACTATTAGTCGTCGAGGGTATCATACACCAAGTAGTCAGTGTTTCTATCACTGGGTCGATACCTCTACTGGTGGACTATTAGTCCTCGAGGGTATCATACACCCAGTAGTCAGTGTTTCTATCACTGGGTCAATACCTCTACTGGTGGACTATTAGTCCTCGAGTGTATCATATACCCAGTAGTCAGTGTTTCTATCACTAGGTCGATACCTCTACTGGTAGGCTATTAGTCCTCGAGGGTATCATACACCCAGTAGTCAGTGTTTCTATCTCTAGGTCGATACCTCTACTGGTGGACTATTAGTCCTCGAGGGTATCATGCACCCAGTAGTCAGTGTTTCTATCACTGGGTCGATACCTTTACTGGTGGACTATTAGTCCTCGAGGGTATCATACACCCAGTAGTTAGTGTTTCTATCACTGGGTCGATATCTCTGATGGTGGACTATTGGTCCTCGAGTGTAACATACACCCAGTAGTCAGTGTTTCTATCACTGGGTCGATACCTCTGATGGTGGACTATTGGTTCTCGAGTGTATCATACACCCAGTAGTCAGTGTTTCTATCACTGGGTCGATACCTCTACTGGTTGACTATTAGTACTCGAGGGTATCATACACCCAGTAGTCAGTGTTTCTATCACTGTGTCGATACCTCTACTGGTGGACTATTAGTCGTCGAGTGTATCATACACCCAGTAGTCAGTGTTTCTATCACTGGGTCGATACCTCTACTGGTGGACTATTAGTCCTCGAGAGTATCATACCCCCAGTAGTCAGTGTTTCTATCACTAGGTTCATTCATCTACTGGTGGACTATTAGTCCTCGAGTGTATCATACACCCAGTAGTCAGTGTTTCTATCACTGGGTCGATAACTCTACTGGTGGACTATTAGTCCTCGAGTGTATCATACACCCAGTAGTCAGTGTTTCTATCACTGGGACCATACCTCTACTGGTGGACTATTAGTCCTCGAGGGTATCATACACCAAGTAGTCAGTGTTTCTATCACTGGGTCGATACCTCTACTGGTGGACTATTAGTCCTCAAGGGTATCATACACCCAGTAATCAGTGTTTCTATCACTGGGTCGATACCTCTATTGATGGACTATTAGTCCTCGAGGGTATCATACATCCAGTAGTCAGTGTTTCTATCACTGGGTCGATACTTCTACTGGTGGACTATTAGTCCTCGAAGGTATCATGCACCCAATAGTCAGTGTTTCTATCACTGGGTCGATACCTCTACTGGTGGACTATTAGTCCTCGAGTGTATCATACACCCAGTAGTCAGTGTTCTATCACTGGGTCGATACCTCTACTGGTGGGCTATTAGTCCTCGAGGGTATCATACACCCAGTAGTCAGTGTTTCTATCTCTAGGTCGATACCTCTACTGGTGGAGTATTAGTCCTCGAGTGTATCATACACCCAGTAGTCAGTGTTTCTATCACTGGGTCAATACCTCTACTGGTGGACTATTAGTCCTCGAGTGTATCATGCACCCAGTAGTCAGTGTTTCTATCACTGGGTCGATACCTCTACTGGTGGACTATTAGTCCTCGAGGGTATCATACACCCAGTAGTCAGTGTTTCTATCACTGGGTCGATATCTCTGATGGTGGACTATTGGTCCTCGAGTGTATCATACACCCAGTAGTCAGTGTTTCTATCACTGGGTCGATACTTCTACTGGTGGACTATTAGTCCTCGAGGGTATCATACACCCAGTAGTCAGTGTTTCTATCACTGGGTCAATACCTCTACTGGTGGAATATTAGTCCTCGAGTGTATCATGCACCCAGTAGTCAGTGTTTCTATCACTGGGTCGATACCTTTACTGGTGGACTATTAGTCCTCGAGGGTATCATACACCCAGTAGTTAGTGTTTCTATCACTGGGTCGATATCTCTGATGGTGGACTATTGGTCCTCGAGTGTAACATACACCCAGTAGTCAGTGTTTCTATCACTGGGTCGATAACTCTGATGGTGGACTATTGGTTCTCGAGTGTATCATACACCCAGTAGTCAGTGTTTCTATCACTGGGTCGATACCTCTACTGGTTGACTATTAGTACTCGAGGGTATCATACACCCAGTAGTCAGTGTTTCTATCACTGTGTCGATACCTCTACTGGTGGACTATTAGTCGTCGAGTGTATCATACACCCAGTAGTCAGTGTTTCTATCACTGGGTCGATACCTCTACTGGTGGACTATTAGTCCTCGAGAGTATCATACCCCCAGTAGTCAGTGTTTCTATCACTAGGTTCATTCATCTACTGGTGGACTATTAGTCCTCGAGTGTATCATACACCCAGTAGTCAGTGTTTCTATCACTGGGTCGATAACTCTACTGGTGGACTATTAGTCCTCAAGGGTATCATACACCCAGTAATCAGTGTTTCTATCACTGGGTCGATACCTCTATTGATGGACTATTAGTCCTCGAGGGTATCATGCATCCAGTAGTCAGTGTTTCTATCACTGGGTCGATACTTCTACTGGTGGACTATTAGTCCTCGAAGGTAGCATGCACCCAATAGTCAGTGTTTCTATCACTGGGTCGATACCTCTACTGGTGGACTATTAGTCCTCGAGTGTATCATACACCCAGTAGTCAGTGTTCTATCACTGGGTCGATACCTCTACTGGTGGGCTATTAGTCCTCGAGGGTATCATACACCCAGTAGTCAGTGTTTCTATCTCTAGGTCGATACCTCTACTGGTGGACTATTAGTCCTCGAGTGTATCATACACCCAGTAGTCAGTGTTTCTATCACTGGGTCAATACCTCTACTGGTGGACTATTAGTCCTCGAGTGTATCATGCACCCAGTAGTCAGTGTTTCTATCACTGGGTCGATACCTCTACTGGTGGACTATTAGTCATCGAGGGTATCATACACCCAGTAGTCAGTGTTTCTATCACTGGGTCGATATCTCTGATGGTGGACTATTGGTCCTCGAGTGTATCATATACCCAGTAGTCAGTGTTTCTATCACTGGGTCGATACTTCTACTGGTGGACTATTAGTCCTCGAGGGTATCATACACCCAGTAGTCAGTGTTTCTATCACTGGGTCAATACCTCTACTGGTGGAATATTAGTCCTCGAGTGTATCATGCACCCAGTAGTCAGTGTTTCTATCACTGGGTCGATACCTCTACTGGTGGACTATTAGTCCTCGAGGGTATCATACACCCAGTAGTCAGTGTTTCTATCACTGGGTCGATATCTCTGATGGTGGACTATTGGTCCTCGAGTGTAACATACACCCAGTAGTCAGTGTTTCTATCACTGGGTCGATACCTCTGATGGTGGACTATTGGTTCTCGAGTGTATCATTCACCCAGTAGTCAGTGTTTCTATCACTGGGTCGATACCTCTACTGGTGGACTATTAGTCCTCGAGGGTATCATACACCCAGTAGTCAGTGTTTCTATCACTGGGTCGATACCTCTACTGGTGGACTATTAGTCCTCGAGGGTATCATACACCCAGTAGTCAGTGTTTCTATCACTGTGTCGATACCTCTACTGGTGGACTATTAGTCGTCGAGGGTATCATACACCCAGTAGTCAGTTTTTCTATCACTAGGTCGATACCTCTACTGGTGGACTATTAGTCCTCGAGAGTATCATACCCCCAGTAGTCAGTGTTTCTATCACTAGGTTCATACATCTACGGGTGGACTATTAGTCCTCGAGTGTATCATACACCCAGTAGTCAGTGTTTCTATCACTGGGTCGATACTTCTACTGGTGGACTATTAGTCGTCGAGGGTATCATACACCAAGTAGTCAGTATTTCTATCACTGGGTCGATACCTCTACTGGTGGACTATTAGTCCTCGAGTGTATCATACACCCAGTAGTCAGTGTTTCTATCACTGGGTCGATACCTCTACTGGTGGTCTATTAGTCCTCGAGGGTATCATACACCCAGTAGTCAGTGTTTCTATCACTGGGTCGATACCTCTACTGGTGGACTATTAGTCCTCGAGTGTATCATACACCCAGTAGTCAGTGTTTCTATCACTGGGTCGATACCTCTACTGGTGGTCTATTAGTCCTCGAGGGTATCATACACCCAGTAGTCAGTGTTTCTATCACTGGGTCGATACCTCTACTGGTGGACTATTAGTCGTCGAGTGTATCATACACCCAGTAGTCAGTGTTTCTATCACTGGGTCGATACCTCTACTGGTGGATTATTAGTCCTCGAGGGTATCATACTCCCGGTAGTCAGTGTTTCTATCACTGGGTCGATACCTCTACTGGTGGACTATTAGTCCTCGAGTGTATCATACACCCAGTAGTCAGTGTTTCTATTACTGGGTCGACACCTCTATTGGTGGACTATTAGTCCTCGAGGGTATCTTACACCCAGTAGTCAGTGTTTCTATCACTGGGTCGATACCTCTACTGGTGGACTATTAGTTCTCGAGTGTATCATACACCCAGTAGTCAGTGTTTCTATCACTGGGTCGATACCTCTACTGGTGGACTATTAGTAATCGAGTGTAAAAAAAAACCAGTAGTCAGTGTTTCTATCACTGGGTCGATACCTCTACTGGTGGACTATTAGTTCTCGAGGGTAGCATACACCCAGTAGTCAGTGTTTCTATCACTGGGTCGATACCTCTACTGGTGGACTATTAGTCCTCGAGTGTATCATACACCCAGTAGTCAGTGTTTCTATCACTGGGTCGATACCTCTACTGGTGGACTATTAGTCCTCGAGGGTATCATACACCCAGTAGTCAGTGTTTCTATCACTGGGTCGATATCTCTGCTGGTGGACTATTAGTCCTCGAGTGTATCATACACACAGTGGTCAGTGTTTCTATCACTGGGTCGATACCTCTACTGGTGGACTATTAGTCCTCGAGTGTATCATACACCCAGTAGTCAGTGTTTCTATCACTGGGTCGATACCTCTACTGGTGGACTATTAGTCCTCGAGGGTATCATACACCCAGTAGTCAGTGTTTCTATCACTGGGTCGATACCTCTACTGGTGGTCTATTAGTCCTCGAGGGTATTATACACCCAGTAGTCAGTGTTTCTATCACTGGGTCGATACCTCTACTGGTGGACTATTAGTCCTCGAGGGTATCACACACCCAGTAGTCATTGTTTCTATCACTGGGTCGATACCTCTACTGGTGAACTATTAGTCCTCGTGGGTATCATACACCCAGTAGTCAGTGTTTCTATCACTGGGTCGATACCTCTACTGGTGGACTATTAGTCCTCGAGGGTATCATACACCCAGTAGTCAGTGTTTCTATCACTGGGTCGATACCTCTACTGGTGGACTATTAGTCCTCGAGGGTATCATACACCCAGTAGTCAGTGTTTCTATCACTGGGTCGATACCTCTACTGGTGGACTATTAGTCCTCGAGTGTATCATACTCCCAGTAGTCAGTGTTTCTATCACTGGGTCGATACCTCTACTGGTGGTCTATTAGTCCTCGAGGGTATCATACACCCAGTAGTCAGTGTTTCTATCACTGGATCGATACCTCTACAGGTGGACTATTAGTACTCGAGTGTATCATACACCCAGTAGTCAGTGTTTCTATCACTGGGTCGATACCTCTACTGGTGGACTATTAGTCGTCGAGGGTATCGTACACCCAGTAGTCAGTGTTTCTATCACTGGGTCGATACCTCTACTGGTGGACTATTAGTCCTCGAGTGTATCATACACGCCAGTAGTCAGTGTTTCTATCACTGGGTCGATTCCTACTGGTGGACTATTAGTCCTCGAGGGTATCGTACACCAAGTAGTCAGTGTTTCTATCACTGGGTCGATACCTCTACTGGTGGACTATTAGTCCTCGAGTGTATCATACACCCAGTAGTCATTGTTTCTATCACTGGGTCGATACCTCTACTGGTGAACTATTAGTCCTCGTGGGTATCATACACCCAGTAGTCAGTGTTTCTATCACTGGGTCGATACCTCTACTGGTGGACTATTAGTCCTCGAGGGTATCATACACCCAGTAGTCAGTGTTTCTATCACTGGGTCGATACCTCTACTGGTGGACTATTAGTCCTCGAGGGTATCATACACCCAGTAGTCAGTGTTTCTATCACTGGGTCGATACCTCTACTGGTGGACTATTAGTCCTCGAGTGTATCATACTCCCAGTAGTCAGTGTTTCTATCACTGGGTCGATACCTCTACTGGTGGTCTATTAGTCCTCGAGGGTATCATACACCCAGTAGTCAGTGTTTCTATCACTGGATCGATACCTCTACAGGTGGACTATTAGTACTCGAGTGTATCATACACCCAGTAGTCAGTGTTTCTATCACTGGGTCGATACCTCTACTGGTGGACTATTAGTCGTCGAGGGTATCGTACACCCAGTAGTCAGTGTTTCTATCACTGGGTCGATACCTCTACTGGTGGACTATTAGTCCTCGAGTGTATCATACACGCCAGTAGTCAGTGTTTCTATCACTGGGTCGATTCCTACTGGTGGACTATTAGTCCTCGAGGGTATCGTACACCAAGTAGTCAGTGTTTCTATCACTGGGTCGATACCTCTACTGGTGGACTATTAGTCCTCGAGTGTATCATACACGCCAGTAGTCAGTGTTTCTATCACTGGGTCGATACCTCTACTGATGGACTATTAGTCCTCGAGGGTATCATACTCCCAGTAGTCAGTGTTTCTATCACTAGATCGATACCTCAACTGGTGGACTATTAGTCGTCGAGTGTATCATACACCCAGTAGTCAGTGTTTCTATCACAGGGACGATACCTCTACTAGTGGACTATTAGTCCTCGAGGGTATCATATACCCAGTAGTCAGTGTTTCTATCACTGGGTCGATACCTCTAGTGGTGGACTATTAGTCCTCGAGTGTATCATACACCCAGTAATCAGTGTTTCTATCACTGGGTCGATACCTCTACTGGTGGACTATTAGTCCTCGAGTGTATCATAGTCCCAGTAGTCAGTGTTTCTATCACTGGGTCGATACCTCTACTGGTGGACTATTAGTCCTCGAGTGTATCATACAAAAAGTAGTCAGTGTTTCTATCACCGGGTCGATACCTCTACTGGTGGACTATTAGTCCTCGAGTGTATCATACACCCAGTAATCAGTGTTTCTATCACTGGGTCGATACCTCCACTGGTGGACTATTAGTCCTCGAGTGTATCATAGTCCCAGTAGTCAGTGTTTCTATCACTCGGTCGATACCTCTACTGGTGGACTATTAGTCCTCGAGTGTATCATACACCCAGTAGTCAGTGTTTCTATCACTGTGTCGATACCTCTACTGATGGACTATTAGTCCTCGAGTGTATCATACACCCAGTAGTCAGTGTTTCTATCACTGGGTCGATACCTCTACTGGTGGACTATTAGTCGTCGAGGGTATCATACACCAAGTAGTCAGTGTTTCTATCACTGGGTCGATACCTCTACTGGTGGACTATTAGTCCTCGAGTGTATCATACACCCATTAGTCAGTGTTTCTATCACTGGGTCGATACCTCTACTGGTGGACTATTAGTCCCCGAGTGTATCATACACCCAGTAGTCAGTGTTTCTATCACTGGGTCAATACCTCTACTGGTGGACTATTAGTCCTCGAGTGTATCATATACCCAGTAGTCAGTGTTTCTATCACTAGGTCGATACTTCTACTGGTAGACTATTAGTCCTCGAGGGTATCATACACCCAGTAGTCAGTGTTTCTATCACTGGGTCAATACCTCTACTGGTGGAATATTAGTCCTCGAGTGTATCATGCACCCAGTAGTCAGTGTTTCTATCACTGGGTCGATACCTCTACTGGTGGACTATTAGTCCTCGAGGGTATCATACACCCAGTAGTCAGTGTTTCTATCACTGGGTCGATATCTCTGATGGTGGACTATTGGTCCTCGAGTGTAACATACACCCAGTAGTCAGTGTTTCTATCACTGGGTCGATACCTCTGATGGTGGACTATTGGTTCTCGAGTGTATCATTCACCCAGTAGTCAGTGTTTCTATCACTGGGTCGATACCTCTACTGGTGGACTATTAGTCCTCGAGGGTATCATACACCCAGTAGTCAGTGTTTCTATCACTGGGTCGATACCTCTACTGGTGGACTATTAGTCCTCGAGGGTATCATACACCCAGTAGTCAGTGTTTCTATCACTGTGTCGATACCTCTACTGGTGGACTATTAGTCGTCGAGTGTATCATACACCCAGTAGTCAGTTTTTCTATCACTAGGTCGATACCTCTACTGGTGGACTATTAGTCCTCGAGAGTATCATACCCCCAGTAGTCAGTGTTTCTATCACTAGGTCGATACTTCTACTGGTGGACTATTAGTCGTCGAGGGTATCATACACCAAGTAGTCAGTATTTCTATCACTGGGTCGATACATCTACTGGTGGACTATTAGTCCTCGAGTGTATCATACACCCATTAGTCAGTGTTTCTATCACTGGGTCAATTCCTCTACTGGTGGACTATTAGTCCGCGAGTGTATCATACACCCAGTAGTCAGTGTTTCTATCACTGGGTCGATACTTCTACTGGTGGACTATTAGTCGTCGAGGGTATCATACACCAAGTAGTCAGTGTTTCTATCACTGGGTCGATACCTCTACTGGTGGACTATTAGTCCTCGAGGGTATCATACACCCAGTAGTCAGTGTTTCTATCACTGGGTCAATACCTCTACTGGTGGACTATTAGTACTCGAGTGTATCATATACCCAGTAGTCAGTGTTTCTATCACTAGGTCGATACCTCTACTGGTAGGCTATTAGTCCTCGAGGGTATCATACACCCAGTAGTCAGTGTTTCTATCTCTAGGTCGATACCTCTACTGGTGGACTATTAGTCCTCGAGGGTATCATGCACCCAGCAGTCAGTGTTTCTATCACTGGGTCGATACCTTTACTGGTGGACTATTAGTCCTCGAGGGTATCATACACCCAGTAGTTAGTATTTCTATCACTGGGTCGATATCTCTGATGGTGGACTATTGGTCCTCGAGTGTAACATACACCCAGTAGTCAGTGTTTCTATCACTGGGTCGATACCTCTGATGGTGGACTACTGGTTCTCGAGTGTATCATAAACCCAGTAGTCAGTGTTTCTATCACTGGGTCGATACCTCTACTGGTTGACTATTAGTACTCGAGGGTATCATACACCCAGTAGTCAGTGTTTCTATCACTGTGTCGATACCTCTACTGGTGGACTATTAGTCGTCGAGTGTATCATACACCCAGTAGTCAGTGTTTCTATCACTGGGTCGATACCTCTACTGGTGGACTATTAGTCCTCGAGAGTATCATACCCCCAGTAGTCAGTGTTTCTATCACTAGGTTCATTCATCTACTGGTGGACTATTAGTCCTCGAGTGTATCATACACCCAGTAGTCAGTGTTTCTATCACTGGGTCGATAACTCTACTGGTGGACTATTAGTCCTCGAGTGTATCATACACCCAGTAGTCAGTGTTTCTATCACTGGGACCATACCTCTACTGGTGGACTATTAGTCCTCGAGGGTATCATACACCAAGTAGTCAGTGTTTCTATCACTGGGTCGATACCTCTACTGGTGGACTATTAGTCCTCAAGGGTATCATGCACCCAGTAATCAGTGTTTCTATCACTGGGTCGATACCTCTATTGATGGACTATTAGTCCTCGAGGGTATCATACATCCAGTAGTCAGTGTTTCTATCACTGGGTCGATACTTCTACTGGTGGACTATTAGTCCTCGAAGGTATCATGCACCCAATAGTCAGTGTTTCTATCACTGGGTCGATACCTCTACTGGTGGACTATTAGTCCTCGAGTGTATCATACACCCAGTAGTCAGTGTTCTATCACTGGGTCGATACCTCTACTGGTGGGCTATTAGTCTTCGAGGGTATCATACACCCAGTAGTCAGTGTTTCTATCTCTAGGTCGATACCTCTACTGGTGGACTATTAGTCCTCGAGTGTATCATACACCCAGTAGTCAGTGTTTCTATCACTGGGTCAATACCTCTACTGGTGGACTATTAGTCCTCGAGTGTATCATGCACCCAGTAGTCAGTGTTTCTATCACTGGGTCGATACCTCTACTGGTGGACTATTAGTCCTCGAGGGTATCATACACCCAGTAGTCAGTGTTTCTATCACTGGGTCGATACCTCTACTGGTGGACTATTAGTCATCGAGGGTATCATACCCCCAGTAGTCAGTGTTTCTATCACTAGGTTCATTCATCTACTGGTGGACTATTAGTCCTCGAGTGTATCATACACCCAGTAGTCAGTGTTTCTATCACTGGGTCGATAACTCTACTGGTGGACTATTAGTCCTCGAGTGTATCATACACCCAGTAGTCAGTGTTTCTATCACTGGGACCATACCTCTACTGGTGGACTATTAGTCCTCGAGGGTATCATACACCAAGTAGTCAGTGTTTCTATCACTGGGTCGATACCTCTACTGGTGGACTATTAGTCCTCAAGGGTATCATACACCCAGTAATCAGTGTTTCTATCACTGGGTCGATACCTCTACTGGTGGACTATTAGTCCTCGAGTGTATCATACACCCAGTAGTCAGTGTTCTATCACTGGGTCGATACCTCTACTGGTGGGCTATTAGTCCTCGAGGGTATCATACACCCAGTAGTCAGTGTTTCTATCTCTAGGTCGATACCTCTACTGGTGGACTATTAGTCCTCGAGTGTATCATACACCCAGTAGTCAGTGTTTCTATCACTGGGTCAATACCTCTACTGGTGGACTATTAGTCCTCGAGTGTATCATGCACCCAGTAGTCAGTGTTTCTATCACTGGGTCGATACCTCTACTGGTGGACTATTAGTCCTCGAGGGTATCATACACCCAGTAGTCAGTGTTTCTATCACTGGGTCGATATCTCTGATGGTGGACTATTGGTCCTCGAGTGTATCATACACCCAGTAGTCAGTGTTTCTATCACTGGGTCGATACTTCTACTGGTGGACTATTAGTCCTCGAGGGTATCATACACCCAGTAGTCAGTGTTTCTATCACTGGGTCGATACTTCTACTGGTGGACTATTAGTCCTCGAAGGTATCATGCACCCAGTAGTCAGTGTTTCTATCACTGGGTCGATACCTCTACTGGTGGACTATTAGTCCTCGAGGGTATCATACACCCAGTAGTCAGTGTTTCTATCACTGGGTCGATATCTCTGATGGTGGACTATTGGTCCTCGAGTGTAACATACACCCAGTAGTCAGTGTTTCTATCACTGGGTCGATACCTCTGATGGTGGACTATTGGTTCTCGAGTGTATCATTCACCCAGTAGTCAGTGTTTCTATCACTGGGTCGATACCTCTACTGGTGGACTATTAGTCCTCGAGGGTATCATACACCCAGTAGTCAGTGTTTCTATCACTGTGTCGATACCTCTACTGGTGGACTATTAGTCGTCGAGTGTATCATACACCCAGTAGTCAGTTTTTCTATCACTAGGTCGATACCTCTACTGGTGGACTATTAGTCCTCGAGAGTATCATACCCCCAGTAGTCAGTGTTTCTATCACTAGGTTCATACATCTACGGGTGGACTATTAGTCCTCGAGTGTATCATACACCCAGTAGTCAGTGTTTCTATCACTGGGTCGATACTTCTACTGGTGGACTATTAGTCGTCGAGGGTATCATACACCAAGTAGTCAGTATTTCTATCACTGGGTCGATACCTCTACTGGTGGACTATTAGTCCTCGAGTGTATCATACACCCATTAGTCAGTGTTTCTATCACTGGGTCAATTCCTCTACTGGTGGACTATTAGTCCGCGAGTGTATCATACACCAAGTAGTCAGTGTTTCTATCACTGGGTCGATACTTCTACTGGTGGACTATTAGTCGTCGAGGGTATCATACACCAAGTAGTCAGTGTTTCTATCACTGGGTCGATACCTCTACTGGTGGACTATTAGTCCTCGAGGGTATCATACACCCAGTAGTCAGTGTTTCTATCACTGGGTCAATACCTCTACTGGTGGACTATTAGTCCTCGAGTGTATCATATACCCAGTAGTCAGTGTTTCTATCACTAGGTCGATACCTCTACTGGTAGACTATTAGTCCTCGAGGGTATCATACACCCAGTAGTCAGTGTTTCTATCTCTAGGTCGATACCTCTACTGGTGGACTATTAGTCCTCGAGTGTATCATGCACCCAGTAGTCAGTGTTTCTATCACTGGGTCGATACCTCTACTGGTGGACTATTAGTCCTCGAGGGTATCATACACCCAGTAGTTAGTGTTTCTATCACTGGGTCGATATCTCTGATGGTGGACTATTGGTCCTCGAGTGTAACATGCACCCAGTAGTCAGTGTTTCTATCACTGGGTCGATACCTCTGATGGTGGACTATTGGTTCTCGAGTGTATCATACACCCAGTAGTCAGTGTTTCTATCACTGGGTCGATACCTCTACTGGTTGACTATTAGTACTCGAGGGTATCATACACCCAGTAGTCAGTGTTTCTATCACTAGGTTCATTCATCTACTGGTGGACTATTAGTCCTCGAGTGTATCATACACCCAGTAGTCAGTGTTTCTATCACTGGGTCGATACCTCTACTGGTGGACTATTAGTCCTCGAGAGTATCATACCCCCAGTAGTCAGTGTTTCTATCACTAGGTTCATTCATCTACTGGTGGACTATTAGTCCTCGAGTGTATCATACACCCAGTAGTCAGTGTTTCTATCACTGGGTCGATAACTCTACTGGTGGACTATTAGTCCTCGAGTGTATCATACACCCAGTAGTCAGTGTTTCTATCACTGGGACCATACCTCTACTGGTGGACTATTAGTCCTCGAGGGTATCATACACCAAGTAGTCAGTGTTTCTATCACTGGGTCGATACCTCTACTGGTGGACTATTAGTCCTCAAGGGTATCATACACCCAGTAATCAGTGTTTCTATCACTGGGTCGATACCTCTATTGATGGACTATTAGTCCTCGAGGGTATCATACATCCAGTAGTCAGTGTTTCTATCACTGGGTCGATACTTCTACTGGTGGACTATTAGTCCTCGAAGGTATCATGCACCCAATAGTCAGTGTTTCTATCACTGGGTCGATACCTCTACTGGTGGACTATTAGTCCTCGAGTGTATCATACACCCAGTAGTCAGTGTTTCTATCACTGGGTCGATACCTCTACTGGTGGGCTATTAGTCCTCGAGGGTATCATGCACCCAGTAGTCAGTGTTTCTATCTCTAGGTAGATACCTCTACTGGTGGACTATTAGTCCTCGAGTGTATCATACACCCAGTAGTCAGTGTTTCTATCACTGGGTCAATACCTCTACTGGTGGACTATTAGTCCTCGAGTGTATCATGCACCCAGTAGTCAGTGTTTCTATCACTGGGTCGATACCTCTACTGGTGGACTATTAGTCCTCGAGGGTATCATACACCCAGCAGTCAGTGTTTCTATCACTGGGTCGATATCTCTGATGGTGGACTATTGGTCCTCGAGTGTATCATACACCCAGTAGTCAGTGTTTCTATCACTGGGTCGATACCTCTGATGGTGGACTATTGGTTCTCGAGTGTATCATACACCCAGTAGTCAGTGTTTCTATCACTGGGTCGATACCTCTACTGGTGGACTATTAGTCCTCGAGTGTATCATACACCCAGTAGTCAGTGTATCTTTCACTGGGTCGATACCTCTACTGGTTGATATTAGTCCTCGAGTGTATCATACACCCAGTAGTCAGTGTTTCTATCACTGTGTCGATACCTCTACTAATGGACTATTAGTCCTCGAGTGTATCATACATCCAGTAGTCAGTGTTTCCATCACTGGGTCGATACCTCTACTGGTGGACAATTAGTCCTCGAGGGTATCATACACCAAGTAGTCAGTGTTTCTATCACTGGGTCGATACCTCTACTGGTGGACTATTAGTCCTCGAGGGTATCATACACCCAGTAGTCAGTGTTTCTATCACTGGGTCAATACCTCTACTGGTGGACTATTAGTCCTCGAGTGTATCATATACCCAGTAGTCAGTGTTTCTATCACTGGGTCAATACCTCTACTGTTGGGCTATTAGTCCTCGAGGGTATCATCCATCCAGTAGTCAGTGTTTCTATCTCTAGGTCGATACCTCTACTGGTGGACTATTAGTCCTCGACGGTATTATACACCCAGTAGTCAGTGTTTCAATCGCTGGGACCATACCTCTACTGGTGGACTATTAGTCCTCGACGGTATCATACACCCAGTAGTCAGTGTTTCTATTACTGGGTCGATATCTCTGATGGTGGACTATTGGTCCTCGAGTGTAACATACACCCAGTAGTCAGTGTTTCTATCACTGGGTCGATACCTCTGATGGTGGACTATTGGTTTTCGAGTGTATCATACACCCAGTAGTCAGTGTTTCTATCACTGGGTCGATACCTCTACTGGTGGACTATTAGTCCTCGAGGGTATCATACACCCAGTAGTCAGTGTTTCTATCACTGTGTCGATACCTCTACTGGTGGACTATTAGTCGTCGAGTGTATCATACACCCAGTAGTCAGTTTTTCTATCACTGGGTCGATACCTCTACTGGTGGACTATTAGTCCTCGAGAGTATCATACCCCCAGTAGTCAGTGTTTCTATCACTAGGTTCATACATCTACTGGTGGACTATTAGTCCTCGAGTGTATCATACACCCAGTAGTCAGTGTTTCTATCACTGGGTCGATACCTCTAGTGGTGGACTATTAGTCCTCGAGTGTATCATACACCCAGTAATCAGTGTTTCTATCACTGGGTCGATACCTCCACTGGTGGACTATTAGTCCTCGAGTGTATCATAGTCCCAGTAGTCAGTGTTTCTATCACTGGGTCGATACCTCTACTGGTGGACTATTAGTCCTCGAGTGTATCATACACCCAGTAGTCAGTGTTTCTATCACTGTGTCGATACCTCTAATGATGGACTATTAGTCCTCGAGTGTATCATACACCCAGTAGTCAGTGTTTCTATCACTGGGTCGATACCTCTACTGGTGGACTATTAGTCGTCGAGGGTATCATACACCAAGTAGTCAGTGTTTCTATCACTGGGTCGATACCTCTACTGGTGGACTATTAGTCCCCGAGGGTATCATACACCCAGTAGTCAGTGTTTCTATGACTGGGTCAATACCTCTACTGGTGGACTATTAGTCCTCGAGTGTATCATATACCCAGTAGTCAGTGTTTCTATCACTAGGTCGATACCTCTACTGGTGGACTATTAGTCCTCGAGTGTATCATACACCCAGTAGTCAGTGTTTCTATCACTGGGTCGATATCTCTGATGGTGGACTATTGGTCCTCGAGTGTAACATACACCCAGTAGTCAGTGTTTCTATCACTGGGTCGATACCTCTGATGGTGGACTATTAGTCCTCGAGGGTATCATACACCCAGTAGTCAGTGTTTCTATCACTGGGTCGATACCTCTACTGGTGGACTATTAGTCCTCGAGGGTATCATACACCCAGTAGTCAGTGTTTCTATCACTGTGTCGATACCTCTACTGGTGGACTATTAGTCGTCGAGTGTATCATACACCCAGTAGTCAGTTTTTCTATCACTGGGTCGATACCTCTACTGGTGGACTATTAGTCCTGGAGAGTATCATACCCCCAGTAGTCAGTGTTTCTATCACTAGGTTCATACATCTACTGGTGGACTATTAGTCCTCGAGTGTATCATACACCCAGTAGTCAGTGTTTCTATCACTGGGTCGATACCTCTACTGGTGGACTATTAGTCCTCGAGAGTATCATACCCCCAGTAGTCAGTGTTTCTATCACTAGGTTCATACATCTACTGGTGGACTATTAGTCCTCGAGTGTATCATACACCCAGTAGTCAGTGTTTCTATCACTGGGTCGATACTTCTACTGGTGGACTATTAGTCGTCGAGGGTATCATACACCAAGTAGTCAGTATTTCTATCACTGGGTCGATACCTCTACTGGTGGACTATTAGTCCTCGAGTGTATCATACACCCATTAGTCAGTGTTTCTATCACTGGGTCAATTCCTCTACTGGTGGACTATTAGTCCGTGAGTGTATCATACACCCAGTAGTCAGTGTTTCTATCACTGGGTCGATACTTCTACTGGTGGACTATTAGTCGTCGAGGGTATCATACACCAAGTAGTCAGTGTTTCTATCACTGGGTCGATACCTCTACTGGTGGACTATTAGTCCTCGAGGGTATCATACACCCAGTAGTCAGTGTTTCTATCACTGGGTCAATACCTCTACTGGTGGACTATTAGTCCTCGAGTGTATCATATACCCAGTAGTCAGTGTTTCTATCACTAGGTCGATACCTCTACTGGTGGACTATTAGTCCTCGAGGGTATCATACACCCAGTAGTCAGTGTTTCTATCACTGGGTCAATACCTCTACTGGTGGAATATTAGTCCTCGAGTGTATCATGCACCCAGTAGTCAGTGTTTCTATCACTGGGTCGATACCTCTACTGGTGGACTATTAGTCCTCGAGGGTATCATACACCCAGTAGTCAGTGTTTCTATCACTGGGTCGATATCTCTGATGGTGGACTATTGGTCCTCGAGTGTAACATACACCCAGTAGTCAGTGTTTCTATCACTGGGTCGATACCTCTACTGGTGGACTATTAGTCCTCGAGTGTATCATACACCCAGTAGTCAGTGTTTCTATCACTGGGTCGATACCTCTACTGGTGGACTATTAGTTCTCGAGGGTATCATACACCCAGTAGTCAGTGTTTCTATCACTGGGTCGATACCTCTACTGGTGGACTATTAGTCCTCGAGGGTATCATACACCCAGTAGTCAGTGTTTCTATCACTGTGTCGATACCTCTACTGGTGGACTATTAGTCGTCGAGTGTATCATACACCCAGTAGTCAGTTTTTCTATCACTGGGTCGATACCTTTAATGGTGGACTATTAGTCCTCGAGAGTATCATACACCCAGTAGTCAGTGTTTCTATCACTAGGTTCATACATCTACGGGTGGACTATTAGTCCTCGAGTGTATCATAAACCCAGTAGTCAGTGTTTCTATCACTGGGTCGATACTTCTACTGGTGGACTATTAGTCGTCGAGGGTATCATTCACCAAGTAGTCAGTATTTCTATCACTGGGTCGATACCTCTACTGGTGGACTATTAGTCCTCGAGTGTATCATACACCCATTAGTCAGTGTTTCTATCACTGGGTCAATTCCTCTACTGGTGGACTATTAGTCCGCGAGTGTATCATACACCCAGTAGTCAGTGTTTCTATCACTGGGTCGATACTTCTACTGGTGGACTATTAGTCGTCGAGGGTATCATACACCAAGTAGTCAGTGTTTCTATCACTGGGTCGATACCTCTACTGGTGGACTATTAGTCCTCGAGGGTATCATACACCCAGTAGTCAGTGTTTCTATCACTGGGTCAATACCTCTACTGGTGGACTATTAGTCCTCGAGTGTATCATATACCCAGTAGTCAGTGTTTCTATCACTAGGTCGATACCTCTACTGGTGGGCTATTAGTCCTCGAGTGTATCATACACCCATTAGTCAGTGTTTCTATCACTGGGTCAATTCCTCTACTGGTGGACTATTAGTCCGTGAGTGTATCATACACCCAGTAGTCAGTGTTTCCATCACTGGGTCGATACTTCTACTGGTGGACTATTAGTCGTCGAGGGTATCATACACCAAGTAGTCAGTGTTTCTATCACTGGGTCGATACCTCTACTGGTGGACTATTAGTCCTCGAGGGTATCATACACCCAGTAGTCAGTGTTTCCATCACTGGGTCAATACCTCTACTGGTGGACTATTAGTCCTCGAGTGTATCATATACCCAGTAGTCAGTGTTTCTATCACTAGGTCGATACCTCTACTGGTGGACTATTAGTCCTCGAGGGTATCATACACCCAGTAGTCAGTGTTTCTATCACTGGGTCAATACCTCTACTGGTGGAATATTAGTCCTCGAGTGTATCATGCACCCAGTAGTCAGTGTTTCTATCACTGGGTCGATACCTCTACTGGTGGACTATTAGTCCTCGAGGGTATCATACACCCAGTAGTCAGTGTTTCTATCACTGGGTCGATATCTCTGATGGTGGACTATTGGTCCTCGAGTGTAACATATACCCAGTAGTCAGTGTTTCTATCACTGGGTCGATACCTCTACTGGTGGACTATTAGTCGTCGAGTGTATCATACACCCAGTAGTCAGTGTTTCTATCACTGGGTCGATACCTCTACTGGTGGACTATTAGTTCTCGAGGGTATCATACACCCAGTAGTCAGTGTTTCTATCACTGGGTCGATACCTCTACTGGTGGACTATTAGTCCTCGAGGGTATCATACACCCAGTAGTCAGTGTTTCTATCACTGTGTCGATACCTCTACTGGTGGACTATTAGTCGTCGAGTGTATCATACACCCAGTAGTCAGTTTTTCTATCACTGGGTCGATACCTTTAATGGTGGACTATTAGTCCTCGAGAGTATCATACACCCAGTAGTCAGTGTTTCTATCACTAGGTTCATACATCTACGGGTGGACTATTAGTCCTCGAGTGTATCATACACCCAGTAGTCAGTGTTTCTATCACTGGGTCGATACTTCTACTGGTGGACTATTAGTCGTCGAGGGTATCATACACCAAGTAGTCAGTATTTCTATCACTGGGTCGATACCTCTACTGGTGGACTATTAGTCCTCGAGTGTATCATACACCCATTGGTCAGTGTTTCTATCACTGGGTCAATTCCTCTACTGGTGGACTATTAGTCCGCGAGTGTATCATACACCCAGTAGTCAGTGTTTCTATCACTGGGTCGATACTTCTACTGGTGGACTATTAGTCGTCGAGGGTATCATACACCAAGTAGTCAGTGTTTCTATCACTGGGTCGATACCTCTACTGGTGGACTATTAGTCCTCGAGGGTATCATACACCCAGTAGTCAGTGTTTCTATCACTGGGTCAATACCTCTACTGGTGGACTATTAGTCCTCGAGTGTATCATATACCCAGTAGTCAGTGTTTCTATCACTAGGTCGATACCTCTACTGGTGGGCTATTAGTCCTCGAGTGTATCATACACCCAGTAGTCAGTGTTTCTATCACTGGGTCGATACCTCTACTGGTGGACTATTAGTCCTCGAGAGTATCATACCCCCAGTAGTCAGTGTTTCTATCACTAGGTTCATACATCTACTGGTGGACTATTAGTCCTCGAGTGTATCATACACCCAGTAGTCAGTGTTTCTATCACTGGGTCGATACTTCTACTGGTGGACTATTAGTCCTCGAGTGTATCATACACCCATTAGTCAGTGTTTCTATCACTGGGTCAATTCCTCTACTGGTGGACTATTAGTCCGTGAGTGTATCATACACCCAGTAGTCAGTGTTTCTATCACTGGGTCGATACTTCTACTGGTGGACTATTAGTCGTCGAGGGTATCATACACCAAGTAGTCAGTGTTTCTATCACTGGGTCGATACCTCTACTGGTGGACTATTAGTCCTCGAGGGTATCATACACCCAGTAGTCAGTGTTTCTATCACTGGGTCAATACCTCTACTGGTGGACTATTAGTCCTCGAGTGTATCATATACCCAGTAGTCAGTGTTTCTATCACTAGGTCGATACCTCTACTGGTGGACTATTAGTCCTCGAGGGTATCATACACCCAGTAGTCAGTGTTTCTATCACTGGGTCAATACCTCTACTGGTGGAATATTAGTCCTCGAGTGTATCATGCACCCAGTAGTCAGTGTTTCTATCACTGGGTCGATACCTCTACTGGTGGACTATTAGTCCTCGAGGGTATCATACACCCAGTAGTCAGTGTTTCTATCACTGGGTCGATATCTCTGATGGTGGACTATTGGTCCTCGAGTGTAACATACACCCAGTAGTCAGTGTTTCTATCACTGGGTCGATACCTCTACTGGTGGACTATTAGTCCTCGAGTGTATCATACACCCAGTAGTCAGTGTTTCTATCACTGGGTCGATACCTCTACTGGTGGACTATTAGTTCTCGAGGGTATCATACACCCAGTAGTCAGTGTTTCTATCACTGGGTCGATACCTCTACTGGTGGACTATTAGTCCTCGAGGGTATCATACACCCAGTAGTCAGTGTTTCTATCACTGTGTCGATACCTCTACTGGTGGACTATTAGTCGTCGAGTGTATCATACACCCAGTAGTCAGTTTTTCTATCACTGGGTCGATACCTTTAATGGTGGACTATTAGTCCTCGAGAGTATCATACACCCAGTAGTCAGTGTTTCTATCACTAGGTTCATACATCTACGGGTGGACTATTAGTCCTCGAGTGTATCATAAACCCAGTAGTCAGTGTTTCTATCACTGGGTCGATACTTCTACTGGTGGACTATTAGTCGTCGAGGGTATCATACACCAAGTAGTCAGTATTTCTATCACTGGGTCGATACCTCTACTGGTGGACTATTAGTCCTCGAGTGTATCATACACCCATTAGTCAGTGTTTCTATCACTGGGTCAATTCCTCTACTGGTGGACTATTAGTCCGCGAGTGTATCATACACCCAGTAGTCAGTGTTTCTATCACTGGGTCGATACTTCTACTGGTGGACTATTAGTCGTCGAGGGTATCATACACCAAGTAGTCAGTGTTTCTATCACTGGGTCGATACCTCTACTGGTGGACTATTAGTCCTCGAGGGTATCATACACCCAGTAGTCAGTGTTTCTATCACTGGGTCAATACCTCTACTGGTGGACTATTAGTCCTCGAGTGTATCATATACCCAGTAGTCAGTGTTTCTATCACTAGGTCGATACCTCTACTGGTGGGCTATTAGTCCTCGAGTGTATCATACACCCATTAGTCAGTGTTTCTATCACTGGGTCAATTCCTCTACTGGTGGACTATTAGTCCGTGAGTGTATCATACACCCAGTAGTCAGTGTTTCCATCACTGGGTCGATACTTCTACTGGTGGACTATTAGTCGTCGAGGGTATCATACACCAAGTAGTCAGTGTTTCTATCACTGGGTCGATACCTCTACTGGTGGACTATTAGTCCTCGAGGGTATCATACACCCAGTAGTCAGTGTTTCCATCACTGGGTCAATACCTCTACTGGTGGACTATTAGTCCTCGAGTGTATCATATACCCAGTAGTCAGTGTTTCTATCACTAGGTCGATACCTCTACTGGTGGACTATTAGTCCTCGAGGGTATCATACACCCAGTAGTCAGTGTTTCTATCACTGGGTCAATACCTCTACTGGTGGAATATTAGTCCTCGAGTGTATCATGCACCCAGTAGTCAGTGTTTCTATCACTGGGTCGATACCTCTACTGGTGGACTATTAGTCCTCGAGGGTATCATACACCCAGTAGTCAGTGTTTCTATCACTGGGTCGATATCTCTGATGGTGGACTATTGGTCCTCGAGTGTAACATATACCCAGTAGTCAGTGTTTCTATCACTGGGTCGATACCTCTACTGGTGGACTATTAGTCGTCGAGTGTATCATACACCCAGTAGTCAGTGTTTCTATCACTGGGTCGATACCTCTACTGGTGGACTATTAGTTCTCGAGGGTATCATACACCCAGTAGTCAGTGTTTCTATCACTGGGTCGATACCTCTACTGGTGGACTATTAGTCCTCGAGGGTATCATACACCCAGTAGTCAGTGTTTCTATCACTGTGTCGATACCTCTACTGGTGGACTATTAGTCGTCGAGTGTATCATACACCCAGTAGTCAGTTTTTCTATCACTGGGTCGATACCTTTAATGGTGGACTATTAGTCCTCGAGAGTATCATACACCCAGTAGTCAGTGTTTCTATCACTAGGTTCATACATCTACGGGTGGACTATTAGTCCTCGAGTGTATCATACACCCAGTAGTCAGTGTTTCTATCACTGGGTCGATACTTCTACTGGTGGACTATTAGTCGTCGAGGGTATCATACACCAAGTAGTCAGTATTTCTATCACTGGGTCGATACCTCTACTGGTGGACTATTAGTCCTCGAGTGTATCATACACCCATTGGTCAGTGTTTCTATCACTGGGTCAATTCCTCTACTGGTGGACTATTAGTCCGCGAGTGTATCATACACCCAGTAGTCAGTGTTTCTATCACTGGGTCGATACTTCTACTGGTGGACTATTAGTCGTCGAGGGTATCATACACCAAGTAGTCAGTGTTTCTATCACTGGGTCGATACCTCTACTGGTGGACTATTAGTCCTCGAGGGTATCATACACCCAGTAGTCAGTGTTTCTATCACTGGGTCAATACCTCTACTGGTGGACTATTAGTCCTCGAGTGTATCATATACCCAGTAGTCAGTGTTTCTATCACTAGGTCGATACCTCTACTGGTGGGCTATTAGTCCTCGAGGGTATCATACACCCAGTAGTCAGTGTTTCTATCTCTAGGTCGATACCTCTACTGGTGGACTATTAGTCCTCGAGGGTATCATGCACCCAGTAGTCAGTGTTTCTATCACTGGGTCGATACCTTTACTGGTGAACTATTAGTCCTCGAGGGTATCATACACCCAGTAGTTAGTGTTTCTATCACTGGGTCGATATCTCTGATGGTGGACTATTGGTCCTCGGGTGTAACATACACCCAGTAGTCAGTGTTTCTATCACTAGGTCGATACCGCTACTGGTGGACTATTAGTCCTCGAGGGTATCATGCACCCAGTAGTCAGTGTTTCTATCACTGGGTCGATACCTCTACTGGTGGACTATTAGTCCTCGAGGGTATCATACACCCAGTAGTCAGTGTTTCTATCACTGGGTCGATATCTCTGATGGTGGACTATTGGTCCTCGAGTGTATCATACACCCAGTAGTCAGTGTTTCTATCACTGGGTCGATACCTCTGATGGTGGACTATTGGTTCTCGAGTGTATCATACACCCAGTAGTCAGTGTTTCTATCACTGGGTCGATACCTCTACTGGTGGACTATTAGTCCTCGAGTGTATCATACACCCAGTAGTCAGTGTATCTTTCACTGGGTCGATACCTCTACTGGTTGATATTAGTCCTCGAGTGTATCATACACCCAGTAGTCAGTGTTTCTATCACTGTGTCGATACCTCTACTAATGGACTATTAGTCCTCGAGTGTATCATACATCCAGTAGTCAGTGTTTCCATCACTGGGTCGATACCTCTACTGGGGGACAATTAGTCCTCGAGGGTATCATACACCAAGTAGTCAGTGTTTCTATCACTGGGTCGATACCTCTACTGGTGGACTATTAGTCCTCGAGGGTATCATACACCCAGTAGTCAGTGTTTCTATCACTGGGTCAATACCTCTACTGGTGGACTATTAGTCCTCGAGTGTATCATATACCCAGTAGTCAGTGTTTCTATCACTGGGTCAATACCTCTACTGTTGGGCTATTAGTCCTCGAGGGTATCATCCATCCAGTAGTCAGTGTTTCTATCTCTAGGTCGATACCTCTACTGGTGGACTATTAGTCCTCGACGGTATTATACACCCAGTAGTCAGTGTTTCAATCGCTGGGACCATACCTCTACTGGTGGACTATTAGTCCTCGACGGTATCATACACCCAGTAGTCAGTGTTTCTATTACTGGGTCGATATCTCTGATGGTGGACTATTGGTCCTCGAGTGTAACATACACCCAGTAGTCAGTGTTTCTATCACTGGGTCGATACCTCTGATGGTGGACTATTGGTTTTCGAGTGTATCATACACCCAGTAGTCAGTGTTTCTATCACTGGGTCGATACCTCTACTGGTGGACTATTAGTCCTCGAGGGTATCATACACCCAGTAGTCAGTGTTTCTATCACTGGGTCGATACCTCTACTGGTGGACTATTAGTCCTCGAGGGTATCATACACCCAGTAGTCAGTGTTTCTATCACTGTGTCGATACCTCTACTGGTGGACTATTAGTCGTCGAGTGTATCATACACCCAGTAGTCAGTTTTTCTATCACTGGGTCGATACCTCTACTGGTGGACTATTAGTCCTCGAGAGTATCATACCCCCAGTAGTCAGTGTTTCTATCACTAGGTTCATACATCTACTGGTGGACTATTAGTCCTCGAGTGTATCATACACCCAGTAGTAAGTGTTTCTATCACTGGGTCGATACCTCTAGTGGTGGACTATTAGTCCTCGAGTGTATCATACACCCAGTAATCAGTGTTTCTATCACTGGGTCGATACCTCCACTGGTGGACTATTAGTCCTCGAGTGTATCATAGTCCCAGTAGTCAGTGTTTCTATCACTGGGTCGATACCTCTACTGGTGGACTATTAGTCCTCGAGTGTATCATACACCCAGTAGTCAGTGTTTCTATCACTGTGTCGATACCTCTAATGATGGACTATTAGTCCTCGAGTGTATCATACACCCAGTAGTCAGTGTTTCTATCACTGGGTCGATACCTCTACTGGTGGACTATTAGTCGTCGAGGGTATCATACACCAAGTAGTCAGTGTTTCTGTCACTGGGTCGATACCTCTACTGGTGGACTATTAGTCCTCGAGTGTATCATACACCCATTAGTCAGTGTTTCTATCACTGGGTCGATACCTCTACTGGTGGACTATTAGTCCCCGAGGGTATCATACACCCAGTAGTCAGTGTTTCTATGACTGGGTCAATACCTCTACTGGTGGACTATTAGTCCTCGAGTGTATCATATACCCAGTAGTCAGTGTTTCTATCACTAGGTCGATACCTCTACTGGTGGACTATTAGTCCTCGAGTGTATCATACACCCAGTAGTCAGTGTTTCTATCACTGGGTCGATATCTCTGATGGTGGACTATTGGTCCTCGAGTGTAACATACACCCAGTAGTCAGTGTTTCTATCACTGGGTCGATACCTCTGATGGTGGACTATTGGTTCTCGAGTGTATCATTCACCTAGTAGTCAGTGTTTCTATCACTGGGTCGATACCTCTACTGGTGGACTATTAGTCCTCGAGGGTATCATACACCCAGTAGTCAGTGTTTCTATCACTGGGTCGATACCTCTACTGGTGGACTATTAGTCCTCGAGGGTATCATACACCCAGTAGTCAGTGTTTCTATCACTGTGTCGATACCTCTACTGGTGGACTATTAGTCGTCGAGTGTATCATACACCCAGTAGTCAGTTTTTCTATCACTGGGTCGATACCTCTACTGGTGGACTATTAGTCCTCGAGAGTATCATACCCCCAGTAGTCAGTGTTTCTATCACTAGGTTCATACATCTACTGGTGGACTATTAGTCCTCGAGTGTATCATACACCCAGTAGTCAGTGTTTCTATCACTGGGTCGATACCTCTACTGGTGGACTATTAGTCCTCGAGAGTATCATACCCCCAGTAGTCAGTGTTTCTATCACTAGGTTCATACATCTACTGGTGGACTATTAGTCCTCGAGTGTATCATACACCCAGTAGTCAGTGTTTCTATCACTGGGTCGATACTTCTACTGGTGGACTATTAGTCGTCGAGGGTATCATACACCAAGTAGTCAGTATTTCTATCACTGGGTCGATACCTCTACTGGTGGACTATTAGTCCTCGAGTGTATCATACACCCATTAGTCAGTGTTTCTATCACTGGGTCAATTCCTCTACTGGTGGACTATTAGTCCGTGAGTGTATCATACACCCAGTAGTCAGTGTTTCTATCACTGGGTCGATACTTCTACTGGTGGACTATTAGTCGTCGAGGGTATCATACACCAAGTAGTCAGTGTTTCTATCACTGGGTCGATACCTCTACTGGTGGACTATTAGTCCTCGAGGGTATCATACACCCAGTAGTCAGTGTTTCTATCACTGGGTCAATACCTCTACTGGTGGACTATTAGTCCTCGAGTGTATCATATACCCAGTAGTCAGTGTTTCTATCACTAGGTCGATACCTCTACTGGTGGACTATTAGTCCTCGAGGGTATCATACACCCAGTAGTCAGTGTTTCTATCACTGGGTCAATACCTCTACTGGTGGAATATTAGTCCTCGAGTGTATCATGCACCCAGTAGTCAGTGTTTCTATCACTGGGTCGATACCTCTACTGGTGGACTATTAGTCCTCGAGGGTATCATACACCCAGTAGTCAGTGTTTCTATCACTGGGTCGATATCTCTGATGGTGGACTATTGGTCCTCGAGTGTAACATACACCCAGTAGTCAGTGTTTCTATCACTGGGTCGATACCTCTACTGGTGGACTATTAGTCCTCGAGTGTATCATACACCCAGTAGTCAGTGTTTCTATCACTGGGTCGATACCTCTACTGGTGGACTATTAGTTCTCGAGGGTATCATACACCCAGTAGTCAGTGTTTCTATCACTGGGTCGATACCTCTACTGGTGGACTATTAGTCCTCGAGGGTATCATACACCCAGTAGTCAGTGTTTCTATCACTGTGTCGATACCTCTACTGGTGGACTATTAGTCGTCGAGTGTATCATACACCCAGTAGTCAGTTTTTCTATCACTGGGTCGATACCTTTAATGGTGGACTATTAGTCCTCGAGAGTATCATACACCCAGTAGTCAGTGTTTCTATCACTAGGTTCATACATCTACGGGTGGACTATTAGTCCTCGAGTGTATCATACACCCAGTAGTCAGTGTTTCTATCACTGGGTCGATACTTCTACTGGTGGACTATTAGTCGTCGAGGGTATCATACACCAAGTAGTCAGTATTTCTATCACTGGGTCGATATCTCTGATGGTGGACTATTGGTCCTCGAGTGTAACATACACCCAGTAGTCAGTGTTTCTATCACTGGGTCGATACCTCTGATGGTGGACTATTGGTTCTCGAGTGTATCATTCACCTAGTAGTCAGTGTTTCTATCACTGGGTCGATACCTCTACTGGTGGACTATTAGTCCTCGAGGGTATCATACACCCAGTAGTCAGTGTTTCTATCACTGGGTCGATACCTCTACTGGTGGACTATTAGTCCTCGAGGGTATCATACACCCAGTAGTCAGTGTTTCTATCACTGTGTCGATACCTCTACTGGTGGACTATTAGTCGTCGAGTGTATCATACACCCAGTAGTCAGTTTTTCTATCACTGGGTCGATACCTCTACTGGTGGACTATTAGTCCTCGAGAGTATCATACCCCCAGTAGTCAGTGTTTCTATCACTAGGTTCATACATCTACTGGTGGACTATTAGTCCTCGAGTGTATCATACACCCAGTAGTCAGTGTTTCTATCACTGGGTCGATACCTCTACTGGTGGACTATTAGTCCTCGAGAGTATCATACCCCCAGTAGTCAGTGTTTCTATCACTAGGTTCATACATCTACTGGTGGACTATTAGTCCTCGAGTGTATCATACACCCAGTAGTCAGTGTTTCTATCACTGGGTCGATACTTCTACTGGTGGACTATTAGTCGTCGAGGGTATCATACACCAAGTAGTCAGTATTTCTATCACTGGGTCGATACCTCTACTGGTGGACTATTAGTCCTCGAGTGTATCATACACCCATTAGTCAGTGTTTCTATCACTGGGTCAATTCCTCTACTGGTGGACTATTAGTCCGTGAGTGTATCATACACCCAGTAGTCAGTGTTTCTATCACTGGGTCGATACTTCTACTGGTGGACTATTAGTCGTCGAGGGTATCATACACCAAGTAGTCAGTGTTTCTATCACTGGGTCGATACCTCTACTGGTGGACTATTAGTCCTCGAGGGTATCATACACCCAGTAGTCAGTGTTTCTATCACTGGGTCAATACCTCTACTGGTGGACTATTAGTCCTCGAGTGTATCATATACCCAGTAGTCAGTGTTTCTATCACTAGGTCGATACCTCTACTGGTGGACTATTAGTCCTCGAGGGTATCATACACCCAGTAGTCAGTGTTTCTATCACTGGGTCAATACCTCTACTGGTGGAATATTAGTCCTCGAGTGTATCATGCACCCAGTAGTCAGTGTTTCTATCACTGGGTCGATACCTCTACTGGTGGACTATTAGTCCTCGAGGGTATCATACACCCAGTAGTCAGTGTTTCTATCACTGGGTCGATATCTCTGATGGTGGACTATTGGTCCTCGAGTGTAACATACACCCAGTAGTCAGTGTTTCTATCACTGGGTCGATACCTCTACTGGTGGACTATTAGTCCTCGAGTGTATCATACACCCAGTAGTCAGTGTTTCTATCACTGGGTCGATACCTCTACTGGTGGACTATTAGTTCTCGAGGGTATCATACACCCAGTAGTCAGTGTTTCTATCACTGGGTCGATACCTCTACTGGTGGACTATTAGTCCTCGAGGGTATCATACACCCAGTAGTCAGTGTTTCTATCACTGTGTCGATACCTCTACTGGTGGACTATTAGTCGTCGAGTGTATCATACACCCAGTAGTCAGTTTTTCTATCACTGGGTCGATACCTTTAATGGTGGACTATTAGTCCTCGAGAGTATCATACACCCAGTAGTCAGTGTTTCTATCACTAGGTTCATACATCTACGGGTGGACTATTAGTCCTCGAGTGTATCATACACCCAGTAGTCAGTGTTTCTATCACTGGGTCGATACTTCTACTGGTGGACTATTAGTCGTCGAGGGTATCATACACCAAGTAGTCAGTATTTCTATCACTGGGTCGATACCTCTACTGGTGGACTATTAGTCCTCGAGTGTATCATACACCCATTAGTCAGTGTTTCTATCACTGGGTCGATACTTCTACTGGTGGACTATTAGTCGTCGAGGGTATCATACACCAAGTAGTCAGTGTTTCTATCACTGGGTCGATACCTCTACTGGTGGACTATTAGTCCTCGAGGGTATCATACACCCAGTAGTCAGTGTTTCTATCACTGGGTCAATACCTCTACTGGTGGACTATTAGTCCTCGAGTGTATCATATACCCAGTAGTCAGTGTTTCTATCACTAGGTCGATACCTCTACTGGTGGGCTATTAGTCCTCGAGTGTATCATACACCCATTAGTCAGTGTTTCTATCACTGGGTCAATTCCTCTACTGGTGGACTATTAGTCCGTGAGTGTATCATACACCCAGTAGTCAGTGTTTCTATCACTGGGTCGATACTTCTACTGGTGGACTATTAGTCGTCGAGGGTATCATACACCAAGTAGTCAGTGTTTCTATCACTGGGTCGATACCTCTACTGGTGGACTATTAGTCCTCGAGGGTATCATACACCCAGTAGTCAGTGTTTCCATCACTGGGTCAATACCTCTACTGGTGGACTATTAGTCCTCGAGTGTATCATATACCCAGTAGTCAGTGTTTCTATCACTAGGTCGATACCTCTACTGGTGGACTATTAGTCCTCGAGGGTATCATACACCCAGTAGTCAGTGTTTCTATCACTGGGTCAATACCTCTACTGGTGGAATATTAGTCCTCGAGTGTATCATGCACCCAGTAGTCAGTGTTTCTATCACTGGGTCGATACCTCTACTGGTGGACTATTAGTCCTCGAGGGTATCATACACCCAGTAGTCAGTGTTTCTATCACTGGGTCGATATCTCTGATGGTGGACTATTGGTCCTCGAGTGTAACATACACCCAGTAGTCAGTGTTTCTATCACTGGGTCGATACCTCTACTGGTGGACTATTAGTCGTCGAGTGTATCATACACCCAGTAGTCAGTGTTTCTATCACTGGGTCAATACCTCTACTGGTGGACTATTAGTTCTCGAGGGTATCATACACCCAGTAGTCAGTGTTTCTATCACTGGGTCGATACCTCTACTGGTGGACTATTAGTCCTCGAGTGTATCATACACCCAGTAGTCAGTTTTTCTATCACTGGGTCGATACCTTTAATGGTGGACTATTAGTCCTCGAGAGTATCATACACCCAGTAGTCAGTGTTTCTATCACTAGGTTCATACATCTACGGGTGGACTATTAGTCCTCGAGTGTATCATACACCCAGTAGTCAGTGTTTCTATCACTGGGTCGATACTTCTACTGGTGGACTATTAGTCGTCGAGGGTATCATACACCAAGTAGTCAGTATTTCTATCACTGGGTCGATACCTCTACTGGTGGACTATTAGTCCTCGAGTGTATCATACACCCATTAGTCAGTGTTTCTATCACTGGGTCAATTCCTCTACTGGTGGACTATTAGTCCGCGAGTGTATCATACACCCAGTAGTCAGTGTTTCTATCACTGGGTCGATACTTCTACTGGTGGACTATTAGTCGTCGAGGGTATCATACACCAAGTAGTCAGTGTTTCTATCACTGGGTCGATACCTCTACTGGTGGACTATTAGTCCTCGAGGGTATCATACACCCAGTAGTCAGTGTTTCTATCACTGGGTCAATACCTCTACTGGTGGACTATTAGTCCTCGAGTGTATCATATACCCAGTAGTCAGTGTTTCTATCACTAGGTCGATACCTCTACTGGTGGGCTATTAGTCCTCGAGGGTATCATACACCCAGTAGTCAGTGTTTCTATCTCTAGGTCGATACCTCTACTGGTGGACTATTAGTCCTCGAGGGTATCATGCACCCAGTAGTCAGTGTTTCTATCACTGGGTCGATACCTTTACTGGTGAACTATTAGTCCTCGAGGGTATCATACACCCAGTAGTTAGTGTTTCTATCACTGGGTCGATATCTCTGATGGTGGACTATTGGTCCTCGAGTGTAACATACACCCAGTAGTCAGTGTTTCTATCACTGGGTCGATACCTCTACTGGTGGACTATTAGTCCTAGAGGGTATCATACACCAGTAGTCAGTGTTTCTATCACTGGGTCAATACCTCTACTGGTGGAATATTAGTCCTCGAGTGTATCATGCACCCAGTAGTCAGTGTTTCTATCACTGGGTCGATACCTCTACTGGTGGACTATTAGTCCTCGAGGGTATCATACACCCAGTAGTCAGTGTTTCTATCACTGGGTCGATATCTCTGATGGTGGACTATTGGTCCTCGAGTGTAACATACAACCAGTAGTCAGTGTTTCTATCACTGGGTCGATACCTCTGATGGTGGACTATTGGTTCTCGAGTGTATCATTCACCCAGTAGTCAGTGTTTCTATCACTGGGTCGATACCTCTACTGGTGGACTATTAGTCCTCGAGGGTATCATACACCCAGTAGTCAGTGTTTCTATCACTGTGTCGATACCTCTACTGGTGGACTATTAGTCGTCGAGTGTATCATACACCCAGTAGTCAGTTTTTCTATCACTGGGTCGATACCTCTACTGGTGGACTATTAGTCCTCGAGAGTATCATACCCCCAGTAGTCAGTGTTTCTATCACTAGGTTCATACATCTACGGGTGGACTATTAGTCCTCGAGTGTATCATACACCCAGTAGTCAGTGTTTCTATCACTGGGTCGATACTTCTACTGGTGGACTATTAGTCGTCGAGGGTATCATACACCAAGTAGTCAGTATTTCTATCACTGGGTCGATACCTCTACTGGTGGACTATTAGTCCTCGAGTGTATCATACACCCATTAGTCAGTGTTTCTATCACTGGGTCAATTCCTCTACTGGTGGACTATTAGTCCGTGAGTGTATCATACACCCAGTAGTCAGTGTTTCTATCACTGGGTCGATACTTCTACTGGTGGAATATTAGTCGTCGAGGGTATCATACACCAAGTAGTCAGTGTTTCTATCACTGGGTCGATACCTCTACTGGTGGACTATTAGTCCTCGAGGGTATCATACACCCAGTAGTCAGTGTTTCTATCACTGGGTCAATACCTCTACTGGTGGACTATTAGTCCTCGAGTGTATCATATACCCAGTAGTCAGTGTTTCTATCACTAGGTCGATACCTCTACTGGTGGACTATTAGTCCTCGAGGGTATCATACACCCAGTAGTCAGTGTTTCTATCACTGGGTCAATACCTCTACTGGTGGAATATTAGTCCTCGAGTGTATCATGCACCCAGTAGTCAGTGTTTCTATCACTGGGTCGATACCTCTACTGGTGGACTATTAGTCCTAGAGGGTATCATACACCCAGTAGTCAGTGTTTCTATCACTGGGTCGATATCTCTGATGGTGGACTATTGGTCCTCGAGTGTAACATACACCCAGTAGTCAGTGTTTCTATCACTGGGTCGATACCTCTACTGGTGGACTATTAGTCCTCGAGTGTATCATACACCCAGTAGTCAGTGTTTCTATCACTGGGTCGATACCTCTACTGGTGGACTATTAGTTCTCGAGGGTATCATACACCCAGTAGTCAGTGTTTCTATCACTGGGTCGATACCTCTACTGGTGGACTATTAGTCCTCGAGGGTATCATACACCCAGTAGTCAGTGTTTCTATCACTGTGTCGATACCTCTACTGGTGGACTATTAGTCGTCGAGTGTATCATACACCCAGTAGTCAGTTTTTCTATCACTGGGTCGATACCTTTAATGGTGGACTATTAGTCCTCGAGAGTATCATACACCCAGTAGTCAGTGTTTCTATCACTAGGTTCATACATCTACGGGTGGACTATTAGTCCTCGAGTGTATCATACACCCAGTAGTCAGTGTTTCTATCACTGGGTCGATACTTCTACTGGTGGACTATTAGTCGTCGAGGGTATCATACACCAAGTAGTCAGTATTTCTATCACTGGGTCGATACCTCTACTGGTGGACTATTAGTCCTCGAGTGTATCATACACCCATTAGTCAGTGTTTATATCACTGGGTCAATTCCTCTACTGGTGGACTATTAGTCCGCGAGTGTATCATACACCCAGTAGTCAGTGTTTCTATCACTGGGTCGATACTTCTACTGGTGGACTATTAGTCGTCGAGGGTATCATACACCAAGTAGTCAGTGTTTCTATCACTGGGTCGATACCTCTACTGGTGGACTATTAGTCCTCGAGGGTATCATACACCCAGTAGTCAGTGTTTCTATCACTGGGTCAATACCTCTACTGGTGGACTATTAGTCCTCGAGTGTATCATATACCCAGTAGTCAGTGTTTCTATCACTAGGTCGATACCTCTACTGGTGAGCTATTAGTCCTCGAGTGTATCATACACCCATTAGTCAGTGTTTCTATCACTGGGTCAATTCCTCTACTGGTGGACTATTAGTCCGTGAGTGTATCATACACCCAGTAGTCAGTGTTTCTATCACTGGGTCGATACTTCTACTGGTGGACTATTAGTCGTCGAGGGTATCATACACCAAGTAGTCAGTGTTTCTATCACTGGGTCGATACCTTTACTGGTGGACTATTAGTCCTCGAGGGTATCATACACCCAGTAGTCAGTGTTTCCATCACTGGGTCAATACCTCTACTGGTGGACTATTAGTCCTCGAGTGTATCATATACCCAGTAGTCAGTGTTTCTATCACTAGGTCGATACCTCTACTGGTGGACTATTAGTCCTCGAGGGTATCATACACCCAGTAGTCAGTGTTTCTATCACTGGGTCGATACCTCTACTGGTGGACTATTAGTCCTCGAGGGTATCATACACCCAGTAGTCAGTGTTTCCATCACTGGGTCAATACCTCTACTGGTGGACTATTAGTCCTCGAGTGTATCATATACCCAGTAGTCAGTGTTTCTATCACTAGGTCGATACCTCTACTGGTGGACTATTAGTCCTCGAGGGTATCATACACCCAGTAGTCAGTGTTTCTATCACTGGGTCAATACCTCTACTGGTGGAATATTAGTCCTCGAGTGTATCATGCACCCAGTAGTCAGTGTTTCTATCACTGGGTCGATACCTCTACTGGTGGACTATTAGTCCTCGAGGGTATCATACACCCAGTAGTCAGTGTTTCTATCACTGGGTCGATATCTCTGATGGTGGACTATTGGTCCTCGAGTGTAACATACACCCAGTAGTCAGTGTTTCTATCACTGGGTCGATACCTCTACTGGTGGACTATTAGTCGTCGAGTGTATCATACACCCAGTAGTCAGTGTTTCTATCACTGGGTCGATACCTCTACTGGTGGACTATTAGTTCTCGAGGGTATCATACACCCAGTAGTCAGTGTTTCTATCACTGGGTCGATACCTCTACTGGTGGACTATTAGTCCTCGAGGGTATCATACACCCAGTAGTCAGTGTTTCTATCACTGTGTCGATACCTCTACTGGTCGACTATTAGTCGTCGAGTGTATCATACACCCAGTAGTCAGTTTTTCTATCACTGGGTCGATACCTTTAATGGTGGACTATTAGTCCTCGAGAGTATCATACACCCAGTAGTCAGTGTTTCTATCACTAGGTTCATACATCTACGGGTGGACTATTAGTCCTCGAGTGTATCATACACCCAGTAGTCAGTGTTTCTATCACTGGGTCGATACTTCTACTGGTGGACTATTAGTCGTCGAGGGTATCATACACCAAGTAGTCAGTATTTCTATCACTGGGTCGATACCTCTACTGGTGGACTATTAGTCCTCGAGTGTATCATACACCCATTAGTCAGTGTTTCTATCACTGGGTCAATTCCTCTACTGGTGGACTATTAGTCCGCGAGTGTATCATACACCCAGTAGTCAGTGTTTCTATCACTGGGTCGATACTTCTACTGGTGGACTATTAGTCGTCGAGGGTATCATACACCAAGTAGTCAGTGTTTCTATCACTGGGTCGATACCTCTACTGGTGGACTATTAGTCCTCGAGGGTATCATACACCCAGTAGTCAGTGTTTCTATCACTGGGTCAATACCTCTACTGGTGGACTATTAGTCCTCGAGTGTATCATATACCCAGTAGTCAGTGTTTCTATCACTAGGTCGATACCTCTACTGGTGGGCTATTAGTCCTCGAGGGTATCATACACCCAGTAGTCAGTGTTTCTATCTCTAGGTCGATACCTCTACTGGTGGACTATTAGTCCTCGAGGGTATCATGCACCCAGTAGTCAGTGTTTCTATCACTGGGTCGATACCTTTACTGGTGAACTATTAGTCCTCGAGGGTATCATACACCCAGTAGTTAGTGTTTCTATCACTGGGTCGATATCTCTGATGGTGGACTATTGGTCCTCGAGTGTAACATACACCCAGTAGTCAGTGTTTCTATCACTAGGTCGATACCTCTACTGGTGGACTATTAGTCCTAGAGGGTATCATACACCCAGTAGTCAGTGTTTCTATCACTGGGTCAATACCTCTACTGGTGGAATATTAGTCCTCGAGTGTATCATGCACCCAGTAGTCAGTGTTTCTATCACTGGGTCGATACCTCTACTGGTGGACTATTAGTCCTCGAGGGTATCATACACCCAGTAGTCAGTGTTTCTATCACTGGGTCGATATCTCTGATGGTGGACTATTGGTCCTCGAGTGTAACATACAACCAGTAGTCAGTGTTTCTATCACTGGGTCGATACCTCTGATGGTGGACTATTGGTTCTCGAGTGTATCATTCACCCAGTAGTCAGTGTTTCTATCACTGGGTCGATACCTCTACTGGTGGACTATTAGTCCTCGAGGGTATCATACACCCAGTAGTCAGTGTTTCTATCACTGTGTCGATACCTCTACTGGTGGACTATTAGTCGTCGAGTGTATCATACACCCAGTAGTCAGTTTTTCTATCACTGGGTCGATACCTCTACTGGTGGACTATTAGTCCTCGAGAGTATCATACCCCCAGTAGTCAGTGTTTCTATCACTAGGTTCATACATCTACGGGTGGACTATTAGTCCTCGAGTGTATCATACACCCAGTAGTCAGTGTTTCTATCACTGGGTCGATACTTCTACTGGTGGACTATTAGTCGTCGAGGGTATCATACACCAAGTAGTCAGTATTTCTATCACTGGGTCGATACCTCTACTGGTGGACTATTAGTCCTCGAGTGTATCATACACCCATTAGTCAGTGTTTCTATCACTGGGTCAATTCCTCTACTGGTGGACTATTAGTCCGTGAGTGTATCATACACCCAGTAGTCAGTGTTTCTATCACTGGGTCGATACTTCTACTGGTGGAATATTAGTCGTCGAGGGTATCATACACCAAGTAGTCAGTGTTTCTATCACTGGGTCGATACCTCTACTGGTGGACTATTAGTCCTCGAGGGTATCATACACCCAGTAGTCAGTGTTTCTATCACTGGGTCAATACCTCTACTGGTGGACTATTAGTCCTCGAGTGTATCATATACCCAGTAGTCAGTGTTTCTATCACTAGGTCGATACCTCTACTGGTGGACTATTAGTCCTCGAGGGTATCATACACCCAGTAGTCAGTGTTTCTATCACTGGGTCAATACCTCTACTGGTGGAATATTAGTCCTCGAGTGTATCATGCACCCAGTAGTCAGTGTTTCTATCACTGGGTCGATACCTCTACTGGTGGACTATTAGTCCTCGAGGGTATCATACACCCAGTAGTCAGTGTTTCTATCACTGGGTCGATATCTCTGATGGTGGACTATTGGTCCTCGAGTGTAACATACACCCAGTAGTCAGTGTTTCTATCACTGGGTCGATACCTCTACTGGTGGACTATTAGTCCTCGAGTGTATCATACACCCAGTAGTCAGTGTTTCTATCACTGGGTCGATACCTCTACTGGTGGACTATTAGTTCTCGAGGGTATCATACACCCAGTAGTCAGTGTTTCTATCACTGGGTCGATACCTCTACTGGTGGACTATTAGTCCTCGAGGGTATCATACACCCAGTAGTCAGTGTTTCTATCACTGTGTCGATACCTCTACTGGTGGACTATTAGTCGTCGAGTGTATCATACACCCAGTAGTCAGTTTTTCTATCACTGGGTCGATACCTTTAATGGTGGACTATTAGTCCTCGAGAGTATCATACACCCAGTAGTCAGTGTTTCTATCACTAGGTTCATACATCTACGGGTGGACTATTAGTCCTCGAGTGTATCATACACCCAGTAGTCAGTGTTTCTATCACTGGGTCGATACTTCTACTGGTGGACTATTAGTCGTCGAGGGTATCATACACCAAGTAGTCAGTATTTCTATCACTGGGTCGATACCTCTACTGGTGGACTATTAGTCCTCGAGTGTATCATACACCCATTAGTCAGTGTTTCTATCACTGGGTCAATTCCTCTACTGGTGGACTATTAGTCCGCGAGTGTATCATACACCCAGTAGTCAGTGTTTCTATCACTGGGTCGATACTTCTACTGGTGGACTATTAGTCGTCGAGGGTATCATACACCAAGTAGTCAGTGTTTCTATCACTGGGTCGATACCTCTACTGGTGGACTATTAGTCCTCGAGGGTATCATACACCCAGTAGTCAGTGTTTCTATCACTGGGTCAATACCTCTACTGGTGGACTATTAGTCCTCGAGTGTATCATATACCCAGTAGTCAGTGTTTCTATCACTAGGTCGATACCTCTACTGGTGAGCTATTAGTCCTCGAGTGTATCATACACCCATTAGTCAGTGTTTCTATCACTGGGTCAATTCCTCTACTGGTGGACTATTAGTCCGTGAGTGTATCATACACCCAGTAGTCAGTGTTTCTATCACTGGGTCGATACTTCTACTGGTGGACTATTAGTCGTCGAGGGTATCATACACCAAGTAGTCAGTGTTTCTATCACTGGGTCGATACCTTTACTGGTGGACTATTAGTCCTCGAGGGTATCATACACCCAGTAGTCAGTGTTTCCATCACTGGGTCAATACCTCTACTGGTGGACTATTAGTCCTCGAGTGTATCATATACCCAGTAGTCAGTGTTTCTATCACTAGGTCGATACCTCTACTGGTGGACTATTAGTCCTCGAGGGTATCATACACCCAGTAGTCAGTGTTTCTATCACTGGGTCAATACCTCTACTGGTGGAATATTAGTCCTCGAGTGTATCATGCACCCAGTAGTCAGTGTTTCTATCACTGGGTCGATACCTCTACTGGTGGACTATTAGTCCTCGAGGGTATCATACACCCAGTAGTCAGTGTTTCTATCACTGGGTCGATATCTCTGATGGTGGACTATTGGTCCTCGAGTGTAACATACACCCAGTAGTCAGTGTTTCTATCACTGGGTCGATACCTCTACTGGTGGACTATTAGTCGTCGAGTGTATCATACACCCAGTAGTCAGTGTTTCTATCACTGGGTCGATACCTCTACTGGTGGACTATTAGTTCTCGAGGGTATCATACACCCAGTAGTCAGTGTTTCTATCACTGGGTCGATACCTCTACTGGTGGACTATTAGTCCTCGAGGGTATCATACACCCAGTAGTCAGTGTTTCTATCACTGTGTCGATACCTCTACTGGTGGACTATTAGTCGTCGAGTGTATCATACACCCAGTAGTCAGTTTTTCTATCACTGGGTCGATACCTTTAATGGTGGACTATTAGTCCTCGAGAGTATCATACACCCAGTAGTCAGTGTTTCTATCACTAGGTTCATACATCTACGGGTGGACTATTAGTCCTCGAGTGTATCATACACCCAGTAGTCAGTGTTTCTATCACTGGGTCGATACTTCTACTGGTGGACTATTAGTCGTCGAGGGTATCATACACCAAGTAGTCAGTATTTCTATCACTGGGTCGATACCTCTACTGGTGGACTATTAGTCCTCGAGTGTATCATACACCCATTAGTCAGTGTTTCTATCACTGGGTCAATTCCTCTACTGGTGGACTATTAGTCCGCGAGTGTATCATACACCCAGTAGTCAGTGTTTCTATCACTGGGTCGATACTTCTACTGGTGGACTATTAGTCGTCGAGGGTATCATACACCAAGTAGTCAGTGTTTCTATCACTGGGTCGATACCTCTACTGGTGGACTATTAGTCCTCGAGGGTATCATACACCCAGTAGTCAGTGTTTCTATCACTGGGTCAATACCTCTACTGGTGGACTATTAGTCCTCGAGTGTATCATATACCCAGTAGTCAGTGTTTCTATCACTAGGTCGATACCTCTACTGGTGGGCTATTAGTCCTCGAGGGTATCATGCACCCAGTAGTCAGTGTTTCTATCTCTAGGTCGATACCTCTACTGGTGGACTATTAGTCCTCGAGGGTATCATGCACCCAGTAGTCAGTGTTTCTATCACTGGGTCGATACCTTTACTGGTGAACTATTAGTCCTCGAGGGTATCATACACCCAGTAGTTAGTGTTTCTATCACTGGGTCGATATCTCTGATGGTGGACTATTGGTCCTCGGGTGTAACATACACCCAGTAGTCAGTGTTTCTATCACTGGGTCGATACCTCTGATGGTGGACTATTGGTTCTCGAGTGTATCATACACCCAGTGGTCAGTGTTTCTATCACTGGGTCGATACCTCTACTGGTGGACTATTAGTACTCGAGGGTATCATACACCCAGTAGTCAGTGTTTCTATCACTGTGTCGATACCTCTACTGGTGGACTATTAGTCGTCGAGTGTATCATACACCCAGTAGTCAGTGTTTCTATCACTGGGTCGATACCTCTACTGGTGGACTATTAGTCCTCGTGAGTATCATACCCCCAGTAGTCAGTGTTTCTATCACTAGGTTCATTCATCTACTGGTGGACTATTAGTCCTCGAGTGTATCATACACCCAGTAGTCAGTGTTTCTATCACTGGGTCGATAACTCTACTGGTGGACTATTAGTCTTCGAGTGTATCATACACCCAGTAGTCAGTGTTTCTATTACTGGGACCATACCTCTACTGGTGGACTATTAGTCCTCGAGGGTATCATACACCAAGTAGTCAGTGTTACTATCACTGGGTCGATACCTCTACTGGTGGACTATTAGTCCTCAAGGGTATCATACACCCAGTAATCAGTGTTTCTATCACTGGGTCGATACCTCTATTGATGGACTATTAGTCCTCGAGGGTATCATACATCCAGTAGTCAGTGTTTCTATCACTGGGTCGATACTTCTACTGGTGGACTATTAGTCCTCGAAGGTATCATGCACCCAATAGTCAGTGTTTCTATCACTGGGTCGATACCTCTACTGGTGGACTATTAGTCCTCGAGTGTATCATACACCCAGTAGTCAGTGTTTCTATCACTGGGTCGATACCTCTACTGGTGGGCTATTAGTCCTCGAGGGTATCATACACCCAGTAGTCAGTGTTTCTATCTCTAGGTCGATACCTCTACTGGTGGACTATTAGTCCTCGAGTGTATCATACACCCAGTAGTCAGTGTTTCTATCACTGGGTCAATACCTCTACTGGTGGACTATTAGTCCTCGAGTGTATCATGCACCCAGTAGTCAGTGTTTCTATCACTGGGTCGATACCTCTACTGGTGGACTATTAGTCCTCGAGGGTATCATACACCCAGTAGTCAGTGTTTCTATCACTGGGTCGATATCTCTGATGGTGGACTATTGGTCCTCGAGTGTATCATACACCCAGTAGTCAGTGTTTCTATTACTGGGTCGATACCTCTGATGGTGGACTATTGGTTCTCGAGTGTATCATACACCCAGTAGTCAGTGTATCTTTCACTGGGTCGATACCTCTACTGGTTGACTATTAGTCGTCGAGTGTATCATACACCCAGTAGTCAGTGTTTCTATCACTGTGTCGATACCTCTACTAATGGACTATTAGTCCTCGAGTGTATCATACACCCAGTAGTCAGTGTTTCTATCACTGGGTCGATACCTCTACTGGTGGACTATTAGTCCTCGAGGGTATCATACACCCAGTAGTCAGTGTTTCTATCACTGGGTCGATACCTCTACTGGTGGACTATTAGTCCTCGAGGGTATCATACACCCAGTAGTCAGTGTTTCTATCACTGGGTCAATACCTCTACTGGTGGACTATTAGTCCTCGAGGGTATCATACATCCAGTAGTCAGTGTTTCTATCTCTAGGTCGATACCTCTACTGGTGGACTATTAGTCCTCGAGGGTATTATACACCCAGTAGTCAGTGTTTCAATCGCTGGGACCATACCTCTACTGGTGGACTATTAGTCCTCGAGGGTATCATACACCCAGTAGTCAGTGTTTCTATTACTGGGTCGATATCTCTGATGGTGGACTATTGGTCCTCGAGTGTAACATACACCCAGTAGTCAGTGTTTCTATCACTGGGTCGATACCTCTGATGGTGGACTATTGGTTTTCGAGTGTATCATACACCCAGTAGTCAGTGTTTCTATCACTGGGTCGATACCTCTACTGGTGGACTATTAGTCCTCGAGTGTATCATACACCCAGTGGTCAGTGTTTCTATCACTGGGTCGATACCTCTACTGGTTGACTATTAGTCCTCGAGGGTATCATACACCCAGTAGTCAGTGTTTCTATCACTGTGTCGATACCTCTACTGGTGGACTAATAGTCGTCGAGTGTATCATACACCCAGTAATCAGTGTTTCTATCACTGGGTCGATACCTCTACTGGTTGACTATTAGTCCTCGAGAGTATCATACCCCCAGTAGTCAGTGTTTCTATCACTACGTTCATACATCTACTGGTGGACTATTAGTCCTCGAGTGTATCATACACCCAGTAGTCAGTGTTTCTATCACTGGGTCGATAACTCTACTGGTGGACTATTAGTCCTCGAGTGTATCATACACCCATTAGTCAGTGTTTCTATCACTGGGTCAATACCTCTACTGGTGGACTATTAGTCCTCGAGTGTATCATACACCCAGTAGTCAGTGTTTCTATCACTGGGTCGATACTTCTACTGGTGGACTATTAGTCGTCGAGGGTATCATACACCCAGTAGTCAGTGTTTCTATCACTGGGTCGATACCTCTACTGGTGGACTATTAGTCCTCGAGGGTATCATACACCCAGTATTCAGTGTTTCTATCACTGGGTCAATACCTCTACTGGTGGACTATTAGTCCTCGAGTGTATCATATACCCAGTAGTCAGTGTTTCTATCACTGGGTCGATACCTCTACTGGTGGACTATTAGTCCTCGAGGGTATCATACACCCAGTAGTTAGTGTTTCTATCACTGGGTCGATATCTCTGATGGTGGACTATTGGTCCTCGAGTGTAACATACACCCAGTAGTCAGTGTTTCTATCACTGGGTCGATACCTCTGATGGTGGACTATTGGTTCTCGAGTGTATCATACACCCAGTATTCAGTGTTTCTATCACTGGGTCGATACCCCTACTGGTGGACTATTAGTCCTCGAGTGTATCATACACCCAGTGGTCAGTGTTTCTATCACTGGGTCGATACCTCTACTGGTTGACTATTAGTCCTCGAGGGTATCATACACCCAGTAGTCAGTGTTTCTATCACTGTGTCGATACCTCTACTGGTGGACTATTAGTCGTCGAGTGTATCATACACCCAGTAGTCAGTGTTTCTATCACTGGGTCGATACCTCTACTGGTGGACTATTAGTCCTCGAGAGTATCATACCCCCAGTAGTCAGTGTTTCTATCACTAGGTTCATACATCTACTGGTGGACTATTAGTCCTCGAGTGTATCATACACCCAGTAGTCAGTGTTTCTATCACTGGGTCGATAACTCTACTGGTGGACTATTAGTCCTCGAGTGTATCATACACCCAGTAGTCAGTGTTTCTATCACTGGGACCATACCTCTACTGGTGGACTATTAGTCCTCGAGGGTATCATACACCAAGTAGTCAGTGTTTCTATCACTGGGTCGATACCTCTACTGGTGGACTATTAGTCCTCAAGGGTATCATACACCCAGTAATCAGTGTTTCTATCACTGGGTCGATATCTCTATTGCTGGACTATTAGTCCTCGAGGGTATCATACACCCAGTAGTCAGTGTTTCTATCACTGGGTCGATACTTCTACTGGTGGACTATTAGTCCTCGAAGGTATCATGCACCCAATAGTCAGTGTTTCTATCACTGGGTCGATACCTCTACTGGTGGACTATTAGTCCTCGAGTGTATCATACAAAAAGTAGTCAGTGTTTCTATCACCGGGTCGATACCTCTACTGGTGGACTATTAGTCCTCGAGTGTATCATACACCCAGTAATCAGTGTTTCTATCACTGGGTCGATACCTCCACTGGTGGACTATTAGTCCTCGAGTGTATCATAGTCCCAGTAGTCAGTGTTTCTATCACTGGGTCGATACCTCTACTGGTGGACTATTAGTCCTCGAGTGTATCATACACCCAGTAGTCAGTGTTTCTATCACTGTGTCGATACCTCTACTGATGGACTATTAATCCTCGAGTGTATCATACACCCAGTAGTCAGTGTTTCTATCACTGGGTCGATACCTCTACTGGTGGACTATTAGTCGTCGAGGGTATCATACACCAAGTAGTCAGTGTTTCTATCACTGGGTCGATACCTCTACTGGTGGACTATTAGTCCTCGAGGGTATCATACACCCAGTAGTCAGTGTTTCTATCACTGGGTCAATACCTCTACTGGTGGACTATTAGTCCTCGAGTGTATCATATACCCAGTAGTCAGTGTTTCTATCACTAGGTCGATACCTCTACTGGTGGACTATTAGTCCTCGAGGGTATCATACACCCAGTAGTCAGTGTTTCCATCACTGGGGCAATACCTCTACTGGTGGAATATTAGTCCTCGAGTGTATCATGCACCCAGTAGTCAGTGTTTCTATCACTGGGTCGATACCTCTACTGGTGGACTATTAGTCCTCGAGGGTATCATACACCCAGTAGTCAGTGTTTCTATCACTGGGTCGATATCTCTGATGGTGGACTATTGGTCCTCGAGTGTAACATACACCCAGTAGTCAGTGTTTCTATCACTGGGTCGATACCTCTACTGGTGGACTATTAGTCCTCGAGTGTAATATACACCCAGTAGTCAGTGTTTCTATCACTGGGTCGATACCTCTACTGGTGGACTATTAGTTCTCGAGGGTATCATACACCCAGTAGTCAGTGTTTCTATCACTGGGTCGATACCTCTACTGGTGGACTATTAGTCCTCGAGGGTATCATACACCCAGTAGTCAGTGTTTCTATCACTGTGTCGATACCTCTACTGGTGGACTATTAGTCGTCGAGTGTATCATACACGCAGTAGTCAGTTTTTCTATCACTGGGTCGATACCTTTAATGGTGGACTATTAGTCCTCGAGAGTATCATACCCCCAGTAGTCAGTGTTTCTATCACTAGGTTCATACATCTACGGGTGGACTATTAGTCCTCGAGTGTATCATACACCCAGTAGTCAGTGTTTCTATCACTGGGTCGATACTTCTACTGGTGGACTATTAGTCGTCGAGGGTATCATACACCAAGTAGTCAGTATTTCTATCACTGGGTCGATACCTCTACTGGTGGACTATTAGTCCTCGAGTGTATCATACACCCATTAGTCAGTGTTTCTATCACTGGGTCAATTCCTCTACTGGTGGACTATTAGTCCGCGAGTGTATCATACACCCAGTAGTCAGTGTTTCTATCACTGGGTCGATACTTCTACTGGTGGACTATTAGTCGTCGAGGGTATCATACACCAAGTAGTCAGTGTTTCTATCACTGGGTCGATACCTCTACTGGTTGACTATTAGTACTCGAGGGTATCATACACCCAGTAGTCAGTGTTTCTATCACTGTGTTGATACCTCTACTGGTGGACTATTAGTCGTCGAGTGTATCATACACCCAGTAGTCAGTGTTTCTATCACTGGGTCGATACCTCTACTGGTGGACTATTAGTCCTCGTGAGTATCATACCCCCAGTAGTCAGTGTTTCTATCACTAGGTTCATTCATCTACTGGTGGACTATTAGTCCTCGAGTGTATCATACACCCAGTAGTCAGTGTTTCTATCACTGGATCGATAACTCTACTGGTGGACTATTAGTCCTCGAGTGTATCATACACCCAGTAGTCAGTGTTACTATCACTGGGACCATACCTCTACTGGTGGACTATTAGTCCTCGAGGGTATCATACACCAAGTAGTCAGTGTTACTATCACTGGGTCGATAGCTCTACTGGTGGACTATTAGTCCTCAAGGGTATCATACACCCAGTAATCAGTGTTTCTATCACTGGGTCGATACCTCTATTGATGGACTATTAGTCCTCGAGGGTATCATACATCCAGTAGTCAGTGTTTCTATCACTGGGTCGATACTTCTACTGGTGGACTATTAGTCCTCGAAGGTATCATGCACCCAATAGTCAGTGTTTCTATCACTGGGTCGATACCTCTACTGATGGACTATTAGTCCTCGAGTGTATCATACACCCAGTAGTCAGTGTTTCTATCACTGGGTCGATACCTCTACTGGTGGGCTATTAGTCCTCGAGGGTATCATACACCCAGTAGTCAGTGTTTCTATCTCTAGGTCGATACCTCTACTGGTGGACTATTAGTCCTCGAGTGTATCATACACCAAGTAGTCAGTGTTTCTATCACTGGGTCAATACCTCTACTGGTGGACTATTAGTCCTCGAGTGTATCATGCACCCAGTAGTCAGTGTTTCTATCACTGGGTCGATACCTCTACTGGTGGACTATTAGTCCTCGAGGGTATCATACACCCAGTAGTCAGTGTTTCTATCACTGGGTCGATATCTCTGATGGTGGACTATTGGTCCTCGAGTGTATCATACACCCAGTAGTCAGTGTTTCTATCACTGGGTCGATACCTCTGATGGTGGACTATTGGTTCTCGAGTGTATCATACACCCAGTAGTCAGTGTTTCTATCACTGGACCGATACCTCTACTGGTGGACTATTAGTCCTCGAGTGTATCATACACCCAGTAGTCAGTGTATCTTTCACTGGGTCGATACCTCTACTGGTTGACTATTAGTCGTCGAGTGTATCATACACCCAGTAGTCAGTGTTTCTATCACTGGGTCAATACCTCTACTGGTGGACTATTAGTCCTCGAGTGTATCATACACCCAGTAGTCAGTGTTTCTATCACTGGGTCGATACCTCTACTGGTGGACTATTAGTCCTCGAGGGTATCATACACCCAGTAGTCAGTGTTTCTATCACTGGGTCGATACCTCTACTGGTGGACTATTAGTCCTCGAGGGTATCATACACCCAGTAGTCAGTGTTTCTATCACTGGGTCAATACCTCTACTGGTGGACTATTAGTCCTCGAGGGTATCATACATCCAGTAGTCAGTGTTTCTATCTCTAGGTCGATACCTCTACTGGTGGACTATTAGTCCTCGAGGGTATTATACACCCAGTAGTCAGTGTTTCAATCGCTGGGACCATACCTCTACTGGTGGACTATTAGTCCTCGAGGGTATCATACACCCAGTAGTCAGTGTTTCTATTACTGGGTCGATATCTCTGATGGTGGACTATTGGTCCTCGAGTGTAACATACACCCAGTAGTCAGTGTTTCTATCACTGGGTCGATACCTCTACTGGTGGACTATTGGTTTTCGAGTGTATCATACACCCAGTAGTCAGTGTTTCTATCACTGGGTCGATACCTCTACTGGTGGACTATTAGTCCTCGAGTGTATCATACACCCAGTAGTCAGTGTTTCTATCACTGGGTCGATACCTCTACTGGTTGACTATTAGTCCTCGAGGGTATCATACACCCAGTAGTCAGTGTTTCTATCACTGTGTCGATACCTCTACTGGTGGACTATTAGTCGTCGAGTGTATCATACACCCAGTAGTCAGTGTTTCTATCACTGGGTCGATACCTCTACTGGTTGACTATTAGTCCTCGAGAGTATCATACCCCCAGTAGTCAGTGTTTCTATCACTAGGTTCATACATCTACTGGTGGACTATTAGTCCTCGAGTGTATCATACACCCAGTAGTCAGTGTTTCTATCACTGGGTCGATAACTCTACTGGTGGACTATTAGTCCTCGAGTGTATCATACACCCATTAGTCAGTGTTTTTATCACTGGGTCAATACCTCTACTGGTGGACTATTAGTCCTCGAGTGTATCATACACCCAGTAGTCAGTGTTTCTATCACTGGGTCGATACTTCTACTGGTGGACTATTAGTCGTCGAGGGTATCATACACCCAGTAGTCAGTGTTTCTATCACTGGGTCGATACCTCTACTGGTGGACTATTAGTCCTCGAGGGTATCATACACCCAGTATTCAGTGTTTCTATCACTGGGTCAATACCTCTACTGGTGGACTATTAGTCCTCGAGTGTATCATATACCCAGTAGTCAGTGTTTCTATCACTGGGTCGATACCTCTACTGGTGGGCTGTTAGTCCTCGAGGGTATCATACACCCAGTAGTCAGTGTTTCTATCACTGGGTCAATACCTCTACTGGTGGAATATTAGTCCTCGAGTGTATCATGCACCCAGTAGTCAGTGTTTCTATCACTGGGTCGATACCTTTACTGGTTGACTATTAGTCCTCGAGGGTATCATACACCCAGTAGTCAGTGTTTCTATCACTGTGTCGATACCTCTACTGGTGGACTATTAGTCCTCGAGGGTATCATACACCCAGTAGTCAGTGTTTCTATCACTGGGTCAATACCTCTACTGGTGGAATATTAGTCCTCGAGTGTATCATGCACCCAGTAGTCAGTGTTTCTATCACTGGGTCGATACCTTTACTGGTGGACTATTAGTCCTCGAGGGTATCATACACCCAGTAGTTAGTGTTTCTATCACTGGGTCGATATCTCTGATGGTGGACTATTGGTCCTCGAGTGTAACATACACCCAGTAGTCAGTGTTTCTATCACTGGGTCGATACCTCTGATGGTGGACTATTGGTTCTCGAGTGTATCATACACCCAGTATTCAGTGTTTCTATCACTGGGTCGATACCTCTACTGGTGGACTATTAGTCCTCGAGTGTATCATACACCCAGTGGTCAGTGTTTCTATCACTGGGTCGATACCTCTACTGGTTGACTATTAGTCCTCGAGGGTATCATACACCCAGTAGTCAGTCTTTCTATCACTGTGTCGATACCTCTACTGGTGGACTATTAGTCGTCGAGTGTATCATACACCCAGTAGTCAGTGTTTCTATCACTGGGTCGATACCTCTACTGGTGGACTATTAGTCCTCGAGAGTATCATACCCCCAGTAGTCAGTGTTTCTATCACTAGGTTCATACATCTACTGGTGGACTATTAGTCCTCGAGTGTATCATACACCCAGTAGTCAGTGTTTCTATCACTGGGTCGATAACTCTACTGGTGGACTATTAGTCCTCGAGTGTATCATACACCCAGTAGTCAGTGTTTCTATCACTGGGACCATACCTCTACTGGTGGACTATTAGTCCTCGAGGGTATCATACACCAAGTAGTCAGTGTTTCTATCACCGGGTCGATACCTCTACTGGTGGACTATTAGTCCTCAAGGGTATCATACACCCAGTAATCAGTGTTTCTATCACTGGGTCGATATCTCTATTGGTGGACTATTAGTCCTCGAGGGTATCATACACCCTGTAGTCAGTGTTTCTATCACTGGGTCGATACTTCTACTGGTGGACTATTAGTCCTCGAAGGTATCATGCACCCAATAGTCAGTGTTTCTATCACTGGGTCGATACCTCCACTGGTGGACTAATAGTCCTCGAGTGTATCATAGTCCCAGTAGTCAGTGTTTCTATCACTGGGTCGATACCTCTACTGGTGGACTTATTAGTCCTCGAGTGTATCATACACCCAGTAGTCAGTGTTTCTATCACTGGGTCGATACCTCTACTGGTGGACTATTAGTCGTCGAGGGTATCATACACCAAGTAGTCAGTGTTTCTATCACTGGGTCGATACCTCTACTGGTGGACTATTAGTCCTCGAGTGTATCATACACCCATTAGTCAGTGTTTCTATCACTGGGTCGATACCTCTACTGGTGGACTATTAGTCCCCGAGGGTATCATACACCCAGTAGTCAGTGTTTCTATCACTGGGTCAATACCTCTACTGGTGGACTATTAGTCCTCGAGTGTATCATATATCCAGTAGTCAGTGTTTCTATCACTAGGTCGATACCTCTACTGGTGGACTATTAGTCCTCGAGGGTATCATACACCCAGTAGTCAGTGTTTCTATCACTGGGTCAATACCTCTACTGGTGGAATATTAGTCCTCGAGTGTATCATGCACCCAGTAGTCAGTGTTTCTATCATTGGGTCGATACCTCTACTGGTGGACTATTAGTCCTCGAGGGTATCATACACCCAGTAGTCAGTGTTTCTATCACTGGGTCGATATCTCTGATGGTGGACTATTGGTCCTCGAGTGTAACATACACCCAGTAGTCAGTGTTTCTATCACTGGGTCGATACCTCTGATGGTGGACTATTGGTTCTCGAGTGTATCATTCACCCAGTAGTCAGTGTTTCTATCACTGGGTCGATACCTCTACTGGTGGACTATTAGTCCTCGAGGGTATCATACACCCAGTAGTCAGTGTTTCTATCACTGGGTCGATACCTCTACTGGTGGACTACTAGTCCTCGAGGGTATCATACACCCAGTAGTCAGTGTTTCTATCACTGTGTCGATACCTCTACTGGTGAACTATTAGTCGTCGAGTGTATCATACACCCAGTAGTCAGTTTTTCTATCACTGGGTCGATACCTCTACTGGTGGACTATTAGTCCTCGAGAGTATCATACCCCCAGTAGTCAGTGTTTCTATCACTAGGTTCATACATCTACGGGTGGACTATTAGTCCTCGAGTGTATCATACACCCAGTAGTCAGTGTTTCTATCACTGGGTCGATACTTCTACTGGTGGACTATTAGTCGTCGAGGGTATCATACACCAAGTAGTCAGTATTTCTATCACTGGGTCGATACCTCTACTGGTGGACTATTAGTCCTCGAGTGTATCATACACCCATTAGTCAGTGTTTCTATCACTGGGTCAATTCCTCTACTGGTGGACTGTTAGTCCGCGAGTGTATCATACACCCAGTAGTCAGTGTTTCTATCACTGGGTCGATACTTCTACTGGTGGACTATTAGTCGTCGAGGTATCAAACACCCAGTAGTCAGTGTTTCTATCACTGGGTCGATACCTCTACTGGTGGACTATTAGTCCTCGAAGGTATCATACACCCAGTAGTCAGTGTTTCTATCACTGGGTCAATACCTCTACTGGTGGACTATTAGTCCTCGAGTGTATCATATACTCAGTAGTCAGTGTTTCTATCACTAGGTCGATACCTCTACTGGTGGGCTATTAGTCCTCGAGGGTATCATACACCCAGTAGTCAGTGTTTCTATCTCTAGGTCGATACCTCTACTGGTGGACTATTAGTCCTCGAGGGTATCATGCACCCAGTAGTCAGTGTTTCTATCACTGGGTCGATACCTTTACTGGTGGACTATTAGTCCTCGAGGGTATCATACACCCAGTAGTTAGTGTTTCTATCACTGGGTCGATATCTCTGATGGTGGACTATTGGTCCTCGAGTGTAACATACACCCAGTAGTCAGTGTTTCTATCACTGGGTCGATACCTCTGATGGTGGACCATTAGTCCTCGAGGGTATAATACACCCAGTAGTCAGTGTTTCTATCACTGGGTCGATACCTCTACTGGTGGACTATTAGTCCTCGAGAGTATCATACCCCCAGTAGTCAGTGTTTCTATCACTAGGTTCATACATCTACTGGTGGACTATTAGTCCTCGAGTGTATCATACACCCAGTAGTCAGTGTTTCTATCACTGGGTCGATAACTCTACTGGTGGACTATTAGTCCTCGAGTGTATCATACACCCAGTAGTCAGTGTTTCTATCACTGGGACCATACCTCTACTGGTGGACTATTAGTCCTCGAGGGTATCATACACCAAGTAGTCAGTGTTTCTATCACCGGGTCGATACCTCTACTGGTGGACTATTAGTCCTCAAGGGTATCATACACCCAGTAATCAGTGTTTCTATCACTGGGTCGATATCTCTATTGGTGGACTATTAGTCCTCGAGGGTATCATACACCCAGTAGTCAGTGTTTCTATCACTGGGTCGATACTTCTACTGGTGGACTATTAGTCCTCGAAGGTATCATGCACCCAATAGTCAGTGTTTCTATCACTGGGTCGATACCTCCACTGGTGGACTAATAGTCCTCGAGTGTATCATAGTCCCAGTAGACAGTGTTTCTATCACTGGGTCGATACCTCTACTGGTGGACTTATTAGTCCTCGAGTGTATCATACACCCAGTAGTCAGTGTTTCTATCACTGGGTCGATACCTCTACTGGTGGACTATTAGTCGTCGAGGGTATCATACACCAAGTAGTCAGTGTTTCTATCACTGGGTCGATACCTCTACTGGTGGACTATTAGTCCTCGAGTGTATCATACACCCATTAGTCAGTGTTTCTATCACTGGGTCGATACCTCTACTGGTGGACTATTAGTCCCCGAGGGTATCATACACCCAGTAGTCAGTGTTTCTATCACTGGGTCAATACCTCTACTGGTGGACTATTAGTCCTCGAGTGTATCATATATCCAGTAGTCAGTGTTTCTATCACTAGGTCGATACCTCTACTGGTGGACTATTAGTCCTCGAGGGTATCATACACCCAGTAGTCAGTGTTTCTATCACTGGGTCAATACCTCTACTGGTGGAATATTAGTCCTCGAGTGTATCATGCACCCAGTAGTCAGTGTTTCTATCATTGGGTCGATACCTCTACTGGTGGACTATTAGTCCTCGAGGGTATCATACACCCAGTAGTCAGTGTTTCTATCACTGGGTCGATATCTCTGATGGTGGACTATTGGTCCTCGAGTGTAACATACACCCAGTAGTCAGTGTTTCTATCACTGGGTCGATACCTCTGATGGTGGACTATTGGTTCTCGAGTGTATCATTCACCCAGTAGTCAGTGTTTCTATCACTGGGTCGATACCTCTACTGGTGGACTATTAGTCCTCGAGGGTATCATACACCCAGTAGTCAGTGTTTCTATCACTGGGTCGATACCTCTACTGGTGGACTACTAGTCCTCGAGGGTATCATACACCCAGTAGTCAGTGTTTCTATCACTGTGTCGATACCTCTACTGGTGAACTATTAGTCGTCGAGTGTATCATACACCCAGTAGTCAGTTTTTCTATCACTGGGTCGATACCTCTACTGGTGGACTATTAGTCCTCGAGAGTATCATACCCCCAGTAGTCAGTGTTTCTATCACTAGGTTCATACATCTACGGGTGGACTATTAGTCCTCGAGTGTATCATACACCCAGTAGTCAGTGTTTCTATCACTGGGTCGATACTTCTACTGGTGGACTATTAGTCGTCGAGGGTATCATACACCAAGTAGTCAGTATTTCTATCACTGGGTCGATACCTCTACTGGTGGACTATTAGTCCTCGAGTGTATCATACACCCATTAGTCAGTGTTTCTATCACTGGGTCAATTCCTCTACTGGTGGACTGTTAGTCCGCGAGTGTATCATACACCCAGTAGTCAGTGTTTCTATCACTGGGTCGATACTTCTACTGGTGGACTATTAGTCGTCGAGGTATCAAACACCCAGTAGTCAGTGTTTCTATCACTGGGTCGATACCTCTACTGGTGGACTATTAGTCCTCGAAGGTATCATACACCCAGTAGTCAGTGTTTCTATCACTGGGTCAATACCTCTACTGGTGGACTATTAGTCCTCGAGTGTATCATATACTCAGTAGTCAGTGTTTCTATCACTAGGTCGATACCTCTACTGGTGGGCTATTAGTCCTCGAGGGTATCATACACCCAGTAGTCAGTGTTTCTATCTCTAGGTCGATACCTCTACTGGTGGACTATTAGTCCTCGAGGGTATCATGCACCCAGTAGTCAGTGTTTCTATCACTGGGTCGATACCTTTACTGGTGGACTATTAGTCCTCGAGGGTATCATACACCCAGTAGTTAGTGTTTCTATCACTGGGTCGATATCTCTGATGGTGGACTATTGGTCCTCGAGTGTAACATACACCCAGTAGTCAGTGTTTCTATCACTGGGTCGATACCTCTGATGGTGGACTATTGGTTCTCGAGTGTATCATACACCCAGTGGTCAGTGTTTCTATCACTGGGTCGATACCTCTACTGGTTGACTATTAGTACTCGAGGGTATCATACACCCAGTAGTCAGTGTTTCTATCACTGTGTCGATACCTCTACTGGTGGACTATTAGTCGTCGAGTGTATCATACACCCAGTAGTCAGTGTTTCTATCACTGGGTCGATACCTCTACTGGTGGACTATTAGTCCTCGAGAGTATCATACCCCCAGTAGTCAGTGTTTCTATCACTAGGTTCATTCATCTACTGGTGGACTATTAGTCCTCGAGTGTATCATACACCCAGTAGTCAGTGTTTCTATCACTGGGTCGATAACTCTACTGGTGGACTATTAGTCCTCGAGTGTATCATACACCCAGTAGTCAGTGTTTCTATCACTGGGACCATACCTCTACTGGTGGACTATTAGTCCTCGAGGGTATCATACACCAAGTAGTCAGTGTTTCTATCACTGGGTCGATACCTCTACTGGTGGACTATTAGTCCTCAAGGGTATCATACACCCTGTAATCAGTGTTTCTATCACTGGGTCGATACCTCTATTGATGGACTATTAGTCCTCGAGGGTATCATACATCCAGTAGTCAGTGTTTCTATCACTGGGTCGATACTTCTACTGGTGGACTATTAGTCCTCGAAGGTATCATGCACCCAATAGTCAGTGTTTCTATCACTGGGTCGATACCTCTACTGGTGGACTATTAGTCCTCGAGGGTATCATACACCCAGTAGTCAGTGTTTCTATCTCTAGGTCGATACCTCTACTGGTGGACTATTAGTCCTCGAGTGTATCATACACCCAGTAGTCAGTGTTTCTATCACTGGGTCAATACCTCTACTGGTGGACTATTAGTCCTCGAGTGTATCATGCACCCAGTAGTCAGTGTTTCTATCACTGGGTCGATACCTCTATTGGTGGACTATTAGTCCTCGAGGGTATCATACACCCAGTAGTCAGTGTTTCTATCACTGGGTCGATACCTCTACTGGTTGGCTATTAGTCCTCGAGGGTATCATGCACCCAGTAGTCAGTGTTTCTATCTCTAGGTCGATACCTCTACTGGTGGACTATTAGTCCTCGAGTGTATCATACACCCAGTAGTCAGTGTTTCTATCACTGGGTCAATACCTCTACTGGTGGACTATTAGTCCTCGAGTGTATCATGCACCCAGTAGTCAGTGTTTCTATCACTGGGTCGATACCTCTACTGGTGGACTATTGGTCCTCGAGGGTATCATACACCCAGTAGTCAGTGTTTCTATCACTGGGGCGATATCTCTGATGGTGGACTATTGGTCCTCGAGTGTATCATACACAAAGTAGTAAATGTTTCTATCACTGGGTCGATACCTCTGATGGTGGACTATTGGTTGTCGAGTGTATCATACACCCAGTAGTCAGTGTTTCTATCACTGGGTCGATACCTCTACTGGTGGACTATTAGTCCTCGAGTGTATCATAAACCCAGTAGTCAGTGTATCTTTCACTGGGTCGATACCTCTACTGGTTGACTATTAGTCCTCGAGTGTATCATACACCCAGTAGTCAGTGTTTCTATCACTGTGTCGATACCTCTACTAATGGACTATTAGTCCTCGAGTGTATCATATACCCAGTAGTCAGTGTTTCTATCACTGTGTCGATACCTCTACTGGTGGACTATTAGTCCTCGAGTGTATCATACACCAAGTAGTCAGTGTTTCTATCACTGGGTCGATACCTCTACTGGTGGACTATTAGTCCTCGAGGGTATCATACACCCAGTAGTCAGTGTTTCTATCACTGGGTCAATACCTCTACTGGTGGACTATTAGTCCTCGGGTGTATCATATACCCAGTAGTCAGTGTTTCTATCACTGGGTCAATACCTCTACTGTTGGGCTATTAGTCCTCGAGGGTATCATACATCCAGTAGTCAGTGTTTCAATCGCTGGGACCATACCTCTACTGGTGGACTATTAGTCCTCGAGGGTATCATACACCAAGTAGTCAGTGTTTCTATTACTGGGTCGATATGTCTGATGGTGGACTATTGGTCCTCGAGTGTAACATACACCCAGTAGTCAGTGTTTCTATCACTGGGTCGATACCTCTGATGGTGGACTATTGGTTTTCGAGTGTATCATACACCCAGTAGTCAGTGTTTCTATCACTGGGTCGATACCTCTACTGGTGGACTATTAGTCCTCGAGTGTATCATGCACCCAGTAGTCAGTGTTTCTATCACTGGGTCGATACCTCTACTGGTTGACTATTAGTCCTCGAGGGTATCATACACCCAGTAGTCAGTGTTTCTATCACTGTGTCGATACCTCTACTGGTGGACTATTAGTCGTCAAGTGTATCATACACCCAGTACTCAGTGTTTCTATCACTGGGTCGATACCTCTACTGGTGGACTATTAGTCCTCGAGAGTATCATACCCCCAGTAGTCAGTGTTTCTATCACTAGGTTCATACATCTACTGGTGGACTATTAGTCCTCGAGGGTATCATACACCCAGTAGTCAGTGTTTCTATCACTGGGTCAATACCTCTACTGGTGGAATATTAGTCCTCGAGTGTATCATGCACCCAGTAGTCAGTGTTTCTATCACTGGGTCGATACCTCTACTGGTGGACTATTAGTCCTCGAGGGTATCATACACCCAGTAGTCAGTGTTTCTATCACTGGGTCGATATCTCTGATGGTGGACAATTGGTCCTCGAGTGTAACATACACCCAGTAGTCAGTGTTTCTATCACTGGGTCGATACCTCTGATGGTGGACTATTGGTTCTCGAGTGTATCATTCACCCAGTAGTCAGTGTTTCTATCACTGGGTCGATACCTCTACTGGTGGACTATTAGTCCTCGAGGGTATCATACACCCAGTAGTCAGTGTTTCTATCACTGGGTCGATACCTCTACTGGTGGACTATTAGTCCTCGAGGGCATCATACACCCAGTAGTCAGTGTTTCTATCACTGTGTCGATACCTCTACTGGTGGACTATTAGTCGTCGAGTGTATCATACACCCAGTAGTCAGTTTTTCTATCACTGGGTCGATACCTCTACTGGTGGACTATTAGTCCTCGAGAGTATCATACCCCCAGTAGTCAGTGTTTCTATCACTAGGTTCATACATCTACGGGTGGACTATTAGTCCTCGAGTGTATCATACACCCAGTAGTCAGTGTTTCTATCACTGGGTCGATACCTCTAGTGGTGGACTATTAGTCCTCGAGTGTATCATACACCCAGTAATCAGTGTTTCTATCACTGGGTCGATACCTCCACTGGTGGACTATTAGTCCTCGAGTGTATCATAGTCCCAGTAGTCAGTGTTTCTATCACTGGGTCGATACCTCTACTGGTGGACTATTAGTCCTCGAGTGTATCATACAAAAAGTAGTCAGTGTTTCTATCACCGGGTCGATACCTCTACTGGTGGACTATTAGTCCTCGAGTGTATCATACACCCAGTAATCAGTGTTTCTATCACTGGGTCGATACCTCCACTGGTGGACTATTAGTCCTCGAGTGTATCATAGTCCCAGTTGTCAGTGTTTCTATCACTGGGTCGATACCTCTACTGGTGGACTATTAGTCCTCAAGTGTATCATACACCCAGTAGTCAGTGTTTCTATCACTGTGTCGATACCTCTACTGGTGGACTATTAGTCCTCGAGGGTATCATACACCAAGTAGTCAGTGTTTCTATCACTGGGTCGATACCTCTACTGGTGGACTATTAGTCCTCGAGTGTATCATACACCCATTAGTCAGTGTTTCTATCACTGGGTCGATACCTCTATTGGTGGACTATTAGTCCCCGAGGGTATCATACACCCAGTAGTCAGTGTTTCTATCACTGGGTCAATACCTCTACTGGTGGACTATTAGTCCTCGAGTGTATCATATACCCAGTAGTCAGTGTTTCTATCACTAGGTCGATACCTCTACTGGTGGACTATTAGTCCTCGAGGGTATCATACACCCAGTAGTGAGTGTTTCTATCACTGGGTCAATACCTATACTGGTAGAATATTAGTCCTCGAGTGTATCATGCACCCAGTAGTCAGTGTTTCTATCACTGGGTCGATACCTCTACTGGTGGACTATTAGTCCTCGAGGGTATCATACACCCAGTAGTCAGTGTTTCTATCTCTGGGTCGATATCTCTGATGGTGGACTATTGGTCCTCGAGTGTAACATACACCCAGTAGTCAGTGTTTCTATCACTGGGTCGATACCTCTGATGGTGGACTATTGGTTCTCGAGTGTATCATTCACCCAGTAGTCAGTGTTTCTATCACTGGGTCGATACCTCTACTGGTGGACTATTAGTCCTCGAGGGTATCATACACCCAGTAGTCAGTGTTTCTATCACTGGGTCGATACCTCTACTGGTGGACTATTAGTCCTCGAGGGTATCATACACCCAGTAGTCAGTGTTTCTATCACTGTGTCGATACCTCTATTGGTGGACTATTGGTCCTCGAGTGTAACATACACCCAGTAGTCAGTGTTTCTATCACTGGGTCGATACCTCTGATGGTGGACTATTGGTTCTCGAGTGTATCATTCACCCAGTAGTCAGTGTTTCTATCACTGGGTCGATACCTCTACTGGTTGACTATTAGTCCTCGAGGGTATCATACACCAAGTAGTCAGTGTTTCTATCACTGTGTCGATACCTCTACTGGTGGACTATTAGTCGTCGAGTGTATCATACACCCAGTAGTCAGTGTTTCTATCACTGGGTCGATACCTCTACTGGTGGACTATTAGTCCTCGAGAGTATCATACCCCCAGTAGTCAGTGTTTCTATCACTAGGTTCATACATCTACTGGTGGACTATTAGTCCTCGAGGGTATCATACACCCAGTAGTCAGTGTTTCTATCACTGGGTCAATACCTCTACTGGTGGAATATTAGTCCTCGAGTGTATCATGCACCCAGTAGTCAGTGTTTCTATCACTGGGTCGATATCTCTACTGGTGGACTATTAGTCCTCGAGGGTATCATACACCCAGTAGTCAGTGTTTCTATCACTGTGTCGATACCTCTACTGGTGGACTATTAGTCGTCGAGTGTATCATACACCCAGTAGTCAGTGTTTCTATCACTGGGTCGATACCTCTACTGGTGGACTATTAGTCCTCGAGAGTATCATACCCCCAGTAGTCAGTGTTTCTATCACTAGGTTCATATATCTACTGGTGGACTATTAGTCCTCGAGGGTATCATACACCCAGTAGTCAGTGTTTCTATCACTGGGTCAATACCTCTACTGGTGGAATATTAGTCCTCGAGTGTATCATGCACCCAGTAGTCAGTGTTTCTATCACTGGGTCGATACCTCTACTGGTGGACTATTAGTCCTCGAGGGTATCATACACCCAGTAGTCAGTGTTTCTATCACTGGGTCGATATCTCTGATGGTGGACTATTGGTCCTCGAGTGTAACATACACCCAGTAGTCAGTGTTTCTATCACTGGGTCGATACCTCTGATGGTGGACTATTGGTTCTCGAGTGTATCATTCACCCAGTAGTCAGTGTTTCTATCACTGGGTCGATACCTCTACTGGTGGACTATTAGTCCTCGAGGGTATCATACACCCAGTAGTCAGTGTTTCTATCACTGGGTCGATACCTCTACTGGTGGACTATTAGTCCTCGAGGGTATCATACACCCAGTAGTCAGTGTTTCTATCACTGTGTCGATACCTCTACTGGTGGACTATTAGTCGTCGAATGTATCATACACCCAGTAGTCAGTTTTTCTATCACTGGGTCGATACCTCTACTGGTGGACTATTAGTCCTCGAGAGTATCATACCCCCAGTAGTCAGTGTTTCTATCACTAGGTTCATACATCTACGGGTGGACTATTAGTCCTCGAGTGTATCATACACCCAGTAGTCAGTGTTTCTATCACTGGGTCGATACCTCTAGTGGTGGACTATTAGTCCTCGAGTGTATCATACACCCAGTAATCAGTGTTTCTATCACTGGGTCGATACCTCCACTGGTGGACTATTAGTCCTCGAGTGTATCATAGTCCCAGTAGTCAGTGTTTCTATCACTGGGTCGATACCTCTACTGGTGGACTATTAGTCCTCGAATGTATCATACAAAAAGTAGTCAGTGTTTCTATCACCGGGTCGATACCTCTACTGGTGGACTATTAGTCCTCGAGTGTATCATACACCCAGTAATCAGTGTTTCTATCACTGGGTCGATACCTCCACTGGTGGACTATTAGTCCTCGAGTGTATCATAGTCCCAGTTGTCAGTGTTTCTATCACTGGGTCGATACCTCTACTGGTGGACTATTAGTCCTCAAGTGTATCATACACCCAGTAGTCAGTGTTTCTATCACTGTGTCGATACCTCTACTGGTGGACTATTAGTCCTCGAGGGTATCATACACCAAGTAGTCAGTGTTTCTATCACTGGGTCGATACCTCTACTGGTGGACTATTAGTCCTCGAGTGTATCATACACCCATTAGTCAGTGTTTCTATCACTGGGTCGATACCTCTATTGGTGGACTATTAGTCCCCGAGGGTATCATACACCCAGTAGTCAGTGTTTCTATCACTGGGTCAATACCTCTACTGGTGGACTATTAGTCCTCGAGTGTATCATATACCCAGTAGTCAGTGTTTCTATCACTAGGTCGATACCTCTACTGGTGGACTATTAGTCCTCGAGGGTATCATACACCCAGTAGTGAGTGTTTCTATCACTGGGTCAATACCTATACTGGTAGAATATTAGTCCTCGAGTGTATCATGCACCCAGTAGTCAGTGTTTCTATCACTGGGTCGATACCTCTACTGGTGGACTATTAGTCCTCGAGGGTATCATACACCCAGTAGTCAGTGTTTCTATCACTGGGTCGATATCTCTGATGGTGGACTATTGGTCCTCGAGTGTAACATACACCCAGTAGTCAGTGTTTCTATCACTGGGTCGATACCTCTGATGGTGGACTATTGGTTCTCGAGTGTATCATTCACCCAGTAGTCAGTGTTTCTATCACTGGGTCGATACCTCTACTGGTGGACTATTAGTCCTCGAGGGTATCATACACCCAGTAGTCAGTGTTTCTATCACTGGGTCGATACCTCTACTGGTGGACTATTAGTCCTCGAGGGTATCATACACCCAGTAGTCAGTGTTTCTATCACTGTGTCGATACCTCTATTGGTGGACTATTGGTCCTCGAGTGTAACATACACCCAGTAGTCAGTGTTTCTATCACTGGGTCGATACCTCTGATGGTGGACTATTGGTTCTCGAGTGTATCATTCACCCAGTAGTCAGTGTTTCTATCACTGGGTCGATACCTCTACTGGTTGACTATTAGTCCTCGAGGGTATCATACACCAAGTAGTCAGTGTTTCTATCACTGTGTCGATACCTCTACTGGTGGACTATTAGTCGTCGAGTGTATCATACACCCAGTAGTCAGTGTTTCTATCACTGGGTTGATACCTCTACTGGTGGACTATTAGTCCTCGAGAGTATCATACCCCCAGTAGTCAGTGTTTCTATCACTAGGTTCATACATCTACTGGTGGACTATTAGTCCTCGAGGGTATCATACACCCAGTAGTCAGTGTTTCTATCACTGGGTCAATACCTCTACTGGTGGAATATTAGTCCTCGAGTGTATCATGCACCCAGTAGTCAGTGTTTCTATCACTGGGTCGATATCTCTACTGGTGGACTATTAGTCCTCGAGGGTATCATACACCCAGTAGTCAGTGTTTCTATCACTGGGTCGATATCTCTGATGGTGGACTATTGTTCCTCGAGTGTAACATACACCCAGTAGTCAGTGTTTCTATCACTGGGTCGATACCTCTGATGGTGGACTATTGGTTCTCGAGTGTATCATTCACCCAGTAGTCAGTGTTTCTATCACTGGGTCGATACCTCTACTGGTGGACTATTAGTCCTCGAGGGTATCATACACCCAGTAGTCAGTGTTTCTATCACTGGGTCGATACCTCTACTGGTGGACTATTAGTCCTCGAGGGTATCATACACCCAGTAGTCAGTGTTTCTATCACTGTGTCAATACCTCTACTGGTGGACTATTAGTCGTCGAGTGTATCATACACCCAGTAGTCAGTTTTTCTATCACTGGGTCGATACCTCTACTGGTGGACTATTAGTCCTCGAGAGTATCATACCCCCAGTAGTCAGTGTTTCTATCACTAGGTTCATACATCTACGGGTGGACTATTAGTCCTCGAGTGTATCATACACCCAGTAGTCAGTGTTTCTATCACTGGGTCGATACCTCTAGTGGTGGACTATTAGTCCTCGAGTGTATCATACACCCAGTAATCAGTGTTTCTATCACTGGGTCGATACCTCCACTGGTGGACTATTAGTCCTCGAGTGTATCATAGACCCAGTAGTCAGTGTTTCTATCACTGGGTCGATACCTCTACTGGTGGACTATTAGTCCTCGAGTGTATCATACAAAAAGTAGTCAGTGTTTCTATCACCGGGTCGATACCTCTACTGGTGGACTATTAGTCCTCGAGTGTATCATACACCCAGTAGTCAGTGTTTCTATCACTGGGTCGATACCTCTACTGGTGGACTATTAGTCGTCGAGGGTATCATACACCAAGTAGTCAGTGTTTCTATCACTGGGTCAATACCTCTACTGGTGGACTATTAGTCCTCGAGTGTATCATATACCCAGTAGTCAGTGTTTCTATCACTAGGTCGATACCTCTACTGGTGGACTATTAGTCCTCGAGTGTATCATATACCCAGTAGTCAGTGTTTCTATCACTAGGTCGATACCTCTACTGGTGGACTATTAGTCCTCGAGGGTATCATACACCCAGTAGTGAGTGTTTCTATCACTGGGTCAATACCTATACTGGTAGAATATTAGTCCTCGAGTGTATCATGCACCCAGTAGTCAGTGTTTCTATCACTGGGTCGATACCTCTACTGGTGGACTATTAGTCCTCGAGGGTATCATACACCCAGTAGTCAGTGTTTCTATCTCTGGGTCGATATCTCTGATGGTGGACTATTGGTCCTCGAGTGTAACATACACCCAGTAGTCAGTGTTTCTATCACTGGGTCGATACCTCTGATGGTGGACTATTGGTTCTCGAGTGTATCATTCACCCAGTAGTCAGTGTTTCTATCACTGGGTCGATACCTCTACTGGTGGACTATTAGTCCTCGAGGGTATCATACACCCAGTAGTCAGTGTTTCTATCACTGGGTCGATACCTCTACTGGTGGACTATTAGTCCTCGAGGGTATCATACACCCAGTAGTCAGTGTTTCTATCACTGTGTCGATACCTCTATTGGTGGACTATTGGTCCTCGAGTGTAACATACACCCAGTAGTCAGTGTTTCTATCACTGGGTCGATACCTCTGATGGTGGACTATTGGTTCTCGAGTGTATCATTCACCCAGTAGTCAGTGTTTCTATCACTGGGTCGATACCTCTACTGGTTGACTATTAGTCCTCGAGGGTATCATACACCAAGTAGTCAGTGTTTCTATCACTGTGTCGATACCTCTACTGGTGGACTATTAGTCGTCGAGTGTATCATACACCCAGTAGTCAGTGTTTCTATCACTGGGTCGATACCTCTACTGGTGGACTATTAGTCCTCGAGAGTATCATACCCCCAGTAGTCAGTGTTTCTATCACTAGGTTCATACATCTACTGGTGGACTATTAGTCCTCGAGGGTATCATACACCCAGTAGTCAGTGTTTCTATCACTGGGTCAATACCTCTACTGGTGGAATATTAGTCCTCGAGTGTATCATGCACCCAGTAGTCAGTGTTTCTATCACTGGGTCGATATCTCTACTGGTGGACTATTAGTCCTCGAGGGTATCATACACCCAGTAGTCAGTGTTTCTATCACTGTGTCGATACCTCTACTGGTGGACTATTAGTCGTCGAGTGTATCATACACCCAGTAGTCAGTGTTTCTATCACTGGGTCGATACCTCTACTGGTGGACTATTAGTCCTCGAGAGTATCATACCCCCAGTAGTCAGTGTTTCTATCACTAGGTTCATACATCTACTGGTGGACTATTAGTCCTCGAGGGTATCATACACCCAGTAGTCAGTGTTTCTATCACTGGGTCAATACCTCTACTGGTGGAATATTAGTCCTCGAGTGTATCATGCACCCAGTAGTCAGTGTTTCTATCACTGGGTCGATACCTCTACTGGTGGACTATTAGTCCTCGAGGGTATCATACACCCAGTAGTCAGTGTTTCTATCACTGGGTCGATATCTCTGATGGTGGACTATTGGTCCTCGAGTGTAACATACACCCAGTAGTCAGTGTTTCTATCACTGGGTCGATACCTCTGATGGTGGACTATTGGTTCTCGAGTGTATCATTCACCTGGTAGTCAGTGTTTCTATCACTGGGTCGATACCTCTACTGGTGGACTATTAGTCCTCGAGGGTATCATACACCCAGTAGTCAGTGTTTCTATCACTGGGTCGATACCTCTACTGGTGGACTATTAGTCCTCGAGGGTATCATACACCCAGTAGTCAGTGTTTCTATCACTGTGTCGATACCTCTACTGGTGGACTATTAGTCGTCGAATGTATCATACACCCAGTAGTCAGTTTTTCTATCACTGGGTCGATACCTCTACTGGTGGACTATTAGTCCTCGAGAGTATCATACCCCCAGTAGTCAGTGTTTCTATCACTAGGTTCATACATCTACGGGTGGACTATTAGTCCTCGAGTGTATCATACACCCAGTAGTCAGTGTTTCTATCACTGGGTCGATACCTCTAGTGGTGGACTATTAGTCCTCGAGTGTATCATACACCCAGTAATCAGTGTTTCTATCACTGGGTCGATACCTCCACTGGTGGACTATTAGTCCTCGAGTGTATCATAGTCCCAGTAGTCAGTGTTTCTATCACTGGGTCGATACCTCTACTGGTGGACTATTAGTCCTCGAGTGTATCATACAAAAAGTAGTCAGTGTTTCTATCACCGGGTCGATACCTCTACTGGTGGACTATTAGTCCTCGAGTGTATCATACACCCAGTAATCAGTGTTTCTATCACTGGGTCGATACCTCCACTGGTGGACTATTAGTCCTCGAGTGTATCATAGTCCCAGTTGTCAGTGTTTCTATCACTGGGTCGATACCTCTACTGGTGGACTATTAGTCCTCAAGTGTATCATACACCCAGTAGTCAGTGTTTCTATCACTGTGTCGATACCTCTACTGGTGGACTATTAGTCCTCGAGGGTATCATACACCAAGTAGTCAGTGTTTCTATCACTGGGTCGATACCTCTACTGGTGGACTATTAGTCCTCGAGTGTATCATACACCCATTAGTCAGTGTTTCTATCACTGGGTCGATACCTCTATTGGTGGACTATTAGTCCCCGAGGGTATCATACACCCAGTAGTCAGTGTTTCTATCACTGGGTCAATACCTCTACTGGTGGACTATTAGTCCTCGAGTGTATCATATACCCAGTAGTCAGTGTTTCTATCACTAGGTCGATACCTCTACTGGTGGACTATTAGTCCTCGAGGGTATCATACACCCAGTAGTGAGTGTTTCTATCACTGGGTCAATACCTATACTGGTAGAATATTAGTCCTCGAGTGTATCATGCACCCAGTAGTCAGTGTTTCTATCACTGGGTCGATACCTCTACTGGTGGACTATTAGTCCTCGAGGGTATCATACACCCAGTAGTCAGTGTTTCTATCACTGGGTCGATATCTCTGATGGTGGACTATTGGTCCTCGAGTGTAACATACACCCAGTAGTCAGTGTTTCTATCACTGGGTCGATACCTCTGATGGTGGACTATTGGTTCTCGAGTGTATCATTCACCCAGTAGTCAGTGTTTCTATCACTGGGTCGATACCTCTACTGGTGGACTATTAGTCCTCGAGGGTATCATACACCCAGTAGTCAGTGTTTCTATCACTGGGTCGATACCTCTACTGGTGGACTATTAGTCCTCGAGGGTATCATACACCCAGTAGTCAGTGTTTCTATCACTGGGTCGATACCTCTACTGGTTGACTATTAGTCCTCGAGGGTATCATACACCAAGTAGTCAGTGTTTCTATCACTGTGTCGATACCTCTACTGGTGGACTATTAGTCGTCGAGTGTATCATACACCCAGTAGTCAGTGTTTCTATCACTGGGTTGATACCTCTACTGGTGGACTATTAGTCCTCGAGAGTATCATACCCCCAGTAGTCAGTGTTTCTATCACTAGGTTCATACATCTACTGGTGGACTATTAGTCCTCGAGGGTATCATACACCCAGTAGTCAGTGTTTCTATCACTGGGTCAATACCTCTACTGGTGCAATATTAGTCCTCGAGTGTATCATGCACCCAGTAGTCAGTGTTTCTATCACTGGGTCGATATCTCTACTGGTGGACTATTAGTCCTCGAGGGTATCATACACCCAGTAGTCAGTGTTTCTATCACTGGGTCGATATCTCTGATGGTGGACTATTGTTCCTCGAGTGTAACATACACCCAGTAGTCAGTGTTTCTATCACTGGGTCGATACCTCTGATGGTGGACTATTGGTTCTCGAGTGTATCATTCACCCAGTAGTCAGTGTTTCTATCACTGGGTCGATACCTCTACTGGTGGACTATTAGTCCTCGAGGGTATCATACACCCAGTAGTCAGTGTTTCTATCACTGGGTCGATACCTCTACTGGTGGACTATTAGTCCTCGAGGGTATCATACACCCAGTAGTCAGTGTTTCTATCACTGTGTCAATACCTCTACTGGTGGACTATTAGTCGTCGAGTGTATCATACACCCAGTAGTCAGTTTTTCTATCACTGGGTCGATACCTCTACTGGTGGACTATTAGTCCTCGAGAGTATCATACCCCCAGTAGTCAGTGTTTCTATCACTAGGTTCATACATCTACGGGTGGACTATTAGTCCTCGAGTGTATCATACACCCAGTAGTCAGTGTTTCTATCACTGGGTCGATACCTCTAGTGGTGGACTATTAGTCCTCGAGTGTATCATACACCCAGTAATCAGTGTTTCTATCACTGGGTCGATACCTCCACTGGTGGACTATTAGTCCTCGAGTGTATCATAGACCCAGTAGTCAGTGTTTCTATCACTGGGTCGATACCTCTACTGGTGGACTATTAGTCCTCGAGTGTATCATACAAAAAGTAGTCAGTGTTTCTATCACCGGGTCGATACCTCTACTGGTGGACTATTAGTCCTCGAGTGTATCATACACCCAGTAGTCAGTGTTTCTATCACTGGGTCGATACCTCTACTGGTGGACTATTAGTCGTCGAGGGTATCATACACCAAGTAGTCAGTGTTTCTATCACTGGGTCAATACCTCTACTGGTGGACTATTAGTCCTCGAGTGTATCATATACCCAGTAGTCAGTGTTTCTATCACTAGGTCGATACCTCTACTGGTGGACTATTAGTCCTCGAGGGTATCATACACCCAGTAGTCAGTGTTTCTATCACTGGGTCAATACCTATACTGGTGGAATATTAGTCCTCGAGTGTATCATGCACCCAGTAGTCAGTGTTTCTATCACTGGGTCGATACCTCTACTGGTGGACTATTAGTCCTCGAGGGTATCATACACCCAGTAGTCAGTGTTTCTATCACTGGGTCGATATCTCTGATGGTGGACTATTGGTCCTCGAGTGTAACATACACCCAGTAGTCAGTGTTTCTATCACTGGGTCGATACCTCTGATGGTGGACTATTGGTTCTCGAGTGTATCATTCACCCAGTAGTCAGTGTTTCTATCACTGGGTCGATACCTCTACTGGTGGACTATTAGTCCTCGAGGGTATCATACACCCAGTAGTCAGTGTTTCTATCACTGGGTCGATACCTCTACTGGTGGACCAATAGTCCTCGAGGGTATCATACACCCAGTAGTCAGTGTTTCTATCACTGTGTCGATACCTCTACTGGTGGACTATTAGTCGTCGAGTGTATCATACACCCAGTAGTCAGTGTTTCTATCACTGGGTCGATACCTCTACTGGTGGACTATTAGTCCTCGAGAGTATCATACCCCCAGTAGTCAGTGTTTCTATCACTAGGTTCATACATCTACGGGTGGACTATTAGTCCTCGAGTGTATCATACACCCAGTAGTCAGTGTTTCTATCACTGGGTCGATACTTCTACTGGTGGACTATTAGTCATCGAGGGTATCATACACCAAATAGTCAGTATTTCTATCACTGGGTCGATACCTCTACTGGTGGACTATTAGTCCTCGAGTGTATCATACACCCAGTAGTCAGTGTTTCTATCACTGGGTCAATTCCTCTACTGGTGGACTATTAGTCCGCGAGTGTATCATACACCCAGTAGTCAGTGTTTCTATCACTGGGTCGATACTTCTACTGGTGGACTATTAGTCGTCGAGGGTATCATACACCAAGTAGTCAGTGTTTCTATCACTGGGTCGATACCTCTACTGGTGCACTATTAGTCCTCGAGGGTATCATACACCCAGTAGTCAGTGTTTCTATCACTGGGTCAATACCTCTACTGGTGGACTATTAGTCCTCGAGTGTATCATATACCGAGTAGTCAGTGTTTCTATCACTATGTCGATACCTCTACTGGTGGACTATTAGTCCTCGAGGGTATCATACACCCAGTAGTCAGTGTTTCTATCACTGGGTCAATACCTCTACTGGTGGAATATTAGTCCTCGAGTGTATCATGCACCCAGTAGTCAGTGTTTCTATCACTGGGTCGATATCTCTACTGGTGGACTATTAGTCCTCGAGGGTATCATACACCCAGTAGTCAGTGTTTCTATCACTGGGTCGATATCTCTGATGGTGGACTATTGGTCCTCGAGTGTAACATACACCCAGTAGTCAGTGTTTCTATCACTGGGTCGATACCTCTGATGGTGGACTATTGGTTCTCGAGTGTATCATTCACCCAGTAGTCAGTGTTTCTATCACTGGGTCGATACCTCTACTGGTGGACTATTAGTCCTCGAGGGTATCATACACCCAGTAGTCAGTGTTTCTATCACTGGGTCGATACCTCTACTGGTGGACTATTAGTCCTCGAGGGTATCATACACCCAGTAGTCAGTGTTCCTATCACTGTGTCGATACCTCTACTGGTGGACTATTAGTCGTCGAGTGTATCATACACCCAGTAGTCAGTTTTTCTATCACTGGGTCGATACCTCTACTGGTGGACTATTAGTCCTCGAGAGTATCATACCCCCAGTAGTCAGTGTTTCTATCACTAGGTTCATACATCTACGGGTGGACTATTAGTCCTCGAGTGTATCATACACCCAGTAGTCAGTGTTTCTATCACTGGGTCGATACTTCTACTGGTGGACTATTAGTCGTCGAGGGTATCATACACCAAGTAGTCAGTATTTCTATCACTGGGTCGATACCTCTACTGGTGGACTATTAGTCCTCGAGTGTATCATACACCCATTAGTCAGTGTTTCTATCACTGGGTCAATTCCTCTACTGGTGGACTATTAGTCCGCGAGTGTATCATACACCCAGTAGTCAGTGTTTCTATCACCGGGTCGATACTTCTACTGGTGGACTATTAGTCGTCGAGGGTATCATACACCAAGTAGTCAGTGCTTCTATCACTGGGTCGATACCTCTACTGGTGGACTATTAGTCTTCGAGGGTATCATACACCCAGTAGTCAGTGTTTCTATCACTGGGTCAATACCTCTACTGGTGGACTATTAGTCCTCGAGTGTATCATATACCCAGTAGTCAGTGTTTCTATCACTGGGTCGATACCTCTGATGGTGGACTATTGGTTCTCGAGTGTATCATTCACCCAGTAGTCAGTGTTTCTATCACTGGGTCGATACCTCTACTGGTGGACTATTAGTCCTCGAGGGTATCATACACCCAGTAGTCAGTGTTTCTATCACTGGGTCGATACCTCTACTGGTGGACTATTAGTCCTCGAGGGTATCATACACCCAGTAGTCAGTGTTTCTATCACTGTGTCGATACCTCTACTGGTGGACTATTAGTCGTCGAGTGTATCATACACCCAGTAGTCAGTGTTTCTATCACTGGGTCGATACCTCTACTGGTGGACTATTAGTCCTCGAGAGTATCATACCCCCAGTAGTCAGTGTTTCTATCACTAGGTTCATACATCTACGGGTGGACTATTTGTCCTCGAGTGTATCATACACCCAGTAGTCAGTGTTTCTATCACTGGGTCGATACTTCTACTGGTGGACTATTAGTCATCGAGGGTATCATACACCCAGTAGTCAGTATTTCTATCACTGGGTCGATACCTCTACTGGTGGACTATTAGTCCTCGAGTGTATCATACACCCATTAGTCAGTGTTTCTATCACTGGGTCAATTCCTCTACTGGTGGACTATTAGTCCGCGAGTGTATCATACACCCAGTAGTCAGTGTTTCTATCACTGGGTCGATACTTCTACTGGTGGACTATTAGTCGTCGAGGGTATCATACACCAAGTAGTCAGTGTTTCTATCACTGGGTCGATACCTCTACTGGTGGACTATTAGTCCTCGAGGGTATCATACACCCAGTAGTCAGTGTTTCTATCACTGGGTCAATACCTCTACTGGTGGACTATTAGTCCTCGAGTGTATCATATACCGAGTAGTCAGTGTTTCTATCACTATGTCGATACCTCTACTGGTGGACTATTAGTCCTCGAGGGTATCATACACCCAGTAGTCAGTGTTTCTATCACTGGGTCAATACCTCTACTGGTGGAATATTAGTCCTCGAGTGTATCATGCACCCAGTAGTCAGTGTTTCTATCACTGGGTCGATATCTCTACTGGTGGACTATTAGTCCTCGAGGGTATCATACACCCAGTAGTCAGTGTTTCTATCACTGGGTCGATATCTCTGATGGTGGACTATTGGTCCTCGAGTGTAACATACACCCAGTAGTCAGTGTTTCTATCACTGGGTCGATACCTCTGATGGTGGACTATTGGTTCTCGAGTGTATCATTCACCCAGTAGTCAGTGTTTCTATCACTGGGTCGATACCTCTACTGGTGGACTATTAGTCCTCGAGGGTATCATACACCCAGTAGTTAGTGTTTCTATCACTGGGTCGATACCTCTACTGGTGGACTATTAGTCCTCGAGGGTATCATACACCCAGTAGTCAGTGTTTCTATCACTGTGTCGATACCTCTACTGGTGGACTATTAGTCGTCGAGTGTATCATACACCCAGTAGTCAGTTTTTCTATCACTGGGTCGATACCTCTACTGGTGGACTATTAGTCCTCGAGAGTATCATACCCCCAGTAGTCAGTGTTTCTATCACTAGGTTCATACATCTACGGGTGGACTATTAGTCCTCGAGTGTATCATACACCCAGTAGTCAGTGTTTCTATCACTGGGTCGATACTTCTACTGGTGGACTATTAGTCGTCGAGGGTATCATACACCAAGTAGTCAGTATTTCTATCACTGGGTCGATACCTCTACTGGTGGACTATTAGTCCTCGAGTGTATCATACACCCATTAGTCAGTGTTTCTATCACTGGGTCAATTCCTCTACTGGTGGACTATTAGTCCGCGAGTGTATCATACACCCAGTAGTCAGTGTTTCTATCACTGGGTCGATACTTCTACTGGTGGACTATTAGTCGTCGAGGGTATCATACACCAAGTAGTCAGTGCTTCTATCACTGGGTCGATACCTCTACTGGTGGACTATTAGTCCTCGAGGGTATCATACACCCAGTAGTCAGTGTTTCTATCACTGGGTCAATACCTCTACTGGTGGACTATTAGTCCTCGAGTGTATCATATACCCAGTAGTCAGTGTTTCTATCACTGGGTCGATACCTCTGATGGTGGACTATTGGTTCTCGAGTGTATCATTCACCCAGTAGTCAGTGTTTCTATCACTGGGTCGATACCTCTACTGGTGGACTATTAGTCCTCGAGGGTATCATACACCCAGTAGTCAGTGTTTCTATCACTGGGTCGATACCTCTACTGGTGGACTATTAGTCCTCGAGGGTATCATACACCCAGTAGTCAGTGTTTCTATCACTGTGTCGATACCTCTACTGGTGGACTATTAGTCGTCGAGTGTATCATACACCCAGTAGTCAGTGTTTCTATCACTGGGTCGATACCTCTACTGGTGGACTATTAGTCCTCGAGAGTATCATACCCCCAGTAGTCAGTGTTTCTATCACTAGGTTCATACATCTACGGGTGGACTATTAGTCCTCGAGTGTATCATACACCCAGTAGTCAGTGTTTCTATCACTGGGTCGATACTTCTACTGGTGGACTATTAGTCATCGAGGGTATCATACACCCAGTAGTCAGTATTTCTATCACTGGGTCGATACCTCTACTGGTGGACTATTAGTCCTCGAGTGTATCATACACCCATTAGTCAGTGTTTCTATCACTGGGTCAATTCCTCTACTGGTGGACTATTAGTCCGCGAGTGTATCATACACCCAGTAGTCAGTGTTTCTATCACTGGGTCGATACTTCTACTGGTGGACTATTAGTCGTCGAGGGTATCATACACCAAGTAGTCAGTGTTTCTATCACTGGGTCGATACCTCTACTGGTGGACTATTAGTCCTCGAGGGTATCATACACCCAGTAGTCAGTGTTTCTATCACTGGGTCAATACCTCTACTGGTGGACTATTAGTCCTCGAGTGTATCATATACCGAGTAGTCAGTGTTTCTATCACTATGTCGATACCTCTACTGGTGGACTATTAGTCCTCGAGGGTATCATACACCCAGTAGTCAGTGTTTCTATCACTGGGTCAATACCTCTACTGGTGGAATATTAGTCCTCGAGTGTATCATGCACCCAGTAGTCAGTGTTTCTATCACTGGGTCGATATCTCTACTGGTGGACTATTAGTCCTCGAGGGTATCATACACCCAGTAGTCAGTGTTTCTATCACTGGGTCGATATCTCTGATGGTGGACTATTGGTCCTCGAGTGTAACATACACCCAGTAGTCAGTGTTTCTATCACTGGGTCGATACCTCTGATGGTGGACTATTGGTTCTCGAGTGTATCATTCACCCAGTAGTCAGTGTTTCTATCACTGGGTCGATACCTCTACTGGTGGACTATTAGTCCTCGAGGGTATCATACACCCAGTAGTTAGTGTTTCTATCACTGGGTCGATACCTCTACTGGTGGACTATTAGTCCTCGAGGGTATCATACACCCAGTAGTCAGTGTTTCTATCACTGTGTCGATACCTCTACTGGTGGACTATTAGTCGTCGAGTGTATCATACACCCAGTAGTCAGTTTTTTCTATCACTGGGTCGATACCTCTACTGGTGGACTATTAGTCCTCGAGATTATCATACCCCCAGTAGTCAGTGTTTCTATCACTAGGTTCATACATCTACGGGTGGACTATTAGTCCTCGAGTGTATCATACACCCAGTAGTCAGTGTTTCTATCACTGGGTCGATACTTCTACTGGTGGACTATTAGTCGTCGAGGGTATCATACACCAAGTAGTCAGTATTTCTATCACTGGGTCGATACCTCTACTGGTGGACTATTAGTCCTCGAGTGTATCATACACCCATTAGTCAGTGTTTCTATCACTGGGTCAATTCCTCTACTGGTGGACTATTAGTCCGCGAGTGTATCATACACCCAGTAGTCAGTGTTTCTATCACTGGGTCGATACTTCTACTGGTGGACTATTAGTCGTCGAGGGTATCATACACCAAGTAGTCAGTGCTTCTATCACTGGGTCGATACCTCTACTGGTGGACTATTAGTCCTCGAGGGTATCATACACCCAGTAGTCAGTGTTTCTATCACTGGGTCAATACCTCTACTGGTGGACTATTAGTCCACGAGTGTATCATATACCCAGTAGTCAGTGTTTCTATCACTAGGTCGATACCTCTACTGGTGGGCTATTAGTCCTCGAGGGTATCATACACCCAGTAGTCAGTGTTTCTATCTCTAGGTCGATACCTCTACTGGTGGACTATTAGTCCTCGAGGGTATCATGCACCCAGTAGTCAGTGTTTCTATCACTGGGTCGATACCTTTATTGGTGGACTATTAGTCCTCGAGGGTATCATACACCCAGTAGTTAGTGTTTCTATCACTGGGTCGATATCTCTGATGGTGGACTATTGGTCATCGAGGGTATCATACACCCAGAAGTCAGTGTTTCTATCACTGGGTCGATACCTCTACTGGTGGGCTATTAGTCCTCGAGGGTATCATACACCCAGTAGTCAGTGTTTCTATCTCTAGGTCGACACCTCTACTGGTGGACTATTAGTCCTCGAAGGTATCATGCACCCAATAGTCAGTGTTTCTATCACTGGGTCGATACCTCTACTGGTGGACTATTAGTCCTCGAGGGTATCATACACCCAGTAGTCAGTGTTTCTATCTCTAGGTCGATACCTCTACTGGTGGACTATTAGTCCTCGAGTGTATCATACACCCAGTAGTCAGTGTTTCTATCACTGGGTCAATACCTCTACTGGTGGACTATTAGTCCTCGAGTGTATCATGCACCCAGTAGTCAGTGTTTTTATCACTGGGTCGATACCTCTACTGGTGGACTATTAGTCCTCGAGGGTATCATACACCCAGTAGTCAGTGTTTCTATCACTGGGTCGATACCTCTGATGGTGGACTATTAGTCCTCGAGTGTATCATACACCCAGTAGTCAGTGTTTCTATCACTGGGTCGATACCTCTACTGGTTGACTATTAGTCCTCGAGGGTATCATACACCCAGTAGTCAGTGTTTCTATCACTGTGTCGATACCTCTACTGGTGGACTATTAGTCGTCGAGTGTATCATACACCCAGTAGTCAGTGTTTCTATCACTGGGTCGATACCTCTACTGGTGGACTATTAGTCCTCGAGAGTATCATACCCCCAGTAGTCAGTGTTTCTATCACTAGGTTCATACATCTACTGGTGGACTATTAGTCCTCGAGTGTATCATACACCCAGTAGTCAGTGTTTCTAACACTGGGTCGATAACTCTACTGGTTTACTATTAGTCCTCGAGTGTATCATACACCCATTAGTCAGTGTTTCTATCACTGGGTCAATACCTCTACTGGTGGACTATTAGTCCTCGAGTGTATCATACACCCAGTAGTCAGTGTTTCTATCACTGGGTCGATACTTCTACTGGTGGACTATTAGTCGTCGAGGGTATCATACACCCAGTAGTCAGTGTTTCTATCACTGGGTCGATACCTCTACTGGTGGACTATTAGTCCTCGAGGGTATCATACACCCAGTATTCAGTGTTTCTATCACTGGGTCAATACCTCTAATGGTGGACTATTAGTCCTCGAGTGTATCATATACCCAGTAGTCAGTGTTTCTATCACTAGGTCGATACCTCTACTGGTGGGCTGTTAGTCCTCGAGGGTATCATACACCCAGTAGTCAGTGTTTCTATCACTAGGTCGATACCTCTACTGGTGGACTATTAGTCCTCGAGGGTATCATACACCCAGTAGTCAGTGTTTCTATCACTGGGTCAATACCTCTACTGGTGGAATATTAGTCCTCGAGTGTATCATGCACCCAGTAGTCAGTGTTTCTATCACTGGGTCGATACCTTTACTGGTGGACTATTAGTCCTCGAGGGTATCATGCACCCAGTAGTTAGTGTTTCTATCACTGGGTCGATATCTCTGATGGTGGATTATTGGTCCTCGAGGGTAACATACACCCAGTAGTCAGTGTTTCTATCACTGGGTCGATACCTCTGATGGTGGACTATTGGTTCTCGAGTGTATCATACACCCAGTATTCAGTGTTTCTATCACTTGGTCGATACCTCTACTGGTGGACTATTAGTCGTCGAGTGTATCATACACCCAGTAGTCAGTGTTTCTATCACTGGGTCGATACCTCTACTGGTGGACTATTAGTCCTCGAGAGTATCATACCCCCAGTAGTCAGTGTTTCTATCACTAGGTTCATACATCTACTGGTGGACTATAAGTCCTCGAGTGTATCATACACCCAGTAGTCAGTGTTTCTATCACTGGGTCGATAACTCTACTGGTGGACTATTAGTCCTCGAGTGTATCATACACCCAGTAGTCAGTGTTTCTATCACTGGGACCATACCTCTACTGGTGGACTATTAGTCCTCGAGGGTATCATACACCAAGTAGTCAGTGTTTCTATCACTGGGTCGATACCTCTACTGGTGGACTATTAGTCCTCAAGGGTATCATACACCCAGTAATCAGTGTTTCTATCACTGGGTCGATATCTCTATTGGTGGACTATTAGTCGTCGAGTGTATCATACACCCAGTAGTCAGTTTTTCTATCACTGGGTCGATACCTTTAATGGTGGACTATTAGTCCTCGAGAGTATCATACCCCCAGTAGTCAGTGTTTCTATCACTAGGTTCATACATCTACTGGTGGACTATTAGTCCTCGAGTGTATCATACACCCAGTAGTCAGTGTTTCTATCACTGGTTCGATAACTCTACTGGTGGACTATTAGTCCTCGAGTGTATCATACACCCATTAGTCAGTGTTTCTATCACTGAGTCAATACCTCTACTGGTGGACTATTAGTCCTCGAGTGTATCATACACCCAGTAGTCAGTGTTTCTATCACTGGGTCGATACCTCTACTGGTGGACTATTAGTCGTCGAGGGTATCATACACCCAGTAGTCAGTGTTTCTATCACTGGGTCGATACCTCTACTGGTGGACTATTAGTCCTCGAGGGTATCATACACCCAGTATTCAGTGTTTCTATCACTGGGTCAATATCTCTACTGGTGGACTATTAGTCCTCGAGTGTATCATATACCCAGTAGTCAGTGTTTCTATCACTAGGTCGATACCTCTACTGGTGGGCTGTTAGTCCTCGAGGGTATCATACACCCAGTATTCAGTGTTTCTATCACTAGGTCGATACCTCTACTGGTGGACTATTAGTCCTCGAGGGTATCATACACCCAGTAGTCAGTGTTTCTATCACTGGGTCAATACCTCTACTGGTGGAATATTAGTCCTCGAGTGTATCATGCACCCAGTAGTCAGTGTTTCTATCACTGGGTCGATACCTTTACTGGTGGACTGTTAGTCCTCGAGGGTATCATACACCCAGTAGTTAGTGTTTCTATCACTGGGTCGATATCTCTGATGGTGGACTATTGGTCCTCGAGGGTAACATACACCCAGTAGTCAGTGTTTCTATCACTGGGTCGATACCTCTGATGGTGGACTATTGGTTCTCGAGTGTATCATACACCCAGTATTCAGTGTTTCTATCACTTGGTCGATACCTCTACTGGTGGACTATTAGTCGTCGAGTGTATCATACACCCAGTGGTCAGTGTTTCTATCACTGGGTCGATACCTCTACTGGTGGACTATTAGTCCTCGAGAGTATCATACCCCCAGTAGTCAGTGTTTCTATCACTAGGTTCATACATCTACTGGTGGACTATTAGTCCTCGAGTGTATCATACACCCAGTAGTCAGTGTTTCTATCACTGGGTCGATAACTCTACTGGTGGACTATTAGTCCTCGAGTGTATCATACACCCAGTAGTCAGTGTTTCTATCACTGGGACCATACCTCTACTGGTGGACTATTAGTCCTCGAGGGTATTATATACCAAGTAGTCAGTGTTTCTATCACTGGGTCGATACCTCTACTGGTGGACTATTAGTCCTCAAGGGTATCATACACCCAGTAATCAGTGTTTCTATCACTGGGTCGATATCTCTATTGGTGGACTATTAGTCCTCGAGGGTATCATACACCAAGTAGTCAGTGTTTCTATCACTGGGTCGATACCTCTACTGGTGGACTATTAGTCCTCGAGTGTATCATACACCCAGTAGTCAGTGTTTCTATCACTGGGTCGATACCTCTACTGGTGGGCTATTAGTCCTCGAGAGTATCATACACCCAGTAGTTAGTGTTTCTATCTCTAGGCCGATACCTCTACTGGTGGACTATTAGTCCTCGAGGGTATCATACACCCAGTAGTCAGTGTTTCTATCACTGGGTCAATACCTCTACTGGTGGACTATTAGTCCTCGAGTGTATCATGCACCCAGTAGTCAGTGTTTCTATCACTGATTCGATACCTCTACTGGTGGACTATTAGTCCTCGAGGGTATCATGCACCCAGTAGTCAGTGTTTCTATCACTGGGTCGATATCTCTGATGGTGGACTATTGGTCCTCGAGTGTATCATACACCCAGTAGTCAGTGTTTCTATCACTGGGTCGATACCTCTGATGGTGGACTATTGGTTCTCGAGTGTATCATACACCCAGTAGTCAGTGTTTCTATCGCTGAGTCGATACCTCTACTGGTGGACTATTAGTCCTCGAGTGTATCATACACCCAGTAGTCAGTGTTTCTTTCACTGGGTCGATACCTCTACTGGTTGACTATTAGTCCTCGAGTGTATCATACACCCAGTAGTCAGTGTTGCTATCACTGGGTCGATACCTCTACTAATGGACTATTAGTCCTCGAGTGTATCATACACCCAGTAGTCAGTGTTTCTATCACTGGGTCGATACCTCTACTGGTGGACTATTAGTCCTCGAGGGTATCATACACCAAGTAGTCAGTGTTTCTATCACTGGGTCGATACCTCTACTGGTGGACTATTAGTCCTCGAGGGTATCATACACCCAGTAGTCAGTGTTTCTATCACTGGGTCAATACCTCTACTGGTGGACTATTAGTCCTCGAGTGTATCATATACCCAGTAGTCAGTGTTTCTATCACTAGGTCAATACCTCTACTGGTGGGCTATTAGTCCTCGAGTGTATCATACACCCAGTAGTCAGTGTTTCTATCTCTAGGTCGATACCTCTACTGGTGGACTATTAGTCCTCGAGGGTATTATACACCCAGTAGTCAGTGTTTCAATCGCTGGAACCATACCTCTACTGGTGGACTATTAGTCCTCGAGGTTATCATACACCCAGTAGTCAGTGTTTCTATCACTAGGTTCATATATCTACTGGTGGACTATTAGTCCTCGAGTGTATCATACACCCAGTAGTCAGTGTTTCTATCACTGGGTCGATAACTCTACTGGTGGACTATTAGTCCTCGAGTGTATCATACACCCAGTAGTCAGTGTTTCTATCACTGGGTCGATACTTCTACTGGTGGACTATTAGTCGTCGAGGGTATCATACACCAAGTAGTCAGTGTTTCTATCACTGGGTCGATACCTCTACTGGTGGACTATTAGTCCTCGACGATATCATACACCCAGTATTCAGTGTTTCTATCACTGGGTTAATACCTCTACTGGTGGACTATTAGTCCTCGGGTGTATCATATACCCAGTAGTCAGTGTTTCTATCACTAGGTCGATACCTCTACTGGTGGGCTATTAGTCCTCGAGGGTATCATACACCCAGTAGTCAGTGTTTCTATCACTAGGTCGATACCTCTACTGGTGGACTATTAGTCCTCGAGGGTATCATACACCCAGTAGTCAGTGTTTCTATCACTGGGTCAATACCTCTACTGGTGGAATATTAGTCCTCGAGTGTATCATACACCCAGTAGTCAGTGTTTCTATCACTGGGTCGATAACTCTACTGGTGGACTATTAGTCCTCGAGTGTATCATACACCCAGTAGTCAGTGTTTCTATCACTGGGACCATACCTCTACTGGTGGACTATTAGTCCTCGAGGGTATCATACACCAAGTAGTCAGTGTTTCTATCACTGGGTCGATACCTCTACTGGTGGACTATTAGTCCTCAAGGGTATCATACACCCAGTAATCAGTGTTTCTATCACTGGGTCGATATCTCTATTGGTGGACTATTAGTCCTCGAGGGTATCATACATCCAGTAGTCAGTGTTTCTATCACTGGGTCGATACTTCTACTGGTGGACTATTAGTCCTCGAAGGTATCATGCACCCAATAGTCAGTGTTTCTATCACTGGGTCGATACCTCTACTGGTGGACTATTAGTCCTCGAGTGTATCATACACCCAGTAGTCAGTGTTTCTATCACTGGGTCGATACCTCTACTGGTGGGCTATTAGTCCTCGAGGGTATCATACACCCAGTAGTTAGTGTTTCTATCTCTAGGTCGATACCTCTACTGGAGGACTATTAGTCCTCGAGGGTATCATACACCCAGTAGTCAGTGTTTCTATCACTGGGTCAATACCTCTACTGGTGGACTATTAGTCCTCGAGTGTATCATGCACCCAGTAGTCAGTGTTTCTATCACTGGGTCGATACCTCTACTGGTGGACTATTAGTCCTCGAGGGTATCATACACCCAGTAGTCAGTGTTTCTATCACTGGGTCGATATCTCTGATGGTGGACTATTGGTCCTCGAGTGTATCATACACCCAGTAGTCAGTGTTTCTATCACTGGGTCGATACCTCTGATGGTGGAATATTGTTTCTCGAGTGTATCATACACCCAGTAGTCAGTGTTTCTATCGCTGAGTCGATACCTCTACTGGTGGACTATTAGTCCTCGAGTGTATCATACACCCAGTAGTCAGTGTTTCTTTCACTGGGTCGATACCTCTACTGGTTGACTATTAGTCCTCGAGTGTATCATACACCCAGTAGTCAGTGTTGCTATCACTGGGTCGATACCTCTACTAATGGACTATTAGTCCTCGAGTGTATCATACACCCAGTAGTCAGTGTTTCTATCACTGGGTCGATACCTCTACTGGTGGACTATTAGTCCTCGAGGGTATCATACACCAAGTAGTCAGTGTTTCTATCACTGGGTCGATACCTCTACTGGTGGACTATTAGTCCTCGAGGGTATCATACACCCAGTAGTCAGTGTTTCTATCACTGGGTCAATACCTCTACTGGTGGACTATTAGTCCTCGAGTGTATCATATACCCAGTAGTCAGTGTTTCTATCACTAGGTCAATACCTCTACTGGTGGGCTATTAGTCCTCGAGTGTATCATACACCCAGTAGTCAGTGTTTCTATCTCTAGGTCGATACCTCTACTGGTGGACTATTAGTCCTCGAGGGTATTATACACCCAGTAGTCAGTGTTTCAATCGCTGGAACCATACCTCTACTGGTGGACTATTAGTCCTCGAGGTTATCATACACCCAGTAGTCAGTGTTTCTATCACTAGGTTCATATATCTACTGGTGGACTATTAGTCCTCGAGTGTATCATACACCCAGTAGTCAGTGTTTCTATCACTGGGTCGATAACTCTACTGGTGGACTATTAGTCCTCGAGTGTATCATACACCCAGTAGTCAGTGTTTCTATCACTGGGTCGATACTTCTACTGGTGGACTATTAGTCGTCGAGGGTATCATACACCAAGTAGTCAGTGTTTCTATCACTGGGTCGATACCTCTACTGGTGGACTATTAGTCCTCGACGATATCATACACCCAGTATTCAGTGTTTCTATCACTGGGTTAATACCTCTACTGGTGGACTATTAGTCCTCGGGTGTATCATATACCCAGTAGTCAGTGTTTCTATCACTAGGTTGATACCTCTACTGGTGGGCTATTAGTCCTCGAGGGTATCATACACCCAGTAGTCAGTGTTTCTATCACTAGGTCGATACCTCTACTGGTGGACTATTAGTCCTCGAGGGTATCATACACCCAGTAGTCAGTGTTTCTATCACTGGGTCAATACCTCTACTGGTGGAATATTAGTCCTCGAGTGTATCATGCACCCAGTAGTCAGTGTTTCTATCAATGGGTCGATACCTTTACTGGTGGACTATTAGTCCTCGAGGGTATCATACACCCAGTAGTTAGTGTTTCTATCACTGGGTCGATATCTCTGATGGTGGACTATTGGTCCTCGAGTGTAACATACACCCAGTAGTCAGTGTTTCTATCACTGGGTCGATACCTCTGATGGTGGACTATTGGTTCTCGAGTGTATCATACACCCAGTATTCAGTGTTTCTATCACTGGGTCGATACCTCTACTGGTGGACTATTAGTCCTCGAGTGTATCATACACCCAGTGGTCAGTGTTTCTATCACTGGGTCGATACCTCTACTGGTTGACTATTAGTCCTCGAGGGTATCATACACCCAGTAGTCAGTGTTTCTATCACTGTGTCGATACTTCTACTGGTGGACTATTAGTCGTCGAGTGTATCATACACCAAGTAGTCAGTGTTTCTATCACTGGGTCGATACCTCTACTGGTGGACTATTAGTCCTCGAGAGTATCATACCCCCAGTAGTCAGTGTTTCTATCACTAGGTTCATACATCTACTGGTGGACTATTAGTCCTCGAGTGTATCATACACCCAGTAGTCAGTGTTTCTATCACTGGGTCGATAACTCTACTGGTGGACTATTAGTCCTCGAGTGTATCATACACCCAGTAGTCAGTGTTTCTATCACTGGGACCATACCTCTACTGGTGGACTATTAGTCCTCGAGGGTATCATACACCAAGTAGTCAGTGTTTCTATCACTGGGTCGATACCTCTACTGGTGGACTATTAGTCCTCAAGGGTATCATACACCCAGTAATCAGTGTTTCTATCACTGGGTCGATATCTCTATTGGTTGACTATTAGTCCTCGAGGGTATCATACATCCAGTAGTCAGTGTTTCTATCACTGGGTCGATACTTCTACCGGTGGACTATTAGTCCTCGAAGGTATCATGCACCCAATAGTCAGTGTTTCTATCACTGGGTCGATACCTCTACTGGTGGACTATTAGTCCTCGAGTGTATCATACACCCAGTAGTCAGTGTTTCTATCACTGGGTCGATACCTCTACTGGTGGGCTATTAGTCCTCGAGGGTATCATACACCCAGTAGTTAGTGTTTCTATCTCTAGGTCGATACCTCTACTGGAGGACTATTAGTCCTCGAGGGTATCATACACCCAGTAGTCAGTGTTTCTATCACTGGGTCAATACCTCTACTGGTGGACTATTAGTCCTCGAGTGTATCATGCACCCAGTAGTCAGTGTTTCTATCACTGGGTCGATACCTCTACTGGTGGACTATTAGTCCTCGAGGGTATCATACACCCAGTAGTCAGTGTTTCTATCACTGGGTCGATATCTCTGATGGTGGACTATTGGTCCTCGAGTGTATCATACAGCCAGTAGTCAGTGTTTCTATCACTGGGTCGATACCTCTGATGGTGGAATATTGTTTCTCGAGTGTATCATACACCCAGTAGTCAGTGTTTCTATCGCTGAGTCGATACCTCTACTGGTGGACTATTAGTCCTCGAGTGTATCATACACTCAGTAGTCAGTGTTTCTTTCACTGGGTCGATACCTCTACTGGTTGACTATTAGTCCTCGAGTGTATCATACACGCAGTAGTCAGTGTTGCTATCACTGTGTCGATACCTCTACTAATGGACTATTAGTCCTCGAGTGTATCATACACCCAGTAGTCAGTGTTTCTATCACTGGGTCGATACCTCTACTGGAGTACTATTAGTCCTCGAGGGTATCATACACCAAGTAGTCAGTGTTTCTATCACTGGGTCGATACCTCTACTGGTGGACTATTAGTCCTCGAGGGTATCATACACCCAGTAGTCAGTGTTTCTATCACTGGGTCAATACCTCTACTGGTGGACTATTAGTCCTCGAGTGTATCATATACCCAGTAGTCAGTGTTTCTATCACTAGGTCAATACCTCTACTGGTGGGCTATTAGTCCTCGAGTGTATCATACACCCAGTAGTCAGTGTTTCTATCTTTAGGTCGATCCCTCTACTGGTGGACTATTAGTCCTCGAGGGTATTATACACCCAGTAGTCAGTGTTTCAATCGCTGGGACCATACCTCTACTGGTGGACTATTAGTCCTCGAGGGTATCATACACCCAGTAGTCAGTGTTTCTATCACTGGGTCGATACCTCTGATGGTGGACTATTGGTTCTCGAGTGTATCATACACCCAGTATTCAGTGTTTCTATCACTGGGTCGATACCTCTACTGGTGGACTATTAGTCCTCGAGTGTATCATACACCCAGTGGTCAGTGTTTCTATCACTGGGTCGATACCTCTACTGGTTGACTATTAGTCCTCGAGGGTATCATACACCCAGTAGTCAGTGTTTCTATCACTGTGTCGATACTTCTACTGGTGGACTATTAGTCGTCGAGTGTATCATACACCCAGTAGTCAGTGTTTCTATCACTGGGTCGATACCTCTACTGGTGGACTATTAGTCCTCGAGAGTATCATACCCCCAGTAGTCAGTGTTTCTATCACTAGGTTCATACATCTACTGGTGGACTATTAGTCCTCGAGTGTATCATACACCCAGTAGTCAGTGTTTCTATCACTGGGTCGATAACTCTACTGGTGGACTATTAGTCCTCGAGTGTATCATACACCCAGTAGTCAGTGTTTCTATCACTGGGACCATACCTCTACTGGTGGACTATTAGTCCTCGAGGGTATCATACACCAAGTAGTCAGTGTTTCTATCACTGGGTCGATACCTCTACTGGTGGACTATTAGTCCTCAAGGGTATCATACACCCAGTAATCAGTGTTTCTATCACTGGGTCGATATCTCTATTGGTGGACTATTAGTCCTCGAGGGTATCATACATCCAGTAGTCAGTGTTTCTATCACTGGGTCGATACTTCTACTGGTGGACTATTAGTCCTCGAAGGTATCATGCACCCAATAGTCAGTGTTTCTATCACTGGGTCGATACCTCTACTGGTGGACTATTAGTCCTCGAGTGTATCATACACCCAGTAGTCAGTGTTTCTATCACTGGGTCGATACCTCTACTGGTGGGCTATTAGTCCTCGAGGGTATCATACACCCAGTAGTTAGTGTTTCTATCTCTAGGTCGATACCTCTACTGGAGGACTATTAGTCCTCGAGGGTATCATACACCCAGTAGTCAGTGTTTCTATCACTGGGTCAATACCTCTACTGGTGGACTATTAGTCCTCGAGTGTATCATGCACCCAGTAGTCAGTGTTTCTATCACTGGGTCGATACCTCTACTGGTGGACTATTAGTCCTCGAGGGTATCATACACCCAGTAGTCAGTGTTTCTATCACTGGGTCGATATCTCTGATGGAGGACTATTGGTCCTCGAGTGTATCATACACCCAGTAGTCAGTGTTTCTATCACTGGGTCGATACCTCTGATGGTGGAATATTGTTTCTCGAGTGTATCATACACCCAGTAGTCAGTGTTTCTATCGCTGAGTCGATACCTCTACTGGTGGACTATTAGTCCTCGAGTGTATCATACACTCAGTAGTCAGTGTTTCTTTCACTGGGTCGATACCTCTACTGGTTGACTATTAGTCCTCGAGTGTATCATACACCCAGTAGTCAGTGTTGCTATCACTGTGTCGATACCTCTACTAATGGACTATTAGTCCTCGAGTGTATCATACACCCAGTAGTCAGTGTTTCTATCACTGGGTCGATACCTCTACTGGTGGACTATTAGTCCTCGAGGGTATCATACACCAAGTAGTCAGTGTTTCTATCACTGGGTCGATACCTCTACTGGTGGACCATTAGTCCTCGAGGGTATCATACACCAAGTAGTCAGTGTTTCTATCACTGGGTCCATAACTCTACTGGTGGACTATTAGTCCTCGAGTGTATTATACACCCAGTAGTCAGTGTTTCAATCACTGGGACGATACCTCTACTGGTGGACTATTAGTCGTCGAGGGTATCATACACCAAGTAGTCAGTGTTTCTATCACTGGGTCGATACCTCTACTGGTGGACTATTAGTCCTCAAGGGTATCATACACCCAGTAATCAGTGTTTCTATCACTGGGTCGATACCTCTATTGGTGGACTATTAGTCCTCGAGGGTATCATACATCCAGTAGTCAGTGTTTCTATCACTGGGTCGATACTTCTACTGGTGGACTATTAGTCCTCGAAGGTATCATGCACCCAATAGTCAGTGTTACTATCACTGGGTCGATACCTCTACTGGTGGACTATTAGTCCTCGAGTGTATCATACACCCAGTAGTCAGTGTTTCTATCACTGGGTCGATACCTCTACTGGTGGGCTATTAGTCCTCGAGGGTATCATACACCCAGTAGTCAGTGTTTCTATCTCTAGGTCGATACCTCTACTGGTGGACTATTAGTCCTCGAGGGTATCATACACCCAGTAGTCAGTGTTTCTATCACTGGGTCGATACCTCTACTGGTGGGCTATTAGTCCTCGAGGGTATCATACACCCAGTAGTTAGTGTTTCTATCTCTAGGTCGATACCTCTACTGGAGGACTATTAGTCCTCGAGGGTATCATACACCCAGTAGTCAGTGTTTCTATCACTGGGTCAATACCTCTACTGGTGGACTATTAGTCCTCGAGTGTATCATGCACCCAGTAGTCAGTGTTTCTATCACTGGGTCGATACCTCTACTGGTGGACTATTAGTCCTCGAGGGTATCATACACCCAGTAGTCAGTGTTTCTATCACTGGGTCGATATCTCTGATGGTGGACTATTGGTCCTCGAGTGTATCATACACCCAGTAGTCAGTGTTTCTATCACTGGGTCGATACCTCTGATGGTGGAATATTGTTTCTCGAGTGTATCATACACCCAGTAGTCAGTGTTTCTATCGCTGAGTCGATACCTCTACTGGTGGACTATTAGTCCTCGAGTGTATCATACACCCAGTAGTCAGTGTTTCTTTCACTGGGTCGATACCTCTACTGGTTGACTATTAGTCCTCGAGTGTATCATACACCCAGTAGTCAGTGTTGCTATCACTGGGTCGATACCTCTACTAATGGACTATTAGTCCTCGAGTGTATCATACACCCAGTAGTCAGTGTTTCTATCACTGGGTCGATACCTCTACTGGTGGACTATTAGTCCTCGAGGGTATCATACACCAAGTAGTCAGTGTTTCTATCACTGGGTCGATACCTCTACTGGTGGACTATTAGTCCTCGAGGGTATCATACACCCAGTAGTCAGTGTTTCTATCACTGGGTCAATACCTCTACTGGTGGACTATTAGTCCTCGAGTGTATCATATACCCAGTAGTCAGTGTTTCTATCACTAGGTCAATACCTCTACTGGTGGGCTATTAGTCCTCGAGTGTATCATACACCCAGTAGTCAGTGTTTCTATCTCTAGGTCGATACCTCTACTGGTGGACTATTAGTCCTCGAGGGTATTATACACCCAGTAGTCAGTGTTTCAATCGCTGGAACCATACCTCTACTGGTGGACTATTAGTCCTCGAGGTTATCATACACCCAGTAGTCAGTGTTTCTATCACTAGGTTCATATATCTACTGGTGGACTATTAGTCCTCGAGTGTATCATACACCCAGTAGTCAGTGTTTCTATCACTGGGTCGATAACTCTACTGGTGGACTATTAGTCCTCGAGTGTATCATACACCCAGTAGTCAGTGTTTCTATCACTGGGTCGATACTTCTACTGGTGGACTATTAGTCGTCGAGGGTATCATACACCAAGTAGTCAGTGTTTCTATCACTGGGTCGATACCTCTACTGGTGGACTATTAGTCCTCGACGATATCATACACCCAGTATTCAGTGTTTCTATCACTGGGTTAATACCTCTACTGGTGGACTATTAGTCCTCGGGTGTATCATATACCCAGTAGTCAGTGTTTCTATCACTAGGTTGATACCTCTACTGGTGGGCTATTAGTCCTCGAGGGTATCATACACCCAGTAGTCAGTGTTTCTATCACTAGGTCGATACCTCTACTGGTGGACTATTAGTCCTCGAGGGTATCATACACCCAGTAGTCAGTGTTTCTATCACTGGGTCAATACCTCTACTGGTGGAATATTAGTCCTCGAGTGTATCATGCACCCAGTAGTCAGTGTTTCTATCAATGGGTCGATACCTTTACTGGTGGACTATTAGTCCTCGAGGGTATCATACACCCAGTAGTTAGTGTTTCTATCACTGGGTCGATATCTCTGATGGTGGACTATTGGTCCTCGAGTGTAACATACACCCAGTAGTCAGTGTTTCTATCACTGGGTCGATACCTCTGATGGTGGACTATTGGTTCTCGAGTGTATCATACACCCAGTATTCAGTGTTTCTATCACTGGGTCGATACCTCTACTGGTGGACTATTAGTCCTCGAGTGTATCATACACCCAGTGGTCAGTGTTTCTATCACTGGGTCGATACCTCTACTGGTTGACTATTAGTCCTCGAGGGTATCATACACCCAGTAGTCAGTGTTTCTATCACTGTGTCGATACTTCTACTGGTGGACTATTAGTCGTCGAGTGTATCATACACCAAGTAGTCAGTGTTTCTATCACTGGGTCGATACCTCTACTGGTGGACTATTAGTCCTCGAGAGTATCATACCCCCAGTAGTCAGTGTTTCTATCACTAGGTTCATACATCTACTGGTGGACTATTAGTCCTCGAGTGTATCATACACCCAGTAGTCAGTGTTTCTATCACTGGGTCGATAACTCTACTGGTGGACTATTAGTCCTCGAGTGTATCATACACCCAGTAGTCAGTGTTTCTATCACTGGGACCATACCTCTACTGGTGGACTATTAGTCCTCGAGGGTATCATACACCAAGTAGTCAGTGTTTCTATCACTGGGTCGATACCTCTACTGGTGGACTATTAGTCCTCAAGGGTATCATACACCCAGTAATCAGTGTTTCTATCACTGGGTCGATATCTCTATTGGTGGACTATTAGTCCTCGAGGGTATCATACATCCAGTAGTCAGTGTTTCTATCACTGGGTCGATACTTCTACCGGTGGACTATTAGTCCTCGAAGGTATCATGCACCCAATAGTCAGTGTTTCTATCACTGGGTCGATACCTCTACTGGTGGACTATTAGTCCTCGAGTGTATCATACACCCAGTAGTCAGTGTTTCTATCACTGGGTCGATACCTCTACTGGTGGGCTATTAGTCCTCGAGGGTATCATACACCCAGTAGTTAGTGTTTCTATCTCTAGGTCGATACCTCTACTGGAGGACTATTAGTCCTCGAGGGTATCATACACCCAGTAGTCAGTGTTTCTATCACTGGGTCAATACCTCTACTGGTGGACTATTAGTCCTCGAGTGTATCATGCACCCAGTAGTCAGTGTTTCTATCACTGGGTCGATACCTCTACTGGTGGACTATTAGTCCTCGAGGGTATCATACACCCAGTAGTCAGTGTTTCTATCACTGGGTCGATATCTCTGATGGTGGACTATTGGTCCTCGAGTGTATCATACAGCCAGTAGTCAGTGTTTCTATCACTGGGTCGATACCTCTGATGGTGGAATATTGTTTCTCGAGTGTATCATACACCCAGTAGTCAGTGTTTCTATCGCTGAGTCGATACCTCTACTGGTGGACTATTAGTCCTCGAGTGTATCATACACTCAGTAGTCAGTGTTTCTTTCACTGGGTCGATACCTCTACTGGTTGACTATTAGTCCTCGAGTGTATCATACACGCAGTAGTCAGTGTTGCTATCACTGTGTCGATACCTCTACTAATGGACTATTAGTCCTCGAGTGTATCATACACCCAGTAGTCAGTGTTTCTATCACTGGGTCGATACCTCTACTGGAGTACTATTAGTCCTCGAGGGTATCATACACCAAGTAGTCAGTGTTTCTATCACTGGGTCGATACCTCTACTGGTGGACTATTAGTCCTCGAGGGTATCATACACCCAGTAGTCAGTGTTTCTATCACTGGGTCAATACCTCTACTGGTGGACTATTAGTCCTCGAGTGTATCATATACCCAGTAGTCAGTGTTTCTATCACTAGGTCAATACCTCTACTGGTGGGCTATTAGTCCTCGAGTGTATCATACACCCAGTAGTCAGTGTTTCTATCTTTAGGTCGATCCCTCTACTGGTGGACTATTAGTCCTCGAGGGTATTATACACCCAGTAGTCAGTGTTTCAATCGCTGGGACCATACCTCTACTGGTGGACTATTAGTCCTCGAGGGTATCATACACCCAGTAGTCAGTGTTTCTATCACTGGGTCGATACCTCTGATGGTGGACTATTGGTTCTCGAGTGTATCATACACCCAGTATTCAGTGTTTCTATCACTGGGTCGATACCTCTACTGGTGGACTATTAGTCCTCGAGTGTATCATACACCCAGTGGTCAGTGTTTCTATCACTGGGTCGATACCTCTACTGGTTGACTATTAGTCCTCGAGGGTATCATACACCCAGTAGTCAGTGTTTCTATCACTGTGTCGATACTTCTACTGGTGGACTATTAGTCGTCGAGTGTATCATACACCCAGTAGTCAGTGTTTCTATCACTGGGTCGATACCTCTACTGGTGGACTATTAGTCCTCGAGAGTATCATACCCCCAGTAGTCAGTGTTTCTATCACTAGGTTCATACATCTACTGGTGGACTATTAGTCCTCGAGTGTATCATACACCCAGTAGTCAGTGTTTCTATCACTGGGTCGATAACTCTACTGGTGGACTATTAGTCCTCGAGTGTATCATACACCCAGTAGTCAGTGTTTCTATCACTGGGACCATACCTCTACTGGTGGACTATTAGTCCTCGAGGGTATCATACACCAAGTAGTCAGTGTTTCTATCACTGGGTCGATACCTCTACTGGTGGACTATTAGTCCTCAAGGGTATCATACACCCAGTAATCAGTGTTTCTATCACTGGGTCGATATCTCTATTGGTGGACTATTAGTCCTCGAGGGTATCATACATCCAGTAGTCAGTGTTTCTATCACTGGGTCGATACTTCTACTGGTGGACTATTAGTCCTCGAAGGTATCATGCACCCAATAGTCAGTGTTTCTATCACTGGGTCGATACCTCTACTGGTGGACTATTAGTCCTCGAGTGTATCATACACCCAGTAGTCAGTGTTTCTATCACTGGGTCGATACCTCTACTGGTGGGCTATTAGTCCTCGAGGGTATCATACACCCAGTAGTTAGTGTTTCTATCTCTAGGTCGATACCTCTACTGGAGGACTATTAGTCCTCGAGGGTATCATACACCCAGTAGTCAGTGTTTCTATCACTGGGTCAATACCTCTACTGGTGGACTATTAGTCCTCGAGTGTATCATGCACCCAGTAGTCAGTGTTTCTATCACTGGGTCGATACCTCTACTGGTGGACTATTAGTCCTCGAGGGTATCATACACCCAGTAGTCAGTGTTTCTATCACTGGGTCGATATCTCTGATGGAGGACTATTGGTCCTCGAGTGTATCATACACCCAGTAGTCAGTGTTTCTATCACTGGGTCGATACCTCTGATGGTGGAATATTGTTTCTCGAGTGTATCATACACCCAGTAGTCAGTGTTTCTATCGCTGAGTCGATACCTCTACTGGTGGACTATTAGTCCTCGAGTGTATCATACACTCAGTAGTCAGTGTTTCTTTCACTGGGTCGATACCTCTACTGGTTGACTATTAGTCCTCGAGTGTATCATACACCCAGTAGTCAGTGTTGCTATCACTGTGTCGATACCTCTACTAATGGACTATTAGTCCTCGAGTGTATCATACACCCAGTAGTCAGTGTTTCTATCACTGGGTCGATACCTCTACTGGTGGACTATTAGTCCTCGAGGGTATCATACACCAAGTAGTCAGTGTTTCTATCACTGGGTCGATACCTCTACTGGTGGACCATTAGTCCTCGAGGGTATCATACACCCAGTAGTCAGTGTTTCTATCACTGGGTCAATACCTCTACTGGTGGACTATTAGTCCTCGAGTGTATCATACACCCAGTAGTCATTGTTTCTATCACTGGGTCCATAACTCTACTGGTGGACTATTAGTCCTCGAGTGTATTATACACCCAGTAGTCAGTGTTTCAATCACTGGGACGATACCTCTACTGGTGGACTATTAGTCGTCGAGGGTATCATACACCAAGTAGTCAGTGTTTCTATCACTGGGTCGATACCTCTACTGGTGGACTATTAGTCCTCAAGGGTATCATACACCCAGTAATCAGTGTTTCTATCACTGGGTCGATACCTCTATTGGTGGACTATTAGTCCTCGAGGGTATCATACATCCAGTAGTCAGTGTTTCTATCACTGGGTCGATACTTCTACTGGTGGACTATTAGTCCTCGAAGGTATCATGCACCCAATAGTCAGTGTTACTATCACTGGGTCGATACCTCTACTGGTGGACTATTAGTCCTCGAGTGTATCATACACCCAGTAGTCAGTGTTTCTATCACTGGGTCGATACCTCTACTGGTGGGCTATTAGTCCTCGAGGGTATCATACACCCAGTAGTCAGTGTTTCTATCTCTAGGTCGATACCTCTACTGGTGGACTATTAGTCCTCGAGGGTATCATACACCCAGTAGTCAGTGTTTCTATCACTGGGTCAATACCTCTACTGGTGGACTATTAGTCCTCGAGTGTATCATGCACCCAGTAGTCAGTGTTTCTATCACTGGGTCGATACCTCTACTGGTGGACTATTAGTCCTCGAGGGTATCATACACCAAGTAGTCAGTGTTTCTATCACTGGGTCGATATCTCTGATGGTGGACTATTGGTCCTCGAGTGTAACATACACCCAGTAGTCAGTGTTTATATCACTGGGTCGATTCCTCTGATGGTGGACTATTGGTTCTCGAGTGTATCATACACCCAGTAGTCAGTGTTTCTATCACTGGGTCGATACCTCTACTGGTGGACTATTAGTCCTCGAGTGTATCATACACCCAGTAGTCAGTGTTTCTTTCACTGGGTCGATACCTCTACTGGTTAACTATAATCCTCGAGTGTATCATACACCCAGTAGTCAGTGTTTCTATCACTGGGTCGATACCTCTACTGATGGACTATTAGTCCTCGAGTGTATCATACACCCAGTAGTTAATGTTTCTATCACTGGGTCGATACCTCTACTGGTGGATTATTAGTCGTCGAGGGTATCATACACCAAGTAGTCAGTGTTTCTATCACTGGGTCGATACCTCTACTGGTGGACTATTAGTCCTCGAGTGTATCATACACCCATTAGTCAGTGTTTCTATCACTGGGTCGATACCTCTACTGGTGGACTATTAGTCCTCAAGGGTATCATACACCCAGTAGTTAGTGTTTCTATCTCTAGGTCGATACCTCTACTGGTGGACTATTAGTCCTCGAGTGTATCATACACCCATTAGTCAGTGTTTCTATCTCTAGGTCGATACCTCTACTGGTGGGCTATTCGTCCTCGAGTGTATCATACACCCAGTAGTCAGTGTTTCTATCACTGGGTCAATACCTCTACTGGTGGGCTATTCGTCCTCGAGTGTATCATACACCCAGTAGTCAGTGTTTCTATCACTGGGTCAATACTTCTACTGGTGGGCTATTAGTCCTCGAGTGTATCATATACCCAGTAGTCAGTGATTCTATCACTAGGTCAATACCTCTACTGGTGGGCTATTAGTCCTCGAGTGTATCATACACCCAGTAGTCAGTGTTTCTATCTCTAGGTCGATACCTCTACTGGTGGACTATTAGTCCTCGAGGGTATTATACACCCAGTAGTCAGTGTTTCAATCGCTGGGACCATACCTCTACTGGTGGACTATTAGTCCTCGAGGGTATCATACACCCAGTAGTCAGTGTTTCTATTACTGGGTCGATATCTCTGATGGTGGACTATTGGTTCTCGAGTGTAACATACACCCAGTAGTCAGTGTTTCTATCACTGGGTCGATACCTCTGATGGTGGACTATTGGTTTTCGAGTGTATCATACACCCAGTAGTCAGTGTTTCTATCACTGGGTCGATACCTCTACTGGTGGACTATTAGTCCTCGAGTGTATCATACACCCAGTAGTCAGTGTTTCTATCACTGGGTCGATACCTCTACTGGTTGACTATTAGTCCTCGTGGGTATCATACACCCAGTAGTCAGTGTTGCTATCACTCTGTCGATACCTCTACTGGTGGACTATTAGTCGTCGAGTGTATCATACACCCAGTAGTTAGTGTTTCTATCACTGGGTCGATACCTCTACTGGTGGACTATTAGTCCTCGAGAGTATCATACCCCCAGTAGTCAGTGTTTCTATCACTGGGTTCATACATCTACTGGTGGACTATTAGTCCTCGAGTGTATCATACACCCAGTAGTCAGTGTTTCTATCACTGGGTCGATAACTCTACTGGTGGACTATTAGTCCTCGAGTGTATTATACACCCAGTAGTCAGTGTTTCAATCACTGGGACGATACCTCTACTGGTGGACTATTAGTCGTCGAGGGTATCATACACTAAGTAGTCAGTGTTTCTATCACTGGGTCGATACCTCTACTGGTGGACTATTAGTCCTCGAGGGTATCATACACCCAGTAGTCAGTGTTTCTATCACTGGGTCGATATCTCTGATGGTGGACTATTGGTCCTCGAGTGTATCATACACCCAGTAGTCAGTGTTTCTATCACTGGGTCGATACCTCTGATGGTGGAATATTGTTTCTCGAGTGTATCATACACCCAGTAGTCAGTGTTTCTAACGCTGAGTCGATACCTCTACTGATGGACTATTAGTCCTCGAGTGTATCATACACTCAGTAGTCAGTGTTTCTTTCACTGGGTCGATACCTCTACTGGTTGACTATTAGTCCTCGAGTGTATCATACACCCAGTAGTCAGTGTTGCTATCACTGTGTCGATACCTCTACTAATGGACTATTAGTCCTCGAGTGTATCATACACCCAGTAGTCAGTGTTTCTATCACTGGGTCGATACCTCTACTGGTGGACTATTAGTCCTCGAGGGTATCATACACCAAGTAGTCAGTGTTTCTATCACTGGGTCGATACCTCTACTGGTGGACCATTAGTCCTCGAGGGTATCATACACCCAGTAGTCAGTGTTTCTATCACTGGGTCAATACCTCTACTGGTGGACTATTAGTCCTCGAGTGTATCATATACCCAGTAGTCAGTGTTTCTATCACTAGGTCAATACCTCTACTGGTGGGCTATTAGTCCTCGAGTGTATCATACACCCAGTAGTCAGTGTTTCTATCTTTAGGTCGATCCCTCTACTGGTGGACTATTAGTCCTCGAGGGTATTATACACCCAGTAGTCAGTGTTTCAATCGCTGGGACCATACCTCTACTGGTGGACTATTAGTCCTCGAGGGTATCATACACCCAGTAGTCAGTGTTTCTATTACTGGGTCGATATCTCTGATGGTGGACTATTGGTCCTCGAGTGTAACATACACCCAGTAGTCAGTGTTTCTATCACTGGGTCGATACCTCTGATGGTGGACTATTGGTGTTCGAGTGTATCATACACCCAGTAGTCAGTGTTTCTATCACTGGGTCGATACCTCTACTGGTGGACTATTAGTCCTCGAGTGTATCATACACCCAGTAGTCAGTGTTTCTATCACTGGGTCGATACCTCTACTGGTTGACTATTAGTCCTCGAGGGTTTCATACACCCAGTAGTTAGTGTTTCTATCACTGTGTCGATACCTCTACTGGTGGACTATTAGTCGTCGAGTGTATCATACACCCAGTAGTCAGTGTTTCTATCACTGGGTCGATACCTCTACTGGTGGACTATTAGTCCTCGAGAGTATCATACCCCCAGTAGTCAGTGTTTCTATCACTAGGTTCATACATCTACTGGTGGACTATTAGTCCTCGAGTGTATCATACACCCAGTAGTCATTGTTTCTATCACTGGGTCCATAACTCTACTGGTGGACTATTAGTCCTCGAGTGTATTATACACCCAGTAGTCAGTGTTTCAATCACTGGGACGATACCTCTACTGGTGGACTATTAGTCGTCGAGGGTATCATACACCAAGTAGTCAGTGTTTCTATCACTGGGTCGATACCTCTACTGGTGGACTATTAGTCCTCAAGGGTATCATACACCCAGTAATCAGTGTTTCTATCACTGGGTCGATACCTCTATTGGTGGACTATTAGTCCTCGAGGGTATCATACATCCAGTAGTCAGTGTTTCTATCACTGGGTCGATACTTCTACTGGTGGACTATTAGTCCTCGAAGGTATCATGCACCCAATAGTCAGTGTTACTATCACTGGGTCGATACCTCTACTGGTGGACTATTAGTCCTCGAGTGTATCATACACCCAGTAGTCAGTGTTTCTATCACTGGGTCGATACCTCTACTGGTGGGCTATTAGTCCTCGAGGGTATCATACACCCAGTAGTCAGTGTTTCTATCTCTAGGTCGATACCTCTACTGGTGGACTATTAGTCCTCGAGGGTATCATACACCCAGTAGTCAGTGTTTCTATCACTGGGTCAATACCTCTACTGGTGGACTATTAGTCCTCGAGTGTATCATGCACCCAGTAGTCAGTGTTTCTATCACTGGGTCGATACCTCTACTGGTGGACTATTAGTCCTCGAGGGTATCATACACCAAGTAGTCAGTGTTTCTATCACTGGGTCGATATCTCTGATGGTGGACTATTGGTCCTCGAGTGTATCATACACCCAGTAGTCAGTGTTTCTATCACTGGGTCGATTCCTCTGATGGTGGACTATTGGTTCTCGAGTGTATCATACACCCAGTAGTCAGTGTTTCTATCACTGGGTCGATACCTCTACTGGTGGACTATTAGTCCTCGAGTGTATCATACACCCAGTAGTCAGTGTTTCTTTCACTGGGTCGATACCTCTACTGGTTAACTATAATCCTCGAGTGTATCATACACCCAGTAGTCAGTGTTTCTATCACTGGGTCGATACCTCTACTGATGGACTATTAGTCCTCGAGTGTATCATACACCCAGTAGTTAATGTTTCTATCACTGGGTCGATACCTCTACTGGTGGATTATTAGTCGTCGAGGGTATCATACACCAAGTAGTCAGTGTTTCTATCACTGGGTCGATACCTCTACTGGTGGACTATTAGTCCTCGAGTGTATCATACACCCATTAGTCAGTGTTTCTATCACTGGGTCGATACCTCTACTGGTGGACTATTAGTCCTCAAGGGTATCATACACCCAGTAGTTAGTGTTTCTATCTCTAGGTCGATACCTCTACTGGTGGACTATTAGTCCTCGAGTGTATCATACACCCATTAGTCAGTGTTTCTATCTCTAGGTCGATACCTCTAATGGTGGGCTATTCGTCCTCGAGTGTATCATACACCCAGTAGTCAGTGTTTCTATCACTGGGTCAATACCTCTACTGGTGGGCTATTCGTCCTCGAGTGTATCATACACCCAGTAGTCAGTGTTTCTATCACTGGGTCAATACTTCTACTGGTGGGCTATTAGTCCTCGAGTGTATCATATACCCAGTAGTCAGTGATTCTATCACTAGGTCAATACCTCTACTGGTGGGCTATTAGTCCTCGAGTGTATCATACACCCAGTAGTCAGTGTTTCTATCTCTAGGTCGATACCTCTACTGGTGGACTATTAGTCCTCGAGGGTATTATGCACCCAGTAGTCAGTGTTTCAATCGCTGGGACCATACCTCTACTGGTGGACTATTAGTCCTCGAGGGTATCATACACCCAGTAGTCAGTGTTTCTATTACTGGGTCGATATCTCTGATGGTGGACTATTGGTTCTCGAGTGTAACATACACCCAGTAGTCAGTGTTTCTATCACTGGGTCGATACCTCTGATTGTGGACTATTGGTTTTCGAGTGTATCATACACCCAGTAGTCAGTGTTTCTATCACTGGGTCGATACCTCTACTGGTGGACTATTAGTCCTCGAGTGTATCATACACCCAGTAGTCAGTGTTTCTATCACTGGGTCGATACCTCTACTGGTTGACTATTAGTCCTCGTGGGTATCATACACCCAGTAGTCAGTGTTGCTATCACTCTGTCGATACCTCTACTGGTGGACTATTAGTCGTCGAGTGTATCATACACCCAGTAGTTAGTGTTTCTATCACTGGGTCGATACCTCTACTGGTGGACTATTAGTCCTCGAGAGTATCATACCCCCAGTAGTCAGTGTTTATATCACTGGGTTCATACATCTACTGGTGGACTATTAGTCCTCGAGTGTATCATACACCCAGTAGTCAGTGTTTCTATCACTGGGTCGATACCTCTACTGGTGGACTATTAGTCCTCGAGAGTATCATAACCCCAGTAGTCAGTGTTTCTATCACTAGGTTCATACATCTACGGGTGGACTATTAGTCCTCGAGTGTATCATACACCCAGTAGTCAGTGTTTCTATCACTGGGTCGATACTTCTACTGGTGGACTATTAGTCCTCGAAGGTATCATGCACCCAATAGTCAGTGTTACTATCACTGGGTCGATACCTCTACTGGTGGACTATTAGTCCTCGAGTGTATCATACACCCAGTAGTCAGTGTTTCTATCACTGGGTCGATACCTCTACTGGTGGGCTATTAGTCCTCGAGGGTATCATACACCCAGTAGTCAGTGTTTCTATCTCTAGGTCGATACCTCTACTGGTGGACTATTAGTCCTCGAGGGTATCATACACCCAGTAGTCAGTGTTTCTATCACTGGGTCAATACCTCTACTGGTGGACTATTAGTCCTCGAGTGTATCATGCACCCAGTAGTCAGTGTTTCTATCACTGGGTCGATACCTCTACTGGTGGACTATTAGTCCTCGAGGGTATCATACACCCAGTAGTCAGTGTTTCTATCACTGGGTCGATATCTCTGATGGTGGACTATTGGTCCTCGAGTGTAACATACACCCAGTAGTCAGTGTTTCTATCACTGGGTCCATTCCTCTGATGGTGGACTATTGGTTCTCGAGTGTATCATACACCCAGTAGTCAGTGTTTCTATCACTGGGTCGATACCTCTACTGGTGGACTATTAGTCCTCGAGTGTATCATACACCAAGTAGTCAGTGTTTCTTTCACTGGGTCGATACCTCTACTGGTTGACTATTAGTCCTCGAGTGTATCATAAACCCAGTAGTCAGTGTTTCTATCACTCGGTCGATACCTCTACTGATGGACTATTAGTCCTCGAGTGTATCATACACCCAGTAGTCAGTGTTTCTATCACTGGGTCGATACCTCTACTGGTGGATTATTAGTCGTCGAGGGTATCATACACCAAGTAGTCAGTGTTTCTATCACTGGGTCGATACCTCTACTTGTGGACTATTAGTCCTCGAGTGTATCATACACCCATTAGTCAGTGTTTCTATCACTGGGTCGATACCTCTACTGGTGGACTATTAGTCCTCAAGGGTATCATACACCCATTAGTCAGTGTTTCTATCACTAGGTCGATACCTCTACTGGTGGACTATTAGTTCTCGAGTGTATCATACACCCAGTAGTCAGTGTTTCTATCTCTAGGTCGATACCTCTACTGGTGGGCTATTCGTCCTCGAGTGTATCATACACCCAGTAGTCAGTGTTTCTATCACTGGGTCGATACCTCTACTGGTGGGCTATTCCTCCTCGAGTGTATCATACACCCAGTAGTCAGTGTTTCTATCACTGGGTCAATACCTCTACTGGTGGGCTATTCGTCCTCGAGTGTATCATACACCCAGTAGTCAGTGTTTCTATCACTGGGTCAATACCTCTACTGGTGGGCTATTCGTCCTCGAGTGTATCATACACCAAGTAGTCAGTGTTTCTATCACTGGGTCAATACCTCTACTGGTGGACTATTAGTCCTCGAGGGTATCATACACCCAGTAGTCAGTGTTTCTATCACTGGGTCGATACCTCTACTGGTGGACTATTAGTCCTCGAGGGTATCATACACCCACTAGTCAGTGTTTCTATCACTGGGTCGATACCTATACTAGTGGACTATTAGTCCTCGAGGGTATCATACACCAAGTAGTCAGTGTTTCTATCACTGGGTCGATATCTCTACTGGTGGACTATTAGTCCTCGAGTGTATCATACACCCAGTAATCAGTGTTTCTATCACTGGGTCGATACCTCTACTGGTGGACTATTAGTCCTCGAGTGTATCATACTCCCAGCAGTCAGTGTTTCTATCACTGGGTCGATACCTCTACTGGTGGACTATTAGTCCTCGAGTGTATCATTCACCCAGTAGTCAGTGTTTCTATCACTGTGTCGATACCTCTACTGATGGACAATTAGTCTTCGAGTGTATCATACACCCAGTAGTCAGTGTTTCTATCACTGAGTCGATACCTCTACTGGTGGACTATTAGTCGTCGAGGGTATCATACACCAAGTAGTCAGTGTTTCTATCACTGGGTCGATACCTCTACTGGTGGACTATTAGTCCTCGAGTGTATCATTCACCCATTAGTCAGTGTTTCTATCACTGGGTCGATACCTCTACTGGTGGACTATTAGTCCTCGAGGGTATCATACACCCAGTAGTCAGTGTTTCTATCACTGGGTCAATACCTCTACTGGTGGACTATTAGTCCTCGAGTGTATCATATACCCAGTAGTCAGTGTTTCTATCACTGGGTCGATACCTCTACTGGTGGACTATTAGTCCTCGAGGGTATCATACACCCAGTAGTCAGTGTTTCTATCTCTAGGTCGATACCTCTACTGGTGGACTATTAGTCCTCGAGGGTATCATACACCCAGTAGTCAGTGTTTCTATCACTGGGTCAATACCTCTACTGGTGGACTATTAGTCCTCGAGTGTATCATGCACCCAGTAGTCAGTGTTTCTATCACTGGGTCGATACCTCTACTGGTGGACTATTGGTCCTCAAGGGTATCATACACCCAGTAATCAGTGTTTCTATCACTGGGTCGATACCTCTATTGGTGGACTATTAGTCCTCGAGGGTATCATACATCCAGTAGTCAGTGTTACTATCACTGGGTCGATACTTCTACTGGTGGACTATTAGTCCTCGAAGGTATCATGCACCCAATAGTCAGTGTTTCTATCACTAGGTCGATACCTCTACTGGTGGACTATTAGTCCGCGAGTGTATCATACACCCAGTAGTTAGTGTTTCTATCACTGGGTCGATACCTCTACTGGTGGGCTATTAGTCCTCGAGGATATCATACACCCAGTAGTCAGTGTTTCTATCTCTAGGTCGATACCTCTACTGGTGGACTATTAGTCCTCGAGGGTATCATACACCCAGTAGTCAGTGTTTCTATCACTGGGTCAATACCTCTACTGGTGGACTATTAGTCCTCGAGTGTATCATGCACCCAGTAGTCTGTGTTTCTATCACTGGGTCGATACCTCTACTGGTGGACTATTAGTCCTCGAGGGTATCATACACCCAGTAGTCAGTGTTTCTATCACTGGGTCGATATCTCTGATGGTGGACTATTGGTCCTCGAGTGTAATATACACCCAGTAGTCAGTGTTTCTATCACTGGGTCGATACCTCTACTGGTGGACTATTAGTCCTCGAGTGTATCATGCACCCAGTAGTCAGTGTTTCTATCACTGGGTCGATACCTCTACTGGTGGACTATTAGTCGTCGAGGGTATCATACACCCATTAGTCAGTGTTTCTATCACTGGGTCGATACCTCTACTGGTGGACTATTAGTCTTCAAGGGTATCATACACCCAGTAGTCAGTGTTTCTATCTCTAGGTCGATACCTCTACTGGTGGACTAATAGTCCTCGAGTGTATCATACACCCATTAGTCAGTGTTTCTATCTCTAGGTCGATACCTCTACTGGTGGGCTATTCGTCCTCGAGTGTATCATACACCCAGTAGTCAGTGTTTCTATCACTGGGTCGATACCTCTACTGGTGGGCTATTCGTCCTCGAGTGTATCATACACCAAGTAGTCAGTGTTTCTATCACTGGGTCAATACCTCTACTGGTGGGCTATTCGTCCTCGAGTGTATCATACACCCAGTAGTCAGTGTTTCTATCACTGGGGCAATACCTCTACTGGTGGGCTATTCGTCCTCGAGTGTATCATACACCAAGTAGTCAGTGTTTCTATCACTGGGTCAATACCTCTACTGGTGGACTATTAGTCCTCGAGTGTATCATGCACCCAGTATTCAGTGTTTCTATCACTGGGTCGATACCTCTACTGGTGGACTATTAGTCCTCGAGGGTATCATACACCCAGTAGTCAGTGTTTCTATCACTGGGTCGATACCTCTACTGGTGGACTATTAGTCCTCGAGGGTATCATACACCAAGTAGTCAGTGTTTCTATCACTAGATCGATACCTCTACTGGTGGACTATTAGTCCTCGAGTGTATCATACACCCAGTAGTCAGTGTTTCTATCACTGGGTCGATACCTCTACTAGTGGACTATTAGTCCTCGAGGGTATCATACACCAAGTAGTCAGTGTTTCTATCACTGGGTCGATATCTCTACTGGTGGACTATTAGTCCTCGAGTGTATCATACACCCAGTAGTCAGTGTTTCTATCACTGGGTCGATACCTCTACTGATGGACTATTAGTCCTCGAGTGTATCATACACCCAGTAGTCAGTGTTTCTATCACTGGGTCGATACCTCTACTGGTGGACTATTAGTCGTCGAGGGTATCATACACCAAGTAGTCAGTGTTTCTATCACTGGGTCGATACCTCTACTGGTGGACTATTAATCCTCGAGTGTATCATACACCCATTAGTCAGTGTTTCTATCACTGGGTCGATACCTCTACTGGTGGACTATTAGTCCTCGAGGGTATCATACACCCAGTAGTCAGTGTTTCTATCACTGGGTCAATACCTCTACTGGTGGACTATTAGTCCTCGAGTGTATCATATACCCAGTAGTCAGTGTTTCTATCACTGGGTCGATACCTCTACTGGTGGACTATTAGTCGTCGAGGGTATCATACACCAAGTAGTCAGTGTTTCTATCACTGGGTCAATACCTCTACTGGTGGGCTATTCGTCCTCGAGTGTATCATACACCCAGTAGTCAGTGTTTCTATCACTGGGGCAATACCTCTACTGGTGGGCTATTCGTCCTCGAGTGTATCATACACCAAGTAGTCAGTGTTTCTATCACTGGGTCAATACCTCTACTGGTGGACTATTAGTCCTCGAGTGTATCATGCACCCAGTATTCAGTGTTTCTATCACTGGGTCGATACCTCTACTGGTGGACTATTAGTCCTCGAGGGTATCATACACCCAGTAGTCAGTGTTTCTATCACTGGGTCGATACCTCTACTGGTGGACTATTAGTCCTCGAGGGTATCATACACCAAGTAGTCAGTGTTTCTATCACTAGATCGATACCTCTACTGGTGGACTATTAGTCCTCGAGTGTATCATACACCCAGTAGTCAGTGTTTCTATCACTGGGTCGATACCTCTACTAGTGGACTATTAGTCCTCGAGGGTATCATACACCCAGTAGTCAGTGTTTCTATCACTGGGTCGATACCTCTACTGGTGGACTATTAGTCCTCGAGGGTATCATACACCAAGTAGTCAGTGTTTCTATCACTAGATCGATACCTCTACTGGTGGACTATTAGTCCTCGAGTGTATCATACACCAAGTAGTCAGTGTTTCTATCACTGGGTCGATACCTCTACTAGTGGACTATTAGTCCTCGAGGGTATCATACACCAAGTAGTCAGTGTTTCTATCACTGGGTCGATATCTCTACTGGTGGACTATTAGTCCTCGAGTGTATCATACACCCAGTAATCAGTGTTTCTATCACTGGGTCGATACCTCTACTGGTGGACTATTAGTCCTCGAGTGTATCATACTCCCAGTAGTCAGTGTTTCTATCACTGGGTCGATACCTCTACTGGTGGACTATTAGTCCTCGAGTGTATCATACACCCAGTAGTCAGTGTTTCTATCACTGTGTCGATACCTCTACTGATGGGCTATTCGTCCTCGAGTGTATCATACACCCAGTAGTCAGTGTTTCTATCACTGGGTCAATACCTCTACTGGTGGGCTATTCGTCCTCGAGTGTATCATACACCAAGTAGTCAGTGTTTCTATCACTGGGTCAATACCTCTACTGGTGGACTATTAGTCCTCGAGGGTATCATACACCCAGTAGTCAGTGTTTCTATCACTGGGTCGATACCTCTACTGGTGGACTATTAGTCCTCGAGGGTATCATACACCCACTAGTCAGTGTTTCTATCACTGGGTCGATACCTATACTAGTGGACTATTAGTCCTCGAGGGTATCATACACCAAGTAGTCAGTGTTTCTATCACTGGGTCGATATCTCTACTGGTGGACTATTAGTCCTCGAGTGTATCATACACCCAGTAATCAGTGTTTCTATCACTGGGTCGATACCTCTACTGGTGGACTATTAGTCCTCGAGTGTATCATACTCCCAGCAGTCAGTGTTTCTATCACTGGGTCGATACCTCTACTGGTGGACTATTAGTCCTCGAGTGTATCATTCACCCAGTAGTCAGTGTTTCTATCACTGTGTCGATACCTCTACTGATGGACTATTAGTCTTCGAGTGTATCATACACCCAGTAGTCAGTGTTTCTATCACTGGGTCGATACCTCTACTGGTGGACTATTAGTCGTCGAGGGTATCATACACCAAGTAGTCAGTGTTTCTATCACTGGGTCGATACCTCTACTGGTGGACTATTAGTCCTCGAGTGTATCATTCACCCATTAGTCAGTGTTTCTATCACTGGGTCGATACCTCTACTGGTGGACTATTAGTCCTCGAGGGTATCATACACCCAGTAGTCAGTGTTTCTATCACTGGGTCAATACCTCTACTGGTGGACTATTAGTCCTCGAGTGTATCATATACCCAGTAGTCAGTGTTTCTATCACTGGGGCGATACCTCTACTGGTGGACTATTAGTCCTCGAGGGTATCATACACCCAGTAGTCAGTGTTTCTATCTCTAGGTCGATACCTCTACTGGTGGACTATTAGTCCTCGAGGGTATCATACACCCAGTAGTCAGTGTTTCTATCACTGGGTCAATACCTCTACTGGTGGACTATTAGTCCTCGAGTGTATCATGCACCCAGTAGTCAGTGTTTCTATCACTGGGTCGATACCTCTACTGGTGGACTATTGGTCCTCAAGGGTATCATACACCCAGTAATCAGTGTTTCTATCACTGGGTCGATACCTCTATTGGTGGACTATTAGTCCTCGAGGGTATCATACATCCAGTAGTCAGTGTTACTATCACTGGGTCGATACTTCTACTGGTGGACTATTAGTCCTCGAAGGTATCATGCACCCAATAGTCAGTGTTTCTATCACTAGGTCGATACCTCTACTGGTGGACTATTAGTCCTCGAGTGTATCATACACCCAGTAGTTAGTGTTTCTATCACTGGGTCGATACCTCTACTGGTGGGCTATTAGTCCTCGAGGATATCATACACCCAGTAGTCAGTGTTTCTATCTCTAGGTCGATACCTCTACTGGTGGACTATTAGTCCTCGAGGGTATCATACACCCAGTAGTCAGTGTTTCTATCACTGGGTCAATACCTCTACTGGTGGACTATTAGTCCTCGAGTGTATCATGCACCCAGTAGTCTGTGTTTCTATCACTGGGTCGATACCTCTACTGGTGGACTATTAGTCCTCGAGGGTATCATACACCCAGTAGTCAGTGTTTCTATCACTGGGTCGATATCTCTGATGGTGGACTATTGGTCCTCGAGTGTAACATACACCCAGTAGTCAGTGTTTCTATCACTGGGTCGATACCTCTACTGGTGGACTATTAGTCCTCGAGTGTATCATGCACCCAGTAGTCAGTGTTTCTATCACTGGGTCGATACCTCTACTGGTGGACTATTAGTCGTCGAGGGTATCATACACCCATTAGTCAGTGTTTCTATCACTGGGTCGATACCTCTACTGGTGGACTATTAGTCTTCAAGGGTATCATACACCCAGTAGTCAGTGTTTCTATCTCTAGGTCGATACCTCTACTGGTGGACTAATAGTCCTCGAGTGTATCATACACCCATTAGTCAGTGTTTCTATCTCTAGGTCGATACCTCTACTGGTGGGCTATTCGTCCTCGAGTGTATCATACACCCAGTAGTCAGTGTTTCTATCACTGGGTCGATACCTCTACTGGTGGGCTATTCGTCCTCGAGTGTATCATACACCAAGTAGTCAGTGTTTCTATCACTGGGTCAATACCTCTACTGGTGGGCTATTCGTCCTCGAGTGTATCATACACCCAGTAGTCAGTGTTTCTATCACTGGGGCAATACCTCTACTGGTGGGCTATTCGTCCTCGAGTGTATCATACACCAAGTAGTCAGTGTTTCTATCACTGGGTCAATACCTCTACTGGTGGACTATTAGTCCTCGAGTGTATCATGCACCCAGTATTCAGTGTTTCTATCACTGGGTCGATACCTCTACTGGTGGACTATTAGTCCTCGAGGGTATCATACACCCAGTAGTCAGTGTTTCTATCACTGGGTCGATACCTCTACTGGTGGACTATTAGTCCTCGAGGGTATCATACACCAAGTAGTCAGTGTTTCTATCACTAGATCGATACCTCTACTGGTGGACTATTAGTCCTCGAGTGTATCATACACCCAATAGTCAGTGTTTCTATCACTGGGTCGATACCTCTACTAGTGGACTATTAGTCCTCGAGGGTATCATACACCAAGTAGTCAGTGTTTCTATCACTGGGTCGATATCTCTACTGGTGGACTATTAGTCCTCGAGTGTATCATACACCCAGTAATCAGTGTTTCTATCACTGGGTCGATACCTCTACTGGTGGACTATTAGTCCTCGAGTGTATCATACTCCCAGTAGTCAGTGTTTCTATCACTGGGTCGATACCTCTACTGGTGGACTATTAGTCCTCGAGTGTATCATACACCCAGTAGTCAGTGTTTCTATCACTGTGTCGATACCTCTACTGATGGACTATTAGTCCTCGAGTGTATCATACACCCAGTAGTCAGTGTTTCTATCACTGGGTCGATACCTCTACTGGTGGACTATTAGTCGTCGAGGGTATCATACACCAAGTAGTCAGTGTTTCTATCACTGGGTCGATACCTCTACTGGTGGACTATTAATCCTCGAGTGTATCATACACCCATTAGTCAGTGTTTCTATCACTGGGTCGATACCTCTACTGGTGGACTATTAGTCCTCGAGGGTATCATACACCCAGTAGTCAGTGTTTCTATCACTGGGTCAATACCTCTACTGGTGGACTATTAGTCCTCGAGTGTATCATATACCCAGTAGTCAGTGTTTCTATCACTGGGTCGATACCTCTACTGGTGGACTATTAGTCGTCGAGGGTATCATACACCAAGTAGTCAGTGTTTCTATCACTGGGTCAATACCTCTACTGGTGGGCTATTCGTCCTCGAGTGTATCATACACCCAGTAGTCAGTGTTTCTATCACTGGGGCAATACCTCTACTGGTGGGCTATTCGTCCTCGAGTGTATCATACACCAAGTAGTCAGTGTTTCTATCACTGGGTCAATACCTCTACTGGTGGACTATTAGTCTTCGAGTGTATCATGCACCCAGTATTCAGTGTTTCTATCACTGGGTCGATACCTCTACTGGTGGACTATTAGTCCTCGAGGGTATCATACACCCAGTAGTCAGTGTTTCTATCACTGGGTCGATACCTCTACTGGTGGACTATTAGTCCTCGAGGGTATCATACACCAAGTAGTCAGTGTTTCTATCACTAGATCGATACCTCTACTGGTGGACTATTAGTCCTCGAGTGTATCATACACCCAGTAGTCAGTGTTTCTATCACTGGGTCGATACCTCTACTAGTGGACTATTAGTCCTCGAGGGTATCATACACCCAGTAGTCAGTGTTTCTATCACTGGGTCGATACCTCTACTGGTGGACTATTAGTCCTCGAGGGTATCATACACCAAGTAGTCAGTGTTTCTATCACTAGATCGATACCTCTACTGGTGGACTATTAGTCCTCGAGTGTATCATACACCAAGTAGTCAGTGTTTCTATCACTGGGTCGATACCTCTACTAGTGGACTATTAGTCCTCGAGGGTATCATACACCAAGTAGTCAGTGTTTCTATCACTGGGTCGATATCTCTACTGGTGGACTATTAGTCCTCGAGTGTATCATACACCCAGTAATCAGTGTTTCTATCACTGGGTCGATACCTCTACTGGTGGACTATTAGTCCTCGAGTGTATCATACTCCCAGTAGTCAGTGTTTCTATCACTGGGTCGATACCTCTACTGGTGGACTATTAGTCCTCGAGTGTATCATACACCCAGTAGTCAGTGTTTCTATCACTGTGTCGATACCTCTACTGATGGACTATTAGTCCTCGAGTGTATCATACACCCAGTAGTCAGTGTTTCTATCACTGGGTCGATACCTCTACTGGTGGACTATTAATCCTCGAGTGTATCATACACCCATTAGTCAGTGTTTCTATCACTGGGTCGATACCTCTACTGGTGGACTATTAGTCCTCGAGGGTATCATACACCCAGTAGTCAGTGTTTCTATCACTGGGTCAATACCTCTACTAGTGGACTATTAGTCCTCGAGTGTATCATATACCCAGTAGTCAGTGTTTCTATCACTGGGTCGATACCTCTACTGGTGGACTATTAGTCGTCGAGGGTATCATACACCAAGTAGTCAGTGTTTCTATCACTAGATCGATACCTCTACTGGTGGACTATTAGTCCTCGAGTGTATCATACACCCAGTAGTCAGTGTTTCTATCACTGGGTCGATACCTCTACTAGTGGACTATTAGTCCTCGAGGGTATCATACACCAAGTAGTCAGTGTTTCTATCACTGGGTCGATATCTCTACTGGTGGACTATTAGTCCTCGAGTGTATCATACACCCAGTAATCAGTGTTTCTATCACTGGGTCGATACCTCTACTGGTGGACTATTAGTCCTCGAGTGTATCATACACCCAGTAGTCAGTGTTTCTATCACTGTGTCGATACCTCTACTGATGGACTATTAGTCCTCGAGTGTATCATACACCCAGTAGTCAGTGTTTCTATCACTGGGTCGATACCTCTACTGGTGGACTATTAGTCGTCGAGGGTATCATACACCAAGTAGTCAGTGTTTCTATCACTGGGTCGATACCTCTACTGGTGGACTATTAATCCTCGAGTGTATCATACACCCATTAGTCAGTGTTTCTATCACTGGGTCGATACCTCTACTGGTGGACTATTAGTCCTCGAGGGTATCATACACCCAGTAGTCAGTGTTTCTATCACTGGGTCAATACCTCTACTGGTGGACTATTAGTCCTCGAGTGTATCATATACCCAGTAGTCAGTGTTTCTATCACTGGGTCGATACCTCTACTGGTGGACTATTAGTCGTCGAGGGTATCATACACCCAGTAGTCAGTGTTTCTTTCTCTAGGTCGATACCTCTACTGGTGGACTATTAGTCCTCGAGGGTATCATACACCCAGTAGTCAGTATTTCTATCACTGGGTCAATACCTCTACTGGTGGACTATTAGTCCTCGAGTGTATCATGCACCCAGTAGTCAGTGTTTTTATCACTGGGTCGATACCTCTACTGGTGGACTATTAGTCCTCAAGGGTATCATTCACCCAGTAATCAATGTTTCTATCACTGGGTCGATACCTCTATTGGTGGACTATTAGTCCTCGAGGGTATCATACACCAAGTAGTCAGTGTTTCTATCACTTGGGTCAATACCTCTACTGGTGGACTATTAGTCCTCGAGTGTATCATGCACCCAGTAGTCAGTGTTTCTATCACTGGGTCGATACCTCTACTGGTGGACTATTAGTCCTCGAGGGTATCATACACCCAGTAGTCAGTGTTTCTATCACTGGGTCGATACCTCTACTGGTGGACTTTTAGTTCTCGAGGGTATCATACACCCAGTAGTCAGTGTTTCTATCACTAGATCGATACCTCTACTGGTGGACTATTAGTCCTCGAGTGTATCATACACCCAGTAGTCAGTGTTTCTATCACTGGGTCGATACCTCTACTAGTGGACTATTAGTCCTCGAGGGTATCATACACCAAGTAGTCAGTGTTTCTATCACTGGGTCGATATCTCTACTGGTGGACTATTAGTCCTCGAGTGTATCATACACCCAGTAATCAGTGTTTCTATCACTGGGTCGATACCTCTACTGGTGGACTATTAGTCCTCGAGTGTATCATACTCCCAGTAGTCAGTGTTTCTATCACTGGGTCGATACCTCTACTGGTGGACTATTAGTCCTCGAGTGTATCATACACCCAGTAGTCAGTGTTTCTATCACTGTGTCGATACCTCTACTGATGGACTATTAGTCCTCGAGTGTATCATACACCCAGTAGTCAGTGTTTCTATCACTGGGTCGATACCTCTACTGGTGGACTATTAGTCGTCGAGGGTATCATACACCAAGTAGTCAGTGTTTCTATCACTGGGTCGATACCTCTACTGGTGGACTATTAGTCCTCGAGTGTATCATACACCCAGTAGTCAGTGTTTCTATCACTGGGTCGATACCTCTACTGGTGGACTATTAGTCCTCGAGGGTATCATACACCCAGTAGTCAGTGTTTCTATCACTGGGTCAATACCTCTACTGGTGGACTATTAGTCCTCGAGTGTATCATATACCCAGTAGTCAGTGTTTCTATCACTGGGTCGATACCTCTACTGGTGGACTATTAGTCGTCGAGGGTATCATACACCCAGTAGTCAGTGTTTCTATCTCTAGGTCGATACCTCTACTGGTGGACTATTAGTCCTCGAGGGTATCATACACCCAGTAGTCAGTGTTTCTATCACTGGGTCAATACCTCTACTGGTGGACTATTAGTCCTCGAGTGTATCATGCACCCAGTAGTCAGTGTTTTTATCACTGGGTCGATACCTCTACTGGTGGACTATTAGTCCTCGAAGGTATCATGCACCCAATAGTCAGTGTTTCTATCACTGGGTCGATACCTCTATTGGTGGACTATTAGTCCTCGAGTGTATCATACACCTAGTAGTCAGTGTTTCTATCACTGGGTCGATACCTCTACTGGTGGGCTATTAGTCCTCGAGGGTATCATACACCCAGTAGTCAGTGTATCTATCTCTAGGTCGATACCTCTACTGGTGGACTATTAGTCCTCGAGGGTATCATACACCCAGTAGTCAGTGTTTCTATCACTGGGTCAATACCTCTACTGGTGGACTATTAGTCCTCGAGTGTATCATGCACCCAGTAGTCAGTGTTTCTATCACTGGGTCGATACCTCTACTGGTGGACTATTAGTCCTCGAGGGTATCATACACCCAGTAGTCAGTGTTTCTATCACTGGGTCGATATCTCTGATGGTGGACTATTGGTCCTCGAGTGTAACATACACCCAGTAGTCAGTGTTTCTATCACTGAGTCGATACCTCTACTGGTGGACTATTAGTCCTCGAGTGTATCATACACCCAGTAGTCAGTGTTTCTTTCACTGGGTCGATACCTCTACTGGTTGACTATTAGTCCTCGAGTGTATCATACACCCAGTAGTCAGTGTTTCTATCACTGGGTCGATACCTCTACTGATGGACTATTAGTCCTCGAGTGTATCATACACCCAGTAGTCAGTGTTTCTATCACTGGGTCGATACCTCTACTGGTGGACTATTAGTCGTCGAGGGTATCATACACCAAGTAGTCAGTGTTTCTATCACTGGGTCGATACCTCTACTGGTGGACTATTAGTCCTCAAGGGTATCATACACCCAGTAGGCAGTGTTTCTATCTCTAGGTCGACACCTCTACTGGTGGACTATTAGTCCTCGAGTGTATCATACACCCATTAGTCAGTGTTTCTATCTCTAGGTCGATACCTCTACTGGTGGGCTATTCGTCCTCGAGTGTATCATACACCCAGTAGTCAGTGTTTCTATCACTGGATCGATACCTCTACTGGTGGGCTATTCGTCCTCGAGTGTATCATACACCCAGTAGTCAGTGTTTCTATCACTGGGTCAATACCTCTACTGGTGGGCTATTCGTCCTCGAGTGTATCATACACCCAGTAGTCAGTGTTTCTATCACTGGGTCAATACCTCTACTGGTGGGCTATTCGTCCTCGAGTGTATCATACACCAAGTAGTCAGTGTTTTTATCACTGGGTCAATACCTCTACTGGTGGACTATTAGTCCTCGAGTGTATCATGCACCCAGTAGTCAGTGTTTCTATCACTGGATCGATACCTCTACTGGTGGACTATTAGTCCCCGAGTGTATCATACACCCAGTAGTCAGTGTTTCTATCACTGGGTCGATACCTCTACTAGTGGACTATTAGTCCTCGAGGGTATCATACACCCAGTAGTCAGTGTTTCTATCACTGGGTCGATACCTCTACTGGTGGACTATTAGTAGTCGAGGGTATCATGCACCAAGTAGTCAGTGTTTCTATCACTGGGTCGATATCTCTACTGGTGGACTATTAGTCCTCGAGTGTATCATACACCCAGTAATCAGTGTTTCTATCACTGGGTCGATACCTCTACTGGTGGACTATTAGTCCTCGAGGGTATCATACACCCAGTAGTCAGTGTTTCTATCTCTAAGTCGATACCTCTACTGGTGGACTATTAGCCCTCGAGGGTATCATACACCCAGTAGTCAGTGTTTCTATCATTGGGTCAATACCTCTACTGGTGGACTATTAGTCCTCGAGTGTATCATGCACCCAGTAGTCAGTGTTTCTATCACTGGGTCGATACCTCTACTGGTGGACTATTAGTCCTCAAGGGTATCATACACCCAGTAATCAGTGTTTCTATCACTGGGTCGATACCTCTATTGGTGGACTATTAGTCCTCGAGGGTATCATACATCCAGTAGTCAGTGTTACTATCACTGGGTCGATACTTCTACTGGTGGACTATTAGTCCTCGAAGGTATCATGCACCCAATAGTCAGTGTTTCTATCACTGGGTCGATACCTCTACTGGTGGACTATTAGTCCTCGAGTGTATCATACACCAAGTAGTCAGTGTTTCTATCACTGGGTCGATATCTCTACTGGTGGACTATTAGTCCTCGAGTGTATCAAACACCCAGTAATCAGTGTTTCTATCTCTAAGTCGATACCTCTACTGGTGGACTATTAGCCCTCGAGGGTATAATACACCCAGTAGTCAGTGTTTCTATCATTGGGTCAATACCTCTACTGGTGGACTATTAGTCCTCGAGTGTATCATGCACCCAGTAGTCAGTGTTTCTATCACTGGGTCGATACCTCTACTGGTGGACTATTAGTCCTCAAGGGTATCATACACCCAGTAATCAGTGTTTCTATCACTGGGTCGATACCTCTATTGGTGGACTATTAGTCCTCGAGGGTATCATACATCCAGTAGTCAGTGTTACTATCACTGGGTCGATACTTCTACTGGTGGACTATTAGTCCTCGAAGGTATCATGCACCCAATAGTCAGTGTTTCTATCACTGGGTCGATACCTCTACTGGTGGACTATTAGTCCTCGAGTGTATCATACACCAAGTAGTCAGTGTTTCTATCACTGGGTCGATATCTCTACTGGTGGACTATTAGTCCTCGAGTGTATCATACACCCAGTAATCAGTGTTTCTATCACTGGGTCGATACCTCTACTGGTGGACTATTAGTCCTCGAGGGTATCATACACCCAGTAGTCAGTGTTTCTATCTCTAAGTCGATACCTCTAATGGTGGACTATTAGCCCTCGAGGGTATCATACACCCAGTAGTCAGTGTTTCTATCACTGGGTCAATACCTCTACTGGTGGACTATTAGTCCTCGAGTGTATCATGCACCCAGTAGTCAGTGTTTCTATCACTGGGTCGATACCTCTACTGGTGGACTATTAGTCCTCAAGGGTATCATACACCCAGTAATCAGTGTTTCTATCACTGGGTCGATACCTCTATTGGTGGACTATTAGTCCTCGAGGGTATCATACATCCAGTATTCAGTGTTACTATCACTGGGTCGATACTTCTACTGGTGGACTATTAGTCCTCGAAGGTATCATGCACCCAATAGTCAGTGTTTCTATCACTGGGTTGATACCTCTACTGATGGACTATTAGTCCTCGAGTGTATCATACACCCAGTAGTCAGTGTTTCTATCACTGGGTCGATACCTCTACTGGTGGGCTATTAGTCCTCGAGGATATCATACACCCAGTAGTCAGTGTTTCTATCTCTAGGTCGATACCTCTACTGGTGGACTATTAGTCCTCGAGGGTATCATACACCCAGTAGTCAGTGTTTCTATCACTGGGTCAATACCTCTACTGGTGGACTATTAGTCCTCGAGTGTATCATGCACCCAGTAGTCAGTGTTTCTATCACTGGGTCGATACCTCTACTGGTGGACTATTAGTCCTCGAGGGTATCATACACCCAGTAGTCAGTGTTTCTATCACTGGGTCGATATCTCTGATGGTGGACTATTGGTCCTCGAGGGTATCATACACCAAGTAGTCAGTGTTTCTATCACTGGGTCGATACCTCTACTGGTGGACTATTAGTCCTCGAGTGTATCATACACCCATTGGTCAGTGTTTCTATCACTGGGTCGATACCTCTACTGGTGGACTATTAGTCCTCAAGGGTATCATACACCCAGTAGTCAGTGTTTCTATCTCTAGGTCGATACCTCTACTGGTGGACTATTAGTCCTCGAGTGTATCATACACCCATTAGTCAGTGTTTCTATCTCTAGGTCGATACCTCTACTGGTGGGCTATTCGTCCTCGAGTGTATCATACACCCAGTAGTCAGTGTTTCTATCATTGGGTCGATACCTCTACTGGTGGGCTATTCGTCCTCGAGTGTATCATACACCCAGTAGTCAGTGTTTCTATCAATGGGTCAATACCTCTACTGGTGGGCTATTCGTCCTCGAGTGTATCATACACCCAGTAGTCAGTGTTTCTATCACTGGGTCAATACCTCTACTGGTGGGCTATTCGTCCTCGAGGGTATCATACACCAAGTAGTCAGTGTTTCTATCACTGGGTCAATACCTCTACTGGTGGACTATTATTCCTCGAGTGTATCATGCACCCAGTAGTCAGTGTTTCTATCACTGGGTCGATACCTCTACTGGTGGACTATTAGTCCTCGAGGGTATCATACACCCAGTAGTCAGTGTTTCTATCACTGGGTCGATACTTCTACTGGTGGACTATTAGTCCTCGAGGGTATCATACACCCAGTAGTCAGTGTTTATATCACTAGATCGATACCTCTACTGGTGGACTATTAGTCCTCGAGTGTATCATACACCCAGTAGTCAGTGTTTCTATCACTGGGTCGATACCTCTACTAGTGGACTATTAGTCCTCGAGGGTATCATACACCAAGTAGTCAGTGTTTCTATCACTGGGTCGATATCTCTACTGGTGGACTATTAGTCCTCGAGTGTATCATACACCCAGTAATCAATGTTTCTATCACTGGGTCGATACCTCTACTGGTGGACTATTAGTCCTCGAGTGTATCATACTCTCAGTAGTCAGTGTTTCTATCACTGGGTCGATACCTCTACTGGTGGACTATTAGTCCTCGAGTGTATCATACACCCAGTAGTCAGTGTTTCTATCACTGTGTCGATACCTCTACTGATGGACTATTAGTCCTCGAGTGTATCATACACCCAGTAGTCAGTGTTTCTATCACTGGGTCGATACCTCTACTGGTGGACTATTAGTCGTCGAGGGTATCATACACCAAGTAGTCAGTGTTTCTATCACTGGGTCGATACCTCTACTGGTGGACTATTAGTCCTCGAGTGTATCATACACCCATTAGTCAGTGTTTCTATCACTGGGTCGATACCTCTACTGGTGGACTATTAGTCCTCGAGGGTATCATACACCCAGTAGTCAGTGTTTCTATCACTGGGTCAATACCTCTACTGGTGGACTATTAGTCCTCGAGTGTATCATATACCCAGTAGTCAGTGTTTCTATCACTGGGTCGATACCTCTACTGGTGGACTATTAGTCCTCGAGGGTATCATACACCCAGTAGTCAGTGTTTCTATCTCTAGGTCGATACCTCTACTGGTGGACTATTAGTCCTCGAGGGTATCATACACCCAGTAGTCAGTGTTTCTATCACTAGGTCAATACCTCTACTGGTGGACTATTAGTCCTCGCGTGTATCATACACCCAGTAGTCAGTGTTTCTATCACTGGGTCGATACCTCTACTGGTGGACTATTAGTCCTCAAGGGTATCATTCACCCAGTAATCAGTGTTTCTATCACTGGGTCGATACCTCTATTGGTGGACTATTAGTCCTCGAGGGTATCATACATCCAGCAGTCAGTGTTTCTATCACTGGGTCGATACTTCTACTGGTGGACTATTAGTCCTCGAAGGTATCATACACCCAATAGTCAGTGTTTCTATCACTGGGTCGATACCTCTACTGGTGGACTATTAGTCCTCGAGTGTATCATACACCTAGTTGTCAGTGTTTCTATCACTGGGTCGATACCTCTACTGGTGGGCTATTAGTCCTCGAGGGTATCATACACCCAGTAGTCAGTGTATCTATCTCTAGGTCGATACCTCTACTGGTGGACTATTAGTCCTCGAGGGTATCATACACCCAGTAGTCAGTGTTTCTATCACTGGGTCGATACCTCTACTGGTTGACTATTAGTCCTCGAGTGTATCATACACCCAGTAGTCAGTGTTTCTATCACTGGGTCGATACCTCTACTGCTGGACTATTAGTCGTCGAGGGTATCATACACCAAGTAGTCAGTGTTTCTATCACTGGGTCGATACCTCAACTGGTGGACTATTAGTCCTCGAGTGTATCATACACCCATTAGTCAGTGTTTCTATCACTGGGTCGATACCTCTTCTGGTGGACTATTAGTCCTCAAGGGTATCATACACCCAGTAGGCAGTGTTTCTATCTCTAGGTCGATACCTCTACTGGTGGACTATTAGTCCTCGAGTGTATCATACACCCATTAGTCAGTGTTTCTATCTCTAGGTCGATACCTCTACTGGTGGGCTATTCGTCCTCGAGTGTATCATACACCCAGTAGTCAGTGTTTCTATCACTGGGTCGATACCTCTACTGGTGGGCTATTCGTCCTCGAGTGTATCATACACCCAATAGTCAGTGTTTCTATCACTGGGTCAATACCTCTACTGGTCGGCTATTCGTCCTCGAGTGTATCATACACCCAGTAGTCAGTGTTTCTATCACTGGGTCAATACCTCTACTGGTGGGCTATTCGTCCTCGAGTGTATCATACACCAAGTAGTCAGTGTTTCTATCACTGGGTCAATACCTCTACTGGTGGACTATTAGTCCTCGAGTGTATCATGCACCCAGTAGTCAGTGTTTCTATCACTGGGTTCATACCTCTACTGGTGGACTATTAGTCCCCGAGGGTATCATACACCCAGTAGTCAGTGTTTCTATCACTAGATCGATACCTTTACTGGTGGACTATTAGTCCTCGAGTGTATCATACACCCAGTAGTCAGTGTTTCTATCACTGGGTCGATACCTCTACTAGTGGACTATTAGTCCTCGAGGGTATCATACACCCAGTAGTCAGTGTTTCTATCACTGGGTCGATACCTCTACTGGTGGACTATTAGTCGTCGAGGGTATCATACACCAAGTAGTCAGTGTTTCTATCACTGGGTCGATATCTCTACTGGTGGACTATTAGTCCTCGAGTGTATCATACACCCAGTAATCAGTGTTTCTATCACTGGGTCGATACCTCTACTGGTGGACTATTAGTCCTCGAGTGTATCATACTCCCAGTAGTCAGTGTTTCTATCACTGGGTCGATACCTCTACTGGTGGACTATTAGTCCTCGAGTGTATCATACACCCAGTATTCAGTGTTTCTATCACTGTGTCGATACCTCTACTAATGGACTATTAATCCTCGAGTGTATCATACACCCAGTAGTCAGTGTTTCTATCACTGGGTCGATACCTCTACTGGTGGACTATTAGTCGTCGAGGGTATCATACACCAAGTAGTCTGTGTTTCTATCACTGGGTCGATACCTCTACTGGTGGACTATTAGTCCTCGAGTGTATCATACACCCATTAGTCAGTGTTTCTATCACTGGGTCGATACCTCTACTGGTGGGCTATTAGTCCTCGAGGGTATCATACACCCAGTAGTCAGTGTTTCTATCTCCTGGTCGATACCTCTACTGGTGGACTATTAGTCCTCGAGGGTATCATACACCCAGTAGTCAGTGTTTCTATCACTGGGTCAATACCTCTACTGGTGGACTATTAGTCCTCGAGTGTATCATGCACCCAGTAGTCAGTGTTTCTATCACTGGGTCGATACCTCTACTGGTGGACTATTAGTCCTCGAGTGTATCATACACCCAGTAGTCAGTGTTTCTATCACTGTGTCGATACCTCTACTGATGGACTATTAGTCCTCGAGTGTATCATACACCCAGTAGTCAGTGTTTCTATCACTGGGTCGATACCTCTACTGGTGGACTATTAGTCGTCGAGGGTATCATACACCAAGTAGTCAGTGTTTCTATCACTGGGTCGATACCTCTACTTGGGGACTATTAGTCCTCGAGTGTATCATACACCCATTAGTCAGTGTTTCAATCACTGGGTCGATACCTCTACTGGTGGACTATTAGTCCTCGAGGGTATCATACACCCAGTAGTCAGTGTTTCTATCACTGGGTCAATACCTCTACTGGTGGACTATTAGTCCTCGAGTGTATCATACACCCATTAGTCAGTGTTTCTATCACTGGGTCGATACCTCTACTGGTGGGCTATTAGTCCTCGAGGGCATCATACACCCAGTAGTCAGTGTTTCTATCTCCTGGTCGATACCTCTACTGGTGGACTATTAGTCCTCGAGGGTATCATACACCCAGTAGTCAGTGTTTCTATCACTGGGTCAATACCTCTACTGGTGGACTATTAGTCCTCGAGTGTATCATACACCAAGTAGTCAGTGTTTCTATCACTGTGTCGATACCTCTACTGATGGACTATTAGTCCTCGAGTGTATCATACACCCAGTAGTCAGTGTTTCTATCACTGGGTCGATACCTCTACTGGTGGACTATTAGTCCTCGAGGGTATCATACACCCAGTAGTCAGTGTTTCTATCACTGGGTCGATACCTCTACTGGTGGACTATTAGTCCTCGAGTGTATCATACACCCATTAGTCAGTGTTTCAATCACTGGGTCGATACCTCTACTGGTGGATAATTAGTCCTCGAGGGTATCATACACCCAGTAGTCAGTGTTTCTATCACTGGGTCGATACCTCTACTGGTGGGCTATTAGTCCTCGAGGGTATCATACACCCAGTAGTCAGTGTTTCTATCACTGGGTCAATACCTCTACTGGTGGACTATTAGTCCTCGAGGGTATCATACACCCAGTAGTCAGTGTTTCTATGACTGGGTCGATATCTCTGATGGTGGACTATTGGTCCTCGAGTGTAACATACACCCAGTAGTCAGTGTTTCTATCACTGGGTCGATACCTCTGATGGTGGACTATTGGTTCTCGAGTGTATCATACACCCAGTAGTCAGTGTTTCTATCACTGGGTCGATACCTCTACTGGTGGACTATTAGTCCTCGAGGGTATCATACACCCAGTAGTCAGTGTTTCTATCACTGGGTCGATACCTCTACTGGTGGACTATTAGTCCTCGAGGGTATCATACACCCAGTAGTCAGTGTTTCTATCACTGGGTCGATACATCTACTGGTGGACTATTAGTCGTCGAGGGTATCATACACCAAGTAGTCAGTGTTTCTATCACTGGGTCGATACCTCTACTGGTGGAATATTAGTCCTCGAGTGTATCATACACCCATTAGTCAGTGTTTCTATCACTGGGTCGATACCTCTACTGGTGGACTATTATTCCTCGAGGGTATCATACACCCAGTAGTCAGTGTTTCTATCACTGGGTCAATACCTCTACTGGTGAACTATTAGTCCTCGACTGTATCATATACCCAGTAGTCAGTGTTTCTATCACTAGGTCGATACCTCTACTGGTGGGCTATTAGTCCTCGAGGGTATCATACACCCAGTAGTCAGTGTTTCTATCTCTAGGTCGATACCTCTACTGGTGGACTATTAGTCCTCGAGGGTATCATACACCCAGTAGTCAGTGTTTCTATCACTGGGTCAATACCTCTACTGGTGAACTATTAGTCCTCGAAGGTATCATACACCCAGTAGTCAGTGTTTCTATCACTGGGTCGATATCTCTGATGGTGGACTATTGGTCCTCGAGTGTAACATACACCCAGTAGTCAGTGTTTCTATCACTGGGTCGATACCTCTACTGGTGGACTATTAGTCCTCGAGGGTATCATAAACCCAGTAGTCAGTGTTTCTATCACTGGGTCGATATCTCTGATGGTGGACTATTGGTCCTCGAGTGTAACATACACCCAGTAGTCAATGTTTCTATCACTGGGTCGATACCTCTGATGGTGGACTATTGGTTCTCGAGTGTATCATACACCAGGTAGTCAGTGTTTCTATCACTGGGTCGATACCTCTACTGGTGGACTATTAGTCCTCGAGTGTATCATACACCCAGTAGTCAGTGTTTCTATCACTGGGTCGATACCTCTACTGATTGACTATTAGTCCTCGAGGGTATCATACACCCAGTAGTCAGTGTTTCTATCACTGGGTCGATACCTCTACTGGTGGACTATTAGTCATCGAGGGTATCATACACCCAGTAGTCAGTGTTTCTATCACTGGGTCGATATCTCTGATGGTGGACTATTGGTCCTCGAGTGTATCATACACCAAGTAGTCAGTGTTTCTATCACTGGATCGATACCTCTACTGGTGTAATATTAGTCCTCGAGTGTATCATACACCTATTAGTCAGTGTTTCTATCACTGAGTCGATACCTCTACTGGTGGGCTATTCGTCCTCGAGGGTATCATACACCCAGTAGTCAGTGTTTCTATCACTGGGTCGATATCTCTGATGGTGGACTATTGGTCCTCGAGTGTAACATACACCCAGTAGTCAGTGTTTCTATCACTGGGTCGATACCTCTACTGGTGGACTATTAGTCCTCGAGGGTATCATACACCCAGTAGTCAGTGTTTCTATCACTGGGTCGATATCTCTGATGGTGGACAATTGGTCCTCGAGTGTAACATACACCCAGTAGTCAGTGTTTCTATCACTGGGTCGATACCTCTGATGGTGGACTATTGGTTCTCGAGTGTATCATACACCAGGTAGTCAGTGTTTCTATCACTGGGTCGATACCTCTACTGGTGGACTATTAGTCCTCGAGTGTATCATACACCCAGTAGTCAGTGTTTCTATCACTGGGTCGATACCTCTACTGATTGACTATTAGTCCTCGAGGGTATCATACACCCAGTAGTCAGTGTTTCTATCACTGTGTCGATACCTCTACTGATGGACTATTAGTCCTCGGGTGTATCATACACCCAGTAGTCAGTGTTTCTATCACTGGGTCGATAACTCTACTGGTGGACTATTAGTCCTCGAGTGTATCATACACCCAGTAGTCAGTGTTTCTATCACTGGGACCATACCTCTACTGGTGGACTATTAGTCCTCGAGGGTATCATACACCAAGTAGTCAGTGTTTCTATCACTGGGTCGATACCTCTACTGGTGGACTATTAGTCCTCAAGGGTATCATACACCCAGTAATCAGTGTTTCTATCACTGGGTCGATACCTCTATTGGTGGACTATTAGTCCTCGAGGGTATCATACATCCAGTAGTCAGTGTTTCTATCACTGGGTCGATACTTCTACTGGTGGACTATTAGTCCTCGAAGGAATCATGCACCCAATAGTCAGTGTTTCTATCACTGGGTCGATACCTCTACTGGTGGACTATTAGTCCTCGAGTGTATCATACACCAATAGTCAGTGTTTCTATCACTGGGTCAATACCTCTACTGGTGGGCTATTATTCCTCGAGGGTATCATACACCCAGTAGTCAGTGTTTCTATCTCTAGGTCGACACCTCTACTGGTGGACTATTAGTCCTCGAGGGTATCATACACCCAGTAGTCAGTATTTCTATCACTGGGTCAATACCTCTACTGGTGGACTATTAGTCCTCGAGTGTATCATGCACCCAGTAGTCGGGGTTTCTATCACTGGGTCGATACCTCTACTGATTGACTATTAGTCCTCGAGGGTATCATACACCTAGTAGTCAGTGTTTCTATCACTAGGTTCATACATCTACTGGTTGACTATTAGTCCTCGAAGGTATCATGCACCCAATAGTCAGTGTTTCTATCACTGGGTCGATACCTCTACTGGTGGACTATTAGTCCTCGAGTGTATCATACACCCAGTAGTCAGTGTTTCTATCACTGGGTCAATACCTCTACTGGTGGGCTATTAGTCCTCGAGGGTATCATACACCCAGTAGTCTGTGTTTCTATCACTGGGTCAATACCTCTACTGGTGGGCTATTATTCCTCGAGGGTATCATACACCCAGTAGTCAGTGTTTCTATCTCTAGGTCGACACCTCTACTGGTGGACTATTAGTCCTCGAGGGTATCATACACCCAGTAGTCAGTGTTTCTATCACTGGGTCAATACCTCTACTGGTGGACTATTAGTCCTCGAGTGTATCATGCACCCAGTAGTCGGGGTTTCTATCACTGGGTCGATACCTCTACTGGTGGACTATTAGTCCTCGAGGGTATCATACACCCAGTAGTCAGTGTTTCTATCACTGGGTTGATATCTCTGATGGTGGACTATTGGTCCTCGAGTGTAATATACACCCAGTAGTCAGTGTTTCTATCACTAGGTCGATACCTCTGATGGTGGACTATTGGTTCTCGAGTGTATCATACACCCAGTAGTCAGTGTTTCTATCACTGGGTCGATACCTCTACTGGTGGACTATTAGTCCTCGAGTGTATCATACACCCAGTAGTCAGTGTTTCTATCACTGGGTCGATACCTCTACTGATTGACTATTAGTCCTCGAGTGTATCATACACCCAGTAGTCAGTGTTTCTATCACTGGGTCGATACCTCTACTGATTGACTATTAGTCCTCGAGGGTATCATACACCCAGTAGTCAGTGTTTCTATCACTGGGTCGATACTTCTACTGGTGGACTATTAGTCGTCGAGTGTATCATACACCCAGTAGTCACTGTTTCTATCACTGGGTCGATACCTCTACTGGTGGACTATTAGTCCTCGAGTGTATCATACACCCAGTAGTCAGTGTTTCTATCACTGGGTCGATATCTCTACTGATTGACTATTAGTCCTCCAGGGTATCATACACCCAGTAGTCAGTGTTTCTATCACTGTGTCGATACCTCTACTGGTGGACTATTAGTCCTCGAGAGTATCATACCCCCAGTAGTCAGTGTTTCTATCACTAGGTTCATACATCTACTGGTGGACTATTAGTCCTCGAGTGTATCATACACCCAGTAGTCAGTGTTTCTATCACTGGGTCGATAACTCTACTGGTGGACTATTAGTCCTCGAGTGTATCATACACCCAGTAGTCAGTGTTTCTATCACTGGGACCATACCTCTACTGGTGGACTATTAGTCCTCGAGGGTATCATACACCAAGTAGTCAGTGTTTCTATCACTGGGTCGATACCTCTACTGGTGGACTATTAGTCCTCAAGGGTATCATACACCCAGTAATCAGTGTTTCTATCACTGGGTCGATACCTCTATTGGTGGACTATTAGTCCTCGAGGGTATCATACATCCAGTAGTCAGTGTTTCTATCACTCGGTCGATACTTCTACTGGTGGACTATTAGTCCTCGAAGGTATCATGCACCCAATAGTCAGTGTTTCTATCACTGGGTCGATACCTCTACTGGTGGACTATTAGTCCTCGAGTGTATCATACACCCAGTAGTCAGTGTTTCTATCACTGGGTCAATACCTCTACTGGTGGGCTATTAGTCCTCGAGGGTATCATACACCCAGTAGTCAGTGTTTCTATCTCTAGGTCGATACCTCTACTGGTGGACTATTAGTCCTCGAGGGTATCATACACCCAGTAGTCAGTGTTTCTATCACTAGGTCGATACCTCTACTGGTGGACTATTAGTCCTCGAGGTTATCATTCACCCAGTAGTCAGTGTTTCTATCACTGGGTCGATATCTCTGATGGTGGACTATTGGTCCTCGAGTGTAATATACACCCAGTAGTCAGTGTTTCTATCACTGGGTCGATACCTCTGATGGTGGACGATTGGTTCTCGAGTGTATCATACACCCAGTAGTCAGTGTTTCTATCACTAGGTCGATACCTCTACTGGTGGACTATTAGTCCTCGAGTGTATCATACACCCAGTAGTCAGTGTTTCTATCACTGTGTCGATACCTCTACTGATGGACTATTAGTCCTCGAGTGTATCATACACCCAGTAGTCAGTGTTTCTATCACTGGGTCGATACCTCTACTGGTGGACTATTAGTCCTCGAGGGTATCATACACCCAGTAGTTAGTGTTTCTATCACTGGGTCGATACCTCTACTGGTGGACTATTAGTCCTCGAGCGTATCATACACCCAGTAGTCAGTGTTTCTATCACTGGGTCGATATCTCTGATGGTGGACTATTGGTCCTCGAGTGTAATATACACCCAGTAGTCAGTGTTTCTATCACTGGGTCGATACCTCTGATGGTGGACTATTGGTTCTCGAGTGTATCATACACCCAGTAGTCAGTGTTTCTATCACTGGGTCGATACCTCTACTGGTGGACTATTAGTCCTCGAGTGTATCATACACCCAGTAGTCAGTGTTTCTATCACTGTGTCGATACCTCTACTGATGGACTATTAGTCCTCGAGTGTATCATACACCCAGTAGTCAGTGTTTCTATCACTGGGTCGATACCTCTACTGGTGGACTATTAGTCCTCGAGGGTATCATACACCCAGTAGTTAGTGTTTCTATCACTGGGTCAATACCTCTACTGGTGGACTATTAGTCCTCGAGTGTATCATATACCCAGTAGTCAGTGTTTCTATCACTAGGTCAATACCTCTACTGGTGGGCTATTAGTCCTCGAGGGTATCATACACCCAGTAGTCAGTGTTTCTATCTCTAGGTCGATACCTCTACTGGTGGACTATTAGTCCTCGAGGGTATCATACACCCAGTAGTCAGTGTTTCTATCACTGGGTCAATACCTCTACTTGTGGAATATTAGTCCTTGAGTGTATCATGCACCCAGTAGTCAGTGTTTCTATCACTGGGTCGATACCTCTACTGGTGAACTATTAGTCCTCGAGGGTATCATACACCCAGTAGTCAGTGTTTCTATCACTGGGTCGATATCTCTGATGGTGGACTATTGGTCCTCGAGTGTAACATACACCCAGTAGTCAGTGTTTTTATCACTGGGTCGATACCTCTGATGGTGGACTATTGGTTCTCGAGTGTATCATACACCCAGTAGTCAGTGTTTCTATCACTGGGTCGATACCTCTATTGGTGGACTATTAGTCGTCGAGTGTATCATACATCCAGTAGTCAGTATTTCTATCACTGGGTCGATACCTCTATTGGTGGACTATTAGTCCTCGAAGGTATCATACATCCAGTAGTCAGTGTTTCTATCACTGGGTCGATACTTCTACTGGTGGACTATTAGTCCTCGAAGGTATCATGCACCCAATAGTCAGTGTTTCTATCACTCGGTCGATACCTCTACTGGTGGACTATTAGTCCTCGAGTGTATCATACACCCAGTAGTCAGTGTTTCTATCACTGGGTCGATACCTCTACTGATTGACTATTAGTCCTCGAGGGTATCATACACCCAGTAGTCAGTGTTTCTATCACTGTGTCGATACCTCTACTGATGGACTATTAGTGCTCGGGTGTATCATACACCCAGTAGTCAGTGTTTCTATCACTGGGTCGATAACTCTACTGGTGGACTATTAGTCCTCGAGTGTATCATACACCCAGTAGTCAGTGTTTCTATCACTGGGACCATACCTCTACTGGTGGACTATTAGTCCTCGAGGGTATCATACACCAAGTAGTCAGTGTTTCTATCACTGGGTCGATACCTCTACTGGTGGACTATTAGTCCTCAAGGGTATCATACACCCAGTAATCAGTGTTTCTATCACTGGGTCGATACCTCTATTGGTGGACTATTAGTCCTCGAGGGTATCATACATCCAGTAGTCAGTGTTTCTATCACTGGGTCGATACTTCTACTGGTGGACTATTAGTCCTCGAAGGAATCATGCACCCAATAGTCAGTGTTTCTATCACTGGGTCGATACCTCTACTGGTGGACTATTAGTCCTCGAGTGTATCATACACCAATAGTCAGTGTTTCTATCACTGGGTCAATACCTCTACTGGTGGGCTATTATTCCTCGAGGGTATCATACACCCAGTAGTCAGTGTTTCTATCTCTAGGTCGACACCTCTACTGGTGGACTATTAGTCCTCGAGGGTATCATACACCCAGTAGTCAGTATTTCTATCACTGGGTCAATACCTCTACTGGTGGACTATTAGTCCTCGAGTGTATCATGCACCCAGTAGTCGGGGTTTCTATCACTGGGTCGATACCTCTACTGATTGACTATTAGTCCTCGAGGGTATCATACACCTAGTAGTCAGTGTTTCTATCACTAGGTTCATACATCTACTGGTTGACTATTAGTCCTCGAAGGTATCATGCACCCAATAGTCAGTGTTTCTATCACTGGGTCGATACCTCTACTGGTGGACTATTAGTCCTCGAGTGTATCATACACCCAGTAGTCAGTGTTTCTATCACTGGGTCAATACCTCTACTGGTGGGCTATTAGTCCTCGAGGGTATCATACACCCAGTAGTCTGTGTTTCTATCACTGGGTCAATACCTCTACTGGTGGGCTATTATTCCTCGAGGGTATCATACACCCAGTAGTCAGTGTTTCTATCTCTAGGTCGACACCTCTACTGGTGGACTATTAGTCCTCGAGGGTATCATACACCCAGTAGTCAGTGTTTCTATCACTGGGTCAATACCTCTACTGGTGGACTATTAGTCCTCGAGTGTATCATGCACCCAGTAGTCGGGGTTTCTATCACTGGGTCGATACCTCTACTGGTGGACTATTAGTCCTCGAGGGTATCATACACCCAGTAGTCAGTGTTTCTATCACTGGGTTGATATCTCTGATGGTGGACTATTGGTCCTCGAGTGTAATATACACCCAGTAGTCAGTGTTTCTATCACTAGGTCGATACCTCTGATGGTGGACTATTGGTTCTCGAGTGTATCATACACCCAGTAGTCAGTGTTTCTATCACTGGGTCGATACCTCTACTGGTGGACTATTAGTCCTCGAGTGTATCATACACCCAGTAGTCAGTGTTTCTATCACTGGGTCGATACCTCTACTGATTGACTATTAGTCCTCGAGTGTATCATACACCCAGTAGTCAGTGTTTCTATCACTGGGTCGATACCTCTACTGATTGACTATTAGTCCTCGAGGGTATCATTCACCCAGTAGTCAGTGTTTCTATCACTGGGTCGATACTTCTACTGGTGGACTATTAGTCGTCGAGTGTATCATACACCCAGTAGTCACTGTTTCTATAACTGGGTCGATACCTCTACTGGTGGACTATTAGTCCTCGAGTTTATCATACACCCAGTAGTCAGTGTTTCTATCACTGGGTCGATATCTCTACTGATTGACTATTAGTCCTCCAGGGTATCATACACCCAGTAGTCAGTGTTTCTATCACTGTGTCGATACCTCTACTGGTGGACTATTAGTCCTCGAGAGTATCATACCCCCAGTAGTCAGTGTTTCTATCACTAGGTTCATACATCTACTGGTGGACTATTAGTCCTCGAGTGTATCATACACCCAGTAGTCAGTGTTTCTATCACTGGGTCGATAACTCTACTGGTGGACTATTAGTCCTCGAGTGTATCATACACCCAGTAGTCAGTGTTTCTATCACTGGGACCATACCTCTACTGGTGGACTATTAGTCCTCGAGGGTATCATACACCAAGTAGTCAGTGTTTCTATCACTGGGTCGATACCTCTACTGGTGGACTATTAGTCCTCAAGGGTATCATACACCCAGTAATCAGTGTTTCTATCACTGGGTCGATACCTCTATTGGTGGACTATTAGTCCTCGAGGGTATCATACATCCAGTAGTCAGTGTTTCTATCACTCGGTCGATACTTCTACTGGTGGACTATTAGTCCTCGAAGGTATCATGCACCCAATAGTCAGTGTTTCTATCACTGGGTCGATACCTCTACTGGTGGACTATTAGTCCTCGAGTGTATCATACACCCAGTAGTCAGTGTTTCTATCACTGGGTCAATACCTCTACTGGTGGGCTATTAGTCCTCGAGGGTATCATACACCCAGTAGTCAGTGTTTCTATCTCTAGGTCGATACCTCTACTGGTGGACTATTAGTCCTCGAGGGTATCATACACCCAGTAGTCAGTGTTTCTATCACTAGGTCGATACCTCTACTGGTGGACTATTAGTCCTCGAGGTTATCATTCACCCAGTAGTCAGTGTTTCTATCACTGGGTCGATATCTCTGATGGTGGACTATTGGTCCTCGAGTGTAATATACACCCAGTAGTCAGTGTTTCTATCACTGGGTCGATACCTCTGATGGTGGACGATTGGTTCTCGAGTGTATCATACACCCAGTAGTCAGTGTTTCTATCACTAGGTCGATACCTCTACTGGTGGACTATTAGTCCTCGAGTGTATCATACACCCAGTAGTCAGTGTTTCTATCACTGTGTCGATACCTCTACTGATGGACTATTAGTCCTCGAGTGTATCATACACCCAGTAGTCAGTGTTTCTATCACTGGGTCGATACCTCTACTGGTGGACTATTAGTCCTCGAGGGTATCATACACCCAGTAGTTAGTGTTTCTATCACTGGGTCGATACCTCTACTGGTGGACTATTAGTCCTCGAGCGTATCATACACCCAGTAGTCAGTGTTTCTATCACTGGGTCGATATCTCTGATGGTGGACTATTGGTCCTCGAGTGTAATATACACCCAGTAGTCAGTGTTTCTATCACTGGGTCGATACCTCTGATGGTGGACTATTGGTTCTCGAGTGTATCATACACCCAGTAGTCAGTGTTTCTATCACTGGGTCGATACCTCTACTGGTGGACTATTAGTCCTCGAGTGTATCATACACCCAGTAGTCAGTGTTTCTATCACTGTGTCGATACCTCTACTGATGGACTATTAGTCCTCGAGTGTATCATACACCCAGTAGTCAGTGTTTCTATCACTGGGTCGATACCTCTACTGGTGGACTATTAGTCCTCGAGGGTATCATACACCCAGTAGTTAGTGTTTCTATCACTGGGTCAATACCTCTACTGGTGGACTATTAGTCCTCGAGTGTATCATATACCCAGTAGTCAGTGTTTCTATCACTAGGTCAATACCTCTACTGGTGGGCTATTAGTCCTCGAGGGTATCATACACCCAGTAGTCAGTGTTTCTATCTCTAGGTCGATACCTCTACTGGTGGACTATTAGTCCTCGAGGGTATCATACACCCAGTAGTCAGTGTTTCTATCACTGGGTCAATACCTCTACTTGTGGAATATTAGTCCTTGAGTGTATCATGCACCCAGTAGTCAGTGTTTCTATCACTGGGTCGATACCTCTACTGGTGAACTATTAGTCCTCGAGGGTATCATACACCCAGTAGTCAGTGTTTCTATCACTGGGTCGATATCTCTGATGGTGGACTATTGGTCCTCGAGTGTAACATACACCCAGTAGTCAGTGTTTTTATCACTGGGTCGATACCTCTGATGGTGGACTATTGGTTCTCGAGTGTATCATACACCCAGTAGTCAGTGTTTCTATCACTGGGTCGATACCTCTATTGGTGGACTATTAGTCGTCGAGTGTATCATACATCCAGTAGTCAGTATTTCTATCACTGGGTCGATACCTCTATTGGTGGACTATTAGTCCTCGAAGGTATCATACATCCAGTAGTCAGTGTTTCTATCACTGGGTCGATACTTCTACTGGTGGACTATTAGTCCTCGAAGGTATCATGCACCCAATAGTCAGTGTTTCTATCACTCGGTCGATACCTCTACTGGTGGACTATTAGTCCTCGAGTGTATCATACACCCAGTAGTCAGTGTTTCTATCACTGGGTCGATACCTCTACTGGTGGACTATTAGTCCTCGAGTGTATCATACACCCAGTAGTCAGTGTTTCTATCACTGTGTCGATACCTCTACTGATGGACTATCAGTCCTCGAGTGTATCATACACCCAGTAGTCAGTGTTTCTATCACTGGGTCGATACCTCTACTGGTGGACTATTAGTCCTCGAGGGTATCATACACCCAGTAGTTAGTGTTTCTATCACTGGGTCGATACCTCTACTGGTGGACTATTAGTCCTCGAGCGTATCATACACCCAGTAGTCAGTGTTTCTATCACTGGGTCGATATCTCTGATGGTGGACTATTGGTCCTCGAGTGTAATATACACCCAGTAGTCAGTGTTTCTATCACTGGGTCGATACCTCTGATGGTGGACTATTGGTTCTCGAGTGTAACATACACCCAGTAGTCAGTGTTTCTATCACTGGGTCGATACCTCTACTGATGGACTATTAGTCCTCGAGTGTATCATACACCCAGTAGTCAGTGTTTCTATCACTGTGTCGATACCTCTACTGATGGAATATTAGTCCTCGAGTGTATCATACACCCAGTAGTCAGTGTTTCTATCACTGGGTCGATACCTCTACTGGTGGACTATTAGTCCTCGAGGGTATCATACACCCAGTAGTTAGTGTTTCTATCACTGGGTCAATACCTCTACCGGTGGACTATTAGTCCTCGAGTGTATCATATACCCAGTAGTCAGTGTTTCTATCACTAGGTCAATACCTCTACTGGTGGGCTATTAGTCCTCGAGGGTATCATACACCCAGTAGTCAGTGTTTCTCTCTCTAGGTCGATACCTCTACTGGTGGACTATTAGTCCTCGAGGGTATCATACACCCAGTAGTCAGTGTTTCTATCACTGGGTCAATACCTCTACTGGTGGAATATTAGTCCTTGAGTGTATCATGCACCCAGTAGTCAGTGTTTCTATCACTGGGTCGATACCTCTACTGGTGGACTATTAGTCCTCGAGGGTATCATACACCCAGTAGTCAGTGTTTCTATCACTGGGTCGATATCTCTGATGGTGGACTATTGGTCCTCGAGTGTAACATACACCCAGTAGTCAGTGTTTTTATCACTGGGTCGATACCTCTGATGGTGGACTATTGGTTCTCGAGTGTATCATACACCCAGTAGTCAGTGTTTCTATCACTGGGTCGATACTCTACTGGTGGACTATTAGTCCTCGAGGGTATCATACACCCAGTAGTCAGTGTTTCTATCACTGGGTCAATACCTCTACTGGTGGACTATTAGTCCTCGAGTGTATCATATACCCAGTAGTCAGTGTTTCTATCACTGGGTCGATACCTCTACTGGTGGACTATTAGTCCTCGAGGGTATCATACACCCAGTAGTCAGTGTTTCTATCTCTAGGTCGATACCTCTACTGGTGGACTATTAGTCCTCGAGGGTATCATACACCCAGTAGTCAGTGTTTCTATCACTGGGTCAATACCTCTACTGGTGGACTATTAGTCCTCGCGTGTATCATACACCCAGTAGTCAGTGTTTCTATCACTGGGTCGATACCTCTACTGGTGGACTATTAGTCCTCAAGGGTATCATTCACCCAGTAATCAGTGTTTCTATCACTGGGTCGATACCTCTATTGGTGGACTATTAGTCCTCGAGGGTATCATAAATCCAGCAGTCAGTGTTTCTCTCACTGGGTCGATACTTCTACTGGTGGACTATTAGTCCTCGAAGGTATCATACACCCAATAGTCAGTGTTTCTATCACTGGGTCGATACCTCTACTGGTGGACTATTAGTCCTCGAGTGTATCATACACCTAGTAGTCAGTGTTTCTATCACTGGGTCGATACCTCTACTGGTGGGCTATTAGTCCTCGAGGGTATCATACACCCAGTAGTCAGTGTATCTATCTCTAGGTCGATACCTCTACTGGTGGACTATTAGTCCTCGAGGGTATCATACACCCAGTAGTCAGTGTTTCTATCACTGGGTCAATACCTCTACTGGTGGACTATTAGTCCTCGAGTGTATCATGCACCCAGTAGTCAGTGTTTCTATCACTGGGTCGATATCTCTGATGGTGGACTATTGGTCCTCGAGTGTAACATACACCCAGTAGTCAGTGTTTCTATCACTGAGTCGATACCTCTACTGGTGGACTATTAGTCCTCGAGTGTATCATACACCCAGTAGTCAGTGTTTCTATCACTGGGTCGATACCTCTACTGGTTGACTATTAGTCCTCGAGTGTATCATACACCCAGTAGTCAGTGTTTCTATCACTGGGTCGATACCTCTACTGCTGGACTATTAGTCGTCGAGGGTATCATACACCAAGTAGTCAGTGTTTCTATCACTGGGTCGATACCTCTACTGGTGGACTATTAGTCCTCGAGTGTATCATACACCCATTAGTCAGTGTTTCTATCACTGGGTCGATACCTCTTCTGGTGGACTATTAGTCCTCAAGGGTATCATACACCCAGTAGGCAGTGTTTCTATCTCTAGGTCGATACCTCTACTGGTGGACTATTAGTCCTCGAGTGTATCATACACCCATTAGTCAGTGTTTCTATCTCTAGGTCGATACCTCTACTGGTGGGTTATTCGTCCTCGAGTGTATCATACACCCAGTAGTCAGTGTTTCTATCATTGGGTCGATACCTCTACTGGTGGGCTATTCGTCCTCGAGTGTATCATACACCCAATAGTCAGTGTTTCTATCACTGGGTCAATACCTCTACTGGTCGGCTATTCGTCCTCGAGTGTATCATACACCCAGTAGTCAGTGTTTCTATCACTGGGTCAATACCTCTACTGGTGGGCTATTCGTCCTCGAGTGTATCATACACCAAGTAGTCAGTGTTTCTATCACTGGGTCAATACCTCTACTGGTGGACTATTAGTCCTCGAGTGTATCATGCACCCAGTAGTCAGTGTTTCTATCACTGGGTCCATACCTCTACTGGTGGACTATTAGTCCCCGAGGGTATCATACACCCAGTAGTCAGTGTTTCTATCACTAGATCGATACCTTTACTGGTGGACTATTAGTCCTCGAGTGTATCATACACCCAGTAGTCAGTGTTTCTATCACTGGGTCGATACCTCTACTAGTGGACTATTAGTCCTCGAGGGTATCATACACCCAGTAGTCAGTGTTTCTATCACTGGGTCGATACCTCTACTGGTGGACTATTGGTCGTCGAGGGTATCATACACCAAGTAGTCAGTGTTTCTATCACTGGGTCGATATCTCTACTGGTGGACTATTAGTCCTCGAGTGTATCATACACCCAGTAATCAGTGTTTCTATCACTGGGTCGATACCTCTACTGGTGGACTATTAGTCCTCGAGTGTATCATACTCCCAGTAGTCAGTGTTCTATCACTGGGTCGATACCTCTACTGGTGGACTATTAGTCCTCGAGTGTATCATACGCCCAGTATTCAGTGTTTCTATCACTGTCTCGATACCTCTACTAATGGACTATTAGTCCTCGAGTGTGTCATACACCCAGTAGTCAGTGTTTCTATCACTGGGTCGATACCTCTACTGGTGGACTATTAGTCGTCGAGGGTATCATACACCAAGTAGTCTGTGTTTCTATCACTGGGTCGATACCTCTACTGGTGGACTATTAGTCCTCGAGTGTATCATACACCCATTAGTCAGTGTTTCTATCACTGGGTCGATACCTCTACTGGTGGGCTATTAGTCCTCGAGGGTATCATACACCCAGTAGTCAGTGTTTCTATCACTGGGTCAATACCTCTACTGGTGGACTATTAGTCCTCGAGTGTATCATGCACCCAGTAGTCAGTGTTTCTATCACTGGGTCGATACCTCTACTGGTGGACTATTAGTCCTCGAGTGTATCATACACCCAGTAGTCAGTGTTTCTATCACTGTGTCGATACCTCTACTGATGGACTATTAGTCCTCGAGTGTATCATACACCCAGTAGTCAGTGTTTCTATCACTGGGTCGATACCTCTACTGGTGGACTATTAGTCGTCGAGGGTATCATACACCAAGTAGTCAGTGTTTCTATCACTGGGTCGATACCTCTACTTGTGGACTATTAGTCCTCGAGTGTATCATACACCCATTAGTCAGTGTTTCAATCACTGGGTCGATACCTCTACTGGTGGACTATTAGTCCTCGAGGGTATCATACACCCAGTAGTCAGTGTTTCTATCACTGGGTCAATACCTCTACTGGTGGACTATTAGTCCTCGAGTGTATCATACACCCATTAGTCAGTGTTTCTATCACTGGGTCGATACCTCTACTGGTTGGCTATTAGTCCTCGAGGGCATCATACACCCAGTAGTCAGTGTTTCTATCTCCTGGTCGATACCTCTACTGGTGGACTATTAGTCCTCGAGGGTATCATACACCCAGTAGTCAGTATTTCTATCACTGGGTCAATACCTCTACTGGTGGACTATTAGTCCTCGAGTGTATCATACACCAAGTAGTCAGTGTTTCTATCACTGTGTCGATACCTCTACTGATGGACTATTAGTCCTCGAGTGTATCATACACCCAGTAGTCAGTGTTTCTATCACTGGGTCGATACCTCTACTGGTGGACTATTAGTCGTCGAGGGTATCATACACCCAGTAGTCAGTGTTTCTATCACTGGGTCGATACCTCTACTGGTGGACTATTAGTCCTCGAGTGTATCATACACCCATTAGTCAGTGTTTCAATCACTGGGTCGATACCTCTACTGGTGGATAATTAGTCCTCGAGGGTATCATACACCCAGTAGTCAGTGTTTCTATCACTGGGTCGATACCTCTGATGGTGGACTATTGGTTCTCGAGTGTATCATACACCCAGTAGTCAGTGTTTCTATCACTGGGTCAATACCTCTACTGGTAGACTATTAGTCCTCGAGTGTATCATATACCCAGTAGTCAGTGTTTCTATCACTGGGTCGATACCTCTACTGGTGGGCTATTAGTCCTCGAGGGTATCATACACCCAGTAGTCAGTGTTTCTATCTCTAGGTCGATACCTCTACTGGTGGACTATTAGTCCTCGAGAGTATCATACACCCAGTAGTCAGTGTTTCTATCACTGGGTCAATACCTCTACTGGTGGACTATTAGTCCTCGAGTGTATCATGCACCCAGTAGTCAGTGTTTCTATCACTGGGTCGATACCTCTACTGGTGGACTATTAGTCCTCGAGGGTATCATACACCCAGTAGTCAGTGTTTCTATGACTGGGTCGATATCTCTGATGGTGGACTATTGGTCCTCGAGTGTAACATACACCCAGTAGTCAGTGTTTCTATCACTGGGTCGATACCTCTGATGGTGGACTATTGATTCTCGAGTGTATCATACACCCAGTAGTCAGTGTTTCTATCACTGGGTCGATACCTCTACTGGTGGACTATTAGTCCTTGAGGGTATCATACACCCAGTAGTCAGTGTTTCTATCACTGGGTCGATACCTCTACTGGTGGACTATTAGTCCTCGAGGGTATCATACACCCAGTAGTCAGTGTTTCTATCACTGGGTCGATACATCTACTGGTGGACTATTAGTCGTCGAGGGTATCATACACCAAGTAGTCAGTGTTTCTATCACTGGGTCGATACCTCTACTGGTGGAATATTAGTCCTCGAGTGTATCATACACCCATTAGTCAGTGTTTCTATCACTGGGTCGATACCTCTACTGGTGGACTATTATTCCTCGAGGGTATCATACACCCAGTAGTCAGTGTTTCTATCACTGGGTCAATACCTCTACTGGTGAACTATTAGTCCTCGACTGTATCATATACCCAGTAGTCAGTGTTTCTATCACTAGGTCGATACCTCTACTGGTGGGCTATTAGTCCTCGAGGGTATCATACACCCAGTAGTCAGTGTTTCTATCTCTAGGTCGATACCTCTACTGGTGGACTATTAGTCCTCGAGGGTATCATACACCCAGTAGTCAGTGTTTCTATCACTGGGTCAATACCTCTACTGGTGAACTATTAGTCCTCGAGGGTATCATACACCCAGTAGTCAGTGTTTCTATCACTGGGTCGATATCTCTGATGGTGGACTATTGGTCCTCGAGTGTAACATACACCCAGTAGTCAGTGTTTCTATCACTGGGTCGATACCTCTACTGGTGGACTATTAGTCCTCGAGGGTATCATAAACCCAGTAGTCAGTGTTTCTATCACTGGGTCGATATCTCTGATGGTGGACTATTGGTCCTCGAGTGTAACATACACCCAGTAGTCAATGTTTCTATCACTGGGTCGATACCTCTGATGGTGGACTATTGGTTCTCGAGTGTATCATACACCAGGTAGTCAGTGTTTCTATCACTGGGTCGATACCTCTAATGGTGGACTATTAGTCCTCGAGTGTATCATACACCCAGTAGTCAGTGTTTCTATCACTGGGTCGATACCTCTACTGATTGACTATTAGTCCACGAGGGTATCATACACCCAGTAGTCAGTGTTTCTATCACTGGGTCGATACCTCTACTGGTGGACTATTAGTCCTCGAGTGTATCATACACCCAGTAGTCAGTGTTTCTATCACTGGGTCGATATCTCTGATGGTGGACTATTGGTCCTCGAGAGTATCATACACCAAGTAGTCAGTGTTTCTATCACTGGGTCGATACCTCTACTGGTGTAATATTAGTCCTCGAGTGTATCATACACCTATTAGTCAGTGTTTCTATCACTGAGTCGATACCTCTACTGGTGGGCTATTCGTCCTCGAGGGTATCATACACCCAGTAGTCAGTGTTTCTATCACTGGGTCGATATCTCTGATGGTGGACTATTGGTCCTCGAGTGTAACATACACCCAGTAGTCAGTGTTTCTATCACTGGGTCGATACCTCTACTGGTGGACTATTAGTCCTCGAGGGTATCATACACCCAGTAGTCAGTGTTTCTATCACTGGGTCGATATCTCTGATGGTGGACTATTGGTCCTCGAGTGTAACATACACCCAGTAGTCAGTGTTTCTATCACTGGGTCGATACCTCTGATGGTGGACTATTGGTTCTCGAGTGTATCATACACCAGGTAGTCAGTGTTTCTATCACTGGGTCGATACCTCTACTGGTGGACTATTAGTCCTCGAGTGTATCATACACCCAGTAGTCAGTGTTTCTATCACTGGGTCGATACCTCTACTGATTGACTATTAGTCCTCGAGGGTATCATACACCCAGTAGTCAGTGTTTCTATCACTGTGTCGATACCTCTACTGATGGACTATTAGTCCTCGGGTGTATCATACACCCAGTAGTCAGTGTTTCTATCACTGGGTCGATAACTCTACTGGTGGACTATTAGTCCTCGAGTGTATCATACACCAAGTAGTCAGTGTTTCTATCACTGGGACCATACCTCTACTGGTGGACTATTAGTCCTCGAGGGTATCATACACCAAGTAGTCAGTGTTTCTATCACTGGGTCGATACCTCTACTGGTGGACTATTAGTCCTCAAGGGTATCATACACCCAGTAATCAGTGTTTCTATCACTGGGTCGATACCTCTCTTGGTGGACTATTAGTCCTCGAGGGTATCATACATCCAGTAGTCAGTGTTTCTATCACTGGGTCGATACTTCTACTGGTGGACTATTAGTCCTCGAAGGAATCATGCACCCAATAGTCAGTGTTTCTATCACTGGGTCGATACCTCTACTGGTGGACTATTAGTCCTCGAGTGTATCATACACCCAGTAGTCAGTGTTTCTATCACTGGGTCAATACCTCTACTGGTGGGCTATTATTCCTCGAGGGTATCATACACCCAGTAGTCAGTGTTTCTATCTCTAGGTCGACACCTCTACTGGTGGACTATTAGTCCTCGAGGGTATCATACACCCAGTAGTCAGTATTTCTATCACTGGGTCAATACCTCTACTGGTGGACTATTAGTCCTCGAGTGTATCATGCACCCAGTAGTCGGGGTTTCTATCACTGGGTCGATACCTCTACTGATTGACTATTAGTCCTCGAGGGTATCATACACCTAGTAGTCAGTGTTTCTATCACTAGGTTCATACATCTACTGGTTGACTATTAGTCCTCGAGTGTATCAAACACCCAGTAGTCAGTGTTTCTATCACTGGGTCGATAACTCTACTGGTGGACTATTAGTCCTCGAGTGTATCATACACCCAGTAGTCAGTGTTTCTATCACTGGGACCATACCTCTACTGGTGGACTATTAGTCCTCGAGGGTATCATACACCAAGTAGTCAGTGTTTCTATCACTGGGTCGATACCTCTACTGGTGGACTATTAGTCCTCAAGGGTATCATACACCCAGTAATCAGTGTTTCTATCACTGGGTCGATACCTCTATTGGTGGACTATTAGTCCTCGAGGGTATCATACATCCAGTAGTCAGTGTTTCTATCACTGGGTCGATACTTCTACTGGTGGACTATTAGTCCTCGAAGGTATCATGCACCCAATAGTCAGTGTTTCTATCACTGGGTCGATACCTCTACTGGTGGACTATTAGTCCTCGAGTGTATCATACACCCAGTAGTCAGTGTTTCTATCAATGGGTCAATACCTCTACTGGTGGGCTATTAGTCCTCGAGGGTATCATACACCCAGTAGTCAGTGTTTCTATCACTGGGTCAATACCTCTACTGGTGGGCTATTATTCCTCGAGGGTATCATACACCCAGTAGTCAGTGTTTCTATCTCTATGTCGACACCTCTACTGGTGGACTATTAGTCCTCGAGGGTATCATACACCCAGTAGTCAGTGTTTCTATCACTGGGTCAATACCTCTACTGGTGGACTATTAGTCCTCGAGTGTATCATGCACCCAGTAGTCGGGGTTTCTATCACTGGGTCGATACCTCTACTGGTGGACTATTAGTCCTCGAGGGTATCATACACCCAGTAGTCAGTGTTTCTATCACTGGGTTGATATCTCTGATGGTGGACTATTGGTCCTCGAGTGTAATATACACCCAGTAGTCAGTGTTTCTATCACTAGGTCGATACCTCTGATGGTGGACTATTGGTTCTCGAGTGTATCATACACCCAGTAGTCAGTGTTTCTATCACTGGGTCGATACCTCTACTGGTGGACTATTAGTCCTCGAGTGTATCATACACCCAGTAGTCAGTGTTTCTATCACTGGGTCGATACCTCTACTGATTGACTATTAGTCCTCGAGTGTATCATACACCCAGTAGTCAGTGTTTCTATCACTGGGTCGATACCTCTACTGATTGACTATTAGTCCTCGAGGGTATCATACACCCAGTAGTCAGTGTTTCTATCACTGGGTCGATACCTCTACTGGTGGACAATTAGTCGTCGAGTGTATCATACACCCAGTAGTCACTGTTTCTATCACTGGGTCGATACCTCTACTGGTGGACTATTAGTCCTCGAGTGTATCATACACCCAGTAGTCAGTGTTTCTATCACTGGGTCGATACCTCTACTGATTGACTATTAGTCCTCGAGGGTATCATACACCCAGTAGTCAGTGTTTCTATCACTGTGACGATACCTCTACTGGTGGACTATTAGTCCTCGAGAGTATCATACCCCCAGTAGTCAGTGTTTCTATCACTAGGTTCATGCATCTACTGGTGGACTATTAGTCCTCGAGTGTATCATACACCCAGTAGTCAGTGTTTCTATCACTGGGTCGATAACTCTACTGGTGGACTATTAGTCCTCGAGTGTATCATGCACCCAGTAGTCAGTGTTTCTATCACTGGGACCATACCTCTACTGGTGGACTATTAGTCCTCGAGGGTATCATACACCAAGTAGTCAGTGTTTCTATCACTGGGTCGATACCTCTACTGGTGGACTATTAGTCCTCAAGGGTATCATACACCCAGTAATCAGTGTTTCTATCACTGGGTCGATACCTCTATTGGTGGACTATTTGTCCTCGAGGGTATCATACATCCAGTAGTCAGTGTTTCTATCACTCGGTCGATACTTCTACTGGTGGACTATTAGTCCTCGAAGGTATCATGCACCCAATAGTCAGTGTTTCTATCACTGGGTCGATACCTCTACTGGTGGACTATTAGTCCTCGAGTGTATCATACACCCAGTAGTCAGTGTTTCTATCTCTAGGTCGATACCTCTACTGGTGGACTATTAGTCCTCGAGGGTATCATACACCCAGTAGTCAGTGTTTCTATCACTAGGTCGATACCTCTACTGGTGGACTATTAGTCCTCGAGGGTATCATTCACCCAGTAGTCAGTGTTTCTATCACTGGGTCGATATCTCTGATGGTGGACTATTGGTCCTCGAGTGTAATATACACCCAGTAGTCAGTGTTTCTATCACTGGGTCGATACCTCTGATGGTGGACTATTGGTTCTCGAGTGTATCATACACCCAGTAGTCAGTGTTTCTATCAATAGGTTGATACCTCTACTGGTGGACTATTAGTCCTCGAGTGTATCATACACCCAGTAGTCAGTGTTTCTATCACTGTGTCGATACCTCTACTGATGGACTATTAGTCCTCGAGTGTATCATACACCCAGTAGTCAGTGTTTCTATCACTGGGTCGATACCTCTACTGGTGGACTATTAGTCCTCGAGGGTATCATACACCCAGTAGTCAGTGTTTCTATCACTGTGTCGATACCTCTACTGATGGACTATTAGTCCTCGAGTGTATCATACACCCAGTAGTCAGTGTTTCTATCACTGGGTCGATACCTCTACTGGTGGACTATTAGTCCTCGAGGGTATCATACACCCAGTAGTTAGTGTTTCTATCACTGGGTCAATACCTCTACTGGTGGACTATTAGTCCTCGAGTGTATCATATACCCAGTAGTCAGTGTTTCTATCACTAGGTCAATACCTCTACTGGTGGGCTATTAGTCCTCGAGGGTATCATACACCCAGTAGTCAGTGTTTCTATCTCTAGGTCGATACCTCTACTGGTGGACTATTAGTCCTCGAGGGTATCATACACCCAGTAGTCAGTGTTTCTATCACTGGGTCAATACCTCTACTTGTGGAATATTAGTCCTTGAGTGTATCATGCACCCAGTAGTCAGTGTTTCTATCACTGGGTCGATACCTCTACTGGTGAACTATTAGTCCTCGAGGGTATCATACACCCAGTAGTCAGTGTTTCTATCACTGGGTCGATATCTCTGATGGTGGACTATTGGTCCTCGAGTGTAACATACACCCAGTAGTCAGTGTTTTTATCACTGGGTCGATACCTCTGATGGTGGACTATTGGTTCTCGAGTGTATCATACACCCAGTAGTCAGTGTTTCTATCACTGGGTCGATACCTCTACTGGTGGTCTATTAGTCCTCGAGTGTATCATACACCCAGTAGTCAGTGTTTCTATCACTGGGTCGATACCTCTACTGATTGACTATTATTCCTCGAGGGTATCATGCACCCAGTAGTCAGTGTTTCTATCACTGGGTCGATACCTCTACTGGTGGACTATTAGTCGTCGAGTGTATCATACACCCAGTAGTCAGTATTTCTATCACTGGGTCGATACCTCTATTGGTGGACTATTAGTCCTCGAGGGTATCATACATCCAGTAGTCAGTGTTTCTATCACTGGGTCGATACTTCTACTGGTGGACTATTAGTCCTCGAAGGTATCATGCACCCAATAGTCAGTGTTTCTATCACTCGGTCGATACCTCTACTGGTGGACTATTAGTCCTCGAGTGTATCATACACCCAGTAGTCAGTGTTTCTATCACTGGGTCAATACCTCTACTGGTGGGCTATTAGTCCTCGAGGGTATCATACACCCAGTAGTCAGTGTTTCTATCTCTAGGTCGATACCTCTACTGGTGGACTATTAGTCCTCGAGGGTATCATACACCCAGTAGTCAGTGTTTCTATCACTAGGTCGATACCTCTACTGGTGGACTATTAGTCCTCGAGGGTATCATACACCCAGTAGTCAGTGTTTCTATCACTGGGTCGATACCTCTACTGGTGGACTATTAGTCCTCGAGTGTATCATGCACCCAGTAGTCAGTGTTTCTATCACTGGGTCGATACCTCTACTGATTGACTATTAGTCCTCGAGTGTATCATACACCCAGTAGTCAGTGTTTCTATCACTGGGTCGATACCTCTACTGATTGACTATTAGTCCTCGAGGGTATCATACACCCAGTAGTCAGTGTTTCTATCACTGGGTCGATACCTCTACTGGTGGACTATTAGTCGTCGAGTGTATCATACACCCAGTAGTCACTGTTTCTATCACTGGGTCGATACCTCTACTGGTGGACTATTAGTCCTCGAGTGTATCATACACCCAGTAGTCAGTGTTTCTATCACTGGGTCGATACCTCTACTGATTGACTATTAGTCCTCGAGGGTATCATACACCCAGTAGTCAGTGTTTCTATCACTGTGACGATACCTCTACTGGTGGACTATTAGTCCTCGAGAGTATCATACCCCCAGTAGTCAGTGTTTCTATCACTAGGTTCATGCATCTACTGGTGGACTATTAGTCCTCGAGTGTATCATACACCCAGTAGTCAGTGTTTCTATCACTGGGTCGATAACTCTACTGGTGGACTATTAGTCCTCGAGTGTATCATGCACCCAGTAGTCAGTGTTTCTATCACTGGGACCATACCTCTACTGGTGGACTATTAGTCCTCGAGGGTATCATACACCAAGTAGTCAGTGTTTCTATCACTGGGTCGATACCTCTACTGGTGGACTATTAGTCCTCAAGGGTATCATACACCCAGTAATCAGTGTTTCTATCACTGGGTCGATACCTCTATTGGTGGACTATTTGTCCTCGAGGGTATCATACATCCAGTAGTCAGTGTTTCTATCACTCGGTCGATACTTCTACTGGTGGACTATTAGTCCTCGAAGGTATCATGCACCCAATAGTCAGTGTTTCTATCACTGGGTCGATACCTCTACTGGTGGACTATTAGTCCTCGAGTGTATCATACACCCAGTAGTCAGTGTTTCTATCACTGGGTCAATACCTCTACTGGTGGGCTATTAGTCCTCGAGGGTATCATACACCCAGTAGTCAGTGTTTCTATCTCTAGGTCGATACCTCTACTGGTGGACTATTAGTCCTCGAGGGTATCATACACCCAGTAGTCAGTGTTTCTATCACTAGGTCGATACCTCTACTGGTGGACTATTAGTCCTCGAGGGTATCATTCACCCAGTAGTCAGTGTTTCTATCACTGGGTCGATATCTCTGATGGTGGACTATTGGTCCTCGAGTGTAATATACACCCAGTAGTCAGTGTTTCTATCACTGGGTCGATACCTCTGATGGTGGACTATTGGTTCTCGAGTGTATCATACACCCAGTAGTCAGTGTTTCTATCAATAGGTTGATACCTCTACTGGTGGACTATTAGTCCTCGAGTGTATCATACACCCAGTAGTCAGTGTTTCTATCACTGTGTCGATACCTCTACTGATGGACTATTAGTCCTCGAGTGTATCATACACCCAGTAGTCAGTGTTTCTATCACTGGGTCGATACCTCTACTGGTGGACTATTAGTCCTCGAGGGTATCATACACCCAGTAGTCAGTGTTTCTATCACTGTGTCGATACCTCTACTGATGGACTATTAGTCCTCGAGTGTATCATACACCCAGTAGTCAGTGTTTCTATCACTGGGTCGATACCTCTACTGGTGGACTATTAGTCCTCGAGGGTATCATACACCCAGTAGTTAGTGTTTCTATCACTGGGTCAATACCTCTACTGGTGGACTATTAGTCCTCGAGTGTATCATATACCCAGTAGTCAGTGTTTCTATCACTAGGTCAATACCTCTACTGGTGGGCTATTAGTCCTCGAGGGTATCATACACCCAGTAGTCAGTGTTTCTATCTCTAGGTCGATACCTCTACTGGTGGACTATTAGTCCTCGAGGGTATCATACACCCAGTAGTCAGTGTTTCTATCACTGGGTCAATACCTCTACTTGTGGAATATTAGTCCTTGAGTGTATCATGCACCCAGTAGTCAGTGTTTCTATCACTGGGTCGATACCTCTACTGGTGAACTATTAGTCCTCGAGGGTATCATACACCCAGTAGTCAGTGTTTCTATCACTGGGTCGATATCTCTGATGGTGGACTATTGGTCCTCGAGTGTAACATACACCCAGTAGTCAGTGTTTTTATCACTGGGTCGATACCTCTGATGGTGGACTATTGGTTCTCGAGTGTATCATACACCCAGTAGTCAGTGTTTCTATCACTGGGTCGATACCTCTACTGGTGGTCTATTAGTCCTCGAGTGTATCATACACCCAGTAGTCAGTGTTTCTATCACTGGGTCGATACCTCTACTGATTGACTATTATTCCTCGAGGGTATCATGCACCCAGTAGTCAGTGTTTCTATCACTGGGTCGATACCTCTACTGGTGGACTATTAGTCGTCGAGTGTATCATACACCCAGTAGTCAGTATTTCTATCACTGGGTCGATACCTCTATTGGTGGACTATTTGTCCTCGAGGGTATCATACATCCAGTAGTCAGTGTTTCTATCACTGGGTCGATACTTCTACTGGTGGACTATTAGTCCTCGAAGGTATCATGCACCCAATAGTCAGTGTTTCTATCACTCGGTCGATACCTCTACTGGTGGACTATTAGTCCTCGAGTGTATCATACACCCAGTAGTCAGTGTTTCTATCACTGGGTCAATACCTCTACTGGTGGGCTATTAGTCCTCGAGGGTATCATACACCCAGTAGTCAGTGTTTCTATCTCTAGGTCGATACCTCTACTGGTGGACTATTAGTCCTCGAGGGTATCATACACCCAGTAGTCAGTGTTTCTATCACTAGGTCGATACCTCTACTGGTGGACTATTAGTCCTCGAGGGTATCATACACCCAGTAGTCAGTGTTTCTATCACTGGGTCGATATCTCTGATGGTGGACTATTGGTCCTCGAGTGTAATATACACCAAGTAGTCAGTGTTTCTATCACTGGGTCGATACCTCTGATGGTGGACTATTGGTTCTCGAGTGTATCATACACCCAGTAGTCAGTGTTTCTATCACTGGGTCGATACCTCTACTGGTGGACTATTAGTCCTCGAGGGTATCATACACCCAGTAGTCAGTGTTTCTATCACTGGGTCGATATCTCTGATGGTGGACTATTGGTCCTCGAGTGTAACATACACCCAGTAGTCAGTGTTTCTATCACTGGGTCGATACCTCTGATGGTGGACTATTGGTTCTCGAGTGTATCATACACCCAGTAGTCAGTGTTTCTATCACTGGGTCGATACCTCTACTGGTGGACTATTAGTCCTCGAGTGTATGATACACCCAGTAGTCAGTGTTTCTTTCACTAGGTCGATACCTCTACTGGTGGACTATTAGTCGTCGAGGGTATCATAGACCAAGTAGTCAGTGTTTCTATCACTGGGTCGATACCTCTACTGGTGGACTATTAGTCCTCAAGGGTATCATACACCCAGTAGTCAGTGTTTCTATCACTGGGTCAATACCTCTACTGGTGGAATATTAGTCCTCGAGTGTATCATATACACAGTAGTCAGTGTTTCTATCACTGGGTCGATACCTCTACTGGTGGGCTATTCGTCCTCGAGGGAATCATACACCCAGTAGTCAGTGTTTCTATCTCTAGGTCGATACCTCTACTGGTGGACTATTAATCCTCGAGTGTATCATACACCCATTAGTCAGTGTTTCTATCACTGGGTCGATACCTCTACTAGTGGACTATTAGTCCTCGAGGGTATCATACACCCAGTAGTCAGTGTTTCTATCACTGGGTCGATACCTCTACTGGTGGACTATTAGTCCTCGAGGGTATCATACACCCAGTAGTCAGTGTTTCTATCACTAGATCGATACCTCTACTGGTGGACTATTAGTCCTCGAGTGTATCATACACCCAGTAGTCAGTGTTTCTATCACTGGGTCGATACCTCTACTAGTGGACTATTAGTCCTCGAGGGTATCATACACCCAGTAGTCAGTGTTTCTATCCCTGGGTCGATACCTCTACTGGTGGACTATTAGTCGTCAAGGGTATCATACACCAAGTAGTCAGTGTTTCTATCACTGGGTCGATATCTCTACTGGTGGACTATTAGTCCTCGAGTGTATCATACACCCAGTAATCAGTGTTTCTATCACTGGGTCGATACCTCTACTGGTGGACTATTAGTCCTCGAGTGTATCATACTCCCCGTAGTCAGTGTTTCTATCACTGGGTGGATACCTCTACTGGTGGACTATTAGTCCTCGAGTGTATCATACACCCAGTAGTCAGTGTTTCTATCACTGTGTCGATACCTCTACTGATGGACTATTAGTCCTCGAGTGTATCATACACCCAGTAGTCAGTGTTTCTATCACTGGGTCGATACCTCTACTGGTGGACTATTAGTCGTCGAGGGTATCATACACCAAGTAGTCAGTGTTTCTATCACTGGGTCGATACCTCTACTGGTGGACTATTAGTCCTCGAGTGTATCAAACACCCATTAGTCAGTGTTTCTATCACTGGGTCGATACCTCTACTGGTGGACTATTAGTCCTCGAGGGTATCATACACCCAGTAGTCAGTGTTTCTATCACTGGGTCAATACCTCTACTGGTGGACTATTAGTCCTCGAGTGTATCATATACTCAGTAGTCAGTGTTTCTATCACTGGGTCGATACCTCTACTGGTGGGTATTAGTCATCGAGGGTATCATACACCCAGTAGTCAGTGTTTCTATCTCTAGGTCGATACCTCTACTGGTGGACTATTAGTCCTCGAGGGTATCATACACCCAGTAGTCAGTGTTTCTATCACTGGGTCAATACCTCTACTGGTGGACTATTAGTCCTCGAGTGTATCATACACCCAGTAGTCAGTGTTTCTATCACTGGGTCGATACCCCTACTGGTGGACTATTAGTCCTCGAGGGTATCATACACCCAGTAGTCAGTGTTTCTATCAATGGGTCGATATCTCTGATGGTGGACTATTGGTTCTCGAGTGTAACATACACCCAGTAGTCAGTGTTTCTATCACTGGGTCGATACCTCTGATGGTGGACTATTGGTTCTCGAGTGTATCATACACCCAGTAGTCAGTGTTTCTATCACTGGGTCGATACCTCTACTGGTGGACTATTAGTCCTCGAGGGTATCATACACCCAGTAGTCAGTGTTTCTATCACTGGGTCGATATCTCTACTGGTTGACTATTAGTCCTCGAGGGTATCATACACCCAGTAGTCAGTGTTTCTATCACTGTGTCGATACCTCTACTGGTGGACTATTAGTCGTCGAGTGTATCATACACCCAGTAGTCAGTGTTTCTACCACTGGGTAGATACCTCTACTGGTGGACTATTAGTCCTCGAGAGTATCATACCCCCAGTAGTCAGTGTTTCTATCACTAGGTTCATACCTCTACTGGTGGACTATTAGTCCTCGAGTGTATCATACACCCAGTAGTCAGTGTTTCTATCACTGGGTCGATACCTGTACTGGTGGACTATTAGTCGTCGAGGGTATCATACACCAAGTAGTCAGTGTTTCTATCACTCGGTCGATACCTCTACTGGTGGACTATTAGTCCTCGAGTGTATCATACACCCATTAGTCAGTGTTTCTATCACTGGGTCGATACCTCTACTAGTGGACTATTAGTCCTCGAGGGTATCATACACCCAGTAGTCAGTGTTTCTATCACTGGGTCAATACCTCTACTGGTGGACTATTAGTCCTCGAGTGTATCCTATACCCAGTAGTCAGTGTTTCTATCACTAGGTCGATACCTCTACTGGTGGACTATTAGTCCTCGAGGGTATCATACACCCAGTAGTCAGTGTTTCTATCTCTAGGTCGATACCTCTACTGGTGGACTATTAGTCGTCGAGGGTATCATACACCCAGTAGTCAGTGTTTCTATCACTGGGTCGATACCTCTACTGGTGGACTATTAGTCCTCGAGTGTATCATACACCCATTAGTCAGTGTTTCTATCACTGGGTCGATACCTCTACTGGTGGACTATTAGTCCTCGAGGGTATCATACACCCAGTAGTCAGTGTTTCTATCACTGGGTCAATACCTCTACTGGTGGACTATTAGTCCTCGAGTGTATCATATACCCAGTAGTCAGTGTTTCTATCACTAGATCGATACCTCTACTGGTGGGCTATTAGTCCTCGAGGGTATCATACACCCAGTAGTCAGTGTTTCTATCTCTAGGTCGATACCTCTACTGGTGGACTATTAGTCCTCGAGTGTATCATACACCCAGTAGTCAGTGTTTCTATCTCTAGGTCGATACCTCTACTGGTGGACTATTAGTCCTCGAGGGTATCATACACCCAGTAGTCAGTGTTTCTATCACTGGGTCAATACCTCTACTGGTGGACTATTAGTCCTCGAGTGTATCATGCACCCAGTAGTCAGTGTTTCTATCACTGGGTCGATACCTCTACTGGTGGACTATTAGTCCTCGAGGGTATCATACACCCAGTAGTCAGTGTTTCTATCACTGGGTCGATATCTCTGATGGTGGACTATAGGTCCTCGATTGTAACATACACCCAGTAGTCAGTGTTTCTATCACTGGGTCGATACCTCTGATGGTGGACTATTGGTTCTCGAGTGTATCATACACCCAGTAGTCAGTGTTTCTATCACTGGGTCGATACCTCTACTGGTGGACTATTAATCCTCGAGTGTATCATACACCCAGTAGTCAGTGTTTCTATCACTGGGTCGATATCTCTACTGGTTGACTATTAGTCCTCGAGGGTATCATACACCCAGTAGTCAGTGTTTCTATCACTGTGTCGATACATCTACTGGTGGACTATTAGTCGTCGAGTGTATCATACACCCAGTAGTCAGTGTTTCTATCACTGGGTCGATACCTCTATTGGGGACTATTAGTCCTCGAGAGTATCATACCCCCAGTAGTCAGTGTTTCTATCACTAGGTTCATACCTCTACTGGTGGACTATTAGTCCTCGAGTGTATCATACACCCAGTAGTCAGTGTTTCTATCACTGGGTCAATACCTCTACTGGTGGACTATTAGTCGTCGAGGGTATCATACACCAAGTATTCAGTGTTTCTATCACTGGGTCGATACCTCTACTGGTTGACTATTAGTCCTCGAGTGTATCATACACCCAGTAGTCAGTGTTTCTATCACTGGGTCGATACTTCTACTGGTTGACTATTAGTCCTCGAGGGTATCATACACCCAGTAGTCAGTGTTTCTATCACTGGGTCAATACCTCTACTGGTGGACTATTAGTCCTCGAGTGTATCATATACCCAGTAGTCAGTGTTTCTATCACTAGGTCAATACCTCTACTGGTGGGTTATTAGTCCTCGAGGGTATCATACACCCAGTAGTCAGTGTTTCTATTTCTAGGTCGATAACTCTACTGGTGGACTATTAGTCCTCGAGGGTATCATACACCCAGTAGTCAGTGTTTCTATCACTGGGTCGATACCTCTACTGGTGGACTATTAGTCCTCGAGGGTATCATACACCCAGTAGTCAGTGTTTCTATCACTGGGTCGATATCTCTGATGGTGGACTATTGGTCCTCGAGTGTAACATACACCAAGTAGTCAGTGTTTCTATCACTGGGTCGATACCTCTGATGGTGGACTATTGGTTCTCGAGTGTATCATACACCCAGTAGTCAGTGTTTCTATCACTGGGTCGATACCTCTACAGGTGGACTATTAGTCCTCGAGTGTATCATACACCCAGTAGTCAGTGTTTCTATCACTGGGTCGATACCTGTACTGGTTGACTATTAGTCCTCGAGGGTATCATACACCCAGTAGTCAGTGTTTCTATCACTGTGTCGATACCTCTACTGGTGGACTATTAGTCCTCGAGTGTATCATACACCCAGTAGTCAGAGTTTATATCACTAGGTTCATACATCTACTGGTGGACTATTAGTCCTCGAGTGTATCATACACCCAGTAGTCAGTGTTTCTATCACAGGGTCGATAACTCTACTGGTGGACTATTAGTCCTCGAGTGTATCATACACCCAGTAGTCAGTGTTTCAATCACTGGGACCATACCTCTACTGGTGGACTATTAATCCTCGAGGGTATCATACACCAAGTAGTCAGGGTTTCTATCACTGGGTCGATGCCTCTACTGGTGGACTATTAGTCCTCAAGGGTATTATACACCCAGTAATAGTGTTTCTATCACTGGGTCGATACCTCTATTGGTGGACTATTAGTCCTCGAGGGTATCATACATCCATTAGTCAGTGTTTCTATCACTGGGTCGATACTTCTACTGGTGGACTATTATTCCTCGAAGGTATCATGCACCCAATAGTCAGTGTTTCTATCACTGGGTCGATACCTCTACTGGTGGACTATTAGTCCTCGAGTGTATCATACACCCAGTAGTCAGTGTTTCTATCACTGGGTCGATACCTCTACTGGTGGGCTATTAGTCCTCGAGGGTATCATACACCCAGTAGTCAGTGTTTCTATCTCTAGGTCGATACCTCTACTGGTGGACTATTAGTCCTCGAAGGTATCATACACCCAGTAGTCAGTGTTTCTATCACTGGGCCAATACCTCTACTGGTGGACTATTAGTCCTCGAGGGTATCATACACCCAGTAGTCAGTGTTTCTATCACTGGGTCGATACCTCTGATGGTGGACTATTGGTTCTCGAGTGTATCATACACCCAGTAGTCAGTGTTTCTATCACTGGGTCGATACCTCTACTGGTGGACTATTAGTCCTCGAGTGTATCATACACCCAGTAGTCAGTGTTTCTTTCACTGGGTCGATACCTCTACTGGTTGACTATTAGTCCTCGAGGGTATCATGCACCCAGTAGTCAGTGTTTCTATCACTGGGTCGATACCTCTACTGATGGACTATTAGTCCTCGAGTGTATCATACACCCAGTAGTCAGTGTTTCTATCACTGGGTCGATACCTCTACAGGTGGACTATTAGTCGTCGAGGATATCATACACCAAGTAGTCAGTGTTTCTATCACTGGGTCGATACCTCTACTGGTGGACTATTAGTCCTCGAGTGTATCATACACCCATTAGTCAGTGTTTCTATCACTGGGTCGATACCTCTACTGGTGGACTATTAGTCCTCAAGGGTATCATACACCCAGTAGTCAGTGTTTCTATCACTGGGTCAATACCTTTACTGGTGAACTATTAGTCCTCGAGTGTATCATACACCCATTAGTCAGTGTTTCTATCACTGGGTCGATACCTCTACTGGTGGGCTATTCGTCCTCGAGTGTATCATACACCCAGTAGTCGTCAGTGTTTCTATCACTGGGTCAATACCTCTACTGGTGGGCTATTCGTCCTCGAGTGTATCATACACCCAGTAGTCAGTGTTTCTATCACTGGGTCAATACCTCTACTGGTGGGCTATTCGTCCTCGAGTGTATCATACACCAAGTAGTCAGTGTTTCTATCACTGGGTCAATACCTCTACTGGTGGGCTATTCGTCCTCGAGTGTATCATACACCAAGTAGTCAGTGTTTCTATCACTGGGTCAATACCTCTACTGGTGGACTATTAGTCCTCGAGTGTATCATGCACCCAGTAGTCAGTGTTTCTATCACTGGGTCGATATCTCTACTGGTGGACTATTAGTCCTCGAGGGTATCATACACCCAGTAATCAGTGTTTCTATCACTGGGTCGATACCTCTACTGGTGGACTATTAGTCTTCGAGGGTATCATACACCCAGTAGTCAGTTTTTCTATCACTAGATCGATACCTCTACTGGTGGACTATTAGTCCTCGAGAGTATCATACCCCCAGTAGTCAGTGTTTCTATCACTAGGTTCATACATCTTCTGGTGGACTATTAGTCCTCGAGTGTATCATACACCCAGTAGTCAGTGTTTCTATCACTGGGTCGATAACTCTACTGGTGGACTATTAGTCCTCGAGTGTATCATACACCCAGTAGTCAGTGTTTCAATCACTGGGACCATACCTCTACTGGCGGACTATTAGTCCTCGAGGGTATCATAAACCAAGTAGTCAGTGTTTCTATAACTGGGTCGATACCTCTACTGGTGGACTATTAGTCCTCAAGGGTATCATACACCCAGTAATCAGTGTTTCTATCTCTAGGTCGATACCTCTACTGGTGGGCTATTCGTCCTCGAGTGTATCATACATCCAGTAGTCAGTGTTTCTATCACTGGGTCGATACTTCTACTGGTGGACTATTAGTCCTCGAAGGTATCATGCACCCAATAGTCAGTGTTTCTATCACTGGGTCGATACCTCTACTGGTGGACTATTAGTCCTCGAGTGTATCATACACCCAGTAGTCAGTGTTTCTATCACTGGGTCGATACCTCTACTGGTGAGCTATTAGTCTTCGAGGGTATCATACACCCAGTAGTCAGTGTTTCTATCTCTAGGTCGATACCTCTACTGGTGGACTATTAGTCCTCGAGGGTATCATACACCCAGTAGTCAGTGTTTCTATCACTGGGTCAATACCCCTACTGATGGACTATTAGTCCTCGAGTGTATCATGCACCCAGTAGTCAGTGTTTCTATCACTGGGTCGATATCTCTACTGGTGGACTATTAGTCCTCGAGGGTATCATACACCCAGTAGTCAGTGTTTCTATCACTGGTTCGATATCTCTGATGGTGGACTATTGGTCCTCGAGTGTAACATACACCCAGTAGTCAGTGTTTCTATCACTGGGTCGATACCTCTGATGGTGGACTATTGGTTCTCGAGTGTATCATACACCCAGTAGTCAGTGTTTCTATCACTGGGTCGATACCTCTACTGGTGGACTATTAGTCCTCGAGTGTATCATACACCCAGTAGTCAGTGTTTCTTTCACTGGGTCGATACCTCTACTGGTTGACTATTAGTACTCGAGTGTATCATACACCCAGTAGTCAGTGTTTCTATCACTGGGTCGATACCTCTACTGATGGACTATTAGTCCTCGAGTGTATCATACACCCAGTAGTCAGTGTTTCTATCACTGGGTCGATACCTCTACTTGTGGACTATTAGTCCTCAAGGGTATCATACACTCAGTAGTCAGTGTTTCTATCTCTAGGTCGATACCTCTACTGGTGGACTATTAGTCCTCGAGTGTATCATACACCCATTAGTCAGTGTTTCTATCTCTAGGTCGATACCTCTTCTGGTGGGCTATTAGTCCTCGCGTGTATCATACACCAAGTAGTCAGTGTTTCTATAACTGGGTCGATACCTCTACTGGTGGGCTATTCGTCCTCGAGTGTATCATACACCCAGTAGTCAGTGTTTCTATCACTGGTTCGATACCTCTACTGGTGGGCTATTCGTCCTCGAGTATATCATACACCCAGTAGTCAGTGTTTCTATCACTGGGTCGATACCTCTACTGGTGGGCTATTCGTCCTTGAGTGTATCATACACCCAGTAGTCAGTGTTTCTATCACTGGGTCAATACCTCTACTGGTGGGCTATTCGTCCTCGAGTGTTTCATACACCAAGTAGTCAGTGTTTCTATCACTGGGTCAATACCTCTACTGGTGGACTATTAGTCCTCGAGTGTATCATGCACCCAGTAGTCAGTGTTTCTATCACTGGGTCGATATCTCTACTGGTGGACTATTAGTCCTCGAGGGTATCATACACCCAGTAATCAGTGTTTCTATCACTGGGTCAATACCTCTACTGGTGGACTATTAGTCCTCGAGGGTATCATGCACCCAGTAGTCAGTTTTTCTATCACTAGATCGATACCTCTACTGGTGGACTATTAGTCCTCGAGAGTATCATACCCCCAGTAGTCAGTGTTTCTATCACTAGGTTCATACATCTACTGGTGGACTATTCGTCCTCGAGTGTATCATACACCCAGTAGTCAGTGTTTCTATCACTGGGTCGATATCTCTGATGGTGGACTATTGGTCCTCGAGTGTAACATACACCCAGTAGTCAGTGTTTTTATCACTGGGTCGATACCTGTGATGGTGGACTATTGGTTCTCGAGTGTATCATACACCCAGTAGTCAGTGTTTCTATCACTGGGTCGATACCTCTACTGGTGGACTATTAGTCCTCGAGTGTATCATACACCCAGTAGTCAGTGTTTCTATCACTGGGTCGATACCTCTACTGATTGACTATTAGTCCTCGAGGGTATCATACACCCAGTAGTCAGTGTTTCTATCACTGGGTCGATACCTCTACTGGTGGACTATTAGTCGTCGAGTGTATCATACACCCAGTAGTCAGTGTTTCTATCACTGGGTCGATAACTCTACTGGTGGACTATTAGTCCTCGAGTGTAGCATACACCCAGTAGTCAGTGTTTCAATCACTGGGACCATACCTCTACTGGTGGACTATTAGTCCTCGAGGGTATCATACACCAAGTAGTCAGTGTTTCTATCACTGGGTCGATACCTCTGTTGGTGGACTATTAGTCCTCGAGGGTATCATACATCCAGTAGTCAGTGTTTCTATCACTGGGTCGATACTTCTACTGGTGGACTATTAGTCCTCGAAGGTATCATGCACCCAATAGTCAGTGTTTCTATCACTGGGTCGATACCTCTACTGGTGGACTATTAGTCCTCGAGTGTATCATACACCCAGTAGTCAGTGTTTCTATCACTGGGTCGATACCTCTACTGGTGGGCTATTAGTCCTCGAGGGTATCATACACCCAGTAGTCAGTGTTTCTATATCTAGGTCGATACCTCTACTGGTGGACTAATAGTCCTCGAGGTTATCATAAACCCAGTAGTCAGTGTTTCTAACACTGGGTCAATACCTCTACTGGTGGACTATTAGTCCTCGAGTGTATCATGCACCCAGTAGTCAGTGTTTCTATCACTGGGTCGATACCTCTACTGGTGGACTATTAGTCCTCGAGGGTATCATACACCCAGTAGTCAGTGTTTCTATCACTGGGTCGATATCTCTGATGGTGGACTATTGGTCCTCGAGTGTAACATACACCCAGTAGTCAGTGTTTCTATCACTGGGTCGATACCTCTGATGGTGGACTATTGGTTCTCGAGTGTATCATACACCCAGTAGTCAGTGTTTCTATCACTGGGTCGATACCTCTACTGGTGGACTATTAGTCCTCGAGTGTATCATACACCCAGTAGTCAGTGTTTCTTTCATTATGTCGATACCTCTACTGGTGGACTATTAGTCGTCGAGGGTATCATACACCAAGTAGTCAGTGTTTCTATCACTGGGTCGATACCTCTACTGGTGGACTATTAGTCCTCAAGGGTATCATACACCCATTAGTCATTGTTTCTATCACTGGGTCAATACCTCTACTGGTGGAATATTAGTCCTCGAGTGTATCATACACCCAGTAGTCAGTGTTTCTATCACTGGGTCGATACCTCTACTGGTGGGCTATTCGTCCTCGAGGGAATCATACACCCAGTAGTCAGTGTTTCTATCTCTAGGTTGATACCTCTACTGGTGGACTATTAATCCTCGAGTGTATCATACACCCATTAGTCAGTGTTTCTATCACTGGGTCGATACCTCTACTGGTGGACTATTAGTCCTCGAGGGTATCATACACCCAGTAGTCAGTATTTCTATCACTAGATCGATACCTCTACTGGTGGACTATTAGTCCTCGAGTGTATCATACACCCAGTAGTCAGTGTTTCTATCACTGGGTCGATACCTCTACTAGTGGACTATTAGTCCTCGAGGGTATCATACACCCAGTAGTCAGTGTTTCTATCCCTGGGTCGATACCTCTACTGGTGGACTATTAGTCGTCGAGGGTATCATACACCCAGTAGTCAGTGTTTCTATCACTGGGTCGATATCTCTACTGGTGGACTATTAGTCCTCGAGTGTATCATACACCCAGTAATCAGTGTTTCTATCACTGGGTCGATACCTCTACTGGTGGACTATTAGTCCTCGAGGGTATCATACACCCAGTAGTCAGTGTTTCTATCCCTGGGTCGATACCTCTACTGGTGGACTATTAGTCGTCGAGGGTATCATACACCCAGTAGTCAGTGTTTCTATCACTGGGTCGATATCTCTACTGGTGGACTATTAGTCCTCGAGTGTATCATACACCCAGTAATCAGTGTTTCTATCACTGGGTCGATACCTCTACTGGTGGACTATTAGTCCTCGAGTGTATCATACACCCAGTAGTCAGTGTTTCTATCACTGTGTCGATACCTCTACTGATGGACTATTAGTCCTCGAGTGTATCATACACCCAGTAGTCAATGTTTCTATCACTGGGTCGATACCTCTACTGGTGGACTATTAGTCGTCGAGGGTATCATACACCAAGTAGTCAGTGTTTCTATCACTGGGTCGATACCTCTACTGGTGGACTATTAGTCCTCGAGTGTATCAAACACCCATTAGTCAGTGTTTCTATCACTGGGTCGATACCTCTACTGGTGGACTATTAGTCCTCGAGTGTATCATACACCCAGTAGTCAGTGTTTCTATCACTGGGTCAATACCTCTACTGGTGGACTATTAGTCCTCGAGTGTATCATATACTCAGTAGTCAGTGTTTCTATCACTGGGTCGATACCTCTACTGGTGGGTATTAGTCATCGAGGGTATCATACACCCAGTAGTCAGTGTTTCTATCCCTGGGTCGATACCTCTACTGGTGGACTATTAGTCGTCGAGGGTATCATACACCCAGTAGTCAGTGTTTCTATCACTGGGTCGATATCTCTACTGGTGGACTATTAGTCCTCGAGTGTATCATACACCCAGTAATCAGTGTTTCTATCACTGGGTCGATACCTCTACTGGTGGACTATTAGTCCTCGAGGGTATCATACACCCAGTAGTCAGTGTTTCTATCCCTGGGTCGATACCTCTACTGGTGGACTATTAGTCGTCGAGGGTATCATACACCCAGTAGTCAGTGTTTCTATCACTGGGTCGATATCTCTACTGGTGGACTATTAGTCCTCGAGTGTATCATACACCCAGTAATCAGTGTTTCTATCACTGGGTCGATACCTCTACTGGTGGACTATTAGTCCTCGAGTGTATCATACACCCAGTAGTCAGTGTTTCTATCACTGTGTCGATACCTCTACTGATGGACTATTAGTCCTCGAGTGTATCATACACCCAGTAGTCAATGTTTCTATCACTGGGTCGATACCTCTACTGGTGGACTATTAGTCGTCGAGGGTATCATACACCAAGTAGTCAGTGTTTCTATCACTGGGTCGATACCTCTACTGGTGGACTATTAGTCCTCGAGTGTATCAAACACCCATTAGTCAGTGTTTCTATCACTGGGTCGATACCTCTACTGGTGGACTATTAGTCCTCGAGTGTATCATACACCCAGTAGTCAGTGTTTCTATCACTGGGTCAATACCTCTACTGGTGGACTATTAGTCCTCGAGTGTATCATATACTCAGTAGTCAGTGTTTCTATCACTGGGTCGATACCTCTACTGGTGGGTATTAGTCATCGAGGGTATCATACACCCAGTAGTCAGTGTTTCTATCTCTAGGTCGATACCTCTACTGGTGGACTATTAGTCCTCGAGGGTATCATACACCCAGTAGTCAGTGTTTCTATCACTGGGTCAATACCTCTACTGGTGGACTATTAGTCCTCGAGTGTATCATACACCCAGTAATCAGTGTTTCTATCACTGGGTCGATACCCCTACTGGTGGACTATTAGTCCTCGAGGGTATCATACACCCAGTAGTCAGTGTTTCTATCACTGGGTCGATATCTCTGATGGTGGACTATTGGTTCTCGAGTGTAACATACACCCAGTAGTCAGTGTTTCTATCACTGGGTCGATACCTCTGATGGTGGACTATTGGTTCTCGAGTGTATCATACACCCAGTAGGCAGTGTTTCTATCACTGGGTCGATACCTCTACTGGTGGACTATTAGTCCTCGAGTGTATCATACACCCAGTAGTCAGTGTTTCTATCACTGGGTCGATATCTCTACTGGTTGACTATTAGTCCTCGAGGGTATCATACACCCAGTAGTCAGTGTTTCTATCACTGTGTCGATACCTCTACTGGTGGACTATTAGTCGTCGAGTGTATCATACACCCAGTAGTCAGTGTTTCTACCACTGGGTAGATACCTCTACTGGTGGACTATTAGTCCTCGAGAGTATCATACCCCCAGTAGTCAGTGTTTCTATCACTAGGTTCATACCTCTACTGGTGGACTATTAGTCCTCGAGTGTATCATACACCCAGTAGTCAGTGTTTCTATCACTGGGTCGATACCTCTACTGGTGGACTATTAGTCCTCGAGGGTATCATACACCCAGTAGTCAGTGTTTCTATCACTGGGTCAATACCTCTACTGGTGGACTATTAGTCCTCGAGTGTATCATATACCCAGTAGTCAGTGTTTCTATCACTAGGTCGATACCTCTACTGGTGGACTATTAGTCCTCGAGGGTATCATACACCCAGTAGTCAGTGTTTCTATCACTGGGTCGATACCTCTACTGGTGGACTATTAGTCCTCGAGTGTATCATACACCCATTAGTCAGTGTTTCTATCACTGGGTCGATACCTCTACTGGTGTACTATTAGTCCTCGAGGGTATCATACACCCAGTAGTCAGTGTTTCTATCACTGGGTCAATACCTCTACTGGTGGACTATTAGCCCTCGAGTGTATCATATACCCAGTAGTCAGTGTTTCTATCTCTAGGTCGATACCTCTACTGGTGGACTATTAGTCTTCGAGGGTATCATACACCCAGTAGTCAGTGTTTCTATCACTGGGTCGATACCTCTACTGGTGGACTATTAGTCCTCGAGTGTATCATACACCCATTAGTCAGTGTTTCTATCACTGGGTCGATACCTCTACTGGTGTACTATTAGTCCTCGAGGGTATCATACACCCAGTAGTCAGTGTTTCTATCACTGGGTCAATACCTCTACTGGTGGACTATTAGCCCTCGAGTGTATCATATACCCAGTAGTCAGTGTTTCTATCACTAGATCGATACCTCTACTGATGGGCTATTAGTCCTCGAGGGTATCATACACCCAGTAGTCAGTGTTTCTATCTCTAGGTCGATACCTCTACTGGTGGACTATTAGTCCTCGAGGGTATCATACACCCAGTAGTCAGTGTTTCTATCTCTAGGTCGATACCTCTACTGGTGGACTATTAGTCCTCGAGGGTATCATACACCCAGTAGTCAGTGTTTCTATCACTGGGTCAATACCTCTACTGGTGGACTATTAGTCCTCGAGTGTATCATGCACCCAGTAGTCAGTGTTTCTATCACTGGGTCGATACCTCTACTGGTGGACTATTAGTCCTCGAGGGTATCATACACCCAGTAGTCAGTGTTTCTATCACTGGGTCGATATCTCGGATGGTGGACTATTGGTCCTCGAGTGTAACATACACCCAGTAGTCAGTGTTTCTATCACTGGGTCGATACCTCTGATGGTGGACTATTGGTTCTCGAGTGTATCATACACCCAGTAGTCAGTGTTTCTATCACTGGGTCGATATCTCTACTGGTTGACTATTAGTCCTCGAGGGTATCATACACCCAGTAGTCAGTGTTTCTATCACTGTGTCGATACCTCTACTGGTGGACTATTAGTCCTCGAGTGTATCATACACCCAGTAGTCAGTGTTTCTATCACTGGGTCGATACCTCTATTGGGGACTATTAGTCCTCGAGAGTATCATACCCCCAGTAGTCAGTGTTTCTATCACTAGGTTCATACCTCTACTGGTGGACTATTAGTCCTCGAGTGTATCATACACCCAGTAGTCAGTGTTTCTATCACTGGGTCGATACCTCTACTGGTGGACTATTAGTCGTCGAGGGTATCATACACCAAGTATTCAGTGTTTCTATCACTGGGTCGATACTTCTACTGGTTGACTATTAGTCCTCGAGGGTATCATACACCCAGTAGTCAGTGTTTCTATCACTGCGTCAATACCTCTACTGGTGAACTATTAGTCCTCGAGTGTATCATATACCCAGTAGTCAGTGTTTCTATCACTAGGTCAATACCTCTACTGGTGGGTTATTAGTCCTCGAGGGTATCATACACCCAGTAGTCAGTGTTTCTATTTCTAGGTCGATAACTCTACTGGTGGACTATTAGTCCTCGAGGGTATAATACACCCAGTAGTCAGTGTTTCTATCACTGGGTCGATACCTCTACTGGTGGACTATTAGTCCTCGAGGGTATCATACACCCAGTAGTCAGTGTTTCTATCACTGGGTCGATATCTCTGATGGTGGACTATTGGTCCTCGAGTGTAACATACACCAAGTAGTCAGTGTTTCTATCACTGGGTCGATACCTCTGATGGTGGAATATTGGTTCTCGAGTGTATCATACACCTAGTAGTCAGTGTTTCTATCACTGGGTCGATACCTCTACTGGTGGACTATTAGTCCTCGAGTGTATCATACACCCAGTAGTCAGTGTTTCTATCACTGGGTCGATACCTCTACTGGTTGACTATTAGTCCTCGAGGGTATCATACACCCAGTAGTCAGTGTTTCTATCACTGTGTCGATACCTCTACTGGTGGACCATTAGTCCTCGAGTGTATCATACACCCAGTAGTCAGAGTTTATATCACTGGGTCGATACCTCTACTGGTGGACTATTAGTCCTCGAGAGTATCATATCCCCAGTAGTCAGTTTTTCTATCACTAGGTTCATACATCTACTGGTGGACTATTAGTCCTCTAGTGTATCATACACCCAGTAGTCAGTGTTTCTATCACAGGGTCGATAACTCTACTGGTGGACTATTAGTCCTCGAGTGTATCATACACCCAGTAGTCAGTGTTTCAATCACTGGGACCATACCTCTACTGGTGGACTATTAGTCCTCGAGAGTATCATATCCCCAGTAGTCAGTTTTTCTATCACTAGGTTCATACATCTACTGGTGGACTATTAGTCCTCTAGTGTATCATACACCCAGTAGTCAGTGTTTCTATCACAGGGTCGATAACTCTACTGGTGGACTATTAGTCCTCGAGGGTATCATACACCCAGTAGTCAGTGTTTCTATCACTGGGTCGATATCTCTGATGGTGGACTATTGGTTCTCGAGTGTAACATACACCCAGTAGTCAGTGTTTCTATCACTGGGTCGATACCTCTGATGGTGGACTATTGGTTCTCGAGTGTATCATACACCCAGTAGGCAGTGTTTCTATCACTGGGTCGATACCTCTACTGGTGGACTATTAGTCCTCGAGTGTATCATACACCCAGTAGTCAGTGTTTCTATCACTGGGTCGATATCTCTACTGGTTGACTATTAGTCCTCGAGGGTATCATACACCCAGTAGTCAGTGTTTCTATCACTGTGTCGATACCTCTACTGGTGGACTATTAGTCGTCGAGTGTATCATACACCCAGTAGTCAGTGTTTCTACCACTGGGTAGATACCTCTACTGGTGGACTATTAGTCCTCGAGAGTATCATACCCCCAGTAGTCAGTGTTTCTATCACTAGGTTCATACCTCTACTGGTGGACTATTAGTCCTCGAGTGTATCATACACCCAGTAGTCAGTGTTTCTATCACTGGGTCGATACCTCTACTGGTGGACTATTAGTCCTCGAGGGTATCATACACCCAGTAGTCAGTGTTTCTATCACTGGGTCAATACCTCTACTGGTGGACTATTAGTCCTCGAGTGTATCATATACCCAGTAGTCAGTGTTTCTATCACTAGGTCGATACCTCTACTGGTGGACTATTAGTCCTCGAGGGTATCATACACCCAGTAGTCAGTGTTTCTATCACTGGGTCGATACCTCTACTGGTGGACTATTAGTCCTCGAGTGTATCATACACCCATTAGTCAGTGTTTCTATCACTGGGTCGATACCTCTACTGGTGTACTATTAGTCCTCGAGGGTATCATACACCCAGTAGTCAGTGTTTCTATCACTGGGTCAATACCTCTACTGGTGGACTATTAGCCTTCGAGGGTATCATACACCCATTAGTCAGTGTTTCTATCACTGGGTCGATACCTCTACTGGTGTACTATTAGTCCTCGAGGGTATCATACACCCAGTAGTCAGTGTTTCTATCACTGGGTCAATACCTCTACTGGTGGACTATTAGCCCTCGAGTGTATCATATACCCAGTAGGCAGTGTTTCTATCACTAGATCGATACCTCTACTGATGGGCTATTAGTCCTCGAGGGTATCATACACCCAGTAGTCAGTGTTTCTATCTCTAGGTCGATACCTCTACTGGTGGACTATTAGTCCTCGAGGGTATCATACACCCAGTAGTCAGTGTTTCTATCTCTAGGTCGATACCTCTACTGGTGGACTATTAGTCCTCGAGGGTATCATACACCCAGTAGTCAGTGTTTCTATCACTGGGTCAATACCTCTACTGGTGGACTATTAGTCCTCGAGTGTATCATGCACCCAGTAGTCAGTGTTTCTATCACTGGGTCGATACCTCTACTGGTGGACTATTAGTCCTCGAGGGTATCATACACCCAGTAGTCAGTGTTTCTATCACTGGGTCGATATCTCTGATGGTGGACTATTGGTCCTCGAGTGTAACATACACCCAGTAGTCAGTGTTTCTATCACTGGGTCGATACCTCTGATGGTGGACTATTGGTTCTCGAGTGTATCATACACCCAGTAGTCAGTGTTTCTATCACTGGGTCGATACCTCTACTGGTGGACTATTAATCCTGGAGTGTATCATACACCCAGTAGTCAGTGTTTCTATCACTGGGTCGATATCTCTACTGGTTGACTATTAGTCCTCGAGGGTATCATACACCCAGTAGTCAGTGTTTCTATCACTGTGTCGATACCTCTACTGGTGGACTATTAGTCCTCGAGTGTATCATACACCCAGTAGTCAGTGTTTCTATCACTGGGTCGATACCTCTATTGGGGACTATTAGTCCTCGAGAGTATCATACCCCCAGTAGTCAGTGTTTCTATCACTAGGTTCATACCTCTACTGGTGGACTATTAGTCCTCGAGTGTATCATACACCCAGTAGTCAGTGTTTCTATCACTGGGTCGATACCTCTACTGGTGGACTATTAGTCGTCGAGGGTATCATACACCAAGTATTCAGTGTTTCTATCACTGGGTCGATACTTCTACTGGTTGACTATTAGTCCTCGAGGGTATCATACACCCAGTAGTCAGTGTTTCTATCACTGCGTCAATACCTCTACTGGTGGACTATTAGTCCTCGAGTGTATCATATACCCAGTAGTCAGTGTTTCTATCACTAGGTCAATACCTCTACTGGTGGGTTATTAGTCCTCGAGGGTATCATACACCCAGTAGTCAGTGTTTCTATTTCTAGGTCGATAACTCTACTGGTGGACTATTAGTCCTCGAGGGTATAATACACCCAGTAGTCAGTGTTTCTATCACTGGGTCGATACCTCTACTGGTGGACTATTAGTCCTCGAGGGTATCATACACCCAGTAGTCAGTGTTTCTATCACTGGGTCGATATCTCTGATGGTGGACTATTGGTCCTCGAGTGTAACATACACCAAGTAGTCAGTGTTTCTATCACTGGGTCGATACCTCTGATGGTGGAATATTGGTTCTCGAGTGTATCATACACCTAGTAGTCAGTGTTTCTATCACTGGGTCGATACCTCTACTGGTGGACTATTAGTCCTCGAGTGTATCATACACCCAGTAGTCAGTGTTTCTATCACTGGGTCGATACCTCTACTGGTTGACTATTAGTCCTCGAGGGTATCATACACCCAGTAGTCAGTGTTTCTATCACTGTGTCGATACCTCTACTGGTGGACCATTAGTCCTCGAGTGTATCATACACCCAGTAGTCAGAGTTTATATCACTGGGTCGATACCTCTACTGGTGGACTATTAGTCCTCGAGAGTATCATATCCCCAGTAGTCAGTTTTTCTATCACTAGGTTCATACATCTACTGGTGGACTATTAGTCCTCTAGTGTATCATACACCCAGTAGTCAGTGTTTCTATCACAGGGTCGATAACTCTACTGGTGGACTATTAGTCCTCGAGTGTATCATACACCCAGTAGTCAGTGTTTCAATCACTGGGACCATACCTCTACTGGTGGACTATTATTCCTCGAAGGTATCATGCACCCAATAGTCAGTGTTTCTATCACTGGGTCGATACCTCTACTGGTGGACTATTAGTCCTCGAGAGTATCATATCCCCAGTAGTCAGTTTTTCTATCACTAGGTTCATACATCTACTGGTGGACTATTAGTCCTCAAGGGTATTATACACCCAGTAATCAGTGTTTCTATCACTGGGTCGATACCTCTATTGGTGGACTATTAGTCCTCGAGGGTATCATACATCCATTAGTCAGTGTTTCTATCACTGGGTCGATACTTCTACTGGTGGACTATTATTCCTCGAAGGTATCATGCACCCAATAGTCAGTGTTTCTATCACTGGGTCGATACCTCTACTGGTGGGCTATTAGTCCTCGAGGGTATCATACACCCAGTAGCCAGTGTTTCTATCTCTAGGTCGATACCTCTACTGGTGGACTATTAGTCCTCGAAGGTATCATGCACCCAGTAGTCAGTGTTTCTATCACTGGGTCAATACCTCTACTGGTGGACTATTAGTCCTCGAGTGTATCATACACCCAGTAGTCAGTGTTTCTATCACTGGGTCGATATCTCTGATGGTGGACTATTGGTCCTCGAGTGTAACATACACCCAGTAGTCAGTGTTTCTATCACTGGGTCGATACCTCTACTGGTGGACTATTAGTCCTCGAGTGTATCATACACCCAGTAGTCAGTGTTTCTTTCACTGGGTCGATACCTCTACTGGTTGACTATTAGTCCTCGAGGGTATCATAAACCCAGTAGTCAGTGTTTCTATCACTGGGTCGATACCTCTACTGATGGACTATTAGTCCTCGAGTGTATCATACACCCAGTAGTCAGTGTTTCTATCACTGGGTCGATACCTCTACAGGTGGACTATTAGTCGTCGAGGGTATCATACACCAAGTAGTCAGTGTTTCTATCACTGGGTCGATACCTCTACTGGTGGACTATTAGTCCTCGAGTGTATCATACACCCATTAGTCAGTGTTTCTATCACTGGGTCGATACTTCTACTGGTGGACTATTAGTCCTCAAGGGTATCATACACCCAGTAGTCAGTGTTTCTATCAATGGGTCAATACCTCTACTGGTGAACTATTAGTCCTCGAGTGTATCATACACCCAGTAGTCAGTGTTTCTATCACTGGGTCGATATCTCTGATGGTGGACTATTGGTCCTCGAGTGTAACATACACCCAGTAGTCAGTGTTTCTATCACTGGGTCGATACCTCTGATGGTGGACTATTGGTTCTCGAGTGTATCATACACCCAGTAGTCAGTGTTTCTATCACTGGGTCGATACCTCTACTGGTGGACTATTAATCCTCGAGTGTATCATACACCCAGTAGTCAGTGTTTCTATCACTGGGTCGATATCTCTACTGGTTGACTATTAGTCCTCGAGGGTATCATACACCCAGTAGTCAGTGTTTCTATCACTGTGTCGATACCTCTACTGGTGGACTATTAGTCCTCGAGTGTATCATACACCCAGTAGTCAGTGTTTCTATCACTGGGTCGATACCTCTATTGGGGACTATTAGTCCTCGAGAGTATCATACCCCCAGTAGTCAGTGTTTCTATCACTAGGTTCATACCTCTACTGGTGGACTATTAGTCCTCGAGTGTATCATACACCCAGTAGTCAGTGTTTCTATCACTGGGTCGATACCTCTACTGGTGGACTATTAGTCGTCGAGGGTATCATACACCAAGTATTCAGTGTTTCTATCACTGGGTCGATACCTCTACTGGTGGACTATTAGTCCTCGAGTGTATCATACACCCAGTAGTCAGTGTTTCTATCACTGGGTCGATACTTCTACTGGTTGACTATTAGTCCTCGAGGGTATCATACACCCAGTAGTCAGTGTTTCTATCACTGCGTCAATACCTCTACTGGTGGACTATTAGTCCTCGAGTGTATCATATACCCAGTAGTCAGTGTTTCTATCACTAGGTCAATACCTCTACTGGTGGGTTATTAGTCCTCGAGGGTATCATACACCCAGTAGTCAGTGTTTCTATTTCTAGGTCGATAACTCTACTGGTGGACTATTAGTCCTCGAGGGTATAATACACCCAGTAGTCAGTGTTTCTATCACTGGGTCGATACCTCTACTGGTGGACTATTAGTCCTCGAGGGTATCATACACCCAGTAGTCAGTGTTTCTATCACTGGGTCGATATCTCTGATGGTGGACTATTGGTCCTCGAGTGTAACATACACCAAGTAGTCAGTGTTTCTATCACTGGGTCGATACCTCTGATGGTGGAATATTGGTTCTCGAGTGTATCATACACCTAGTAGTCAGTGTTTCTATCACTGGGTCGATACCTCTACTGATGGACTATTAGTCCTCGAGTGTATCATACACCCAGTAGTCAGTGTTTCTATCACTGGGTCGATACCTCTACAGGTGGACTATTAGTCGTCGAGGGTATCATACACCAAGTAGTCAGTGTTTCTATCACTGGGTCGATACCTCTACTGGTGGACTATTAGTCCTCGAGTGTATCATACACCCATTAGTCAGTGTTTCTATCACTGGGTCGATACTTCTACTGGTGGACTATTAGTCCTCAAGGGTATCATACACCAAGTAGTCAGTGTTTCTATCAATGGGTCAATACCTCTACTGGTGAACTATTAGTCCTCGAGTGTATCATACACCCATTAGTCAGTGTTTCTATCACTGGGTCGATATCTCTGATGGTGGACTATTGGTCCTCGAGTGTAACATACACCCAGTAGTCAGTGTTTCTATCACTGGGTCGATACCTCTGATGGTGGACTATTGGTTCTCGAGTGTATCATACACCCAGTAGTCAGTGTTTCTATCACTGGGTCGATACCTCTACTGGTGGACTATTAATCCTCGAGTGTATCATACACCCAGTAGTCAGTGTTTCTATCACTGGGTCGATATCTCTACTGGTTGACTATTAGTCCTCGAGGGTATCATACACCCAGTAGTCAGTGTTTCTATCACTGTGTCGATACCTCTACTGGTGGACTATTAGTCCTCGAGTGTATCATACACCCAGTAGTCAGTGTTTCTATCACTGGGTCGATACCTCTATTGGGGACTATTAGTCCTCGAGAGTATCATACCCCCAGTAGTCAGTGTTTCTATCACTAGGTTCATACCTCTACTGGTGGACTATTAGTCCTCGAGTGTATCATACACCCAGTAGTCAGTGTTTCTATCACTGGGTCGATACCTCTACTGGTGGACTATTAGTCGTCGAGGGTATCATACACCAAGTATTCAGTGTTTCTATCACTGGGTCGATACCTCTACTGGTGGACTATTAGTCCTCGAGTGTATCATACACCCAGTAGTCAGTGTTTCTATCACTGGGTCGATACTTCTACTGGTTGACTATTAGTCCTCGAGGGTATCATACACCCAGTAGTCAGTGTTTCTATCACTGCGTCAATACCTCTACTGGTGGACTATTAGTCCTCGAGTGTATCATATACCCAGTAGTCAGTTTTTCTATCACTAGGTCAATACCTCTACTGGTGGGTTATTAGTCCTCGAGGGTATCATACACCCAGTAGTCAGTGTTTCTATTTCTAGGTCGATAACTCTACTGGTGGACTATTAGTCCTCGAGGGTATAATACACCCAGTAGTCAGTGTTTCTATCACTGGGTCGATACCTCTACTGGTGGACTATTAGTCCTCGAGGGTATCATACACCCAGTAGTCAGTGTTTCTATCACTGGGTCGATATCTCTGATGGTGGACTATTGGTCCTCGAGTGTAACATACACCAAGTAGTCAGTGTTTCTATCACTGGGTCGATACCTCTGATGGTGGAATATTGGTTCTCGAGTGTATCATACACCTAGTAGTCAGTGTTTCTATCACTGGGTCGATACCTCTACTGGTGGACTATTAGTCCTCGAGTGTATCATACACCCAGTAGTCAGTGTTTCTATCACTGGGCCGATACCTCTACTGGTTGACTATTAGTCCTCGAGGGTATCATACACCCAGTAGTCAGTGTTTCTATCACTGTGTCGATACCTCTACTGGTGGACCATTAGTCCTAGAGTGTATCATACACCCAGTAGTCAGAGTTTATATCACTGGGTCGATACCTCTACTGGTGGACTATTAGTCCTCGAGAGTATCATATCCCCAGTAGTCAGTTTTTCTATCACTAGGTTCATACATCTACTGGTGGACTATTAGTCCTCGAGTGTATCATACACCCAGTAGTCAGTGTTTCTATCACAGGGTCGATAACTCTACTGGTGGACTATTAGTCCTCGAGTGTATCATACACCAAGTAGTCAGTGTTTCAATCACTGGGACCATACCTCTACTGGTGGACTATTAGTCCTCGAGGGTATCATACACCAAGTAGTCAGTGTTTCTATCACTGGGTCGATGCCTCTACTGGTGGACTATTAGTCCTCAAGGGTATTATACACCCAGTAATCAGTGTTTCTATCACTGGGTCGATACCTCTATTGGTGGACTATTAGTCCTCGAGGGTATCATACATCCATTAGTCAGTGTTTCTATCACTGGGTCGATACTTCTACTGGTGGACTATTATTCCTCGAAGGTATCATGCACCCAATAGTCAGTGTTTCTATCACTGGGTCGATACCTCTACTGGTGGGCTATTAGTCCTCGAGGGTATCATACACCCAGTAGTCAGTGTTTCTATCTCTAGGTCGATACCTCTACTGGTGGACTATTAGTCCTCGAAGGTATCATACACCCAGTAGTCAGTGTTTCTATCACTGGGTCAATACCTCTACTGGTGGACTATTAGTCCTCGAGTGTATCATACACCCAGTAGTCAGTGTTTCTATCACTGGGTCGATATCTCTGATGGTGGACTATTGGTCCTCGAGTGTAACATACACCCAGTAGTCAGTGTTTCTATCACTGGGTCGATACCTCTGATGGTGGACTATTGGTTCTCGAGTGTATCATACACCCAGTAGTCAGTGTTTCTATCACTGGGTCGATACCTCTACTGGTGGACTATTAGTCCTCGAGTGTATCATACACCCAGTAGTCAGTGTTTCTTTCACTGGGTCGATACCTCTACTGGTTGACTATTAGTCCTCGAGGGTATCATACACCCAGTAGTCAGTGTTTCTATCACTGGGTCGATACCTCTACTGATGGACTATTAGTCCTCGAGTGTATCATACACCCAGTAGTCAGTGTTTCTATCACTGGGTCGATACCTCTACAGGTTGACTATTAGTCGTCGAGGGTATCATACACCAAGTAGTCAGTGTTTCTATCACTGGGTCGATACCTCTACTGGTGAACTATTAGTCCTCGAGTGTATCATACACCCATTAGTCAGTGTTGCTATCACTGGGTCGATACCTCTACTGGTGGACTATTAGTCCTCAAGGGTATCATACACCCAGTAGTCAGTGTTTCTATCACTGGGTCAATACCTCTACTGGTGAACTATTAGTCCTCGAGTGTATCATACACCCATTAGTCAGTGTTTCTATCACTGGGTCGATACCTCTACTGGTGGGCTATTCGTCCTCGAGTGTATCATACACCCAGTAGTCAGTGTTTCTATCACTGGGTCAATACCTCTACTGGTGGGCTATTCGTCCTCGAGTGTATCATACACCCAGTAGTCAGTGTTTCTATCACTGGGTCAATACCTCTACTGGTGGGCTATTCGTCCTCGAGTGTATCATACACCAAGTAGTCAGTGTTTCTATCACTGGGTCAATACCTCTACTGGTGGGCTATTCGTCCTCGAGTGTATCATACACCAAGTAGTCAGTGTTTCTATCACTGGGTCAATACCTCTACTGGTGGACTATTAGTCCGCGAGTGTATCATGCACCCAGTAGTCAGTGTTTCTATCACTGGGTCGATATCTCTACTGGTGGACTATTAGTCCTCGAGGGTATCATACACCCAGTAATCAGTGTTTCTATCACTGGGTCGATACCTCTACTGGTGGACTATTAGTCTTCGAGGGTATCATACACCCAGTAGTCAGTTTTTCTATCACTAGATCGATACCTCTACTGGTGGACTATTAGTCCTCGAGAGTATCATACCCCCAGTAGTCAGTGTTTCTATCACTAGGTTCATACCTCTTCTGGTGGACTATTAGTCCTCGAGTGTATCATACACCCAGTAGTCAGTGTTTCTATCACTGGGTCGATAACTCTACTGGTGGACTATTAGTCCTCGAGTGTATCATACACCCAGTAGTCAGTGTTTCAATCACTGGGACCATACCTCTACTGGCGGACTATTAGTCCTCGAGGGTATCATACACCAAGTAGTCAGTGTTTCTATAACTGGGTCGATACCTCTACTGGTGGACTATTAGTCCTCAAGGGTATCATACACCCAGTAATCAGTGTTTCTATCACTGGGTCGATACCTCTACTGGTCGGCTATTCGTCCTCGAGTGTATCATACATCGAGTAGTCAGTGTTTCTATCACTGTGTCGATACCTCTACTGGTGAGCTATTGGTCCTCGAGTGTATCATACACCCAGTAGTCAGTGTTTCTATCACTGGGTCGATACCTCTACTGGTGGGCTATTCGTCCTCGAGTGTATCATACACCCAGTAGTCAGTGTTTCTATCACTGGGTCGATACTTCTACTGGTGGACTATTAGTCCTCGAAGGTATCATGCACCCAATAGTCAGTGTTTCTATCACTGGGTCGATACCTCAACTGGTGGACTATTAGTCCTCGAAGGTATCATACACCCAGTAGTCAGTGTTTCTATCACTGGGTCGATACCTCTACTGGTGAGCTATTAGTCCTCGAGGGTATCATACACCCAGTAGTCAGTGTTTCTATCTCTAGGTCGATACCTCTACTGGTGGACTATTAGTCCTCGAGGGTATCATACACCCAGTAGTCAGTGTTTCTATCACTGGGTCAATACCCCTACTGGTGTACTATTAGTCCTCGAGTGTATCATGCACCCAGTAGTCAGTGTTTCTATCACTGGGTCGATACCTCTACTGGTGGACTATTAGTCCTCGAGGGTATCATACACCCAGTAGTCAGTGTTTCTATCACTGGGTCGATATCTCTGATGGTGGACTATTGGTCCTCGAGTGTAACATACACCCAGTAGTCAGTGTTTCTATCAATGGGTCGATACCTTTGATGGTGGACTATTGGTTCTCGAGTGTATCATACACCCAGTAGTCAGTGTTTCTATCACTGGGTCGATACCTCTACTGGTGGACTATTAGTCCTCGAGTGTATCATACACCCAGTAGTCAGTGTTTCTTTCACTGGGTCGATACCTCTACTGGTTGACTATTAGTACTCGAGTGTATCATACACCCAGTAGTCAGTGTTTCTATCACTGGGTCGATACTTCTACTGATGGACTATTAGTCGTCGAGGGTATCATACACCAAGTAGTCAGTGTTTCTATCACTGGGTCGATAAGTCTACTGGTGGACTGTTAGTCCTGGAGTGTATCATACACCCATTAGTCAGTGTTTCTATCACTGGGTCGATACCTCTACTGGTGGACTATTAGTCCTCAAGGGTATCATACACCCAGTAGTCAGTGTTTCTATCTCTAGGTCGATACCTCTACTGGTGGACTATTAGTCCTCGAGTGTATCATACACCCATTAGTCAGTGTTTCTATCTCTAGGTCGATACCTCTTCTGGTGGGCTATTAGTCCTCGAGTGTATCATACACCAAGTAGTCAGTGTTTCTATCACTGGGTCGATACCTCTACTGGTGGGCTATTCGTCCTCGAGTGTATCATACACCCAGTAGTCAGTGTTTCTATCACTGGGTCGATACCTCTACTGGTGGGCTATTCGTCCTCGAGTGTATCATACACCCAGTAGTCAGTGTTTCTATCACTGGGTCGATACCTCTACTGGTGGGCTATTCGTCCTTGAGTGTATCATACACCCAGTAGTCAGTGTTTCTATCACTGGGTCAATACCTCTACTGGTGGGCTATTCGTCCTCGAGTGTTTCATACACCAAGTAGTCAGTGTTTCTATCACTGGGTCAATACCTCTACTGGTGGACTATTAGTCCTCGAGGGTATCATGCACCCAGTAGTCAGTTTTTCTATCACTAGATCGATACCTCTACTGGTGGACTATTAGTCCTCGAGAGTATCATACCCCCAGTAGTCAGTGTTTCTATCACTAGGTTCATACATCTTCTGGTGGACTATTAGTCCTCGAGTGTATCATACACCCAGTAGTCAGTGTTTCTATCACTGGGTCGATAACTCTACTGGTGGACTATTAGTCCTCGAGTGTATCATACACCCAGTAGTCAGTGTTTCAATCACTGGGTCGATACCTCTACTGGTGGACTATTAGTCCTCGAGAGTATCATACCCCCAGTAGTCAGTGTTTCTATCACTAGGTTCATACATCTTCTGGTGGACTATTAGTCCTCGAGTGTATCATACACCCAGTAGTCAGTGTTTCTATCACTGGGTCGATAACTCTACTGGTGGACTATTAGTCCTCGAGTGTATCATACACCCAGTAGTCAGTGTTTCAATCACTGGGACCATACCTCTACTGGCGGACTATTAGTACTCGAGTGTATCATACACCCAGTAGTCAGTGTTTCTATCACTGGGTCAATACCTCTACTGGTGGGCTATTCGTCCTCGAGTGTTTCATACACCAAGTAGTCAGTGTTTCTATCACTGGGTCAATACCTCTACTGGTGGACTATTAGTCCTCGAGTGTATCATGCACCCAGTAGTCAGTGTTTCTATCACTGGGTCGATATCTCTACTTGTGGACTATTAGTCCTCGAGGGTATCATACACCCAGTAATCAGTGTTTCTATCACTGGGTCGATACCTCTACTGGTGGACTATTAGTCCTCGAGGGTATCATACACCCAGTAGTCAGTTTTTCTATCACTAGATCGATACCTCTACTGGTGGACTATTAGTCCTCGAGAGTATCATACACCCAGTAGTCAGTGTTTCAATCACTGGGACCATACCTCTACTGGCGGACTATTAGTCCTCGAGGGTATCATACACCCAGTAGTCAGTGTTTCTATCACTAGGTTCATACATCTTCTGGTGGACTATTAGTCCTCGAGTGTATCATACACCCAGTAGTCAGTGTTTCTATCACTGGGTCGATAACTCTACTGGTGGACTATTAGTCCTCGAGTGTATCATACACCCAGTAGTCAGTGTTTCAATCACTGGGACCATACCTCTACTGGCGGACTATTAGTCCTCGAGGGTATCATACACCAAGTAGTCAGTGTTTCTATCACTGGGTCGATACCTCTACTGGTGGACTATTAGTCCTCAAATGTATCATACACCCAGTAATCAGTGTTTCTATCACTGGGTCGATACCTCTATTGGTGGACTATTAGTCCTCGAGGGTATCATACATCCAGTAGTCAGTGTTTCTATCACTGGATCGATACTTCTACTGGTGGACTATTAGTCCTCGAAGGTATCATGCACCCAATAGTCAGTGTTTCTATCACTGGGTCGATACCTCCACTGGTGGACTATTAGTCCTCGAGTGTATCATACACCCAGTAGTCAGTGTTTCTATCACTGGGTCGATACCTCTACTGGTGGGCTATTAGTCCTCGAGGGTATCATACACCCAGTAGTCAGTGTTTCTATCTCTAGGTCGATACCTCTACTGGTGGACTATTAGTCCTCGAGGGTATCATACACCCAGTAGTCAGTGTTTCTATCACTGGGTCAATACCTCTACTGGTGGACTATTAGTCCTCGAGTGTATCATGCACCCAGTAGTCAGTGTTTGTATCACTGGGTCGATACCTCTACTGGTGGACTATTAGTCCTCGAGGGTATCATACACCCAGTAGTCAGTGTTTCTATCACTGGGTCGATATCTCTGATGGTGGACTATTGGTCCTCCAGTGTAACATACACCCAGTAGTCAGTGTTTCTATCACTGGGTCGATACCTCTGATGGTGGACTATTGGTTCTCGAGTGTATGATACACCCAGTAGTCAGTGTTTCTATCACTGGGTCGATACCTCTACTGGTGGACTATTAGTCCTCGAGTGTATCATACACCCAGTAGTCAGTGTTTCTTTCACTGGGTCGATACCTCTACTGGTTGACTATTAGTACTGGAGTGTATCATACACCCAGTAGTCAGTGTTTCTATCACTGGGTCGATACCTCTACTGATGGACTATTAATCGTCGAGGGTATCATACACCAAGTAGTCAGTGTTTCTATCACTGGGTCGATACCTCTACTGGTGGACTATTAGTCCTCGAGTGTATCATACACCCATTAGTCAGTGTTTCTATCACTGGGTCGATACCTCTACTGGTGGACTATTAGTCCTCAAGGGTATCATACACCCAGTAGTCAGTGTTTCTATCACTGGGTCGATACCTCTACTGGTGGACTATTAGTCCTCGAGTGTATCATACACCCAGTAGTCAGTGTTTCTATCACTGGGTCGATACCTCTACTGGTGGGCTATTCGTCCTCGAGGGTATCATACACCCAGTAGTCAGTGTTTCTATCTCTAGGTCGATACCTCTACTGGTGGACTATTAGTCCTCGAGTGTATCATACACCCATTAGTCAGTGTTTCTATCTCTAGGTCGATACCTCTACTGGTGGGCTATTCGTCCTCCAGTGTATCATACACCAAGTAGTCAGTGTTTCTATCACTGGTTCGATACCTCTACTGGTGGGCTATTCGTCCTCGAGTGTATCATACACCCAGTAGTCAGTGTTTCTATCACTGGGTCGATACCTCTACTGGTGGGCTATTCGTCCTCGAGTGTATCATACACCCAGTAGTCAGTGTTTCTATCACTGGGTCGATACCTCTACTGGTGGGCTATTCGTCCTCGAGTATATCATACACCCAGTAGTCAGTGTTTCTATCAATGGGTCGATACCCCTACTGGTGGGCTATTCGTCCTCGAGTGTATCATACACCCAGTAGTCAGTGTTTCTATCACTGGGTCGATACCTCTACTGATGGGCTATTCGTCCTCGAGTGTATCATACACCCAGTAGTCAGTGTTTCTATCACTGGGTCAATACCTCTACTGGTGGACTATTAGTCCTCGAGTGTATCATGCACCCAGTAGTCAGTTTTTCTATCACTAGATCGATACCTCTACTGGTGGACTATTAGTCCTCGAGAGTATCATACCCCCAGTAGTCAGTGTTTCTATCACTAGGTTCATACATCTTCTGGTGGACTATTAGTCCTCGAGTGTATCATACACCCAGTAGTCAGTGTTTCTATCACTGGGTCGATAACTCTACTGGTGGACTATTAGTCCTCGAGTGTATCATACACCCAGTAGTCAGTGTTTCAATCACTGGGTCGATACCTCTACTGGTGGACTATTAGTCCTCGAGAGTATCATACCCCCAGTAGTCAGTGTTTCTATCACTAGGTTCATACATCTTCTGGTGGACTATTAGTCCTCGAGTGTATCATACACCCAGTAGTCAGTGTTTCTATCACTGGGTCGATAACTCTACTGGTGGACTATTAGTCCTCGAGTGTATCATACACCCAGTAGTCAGTGTTTCAATCACTGGGACCATACCTCTACTGGCGGACTATTAGTACTCGAGTGTATCATACACCCAGTAGTCAGTGTTTCTATCACTGGGTCAATACCTCTACTGGTGGGCTATTCGTCCTCGAGTGTTTCATACACCAAGTAGTCAGTGTTTCTATCACTGGGTCAATACCTCTACTGGTGGACTATTAGTCCTCGAGTGTATCATGCACCCAGTAGTCAGTGTTTCTATCACTGGGTCGATATCTCTACTGGTGGACTATTAGTCCTCGAGGGTATCATACACCCAGTAATCAGTGTTTCTATCACTGGGTCGATACCTCTACTGGTGGACTATTAGTCCTCGAGGGTATCATACACCCAGTAGTCAGTTTTTCTATCACTAGATCGATACCTCTACTGGTGGACTATTAGTCCTCGAGAGTATCATACACCCAGTAGTCAGTGTTTCAATCACTGGGACCATACCTCTACTGGCGGACTATTAGTCCTCGAGGGTATCATACACCCAGTAGTCAGTGTTTCTATCACTAGGTTCATACATCTTCTGGTGGACTATTAGTCCTCGAGTGTATCATACACCCAGTAGTCAGTGTTTCTATCACTGGGTCGATAACTCTACTGGTGGACTATTAGTCCTCGAGTGTATCATACACCCAGTAGTCAGTGTTTCAATCACTGGGACCATACCTCTACTGGCGGACTATTAGTCCTCGAGGGTATCATACACCAAGTAGTCAGTGTTTCTATCACTGGGTCGATACCTCTACTGGTGGACTATTAGTCCTCAAAGGTATCATACACCCAGTAATCAGTGTTTCTATCACTGGGTCGATACCTCTATTGGTGGACTATTAGTCCTCGAGGGTATCATACATCCAGTAGTCAGTGTTTCTATCACTGGATCGATACTTCTACTGGTGGACTATTAGTCCTCGAAGGTATCATGCACCCAATAGTCAGTGTTTCTATCACTGGGTCGATACCTCTACTGGTGGACTATTAGTCCTCGAGTGTATCATACACCCAGTAGTCAGTGTTTCTATCACTGGGTCGATACCTCTACTGGTGGGCTATTAGTCCTCGAGGGTATCATACACCCAGTAGTCAGTGTTTCTATCTCTAGGTCGATACCTCTACTGGTGGACTATTAGTCCTCGAGGGTATCATACACCCAGTAGTCAGTGTTTCTATCACTGGGTCAATATCTCTACTGGTGGACTATTAGTCCTCGAGTGTATCATGCACCCAGTAGTCAGTGTTTCTATCACTGGGTCGATACCTCTACTGGTGGACTATTAGTCCTCGAGGGTATCATACACCCAGTAGTCAGTGTTTCTATCACTGGGTCGATATCTCTGATGGTGGACTATTGGTCCTCCAGTGTAACATACACCCAGTAGTCAGTGTTTCTATCACTGGGTCGATACCTCTGATGGTGGACTATTGGTTCTCGAGTGTATGATACACCCAGTAGTCAGTGTTTCTATCACTGGGTCGATACCTCTACTGGTGGACTATTAGTCCTCGAGTGTATCATACATCGAGTAGTCAGTGTTTCTTTCACTGGGTCGATACCTCTACTGGTTGACTATTAGTACTCGAGTGTATCATACACCCAGTAGTCAGTGTTTCTATCACTGGGTCGATACCTCTACTGATGGACTATTAGTCGTCGAGGGTATCATACACCAAGTAGTCAGTGTTTCTATCACTGGGTCGATACCTCTACTGGTGGACTATTAGTCCTCGAGTGTATCATACACCCATTAGTCAGTGTTTCTATCACTGGGTCGATACCTCTACTGGTGGACTATTACTCCTCAAGGGTATCATACACCCAGTAGTCAGTGTTTCTATCACTGGGTCGATACCTCTACTGGTGGACTATTAGTCCTCGAGTGTATCATACACCCAGTAGTCAGTGTTTCTATCACTGGGTCGATACCTCTACTGGTGGGCTATTCGTCCTCGAGGGTATCATACACCCAGTAGTCAGTGTTTCTATCTCTAGGTCGATACCTCTACTGGTGGACTATTAGTCCTCGAGTGTATCATACACCCATTAGTCAGTGTTTCTATCTCTAGGTCGATACCTCTACTGGTGGGCTATTCGTCCTCCAGTGTATCATACACCAAGTAGTCAGTGTTTCTATCACTGGTTCGATACCTCTACTGGTGGGCTATTCGTCCTCGAGTGTATCATACACCCAGTAGTCAGTGTTTCTATCACTGGGTCGATACCTCTACTGGTGGGCTATTCGTCCTCGAGTGTATCATACACCCAGTAGTCAGTGTTTCTATCACTGGGTCGATACCCCTACTGGTGGGCTATTCGTCCTCGAGTATATCATACACCCAGTAGTCAGTGTTTCTATCAATGGGTCGATACCCCTACTGGTGGGCTATTCGTCCTCGAGTGTATCATACACCCAGTAGTCAGTGTTTCTATCACTGGGTCGATACCTCTACTGATGGGCTATTCGTCCTCGAGTGTATCATACACCCAGTAGTCAGTGTTTCTATCACTGGGTCAATACCTCTACTGGTGGGCTATTCGTCCTCGAGTGTAACATACACCAAGTAGTCAGTGTTTCTATCACTGGGTCAATACCTCTACTGGTGGACTATTAGTCCTCGAGTGTAACATGCACCCAGTAGTCAGTGTTTCTATCACTGGGTCGATACCTCTACTGGTGGACTATTAGTCCTCGATGGTATCATACACCCAGTAATCAGTGTTTTTATCACTGGGTCGATACCTCTACTGGTGGACTATTAGTCCTCGAGGGTATCATACACCCAGTAGTCAGTGTTTCTATCGCTAGATCGATAAATCTACTGGTGGACTATTAGTCCTCGAGTGTATCATACACCCAGTAATCAGTGTTTCTATCACTGGGTCGATACCTCTACTGGTGGACTATTAGTCCTCGAGTGTATCATACTCCCAGTAGTCAGTGTTTCTATCACTGGGTCGATACCTCTACTGGTGGACTATTAGTCCTCGAGTGTATCATACACCCAGTAGTCAGTGTTTCTATCACTGTGTCGATACCTCTACTGATGGACTATTAGTCCTCGAGTGTATCATAAACCCAGTAGTCAGTGTTTCTATCACTGGGTCGATACCTCTACTGGTGGACTATTAGTCGTCGAGGGTATCATACACCAAGTTGTCAGTGTTTCTATCACTGGGTCAATACCTCTACTGGTGGACTATTAGTCCTCGAGTGTATCATATACCCAGTAGTCAGTGTTTCTATCACTGGGTCGATAACTCTACTGGTGGACTATTAGTCCTCGAGGGTATCATACACCCAGTAGTCAGTGTTTCTATCACTGGGACCATACCTCTACTGGTGGACTATTAGTCCTCGAGGGTATCATACACCAAGTAGTCAGTGTTTCTATCACTGGGTCGATACCTCTATTGGTGGACTATTAGTCCTCAAGGGTATCATACACCCAGTAATCAGTGTTTCTATCACTGGGTCGATACCTCTATTGGTGGACTATTAGTCCTCGAGGGTATCATACATCCAGTAGTCAGTGTTTCTATCACTGGGTCGATACTTCTACTGGTGGACTATTAGTCCTCGAAGGTATCATGCATCCAATAGTCAGTGTTTCTATCACTGGGTCGATACATCTACTGGTGGACTATTAGTCCTCGAATGTATCATACACCCAGTAGTCAGTGTTTCTATCACCGGGTCGATACCTCTACTGGTGGGCTATTAGTCCTCGAGGGTATCATACACCCAGTAGTCAGTGTTTCTATTTCTAGGTAGATACCTCTACTGGTGGACTATTAGTCCTCGAGGGTATCATACACCCAGTAGTCAGTGTTTCTATCACTGGGTCAATACCTCTACTGGTGGACTATTAGTCCTCGAGTGTATCATGCACCCAGTAGTCAGTGTTTCTATCACTGGGTCGATACCTCTACTGGTGGACTATTAGTCCTCGAGGGTATCATACACCCAGTAGTCAGTGTTTCTATCACTGGGTCGATACCTCTACTGGTGGGCTATTCGTCCTCGAGTGTATCATACACCCAGTAGTCAGTGTTTCTATCACTGGGTCGATACCTCTACTGGTGGGCTATTCGTCCTCGAGTATATCATACACCCAGTAGTCAGTGTTTCTATCAATGGGTCGATACCCCTACTGGTGGGCTATTCGTCCTCGAGTGTATCATACACCCAGTAGTCAGTGTTTCTATCACTGGGTCGATACCTCTACTGATGGGCTATTCGTCCTCGAGTGTATCATACACCCAGTAGTCAGTGTTTCTATCACTGGGTCAATACCTCTACTGGTGGACTATTAGTCCTCGAGTGTATCATGCACCCAGTAGTCAGTTTTTCTATCACTAGATCGATACCTCTACTGGTGGACTATTAGTCCTCGAGAGTATCATACCCCCAGTAGTCAGTGTTTCTATCACTAGGTTCATACATCTTCTGGTGGACTATTAGTCCTCGAGTGTATCATACACCCAGTAGTCAGTGTTTCTATCACTGGGTCGATAACTCTACTGGTGGACTATTAGTCCTCGAGTGTATCATACACCCAGTAGTCAGTGTTTCAATCACTGGGTCGATACCTCTACTGGTGGACTATTAGTCCTCGAGAGTATCATACCCCCAGTAGTCAGTGTTTCTATCACTAGGTTCATACATCTTCTGGTGGACTATTAGTCCTCGAGTGTATCATACACCCAGTAGTCAGTGTTTCTATCACTGGGTCGATAACTCTACTGGTGGACTATTAGTCCTCGAGTGTATCATACACCCAGTAGTCAGTGTTTCAATCACTGGGACCATACCTCTACTGGCGGACTATTAGTACTCGAGTGTATCATACACCCAGTAGTCAGTGTTTCTATCACTGGGTCAATACCTCTACTGGTGGGCTATTCGTCCTCGAGTGTTTCATACACCAAGTAGTCAGTGTTTCTATCACTGGGTCAATACCTCTACTGGTGGACTATTAGTCCTCGAGTGTATCATGCACCCAGTAGTCAGTGTTTCTATCACTGGGTCGATATCTCTACTGGTGGACTATTAGTCCTCGAGGGTATCATACACCCAGTAATCAGTGTTTCTATCACTGGGTCGATACCTCTACTGGTGGACTATTAGTCCTCGAGGGTATCATACACCCAGTAGTCAGTTTTTCTATCACTAGATCGATACCTCTACTGGTGGACTATTAGTCCTCGAGAGTATCATACACCCAGTAGTCAGTGTTTCAATCACTGGGACCATACCTCTACTGGCGGACTATTAGTCCTCGAGGGTATCATACACCCAGTAGTCAGTGTTTCTATCACTAGGTTCATACATCTTCTGGTGGACTATTAGTCCTCGAGTGTATCATACACCCAGTAGTCAGTGTTTCTATCACTGGGTCGATAACTCTACTGGTGGACTATTAGTCCTCGAGTGTATCATACACCCAGTAGTCAGTGTTTCAATCACTGGGACCATACCTCTACTGGCGGACTATTAGTCCTCGAGGGTATCATACACCAAGTAGTCAGTGTTTCTATCACTGGGTCGATACCTCTACTGGTGGACTATTAGTCCTCAAAGGTATCATACACCCAGTAATCAGTGTTTCTATCACTGGGTCGATACCTCTATTGGTGGACTATTAGTCCTCGAGGGTATCATACATCCAGTAGTCAGTGTTTCTATCACTGGATCGATACTTCTACTGGTGGACTATTAGTCCTCGAAGGTATCATGCACCCAATAGTCAGTGTTTCTATCACTGGGTCGATACCTCTACTGGTGGACTATTAGTCCTCGAGTGTATCATACACCCAGTAGTCAGTGTTTCTATCACTGGGTCGATACCTCTACTGGTGGGCTATTAGTCCTCGAGGGTATCATACACCCAGTAGTCAGTGTTTCTATCTCTAGGTCGATACCTCTACTGGTGGACTATTAGTCCTCGAGGGTATCATACACCCAGTAGTCAGTGTTTCTATCACTGGGTCAATATCTCTACTGGTGGACTATTAGTCCTCGAGTGTATCATGCACCCAGTAGTCAGTGTTTCTATCACTGGGTCGATACCTCTACTGGTGGACTATTAGTCCTCGAGGGTATCATACACCCAGTAGTCAGTGTTTCTATCACTGGGTCGATATCTCTGATGGTGGACTATTGGTCCTCCAGTGTAACATACACCCAGTAGTCAGTGTTTCTATCACTGGGTCGATACCTCTGATGGTGGACTATTGGTTCTCGAGTGTATGATACACCCAGTAGTCAGTGTTTCTATCACTGGGTCGATACCTCTACTGGTGGACTATTAGTCCTCGAGTGTATCATACATCGAGTAGTCAGTGTTTCTTTCACTGGGTCGATACCTCTACTGGTTGACTATTAGTACTCGAGTGTATCATACACCCAGTAGTCAGTGTTTCTATCACTGGGTCGATACCTCTACTGATGGACTATTAGTCGTCGAGGGTATCATACACCAAGTAGTCAGTGTTTCTATCACTGGGTCGATACCTCTACTGGTGGACTATTAGTCCTCGAGTGTATCATACACCCATTAGTCAGTGTTTCTATCACTGGGTCGATACCTCTACTGGTGGACTATTACTCCTCAAGGGTATCATACACCCAGTAGTCAGTGTTTCTATCACTGGGTCGATACCTCTACTGGTGGACTATTAGTCCTCGAGTGTATCATACACCCAGTAGTCAGTGTTTCTATCACTGGGTCGATACCTCTACTGGTGGGCTATTCGTCCTCGAGGGTATCATACACCCAGTAGTCAGTGTTTCTATCTCTAGGTCGATACCTCTACTGGTGGACTATTAGTCCTCGAGTGTATCATACACCCATTAGTCAGTGTTTCTATCTCTAGGTCGATACCTCTACTGGTGGGCTATTCGTCCTCCAGTGTATCATACACCAAGTAGTCAGTGTTTCTATCACTGGTTCGATACCTCTACTGGTGGGCTATTCGTCCTCGAGTGTATCATACACCCAGTAGTCAGTGTTTCTATCACTGGGTCGATACCTCTACTGGTGGGCTATTCGTCCTCGAGTGTATCATACACCCAGTAGTCAGTGTTTCTATCACTGGGTCGATACCTCTACTGGTGGGCTATTCGTCCTCGAGTATATCATACACCCAGTAGTCAGTGTTTCTATCAATGGGTCGATACCCCTACTGGTGGGCTATTCGTCCTCGAGTGTATCATACACCCAGTAGTCAGTGTTTCTATCACTGGGTCGATACCTCTACTGATGGGCTATTCGTCCTCGAGTGTATCATACACCCAGTAGTCAGTGTTTCTATCACTGGGTCAATACCTCTACTGGTGGGCTATTCGTCCTCGAGTGTAACATACACCAAGTAGTCAGTGTTTCTATCACTGGGTCAATACCTCTACTGGTGGACTATTAGTCCTCGAGTGTAACATGCACCCAGTAGTCAGTGTTTCTATCACTGGGTCGATACCTCTACTGGTGGACTATTAGTCCTCGATGGTATCATACACCCAGTAATCAGTGTTTTTATCACTGGGTCGATACCTCTACTGGTGGACTATTAGTCCTCGAGGGTATCATACACCCAGTAGTCAGTGTTTCTATCGCTAGATCGATAAATCTACTGGTGGACTATTAGTCCTCGAGTGTATCATACACCCAGTAATCAGTGTTTCTATCACTGGGTCGATACCTCTACTGGTGGACTATTAGTCCTCGAGTGTATCATACTCCCAGTAGTCAGTGTTTCTATCACTGGGTCGATACCTCTACTGGTGGACTATTAGTCCTCGAGTGTATCATACACCCAGTAGTCAGTGTTTCTATCACTGTGTCGATACCTCTACTGATGGACTATTAGTCCTCGAGTGTATCATAAACCCAGTAGTCAGTGTTTCTATCACTGGGTCGATACCTCTACTGGTGGACTATTAGTCGTCGAGGGTATCATACACCAAGTTGTCAGTGTTTCTATCACTGGGTCAATACCTCTACTGGTGGACTATTAGTCCTCGAGTGTATCATATACCCAGTAGTCAGTGTTTCTATCACTGGGTCGATAACTCTACTGGTGGACTATTAGTCCTCGAGGGTATCATACACCCAGTAGTCAGTGTTTCTATCACTGGGACCATACCTCTACTGGTGGACTATTAGTCCTCGAGGGTATCATACACCAAGTAGTCAGTGTTTCTATCACTGGGTCGATACCTCTATTGGTGGACTATTAGTCCTCAAGGGTATCATACACCCAGTAATCAGTGTTTCTATCACTGGGTCGATACCTCTATTGGTGGACTATTAGTCCTCGAGGGTATCATACATCCAGTAGTCAGTGTTTCTATCACTGGGTCGATACTTCTACTGGTGGACTATTAGTCCTCGAAGGTATCATGCATCCAATAGTCAGTGTTTCTATCACTGGGTCGATACATCTACTGGTGGACTATTAGTCCTCGAATGTATCATACACCCAGTAGTCAGTGTTTCTATCACCGGGTCGATACCTCTACTGGTGGGCTATTAGTCCTCGAGGGTATCATACACCCAGTAGTCAGTGTTTCTATTTCTAGGTAGATACCTCTACTGGTGGACTATTAGTCCTCGAGGGTATCATACACCCAGTAGTCAGTGTTTCTATCACTGGGTCAATACCTCTACTGGTGGACTATTAGTCCTCGAGTGTATCATGCACCCAGTAGTCAGTGTTTCTATCACTGGGTCGATACCTCTACTGGTGGACTATTAGTCCTCGAGGGTATCATACACCCAGTAGTCAGTGTTTCTATCACTGGGTCGATATCTCTGATGGTGGACTATTTGTCCTCGAGTGTAACATACACCCAGTAGTCAGTGTTTCTATCACTGGGTCGATACCTCTGATGGTGGACTATTGGTTCTCGAGTGTATCATACACCCAGTAGTCAGTGTTTCTATCACTGTGTCGATACCTCTACTGATGGACTATTAGTCCTCGAGTGTATCATACACCCAGTAGTCAGTGTTTCTATCACTGGGTCGATACCTCTACTGTTGGACTATTAGTCGTCGAGGGTATCATACACCAAGTAGTCAGTGTTTCTATCTCTAGGTCGATATCTCTACTGGTGGACTATTAGTCCTCGAGGGTATCATACACCCAGTAGTCAGTGTTTCTATCACTGGGTCAATACCTCTACTGGTGGACTTTTAGTCCTCGAGTGTATCATGCACCCAGTAGTCAGTGTTTCTATCACTAGGTCGATACCTCTACTGGTGGACTATTAGTCCTCGAGGGTATCATACAACCAGTAGTCAGTGTTTCTATCACTGGGTCGACATCTCTGATGGTGGACTATTTGTCCTCGAGTGTAACATACACCCAGTAGTCAGTGTTTATATCACTGGGTCGATACCTCTGATGGTGGACTATTGGTTCTCGAGTGTATCATACACCCAGTAGTCAGTGTTTCTATCACTGTGTCGATACCTCTACTGATGGACTATTAGTCCTCGAGTGTATCATACACCCAGTAGTCAGTGTTTCTATCACTGGGTCGATACCTCTACTGGTGGACTATTAGTCGTCGAGGGTATCATACACCCAGTAGTCAGTGTTTCTATCACTGGGTCGATACCTCTGATGGTGGACTATTGGTTCTCGAGTGTATCATACACCCAGTAGTCAGTGTTTCTATCACTGTGTCGATACCTCTACTGATGGACTATTAGTCCTCGAGTGTATCATACACCCAGTAGTCAGTGTTTCTATCACTGGGTCGATATCTCTGATGGTGGACTATTGGTCCCCGAGTGTAACATACACCCAGTAGTCAGTGTTTCTATCACTGGGTCGATACCTCTGATGGTGGACTATTGGTTCTCGCGGGTATCATACACCCAGTAGTCAGTGTTTCTATCACTGGGTCGATACCTCTGATGGTGGACTATTGGTTCTCGAGTGTATCATACACCCAGTAGTCAGTGTTTCTATCACTGGGACCATACCTCTACTGGTGGACTATTAGTCCTCCAGGGTATCATACACCAAGTAGTCAGTGTTTCTATCACTGGGACCATACCTCTATTGGTGGACTATTAGTCCTCAAGGGTATCATACACCCAGTAATCAGTGTTTCTATCACTAGGTCGATACCTCTATTGGTGGACTATTAGTCCTCGAGGGTATCATACATCCAGTAGTCAGTGTTTCTATCACTGTGTCGATAACTCTACTGGTGGACTATTAGGCCTCGAGTGTATCATACACCCAGTAGTCAGTGTTTCTATCACTGGGTCGATAACTCTACTGGTGGACTATTAGTCCTCGAGTGTATCATACACCCAGTAGTCAGTGTTTCTATCACTGGGACCATACCTCTACTGGTGGATTATTAGTCCTCCAGAGTATCATACACCAAGTAGTCAGTGTTTCTATCACTGGGTCGATACCTCTATTGGTGGACTATTAGTCCTCAAGGGTATCATACACCCAGTAATCAGTGTTTCTATCACTGGGTCGATACCTCTATTGGTGGACTATTAGTCCTCGAGCGTATCATACCTCCAGTAGTCAGTGTTTCTATCACTCGGTCGATACTTCTACTGGTGGACTATTAGTCCTCGAAGGTATCATGCACCCAATAGTCAGTGTTTCTATCACTGGGTCGATACATCTACTGGTGGACTATTAGTCCTCGAGTGTATCATACACCCAGTAGTCAGTGTTTCTATCACCGGTCGATACCTCTACTGGTGGGCTATTAGTCCTCGAGTGTATCATACACCCAGTAGTCAGTGTTTCTATTTCTAGGTCGATACCTCTACTGGTGGACTATTAGTCCTCGAGGGTATCATACACCCAGTAGTCAGTGTTTCTATCACTGGGTCAATACCTCTACTGGTGGACTATTAGTCCTCGAGTGTATCATGCACCCAGTAGTCAGTGTTTCTATCACTGGGTCGATACCTCTACTGGTGGACTATTAGTCCTCGAGGGTATCATACACCCAGTAGTCAGTGTTTCTATCACTGGGTCGATATCTCTGATGGTGGACTATTTGTCCTCGAGTGTAACATACACCCAGTAGTCAGTGTTTCTATCACTGGGTCGATACCTCTGATGGTGGACTATTGGTTCTCGAGTGTATCATACACCCAGTAGTCAGTGTTTCTATCACTGTGTCGATACCTCTACTGATGGACTATTAGTCCTCGAGTGTATCATACACCCAGTAGTCAGTGTTTCTATCACTGGGTCGATACCTCTACTGGTGGACTATTAGTCGTCGAGGGTATCATACACCAAGTAGTCAGTGTTTCTATCACTGGGTCGATACCTCTACTGGTGGACTATTAGTCCTCGAGTGTATCATACACCCATTAGTCAGTGTTTCTATCACTAGGTCGATACCTCTACTGGTGGACTATTAGTCCTCAAGGGTATCATACACCCAGTAGTCAGTGTTTCTATCACTGGGTCAATACCTCTACTGGTGGACTAATAGTCCTCGAGGGTATCATACACCCACACCCAGTAGTCAGTGTTTCTATCACAGGGTCGATACCTCTACTGGTGGACTATTAGTCCTCGGGGGTATCATACACCCAGTAATCAGTGTTTCTATCACTGGGTCGATACCTCTACTGATGGACTATTAGTCCTCGAGGGTATCATACACCCAGTAGTCAGTGTTTCTATCACTAGATCGATACCTCTACTGGTGGACTATTAGTCCTCGAGGGTATCATACACCCAGTAGTCAGTGTTTCTATCACTGGGTCGATACCTCTACTAGTGGATTATTAGTCCTCGAGGGTATCATACACCCAGTAGTCAGTGTTTCTATCACTGGGTCGATACCTCTACTGGTGGACTATTAGTCGTCGAGGGTATCATACACCAAGTAGTCAGTGTTTCTATCACTGGGTCGATATCTCTACTGGTGGACTATTAGTCCTCGAGTGTATCATACACCCAGTAATCAGTGTTTCTATCACTGGGTCGATACCTCTACTGGTGGACTATTAGTCCTCGAGTGTATCATACTCCCAGTAGTCAGTGTTTCTATCACTGGGTCGATACCTCTACTGGTGGACAATTAGTCCTCGAGTGTATCATACACCCAGTAGTCAGTGTTTCTATCACTGTGTCGATACCTCTACTGATGGACTATTAGTCCTCGAGTGTATCATACACCCAGTAGACAGTGTTTCTATCACTGGGTCGATACCTCTACTGGTGGACTATTAGTCGTCGAGGGTATCATACACCAAGTAGTCAGTGTTTCTATCACTGTGTCGATACCTCTACTGGTGGACTATTAGTCCTCGAGTGTATCATACACCCATAAACAGTGTTTCTATCACTGGGTCGATACCTCTACTGGTGGACTATTAGTCCTCGAGGGTATCATACACCCAGTAGTCAGTGTTTCTATCACTGGGTCAATACCTCTACTGGTGGACTATTAGTCCTCGAGTGTATCATATACCCAGTAGTCAGTGTTTCTATCACTGGGTCGATACCTCTACTGGTGGGCTATTAGTCCTCGAGGGTATCATACACCCAGTAGTCAGTGTTTCTATCTCTAGGTCGATACCTCTACTGGTGGACTATTAGTCCTCGAGGGTATCATACACCCAGTAGTCAGTGTTTCTATCACTGGGTCAATACCTCTACTGGTGGACTATTAGTCCTCGAGTGTATCATGCACCCAGTAGTCAGTGTTTCTATCACTGGGTCGATACCTCTACTGGTGGACTATTAGTCGTCGAGGGTATCATACACCAAGTAGTCAGTGTTTCTATCACTGGGTCGATATCTCTACTGGTGGACTATTAGTCCTCGAGTGTATCATACACCCAGTAATCAGTGTTTCTATCACTGGGTCGATACCTCTACTGGTGGACTATTAGTCCTCGAGTGTATCATACTCCCAGTAGTCAGTGTTTCTATCACTGGGTCGATACCTCTACTGGTGGACAATTAGTCCTCGAGTGTATCATACACCCAGTAGTCAGTGTTTCTATCACTGTGTCGATACCTCTACTGATGGACTATTAGTCCTCGAGTGTATCATACACCCAGTAGACAGTGTTTCTATCACTGGGTCGATACCTCTACTGGTGGACTATTAGTCGTCGAGGGTATCATACACCAAGTAGTCAGTGTTTCTATCACTGTGTCGATACCTCTACTGGTGGACTATTAGTCCTCGAGTGTATCATACACCCATAAACAGTGTTCCTATCACTGGGTCGATACCTCTACTGGTGGACTATTAGTCCTCGAGGGTATCATACACCCAGTAGTCAGTGTTTCTATCACTGGGTCAATACCTCTACTGGTGGACTATTAGTCCTCGAGTGTATCATATACCCAGTAGTCAGTGTTTCTATCACTGGGTCGATACCTCTACTGGTGGGCTATTAGTCCTCGAGGGTATCATACACCCAGTAGTCAGTGTTTCTATCTCTAGGTCGATACCTCTACTGGTGGACTATTAGTCCTCGAGGGTATCATACACCCAGTAGTCAGTGTTTCTATCACTGGGTCAATACCTCTACTGGTGGACTATTAGTCCTCGAGTGTATCATGCACCCAGTAGTCAGTGTTTCTATCACTGGGTCGATACCTCTACTGGTGGACTATTAGTCCTCGAGGGTATCATACACCCAGTAGTCAGTGTTTCTATCACTGGGTCGATATCTCTGATGGTGGACTATTGGTCCTCGAGTGTAACATACACCCAGTAGTCCGTGTTTCTATCACTGGGTCGATACCTCTGATGGTGGACTATTAGTTCTCGAGTGTATCATACACCCAGTAGTCAGTGTTTCTATCACTGGGTCGATACATCTACTGGTGGACTATTAGTCCTCGAGTGTATCATACACCCAGTAGTCACTGTTTCTATCACTGGGTCGATACCTCTACTGGTGGACTATTAGTCCTCGAGAGTATCATAGCCCCAGTAGTCAGTGTTTCTATCACTAGGTTCATACCTCTATTGGTGGACTATTAGGCCTCGAGTGTATCATACACCCAGTAGTCAGTGTTTCTATCACTGGGTCGATAACTCTACTGGTGGACTATTAGTCCTCGAGTGTATCATACACCCAGTAGTCAGTGTTTCTATCACTGGGACCATACCTCTACTGGTGGATTATTAGTCCTCCAGAGTATCATACACCAAGTAGTCAGTGTTTCTATCACTGGGTCGATACCTCTATTGGTGGACTATTAGTCCTCAAGGGTATCATACACCCAGTAATCAGTGTTTCTATCACTGGGTCGATACCTCTATTGGTGGACTATTAGTCCTCGAGCGTATCATACCTCCAGTAGTCAGTGTTTCTATCACTGGGTCGATACTTCTACTGGTGGACTATTAGTCCTCGAAGGTATCATGCACCCAATAGTCAGTGTTTCTATCACTGGGTCGATACATCTACTGGTGGACTATTAGTCCTCGAGTGTATCATACACCCAGTAGTCAGTGTTTCTATCACCGGTCGATACCTCTACTGGTGGGCTATTAGTCCTCGAGTGTATCATACACCCAGTAGTCAGTGTTTCTATTTCTAGGTCGATACCTCTACTGGTGGACTATTAGTCCTCGAGGGTATCATACACCCAGTAGTCAGTGTTTCTATCACTGGGTCAATACCTCTACTGGTGGACTATTAGTCCTCGAGTGTATCATGCACCCAGTAGTCAGTGTTTCTATCACTGGGTCGATACCTCTACTGGTGGACTATTAGTCCTCGAGGGTATCATACACCCAGTAGTCAGTGTTTCTATCACTGGGTCGATATCTCTGATGGTGGACTATTTGTCCTCGAGTGTAACATACACCCAGTAGTCAGTGTTTCTATCACTGGGTCGATACCTCTGATGGTGGACTATTGGTTCTCGAGTGTATCATACACCCAGTAGTCAGTGTTTCTATCACTGTGTCGATACCTCTACTGATGGACTATTAGTCCTCGAGTGTATCATACACCCAGTAGTCAGTGTTTCTATCACTGGGTCGATACCTCTACTGGTGGACTATTAGTCGTCGAGGGTATCATACACCAAGTAGTCAGTGTTTCTATCACTGGGTCGATACCTCTACTGGTGGACTATTAGTCCTCGAGTGTATCATACACCCATTAGTCAGTGTTTCTATCACTAGGTCGATACCTCTACTGGTGGACTATTAGTCCTCAAGGGTATCATACACCCAGTAGTCAGTGTTTCTATCACTGGGTCAATACCTCTACTGGTGGACTAATAGTCCTCGAGGGTATCATACACCCACACCCAGTAGTCAGTGTTTCTATCACAGGGTCGATACCTCTACTGGTGGACTATTAGTCCTCGGGGGTATCATACACCCAGTAATCAGTGTTTCTATCACTGGGTCGATACCTCTACTGATGGACTATTAGTCCTCGAGGGTATCATACACCCAGTAGTCAGTGTTTCTATCACTAGATCGATACCTCTACTGGTGGACTATTAGTCCTCGAGGGTATCATACACCCAGTAGTCAGTGTTTCTATCACTGGGTCGATACCTCTACTAGTGGATTATTAGTCCTCGAGGGTATCATACACCCAGTAGTCAGTGTTTCTATCACTGGGTCGATACCTCTACTGGTGGACTATTAGTCGTCGAGGGTATCATACACCAAGTAGTCAGTGTTTCTATCACTGGGTCGATATCTCTACTGGTGGACTATTAGTCCTCGAGTGTATCATACACCCAGTAGTCAGTGTTTCTATCACTGTGTCGATACCTCTACTGATGGACTATTAGTCCTCGAGTGTATCATACACCCAGTAGACAGTGTTTCTATCACTGGGTCGATACCTCTACTGGTGGACTATTAGTCGTCGAGGGTATCATACACCAAGTAGTCAGTGTTTCTATCACTGTGTCGATACCTCTACTGGTGGACTATTAGTCCTCGAGTGTATCATACACCCATAAACAGTGTTTCTATCACTGGGTCGATACCTCTACTGGTGGACTATTAGTCCTCGAGGGTATCATACACCCAGTAGTCAGTGTTTCTAAAACTGGGTCAATACCTCTACTGGTGGACTATTAGTCCTCGAGTGTATCATATACCCAGTAGTCAGTGTTTCTATCACTGGGTCGATACCTCTACTGGTGGGCTATTAGTCCTCGAGGGTATCATACACCCAGTAGTCAGTGTTTCTATCTCTAGGTCGATACCTCTACTGGTGGACTATTAGTCCTCGAGGGTATCATACACCCAGTAGTCAGTGTTTCTATCACTGGGTCAATACCTCTACTGGTGGACTATTAGTCCTCGAGTGTATCATGCACCCAGTAGTCAGTGTTTCTATCACTGGGTCGATACCTCTACTGGTGGACTATTAGTCCTCGAGGGTATCATACACCCAGTAGTCAGTGTTTCTATCACTGGGTCGATATCTCTGATGGTGGACTATTGGTCCTCGAGTGTAACATACACCCAGTAGTCCGTGTTTCTATCACTGGGTCGATACCTCTGATGGTGGACTATTAGTTCTCGAGTGTATCATACACCCAGTAGTCAGTGTTTCTATCACTGGGTCGATACATCTACTGGTGGACTATTAGTCCTCGAGTGTATCATACACCCAGTAGTCACTGTTTCTATCACTGGGTCGATACCTCTACTGGTGGACTATTAGTCCTCGAGAGTATCATAGCCCCAGTAGTCAGTGTTTCTATCACTAGGTTCATACCTCTATTGGTGGACTATTAGGCCTCGAGTGTATCATACACCCAGTAGTCAGTGTTTCTATCACTGGGTCGATAACTCTACTGGTGGACTATTAGTCCTCGAGTGTATCATACACCCAGTAGTCAGTGTTTCTATCACTGGGACCATACCTCTACTGGTGGACTATTAGTCCTCCAGGGTATCATACACCAAGTAGTCAGTGTTTCTATCACTGGCTCGATACCTCTATTGGTGGACTATTAGTCCTCAAGGGTATCATACACCCAGTAATCAGTGTTTCTATCACTGGGTCGATACCTCTATTGGTGGACTATTAGTCCTCGAGGGTATCATACATCCAGTAGTCAGTGTTTCTATCACTGGGTCGATACTTCTACTGGTGGACTATTAGTCCTCGAAGGTATCATGCACCCAATAGTCAGTGTTTCTATCACTGGGTCGATACCTCTACTGGTGGACTATTAGTCCTCGAGGGTATCATACACCCAGTAGTCAGTGTTTCTATCACAGAGTCGATACCTCTACTGGTGGACTATTAGTCCTCGAGGGTATCATACACCCAGTAGTCAGTGTTTCTATCACTGGGTCAATACCTCTACTGGTGGACTATTAGTCCTCGAGTGTATCATGCACCCAGTAGTCAGTGTTTCTATCACTGGGTCGATACCTCTACTGGTGGACTATTAGTCCTCGAGGGTATCATACACCCAGTAGTCAGTGTTTCTATCACTGGGTCGATATCTCTGATGGTGGACTATTTGTCCTCGAGTGTAACATACACCCAGTAGTCAGTGTTTCTATCACTGGGTCGATACCTCTGATGGTGGACTATTGGTTCTCGAGTGTATCATACACCCAGTAGTCAGTGTTTCTATCACTGTGTCGATACCTCTACTGATGGACTATTAGTCCTCGAGTGTATCATTCACCCAGTAGTCAGTGTTTCTATCACTGGGTCGATACCTCTACTGGTGGACTATTAGTCGTCGAGGGTATCATACACCAAGTAGTCAGTGTTTCTATCACTGGGTCGATACCTCTACTGGTGGACTATTAGTCCTCGAGTGTATCATACACCCATTAGTCAGTGTTTCTATCACTAGGTCGATACCTCTACTGGTGGACTAATAGTCCTCGAGGGTATCATACACCCACACCCAGTAGTCAGTGTTTCTATCACTGGGTCGATACCTCTACTGGTGGACTATTAGTCCTCGGGGGTATCATACACCAAGTAATCAGTGTTTCTATCACTGGGTCGATACCTCTACTGGTGGACTATTAGTCCTCGAGGGTATCATACACCCAGTAGTCAGTGTTTCTATTACTGGGTCAATACCTCTACTGGTGGACTATTAGTCCTCGAGTGTATCATGCACCCAGTAGTCAGTGTTTCTATCACTGGGTCGATACCTCTACTGGTGGACTATTAGTCCTCGAGGGTATCATACACCCAGTAGTCAGTGTTTCTATCACTGGGTCGATATCTCTGATGGTGGACTATTGGTCCTCGAGTGTAACATACACCCAGTAGTCCGTGTTTCTATCACTGGGTCGATACCTCTGATGGTGGACTATTAGTTCTCGAGTGTATCATACACCCAGTAGTCAGTGTTTCTATCACTGGGTCGATACATCTACTGGTGGACTATTAGTCCTCGAGTGTATCATACACCCAGTAGTCACTGTTTCTATCACTGGGTCGATACCTCTACTGGTGGACTATTAGTCCTCGAGAGTATCATAGCCCCAGTAGTCAGTGTTTCTATCACTAGGTTCATACCTCTATTGGTGGACTATTAGGCCTCGAGTGTATCATACACCCAGTAGTCAGTGTTTCTATCACTGGGTCGATAACTCTACTGGTGGACTATTAGTCCTCGAGTGTATCATACACCCAGTAGTCAGTGTTTCTATCACTGGGACCATACCTCTACTGGTGGATTATTAGTCCTCCAGAGTATCATACACCAAGTAGTCAGTGTTTCTATCACTGGGTCGATACCTCTATTGGTGGACTATTAGTCCTCAAGGGTATCATACACCCAGTAATCAGTGTTTCTATCACTGGGTCGATACCTCTATTGGTGGACTATTAGTCCTCGAGCGTATCATACCTCCAGTAGTCAGTGTTTCTATCACTGGGTCGATACTTCTACTGGTGGACTATTAGTCCTCGAAGGTATCATGCACCCAATAGTCAGTGTTTCTATCACTGGGTCGATACATCTACTGGTGGACTATTAGTCCTCGAGTGTATCATACACCCAGTAGTCAGTGTTTCTATCACCGGTCGATACCTCTACTGGTGGGCTATTAGTCCTCGAGTGTATCATACACCCAGTAGTCAGTGTTTCTATTTCTAGGTCGATACCTCTACTGGTGGACTATTAGTCCTCGAGGGTATCATACACCCAGTAGTCAGTGTTTCTATCACTGGGTCAATACCTCTACTGGTGGACTATTAGTCCTCGAGTGTATCATGCACCCAGTAGTCAGTGTTTCTATCACTGGGTCGATACCTCTACTGGTGGACTATTAGTCCTCGAGGGTATCATACACCCAGTAGTCAGTGTTTCTATCACTGGGTCGATATCTCTGATGGTGGACTATTTGTCCTCGAGTGTAACATACACCCAGTAGTCAGTGTTTCTATCACTGGGTCGATACCTCTGATGGTGGACTATTGGTTCTCGAGTGTATCATACACCCAGTAGTCAGTGTTTCTATCACTGTGTCGATACCTCTACTGATGGACTATTAGTCCTCGAGTGTATCATACACCCAGTAGTCAGTGTTTCTATCACTGGGTCGATACCTCTACTGGTGGACTATTAGTCGTCGAGGGTATCATACACCAAGTAGTCAGTGTTTCTATCACTGGGTCGATACCTCTACTGGTGGACTATTAGTCCTCGAGTGTATCATACACCCATTAGTCAGTGTTTCTATCACTAGGTCGATACCTCTACTGGTGGACTATTAGTCCTCAAGGGTATCATACACCCAGTAGTCAGTGTTTCTATCACTGGGTCAATACCTCTACTGGTGGACTAATAGTCCTCGAGGGTATCATACACCCACACCCAGTAGTCAGTGTTTCTATCACAGGGTCGATACCTCTACTGGTGGACTATTAGTCCTCGGGGGTATCATACACCCAGTAATCAGTGTTTCTATCACTGGGTCGATACCTCTACTGATGGACTATTAGTCCTCGAGGGTATCATACACCCAGTAGTCAGTGTTTCTATCACTAGATCGATACCTCTACTGGTGGACTATTAGTCCTCGAGGGTATCATACACCCAGTAGTCAGTGTTTCTATCACTGGGTCGATACCTCTACTAGTGGATTATTAGTCCTCGAGGGTATCATACACCCAGTAGTCAGTGTTTCTATCACTGGGTCGATACCTCTACTGGTGGACTATTAGTCGTCGAGGGTATCATACACCAAGTAGTCAGTGTTTCTATCACTGGGTCGATATCTCTACTGGTGGACTATTAGTCCTCGAGTGTATCATACACCCAGTAGTCAGTGTTTCTATCACTGTGTCGATACCTCTACTGATGGACTATTAGTCCTCGAGTGTATCATACACCCAGTAGACAGTGTTTCTATCACTGGGTCGATACCTCTACTGGTGGACTATTAGTCGTCGAGGGTATCATACACCAAGTAGTCAGTGTTTCTATCACTGTGTCGATACCTCTACTGGTGGACTATTAGTCCTCGAGTGTATCATACACCCATAAACAGTGTTTCTATCACTGGGTCGATACCTCTACTGGTGGACTATTAGTCCTCGAGGGTATCATACACCCAGTAGTCAGTGTTTCTAAAACTGGGTCAATACCTCTACTGGTGGACTATTAGTCCTCGAGTGTATCATATACCCAGTAGTCAGTGTTTCTATCACTGGGTCGATACCTCTACTGGTGGGCTATTAGTCCTCGAGGGTATCATACACCCAGTAGTCAGTGTTTCTATCTCTAGGTCGATACCTCTACTGGTGGACTATTAGTCCTCGAGGGTATCATACACCCAGTAGTCAGTGTTTCTATCACTGGGTCAATACCTCTACTGGTGGACTATTAGTCCTCGAGTGTATCATGCACCCAGTAGTCAGTGTTTCTATCACTGGGTCGATACCTCTACTGGTGGACTATTAGTCCTCGAGGGTATCATACACCCAGTAGTCAGTGTTTCTATCACTGGGTCGATATCTCTGATGGTGGACTATTGGTCCTCGAGTGTAACATACACCCAGTAGTCCGTGTTTCTATCACTGGGTCGATACCTCTGATGGTGGACTATTAGTTCTCGAGTGTATCATACACCCAGTAGTCAGTGTTTCTATCACTGGGTCGATACATCTACTGGTGGACTATTAGTCCTCGAGTGTATCATACACCCAGTAGTCACTGTTTCTATCACTGGGTCGATACCTCTACTGGTGGACTATTAGTCCTCGAGAGTATCATAGCCCCAGTAGTCAGTGTTTCTATCACTAGGTTCATACCTCTATTGGTGGACTATTAGGCCTCGAGTGTATCATACACCCAGTAGTCAGTGTTTCTATCACTGGGTCGATAACTCTACTGGTGGACTATTAGTCCTCGAGTGTATCATACACCCAGTAGTCAGTGTTTCTATCACTGGGACCATACCTCTACTGGTGGACTATTAGTCCTCCAGGGTATCATACACCAAGTAGTCAGTGTTTCTATCACTGGCTCGATACCTCTATTGGTGGACTATTAGTCCTCAAGGGTATCATACACCCAGTAATCAGTGTTTCTATCACTGGGTCGATACCTCTATTGGTGGACTATTAGTCCTCGAGGGTATCATACATCCAGTAGTCAGTGTTTCTATCACTGGGTCGATACTTCTACTGGTGGACTATTAGTCCTCGAAGGTATCATGCACCCAATAGTCAGTGTTTCTATCACTGGGTCGATACCTCTACTGGTGGACTATTAGTCCTCGAGGGTATCATACACCCAGTAGTCAGTGTTTCTATCACAGAGTCGATACCTCTACTGGTGGACTATTAGTCCTCGAGGGTATCATACACCCAGTAGTCAGTGTTTCTATCACTGGGTCAATACCTCTACTGGTGGACTATTAGTCCTCGAGTGTATCATGCACCCAGTAGTCAGTGTTTCTATCACTGGGTCGATACCTCTACTGGTGGACTATTAGTCCTCGAGGGTATCATACACCCAGTAGTCAGTGTTTCTATCACTGGGTCGATATCTCTGATGGTGGACTATTTGTCCTCGAGTGTAACATACACCCAGTAGTCAGTGTTTCTATCACTGGGTCGATACCTCTGATGGTGGACTATTGGTTCTCGAGTGTATCATACACCCAGTAGTCAGTGTTTCTATCACTGTGTCGATACCTCTACTGATGGACTATTAGTCCTCGAGTGTATCATTCACCCAGTAGTCAGTGTTTCTATCACTGGGTCGATACCTCTACTGGTGGACTATTAGTCGTCGAGGGTATCATACACCAAGTAGTCAGTGTTTCTATCACTGGGTCGATACCTCTACTGGTGGACTATTAGTCCTCGAGTGTATCATACACCCATTAGTCAGTGTTTCTATCACTAGGTCGATACCTCTACTGGTGGACTAATAGTCCTCGAGGGTATCATACACCCACACCCAGTAGTCAGTGTTTCTATCACTGGGTCGATACCTCTACTGGTGGACTATTAGTCCTCGGGGGTATCATACACCAAGTAATCAGTGTTTCTATCACTGGGTCGATACCTCTACTGATGGACTATTAGTCCTCGAGGGTATCATACACCTAGTAGTCAGTGTTTCTATCACTAGATCGATACCTCTACTGGTGGACTATTAGTCCTCGAGTGTATCATACACCCAGTAGTCAGTGTTTCTATCACTGGGTCGATACCTCTAATAGTGGACTATTAGTCCTCGAGGGTATCATACACCCAGTAGTCAGTGTTTCTATCACTGGGTCGATACCTCTACTGGTGGACTATTAGTCGTCGAGGGTATCATACACCAAGTAGTCAGTGTTTCTATCACTGGGTCGATATCTCTACTGGTGGACTATTAGTCCTCGAGTGTATCATACACCCAGTAATCAGTGTTTCTATCACTGGGTCGATACCTCTACTGGTGGACTATTAGTCCTCGAGTGTATCATACTCCCAGTAGTCAGTGTTTCTATCACTGGGTCGATACCTCTACTGGTGGACTATTAGTCCTCGAGTGTATCATACACCCAGTAGACAGTGTTTCTATCACTGTGTCGATACCTCTACTGATGGACTATTAGTCCTCGAGTGTATCATACACCCAGTAGACAGTGTTTCTATCACTGGGTCGATACCTCTACTGGTGGACTATTAGTCGTCGAGGGTATCATACACCAAGTAGTCAGTGTTTCTATCACTGTGTCGATACCTTTACTGGTGGACTATTAGTCCTCGAGTGTATCATACACCCATTAGTCAGTGTTTCTATCACTGGGTCGATACCTCTACTGGTGGACTATTAGTCCTCGAGGGTATCATACACCCAGTAGTCAGTGTTTCTATCACTGGGTCAATACCTCTACTGGTGGACTATTAGTCCTCGAGTGTATCGTATACCCAGTAGTCAGTGTTTCTATCACTGGGTCGATACCTCCACTGGTGGGCTATTAGTCCTCGAGGGTATCATACACCCAGTAGTCAGTGTTTCTATCTCTAGGTCGATACATCTACTGGTGGACTATTAGTCCTCGAGGGTATCATACACCCAGTAGTCAGTGTTTCTATCACTGGGTCAATACCTCTACTGGTGGACTATTAGTCCTCGAGTGTATCATGCACCCAGTAGTCAGTGTTTCTATCACTGGGTCGATACCTCTACTGGTGGACTATTAGTCCTCGAGGGTATCATACACCCAGTAGTCAGTGTTTCTATCACTGGGTCGATATCTCTGATGGTGGACTATTGGTCCTCGAGTGTAACATACACCCAGTAGTCCGTGTTTCTATCACTGGGTCGATACCTCTGATTGTGGACTATTGGTTCTCGAGTGTATCATACACCCAGTAGTCAGTGTTTCTATCACTGGGTCGATACCTCTACTGGTGGACTATTAGTCCTCGAGTGTATCATACACCCAGTAGTCAGTGTTTCTATCACTGGGTCGATACCTCTACTGGTTGACTATTAGTCCTCGAGGGTATCATACACCCAGTAGTCAGTGTTTCTATCACTGTGTCGATACCTCTACTGGTGGACTATTAGTCGTCGAGTGTATCATACTCCCAGTAGTCAGTGTTTCTATCACTGGGTCGATACCTCTACTGGTGGACTATTAGTCCTCGAGAGTATCATACCCCCAGTAGTCAGTGTTTCTATCACTAGGTTCATACCTCTACTGGTGGACTATTAGGCCCCGAGTGTATCATACACCCAGTAGTCAGTGTTTCTATCACTGGGTCGATAGCTCTACTGGTGGACTATTAGTCCTCGAGGGTATCATACACCCAGTAGTCAGTGTTTCTATCACTAGGACCATACCTCTACTGGTGGACTATTAGTCCTCGAGGGTATCATACACCAAGTAGTCAGTGTTTCTATCACTGGGTCGATACCTCTATTGGTGGACTATTAGTCCTCAAGGGTATCATACACCCAGTAATCAGTGTTTCTATCACTGGGTCGATACCTCTATTGGTGGACTATTAGTCCTCGAGGGTATCATACATCCAGTAGTCAGTGTTTCTATCACTGGGTCGATACTTCTACTGGTGGACTATTAGTCATCGGAGGTATCATGCACCCAATAGTCAGTGTTTCTATCACTGGGTCGATACATCTACTGGTGGACTATTAGTCCTCGAGTGTATCATACACCCAGTAGTCAGTGTTTCTATCACCGGGTCGATACTTCAACTGGTGGGCTATTAGTCCTCGAGGGTTTCATACACCCAGTAGTCAGTGTTTCTATCACTGGGTCAATACCTCTACTGGTGGACTATTAGTCCTCGAGTGTATCATGCACCCAGTAGTCAGTGTTTCTATCACTGGGTCGATACCTCTACTGATGGACTATTAGTCCTCGAGGGTATCATACACCCAGTAGTCAGTGTTTCTATCACTGGATCGATACCTCTACTGGTGGACTATTAGTCCTCGAGGGTATCATACACCCTGTAGTCAGTGTTTCTATCACTAGATCGATACCTCTACTGGTGGACTATTAGTCCTCGAGTGTATCATACACCCAGTAGTCAGTGTTTCTATCACTGGGTCGATACCTCAACTAGTGGACTATTAGTCCTCGAGTGTATCACACACCCAGTAGTCAGTGTTTCTTTCACTGGGTCGAGACCTCTACTGGTGGACTATTAGTCGTCGAGGGTATCATACACCAGTAGTCAGTGTTTCTATCACTGGGTCGATACCTCTACTGGTGGACTATTAGTCCTCGAGTGTATCATACACCCAGTAGTCAGTGTTTCTATCACTGGGTCGATACCTCTACTGGTGGACTATTAGTCGTCGAGGGTATCATACACCAAGTAGTCAGTGTTTCTATCACTGGGTCGATACCTCTACTGGTGGACTATTAGTCCTCGAGTGTATCATACCCCCAGTAGTCAGTGTTTCTATCACTAGGTCGATACCTCTACTGGTGGACTATTAGTCCTCAAGGGTATCATACACCCAGTAGTCAGTGTTTCTATCACTGGGTCAATACCTCTACTGGTGGACTAATAGTCCTCGAGATCATCAAAAACCTACACCCAGTAATCAGTGTTTCTATCACTGGGTCGATACCTCTACTGGTGGACTATTAGTCCTCGAGAGTATCATACACCCAGTAGTCAGTGTTTCTATCACTAGATCGATACCTCTACTTGTGGAATATTAGTCCTCGAGTGTATCATACACCCAGTAGTCAGTGTTTCTATCACTGGGTCGATACCTCTACTGGTGGACTATTAGTCCTCGAGTGTATCATACACCCATTAGTCAGTGTTTCTATCACTAGGTCGATACCTCTACTGGTGGACTAATAGTCCTCGAGGGTATCATACACCCACACCCAGTAGTCAGTGTTTCTATCACTGTGTCGATACCTCTACTGATGGACTATTAGTCCTCGAGTGTATCATTCACCCAGTAGTCAGTGTTTCTATCACTGGGTCGATACCTCTACTGGTGGACTATTAGTCGTCGAGGGTATCATACACCTAGTAGTCAGTGTTTCTATTACTGGGTCGATACCTCTACTGGTGGACTATTAGTCCTCGAGTGTATCATACACCCATTAGTCAGTGTTTCTATCACTAGGTCGATACCTCTACTGGTGGACTAATAGTCCTCGAGGGTATCATACACCCACACCCAGTAGTCAGTGTTTCTATCACTGGGTCGATACCTCTACTGGTGGACTATTAGTCCTCGGGGGTATCATACACCAAGTAATCAGTGTTTCTATCACTGGGTCGATACCTCTACTGATGGACTATTAGTCCTCGAGGGTATCATACACCTAGTAGTCAGTGTTTCTATCACTAGATCGATACCTCTACTGGTGGACTATTAGTCCTCGAGTGTATCATACACCCAGTAGTCAGTGTTTCTATCACTGGGTCGATACCTCTAATAGTGGACTATTAGTCCTCGAGGGTATCATACACCCAGTAGTCAGTGTTTCTATCACTGGGTCGATACCTCTACTGGTGGACTATTAGTCGTCGAGGGTATCATACACCAAGTAGTCAGTGTTTCTATCACTGGGTCGATATCTCTACTGGTGGACTATTAGTCCTCGAGTGTATCATACACCCAGTAATCAGTGTTTCTATCACTGGGTCGATACCTCTACTGGTGGACTATTAGTCCTCGAGTGTATCATACTCCCAGTAGTCAGTGTTTCTATCACTGGGTCGATACCTCTACTGGTGGACTATTAGTCCTCGAGTGTATCATACACCCAGTAGTCAGTGTTTCTATCACTGTGTCGATACCTCTACTGATGGACTATTAGTCCTCGAGTGTATCATACACCCAGTAGACAGTGTTTCTATCACTGGGTCGATACCTCTACTGGTGGACTATTAGTCGTCGAGGGTATCATACACCAAGTAGTCAGTGTTTCTATCACTGTGTCGATACCTTTACTGGTGGACTATTAGTCCTCGAGTGTATCATACACCCATTAGTCAGTGTTTCTATCACTGGGTCGATACCTCTACTGGTGGACTATTAGTCCTCGAGGGTATCATACACCCAGTAGTCAGTGTTTCTATCACTGGGTCAATACCTCTACTGGTGGACTATTAGTCCTCGAGTGTATCGTATACCCAGTAGTCAGTGTTTCTATCACTGGGTCGATACCTCTACTGGTGGGCTATTAGTCCTCGAGGGTATCATACACCCAGTAGTCAGTGTTTCTATCTCTAGGTCGATACATCTACTGGTGGACTATTAGTCCTCGAGGGTATCATACACCCAGTAGTCAGTGTTTCTATCACTGGGTCAATACCTCTACTGGTGGACTATTAGTCCTCGAGTGTATCATGCACCCAGTAGTCAGTGTTTCTATCACTGGGTCGATACCTCTACTGGTGGACTATTAGTCCTCGAGGGTATCATACACCCAGTAGTCAGTGTTTCTATCACTGGGTCGATATCTCTGATGGTGGACTATTGGTCCTCGAGTGTAACATACACCCAGTAGTCCGTGTTTCTATCACTGGGTCGATACCTCTGATTGTGGACTATTGGTTCTCGAGTGTATCATACACCCAGTAGTCAGTGTTTCTATCACTGGGTCGATACCTCTACTGGTGGACTATTAGTCCTCGAGTGTATCATACACCCAGTAGTCAGTGTTTCTATCACTGGGTCGATACCTCTACTGGTTGACTATTAGTCCTCGAGGGTATCATACACCAAGTAGTCAGTGTTTCTATCACTGTGTCGATACCTCTACTGGTGGACTATTAGTCGTCGAGTGTATCATACTCCCAGTAGTCAGTGTTTCTATCACTGGGTCGATACCTCTACTGGTGGACTATTAGTCCTCGAGAGTATCATACCCCCAGTAGTCAGTGTTTCTATCACTAGGTTCATACCTCTACTGGTGGACTATTAGGCCCCGAGTGTATCATACACCCAGTAGTCAGTGTTTCTATCACTGGGTCGATAGCTCTACTGGTGGACTATTAGTCCTCGAGGGTATCATACACCCAGTAGTCAGTGTTTCTATCACTGGGACCATACCTCTACTGGTGGACTATTAGTCCTCGAGGGTATCATACACCAAGTAGTCAGTGTTTCTATCACTGGGTCGATACCTCTATTGGTGGACTATTAGTCCTCAAGGGTATCATACACCCAGTAATCAGTGTTTCTATCACTGGGTCGATACCTCTATTGGTGGACTATTAGTCCTCGAGGGTATCATACATCCAGTAGTCAGTGTTTCTATCACTGGGTCGATACTTCTACTGGTGGACTATTAGTCATCGGAGGTATCATGCACCCAATAGTCAGTGTTTCTATCACTGGGTCGATACATCTACTGGTGGACTATTAGTCCTCGAGTGTATCATACACCCAGTAGTCAGTGTTTCTATCACCGGGTCGATACTTCAACTGGTGGGCTATTAGTCCTCGAGGGTTTCATGCACCCAGTAGTCAGTGTTTCTATCACTGGGTCAATACCTCTACTGGTGGACTATTAGTCCTCGAGTGTATCATGCACCCAGTAGTCAGTGTTTCTATCACTGGGTCGATACCTCTACTGATGGACTATTAGTCCTCGAGGGTATCATACACCCAGTAGTCAGTGTTTCTATCACTGGATCGATACCTCTACTGGTGGACTATTAGTCGTCGAGGGTATCATACACCAAGTAGTCAGTGTTTCTATCACTGGGTCGATACCTCTACTGGTGGACTATTAGTCCTCGAGTGTATCATACACCCATTAGTCAGTGTTTCTATCACTAGGTCGATACCTCTACTGGTGGACTAATAGTCCTCGAGGGTATCATACACCCACACCCAGTAGTCAGTGTTTCTATCACTGGGTCGATACCTCTACTGGTGGACTATTAGTCCTCGGGGGTATCATACACCAAGTAATCAGTGTTTCTATCACTGGGTCGATACCTCTACTGATGGACTATTAGTCCTCGAGGGTATCATACACCTAGTAGTCAGTGTTTCTATCACTAGATCGATACCTCTACTGGTGGACTATTAGTCCTCGAGTGTATCATACACCCAGTAGTCAGTGTTTCTATCACTGGGTCGATACCTCTAATAGTGGACTATTAGTCCTCGAGGGTATCATACACCCAGTAGTCAGTGTTTCTATCACTGGGTCGATACCTCTACTGGTGGACTATTAGTCGTCGAGGGTATCATACACCAAGTAGTCAGTGTTTCTATCACTGGGTCGATATCTCTACTGGTGGACTATTAGTCCTCGAGTGTATCATACACCCAGTAATCAGTGTTTCTATCACTGGGTCGATACCTCTACTGGTGGACTATTAGTCCTCGAGTGTATCATACTCCCAGTAGTCAGTGTTTCTATCACTGGGTCGATACCTCTACTGGTGGACTATTAGTCCTCGAGTGTATCATACACCCAGTAGTCAGTGTTTCTATCACTGTGTCGATACCTCTACTGATTGACTATTAGTCCTCGAGTGTATCATACACCCAGTAGACAGTGTTTCTATCACTGGGTCGATACCTCTACTGGTGGACTATTAGTCGTCGAGGGTATCATACACCAAGTAGTCAGTGTTTCTATCACTGTGTCGATACCTTTACTGGTGGACTATTAGTCCTCGAGTGTATCATACACCCATTAGTCAGTGTTTCTATCACTGGGTCGATACCTCTACTGGTGGACTATTAGTCCTCGAGGGTATCATACACCCAGTAGTCAGTGTTTCTATCACTGGGTCAATACCTCTACTGGTGGACTATTAGTCCTCGAGTGTATCGTATACCCAGTAGTCAGTGTTTCTATCACTGGGTCGATACCTCTACTGGTGGGCTATTAGTCCTCGAGGGTATCATACACCCAGTAGTCAGTGTTTCTATCTCTAGGTCGATACATCTACTGGTGGACTATTAGTCCTCGAGGGTATCATACACCCAGTAGTCAGTGTTTCTATCACTGGGTCAATACCTCTACTGGTGGACTATTAGTCCTCGAGTGTATCATGCACCCAGTAGTCAGTGTTTCTATCACTGGGTCGATACCTCTACTGGTGGACTATTAGTCCTCGAGGGTATCATACACCCAGTAGTCAGTGTTTCTATCACTGGGTCGATATCTCTGATGGTGGACTATTGGTCCTCGAGTGTAACATACACCCAGTAGTCCGTGTTTCTATCACTGGGTCGATACCTCTGATTGTGGACTATTGGTTCTCGAGTGTATCATACACCCAGTAGTCAGTGTTTCTATCACTGGGTCGATACCTCTACTGGTGGACTATTAGTCCTCGAGTGTATCATACACCCAGTAGTCAGTGTTTCTATCACTGGGTCGATACCTCTACTGGTTGACTATTAGTCCTCGAGGGTATCATACACCCAGTAGTCAGTGTTTCTATCACTGGGTCGATACCTCTACTGGTGGACTATTAGTCGTCGAGTGTATCATACTCCCAGTAGTCAGTGTTTCTATCACTGGGTCGATACCTCTACTGGTGGACTATTAGTCCTCGAGAGTATCATACCCCCAGTAGTCAGTGTTTCTATCACTAGGTTCATACCTCTACTGGTGGACTATTAGGCCCCGAGTGTATCATACACCCAGTAGTCAGTGTTTCTATCACTGGGTCGATAGCTCTACTGGTGGACTATTAGTCCTCGAGGGTATCATACACCCAGTAGTCAGTGTTTCTATCACTGGGACCATACCTCTACTGGTGGACTATTAGTCCTCGAGGGTATCATACACCAAGTAGTCAGTGTTTCTATCACTGGGTCGATACCTCTATTGGTGGACTATTAGTCCTCAAGGGTATCATACACCCAGTAATCAGTGTTTCTATCACTGGGTCGATACCTCTATTGGTGGACTATTAGTCCTCGAGGGTATCATACATCCAGTAGTCAGTGTTTCTATCACTGGGTCGATACTTCTACTGGTGGACTATTAGTCATCGGAGGTATCATGCACCCAATAGTCAGTGTTTCTATCACTGGGTCGATACATCTACTGGTGGACTATTAGTCCTCGAGTGTATCATACACCCAGTAGTCAGTGTTTCTATCACCGGGTCGATACTTCAACTGGTGGGCTATTAGTCCTCGAGGGTTTCATACACCCAGTAGTCAGTGTTTCTATCACTGGGTCAATACCTCTACTGGTGGACTATTAGTCCTCGAGTGTATCATGCACCCAGTAGTCAGTGTTTCTATCACTGGGTCGATACCTCTACTGGTGGACTATTAGTCCTCGAGTGTATCATACACCCAGTAGTCAGTGTTTCTATCACTGGGTCGATACCTCTACTGGTTGACTATTAGTCCTCGAGGGTATCATACACCAAGTAGTCAGTGTTTCTATCACTGTGTCGATACCTCTACTGGTGGACTATTAGTCGTCGAGTGTATCATACTCCCAGTAGTCAGTGTTTCTATCACTGGGTCGATACCTCTACTGGTGGACTATTAGTCCTCGAGAGTATCATACCCCCAGTAGTCAGTGTTTCTATCACTAGGTTCATACCTCTACTGGTGGACTATTAGGCCCCGAGTGTATCATACACCCAGTAGTCAGTGTTTCTATCACTGGGTCGATAGCTCTACTGGTGGACTATTAGTCCTCGAGGGTATCATACACCCAGTAGTCAGTGTTTCTATCACTGGGACCATACCTCTACTGGTGGACTATTAGTCCTCGAGGGTATCATACACCAAGTAGTCAGTGTTTCTATCACTGGGTCGATACCTCTATTGGTGGACTATTAGTCCTCAAGGGTATCATACACCCAGTAATCAGTGTTTCTATCACTGGGTCGATACCTCTATTGGTGGACTATTAGTCCTCGAGGGTATCATACATCCAGTAGTCAGTGTTTCTATCACTGGGTCGATACTTCTACTGGTGGACTATTAGTCATCGGAGGTATCATGCACCCAATAGTCAGTGTTTCTATCACTGGGTCGATACATCTACTGGTGGACTATTAGTCCTCGAGTGTATCATACACCCAGTAGTCAGTGTTTCTATCACCGGGTCGATACTTCAACTGGTGGGCTATTAGTCCTCGAGGGTTTCATACACCCAGTAGTCAGTGTTTCTATCACTGGGTCAATACCTCTACTGGTGGACTATTAGTCCTCGAGTGTATCATGCACCCAGTAGTCAGTGTTTCTATCACTGGGTCGATACCTCTACTGATGGACTATTAGTCCTCGAGGGTATCATACACCCAGTAGTCAGTGTTTCTATCACTGGATCGATACCTCTACTGGTGGACTATTAGTCGTCGAGGGTATCATACACCAAGTAGTCAGTGTTTCTATCACTGGGTCGATACCTCTACTGGTGGACTATTAGTCCTCGAGTGTATCATACACCCATTAGTCAGTGTTTCTATCACTAGGTCGATACCTCTACTGGTGGACTAATAGTCCTCGAGGGTATCATACACCCACACCCAGTAGTCAGTGTTTCTATCACTGGGTCGATACCTCTACTGGTGGACTATTAGTCCTCGGGGGTATCATACACCAAGTAATCAGTGTTTCTATCACTGGGTCGATACCTCTACTGATGGACTATTAGTCCTCGAGGGTATCATACACCTAGTAGTCAGTGTTTCTATCACTAGATCGATACCTCTACTGGTGGACTATTAGTCCTCGAGTGTATCATACACCCAGTAGTCAGTGTTTCTATCACTGGGTCGATACCTCTAATAGTGGACTATTAGTCCTCGAGGGTATCATACACCCAGTAGTCAGTGTTTCTATCACTGGGTCGATACCTCTACTGGTGGACTATTAGTCGTCGAGGGTATCATACACCAAGTAGTCAGTGTTTCTATCACTGGGTCGATATCTCTACTGGTGGACTATTAGTCCTCGAGTGTATCATACACCCAGTAATCAGTGTTTCTATCACTGGGTCGATACCTCTACTGGTGGACTATTAGTCCTCGAGTGTATCATACTCCCAGTAGTCAGTGTTTCTATCACTGGGTCGATACCTCTACTGGTGGACTATTAGTCCTCGAGTGTATCATACACCCAGTAGTCAGTGTTTCTATCACTGTGTCGATACCTCTACTGATGGACTATTAGTCCTCGAGTGTATCATACACCCAGTAGACAGTGTTTCTATCACTGGGTCGATACCTCTACTGGTGGACTATTAGTCGTCGAGGGTATCATACACCAAGTAGTCAGTGTTTCTATCACTGTGTCGATACCTTTACTGGTGGACTATTAGTCCTCGAGTGTATCATACACCCATTAGTCAGTGTTTCTATCACTGGGTCGATACCTCTACTGGTGGACTATTAGTCCTCGAGGGTATCATACACCCAGTAGTCAGTGTTTCTATCACTGGGTCAATACCTCTACTGGTGGACTATTAGTCCTCGAGTGTATCGTATACCCAGTAGTCAGTGTTTCTATCACTGGGTCGATACCTCTACTGGTGGGCTATTAGTCCTCGAGGGTATCATACACCCAGTAGTCAGTGTTTCTATCTCTAGGTCGATACATCTACTGGTGGACTATTAGTCCTCGAGGGTATCATACACCCAGTAGTCAGTGTTTCTATCACTGGGTCAATACCTCTACTGGTGGACTATTAGTCCTCGAGTGTATCATGCACCCAGTAGTCAGTGTTTCTATCACTGGGTCGATACCTCTACTGGTGGACTATTAGTCCTCGAGGGTATCATACACCCAGTAGTCAGTGTTTCTATCACTGGGTCGATATCTCTGATGGTGGACTATTGGTCCTCGAGTGTAACATACACCCAGTAGTCCGTGTTTCTATCACTGGGTCGATACCTCTGATTGTGGACTATTGGTTCTCGAGTGTATCATACACCCAGTAGTCAGTGTTTCTATCACTGGGTCGATACCTCTACTGGTGGACTATTAGTCCTCGAGTGTATCATACACCCAGTAGTCAGTGTTTCTATCACTGGGTCGATACCTCTACTGGTTGACTATTAGTCCTCGAGGGTATCATACACCCAGTAGTCAGTGTTTCTATCACTGGGTCGATACCTCTACTGGTGGACTATTAGTCGTCGAGTGTATCATACTCCCAGTAGTCAGTGTTTCTATCACTGGGTCGATACCTCTACTGGTGGACTATTAGTCCTCGAGAGTATCATACCCCCAGTAGTCAGTGTTTCTATCACTAGGTTCATACCTCTACTGGTGGACTATTAGGCCCCGAGTGTATCATACACCCAGTAGTCAGTGTTTCTATCACTGGGTCGATAGCTCTACTGGTGGACTATTAGTCCTCGAGGGTATCATACACCCAGTAGTCAGTGTTTCTATCACTGGGACCATACCTCTACTGGTGGACTATTAGTCCTCGAGGGTATCATACACCAAGTAGTCAGTGTTTCTATCACTGGGTCGATACCTCTATTGGTGGACTATTAGTCCTCAAGGGTATCATACACCCAGTAATCAGTGTTTCTATCACTGGGTCGATACCTCTATTGGTGGACTATTAGTCCTCGAGGGTATCATACATCCAGTAGTCAGTGTTTCTATCACTGGGTCGATACTTCTACTGGTGGACTATTAGTCATCGGAGGTATCATGCACCCAATAGTCAGTGTTTCTATCACTGGGTCGATACATCTACTGGTGGACTATTAGTCCTCGAGTGTATCATACACCCAGTAGTCAGTGTTTCTATCACCGGGTCGATACTTCAACTGGTGGGCTATTAGTCCTCGAGGGTTTCATACACCCAGTAGTCAGTGTTTCTATCACTGGGTCAATACCTCTACTGGTGGACTATTAGTCCTCGAGTGTATCATGCACCCAGTAGTCAGTGTTTCTATCACTGGGTCGATACCTCTACTGATGGACTATTAGTCCTCGAGGGTATCATACACCCAGTAGTCAGTGTTTCTATCACTGGATCGATACCTCTACTGGTGGACTATTAGTCCTCGAGGGTATCATACACCCTGTAGTCAGTGTTTCTATCACTAGATCGATACCTCTACTGGTGGACTATTAGTCCTCGAGTGTATCATACACCCAGTAGTCAGTGTTTCTATCACTGGGTCGATACCTCAACTAGTGGACTATTAGTCCTCGAGTGTATCACACACCCAGTAGTCAGTGTTTCTTTCACTGGGTCGAGACCTCTACTGGTGGACTATTAGTCGTCGAGGGTATCATACACCAGTAGTCAGTGTTTCTATCACTGGGTCGATACCTCTACTGGTGGACTATTAGTCCTCGAGTGTATCATACACCCAGTAGTCAGTGTTTCTATCACTGGGTCGATACCTCTACTGGTGGACTATTAGTCGTCGAGGGTATCATACACCAAGTAGTCAGTGTTTCTATCACTGGGTCGATACCTCTACTGGTGGACTATTAGTCCTCGAGTGTATCATACCCCCAGTAGTCAGTGTTTCTATCACTAGGTCGATACCTCTACTGGTGGACTATTAGTCCTCAAGGGTATCATACACCCAGTAGTCAGTGTTTCTATCACTGGGTCAATACCTCTACTGGTGGACTAATAGTCCTCGAGATCATCAAAAACCTACACCCAGTAATCAGTGTTTCTATCACTGGGTCGATACCTCTACTGGTGGACTATTAGTCCTCGAGAGTATCATACACCCAGTAGTCAGTGTTTCTATCACTAGATCGATACCTCTACTTGTGGAATATTAGTCCTCGAGTGTATCATACACCCAGTAGTCAGTGTTTCTATCACTGGGTCGATACCTCTACTAGTGGACTATTAGTCCTCGAGGGTATCATACACCCAGTAGTCAGTGTTTCTATCACTGGGTCGATAACTCTACTGGTGGACTATTAGTCGTCGAGGGTATCATACACCAAGTAGTCAGTGTTTCTATCACTGGGTCGATATCTCTACTGGTGGACTATTAGTCCTCGAGTGTATCATACACCCAGTAATCAGTGTTTCTATCACTGGGTCGATACCTCTACTGGTGTACTATTAGTCCTCGAGTGTATCATACTCCCAGTAGTCAGTGTTTCTATCACTGGGTCGATACCTCTACTGGTGGACTATTAGTCCTCGAGTGTATCATACACCCATTAGTCAGTGTTTCTATCACTGGGTCGATACCTCTACTGGTGGACTATTAGTCCTCGAGGGTATCATACACCCAGTAGTCAGTGTTTCTATCACTGGGTCAATACCTCTACTGGTGGACTATTAGTCCTCGAGTGTATCATATACCCAGTAGTCAGTGTTTCTATCACTGGGTCGATACCTCTACTGGTGGGCTATTAATCCTCGAGGGTATCATACACCCAGTTGTCAGTGTTTCTATCTCTAGGTCGATACCTCTACTGGTGGACTATTAGTCCTCGAGGGTATCATACACCCAGTAGTCAGTGTTTCTATCACTGGGTCAATACCTCTACTGGTGGACTATTAGTCCTCGAGTGTATCATGCACCCAGTAGTCAGTGTTTCTATCACTGGGTCGATACCTCTACTGGTGGACTATTAGTCCTCGAGGGTATCATACACCCAGTAGTCAGTGTTTCTATCACTGGGTCGATATCTATGATGGTGGACTATTGGTCCTCGAGTGTAACATACACCCAGTAGTCCGTGTTTCTATCACTGGGTCGATACCTCTGATGGTGGACTATTGGTTCTCGAGTGTATCATACACCCAGTAGTCAGTGTTTCTATCACTGGGTCGATACATCTACTGGTGGACTATTAGTCCTCGAGTGTATCATACACCCAGTAGTCAGTGTTTCTATCACTGGGTCGATACCTCTACTGGTTGACTATTAGTCCTCGAGGGTATCATACACCCAGTAGTCAGTGTTTATATCACTGTGTCGATACCTCTACTGGTGGACTATTAGTCGTCGAGTGTATCATACACCCAGTAGTCAGTGTTTCTATCACTGGGTCGATAGCTCTACTGGTGGACTATTAGTCCTCGAGGGTATCATACACCCAGTAGTAAGTGTTTCTATCACTGGGACCATACCTCTACTGGTGGACTATTAGGCCTCGAGGGTATCATACACCAAGTAGTCAGTGTTTCTATCACTGGGTCGATACCTCTATTGGTGGACTATTAGTCCTCAAGGGTATCATACACCCAGTAATCAGTGTTTCTATCACTGGGTCGATACCTCTATTGGTGGACTATTAGTCCTCGAGGGTATCATAAATCCAGTAGTCAGTGTTTCTATCACTGGGTCGATACTTCTACTGGTGGACTATTAGTCCTCGAAGGTATCATGCACCCAATAGTCAGTGTTTCTATCACTGGGTCGATACATCTACTGGTGGACTATTAGTCCTCGAGTGTATCATACACCCAGTAGTCAGTGTTTCTATCACTGGGTCGATACTTCTACTGGTGGGCTATTAGTCCTCGAGGGTTTCATACACCCAGTAGTCAGTGTTTCTATCACTGGGTCAATACCTCTACTGGTGGACTATTAGTCCTCGAGTGTATCATGCACCCAGTAGTCGGTGTTTCTATCACTGGGTCGATACTTCTACTGATGGACTATTAGTCCTCGAGGGTATCATACACCCAGTAGTCAGTGTTTCTATCACTGGGTCGATACCTCTACTGGTGGACTATTAGTCCTCGAGGGTATCATACACCCTGTAGTCAGTGTTTCTGTCACTAGATCGATACCTCTACTGGTGGACTATTAGTCCTCGAGTGTATCATACACCAAGTAGTCAGTGTTTCTATCACTGGGTCGATACCTCAACTAGTGGACTATTAGTCCTCGAGTGTATCACACACCCAGTAGTCAGTGTTTCTATCACTGGGTCGAGACCTCTACTGGTGAACTATTAGTCGTCGAGGGTATCATACACCAGTAGTCAGTGTTTCTATCACTGGGCCGATACCTCTACTGGTGGACTATTAGTCCTCGAGTGTATCATACACCAAGTAATCAGTGTTTCTATCACTAGGTCAATACCTCTACTGGTGGACTATTAGTCCTCAAGTGTATCATACTCCCAGTAGTCAGTGTTTCTGTCACTGGGTCGATACCTCTACTGGTGGACTATTAGTCGTCGAGGGTATCATACACCAAGTAGTCAGTGTTTCTATCACTGGGTCGATACCTCTACTGGTGGACTATTAGTCCTCGAGTGTATCATACACCCATTAGTCAGTTTCTATCACTGGGTCAATACCTCTACTGGTGGACTATTAGTCATCGAGGGTATCATACACCCAGTAGTCAGTGTTTCTATCACTGGGTCGATACCTCTACTGGTGGACTATTAGTCGTCGAGGGTATCATACACCAAGTAGTCAGTGTTTCTATCACTGGGTCGATATCTCTACTGGTGGACTATTAGTCCTCGAGTGTATCATACACCCAGTAATCAGTGTTTCTATCACTGGGTCGATACCTCTACTGGTGGACTATTAGTCCTCGAGTGTATCATACTCCCAGTAGTCAGTGTTTCTATCACTGGGTCGATACCTCTACTGGTGGACTATTAGTCCTCGAGTGTATCATACACCAAGTAGTCAGTGTTTCTATCACTGTGTCGATAGCTCTACTGGTGGACTATTAGTCCTCGAGTGTATCATACACCCATTAGTCAGTGTTTCTATCACTGGGTCTATACCTCTACTGGTGGACTATTAGTCCTCGAGGGTATCATACACCCAGTAGTCAGTGTTTCTATCACTGGGTCAATACCTCTACTGGTGGACTATTAGTCCTCGAGTGTATCATATACCCAGTAGTCAGTGTTTCTATCACTGGGTCGATACCTCTACTGGTGGGCTATTAGTCCTCGAGGGTATCATACACCCAGTAGTCAGTGTTTCTATCTCTATGTCGATACCTCTACTGGTGGACTATTAGTCCTCGAGGGTATCATACACCCAGTAGTCAGTGTTTCTATCACTGGGTCAATACCTCTACTGGTGGACTATTAGTCCTCGAGTGTATCATGCACCCAGTAGTCAGTGTTTCTATCACTGGGTCGATACCTCTACTGGTGGACTATTAGTCCTCGACGGTATCATACACCCAGTAGTCAGTGTTTCTATCAATGGGTCGATATCTCTGATGGTGGACTATTGGTCCTCGAGTGTAACATACACCCAGTAGTCCGTGTTTCTATCACTGGGTCGATACCTCTGATGGTGGACTATTGGTTCTCGAGTGTATCATAAACCCAGTAGTCAGTGTTTCTATCACTGGGTCGATACCTCTACTGGTTGACTATTAGTCCTCGAGGGTATCATATACCCAGTAGTCAGTATTTCTATCACTGTGTCGATACCTCTACTGGTGGACTATTAGTCGTCGAGTGTATCATACTCCCAGTAGTCAGTGTTTCTATCACAGGGTCGATACCTCTACTGGTGGACTATTAGTCCTCGAGAGTATCATACCCCCAGTAGTCAGTGTTTCTATCACTAGGTTCATACCTCTACTGGTGGACTATTAGGCCCCGAGTGTATCATACACCCAGTAGTCAGTGTTTCTATCACTGGGTCGATAGCTCTACTGGTGGACTATTAGTCCTCGAGGGTATCATACACCCAGTAGTCAGTGTTTCTATCACTGGGACCATACCTCTACTGGTGGACTATTAGTCCTCGAGGGTATCAAACACCAAGTAGTCAGTGTTTCTATCACCGGGTCGATACCTCTATTGGTGGACTATTAGTCCTCAAGGGTATCATACACCCAGTAATCAGTGTTTCTATCACTGGGTCGATACCTCTATTGGTGGACTATTAGTCCTCGAGGGTATCATACATCCAGTAGTCAGTGTTTCTATCACTGGGTCGATACTTCTACTGGTGGACTATTAGTCCTCGAAGGTATCATGCACCCAATAGTCAGTGTTTCTATCACTGGGTCGATACATCTACTGGTGGACTATTAGTCCTCGAGTGTATCATACACCCAGTAGTCAGTGTTTCTATCACTGGGTCGATACTTCTACTGGTGGGCTATTAGTCCTCGAGGGTATCATACACCCAGTAGTCAGTGTTTCTATCACTGGGTCAATACCTCTACTGGTGGACTATTAGTCCTCGAGTGTATCATGCACCCAGTAGTCAGTGTTTCTATCACTGGGTCGATACCTCTACTGATGGACTATTAGTCCTCGAGGGTATCATACACCCAGTAGTCAGTGTTTCTATCACTGGGTCGATACCTCTACTGGTGGACTATTAGTCCTCGGGGGTATCATACACCCTGTAGTCAGTGTTTCTATCACTAGATCGATACCTCTACTGGTGGACTATTAGTCCTCGAGTGTATCATACACCCAGTAGTCAGTGTTTCTATCACTGGGTCGATACCTCAACTAGTGGACTATTAGTCCTCGAGTGTATCACACACCCAGTAGTCAGTGTTTCTATCACTGGGTCGATACCTCTACTGGTGGACTATTAGTCCTCGAGGGTATCATACACCAGTAGTCAGTGTTTCTATCACTGGGTCGATACTTCTACTGGTGGACTATTAGTCCTCGAGTGTATCATACTCCCAGTAGTCAATGTTTCTGTCACTGGGTCGATACCTCTACTGGTGGACTATTAGTCGTCGAGGGTATCATACACCAAGTAGTCAGTGTTTCTATCACTGGGTCGATACCTCTACTGGTGGACTATTAGTCCTCGAGGGTATCATACACCCAGTAGTCAGTGTTTCTATCACTGGGTCGATACCTCTGATGGTGGACTATTGGTTCTCGAGTATATCATACACCCAGTAGTCAGTGTTTCTATCACTGGGTCGATACCTCTACTGGTGGGCTATTAGTCCTCGAGGGTATCATACACCCAGTAGTCAGTGTTTCTATCGCTGGGTCTATACCTCTACTGGTGGACTATTAGTCCTCGAGTGTATCATACACCCAGTAGTCAGTGTTTCTATCACTGGGTCGATACCTCTACTGGTGGACTATTAGTCCTCGGGGGTATCATACACCCAGTAGTCAGTGTTTCTATCACTGGGTCGATACCTCAACTAGTGGACTATTAGTCCTCGAGTGTATCATACACCCAATAGTCAGTGTTTCTATCACTGGGTCGATACCTCTACTGGTGGGCTATTAGTCCTCGAGGGTATCATACACCCTGTAGTCAGTGTTTCTATCACTGGGTCAATACCTCTACTGGTGGACTATTAGTCCTCGAGTGTATCATGCACCCTGTAGTCAGTGTTTCTATCACTGGGTCGATACCTCTACTGGTGGACTATTAGTCCTCGAGTGTATCATACACCCAGTAGTCAGTGTTTCTATCACTGGGTCGATACCTCTACTGGTGGACTATTAGTCGTCGAGGGTATCATACACCAAGTAGTCAGTGTTTCTATCACTGGGTCGATACCTCTACTGGTGGACTATTAGTCCTCGAGTGTATCATACCCCCAGTAGTCAGTGTTTCTATCACTAGGTCGATACCTCTACTGGTGGACTATTAGTCCTCAAGGGTATCATACACCCAGTAGTCAGTGTTTCTATCACTGGGTCAATACCTCTACTGGTGGACTAATAGTCCTCGAGATCATCAAAAACCTACACCCAGTAATCAGTGTTTCTATCACTGGGTCGATACCTCTACTGGTGGACTATTAGTCCTCGAGAGTATCATACACCCAGTAGTCAGTGTTTCTATCACTAGATCGATACCTCTACTTGTGGAATATTAGTCCTCGAGTGTATCATACACCCAGTAGTCAGTGTTTCTATCACTGGGTCGATACCTCTACTAGTGGACTATTAGTCCTCGAGGGTATCATACACCCAGTAGTCAGTGTTTCTATCACTGGGTCGATAACTCTACTGGTGGACTATTAGTCGTCGAGGGTATCATACACCAAGTAGTCAGTGTTTCTATCACTGGGTCGATATCTCTACTGGTGGACTATTAGTCCTCGAGTGTATCATACACCCAGTAATCAGTGTTTCTATCACTGGGTCGATACCTCTACTGGTGTACTATTAGTCCTCGAGTGTATCATACTCCCAGTAGTCAGTGTTTCTATCACTGGGTCGATACCTCTACTGGTGGACTATTAGTCCTCGAGTGTATCATACACCCATTAGTCAGTGTTTCTATCACTGGGTCGATACCTCTACTGGTGGACTATTAGTCCTCGAGGGTATCATACACCCAGTAGTCAGTGTTTCTATCACTGGGTCAATACCTCTACTGGTGGACTATTAGTCCTCGAGTGTATCATATACCCAGTAGTCAGTGTTTCTATCACTGGGTCGATACCTCTACTGGTGGGCTATTAATCCTCGAGGGTATCATACACCCAGTTGTCAGTGTTTCTATCTCTAGGTCGATACCTCTACTGGTGGACTATTAGTCCTCGAGGGTATCATACACCCAGTAGTCAGTGTTTCTATCACTGGGTCAATACCTCTACTGGTGGACTATTAGTCCTCGAGTGTATCATGCACCCAGTAGTCAGTGTTTCTATCACTGGGTCGATACCTCTACTGGTGGACTATTAGTCCTCGAGGGTATCATACACCCAGTAGTCAGTGTTTCTATCACTGGGTCGATATCTCTGATGGTGGACTATTGGTCCTCGAGTGTAACATACACCCAGTAGTCCGTGTTTCTATCACTGGGTCGATACCTCTGATGGTGGACTATTGGTTCTCGAGTGTATCATACACCCAGTAGTCAGTGTTTCTATCACTGGGTCGATACATCTACTGGTGGACTATTAGTCCTCGAGTGTATCATACACCCAGTAGTCAGTGTTTCTATCACTGGGTCGATACCTCTACTGGTTGACTATTAGTCCTCGAGGGTATCATACACCCAGTAGTCAGTGTTTATATCACTGTGTCGATACCTCTACTGGTGGACTATTAGTCGTCGAGTGTATCATACACCCAGTAGTCAGTGTTTCTATCACTGGGTCGATAGCTCTACTGGTGGACTATTAGTCCTCGAGGGTATCATACACCCAGTAGTAAGTGTTTCTATCACTGGGACCATACCTCTACTGGTGGACTATTAGGCCTCGAGGGTATCATACACCAAGTAGTCAGTGTTTCTATCACTGGGTCGATACCTCTATTGGTGGACTATTAGTCCTCAAGGGTATCATACACCCAGTAATCAGTGTTTCTATCACTGGGTCGATACCTCTATTGGTGGACTATTAGTCCTCGAGGGTATCATAAATCCAGTAGTCAGTGTTTCTATCACTGGGTCGATACTTCTACTGGTGGACTATTAGTCCTCGAAGGTATCATGCACCCAATAGTCAGTGTTTCTATCACTGGGTCGATACATCTACTGGTGGACTATTAGTCCTCGAGTGTATCATACACCCAGTAGTCAGTGTTTCTATCACTGGGTCGATACTTCTACTGGTGGGCTATTAGTCCTCGAGGGTTTCATACACCCAGTAGTCAGTGTTTCTATCACTGGGTCAATACCTCTACTGGTGGACTATTAGTCCTCGAGTGTATCATGCACCCAGTAGTCGGTGTTTCTATCACTGGGTCGATACTTCTACTGATGGACTATTAGTCCTCGAGGGTATCATACACCCAGTAGTCAGTGTTTCTATCACTGGGTCGATACCTCTACTGGTGGACTATTAGTCCTCGAGGGTATCATACACCCTGTAGTCAGTGTTTCTGTCACTAGATCGATACCTCTACTGGTGGACTATTAGTCCTCGAGTGTATCATACACCAAGTAGTCAGTGTTTCTATCACTGGGTCGATACCTCAACTAGTGGACTATTAGTCCTCGAGTGTATCACACACCCAGTAGTCAGTGTTTCTATCACTGGGTCGAGACCTCTACTGGTGAACTATTAGTCGTCGAGGGTATCATACACCAGTAGTCAGTGTTTCTATCACTGGGCCGATACCTCTACTGGTGGACTATTAGTCCTCGAGTGTATCATACACCAAGTAATCAGTGTTTCTATCACTAGGTCAATACCTCTACTGGTGGACTATTAGTCCTCAAGTGTATCATACTCCCAGTAGTCAGTGTTTCTGTCACTGGGTCGATACCTCTACTGGTGGACTATTAGTCGTCGAGGGTATCATACACCAAGTAGTCAGTGTTTCTATCACTGGGTCGATACCTCTACTGGTGGACTATTAGTCCTCGAGTGTATCATACACCCATTAGTCAGTTTCTATCACTGGGTCAATACCTCTACTGGTGGACTATTAGTCATCGAGGGTATCATACACCCAGTAGTCAGTGTTTCTATCACTGGGTCGATACCTCTACTGGTGGACTATTAGTCGTCGAGGGTATCATACACCAAGTAGTCAGTGTTTCTATCACTGGGTCGATATCTCTACTGGTGGACTATTAGTCCTCGAGTGTATCATACACCCAGTAATCAGTGTTTCTATCACTGGGTCGATACCTCTACTGGTGGACTATTAGTCCTCGAGTGTATCATACTCCCAGTAGTCAGTGTTTCTATCACTGGGTCGATACCTCTACTGGTGGACTATTAGTCCTCGAGTGTATCATACACCAAGTAGTCAGTGTTTCTATCACTGTGTCGATAGCTCTACTGGTGGACTATTAGTCCTCGAGTGTATCATACACCCATTAGTCAGTGTTTCTATCACTGGGTCTATACCTCTACTGGTGGACTATTAGTCCTCGAGGGTATCATACACCCAGTAGTCAGTGTTTCTATCACTGGGTCAATACCTCTACTGGTGGACTATTAGTCCTCGAGTGTATCATATACCCAGTAGTCAGTGTTTCTATCACTGGGTCGATACCTCTTCTGGTGGGCTATTAGTCCTCGAGGGTATCATACACCCAGTAGTCAGTGTTTCTATCTCTAGGTCGATACCTCTACTGGTGGACTATTAGTCCTCGAGGGTATCATACACCCAGTAGTCAGTGTTTCTATCACTGGGTCAATACCTCTACTGGTGGACTATTAGTCCTCGAGTGTATCATGCACCCAGTAGTCAGTGTTTCTATCACTGGGTCGATACCTCTACTGGTGGACTATTAGTCCTCGACGGTATCATACACCCAGTAGTCAGTGTTTCTATCAATGGGTCGATATCTCTGATGGTGGACTATTGGTCCTCGAGTGTAACATACACCCAGTAGTCCGTGTTTCTATCACTGGGTCGATACCTCTGATGATGGACTATTGGTTCTCGAGTGTATCATAAACCCAGTAGTCAGTGTTTCTATCACTGGGTCGATACCTCTACTGGTTGACTATTAGTCCTCGAGGGTATCATATACCCAGTAGTCAGTATTTCTATCACTGTGTCGATACCTCTACTGGTGGACTATTAGTCGTCGAGTGTATCATACTCCCAGTAGTCAGTGTTTCTATCACAGGGTCGATACCTCTACTGGTGGACTATTAGTCCTCGAGAGTATCATACCCCCAGTAGTCAGTGTTTCTATCACTAGGTTCATACCTCTACTGGTGGACTATTAGGCCCCGAGTGTATCATACACCCAGTAGTCAGTGTTTCTATCACTGGGTCGATAGCTCTACTGGTGGACTATTAGTCCTCGAGGGTATCATACACCCAGTAGTCAGTGTTTCTATCACTGGGACCATACCTCTACTGGTGGACTATTAGTCCTCGAGGGTATCATACACCAAGTAGTCAGTGTTTCTATCACCGGGTCGATACCTCTATTGGTGGACTATTAGTCCTCAAGGGTATCATACACCCAGTAATCAGTGTTTCTATCACTGGGTCGATACCTCTATTGGTGGACTATTAGTCCTCGAGGGTATCATACATCCAGTAGTCAGTGTTTCTATCACTGGGTCGATACTTCTACTGGTGGACTATTAGTCCTCGAAGGTATCATGCACCCAATAGTCAGTGTTTCTATCACTGGGTCGATACATCTACTGGTGGACTATTAGTCCTCGAGTGTATCATACACCCAGTAGTCAGTGTTTCTATCACTGGGTCGATACTTCTACTGGTGGGCTATTAGTCCTCGAGGGTATCATACACCCAGTAGTCAGTGTTTCTATCACTGGGTCAATACCTCTACTGGTGGACTATTAGTCCTCGAGTGTATCATGCACCCAGTAGTCAGTGTTTCTATCACTGGGTCGATACCTCTACTGATGGACTATTAGTCCTCGAGGGTATCATACACCCAGTAGTCAGTGTTTCTATCACTGGGTCGATACCTCTACTGGTGGACTATTAGTCCTCGGGGGTATCATACACCCTGTAGTCAGTGTTTCTATCACTAGATCGATACCTCTACTGGTGGACTATTAGTCCTCGAGTGTATCATACACCCAGTAGTCAGTGTTTCTATCACTGGGTCGATACCTCAACTAGTGGACTATTAGTCCTCGAGTGTATCACACACCCAGTAGTCAGTGTTTCTATCACTGGGTCGATACCTCTACTGGTGGACTATTAGTCCTCGAGGGTATCATACACCAGTAGTCAGTGTTTCTATCACTGGGTCGATACTTCTACTGGTGGACTATTAGTCCTCGAGTGTATCATACTCCCAGTAGTCAATGTTTCTGTCACTGGGTCGATACCTCTACTGGTGGACTATTAGTCGTCGAGGGTATCATACACCAAGTAGTCAGTGTTTCTATCACTGGGTCGATACCTCTACTGGTGGACTATTAGTCCTCGAGTGTATCATACACCCATTAGCCAGTGTTTCTATCACTGGGTCAATACCTCTACTGGTGGACTATTAGTCATCGAGTGTATCATATACCCAGTAGTCAGTGTTTCTATCACTGGGTCGATACCTCTACTGGTGGACTATTATTCCTCGAGAGTATCATACCCCCAGTAGTCAGTGTTTCTATCACTAGGTTCATACCTCTACTGGTGGACTATTAGGCCTCGAGTGTATCATACACCCAGTAGTCAGTGTTTCTATCACTGGGTCGATAACTCTACTGGTGGACTATTAGTCCTCGAGTGTATCATACACCCAGTAGTCAGTGTTTCTATCACTGGGACCATACCTCTACTGGTGGACTATTAGTCCTCGAGAGTATCATACACCAAGTAGTCAGTGTTTCTATCACTGGGTCAATACCTCTATTGGTGGACTATTAGTCCTCAAGGGTATCATACACCCAGTAATCAGTGTTTCTATCACTGGGTCGATACCTCTATTGGTGGACTATTAGTCCTCGAGGGTATCATACATCCAGTAGTCTTTGTTTCTATCACTGGGTCGATACTTCTACTGGTGGACTATTAGTCCTCGAAGGTATCATGCACCCAATAGTCAGTGTTTCTATCACTGGGTCGATGCATCTACTGGTGGACTATTAGTCCTCGAGTGTATCATACACCCAGTAGTCAGTGTTTCTATCACTGGGTCGATACCTCTACTGGTGGGCTATTAGTCCTCGAGGGTATCATACACCCAGTAGTCAGTGTTTCTATCTCTAGGTCGATAACTCTACTGGTGGACTATTAGTCCTCGAGGGTATCATACACCCAGTAGTCAGTGTTTCTATCACTGGGTCAATACCTCTACTGGTGGACTATTAGTCCTCGAGTGTATGATGCACCCAGTAGTCAGTGTTTCTATCGCTGGGTCGATACCTCTACTGGTGGACTATTAGTCCTCGAGGGTATCATACACCCAGTAGTCAGTGTTTCTATCACTGGGTCGATATCTCTGATGGTGGACTATTTGTTCTCCAGTGTAACATACACCCAGTAGTCAGTGTTTCTATCACTGGGTCGATACCTCTGATGGTGGACTATTGGTTCCCGAGTGTATCATACACCCAGTAGTCAGTGTTTCTATCACTGTGTCGATACCTCTACTGATGGACTATTAGTCCTCGAGTGTATCATACACCCAGTAGTCAGTGTTTCTATCACTGGGTCAATACCTCTACTGGTGGACTATTAGTCCTCGAGAGTATCATGCACCCAGTAGTCAGTGTTTCTATCACTGGGTCGATACCTCTACTGGTGGGCTATTAGTCCTCGAGGGTATCATACACCCAGTAGTCAGTGTTTCTATCGCTGGGTCTATACCTCTACTGGTGGACTATTAGTCCTCGAGGGTATCATACACCCAGTAGTCAGTGTTTCTATCACTGGGTCAATACCTCTACTGGTGGACTATTAGTCCTCGAGTGTATCATATACCCAGTAGTCAGTGTTTCTATCACTGGGTCGATACCTCTACTGGTGGGCTATTAGTCCTCGAGGGTATCATACACCCAGTAGTCAGTGTTTCTATCTCTAGGTCGATACCTCTACTGGTGGACTATTAGTCCTCGAGGGTATCATACACCCAGTAGTCAGTGTTTCTATCACTGGGTCAATACCTCTACTGGTGGACTATTAGTCCTCGAGTGTATCATGCACCCAGTAGTCAGTGTTTCTATCACTGGGTCGATACCTCTACTGGTGGACTATTAGTCCTCGAGGGTATCATACACCCAGTAGTCAGTGTTTATATCAATGGGTCGATATCTCTGATGGTGGACTATTGGTCCTCGAGTGTAACATACACCCAGTAGTCCGTGTTTCTATCACTGGGTCGATACCTCTGATGGTGGACTATTGGTTCTCGAGTGTATCATAAACCCAGTAGTCAGTGTTTCTATCACTGGGTCGATACCTCTACTGGTTGACTATTAGTCCTCGAGGGTATCATATACCCAGTAGTCAGTATTTCTATCACTGTGTCGATACCTCTACTGGTGGACTATTAGTCGTCGAGTGTATCATACTCCCAGTAGTCAGTGTTTCTATCACTGGGTCGATACCTCTACTGGTGGACTATTAGTCCTCGAGAGTATCATACCCCCAGTAGTCAGTGTTTCTATCACTAGGTTCATACCTCTACTGGTGGACTATTAGGCCCCGAGTGTATCATACACCCAGTAGTCAGTGTTTCTATCACTGGGTCGATAGCTCTACTGGTGGACTATTATTCCACGAGGGTATCATACACCCAGTAGTCAGTGTTTCTATCACTGGGACCATACCTCTACTGGTGGACTATTAGTCCTCGAGGGTATCATACACCAAGTAGTCAGTGTTTCTATCACCGGGTCGATACCTCTATTGGTGGACTATTAGTCCTCAAGGGTATCATACACCCAGTAATCAGTGTTTCTATCACTGGGTCGATACCTCTATTGGTGGACTATTAGTCCTCGAGGGTATCATACATCCCGTAGTCAGTGTTTCTATCACTGGGTCGATACTTCTACTGGTGGACTATTAGTCCTCGAAGGTATCATGCACCCAATAGTCAGTGTTTCTATCACTGGGTCGATACATCTACTGGTGGACTATTAGTCCTCGAGTGTATCATACACCCAGTAGTCAGTGTTTCTATCACTGGGTCGATATTTCTACTGGTGGGCTATTAGTCCTCGAGGGTATCATACACCCAGTAGTCAGTGTTTCTATCACTGGGTCAATACCTCTACTGGTGGACCATTAGTCCTCGAGTGTATCATGCACCCAGTAGTCAGTGTTTCTATCACTGGGTCGATACCTCTACTGATGGACTATTAGTCCTCGAGGGTATCATACACCCAGTAGTCAGTGTTTCTATCACTGGGTCGATACCTCTACTGGTGGACTATTAGTCCTCGGGGGTATCATACACCCTGTAGTCAGTGTTTCTATCACTAGATCGATACCTCTACTGGTGGACTATTAGTCCTCGAGTGTATCATACACCCAGTAGTCAGTGTTTCTATCACTGGGTCGATACCTCAACTAGTGGACTATTAGTCCTCGAGTGTATCACACACCCAGTAGTCAGTGTTTCTATCACTGGGTCGATACCTCTACTGGTGGACTATTAGTCCTCGAGGGTATCATACACCAGTAGTCAGTGTTTCTATCACTGGGTCGATACTTCTACTGGTGGACTATTAGTCCTCGAGTGTATCATACTCCCAGTAGTCAATGTTTCTGTCACTGGGTCGATACCTCTACTGGTGGACTATTAGTCGTCGAGGGTATCATACACCAAGTAGTCAGTGTTTCTATCACTGGGTCGATACCTCTACTGGTGGACTATTAGTCCTCGAGTGTATCATACACCCATTAGCCAGTGTTTCTATCACTGGGTCAATACCTCTACTGGTGGACTATTAGTCATCGAGTGTATCATATACCCAGTAGTCAGTGTTTCTATCACTGGGTCGATACCTCTACTGGTGGACTATTAGTCCTCGAGAGTATCATACCCCCAGTAGTCAGTGTTTCTATCACTAGGTTCATACCTCTACTGGTGGACTATTAGGCCTCGAGTGTATCATACACCCAGTAGTCAGTGTTTCTATCACTGGGTCGATAACTCTACTGGTGGACTATTAGTCCTCGAGTGTATCATACACCCAGTAGTCAGTGTTTCTATCACTGGGACCATACCTCTACTGGTGGACTATTAGTCCTCGAGGGTATCATACACCAAGTAGTCAGTGTTTCTATCACTGGGTCAATACCTCTATTGGTGGACTATTAGTCCTCAAGGGTATCATACACCCAGTAATCAGTGTTTCTATCACTGGGTCGATACCTCTATTGGTGGACTATTAGTCCTCGAGGGTATCATACATCCAGTAGTCAGTGTTTCTATCACTCTGTCGATACTTCTACTGGTGGACTATTAGTCCTCGAAGGTATCATGCACCCAATAGTCAGTGTTTCTATCACTGGGTCGATACATCTACTGGTGGACTATTAGTCCTCGAGTGTATCATACACCCAGTAGTCAGTGTTTCTATCACTGGGTCGATACCTCTACTGGTGGGCTATTAGTCCTCGAGGGTATCATACACCCAGTAGTCAGTATTTCTATCTCTAGGTCGATAACTCTACTGGTGGACTATTAGTCCTCGAGGGTATCATACACCCAGTAGTCAGTGTTTCTATCACTGGGTCAATACCTCTACTGGTGGACTATTAGTCCTCGAGTGTATCATGCACCCAGTAGTCAGTGTTTCTATCGCTGGGTCGATACCTCTACTGGTGGACTATTAGTCCTCGAGGGTATCATACACCCAGTAGTCAGTGTTTCTATCACTGGGTCGATATCTCTGATGGTGGACTATTTGTTCTCCAGTGTAACATACACCCAGTAGTCAGTGTTTCTATCACTGGGTCGATACCTCTGATTGACTATTGGTTCCCGAGTGTATCATACACCCAGTAGTCAGTGTTTCTATCACTGTGTCGATACCTCTACTGATGGACTATTAGTCCTCGAGTGTATCATACACCCAGTAGTCAGTGTTTCTATCACTGGGTCAATACCTCTACTGGTGGACTATTAGTCCTCGAGAGTATCATGCACCCAGTAGTCAGTGTTTCTATCACTGGGTCGATACCTCTACTGGTGGGCTATTAGTCCTCGAGGGTATCATACACCCAGTAGTCAGTGTTTCTATCGCTGGGTCTATACCTCTACTGGTGGACTATTAGTCCTCGAGCGTATCATACACCCAGTAGTCAGTGTTTCTATCACTGGGTCGATACCTCTACTGGTGGACTATTAGTCCTCGGGGGTATCATACACCCAGTAGTCAGTGTTTCTATCACTGGGTCGATACCTCAACTAGTGGACTATTAGTCCTCGAGTGTATCATACACCCAGTAGTCAGTGTTTTTATCACTTTGTCGATATCTCTGATGGTGGACTATTTTTCCTCCAGTGTAACATACACCCAGTAGTCAGTGTTTCTATCACTGGGTCGATACCTCTGATGGTGGACTATTGGTTCTCGAGTGTATCATACACCCAGTAGTCAGTGTGTCTATCACTGGGTCGATACCTCTACTGGTGGACTATTAGTCCTCGAGTGTATCATACACCCAGTAGTCAGTGTTTCTATCACTGGGTCGATACCTCTACTGGTTGACTATTAGTCCTCGAGGGTATCATACACCCAGTAGTCAGTGTTTCTATCACTGTGTCGATACCTCTATTGGTGGACTATTAGTCGTCGAGTGTATCATACTCCCAGTAGTCAGTGTTTCTATCACTGGGTCGATACCTCTACTGGTGGACTATTAGTCCTCAAGAGTATCATACCCACAGTAGTCAGTGTTTCTATCACTAGGTTCATACCTCTACTGGTGGACTATTAGGCCTCGAGTGTATCATACACCCAGTAGTCAGTGTTTCTATCACTGGGTCGATACCTCTGATGGTGGACTATTGGTTCCCGAGTGTATCATACACCCAGTAGTCAGTGTTTCTATCACTGTGTCGATACCTCTACTGATGGACTATTAGTCCTCGAGTGTATCATACACCCAGTAGTCAGTGTTTCTATCACTGGGTCAATACCTCTACTGGTGGACTATTAGTCCTCGAGAGTATCATGCACCCAGTAGTCAGTGTTTCTATCACTGGGTCGATACCTCTACTGGTGGGCTATTAGTCCTCGAGGGTATCATACACCCAGTAGTCAGTGTTTCTATCGCTGGGTCTATACCTCTACTGGTGGACTATTAGTCCTCGAGGGTATCATACACCCAGTAGTCAGTGTTTCTATCACTGGGTCAATACCTCTACTGGTGGACTATTAGTCCTCGAGTGTATCATATACCCAGTAGTCAGTGTTTCTATCACTGGGTCGATACCTCTACTGGTGGGCTATTAGTCCTCGAGGGTATCATACACCCAGTAGTCAGTGTTTCTATCTCTAGGTCGATACCTCTACTGGTGGACTATTAGTCCTCGAGGGTATCATACACCCAGTAGTCAGTGTTTCTATCACTGGGTCAATACCTCTACTGGTGGACTATTAGTCCTCGAGTGTATCATGCACCCAGTAGTCAGTGTTTCTATCACTGGGTCGATACCTCTACTGGTGGACTATTAGTCCTCGAGGGTATCATACACCCAGTAGTCAGTGTTTATATCAATGGGTCGATATCTCTGATGGTGGACTATTGGTCCTCGAGTGTAACATACACCCAGTAGTCCGTGTTTCTATCACTGGGTCGATACCTCTGATGGTGGACTATTGGTTCTCGAGTGTATCATAAACCCAGTAGTCAGTGTTTCTATCACTGGGTCGATACCTCTACTGGTTGACTATTAGTCCTCGAGGGTATCATATACCCAGTAGTCAGTATTTCTATCACTGTGTCGATACCTCTACTGGTGGACTATTAGTCGTCGAGTGTATCATACTCCCAGTAGTCAGTGTTTCTATCACTGGGTCGATACCTCTACTGGTGGACTATTAGTCCTCGAGAGTATCATACCCCCAGTAGTCAGTGTTTCTATCACTAGGTTCATACCTCTACTGGTGGACTATTAGGCCCCGAGTGTATCATACACCCAGTAGTCAGTGTTTCTATCACTGGGTCGATAGCTCTACTGGTGGACTATTATTCCACGAGGGTATCATACACCCAGTAGTCAGTGTTTCTATCACTGGGACCATACCTCTACTGGTGGACTATTAGTCCTCGAGGGTATCATACACCAAGTAGTCAGTGTTTCTATCACCGGGTCGATACCTCTATTGGTGGACTATTAGTCCTCAAGGGTATCATACACCCAGTAATCAGTGTTTCTATCACTGGGTCGATACCTCTATTGGTGGACTATTAGTCCTCGAGGGTATCATACATCCCGTAGTCAGTGTTTCTATCACTGGGTCGATACTTCTACTGGTGGACTATTAGTCCTCGAAGGTATCATGCACCCAATAGTCAGTGTTTCTATCACTGGGTCGATACATCTACTGGTGGACTATTAGTCCTCGAGTGTATCATACACCCAGTAGTCAGTGTTTCTATCACTGGGTCGATATTTCTACTGGTGGGCTATTAGTCCTCGAGGGTATCATACACCCAGTAGTCAGTGTTTCTATCACTGGGTCAATACCTCTACTGGTGGACCATTAGTCCTCGAGTGTATCATGCACCCAGTAGTCAGTGTTTCTATCACTGGGTCGATACCTCTACTGATGGACTATTAGTCCTCGAGGGTATCATACACCCAGTAGTCAGTGTTTCTATCACTGGGTCGATACCTCTACTGGTGGACTATTAGTCCTCGGGGGTATCATACACCCTGTAGTCAGTGTTTCTATCACTAGATCGATACCTCTACTGGTGGACTATTAGTCCTCGAGTGTATCATACACCCAGTAGTCAGTGTTTCTATCACTGGGTCGATACCTCAACTAGTGGACTATTAGTCCTCGAGTGTATCACACACCCAGTAGTCAGTGTTTCTATCACTGGGTCGATACCTCTACTGGTGGACTATTAGTCCTCGAGGGTATCATACACCAGTAGTCAGTGTTTCTATCACTGGGTCGATACTTCTACTGGTGGACTATTAGTCCTCGAGTGTATCATACTCCCAGTAGTCAATGTTTCTGTCACTGGGTCGATACCTCTACTGGTGGACTATTAGTCGTCGAGGGTATCATACACCAAGTAGTCAGTGTTTCTATCACTGGGTCGATACCTCTACTGGTGGACTATTAGTCCTCGAGTGTATCATACACACATTAGCCAGTGTTTCTATCACTGGGTCAATACCTCTACTGGTGGACTATTAGTCATCGAGTGTATCATATACCCAGTAGTCAGTGTTTCTATCACTGGGTCGATACCTCTACTGGTGGACTATTAGTCCTCGAGAGTATCATACCCCCAGTAGTCAGTGTTTCTATCACTAGGTTCATACCTCTACTGGTGGACTATTAGGCCTCGAGTGTATCATACACCCAGTAGTCAGTGTTTCTATCACTGGGTCGATAACTCTACTGGTGGACTATTAGTCCTCGAGTGTATCATACACCCAGTAGTCAGTGTTTCTATCACTGGGACCATACCTCTACTGGTGGACTATTAGTCCTCGAGGGTATCATACACCAAGTAGTCAGTGTTTCTATCACTGGGTCAATACCTCTATTGGTGGACTATTAGTCCTCAAGGGTATCATACACCCAGTAATCAGTGTTTCTATCACTGGGTCGATACCTCTATTGGTGGACTATTAGTCCTCGAGGGTATCATACATCCAGTAGTCAGTGTTTCTATCACTGGGTCGATACTTCTACTGGTGGACTATTAGTCCTCGAAGGTATCATGCACCCAATAGTCAGTGTTTCTATCACTGGGTCGATACATCTACTGGTGGACTATTAGTCCTCGAGTGTATCATACACCCAGTAGTCAGTGTTTCTATCACTGGGTCGATACCTCTACTGGTGGGCTATTAGTCCTCGAGGGTATCATACACCCAGTAGTCAGTATTTCTATCTCTAGGTCGATAACTCTACTGGTGGACTATTAGTCCTCGAGGGTATCATACACCCAGTAGTCAGTGTTTCTATCACTGGGTCAATACCTCTACTGGTGGACTATTAGTCCTCGAGTGTATCATGCACCCAGTAGTCAGTGTTTCTATCGCTGGGTCGATACCTCTACTGGTGGACTATTAGTCCTCGAGGGTATCATACACCCAGTAGTCAGTGTTTCTATCACTGGGTCGATATCTCTGATGGTGGACTATTTGTTCTCCAGTGTAACATACACCCAGTAGTCAGTGTTTCTATCACTGGGTCGATACCTCTGATTGACTATTGGTTCCCGAGTGTATCATACACCCAGTAGTCAGTGTTTCTATCACTGTGTCGATACCTCTACTGATGGACTATTAGTCCTCGAGTGTATCATACACCCAGTAGTCAGTGTTTCTATCACTGGGTCAATACCTCTACTGGTGGACTATTAGTCCTCGAGAGTATCATGCACCCAGTAGTCAGTGTTTCTATCACTGGGTCGATACCTCTACTGGTGGGCTATTAGTCCTCGAGGGTATCATACACCCAGTAGTCAGTGTTTCTATCGCTGGGTCTATACCTCTACTGGTGGACTATTAGTCCTCGAGCGTATCATACACCCAGTAGTCAGTGTTTCTATCACTGGGTCGATACCTCTACTGGTGGACTATTAGTCCTCGGGGGTATCATACACCCAGTAGTCAGTGTTTCTATCACTGGGTCGATACCTCAACTAGTGGACTATTAGTCCTCGAGTGTATCATACACCCAGTAGTCAGTGTTTTTATCACTTTGTCGATATCTCTGATGGTGGACTATTTTTCCTCCAGTGTAACATACACCCAGTAGTCAGTGTTTCTATCACTGGGTCGATACCTCTGATGGTGGACTATTGGTTCTCGAGTGTATCATACACCCAGTAGTCAGTGTGTCTATCACTGGGTCGATACCTCTACTGGTGGACTATTAGTCCTCGAGTGTATCATACACCCAGTAGTCAGTGTTTCTATCACTGGGTCGATACCTCTACTGGTTGACTATTAGTCCTCGAGGGTATCATACACCCAGTAGTCAGTGTTTCTATCACTGTGTCGATACCTCTATTGGTGGACTATTAGTCGTCGAGTGTATCATACTCCCAGTAGTCAGTGTTTCTATCACTGGGTCGATACCTCTACTGGTGGACTATTAGTCCTCAAGAGTATCATACCCACAGTAGTCAGTGTTTCTATCACTAGGTTCATACCTCTACTGGTGGACTATTAGGCCTCGAGTGTATCATACACCCAGTAGTCAGTGTTTCTATCACTGGGTCGATAACTCTACTGGTGGACTATTCGTCCTCGAGTGTATCATACACCCAGTAGTCAGTGTTTCTATCACTGGGACCATACCTCTACTGGTGGACTATTAGTCCTCGAGGGTATCATACACCAAGTAGTCAGTGTTTCTATCACTGGGTCGATACCTCTATTGGTGGACTATTAGTCCTCGAGGGTATCATACACCCAGTAGTCAGTGTTTCTATCACTGGGTCGATATCTCTATTGGTGGACTATTAGTCCTCGAGGGTATCATACATCCAGTAGTCAGTGTTTCTATCACTGGGTCGATACTTCTACTGGTGGACTATTAGTCCTCGAAGGTATCATGCACCCAATAGTCAGTGTTTCTATCACTGGGTCGATACATCTACTGGTGGACTATTAGTCCTCGAGTGTATCATACACCCAGTAGTCAGTGTTTCTATCACTGGGTCGATACTTCTACTGGTGGGCTATTAGTCCTCGAGGGTATCATACACCCAGTAGTCAGTGTTTCTATCTCTAGGTCGATACCTCTACTGGTGGACTATTAGTCCTCGAGGGTATCATACACCCAGTGGTCAATGTTTCTATCACTGGGTCAATACCTCTACTGGTGGACTATTAGTCCTCGAGTATATCATGCACCCAGTAGTCAGTGTTTCTATCACTGGGTCGATACTTCTACTGGTGGGCTATTAGTCCTCGAGGGTATCATACACCCAGTAGTCAGTGTTTCTATCTCTAGGTCGATACCTCTACTGGTGGACTATTAGTCCTCGAGGGTATCATACACCCAGTAGTCAGTGTTTCTATCACTGGGTCGATACCTCTGATGGTGGACTATTGGTTCTCGAGTATATCATACACCCAGTAGTCAGTGTTTCTATCACTGGGTCGATACCTCTACTGGTGGGCTATTAGTCCTCGAGGGTATCATACACCCAGTAGTCAGTGTTTCTATCGCTGGGTCTATACCTCTACTGGTGGACTATTAGTCCTCGAGTGTATCATACACCCAGTAGTCAGTGTTTCTATCACTGGGTCGATACCTCTACTGGTGGACTATTAGTCCTCGGGGGTATCATACACCCAGTAGTCAGTGTTTCTATCACTGGGTCGATACCTCAACTAGTGGACTATTAGTCCTCGAGTGTATCATACACCCAATAGTCAGTGTTTCTATCACTGGGTCGATACCTCTACTGGTGGGCTATTAGTCCTCGAGGGTATCATACACCCTGTAGTCAGTGTTTCTATCACTGGGTCAATACCTCTACTGGTGGACTATTAGTCCTCGAGTGTATCATGCACCCTGTAGTCAGTGTTTCTATCACTGGGTCGATACCTCTACTGATGGACTATTAGTCCTCGAGGGTATCATACACCCAGTAGTCAGTGTTTCTATCACTGGGTCGATACCTCTACTGGTGGACTATTAGTCCTCGGGGGTATCATACACCCTGTAGTCAGTGTTTCTATCACTGGGTCGATACCTCAACTAGTGGACTATTAGTCCTCGAGTGTATCACACACCCAGTAGTCAGTGTTTCTATCACTGGGTCGAGACCTCTACTGGTGGACTATTAGTCGTCGAGGGTATCATACACCAGTAGTCAGTGTTTCTATCACTGGGTCGATACCTCTACTGGTGGACTATTAGTCCTCGAGTGTATCAAACACCAAGTAATCAGTGTTTCTATCAGTGGGTCGATACCTCTACTGGTGGACTATTAGTCCTCGAGTGTATCATACTCCCAGTAGTCAGTGTTTCTGTCACTGGGTCTATACCTCTACTGGTGGACTATTAGTCGTCGAGGGTATCATACACCAAGTAGTCAGTGTTTCTATCACTGGGTCGATACCTCTACTGGTGGACTATTAGTCCTCGAGTGTATCATACACCCATTAGTCAGTGTTTCTATCACTGGGTCAATACCTCTACTGGTGGACTATTAGTCATCGAGTGTATCATATACCCAGTAGTCAGTGTTTCTATCACTGGGTCGATACCTCTATTGGTGGACTATTAGTCCTCGAGTGTATCATACACCAAGTAATCAGTGTTTCTATCAGTGGGTCGATACCTCTACTGGTGGACTATTAGTCCTCGAGGGTATCATACCCCCAGTAGTCAGTGTTTCTATCACTGGGTCGAGACCTCTACTGGTGGACTATTAGTCGTCGAGGGTATCATACACCAGTAGTCAGTGTTTCTATCACTGGGTCGATACCTCTACTGGTGGACTATTAGTCCTCGAGTGTATCAAACACCAAGTAATCAGTGTTTCTATCAGTGGGTCGATACCTCTACTGGTGGACTATTAGTCCTCAAGTGTATCATACTCCCAGTAGTCAGTGTTTCTGTCACTGGGTCTATACCTCTACTGGTGGACTATTAGTCGTCGAGGGTATCATACACCAAGTAGTCAGTGTTTCTATCACTGGGTCGATACCTCTACTGGTGGACTATTAGTCCTCGAGTGTATCATACACCCATTAGTCAGTGTTTCTATCACTGGGTCAATACCTCTACTGGTGGACTATTAGTCATCGAGTGTATCATATACCCAGTAGTCAGTGTTTCTATCACTGGGTCGATACCTCTATTGGTGGACTATTAGTCCTCGAGTGTATCATACACCAAGTAATCAGTGTTTCTATCAGTGGGTCGATACCTCTACTGGTGGACTATTAGTCCTCGAGGGTATCATACCCCCAGTAGTCAGTGTTTCTATCACTAGGTTCATACCTCTACTGGTGGACTATTAGGCCTCGAGGGTATCATACACCCAGTAGACAGTGTTTCTATCACTGGGTCGATAACTCTACTGGTGGACTATTAGTCCTCGAGTGTATCATACACCCAGTAGTCAGTGTTTCTATCACTGGGTCAATACCTCTATTGGTGGACTATTAGTCCTCGAGGGTATCATACATCCAGTAGTCAGTGTTTCTATCACTGGGTCGATACTTCTACTGGTGGACTATTAGTCCTCGAAGGTATCATGCACCCAATAGTCAGTGTTTCTATCACTGGGTCGATACATCTACTGGTGGACTATTAGTCCTCGAGTGTATCATACACCCAGTAGTCAGTGTTTCTATCACTGGGTCGATACCTCTACTGGTGGGCTATTAGTCCTCGAGGGTATCATACACCCAGTAGTCAGTGTTTCTATCTCTAGGTCGATACCTCTACTGGTGGACTATTAGTCCTCGAGGGTATCATACACACAGTAGTCAGTGTTTCTATCACTGGGTCAACACCTCTACTGGTGGACTATTAGTCCTCGAGTGTATCATGCACCCAGTAGTCAGTGTTTCTATCGCTGGGTCGATACCTCTACTGGTGGACTATTAGTCCTCGAGGGTATCATACACCCAGTAGTCAGTGTTTCTATCACTGGGTCGATATCTCTGATGGTGGACTATTTGTCCTCCAGTGTAACATACACCCAGTAGTCAGTGTTTCTATCACTGGGTCGATACCTCTGATGGTGGACTATTGGTTCTCGAGTGTATCATACACCCAGTAGTCAGTGTTTCTATCACTGTGTCGATACCTCTACTGATGGACTATTAGTCCTCGAGTGTATCATACACCCAGTAGTCAGTGTTTCTATCACTGGGTCGATACCTCTACTGGTGGACTATTAGTCCTCGGGGGTATCATACACCCAGTAGTCAGTGTTTCTATCACTGGGTCGATACCTCAACTAGTGGACTATTAGTCCTCGAGTGTATCATACACCCAGTAGTCAGTGTTTCTATCACTGGGCCGATACCTCTACTGGTGGACTATTCGTCCTCGAGGGTATCATACATCCAGTAGTTAGTGTTTCTATCTCTAGGTCGATACCTCTACTGGTGGCCTATTAGTCCTCGAGGGTATCATACACCCAGTGGTCAGTGTTTCTATCGCTGGGTCTATACCTCTACTGGTGGACTATTAGTCCTCGAGGGTATCATACACCCAGTAGTCAGTGTTTCTATCACTGGGTCGATACCTCTACTGGTGGACTATTAGTCCTCGGGGGTATCATACACCCAGTAGTCAGTGTTTCTATCACTGGGTCGATACCTCAACTAGTGGACTATTAGTCCTCGAGTGTATCATACACCCAGTAGTCAGTGTTTCTATCACTGGGTCGATACCTCTACTGGTGGGCTATTAGTCCTCGAATGTATCATGCACCCAGTAGTCAGTGTTTCTATCGCTGGGTCGATACCTCTACTGGTGGACTATTAGTCCTCGAGGGTATCATACACCCAGTAGTCAGTGTTTCTATCACTTTGTCGATATCTCTGATGGTGGACTATTTGTCCTCCAGTGTAACATACACCCAGTAGTCAGTGTTTCTATTACTGGGTCGATACCTCTGATGGTGGACTATTGGTTCTCGAGTGTATCATACACCCAGTAGTCAGTGTTTCTATCACTGGGTCGATACCTCTACTGGTGGACTATTAGTCCTCGAGTGTATCATACACCCAGTAGTCAGTGTTTCTATCACTGGGTCGATACCTCTACTGGTGGACTATTAGTCGTCGAGTGTATCATACTCCCATTAGTCAGTATTTCTATCACTGGGTCGATACCTCTACTGGTGGACTATTAGTCCTCGAGAGTATCATACCCCCAGTAGTCAGTGTTTCTATCACTAGGTTCATACCTCTACTGGTGGACTATTAGGCCTCGAGTGTATCATACACCCAGTAGTCAGTGTTTCTATCACTGGGTCGATAACTCTACTGGTGGACTATTAGTCCTCGAGTGTATCATACACCCAGTAGTCAGTGTTTCTATCACTGGGACCATACCTCTACTGGTGGACTATTAGTCCTCGAGGGTATCATACACCAAGTAGTCAGTGTTTCTATCACTGGGTCGATACCTCTATTGGTGGACTATTAGTCCTCAAGGGTATCATACACCCAGTAATCAGTGTTTCTGTCACTGGGTCGATACCTCTATTGGTGGACTATTAGTCCTCGAGGGTATCATACATCCAGTAGTCAGTGTTTCTATCACTGGGTCGATACTTCTACTGGTGGACTATTAGTCCTCGAAGGTATCATGCACCCAATAGTCAGTGTTTCTATCACTGGGTCGATACATCTACTGGTGGACTATTAGTCCTCGAGTGTATCATACACCCAGTAGTCAGTGTTTCTATCACTGGATCGATACTTCTACTGGTGGGCTATTAGTCCTCGAGGGTATCATACACCCAGTAGTCAGTGTTTCTATCTCTAGGTCGATACCTCTACTGGTTGACTATTATTCCTCGAGGGTATCATACACCCAGTGGTCAGTGTTTCTATCACTGGGTCAATACCTCTACTGGTGGACTATTAGTCCTCGAGTGTATCATGCACCCAGTAGTCAGTGTTTCTATCGCTGGGTCGATACCTCTACTGGTGGACTATTAGTCCTCGAGGGTATCATACACCCAGTAGTCAGTGTTTCTATCACTTTGTCGATATCTCTGATGGTGGACTATTTGTCCTCCTGTGTAACATACACCCAGTAGTCAGTGTTTCTATCACTGGGTCGATACCTCTGATGGTGGACTATTGGTTCTCGAGTGTGTTATACACCTAGTAGTCAGTGTTTCTATCACTGGGTCGATACCTCTACTGGTGGGCTATTAGTCCTCGAGTGTATCATCCACCAAGTAGTCTGTGTTTCTATCACAGGTTTGATACCTCTGCTGGTGGACTATTAGTCCTCGAGGGTATCATCCACCCAGTAGTCAGTGTTTCTATCACTGGGTCGATATCTCTGCTAGTGGACTATTAGACCTCGAGGGTATCATCCACCAAATAGTCAGTGTTTCTATAAATGGGTTGATATGTCTGCTGGTGGATTATTCTTCCTCGAGGGTATCATCAACCCAGTAGTCAGTGTTTTTATCACTGGGTCGATACCTCTGCTGATAGATTATTAGACCTCGAGGGTATCATCCACCAAATAGTCAGTGTTTCTATAACTGGGTTGATACCTCTGATGGTGGATTATTCTTCCTCGAGGGTATCATACACCCAGTAATCAGTGTTTCTATCACTGGGTCGATATCTCTACTGGTGGACTATTAGTCCTCGAGTGTATCATACACCCAGTAATCAGTGTTTCTATTACTGGGTCGATACCTCTACTGGAGGACTATTAGTCCTCAAGTGTATCATACACCCAGTAATCAGTGTTTCTATCACTGGGTCGATACCTCTACTGGTGGACTATTAGTCCTCAAGGGTATCATACACCCAGTAGTCAGTGTTTCTATCATTGGGTCGATACCTCTATTGGTGGACTATTAGTCCTCGAGGGTATCATACACCCGGTAGTCAGTGTTTCTATCACTGGGTCGATACTTCTACTGGTGGACTATTAGTCCTCGAAGGTATCATGCACCCAGTAATCAGTGTTTCTATCACTAGGTCGATACCTCTACTGGTCGACTATTAGTCCTCGAGTGTATCATACACCCAGTAGTCAGTGTTTCTATCACTGTGTCGATACCTCTACTGATGGACTATTAGTCCTCGAGTGTATCATACACCCAGTAGTCAGTGTTTCTATCACTGGGTCGATACCTATACTGGTGGACTATTAGTCGTCGAGGGTATCATACACCAAGTAGTCAGTGTTTCTATCACTGGGTCGATACCTCTATTGATGGACTATTAGTCCTCGAGTGTATCATACACCCATTAGTCAGTGTTTCTATCACTGGGTCAATACTTCTACTGGTGGACTATTTGTCATCGAGTGTATCATATACCCAGTTGTCAGTGTTTCTATCACTGGGTCGATACCTCTACTGGTGGGCTATTAGTCCTCGAGGGTATCATACACCCAGTAGTCAGTGTTTCTATCTCTAGGTCGATACCTCTACTGGTGGACTATTAGTCCTCGAGTGTATCATACACCAGTAGTCAGTGTTTCTATCACTGGGTCGATACCTCTACTGGTGGGCTATTAGTCCTCGAGGGTATCATACACCCAGTAATCAGTGTTTCTATCACTGGGTCGATATCTCTACTGGTGGACTATTAGTCCTCGAGTGTATCATACACCCAGTAATCAGTGTTTCTATTACTGGGTCGATAACTCTACTGGAGGACTATTAGTCCTCAAGTGTATCATACACCCAGTAATCAGTGTTTCTATCACTGGGTCGATACCTCTACTGGTGGACTATTAGTCCTCAAGGGTATCATACACCAAGTAGTCAGTGTTTCTATCACTAGGTCGATACCTCTACTGGTGGACTATTAGTCCTCGAGTGTATCATACACCCAGTAGTCAGTGTTTCTATCACTGTGTCGATACCTCTACTGATGGACTATTAGTCCTCGAGTGTATCATACACCCAGTAGTCAGTGTTTCTATCACTGGGTCGATACCTCTACTGGTGGACTATTAGTCGTCGAGGGTATCATACACCAAGTAGTCAGTGTTTCTATCACTGGGTCGATACCTCTACTGGTGGACTATTAGTCCTCGAGTGTATCATACACCCATTAGTCAGTGTTTCTATCACTGGGTCAATACTTCTACTGGTGGACTATTTGTCATCGAGTGTATCATATACCCAGTAGTCAGTGTTTATATCACTGGGTCGATACCTCTACTGGTGGGCTATTAGTCCTCGAGGGTATCATACACCCAGTAGTCAGTGTTTCTATCTCTAGGTCGATACCTCTGCTGGTGGACTATTAGTGCTCGAGGGTATCATACACCCAGTAGTCAGTGTTTCTATCACTGGGTCAAGACCTCTACTGGTGGACTATTAGTCCTCGAGTGTATCATGCACCCAGTAGTCAGTGTTTCTATCACTGGGTCGATACCTCTACTGGTGGACTATTAGTCCTCGAGGGTATCATACACCCAGTAGTCAGTGTTTCTATCACTGGGTCGATATCTCTGATGGTGGACTATTGGTCCTCGAGTGTAACATACAACCAGTAGTCAGTGTTTCTATAACTGGGTCGATACCTCTAATGGTGGACTATTGGTTCTCGAGTGTATCATACACCCAGTAGTCAGTGTTTCTATTACTGGATCGATACCTCTACTGGTGGACTATTAGTCCTAGAGTGTATCATACACCCAGTAGTCAGTGTTTCTATCACTGGGTCGATACCTCTACTGGTGGACTATTAGTCGTCGAGTGTATCATACACCCAGTAGTCAGTGTTTCTATCACTGGGTCGATACCTCTACTGGTGGACTATTAGTCCTCGAGAGTATCATACCCCCAGTAGTCAGTGTTTCTATCACTAGGTTCATACCTCTACTGGTGGACTATTAGTCCTCGAGTGTATCATACACCCAGTAGTCAGTGTTTCTATCACTGGGTCGATACCTCTACTGGTGGACTATTAGTCCTCGAGTGTATCATACACCCAGTAGTCAGTGTTTCTATCACTGGGTCGATAACTCTACTGGTGGACTATTAGTCCTCGAGTGTATCATACACCCAGTAGTCAGTGTTTCTATCACTGGGTCGATACCTCTACTGGTGGACTATTAGTCCTCGAGTGTATCATACACCCAGTAGTCAGTGTTTCTATCACTGGGTCGATACCTCTACTGGTGGACTATTAGTCCTCGAGTGTATCATACACCCAGTAGTCAGTGTTTCTATCACTGGGTCGATAACTCTACTGGTGGACTATTAGTCCTCGAGTGTATCATACACCCAGTAGTCAGTGTTTCTATCACTGGGTCGATACCTCTACTGGTGGACTATTAGTCCTCGAGTGTATCATACACTAAGTAGTCAGTGTTTCTATCACTGGGTCGATACCTCTACTGGTGGCCTATTAGTCCTCAAGGGTATCATACACCCAGTAATCAGTGTTCCTATCACTGGGTCGATACCTCTATTGGTGGACTATTAGTCCTCGAGGGTATCATACATCCAATAGTCAGTGTTTCTATCACTAGGTCGATACCTCTACTGGTGGACTATTAGTCCTCGAGTGTATCATACACCAAGTAGTCAGTGTTTCTATCACTGTGTCGATACCTCTACTGATGGACTATTAGTCCTCGAGTGTATCATACACCCAGTAGTCAGTGTTTCTATCACTGGGTCGATACCTCTACTGGTGGACTATTAGTCGTCGAGGGTATCATACACCAAGTAGTCAGTGTTTCTATCACTGGGCCGATACCTCTACTGGTGGACTATTGGTCCTCGAGTGTATCATACACCCATTAGTCAGTGTTTCTATCACTGGGTCAATACCTCTACTGGTGGACTATTTGTCATCGAGTGTATCATATACCCAGTAGTCAGTGTTTCTATCACTGGGCCGATACCTCTACTGGTGGGCTATTAGTCCTCGAGGGTATCATACACCCAGTAGTCGGTGTTTCTATCTCTAGGTCGATACCTCTACTGGTGGACTATTAGTGCTCGAGGGTATCATACACCCAGTAGTCAGTGTTTCTATCACTTGGTCAATACCTCTACTGGTGGACTATTAGTCCTCGAGTGTATCATGCACCTAGTAGTCAGTGTTTCTATCACTGGGTCGATACCTCTACTGGTGGACTATTAGTCCTCGAGGGTATCATACACCCAGTAGTCAGTGTTTCTATCACTGGGTCGATATCTCTGATGGTGGACTATTGGTCCTCGAGTGTAACATACACCCAGTAGTCAGTGTTTCTATCACTGGGTCCATACCTCTGATGGTGGACTATTGGTTCTCGAGTGTATCATACACCCAGTAGTCAGTGTTTCTATCACTGGGTCGATACCTCTACTGGTGGACTATTAGTCCTAGAGTGTATCATACACCCAGTAGTCAGTGTTTCTATCACTGTGTCGATACCTCTACTGGTTGACTATTAGTCCTCGAGGGTATCATACACCCAGTAGTCAGTGTTTCTATCACTGTGTCGATACCTCTACTGGTGGACTATTAGTCGTCGAGTGTATCATACACCCAGTAGTCACTGTTTCTATCACTGGGTCGATACCTCTACTGGTGGACCATTAGTCCTCGAGAGTATCATACCCCCAGTAGTCAGTGTTTCTATCACTAGGTTCATACCTCTACTGGTGGACTATTAGTCCTCGAGTGTATCATACACCCTGTAGTCAGTGTTTCTATCACTGGGTCGATGACTCTACTGGTGGACTAATAGTCCTCGAGTGTATCATACACCCAGTAGTCAGTGTTTCTATCACTAGGACCATACCTCTACTGGTGGACTATTAGTCCTCGAGGGTATCATACACCCAGTAGTCAGTGTTTCTATCACTGGGTCGATACCTCTACTGGTGGCCTATTAGTCCTCAAGGGTATCATACACCCAGTAATCAGTGTTTCTATCACTGGGTCGATACCTCTATTGGTGGACTATTAGTCCTCGAGGGTATCATACATCCAGTAGTCAGTGTTTCTATCACTGGGTCGATACTTCTACTGGTGGACTATTAGTCCTCGAAGGTATCATGCACCCAATAGTCAGTGTTTCTATCACTGGGTCGATACCTCTACTGTTGGGCTATTAGTCCTCGAGGGTATCATACACCCAGTAGTCAGTGTTTCTATCTCTAGGTCGATACCTCAACTGGTGGACTATTAGTCCTCGAGGGTATCATACACCCAGTAGTCAGTGTTTCTATCACTGGGTTAATACCTCTACTGGTGGACTATTAGTCCTCGAGGGTATCATACACCCAGTAGTCAGTGTTTCTATCACTGGGTCGATATCTCTGATGGTGGACTATTAGTCCTCGAGTGTAACATACACCCAGTAGTCAGTGTTTCTATCACTGGGTCGATACCTCTGATGGTGGACTATTGGTTCTCGAGTGTATCATACACCCAGTAGTCAGTGTTTCTATCACTGGGTCGATACCTCTACTGGTGGACTATTAGTCCTAGAGTGTATCATGCACCCAGTAGTCAGTGTTTCTATCACTGTGTCGATACCTCTACTGGTGGACTATTAGTCCTCGAGAGTATCATACCCCCAGTAGTCAGTGTTTCTATCACTAGGTTCATACCTCTACTGGTGGACTATTAGTCCTCGAGTGTATCATACACCCTGTAGTCAGTGTTTCTATCACTGGGTCGATAACTCTACTGGTGGACTATTAGTCCTCGAGTGTATCATACACCCAGTAGTCAGTGTTTCTATCACTGGGACCATACCTCTACTGGTGGACTATTAGTCCTCGAGGGTATCATACACCAAGTAGTCAGTGTTTCTATCACTGGGTCGATACCTCTACTGGTGGCCTATTAGTCCTCAAGGGTATCATACACCCAGTAATCAGTGTTTCTATCACTGGGTCGATACCTCTATTGGTGGACTATTAGTCCTCGAGGGTATCATACATCCAGTAGTCAGTGTTTCTATCACTGGGTCGATACTTCTACTGGTGGACTATTAGTCCTCGAAGGTATCCTGCACCCAATAGTCAGTGTTTCTATCACTGGGTGGATACCTCTACTGGTGGACTATTAGTCCTCGAGTGTATCATACACCCTGTAGTCAGTGTTTCTATCACTGGGTCGATACCTCTACTGGTGGGCTATTAGTCCTCGAGGGTATCATACACCCAGTAGTCAGTGTTTCTATCTCTAGGTCGATACCTCTACTGGTGGACTATTAGTCCTCGAGGGTATCATACACCCAGTAGTCAGTGTTTCTATCACTGGGTCAATACCTCTACTGGTGGACTATTAGTCCTCGAGTGTATCATGCACCCAGTAGTCAGTGTTTCTATCACTGGGTCGATATCTCTGATGGTGGACTATTGGTCCTCGAGTGTATCATACACCCAGTAGTCAGTGTTTCTATCACTGGGTCGATACCTCTATTGGTGGACTATTAGTCCTCGAGTGTATCATACACCCAGTAGTCAGTGTTTCTATCACTGGGTCGATACCTCTACTGGTTGACTATTAGTCCTCGAGTGTATCATACACCCAGTAGTCAGTGTTTCTATCACTGTGTCGATACCTCTACTGATGGACTATTAGTCCTCGAGTGTATCATACACCCAGTAGTCAGTGTTTCTATCACTGGGTCGATACCTCTACTGGTGGACTATTAGTCCTCGAGTGTATCATACACCCAGTAGTCAGTGTTTCTATCACTGGGTCGATACCTCTACTGGTTGACTATTAGTCCTCGAGTGTATCATACACCCAGTAGTCAGTGTTTCTATCACTGTGTCGATACCTCTACTGATGGACTATTAGTCCTCGAGTGTATCATACACCCAGTAGTCAGTGTTTCTATCACTGGGTCGATACCTCTACTGGTGGACTAATAGTCGTCGAGGGTATCATACACCAAGTAGTCAGTGTTTTTATCACTGGGTCGATAACTCTACTGGTGGACTATTAGTCCTCGAGTGTATCATACACCCAGTAGTCAGTGTTTCTATCACTGGGTCGATACCTCTACTGGTGGACTATTAGTCCTCGAGTGTATCATACACTAAGTAGTCAGTGTTTCTATCACTGGGTCGATACCTCTACTGGTGGCCTATTAGTCCTCAAGGGTATCATACACCCAGTAATCAGTGTTCCTATCACTGGGTCGATACCTCTATTGGTGGACTATTAGTCCTCGAGGGTATCATACATCCAATAGTCAGTGTTTCTATCACTAGGTCGATACCTCTACTGGTGGACTATTAGTCCTCGAGTGTATCATACACCAAGTAGTCAGTGTTTCTATCACTGTGTCGATACCTCTACTGATGGACTATTAGTCCTCGAGTGTATCATACACCCAGTAGTCAGTGTTTCTATCACTGGGTCGATACCTCTACTGGTGGACTATTAGTCGTCGAGGGTATCATACACCAAGTAGTCAGTGTTTCTATCACTGGGCCGATACCTCTACTGGTGGACTATTGGTCCTCGAGTGTATCATACACCCATTAGTCAGTGTTTCTATCACTGGGTCAATACCTCTACTGGTGGACTATTTGTCATCGAGTGTATCATATACCCAGTAGTCAGTGTTTCTATCACTGGGCCGATACCTCTACTGGTGGGCTATTAGTCCTCGAGGGTATCATACACCCAGTAGTCGGTGTTTCTATCTCTAGGTCGATACCTCTACTGGTGGACTATTAGTGCTCGAGGGTATCATACACCCAGTAGTCAGTGTTTCTATCACTTGGTCAATACCTCTACTGGTGGACTATTAGTCCTCGAGTGTATCATGCACCTAGTAGTCAGTGTTTCTATCACTGGGTCGATACCTCTACTGGTGGACTATTAGTCCTCGAGGGTATCATACACCCAGTAGTCAGTGTTTCTATCACTGGGTCGATATCTCTGATGGTGGACTATTGGTCCTCGAGTGTAACATACACCCAGTAGTCAGTGTTTCTATCACTGGGTCCATACCTCTGATGGTGGACTATTGTTTCTCGAGTGTATCATACACCCAGTAGTCAGTGTTTCTATCACTGGGTCGATACCTCTACTGGTGGACTATTAGTCCTAGAGTGTATCATACACCCAGTAGTCAGTGTTTCTATCACTGTGTCGATACCTCTACTGGTTGACTATTAGTCCTCGAGGGTATCATACACCCAGTAGTCAGTGTTTCTATCACTGTGTCGATACCTCTACTGGTGGACTATTAGTCGTCGAGTGTATCATACACCCAGTAGTCACTGTTTCTATCACTGGGTCGATACCTCTACTGGTGGACCATTAGTCCTCGAGAGTATCATACCCCCAGTAGTCAGTGTTTCTATCACTAGGTTCATACCTCTACTGGTGGACTATTAGTCCTCGAGTGTATCATACACCCTGTAGTCAGTGTTTCTATCACTGGGTCGATGACTCTACTGGTGGACTAATAGTCCTCGAGTGTATCATACACCCAGTAGTCAGTGTTTCTATCACTAGGACCATACCTCTACTGGTGGACTATTAGTCCTCGAGGGTATCATACACCCAGTAGTCAGTGTTTCTATCACTGGGTCGATACCTCTACTGGTGGCCTATTAGTCCTCAAGGGTATCATACACCCAGTAATCAGTGTTTCTATCACTGGGTCGATACCTCTATTGGTGGACTATTAGTCCTCGAGGGTATCATACATCCAGTAGTCAGTGTTTCTATCACTGGGTCGATACTTCTACTGGTGGACTATTAGTCCTCGAAGGTATCATGCACCCAATAGTCAGTGTTTCTATCACTGGGTCGATACCTCTACTGTTGGGCTATTAGTCCTCGAGGGTATCATACACCCAGTAGTCAGTGTTTCTATCTCTAGGTCGATACCTCAACTGGTGGACTATTAGTCCTCGAGGGTATCATACACCCAGTAGTCAGTGTTTCTATCACTGGGTTAATACCTCTACTGGTGGACTATTAGTCCTCGAGGGTATCATACACCCAGTAGTCAGTGTTTCTATCACTGGGTCGATATCTCTGATGGTGGACTATTAGTCCTCGAGTGTAACATACACCCAGTAGTCAGTGTTTCTATCACTGGGTCGATACCTCTGATGGTGGACTATTGGTTCTCGAGTGTATCATACACCCAGTAGTCAGTGTTTCTATCACTGGGTCGATACCTCTACTGGTGGACTATTAGTCCTAGAGTGTATCATGCACCCAGTAGTCAGTGTTTCTATCACTGTGTCGATACCTCTACTGGTGGACTATTAGTCCTCGAGAGTATCATACCCCCAGTAGTCAGTGTTTCTATCACTAGGTTCATACCTCTACTGGTGGACTATTAGTCCTCGAGTGTATCATACACCCTGTAGTCAGTGTTTCTATCACTGGGTCGATAACTCTACTGGTGGACTATTAGTCCTCGAGTGTATCATACACCCAGTAGTCAGTGTTTCTATCACTGGGACCATACCTCTACTGGTGGACTATTAGTCCTCGAGGGTATCATACACCAAGTAGTCAGTGTTTCTATCACTGGGTCGATACCTCTACTGGTGGCCTATTAGTCCTCAAGGGTATCATACACCCAGTAATCAGTGTTTCTATCACTGGGTCGATACCTCTATTGGTGGACTATTAGTCCTCGAGGGTATCATACATCCAGTAGTCAGTGTTTCTATCACTGGGTCGATACTTCTACTGGTGGACTATTAGTCCTCGAAGGTATCCTGCACCCAATAGTCAGTGTTTCTATCACTGGGTGGATACCTCTACTGGTGGACTATTAGTCCTCGAGTGTATCATACACCCTGTAGTCAGTGTTTCTATCACTGGGTCGATACCTCTACTGGTGGGCTATTAGTCCTCGAGGGTATCATACACCCAGTAGTCAGTGTTTCTATCTCTAGGTCGATACCTCTACTGGTGGACTATTAGTCCTCGAGGGTATCATACACCCAGTAGTCAGTGTTTCTATCACTGGGTCAATACCTCTACTGGTGGACTATTAGTCCTCGAGTGTATCATGCACCCAGTAGTCAGTGTTTCTATCACTGGGTCGATATCTCTGATGGTGGACTATTGGTCCTCGAGTGTATCATACACCCAGTAGTCAGTGTTTCTATCACTGGGTCGATACCTCTATTGGTGGACTATTAGTCCTCGAGTGTATCATACACCCAGTAGTCAGTGTTTCTATCACTGGGTCGATACCTCTACTGGTTGACTATTAGTCCTCGAGTGTATCATACACCCAGTAGTCAGTGTTTCTATCACTGTGTCGATACCTCTACTGATGGACTATTAGTCCTCGAGTGTATCATACACCCAGTAGTCAGTGTTTCTATCACTGGGTCGATACCTCTACTGGTGGACTAATAGTCGTCGAGGGTATCATACACCAAGTAGTCAGTGTTTTTATCACTGTGTCGATACCTCTACTGGTGGACTATTAGTCGTCGAGTGTATCATACACCCAGTAGTCAGTGTTTCTATCACTGGGTCGATACCTCTACTGGTGGACTATTAGTCCTCGAGTGTATCATACACCCAGTAGTCAGTGTTTCTATCACTGGGTCGATACCTCTACTGGTTGACTATTAGTCCTCGAGTGTATCATACACCCAGTAGTCAGTGTTTCTATCACTGTGTCGATACCTCTACTGATGGACTATTAGTCCTCGAGTGTATCATACACCCAGTAGTCAGTGTTTCTATCACTGGGTCGATACCTCTACTGGTGGACTAATAGTCGTCGAGGGTATCATACACCAAGTAGTCAGTGTTTTTATCACTGGGTCGATACCTTTACTGGTGGACTATTAGTCCTCGAGTGTATCATACACCCATTCGTCAGTGTTTCTATCACTAGGTCGATACCTCTACTGGTTGACTATTAATCCTCGAGGGTATCATACACCCAGTAGTCAGTGTTTCTATCACTGTGTCGATACCTCTACTGGTGGACTATTAGTCGTCGAGTGTATCATACACCCAGTAGTCAGTGTTTCTATCACTGGGTCGATACCTCTACTGGTGGACTATTAGTCCTCGAGAGTATCATACCCCCAGTAGTCAGTGTTTCTATCACTAGGTTCATACCTCTACTGGTGGACTATTAGTCCTTGAGGGTAACATACACCAAGTAGTCAGTGTTTCTATCACTGGGTCGATACCTCTACTGGTGGACTATTAGTCCTCAAGGGTATCATACACCCAGTAATCAGTGTTTCTATCACTGGGTCGATACCTCTATTGGTGAACTATTAGTCCTCGAGGGTATCATACATCCAGTAGTCAGTGTTTCTATCACTGGGTCGATACTTCTACTGGTGGACTATTAGTCCTCGAAGGTATCATGCACCCAATAGTCAGTGTTTCTATCACTGGGTGGATACCTCTACTGGTGGACTATTAGTCCTCGAGTGTATCATACACCCAGTAGTCAGTGTTTCTATCACTGGGTCGATACCTCTACTGGTGGGCTATTAGTCCTCGAGGGTATCATACACCCAGTAGTCAGTGTTTCTATCTCTAGGTCGATACCTCTACTGGTGGACTATTAGTCCTCTAGGGTATCATACACCCAGTAGTCAGTGTTTCTATCACTGGGTCAATACCTCTACTGGTGGACTATTAGTCCTCGAGTGTATCATGCACCCAGTAGTCAGTGTTTCTATCACTGGGTCGATATCTCTGATGGTGGACTATTGGTCCTCGAGTGTAACATACACCTAGTAGTCAGTGTTTCTATCACTGGGTCGATACCTCTGATGGTGGACTATTGGTTCTCGAGTGTATCATACACCCAGTAGTCAGTGTTTCTATCACTGGGTCGATACCTCTACTGGTGGACTATTAGTCCTCGAGTGTATCATACACCCAGTAGTCAGTGTTTCTATCACTGGGTCGATACCTCTACTGGTTGACTATTAGTCCTCGAGTGTATCATACACCCAGTAGTCAGTGTTTCTATCACTGTGTCGATACCTCTACTGATGGACTATTAGTCCTCGAGTGTATCATACACCCAGTAGTCAGTGTTTCTATCACTGGGTCGATACCTCTACTGGTGGACTATTAGTCGTCGAGGGTATCATACACCAAGTAGTCAGTGTTTTTATCACTGGGTCGATACCTCTACTGGTGGACTATTAGTCCTCGAGTGTATCATACACCCATTCGTCAGTGTTTCTATCACTAGGTCGATACCTCTACTGGTTGACTATTAATCCTCGAGGGTATCATACACCCAGTAGTCAGTGTTTCTATCACTGTGTCGATACCTCTACTGGTGGACTATTAGTCGTCGAGTGTATCATACACCCAGTAGTCACTGTTTCTATCACTGGGTCGATACCTCTATTGGTGGACTATTAGTCCTCGAGAGTATCATACCCCCAGTAGTCAGTGTTTCTATCACTAGGTTCATACCTCTACTGGTGGAATATTAGTCCTCGAGTGTATCATACACCCTGTAGTCAGTGTTTCTATCACTGGGTCGATAACTCTACTGGTGGACTATTAGTCCTCGAGTGTATCATACACCCAGTAGTCAGTGTTTCTATCACTGGGACCATACCTCTACTGGTGGACTATTAGTCCTCGAGGGTATCATAAACCAAGTAGTCAGTGTTTCTATCACTGGGTCGATACCTCTACTGGTGGCCTATTAGTCCTCAAGGGTATCATACACCCAGTAATCAGTGTTTCTATCACTGGGTCGATACCTCTATTGGTGGACTATTAGTCCTCGAGGGTATCATACATCCAGTAGTCAGTGTTTCTATCACTGGGTCGATACTTCTACTGGTGGACTATTAGTCCTCGAAGGTATCATGCACCCAATAGTCAGTGTTTCTATCACTGGGTGGATACCTCTACTGGTGGACTATTAGTCCTCGAGTGTATCATACACCCAGTAGTCAGTGTTTCTATCACTGGGTCGATACCTCTACTGGTGGGCTATTAGTCCTCGAGGGTATCATACACCCAGTAGTCAGTGTTTCTATCTCTAGGTCGATACCTCTACTGGGGGACTATTAGTCCGCGAGGGTATCATACACCCAGTAGTCAGTGTTTCTATCACTGGGTCAATACCTCTACTGGTGGACTATTAGTCCTCGAGGGTATCATACACCAAGTAGTCAGTGTTTCTATCACTGGGTCGATATCTCTGATGGTGGACTATTGGTCCTCGAGTGTAACATACACCCAGTAGTCAGTGTTTCTATCACTGGGTCGATACTTCTACTGGTGGACTATTAGTCCTCGAGGGTATCATACACCCAGTAGTCAGTGTTTCTATCACTGGGTTAATACCTCTACTGGTGGACTATTAGTCCTCGAGGGTATCATACACCCAGTAGTCAGTGTTTCTATCACTGGGTCGATATCTCTGATGGTGGACTATTAGTCCTCGAGTGTAACATACACCCAGTAGTCAGTGTTTCTATCACTGGGTCGATACCTCTGATGGTGGACTATTGGTTCTCGAGTGTATCATACACCCAGTAGTCAGTGTTTCTATCACAGGGTCGATACCTCTACTGGTGGACTATTAGTCCTAGAGTGTATCATGCACCCAGTAGTCAGTGTTTCTATCACTGTGTCGATACCTCTACTGGTGGACTATTAGTCGTCGAGTGTATCATACACCCAGTAGTCAGTGTTTCTATCACTGGGTCGATACCTCTACTGGTGGACTATTAGTCCTCGAGAGTATCATACCCCCAGTAGTCAGTGTTTTTATCACTAGGTTCATACCTCTACTGGTGGACTATTAGTCCTCGAGTGTATCATACACCCTGTAGTCAGTGTTTCTATCACTGGGTCGATAACTCTACTGGTGGACTATTAGTCCTCGAGTGTATCATACACCCAGTAGTCAGTGTTTCTATCACTGGGACCATACCTCTACTGGTGGACTATTAGTCCTCGAGGGTATCATACACCAAGTAGTCAGTGTTTCTATCACTGGGTCGATACCTCTACTGGTGGCCTATTAGTCCTCAAGGGTATCATGCACCCAGTAATCAGTGTTTCTATCACTGGGTCGATACCTCTATTGGTGGACTATTAGTCCTCGAGGGTATCATACATCCAGTAGTCAGTGTTTCTATCACTGGGTCGATACTTCTACTGGTGGACTATTAGTCCTCGAAGGTATCATGCACCCTGTAGTCAGTGTTTCTATCACTGGGTCGATACCTCTACTGGTGGGCTATTAGTCCTCGAGGGTATCATACACCCAGTAGTCAGTGTTTCTATCTCTAGGTCGATACCTCTACTGGTGGACTATTAGTCCTCGAGGGTATCATACACCCAGTAGTCAGTGTTTCTATCACTGGGTCAATATCTCTACTGGTGGACTATTAGTCCTCGAGTGTATCATGCACCCAGTAGTCAGTGTTTCTATCACTGGGTCGATATCTCTGATGGTGGACTATTGGTCCTCGAGTGTATCATACACCCAGTAGTCAGTGTTTCTATCACTGGGTCGATACCTCTATTGGTGGACTATTAGTCCTCGAGTGTATCATACACCCAGTAGTCAGTGTTTCTATCACTGGGTAGATACCTCTACTGGTTGACTATTAGTCCTCGAGTGTATCATACACCCAGTAGTCAGTGTTTCTATCACTGTGTCGATACCTCTACTGATGGACTATTAGTCCTCGAGTGTATCATACACCCAGTAGTCAGTGTTTCTATCACTGGGTCGATACCTCTACTGGTGGACTAATAGTCGTCGAGGGTATCATACACCAAGTAGTCAGTGTTTTTATCACTGTGTCGATACCTCTACTGGTGGACTATTAGTCGTCGAGTGTATCATACACCCAGTAGTCAGTGTTTCTATCACTGGGTCGATACCTCTACTGGTGGACTATTAGTCCTCGAGTGTATCATACACCCAGTAGTCAGTGTTTCTATCACTGGGTCGATACCTCTACTGGTTGACTATTAGTCCTCGAGTGTATCATACACCCAGTAGTCAGTGTTTCTATCACTGTGTCGATACCTCTACTGATGGACTATTAGTCCTCGAGTGTATCATACACCCAGTAGTCAGTGTTTCTATCACTGGGTCGATACCTCTACTGGTGGACTAATAGTCGTCGAGGGTATCATACACCAAGTAGTCAGTGTTTTTATCACTGGGTCGATACCTCTACTGGTGGACTATTAGTCCTCGAGTGTATCATACACCCATTCGTCAGTGTTCCTATCACTAGGTCGATACCTCTACTGGTTGACTATTAATCCTCGAGGGTATCATACACCCAGTAGTCAGTGTTTCTATCACTGTGTCGATACCTCTACTGGTGGACTATTAGTCGTCGAGTGTATCATACACCCAGTAGTCAGTGTTTCTATCACTGGGTCGATACCTCTACTGGTGGACTATTAGTCCTCGAGAGTATCATACCCCCAGTAGTCAGTGTTTCTATCACTAGGTTCATACCTCTACTGGTGGACTATTAGTCCTTGAGGGTAACATACACCAAGTAGTCAGTGTTTCTATCACTGGGTCGATACCTCTACTGGTGGACTATTAGTCCTCAAGGGTATCATACACCCAGTAATCAGTGTTTCTATCACTGGGTCGATACCTCTATTGGTGAACTATTAGTCCTCGAGGGTATCATACATCCAGTAGTCAGTGTTTCTATCACTGAGTCGATACTTCTACTGGTGGACTATTAGTCCTCGAAGGTATCATGCACCCAATAGTCAGTGTTTCTATCACTGGGTGGATACCTCTACTGGTGGACTATTAGTCCTCGAGTGTATCATACACCCAGTAGTCAGTGTTTCTATCACTGGGTCGATACCTCTACTGGTGGGCTATTAGTCCTCGAGGGTATCATACACCCAGTAGTCAGTGTTTCTATCTCTAGGTCGATACCTCTACTGGTGGACTATTAGTCCTCTAGGGTATCATACACCCAGTAGTCAGTGTTTCTATCACTGGGTCAATACCTCTACTGGTGGACTATTAGTCCTCGAGTGTATCATGCACCCAGTAGTCAGTGTTTCTATCACTGGGTCGATATCTCTGATGGTGGACTATTGGTCCTCGAGTGTAACATACACCTAGTAGTCAGTGTTTCTATCACTGGGTCGATACCTCTGATGGTGGACTATTGGTTCTCGAGTGTATCATACACCCAGTAGTCAGTGTTTCTATCACTGGGTCGATACCTCTACTGGTGGACTATTAGTCCTCGAGTGTATCATACACCCAGTAGTCAGTGTTTCTATCACTGGGTCGATACCTCTACTGGTTGACTATTAGTCCTCGAGTGTATCATACACCCAGTAGTCAGTGTTTCTATCACTGTGTCGATACCTCTACTGATGGACTATTAGTCCTCGAGTGTATCATACACCCAGTAGTCAGTGTTTCTATCACTGGGTCGATACCTCTACTGGTGGACTATTAGTCGTCGAGGGTATCATACACCAAGTAGTCAGTGTTTTTATCACTGGGTCGATACCTCTACTGGTGGACTATTAGTCCTCGAGTGTATCATACACCCATTCGTCAGTGTTTCTATCATTAGGTCGATACCTCTACTGGTTGACTATTAATCCTCGAGGGTATCATACACCCAGTAGTCAGTGTTTCTATCACTGTGTCGATACCTCTACTGGTGGACTATTAGTCGTCGAGTGTATCATACACCCAGTAGTCACTGTTTCTATCACTGGGTCGATACCTCTACTGGTGGACTATTAGTCCTCGAGAGTATCATACCCCCAGTAGTCAGTGTTTCTATCACTAGGTTCATACCTCTACTGGTGGAATATTAGTCCTCGAGTGTATCATACACCCTGTAGTCAGTGTTTCTATCACTGGGTCGATAACTCTACTGGTGGACTATTAGTCCTCGAGTGTATCATACACCCAGTAGTCAGTGTTTCTATCACTGGGACCATACCTCTACTGGTGGACTATTAGTCCTCGAGGGTATCATAAACCAAGTAGTCAGTGTTTCTATCACTGGGTCGATACCTCTACTGGTGGCCTATTAGTCCTCAAGGGTATCATACACCCAGTAATCAGTGTTTCTATCACTGGGTCGATACCTCTATTGGTGGACTATTAGTCCTCGAGGGTATCATACATCCAGTAGTCAGTGTTTCTATCACTGGGTCGATACTTCTACTGGTGGACTATTAGTCCTCGAAGGTATCATGCACCCAATAATCAGTGTTTCTATCACTGGGTGGATACCTCTACTGGTGGACTATTAGTCCTCGAGTGTATCATACACCCAGTAGTCAGTGTTTCTATCACTGGGTCGATACCTCTACTGGTGGGCTATTAGTCCTCGAGGGTATCATACACCCAGTAGTCAGTGTTTCTATCTCTAGGTCGATACCTCTACTGGTGGACTATTAGTCCTCGAGGGTATCATACACCCAGTAGTCAGTGTTTCTATCACTGGGTCAATACCTCTACTGGTGGACTATTAGTCCTCGAGGGTATCATACACCCAGTAGTCAGTGTTTCTATCACTGGGTCGATATCTCTGATGGTGGACTATTGGTCCTCGAGTGTAACATACACCCAGTAGTCAGTGTTTCTATCACTGGGTCGATACCTCTGATGGTGGACTATTGGTTCTCGAGTGTATCATACACCCAGTAGTCAGTGTTTCTATCACTGGGTCGATACCTCTACTGGTGGACTATTAGTCCTAGAGTGTATCATACACCCAGTAGTCAGTGTTTCTATCACTGTGTCGATACCTCTACTGGTGGACTATTAGTCGTCGAGTGTATCATACACCCAGTAGTCAGTGTTTCTATGACTGGGTCGATACCTCTACTGGTGGACTATTAGTCCTCGAGAGTATCATACCCCCAGTAGTCAGTGTTTCTATCACTAGGTTCATACCTCTACTGGTGGACTATTAGTCCTCGAGTGTATCATACACCCTGTAGTCAGTGTTTCTATCACTGGGTCGATAACTCTACTGGTGGACTATTAGTCCTCGAGTGTATCATACACCCAGTAGTCAGTGTTTCTATCACTGGGACCATACCTCTACTGGTGGACTATTAGTCCTCGAGGGTATCATACACCAAGTAGTCAGTGTTTCTATCACTGGGTCGATACCTCTACTGGTGGCCTATTAGTCCTCAAGGGTATCATACACCCAGTAATCAGTGTTTCTATCACTGGGTCGATACCTCTATTGGTGGACTATTAGTCCTCGAGGGTATCATACATCCATTACTCAGTGTTTCTATCACTGGGTCGATACTTCTACTGGTGGACTATTAGTCCTCGAAGGTATCATGCACCCAATAGTCAGTGTTTCTATCACTGTGTGGATACCTCTACTGGTGGACTATTAGTCCTCGAGTGTATCATACACCCAGTAGTCAGTGTTTCTATCACTGGGTCGATACCTCTACTGGTGGGCTATTAGTCCTCGAGGGTATCATACACCCAGTAGTCAGTGTTTCTATCTCTAGGTCGATACCTCTACTGGTGGACTATTAGTCCTCGAGGGTATCATACACCCAGTAGTCAGTGTTTCTATCACCGGGTCAATACCTCTACTGGTGGACTATTAGTCCTTGAGTGTATCATGCACCCAGTAGTCAGTGTTTCTATCACTGGGTCGATATCTCTGATGGTGGACTATTGGTCCTCGAGTGTAACATACACCTAGTAGTCAGTGTTTCTATCACTGGGTCGATACCTCTGATGGTGGACTGTTGGTTCTCGAGTGTATCATACACCCAGTAGTCAGTGTTTCTATCACTGGGTCGATACCTCTATTGGTGGACTATTAGTCCTCGAGTGTATCATACACCCAGTAGTCAGTGTTTCTATCACTGGGTCGATACCTCTACTGGTGGACTATTAGTCCTCGAGAGTATCATACCCCCAGTAGTCAGTGTTTCTATCACTAGGTTCATACCTCTACTGGTGGACTATTAGTCCTCGAGGGTATCATACACCAAGTAGTCAGTGTTTCTATCACTGGGTCGATACCTCTACTGGTGGACTATTAGTCCTCAAGGGTATCATACACCCAGTAATCAGTGTTTCTATCACTGGGTCGATACCTCTATTGGTGGACTATTAGTCCTCGAGGGTATCATACATCCAGTAGTCAGTGTTTCTATCACTGGGTCGATACTTCTACTGGTGGACTATTAGTCCTCGAAGGTATCATGCACCCAATAGTCAGTGTTTCTATCACTGGGTGGATACCTCTACTGGTGGACTATTAGTCCTCGAGTGTATCATACACCCAGTAGTCAGTGTTTCTATCACTGGGTCGATACCTCTACTGGTGGGCTATTAGTCCTCGAGGGTATCATACACCCAGTAGTCAGTGTTTCTATCACTGGGTCGATACCTCTACTGGTGGGCTATTAGTCCTCGAGGGTATCATACACCCAGTAGTCAGTGTTTCTATCTCTAGGTCGATACCTCTACTGGTGGACTATTAGTCCTCGAGGGTATCATACACCCAGTAGTCAGTGTTTCTATCACTGGGTCAATACCTCTACTGGTGGACTATTAGTCCTCGAGTGTATCATGCACCCAGTAGTCAGTGTTTCTATCACTGGGTCGATATCTCTGATGGTGGACTATTGGTCCTCGAGTGTAACATACACCTAGTAGTCAGTGTTTCTATCACTGGGTCGATACCTCTGATGGTGGACTATTGGTTCTCGAGTGTATCATACACCAAGTAGTCAGTGTTTCTATCAGTGGGTCGATACCTCTACTGGTGGACTATTAGTCCTCGAGTGTATCATACACCCAGTAGTCAGTGTTTCTATCACTGTGTCGATACCTCTACTGATGGACTATTAGTCCTCGAGTGTATCATACACCCAGTAGTCAGTGTTTCTATCACTGGGTCGATACCTCTACTGGTGGACTATTAGTCGTCGAGGGTATCATACACCAAGTAGTCAGTGTTTTTATCACTGGGTCGATACCTCTACTGGTGGACTATTAGTCCTCGAGTGTATCATGCACCCATTCGTCAGTGTTTCTATCACTAGGTCGATACCTCTACTGGTTGACTATTATTCCTCGAGGGTATCATACACGCAGTAGTCAGTGTTTCTATCACTGTGTCGATACCTCTACTGGTGGACTATTAGTCCTCGAGTGTATCATACACCCAGTAGTCAGTGTTTCTATCACTGGGTCGATACCTCTACTGGTGGACTATTAGTCTTCGAGAGTAGCATACCCCCTGTAGTCAGTGTTTCTATCACTAGGTTCATACCTCTACTGGTGGACTATTAGTCCTCGAGGGTATCATACACCAAGTAGTCAGTGTTTCTATCACTGGGTCGATACCTCTACTGGTGGACTATTAGTCCTCAAGGGTATCATACACCCAGTAATCAGTGTTTCTATCACTGGGTCGATACCTCTATTGGTGGACTATTAGTCCTCGAGGGTATCATACATCCAGTAATCAGTGTTTCTATCACTGGGTCGATACTTCTACTGGTGGACTATTAGTCCACGAAGATATCATGCACCCAATAGTCAGTGTTTCTATCACTGGGTCTATACCTCTACTGGTGGACTATTAGTCCTCGAGTGTATCATACACCCAGTAGTCAGTGTTTCTATCACTGGGTCGATACCTCTATTGGTGGGCTATTAGTCCTCGAGGGTATCATACACCCAGTAGTCAGTGTTTCTATCTCTATGTCGATACCTCTACTGGTGGACTATTAGTCCTCGAGGGTATCATACACCAAGTAGTCAGTGTTTCTATCACTTGGTCTATACCTCTACTGGTGGACTATTAGTCCTCGAGGGTATCATACACCCAGTAGTCAGTGTTTCTATCACTAGGTCGATATCTCTACTGGTGGACCATTAGTCCTCGAGGGTATCATACACCCAGTAGTCAGTGTTTATATCACTGGGTCGATACCTCCACTGGTGGACTATTAGTCCTCGAGTGTATCATCCACCAAGTAGTCTGTGTTTCTATCACTGGGTCGATACCTCTACTGGTGGACTATTAGTCCTCGAGAGTATCAAACCCCCAGTAGTCAGTGTTTCTATCACTAGGTTCATACCTCTACTGGTGGACTATTAGTCCTCGAGGGTATCATACACCAAGTAGTCAGTGTTTCTATCACTGGGTCGATACCTCTACTGGTGGACTATTAGTCCTCAAGGGTATCATACACCCAGTAATCAGTGTTTCTATCAATGGGTCGATATCTCTATTGGTGGACTATTAGGCCTCGAGGGTATCATACATCCAGTAGTCAGTGTTTCTATCACTGGGTCGATACTTCTACTGGTGGACTATTAGTCCTCGAAGGTATCATGCACCCAATAGTCAGTGTTTCTATCACTGGGTGGATACCTCTACTGGTGGACTATTAGTCCTCGAGTGTATCATACACCCAGTAGTCAGTGTTTCTATCACTGGGTCGATACCTCTACTGGTGGGCTATTAGTCCTCGAGGGTATCATACACCCAGTAGTCAGTGTTTCTATCTCTAGGTCGATACCTCTACTGGTGGACTATTAGTCCTCGAGGGTATCATACACCCAGTAGTCAGTGTTTCTATCACTGGGTCAATACCTCTACTGGTGGACTATTAGTCCTCGAGTGTATCATGCACCCAGTAGTCAGTGTTTCTATCACTGGGTCGATATCTCTGATGGTGGACTATTGGTCCTCGAGTGTAACATACACCTAGTAGTCAGTGTTTCTATCACTGGGTCGATACCTCTGATGGTGGACTATTGGTTCTCGAGTGTATCATACACCCAGTAGTCAGTGTTTCTATCACTGGGTCGATACCTCTACTGGTGGACTATTAGTCCTCGAGTGTATCATACACCCAGTAGTCAGTGTTTCTATCACTGGGTCGATACCTCTACTGGTTGACTATTAGTCCTCGAGTGTATCATACATCCAGTAGTCAGTGTTTCTATCACTGTGTCGATACCTCTACTGATGGACTATTAGTCCTCGAGTGTATCATACACCCAGTAGTCAGTGTTTCTATCACTGGGTCGATACCTCTACTGGTGGACTATTAGTCCTCGAGAGTATCATACCCCCAGTAGTCAGTGTTTCTATTACTAGGTTCATACCTCTACTGGTGGACTATTAGTCCTCGAGGGTATCATACACCAAGTAGTCAGTGTTTCTATCACTGGGTCGATACCTCTACTGGTGGACTATTAGTCCTCAAGGGTATCATACACCCAGTAATCAGTGTTTCTATCACTGGGTCGATACCTCTATTGGTGGACTATTAGTCCTCGAGGGTATCATACATCCAGTAATCAGTGTTTCTATCACTGGCTCGATACTTCTACTGGTGGACTATTAGTCCACGAAGGTATCATGCACCCAATAGTCAGTGTTTCTATCACTGGGTCTATACCTCTACTGGTGGACTATTAGTCCTCGAGTGTATCATAAACCCAGTAGTCAGTGTTTCTATCACTGGGTCGATACCTCTACTGGTGGGCTATTAGTCCTCGAGGGTATCATACACCCAGTAGTCAGTGTTTCTATCTCTATGTCGATACCTCTACTGGTGGACTATTAGTCCTCGAGGGTATCATACACCAAGTAGTCAGTGTTTCTATCACTTGGTCTATACCTCTACTGGTGGACTATTAGTCCTCGAGGGTGTCATACACCCAGTAGTCAGTGTTTCTATCACTAGGTCGATATCTCTACTGGTGGAACATTAGTCCTCGAGGGTATCATACACCCAGTAGTCAGTGTTTATATCACTGGGTCGATACCTCCACTGGTGGACTATTAATCCTCGAGTGTATCATCCACCAAGTAGTCTGTGTTTCTATCACAGGGTTGATACCTCTGCTGGTGGACTATTAGTCCTCGAGGGTATCATCCACCCAGTAGTCAGTGTTTCTATTACTGGGTCGATATCTCTGCTAGTGGACTATTAGACCTCGAGGGTATCATCCACCAAATAGTCAGTGTTTCTATAAATGGGTTGATACGTCTGCTGGTGGATTATTCTTCCTCGAGGGTATCATCAACCCAGTAGTCAGTGTTTCTATCACTGGGTCGATACCTCTGCTGATAGATTATTAGACCTCGAGGGTATCATCCACCAAATAGTCAGTGTTTCTATAACTGGGTTGATACCTCTGCTGGTGGATTATTCTTCCTCGAGGGTATCATACACCCAGTAATCAGTGTTTCTATCACTGGGTCGATATCTCTACTGGTGGACTATTAGTCCTCGAGTGTATCATACACCCAGTAATCAGTATTTCTATTATTGGGTCGATACCTCTACTGGTGGAATATTAGTCCTCAAGGGTATCATACACCCAGTAATCAGTGTTTCTATCACTGGGTCGATATCTCTATTGGTGGACTATTAGTCCTCGAGGGTATCATACACCCGGTAGTCAGTGTTTCTATCACTGGGTCGATACCTCTACTGGTGGACTATTAGTCCTCGAGTGTATCATACACCCAGTAGTCAGTGTTTCTATCACTGGGTCGATACCTCTACTGGTTGACTATTAGTCCTCGAGTGTATCATACACCCAGTAGTCAGTGTTTCTATCACTGGGTCGATACCTCTACTGGTGGACTATTAGTCGTCGAGGGTATCATACACCAAGTAGTCAGTGTTTTTATCACTGGGTCGATACCTCTACTGGTGGACTATTAGTCCTCGAGTGTATCATACACCCATTCGTCAGTGTTTCTATCACTAGGTCGATACCTCTACTGGTTGACTATTAATCCTCGAGGGTATCATACACCCAGTAGTCAGTGTTTCTATCACTGTGTCGATACCTCTACTGGTGGACTATTAGTCCTCGAGGGTATCATACACCAAGTAGTCAGTGTTTCTATCACTGGGTCGATACCTCTACTGGTGGACTATTAGTCCTCAAGGGTATCATACACCCAGTAATCAGTGTTTCTATCACTGGGTCGATACATCTATTGGTGGACTATTAGTCCTCGAGGGTATCATACATCCAGTAGTCAGTGTTTCTATCACTGGGTCGATACTTCTACTGGTGGACTATTAGTCCTCGAAGGTAGCATGCACCCAATAGTCAGTGTTTCTATCACTGGGTGGATACCTCTACTGGTGGACTATTAGTCCTCGAGTGTATCATACACCCAGTAGTCAGTATTTCTATCACTGGGTCGATACCTCTACTGGTGGGCTATTAGTCCTCGAGGGTATCATACACCCAGTAGTCAGTGTTTCTATCTCTAGGTCGATACCTCTAATGGTGGACTATTAGTCCTCGAGGGTATCATACACCCAGTTGTCAGTGTTTCTATCACTGGGTCAATACCTCTACTGGTGGACTATTAGTCCTCGAGTGTATCATGCACCCAGTAGTCAGTGTTTCTATCACTGGGTCGATATCTCTGATGGTGGACTATTGGTCCTCGAGTGTAACATACACCCAGTAGTCAGTGTTTCTATCACTGGGTCGATACCTCTGATGGTAGACTATTGGTTCTCGAGTGTATCATACACCCAGTAGTCAGTGTTTCTATCACTGGGTCGATACCTCTACTGGTGGACTATTAGTAATCGAGTGTATCATACACCCAGTAGTCAGTGTTTCTATCACTGGGTCGATACCTCTACTGGTGGACTATTAGTCGTCGAGGGTATCATACACCAAGTAGTCAGTGTTTTTATCACTGGGTCGATACCTCTACTGGTGGACTATTAGTCCTCGAGTGTATCATACACCCATTCGTCAGTGTTTCTATCACTAGGTCGATACCTCTACTGGTTGACTATTAATCCTCGAGGGTATCATACACCCAGTAGTCAGTGTTTCTATCACTGTGTCGATACCTCTACTGGTGGACTATTAGTCCTCGAGGGTATCATACACCAAGTAGTCAGTGTTTCTATCACTGGGTCGATACCTCTACTGGTGGACTATTAGTCCTCAAGGGTATCATACACCCAGTAATCAGTGTTTCTATCACTGGGTCGATACATCTATTGGTGGACTATTAGTCCTCGAGGGTATCATACATCCAGTAGTCAGTGTTTCTATCACTGGGTCGATACTTCTACTGGTGGACTATTAGTCCTCGAAGGTAGCATGCACCCAATAGTCAGTGTTTCTATCACTGGGTGGATACCTCTACTGGTGGACTATTAGTCCTCGAGTGTATCATACACCCAGTAGTCAGTATTTCTATCACTGGGTCGATACCTCTACTGGTGGGCTATTAGTCCTCGAGGGTATCATACACCCAGTAGTCAGTTTTTCTATCTCTAGGTCGATACCTCTAATGGTGGACTATTAGTCCTCGAGGGTATCATACACCCAGTTGTCAGTGTTTCTATCACTGGGTCAATACCTCTACTGGTGGACTATTAGTCCTCGAGTGTATCATGCACCCAGTAGTCAGTGTTTCTATCACTGGGTCGATATCTCTGATGGTGGACTATTGGTCCTCGAGTGTAACATACACCCAGTAGTCAGTGTTTCTATCACTGGGTCGATACTTCTACTGGTGGACTATTAGTCCTCGAAGGTAGCATGCACCCAATAGTCAGTGTTTCTATCACTGGGTGGATACCTCTACTGGTGGACTATTAGTCCTCGAGTGTATCATACACCCAGTAGTCAGTATTTCTATCACTGGGTCGATACCTCTACTGGTGGGCTATTAGTCCTCGAGGGTATCATACACCCAGTAGTCAGTGTTTCTATCTCTAGGTCGATACCTCTAATGGTGGACTATTAGTCCTCGAGGGTATCATACACCCAGTTGTCAGTGTTTCTATCACTGGGTCAATACCTCTACTGGTGGACTATTAGTCCTCGAGTGTATCATGCACCCAGTAGTCAGTGTTTCTATCACTGGGTCGATATCTCTGATGGTGGACTATTGGTCCTCGAGTGTAACATACACCCAGTAGTCAGTGTTTCTATCACTGGGTCGATACCTCTGATGGTAGACTATTGGTTCTCGAGTGTATCATACACCCAGTAGTCAGTGTTTCTATCACTGGGTCGATACCTCTACTGGTGGACTATTAGTAATCGAGTGTATCATACACCCAGTAGTCAGTGTTTCTATCACTGGGTCGATACCTCTACTGGTTGACTATTAGTCCTCGAGTGTATCATACACCCAGTAGTCAGTGTTTCTATCACTGTGTCGATACCTCTACTGATGGACTATTAGTCCTCGAGTGTATCATACACCCAGTAGTCAGTGTTTCTATCACTGGGTCGATACCTCTACTGGTGGACTATTAGTCGTCGAGGGTATCATACACCAAGTAGTCAGTGTTTTTATCACTGGGTCGATACCTCTACTGGTGGACTATTAGTCCTCGAGTGTATCATACACCCATTCGTCAGTGTTTCTATCACTGGGTCGATACCTCTACTGGTTGACTATTAATCCTCGAGGGTATCATACACCCAGTAGTCAGTGTTTCTATCACTGTGTCGATACCTCTACTGGTGGACTATTAGTCGTCGAGTGTATCATACACCCAGTAGTCAGTGTTTCTATCACTGGGTCGATACCTCTACTGGTGGACTATTAGTCCTCGAGAGTATCATACCCCCAGTAGTCAGTGTTTCTATCACTAGGTTCATACCTCTACTGGTGGACTATTAGTCCTCGAGGGTATCATACACCAAGTAGTCAGTGTTTCTATCACTGGGTCGATACCTCTACTGGTGGACTATTAGTCCTCAAGGGTATCATACACCCAGTAATTAGTGTTTCTATCACTGGGTCGATACCTCTATTGGTGGACTATTAGTCCTCGAGGGTATCATACATCCAGTAATCAGTGTTTCTATCACTGGGTCGATACTTCTACTGGTGAACTATTAGTCCACGAAGGTATCATGCACCCAATAGTCAGTGTTTCTATCACTGGGTCTATACCTCTACTGGTGGACTATTAGTCCTCGAGTGTATCATACAACCAGTAGTCAGTGTTTCTATCACTGGGTCGATACCTCTACTGGTGGGCTATTAGTCCTCGAGGGTATCATACACCCAGTAGTCAGTGTTTCTATCTCTATGTCGATACCTCTACTGGTGGACTATTAGTCCTCGAGGGTATCATACACCAAGTAGTCAGTGTTTCTATCACTTGGTCTATACCTCTACTGGTGGACTATTAGTCCTCGAGTGTATCATACACCCAGTAGTCAGTGTTTCTATCACTGGGTCGATACCTCTACTGGTGGACTATTAGTCGTCGAGGGTATCATACACCAAGTAGTCAGTGTTTTTATCACTGGGTCGATACCTCTACTGGTGGACTATTAGTCCTCGAGTGTATCATACACCCATTCGTCAGTGTTTCTATCACTAGGTCGATACCTCTACTGGTTGACTATTAATCCTCGAGGGTATCATACACCCAGTAGTCAGTGTTTCTATCACTGTGTCGATACCTCTACTGGTGGACTATTAGTCGTCGAGTGTATCATACACCCAGTAGTCAGTGTTTCTATCACTGGGTCGATACCTCTACTGGTGGACTATTAGTCCTCGAGAGTATCATACCCCCAGTAGTCAGTGTTTCTATCACTAGGTTCATACCTCTACTGGTGGACTATTAGTCCTCGAGGGTATCATACACCAAGTAGTCAGTGTTTCTATCACTGGGTCGATACCTCTACTGGTGGACTATTAGTCCTCAAGGGTATCATGCACCCAGTAATTAGTGTTTCTATCACTGGGTCGATACCTCTATTGGTGGACTATTAGTCCTCGAGGGTATCATACATCCAGTAATCAGTGTTTCTATCACTGGGTCGATACTTCTACTGGTGGACTATTAGTCCACGAAGGTATCATGCACCCAATAGTCAGTGTTTCTATCACTGGGTCTATACCTCTACTGGTGGACTATTAGTCCTCGAGTGTATCATACACCCAGTAGTCAGTGTTTCTATCACTGGGTCGATACCTCTACTGGTGGGCTATTAGTCCTCGAGGGTATCATACACCCAGTAGTCAGTGTTTCTATCTCTATGTCGATACCTCTACTGGTGGACTATTAGTCCTCGAGGGTATCATACACCAAGTAGTCAGTGTTTCTATCACTTGGTCTATACCTCTACTGGTGGACTATTAGTCCTCGAGGGTATCATACACCCAGTAGTCAGTGTTTCTATCACTAGGTCGATATCTCTACTGGTGGACCATTAGTCCTCGAGGGTATCATACACCCAGTAGTCAGTGTTTATATCACTGGGTCGATACCTCCACTGGTGGACTATTAGTCCTCGAGTGTATCATACCCCCAGTAGTCAGTGTTTCTATCACTGTGTCGATACCTCTACTGGTGGACCATTAGTCCTCGAGGGTATCATACACCCAGTAGTCAGTGTTTCTATCACTGGGTCGATACCTCTACTGGTGGACTATTAGTCCTCGAGAGTATCATACCCCCAGTAGTCAGTGTTTCTATCACTGTGTCGATACCTCTACTGGTGGATTATTAGTCCTCGAGGGTATCATACACCAAGTAGTCAGTGTTTCTATCACTGGGTCGATACCTCTACTGGTGGACTATTAGTCCTCAAGGGTATCATACACCCAGTAATCAGTGTTTCTATCACTGGGTCGATACCTCTATTGGTGGACTATTAGTCCTCGAGGGTATCATACATCCAGTAGTCAGTGTTTCTATCACTGGGTCGATACTTCTACTGGTGGACTATTAGTCCTCGAAGGTATCATGCACCCAATAGTCAGTGTTTCTATCACCCGGGTGGATACCTCTACTGGTGGACTATTAGTCCTCGAGTGTATCATACACCCAGTAGTCAGTGTTTCTATCACTGGGTCGATACCTCTACTGGTGGGCTATTAGTCCTCGAGGGTATCATACACCCAGTAGTCAGTGTTTCTATCTCTAGGTCGATACCTCTAATGGTGGACTATTAGTCCTCGAGGGTATCATACACCCAGTTGTCAGTGTTTCTATCACTGGGTCAATACCTCTACTGGTGGACTATTAGTCCTCGAGTGTATCATGCACCCAGTAGTCAGTGTTTCTATCACTGGATCGATATCTCTGATGGTGGACTATTAGTCCTCGAGTGTAACATATACCTAGTAGTCAGTGTTTCTATCACTGGGTCGATACCTCTGATGGTAGACTATTGGTTCTCGAGTGTATCATACACCCAGTAGTCAGTGTTTCTATCACTGGGTCGATACCTCTACTGGTGGACTATTAGTCCTCGAGTGTATCATACACCCAGTAGTCAGTGTTTCTATCACTGGGTCGATACCTCTACTGGTTGACTATTAGTCCTCGAGTGTATCATACACCCAGTAGTCAGTGTTTCTATCACTGTGTCGATACCTCTACTGATGGACTATTAGTCCTCGAGTGTATCATACACCCAGTAGTCAGTGTTTCTATCACTGGGTCGATACCTCTACTGGTGGACTATTAGTCGTCGAGGGTATCATACACCAAGTAGTCAGTGTTTTTATCACTGGGTCGATACCTCTACTGGTGGACTATTAGTCCTCGAGTGTATCATACACCCATTCGTCAGTGTTTCTATCACTAGGTCGATACCACTACTGGTTGACTATTAATCCTCGAGGGTATCATACACCCAGTAGTCAGTGTTTCTATCACTGTGTCGATACCTCTACTGGTGGACTATTAGTCCTCGAGTGTATCATACACCCAGTAGTCAGTGTTTCTATCACTGTGTCGATACCTCTACTGATGGACTATTAGTCCTCGAGTGTATCATACACCCAGTAGTCAGTGTTTCTATCACTGGGTCGATACCTCTACTGGTGGACTATTAGTCGTCGAGGGTATCATACACCAAGTAGTCAGTGTTTTTATCACTGGGTCGATACCTCTACTGGTGGACTATTAGTCCTCGAGTGTATCATACACCCATTCGTCAGTGTTTCTATCACTAGGTCGATACCTCTACTGGTTGACTATTAATCCTCGAGGGTATCATACACCCAGTAGTCAGTGTTTCTATCACTGGGTCGATACCTCTACTGGTGGACTATTAGTCGTCGAGTGTATCATACACCCAGTAGTCAGTGTTTCTATCACTGGGTCTATACCTCTACTGGTGGACTATTAGTCCTCGAGAGTATCATACCCCCAGTAGTCAGTGTTTCTATCACTAGGTTCATACCTCTACTGGTGGACTATTAGTCCTCGAGGGTATCATACACCAAGTAGTCAGTGTTTCTATCACTGGGTCGATACCTCTACTGGTGGACTATTAGTCCTCAAGGGTATCATACACCCAGTAATCAGTGTTTCTATCACTGGGTCGATACCTCTATTGGTGGACTATTAGTCCTCGAGGGTATCATACATCCAGTAATCAGTGTTTCTATCACTGGGTCGATACTTCTACTGGTGGACTATTAGTCCACGAAGGTATCATGCACCCAATAGTCAGTGTTTCTATCACTGGGTCTATACCTCTACTGGTGGACTATTAGTCCTCGAGTGTATCATACACCCAGTAGTCAGTGTTTCTATCACTGGGTCGATACCTCTACTGGTGGGCTATTAGTCCTCGAGGGTATCATACACCCAGTAGTCAGTGTTTCTATCTCTAGGTCGATACCTCTAATGGTGGACTATTAATCCTCGAGGGTATCATACACCCAGTTGTCAGTGTTTCTATCACTGGGTCAATACCTCTACTGGTGGACTATTAGTCCTCGAGTGTATCATGCACCCAGTAGTCAGTGTTTCTATCACTGGATCGATATCTCTGATGGTGGACTATTGGTCCTCGAGTGTAACATATACCTAGTAGTCAGTGTTTCTATCACTGGGTCGATACCTCTGATGGTAGACTATTGGTTCTCGAGTGTATCATACACCCAGTAGTCAGTGTTTCTATCACTGGGTCGATACCTCTACTGGTGGACTATTAGTCCTCGAGTGTATCATACACCCAGTAGTCAGTGTTTCTATCACTGGGTCGATACCTCTACTGGTTGACTATTAGTCCTCGAGTGTATCATACACCCAGTAGTCAGTGTTTCTATCACTGTGTCGATACCTCTACTGATGGACTATTAGTCCTCGAGTGTATCATACACCCAGTAGTCAGTGTTTCTATCACTGGGTCGATACCTCTACTGGTGGACTATTAGTCGTCGAGGGTATCATACACCAAGTAGTCAGTGTTTTTATCACTGGGTCGATACCTCTACTGGTGGACTATTAGTCCTCGAGTGTATCATACACCCATTCGTCAGTGTTTCTATCACTGGGTCGATACCACTACTGGTTGACTATTAATCCTCGAGGGTATCATACACCCAGTAGTCAGTGTTTCTATCACTGTGTCGATACCTCTACTGGTGGACTATTAGTCGTCGAGTGTATCATACACCCAGTAGTCAGTGTTTCTATCACTGGGTCGATACCTCTACTGGTGGACTATTAGTCCTCAAGAGTATCATACCCCCAGTAGTCAGTGTTTCTATCACTAGGTTCATACCTCTACTGGTGGACTATTAGTCCTCGAGAGTATCATACCCCCAGTAGTCAGTGTTTCTATCACTGTGTCGATACCTCTACTGGTGGATTATTAGTCCTCGAGGGTATCATACACCAAGTAGTCAGTGTTTCTATCACTGGGTCGATACCTCTACTGGTGGACTATTAGTCCTCAAGGGTATCATACACCCAGTAATCAGTGTTTCTATCACTGGGTCGATACCTCTATTGGTGGACTATTAGTCCTCGAGGGTATCATACATCCAGTAGTCAGTGTTTCTATCACTGGGTCGATACTTCTACTGGTGGACTATTAGTCCTCGAAGGTATCATGCACCCAATAGTCAGTGTTTCTATCACCCGGGTGGATACCTCTACTGGTGGACTATTAGTCCTCGAGTGTATCATACACCCAGTAGTCAGTGTTTCTATCACTGGGTCGATACCTCTACTGGTGGGCTATTAGTCCTCGAGGGTATCATACACCCAGTAGTCAGTGTTTCTATCTCTAGGTCGATACCTCTAATGGTGGACTATTAGTCCTCGAGGGTATCATACACCCAGTTGTCAGTGTTTCTATCACTGGGTCAATACCTCTACTGGTGGACTATTAGTCCTCGAGTGTATCATGCACCCAGTAGTCAGTGTTTCTATCACTGGATCGATATCTCTGATGGTGGACTATTAGTCCTCGAGTGTAACATATACCTAGTAGTCAGTGTTTCTATCACTGGGTCGATACCTCTGATGGTAGACTATTGGTTCTCGAGTGTATCATACACCCAGTAGTCAGTGTTTCTATCACTGGGTCGATACCTCTACTGGTGGACTATTAGTCCTCGAGTGTATCATACACCCAGTAGTCAGTGTTTCTATCACTGGGTCGATACCTCTACTGGTTGACTATTAGTCCTCGAGTGTATCATACACCCAGTAGTCAGTGTTTCTATCACTGTGTCGATACCTCTACTGATGGACTATTAGTCCTCGAGTGTATCATACACCCAGTAGTCAGTGTTTCTATCACTGGGTCGATACCTCTACTGGTGGACTATTAGTCGTCGAGGGTATCATACACCAAGTAGTCAGTGTTTTTATCACTGGGTCGATACCTCTACTGGTGGACTATTAGTCCTCGAGTGTATCATACACCCATTCGTCAGTGTTTCTATCACTAGGTCGATACCACTACTGGTTGACTATTAATCCTCGAGGGTATCATACACCCAGTAGTCAGTGTTTCTATCACTGTGTCGATACCTCTACTGGTGGACTATTAGTCCTCGAGTGTATCATACACCCAGTAGTCAGTGTTTCTATCACTGTGTCGATACCTCTACTGATGGACTATTAGTCCTCGAGTGTATCATACACCCAGTAGTCAGTGTTTCTATCACTGGGTCGATACCTCTACTGGTGGACTATTAGTCGTCGAGGGTATCATACACCAAGTAGTCAGTGTTTTTATCACTGGGTCGATACCTCTACTGGTGGACTATTAGTCCTCGAGTGTATCATACACCCATTCGTCAGTGTTTCTATCACTAGGTCGATACCTCTACTGGTTGACTATTAATCCTCGAGGGTATCATACACCCAGTAGTCAGTGTTTCTATCACTGGGTCGATACCTCTACTGGTGGACTATTAGTCGTCGAGTGTATCATACACCCAGTAGTCAGTGTTTCTATCACTGGGTCGATACCTCTACTGGTGGACTATTAGTCCTCGAGAGTATCATACCCCCAGTAGTCAGTGTTTCTATCACTAGGTTCATACCTCTACTGGTGGACTATTAGTCCTCGAGGGTATCATACACCAAGTAGTCAGTGTTTCTATCACTGGGTCGATACCTCTACTGGTGGACTATTAGTCCTCAAGGGTATCATACACCCAGTAATCAGTGTTTCTATCACTGGGTCGATACCTCTATTGGTGGACTATTAGTCCTCGAGGGTATCATACATCCAGTAATCAGTGTTTCTATCACTGGGTCGATACTTCTACTGGTGGACTATTAGTCCACGAAGGTATCATGCACCCAATAGTCAGTGTTTCTATCACTGGGTCTATACCTCTACTGGTGGACTATTAGTCCTCGAGTGTATCATACACCCAGTAGTCAGTGTTTCTATCACTGGGTCGATACCTCTACTGGTGGGCTATTAGTCCTCGAGGGTATCATACACCCAGTAGTCAGTGTTTCTATCTCTAGGTCGATACCTCTAATGGTGGACTATTAATCCTCGAGGGTATCATACACCCAGTTGTCAGTGTTTCTATCACTGGGTCAATACCTCTACTGGTGGACTATTAGTCCTCGAGTGTATCATGCACCCAGTAGTCAGTGTTTCTATCACTGGATCGATATCTCTGATGGTGGACTATTGGTCCTCGAGTGTAACATATACCTAGTAGTCAGTGTTTCTATCACTGGGTCGATACCTCTGATGGTAGACTATTGGTTCTCGAGTGTATCATACACCCAGTAGTCAGTGTTTCTATCACTGGGTCGATACCTCTACTGGTGGACTATTAGTCCTCGAGTGTATCATACACCCAGTAGTCAGTGTTTCTATCACTGGGTCGATACCTCTACTGGTTGACTATTAGTCCTCGAGTGTATCATACACCCAGTAGTCAGTGTTTCTATCACTGTGTCGATACCTCTACTGATGGACTATTAGTCCTCGAGTGTATCATACACCCAGTAGTCAGTGTTTCTATCACTGGGTCGATACCTCTACTGGTGGACTATTAGTCGTCGAGGGTATCATACACCAAGTAGTCAGTGTTTTTATCACTGGGTCGATACCTCTACTGGTGGACTATTAGTCCTCGAGTGTATCATACACCCATTCGTCAGTGTTTCTATCACTGGGTCGATACCACTACTGGTTGACTATTAATCCTCGAGGGTATCATACACCCAGTAGTCAGTGTTTCTATCACTGTGTCGATACCTCTACTGGTGGACTATTAGTCGTCGAGTGTATCATACACCCAGTAGTCAGTGTTTCTATCACTGGGTCGATACCTCTACTGGTGGACTATTAGTCCTCAAGAGTATCATACCCCCAGTAGTCAGTGTTTCTATCACTAGGTTCATACCTCTACTGGTGGACTATTAGTCCTCGAGGGTATCATACACCAAGTAGTCAGTGTTTCTATCACTGGGTCGATACCTCTACTGGTGGACTATTAGTCCTCAAGGGTATCATACACCCAGTAATCAGTGTTTCTATCACTGGGTCGATACCTCTATTGGTGGACTATTAGTCCTCGAGGGTATCATACATCCAGTAATCAGTGTTTCTATCACTGGGTCGATACTTCTACTGGTGGACTATTAGTCCACGAAGGTATCATGCACCCAATAGTCAGTGTTTCTATCACTGGGTCTATACCTCTACTGGTGGACTATTAGTCCTCGAGTGTATCATACACCCAGTAGTCAGTGTTTCTATCACTGGGTCGATACCTCTACTGGTGGGCTATTAGTCCGCGAGGGTATCATACACCCAGTAGTCAGTGTTTCTATCTCTATGTCGATACCTCTACTGGTGGACTATTAGTCCTCGAGTGTATCATACACCAAGTAGTCAGTGTTTCTATCACTTGGTCTATACCTCTACTGGTGGACTATTAGTCCTCGAGGGTATCATACACCCAGTAGTCAGTGTTTCTATCACTAGGTCGATATCTCTACTGGTGGACCATTAGTCCTCGAGGGTATCATACACCCAGTAGTCAGTGTTTATATCACTGGGTCGATACCTCCACTGGTGGACTATTAGTCCTCGAGTGTATCATCCACCAAGTAGTCTGTGTTTCTATCACAGGGTTGATACCTCTACTGGTGGACTATTAGTCCTCGAGGGTATCATCCACCCAGTAGTCAGTGTTTCTATCACTGGGTCGATATCTCTGCTAGTGGACTATTGGACCTCGAGGGTATCATCCACCAAATAGTCAGTGTTTCTATAAATGGGTTGATACGTCTGCTGGTGGATTATTCTTCCTCGAGGGTATCATCAACCCAGTAGTCAGTGTTTCTATCACTGGGTCGATACCTCTGCTGATAGATTATTAGACCTCGAGGGTATCATCCACCAAATAGTCAGTGTTTCTATAACTGGGTTGATACCTCTGCTGGTGGATTATTCTTCCTCGAGGGTATCATACACCCAGTAATCAGTGTTTCTATGACTGGGTCGATATCTCTACTGGTGGACTATTAGTCCTCGAGTGTATCATACACCCAGTAGTCAGTGTTTCTATCACTGGGTCGATACCTCTACTGGTGGGCTATTAGTCCTCGAGGGTATCATACACCCAGTAGTCAGTGTTTCTATCTCTAGGTCGATACCTCTAATGGTGGATTATTAGTCCTCGAGGGTATCATACACCCAGTTGTCAGTGTTTCTATCACTGGGTCAATACCTCTACTGGTGGACTATTAGTCCTCGAGTGTATCATGCACCCAGTAGTCAGTGTTTCTATCACTGGATCGATATCTCTGATGGTGGACTATTAGTCCTCGAGTGTAACATATACCTAGTAGTCAGTGTTTCTATCACTGGGTCGATACCTCTGATGGTAGACTATTGGTTCTCGAGTGTATCATACACCCAGTAGTCAGTGTTTCTATCACTGTGTCGATACCTCTACTGATGGACTATTAGTCCTCGAGTGTATCATACACCCAGTAGTCAGTGTTTCTATCACTGGGTCGATACCTCTACTGGTGGACTATTAGTCGTCGAGGGTATCATACACCAAGTAGTCAGTGTTTTTATCACTGGGTCGATACCTCTACTGGTGGACTATTAGTCCTCGAGTGTATCATACACCCATTCGTCAGTGTTTCTATCACTAGGTCGATACAACTACTGGTTGACTATTAATCCTCGAGGGTATCATACACCCAGTAGTCAGTGTTTCTATCACTGTGTCGATACCTCTACTGGTGGACTATTAGTCGTCGAGTGTATCATACACCCAGTAGTCAGTGTTTCTATCACTGGGTCGATACCTCTGCTGATAGATTATTAGACCTCGAGGGTATCATCCACCAAATAGTCAGTGTTTCTATAACTGGGTTGATACCTCTGCTGGTGGATTATTCTTCCTCGAGGGTATCATACACCCAGTAATCAGTGTTTCTATGACTGGGTCGATATCTCTACTGGTGGACTATTAGTCCTCGAGTGTATCATACACCCAGTAGTCAGTGTTTCTATCACTGGGTCGATACCTCTACTGGTGGGCTATTAGTCCTCGAGGGTATCATACACCCAGTAGTCAGTGTTTCTATCTCTAGGTCGATACCTCTAATGGTGGATTATTAGTCCTCGAGGGTATCATACACCCAGTTGTCAGTGTTTCTATCACTGGGTCAATACCTCTACTGGTGGACTATTAGTCCTCGAGTGTATCATGCACCCAGTAGTCAGTGTTTCTATCACTGGATCGATATCTCTGATGGTGGACTATTAGTCCTCGAGTGTAACATATACCTAGTAGTCAGTGTTTCTATCACTGGGTCGATACCTCTGATGGTAGACTATTGGTTCTCGAGTGTATCATACACCCAGTAGTCAGTGTTTCTATCACTGGGTCGATTCCTCTACTGGTGGACTATTAGTCCTCGAGTGTATCATACACCCAGTAGTCAGTGTTTCTATCACTGAGTCGATACCTCTACTGGTTGAATATTAGTCCTCGAGTGTATCATACACCCAGTAGTCAGTGTTTCTATCACTGTGTCGATACCTCTACTGATGGACTATTAGTCCTCGAGTGTATCATACACCCAGTAGTCAGTGTTTCTATCACTGGGTCGATACCTCTACTGGTGGACTATTAGTCGTCGAGGGTATCATACACCAAGTAGTCAGTGTTTTTATCACTGGGTCGATACCTCTACTGGTGGACTATTAGTCCTCGAGTGTATCATACACCCATTCGTCAGTGTTTCTATCACTAGGTCGATACAACTACTGGTTGACTATTAATCCTCGAGGGTATCATACACCCAGTAGTCAGTGTTTCTATCACTGTTTCGATACCTCTACTGGTGGACTATTAGTCGTCGAGTGTATCATACACCCAGTAGTCAGTGTTTCTATCACTGGGTCGATACCTCTACTGGTGGACTATTAGTCCTCGAGAGTATCATACCCCCAGTAGTCAGTGTTTCTATCACTAGGTTCATACCTCTACTGGTGGACTATTAGTCCTCGAGGGTATCATACACCAAGTAGTCAGTGTTTCTATCACTGGGTCGATACCTCTACTGGTGGACTATTAGTCCTCAAGGGTATCATACACCCAGTAATCAGTGTTTCTATCACTGGGTCGATACCTCTATTGGTGGACTATTAGTCCTCGAGGGTATCATACATCCAGTAATCAGTGTTTCTATCACTGGGTCGATACTTCTACTGGTGGACTATTAGTCCACGAAGGTATCATGCACCCAATAGTCAGTGTTTCTATCACTGGGTCTATACCTCTACTGGTGGACTATTAGTCCTCGAGTGTATCATACACCCAGTAGTCAGTGTTTCTATCTCTAGGTCGATACCTCTAATGGTGGACTATTAATCCTCGAGGGTATCATACACCCAGTTGTCAGTGTTTCTATCACTGGGTCAATACCTCTACTGGTGGACTATTAGTCCTCGAGTGTATCATGCACCCAGTAGTCAGTGTTTCTATCACTGGATCGATATCTCTGATGGTGGACTATTGGTCCTCGAGTGTAACATATACCTAGTAGTCAGTGTTTCTATCACTGGGTCGATACCTCTGATGGTAGACTATTGGTTCTCGAGTGTATCATACACCCAGTAGTCAGTGTTTCTATCACTGGGTCGATACCTCTACTGGTGGACTATTAGTCCTCGAGTGTATCATACACCCAGTAGTCAGTGTTTCTATCACTGGGTCGATACCTCTACTGGTTGACTATTAGTCCTCGAGTGTATCATACACCCAGTAGTCAGTGTTTCTATCACTGTGTCGATACCTCTACTGATGGACTATTAGTCCTCGAGTGTATCATACACCCAGTAGTCAGTGTTTCTAACACTGGGTCGATACCTCTACTGGTGGACTATTAGTCGTCGAGGGTATCATACACCAAGTAGTCAGTGTTTTTATCACTGGGTCGATACCTCTACTGCTGGACTATTAGTCCTCGAGTGTATCATACACCCATTCGTCAGTGTTTCTATCACTGGGTCGATACCACTACTGGTTGACTATTAATCCTCGAGGGTATCATACACCCAGTAGTCAGTGTTTCTATCACTGTGTCGATACCTCTACTGGTGGACTATTAGTCGTCGAGTGTATCATACACCCAGTAGTCAGTGTTTCTATCACTGGGTCGATACCTCTACTGGTGGACTATTAGTCCTCGAGAGTATCATACCCCCAGTAGTCAGTGTTTCTATCACTAGGTTCATACCTCTACTGGTGGACTATTAGTCCTCGAGGGTATCATACACCAAGTAGTCAGTGTTTCTATCACTGGGTCGATACCTCTACTGGTGGACTATTAGTCCTCAAGGGTATCATACACCCAGTAATCAGTGTTTCTATCACTGGGTCGATACCTCTATTGGTGGACTATTAGTCCTCGAGGGTATCATACATCCAGTAATCAGTGTTTCTATCACTGGGTCGATACTTCTACTGGTGGACTATTAGTCCACGAAGGTATCATGCACCCAATAGTCAGTGTTTCTATCACTGGGTCTATACCTCTACTGGTGGACTATTAGTCCTCGAGTGTATCATACACCCAGTAGTCAGTGTTTCTATCACTGGGTCGATACCTCTACTGGTGGGCTATTAGTCCTCGAGGGTATCATACACCCAGTAGTCAGTGTTTCTATCTCTATGTCGATACCTCTACTGGTGGACTATTAGTCCTCGAGGGTATCATACACCAAGTAGTCAGTGTTTCTATCACTTGGTCTATACCTCTACTGGTGGACTATTAGTCCTCGAGGGTATCATACACCCAGTAGTCAGTGTTTCTATCACTAGGTCGATATCTCTACTGGTGGACCATTAGTCCTCGAGGGTATCATACACCCAGTAGTCAGTGTTTATATCACTGGGTCGATACCTCCACTGGTGGACTATTAGTCCTCGAGTGTATCATCCACCAAGTAGTCTGTGTTTCTATCACAGGGTTGATACCTCTACTGGTGGACTATTAGTCCTCGAGGGTATCATCCACCCAGTAGTCAGTGTTTCTATCACTGGGTCGATATCTCTGCTAGTGGACTATTGGACATCGAGGGTATCATCCACCAAATAGTCAGTGTTTCTATAAATGGGTTGATACGTCTGCTGGTGGATTATTCTTCCTCGAGGGTATCATCAACCCAGTAGTCAGTGTTTCTATCACTGGGTCGATACCTCTGCTGATAGATTATTAGACCTCGAGGGTATCATCCACCAAATAGTCAGTGTTTCTATAACTGGGTTGATACCTCTGCTGGTGGATTATTCTTCCTCGAGGGTATCATACACCCAGTAATCAGTGTTTCTATGACTGGGTCGATATCTCTACTGGTGGACTATTAGTCCTCGAGTGTATCATACACCCAGTAGTCAGTGTTTCTATCACTGGGTCGATACCTCTACTGGTGGGCTATTAGTCCTCGAGGGTATCATACACCCAGTAGTCAGTGTTTCTATCTCTAGGTCGATACCTCTAATGGTGGACTATTAGTCCTCGAGGGTATCATACACCCAGTTGTCAGTGTTTCTATCACTGGGTCAATACCTCTACTGGTGGACTATTAGTCCTCGAGTGTATCTTGCACCCAGTAGTCAGTGTTTCTATCACTGGATCAATATCTCTGATGGTGGACTATTGGTCCTCGAGTGTAGCATATACCTAGTAGTCAGTGTTTCTATCACTGGGTCGATACCTCTGATGGTAGACTATTGGTTCTCGAGTGTATCATACACCCAGTAGTCAGTGTTTCTATCACTGGGTCGATACCTCTACTGGTGGACTATTAGTCCTCGAGTGTATCATACACCCAGTAGTCAGTGTTTCTATCACTGGGTCGATACCTCTACTGGTTGACTATTAGTCCTCGAGTGTATCATACACCCAGTAGTCAGTGTTTCTATCACTGTGTCGATACCTCTACTGATGGACTATTAGTCCTCGAGTGTATCATACACCCAGTAGTCAGTGTTTCTATCACTGGGTCGATACCTCTACTGGTGGACTATTAGTCGTCGAGGGTATCATACACCAAGTAGTCAGTGTTTTTATCACTGGGTCGATACCTCTACTGGTGGACTATTAGTCCTCGAGTGTATCATACACCCATTCGTCAGTGTTTCTATCACTAGGTCGATACCTCTACTGGTTGACTATTAATCCTCGAGGGTATCATACACCCAGTAGTCAGTGTTTCTATCACTGTGTCGATACCTCTACTGGTGGACTATTAGTCGTCGAGTGTATCATACACCCAGTAGTCAGTGTTTCTATCACTGGGTCGATACCTCTACTGGTGGACTATTAGTCCTCGAGAGTATCATACCCCCAGTAGTCAGTGTTTCTATCACTAGGTTCATACCTCTACTGGTGGACTATTAGTCCTCGAGGGTATCATACACCAAGTAGTCAGTGTTTCTATCACTGGGTCGATACCTCTACTGGTGGACTATTAGTCCTCAAGGGTATCATACACCCAGTAATCAGTGTTTCTATCACTGGGTCGATACCTCTATTGGTGGACTATTAGTCCTCGAGGGTATCATACATCCAGTAATCAGTGTTTCTATCACTGGGTCGATACTTCTACTGGTGGACTATTAGTCCACGAAGGTATCATGCACCCAATAGTCAGTGTTTCTATCACTGGGTCTATACCTCTACTGGTGGACTATTAGTCCTCGAGTGTATCATACACCCAGTAGTCAGTGTTTCTATCACTGGGTCGATACCTCTACTGGTGGGCTATTAGTCCTCGAGGGTATCATACACCCAGTAGTCAGTGTTTCTATCTCTATGTCGATACCTCTACTGGTGGACTATTAGTCCTCGAGGGTATCATACACCAAGTAGTCAGTGTTTCTATCACTTGGTCTATACCTCTACTGGTGGACTATTAGTCCTCGAGGGTATCATACACCCAGTAGTCAGTGTTTCTATCACTAGGTCGATATCTCTACTGGTGGACCATTAGTCCTCGAGGGTATCATACACCCAGTAGTCAGTGTTTATATCACTGGGTCGATACCTCCACTGGTGGACTATTAGTCCTCGAGTGTATCATCCACCAAGTAGTCTGTGTTTCTATCACAGGGTTGATACCTCTACTGGTGGACTATTAGTCCTCGAGGGTATCATCCACACGGTAGTCAGTGTTTCTATCACTGGGTCGATATCTCTGCTAGTGGACTATTGGACCACGAGGGTATCATCCACCAAATAGTCAGTGTTTCTATAAATGGGTTGATACGTCTACTGGTGGATTATTCTTCCTCGAGGGTATCATCAACCCAGTAGTCAGTGTTTCTATTACTGGGTCGATACCTCTGCTGATAGATTGTTAGACCTCGAGGGTATCATCCACCAAATAGTCAGTGTTTCTATAACTGGGTTGATACCTCTGCTGGTGGATTATTCTTCCTCGAGGGTATCATACACCCAGTAATCAGTGTTTCTATGACTGGGTCGATATCTCTACTGGTGGACTATTAGTCCTCGCGTGTATCATACACCCAGTAATCAGTATTTCTATTACTGGGTCGATACCTCTACTGGTGGAATATTAGTCCTCAAGGGTATCATACACCCAGTAATCAGTGTTTCTATCACTGGGTCGATATCTCTATTGGTGGACTATTAGTCCTCGAGGGTATCATACACCCGGTAGTCAGTGTTTCTATCATTGGGTCGATACCTCTACTGGTGGACTATTAGTCCTCGAGTGTATCATACACCCAGTAGTCAGTGTTTCTATCACTGGGTCGATACCTCTACTGGTTGACTATTAGTCCTCGAGTGTATCATACACCCAGTAGTCAGTGTTTCTATCACTGTGTCGATACCTCTACTGATGGACTATTAGTCCTCGAGTGTATCATACACCCAGTAGTCAGTGTTTCTATCACTGGGTCGATACCTCTACTGGTGGACTATTAGTCCTCGAGAGTATCATACCCCCAGTAGTTAGTGTTTCTATCACTAGGTTCATACCTCTACTGGTGGACTATTAGTCCTCGAGGGTATCATACACCAAGTAGTCAGTGTTTCTATCACTGGGTCGATACCTCTACTGGTGGACTATTAGTCCTCAAGGGTATCATACACCCAGTAATCAGTGTTTCTATCACTGGGTCGATACCTCTATTGGTGGACTATTAGTCCTCGAGGGTATCATACATCCAGTAGTCAGTGTTTCTATCACTGGGTCGATACTTCTACTGGTGGACTATTAGTCCTCGAAGGTATCATGCACCCAATAGTCAGTGTTTCTATCACTGGGTGGATACCTCTACTGGTGGACTATTAGTCCTCGAGTGTATCATACACCCAGTAGTCAGTGTTTCTATCACTGGGTCGATACCTCTACTGGTGGGCTATTAGTCCTCGAGGGTATCATACACCCAGTAGTCAGTGTTTCTATCTCTAGGTCGATACCTCTACTGGTGGACTATTAGTCCTCGAGGGTATCATACACCCAGTAGTCAGTGTTTCTATCACTGTGTCGATACCTCTACTGGTGGACTATTAGTCGTCGAGTGTATCATACACCCAGTAGTCAGTGTTTCTATCACTGGGTCGATACCTCTACTGGTGGACTATGAGTCCTCGAGAGTATCATACCCCCAGTAGTCAGTGTTTCTATCACTAGGTTCATACCTCTACTGGTGGACTATTAGTCGTCGAAGGTATCATACACCAAGTAGTCAGTGTTTCTATCACTGGGTCGATACCTCTACTGGTGGACTATTAGTCCTCGAGGGTATCATACACCCAGTAATCAGTGTTTCTATCACTGGGTCGATACCTCTATTGGTGGACTATTAGTCCTCGAGGGTATCATACATCCAGTAATCAGTGTTTCTATCACTGGGTCGATACTTCTACTGGTGGACTATTAGTCCACGAAGGTATCATGCACCCAATAGTCAGTGTTTCTATCACTGGGTCTATACCTCTACTGGTGGACTATTAGTCCTCGAGTGTATCATACACCCAGTAGTCAGTGTTTCTATCACTGGGTCGATACCTCTACTGGTGGGCTATTAGTCCTCGAGGGTATCATACACCCAGTAGTCAGTGTTTCTATCTCTATGTCGATACCTCTACTGGTGGACTATTAGTCCTCGAGGGTATCATACACCAAGTAGTCAGTGTTTCTATCACTTGGTCTATACATCTACTGGTGGACAATTAGTCCTCGAGGGTATCATACACCCAGTAGTCAGTGTTTCTATCACTAGGTCGATGTCTCTACTGGTGGACCATTAGTCCTCGAGGGTATCATACACCCAGTAGTCAGTGTTTATATCACTGGGTCGATACCTCCACTGGTGGACTATTAATCCTCGAGTGTATCATCCACCAAGTAGTCTGTGTTTCTATCACAGGGTTCATACCTCTACTGGTGGACTATTAGTCCTCGAGGGTATCATCCACCCAGTAGTCAGTGTTTCTATCACTGGGTCGATATCTCTGCTAGTGGACTATTGGACCTCGAGGGTATCATCCACCAAATAGTCAGTGTTTCTATAAATGGGTTGATACGTCTGCTGGTGGATTATTCTTCCTCGAGGGTATCATCAACCCAGTAGTCAGTGTTTCTATCACTGGGTCGATACCTCTGCTGATAGATTATTAGACCTCGAGGGTATCATCCACCAAATAGTCAGTGTTTCTATAACTGGGTTGATACCTCTGCTGGTGGATTATTCTTCCTCGAGGGTATCATACACCCAGTAATCAGTGTTTCTATGACTGGGTCGATATCTCTACTGGTGGACTATTAGTCCTCGAGTGTATCATACACCAAGTAATCAGTATTTCTATTACTGGGTCGATACCTCTACTGGTGGAATATTAGTCCTCAAGGGTATCATACACCCAGTAATCAGTGTTTCTATCACTGGGTCGATATCTCTATTGGTGGACTATTAGTCCTCGAGGGTATCATACACCCGGTAGTCAGTGTTTCTATCACTGGGTCGATACCTCTACTGGTGGACTATTAGTCGTCGAGTGTATCATACACCCAGTAGTCAGTGTTTCTATCACTGGGTCGATACCTCTACTGATGGACTATTAGTCCTCGAGAGTATCATACCCCCAGTAGTTAGTGTTTCTATCACTAGGTTCATACCTCTACTGGTGGACTATTAGTCCTCGAGGATATCATACACCCAGTAGTCAGTGTTTCTATCACTGTGTCGATACCTCTACTGGTGGACTATTAGTCGTCGAGTGTATCATACACCAAGTAGTCAGTGTTTCTATCACTGGGTCGATACCTCTACTGGTGGACTATTAGTCCTCAAGGGTATCATACACCCAGTAATCAGTGTTTCTATCACTGGGTCGATACCTCTATTGGTGGACTATTAGTCCTCGAGGGTATCATACATCCAGTAGTCAGTGTTTCTATCACTGGGTCGATACTTCTACTGGTGGACTATTAGTCCTCGAAGGTATCATGCACCCAATAGTCAGTGTTTCTATCACTGGGTGGATACCTCTACTGGTGGACTATTAGTCCTCGCGTGTATCATACACCCAGTAGTCAGTGTTTCTATCACTGGGTCGATACCTCTACTGGTGGGCTATTAGTCCTCGAGGGTATCATACACCCAGTAGTCAGTGTTTCTATCTCTAGGTCGATACCTCTACTGGTGGACTATTAGTCCTCGAGGGTATCATACACCCAGTAGTCAGTGTTTCTATCACTGGGTCAATACCTCTACTGGTGGACTATTAGTCCTCGAGTGTATCATGCACCCAGTAGTCAGTGTTTCTATCACTGGGTCGATATCTCTGATGGTGGACTATTGGTCCTCGAGTGCAACATACACCTAGTAGTCAGTGTTTCTATCACTGGGTCGATACCTCTGATGGTGGACTATTGGTTCTCGAGTGTATCATACACCCAGTAGTCAGTGTTTCTATCACTGGGTCGATACCTCTACTGGTGGACTATTAGTCCTCGAGTGTATCATACACCCAGTAGTCAGTGTTTCTATCACTGGGTCGATACCTCTACTGGTGGACTATTAGTCCTCGAGTGTATCATACACCCAGTAGTCAGTGTTTCTATCACTGTGTCGATACCCCTACTGATGGACTATTAGTCCTCGAGTGTATCATACACCCAGTAGTCAGTGTTTCTATCACTGGGTCGATACCTCTACTGGTGGATTATTAGTCGTCGAGGGTATCATACACCAAGTAGTCAGTGTTTTTATCACTGGGTCGATACCTCTACTGGTGGACTATTAGTCCTCGAGTGTATCATACACCCATTCGTCAGTGTTTCTATCACTGGGTCGATACCTCTACTGGTTGACTATTAATCCTCGAGGGTATCATACACCCAGTAGTCAGTGTTTCTATCACTGTGTCGATACCTCTACTGGTGGACTATTAGTCCTCGAGAGTATCATACCCCCAGTAGTCAGTGTTTCTATCACTAGGTTCATACCTCTACTGGTGGACTATTAGTCGTCGAGGGTATCATACACCAAGTAGTCAGTGTTTCTATCACTGGGTCGATACCTCTACTGGTGGACTATTAGTCCTCAAGGGTATCATACACCCAGTAATCAGTGTTTCTATCACTGGGTCGATACCTCTATTGGTGGACTATTAGTCCTCGAGGGTATCATACATCCAGTAATCAGTGTTTCTATCACTGGGTCGATACTTCTACTGGTGGACTATTAGTCCACGAAGGTATCATGCACCCAATAGTCAGTGTTTCTATCACTGGGTCTATACCTCTACTGGTGGACTATTAGTCCTCGAGTGTATCATACACCCAGTAGTCAGTGTTTCTATCACTGGGTCGATACCTCAACTGGTGGGCTATTAGTCCTCGAGGGTATCATACACCCAGTAGTCAGTGTTTCTATCTCTATGTCGATACCTCTACTGGTGGACTATTAGTCCTCGAGGGTATCATACACCAAGTAGTCAGTGTTTCTATCACTTGGTCTATACCTCTACTGGTGGACTATTAGTCCTCGAGGGTATCATACACCCAGTAGTCAGTGTTTCTATCACTAGGTCGATATCTCTACTGGTGGACCATTAGTCCTCGAGGGTATCATACACCCAGTAGTCAGTGTTTATATCACTGGGTCGATACCTCCACTGGTGGACTATTAGTCCTCGAGTGTATCATCCACCAAGTAGTCTGTGTTTCTATCACATGGTTGATACCTCTGCTGGTGGACTATTAGTCCTCGAGGGTATCATCCACCCAGTAGTCAGTGTTTCTATCACTGGGTCGATACCTCTGCTGATAGATTATTAGACCTCGAGGGTATCATCCACCAAATAGTCAGTGTTTCTATAACTGGGTTGATACCTCTGCTGGTGGATTATTCTTCCTCGAGGGTATCATACACCCAGTAATCAGTGTTTCTATCACTGGGTCGATATCTCTACTGGTGGACTATTAGTCCTCGAGTGTATCATACACCCAGTAATCAGTATTTCTATTACTGGGTCGATACCTCTACTGGTGGAATATTAGTCTTCAAGGGTATCATACACCCAGTAATCAGTGTTTCTATCACTGGGTCGATATCTCTATTGGTGGACTATTAGTCCTCGAGGGTATCATACACCCGGTAGTCAGTGTTTCTATCACTGGGTCGATACTTCTACTGGTGGACTATTAGTCCTCGAAGGTATCATGCACCCAATAGTCAGTGTTTCTATCACTAGGTCGATACCTCTACTGGTGGACTATTAATCCTCGAGTGTATCATACACCAAGTAGTCAGTGTTTCTATCACTGTGTCGGTACCTCTACTGATGGACTATTAGTCCTCGAGTGTATCATACACCCAGTAGTCAGTGTTTCTATCACTGGGTCGATACCTCTACTGGTGGACTATTAGTCGTCGAGGGTATCATACACCAAGTAGTCAGTGTTTCTATCACTGGGTCGATACCTCTACTGGTGGACTATTAGTCGTCGAGTGTATCATACACCCATTAGTCAGTGTTTCTATCACTGGGTCGATACCTCTACTGGTGGGCTATTAGTCGTCGAGGGTATTATACACCCAGTAGTCAGTGTTTCTATCTCTAGGTCGATACCTCTACTGGTGGACTATTAGTGCTCGAGGGTATCATACACCCAGTAGTCAGTGTTTCTATCACTGGGTCAATACCTCTACTGGTGGACTATTAGTCCTAGAGTTTATAATGCACCCAGTAGTCAGTGTTTCTATCACTGGGTCGATACCTCTACTGGTGGACTATTAGTCCTCGAGGGTATCATACACCCAGTAGTCAGTGTTTCTATCACTGGGTCGATACCTCTGATGGTGGACTATTGGTTCTCGAGTGTATCATACACCCAGTAGTCAGTGTTTCTATCACTGGGACGATACCTCTACTGGTGGACTATTAGTCCTCGAGTGTATCATACACCTAGTAGTCAGTGTTTCTATCACTGGGTCGATACCTCTACTGGTTGACTATTAGTCTTCGAGGGTATCATACACCCATTCGTCAGTGTTTCTATTACTGTGTCGATACCTCTACTGGTGGACTATTAGTCGTCGAGTGTATCATACACCCAGTAGTCAGTGTTTCTATCACTGGGTTGATACCTCTACTGGTGGAATATTAGTCCTCGAGAGTATCATACCACCAGTAGTCAGTGTTTCTATCACTAGGTTCATACCTCTACTGGTGGACTATTAGTCCTCGAGTGTATCATACACCCAGTAGTCAGTGTTTCTATCACTGGGTCGATAACTCTACTGGTGGACTATTAGTCCTCGAGTGTATCATACACCCAGTAGTCAGTGTTTCTATCACTGGGACCATACCTCTACTGGTGGATTATTAGTCCTCGAGGGTATCATACACCAAGTAGTCAGTGTTTCTATCACTGGGTCGATACCTCTACTGGTGGCCTATTAGTCCTCAAGGGTATCATACACCCAGTAATCGGTGTTTCTATCTCTAGGTCGATACCTCTACTGGTGGACTATTAGTCCTCGATGGTATCATACACCCAGTAGTCAGTGTTTCTATCATTGGGTCAATACCTCTACTGGTGGACTATTAGTCCTCGAGTGTATCATGCACCCAGTAGTCAGTGTTTCTATCACTGGGTCGATACCTCTACTGGTGGACTATTAGTCGTCGAGTGTATCATACACCCAGTAGTCAGTGTTTCTATCACTGGGTCGATACCTCTACTGGTGGACTATTAGTCCTCGAGAGTATCATACCCCCAGTAGTTAGTGTTTCTATCACTAGGTTCATACCTCTACTGGTGGACTATTAGTCCTCGAGGGTATCATACACCCAGTAGTCAGTGTTTCTATCACTGTGTCGATACCTCTACTGGTGGAATATTAGTCGTCGAGTGTATCATACACCCAGTAGTCAGTGTTTCTATCACTGGGTCGATACCTCTACTGGTGGACTATTAGTCCTCGAGAGTATCATACCCCCAGTAGTTAGTGTTTCTATCACTAGGTTCATACCTCTACTGGTGGACTATTAGTCCTCGAGGGTATCATACACCAAGTAGTCAGTGTTTCTATCACTGGGTCGATACCTCTACTGGTGGACTATTAGTCCTCAAGGGTATCATACACCCAGTAATCAGTGTTTCTATCACTGGGTCGATACCTCTATTGGTGGACTATTAGTCCTCGAGGGTATCATACATCCAGTAGTCAGTGTTTCTATCACTGGGTCGATACTTCTACTGGTGGACTATTAGTCCTCGAAGGTATCATGCACCCAATAGTCAGTGTTTCTATCACTGGGTCGATACCTCTACTGGTGGGCTATTAGTCCTCGAGGGTATCATACACCCAGTAGTCAGTGTTTCTATCTCTAGGTCGATACCTCTACTGGTGGACTATTAGTCCTCGAGGGTATCATACACCCAGTAGTCAGTGTTTCTATCACTGGGTCAATACCTCTACTGGTGGACTATTAGTCCTCGAGTGTATCATGCACCCAGTAGTCAGTGTTTCTATCACTGGGTCGATATCTCTGATGGTGGACTATTGGTCCTCGAGTGTAACATACACCTAGTAGTCAGTGTTTCTATCACTGGGTCGATACCTCTGATGGTGGACTATTGGTTCTCGAGTGTATCATACACCCAGTAGTCAGTGTTTCTATCACTGGGTCGATACCTCTACTGGTGGACTATTAGTCCTCGAGTGTATCATGCACCCAGTAGTCAGTGTTTCTATCACTGGGTCGATACCTCTACTGGTTGACTATTAGTCCTCGAGTGTATCATACACCCAGTAGTCAGTGTTTCTATCACTGTGTCGATACCCCTACTGATGGACTATTAGTCCTCGAGTGTATCATACACCCAGTAGTCAGTGTTTCTATCACTGGGTCGATACCTCTACTGGTGGATTATTAGTCGTCGAGGGTATCATACACCAAGTAGTCAGTGTTTTTATCACTGGGTCGATACCTCTACTGGTGGACTATTAGTCCTCGAGTGTATCATACACCCATTCGTCAGTGTTTCTATCACTGGGTCGATACCTCTACTGGTTGACTATTAATCCTCGAGGGTATCATACACCCAGTAGACAGTGTTTCTATCACTGTGTCGATACCTCTACTGGTGGACTATTAGTCCTCGAGAGTATCATACCCCCAGTAGTCAGTGTTTCTATCACTAGGTTCATACCTCTACTGGTGGACTATTAGTCGTCGAGGGTATCATACACCAAGTAGTCAGTGTTTCTATCACTGGGTCGATACCTCTACTGGTGGACTATTAGTCCTCAAGGGTATCATACACCCAGTAATCAGTGTTTCTATCACTGGGTCGATACCTCTATTGGTGGACTATTAGTCCTCGAGGGTATCATACATCCAGTAATCAGTGTTTCTATCACTGGGTCGATACTTCTACTGGTGGACTATTAGTCCACGAAGGTATCATGCACCCAATAGTCAGTGTTTCTATCACTGGGTCTATACCTCTACTGGTGGACTATTAGTCCTCGAGTGTATCATACACCCAGTAGTCAGTGTTTCTATCACTGGGTCGATACCTCAACTGGTGGGCTATTAGTCCTCGAGGGTATCATACACCCAGTAGTCAGTGTTTCTATCTCTATGTCGATACCTCTACTGGTGGACTATTAGTCCTCGAGGGTATCATACACCAAGTAGTCAGTGTTTCTATCACTTGGTCTATACCTCTACTGGTGGACTATTAGTCCTCGAGGGTATCATACACCCAGTAGTCAGTGTTTCTATCACTAGGTCGATATCTCTACTGGTGGACCATTAGTCCTCGAGGGTATCATACACCCAGTAGTCAGTGTTTATATCACTGGGTCGATACCTCCACTGGTGGACTATTAGTCCTCGAGTGTATCATCCACCAAGTAGTCTGTGTTTCTATCACAGGGTTGATACCTCTGCTGGTGGACTATTAGTCCTCGAGGGTATCATCCACCCAGTAGTCAGTGTTTCTATCACTGGGTCGATATCTCTGCTAGTGGACTATTAGACCTCGAGGGTATCATCCACCAAATAGTCAGTGTTTCTATAAATGGGTTGATACGTCTGCTGGTGGATTATTCTTCCTCGAGGGTATCATCAACCCAGTAGTCAGTGTTTCTATCACTGGGTCAATACCTCTGCTGATAGATTATTAGACCTCGAGGGTATCATCCACCAAATAGTCAGTGTTTCTATAACTGGGTTGATACCTCTGCTGGTGGATTATTCTTCCTCGAGGGTATCATACACCCAGTAATCAGTGTTTCTATCACTGGGTCGATATCTCTACTGGTGGACTATTAGTCCTCGAGTGTATCATACACCCAGTAATCAGTATTTCTATTACTGGGTCGATACCTCTACTGGTGGAATATTAGTCCTCAAGGGTATCATACACCCAGTAATCAGTGTTTCTATCACTGGGTCGATATCTCTATTGGTGGACTATTAGTCCTCGAGGGTATCATACACCCGGTAGTCAGTGTTTCTATCACTGGGTCGATACTTCTACTGGTGGACTATTAGTCCTCGAAGGTATCATGCACCCAATAGTCAGTGTTTCTATCACTAGGTCGATACCTCTACTGGTGGACTATTAATCCTCGAGTGTATCATACACCAAGTAGTCAGTGTTTCTATCACTGTGTCGGTACCTCTACTGATGGACTATTAGTCCTCGAGTGTATCATACACCCAGTAGTCAGTGTTTCTATCACTGGGTCGATACCTCTACTGGTGGACTATTAGTCGTCGAGGGTATCATACACCAAGTAGTCAGTGTTTCTATCACTGGGTCGATACCTCTACTGGTGGACTATTAGTCCTCGAGTGTATCATACACCCATTAGTCAGTGTTTCTATCAATGGGTCAATACCTCTACTGGTGGACTATTAGTCATCGAGTGTATCATATACCAAGTAGTCAGTGTTTCTATCACTGGGTCGATACCTCTACTGGTGGGCTATTAGTCCTCGAGGGTATTATACACCCAGTAGTCAGTGTTTCTATCTCTAGGTCGATACCTCTACTGGTAGACTATTAGTGCTCGAGGGTATCATACACCCAGTAGTCAGTGTTTCTATCACTGGGTCAATACCTCTACTGGTGGACTATTAGTCCTAGAGTTTATATTGCACCCAGTAGTCAGTGTTTCTATCACTGGGTCGATACCTCTACTGGTGGACTATTAGTCCTCGAGGGTATCATACACCCAGTAGTCAGTGTTTCTATCACTGGGTCGATACCTCTGATGGTGGACTATTGGTTCTCGAGTGTATCATACACCCAGTAGTCAGTGTTTCTATCACTGGGTCGATACCTCTACTGGTGGACTATTAGTCCTCGAGTGTATCATACACCTAGTAGTCAGTGTTTCTATCACTGGGTCGATACCTCTACTGGTTGACTATTAGTCTTCGAGGGTATCATACACCCATTCGTCAGTGTTTCTATTACTGTGTCGATACCTCTACTGGTGGACTATTAGTCGTCGAGTGTATCATACACCCAGTAGTCAGTGTTTCTATCACTGGGTCGATACCTCTACTGGTGGAATATTAGTCCTCGAGAGTATCATACCCCCAGTAGTCAGTGTTTCTATCACTAGGTTCATACCTCTACTGGTGGACTATTAGTCCTCGAGTGTATCATACACCCAGTAGTCAGTGTTTCTATCACTGGGTCGATAACTCTACTGGTGGACTATTAGTCCTCGAGTGTATCATACACCCAGTAGTCAGTGTTTCTATCACTGGGACCATACCTCTACTGGTGGATTATTAGTCCTCGAGGGTATCATACACCAAGTAGTCAGTGTTTCTATCACTGGGTCGATACCTCTACTGGTGGCCTATTAGTCCTCAAGGGTATCATACACCCAGTAATCGGTGTTTCTATCTCTAGGTCGATACCTCTACTGGTGGACTATTAGTCCTCGATGGTATCATACACCCAGTAGTCAGTGTTTCTATCATTGGGTCAATACCTCTACTGGTGGACTATTAGTCCTCGAGTGTATCATGCACCCAGTAGTCTGTGTTTCTATCACTGGGTCGATATCTCTGATGGTGGACTATTGGTCCTCGAGTGTAACATACACCCAGTAGTCAGTGTTTCTATCACTGGGTCGATACCTCTGATGGTGGACTATTGGTTCTCGAGTGTATCATACACCCAGTAGTCAGTGTTTCTATCACTGGGTCGATACCTCTACTGGTGGACTATTAGTCCTCGAGTGTATCATACACCCAGTAGTCAGTGTTTCTATCACTGGGTCGATACCTCTACTGGTTGACTATTAGTCTTCGAGGGTATCATACACCCATTCGTCAGTGTTTCTATTACTGTGTCGATACCTCTACTGGTGGACTATTAGTCGTCGAGTGTATCATACACCCAGTAGTCAGTGTTTCTATCACTGGGTCGATACCTCTACTGGTGGAATATTAGTCCTCGAGAGTATCATACCCCCAGTAGTCAGTGTTTCTATCACTAGGTTCATACCTCTACTGGTGGACTATTAGTCCTCGAGTGTATCATACACCCAGTAGTCAGTGTTTCTATTACTGGGTCGATAACTCTACTGGTGGACTATTAGTCCTCGAGTGTATCATACACCCAGTAGTCAGTGTTTCTATCACTGGGACCATACCTCTACTGGTGGATTATTAGTCCTCGAGGGTATCATACACCAAGTAGTCAGTGTTTCTATCACTGGGTCGATACCTCTACTGGTGGCCTATTAGTCCTCAAGGGTATCATACACCCAGTAATCGGTGTTTCTATCTCTAGGTCGATACCTCTACTGGTGGACTATTAGTCCTCGATGGTATCATACACCCAGTAGTCAGTGTTTCTATCATTGGGTCAATACCTCTACTGGTGGACTATTAGTCCTCGAGTGTATCATGCACCCAGTAGTCTGTGTTTCTATCACTGGGTCGATATCTCTGATGGTGGACTATTGGTCCTCGAGTGTAACATACACCCAGTAGTCAGTGTTTCTATCACTGGGTCGATACCTCTGATGGTGGACTATTGGTTCTCGAGTGTATCATACACCCAGTAGTCAGTGTTTCTATCACTGGGTCGATACCTCTACTGGTGGACTATTAGTCCTCGAGTGTATCATACACCCAGTAGTCAGTGTTTCTATCACTGGGTCGATACCTCTACTGGTTGACTATTAGTCCTCGAGTGTATCATACACCCAGTAGTCAGTGTTTCTATCACTGTGTCGATACCTCTACTGATGGACTATTAGTCCTCGAGTGTATCATACACTCAGTAGTCAGTGTTTCTATCACTGGGTCGATACCTCTACTGGTGGACTATTAGTCGTCGAGGGTATCATACACCAGGTAGTCAGTGTTTCTATCACTGGGTCGATACCTCTACTGGTGGACTATTAGTCCTCGAGGGTATCATACACCAAGTAGTCAGTGTTTCTATCACTGGGTCGATACCTCTACTGGTGGACTATTAGTCCTCAAGGGTATCATACACCCAGTAATCAGTGTTTCTATCACTGGGTCGATACCTCTATTGGTGGACTATTAGTCCTCGAGGGTATCATACATCCAGTAATCAGTGTTTCTATCACTGGGTCGATACTTCTACTGGTGGACTATTAGTCCACGAAGGTATCATGCACCCAATAGTCAGTGTTTCTATCATTGGGACTATACCTCTACTGGTGGACTATTAGTCCTCGAGTGTATCATACACCCAGTAGTCAGTGTTTCTATCACTGGGTCGATACCTCTACTGGTGGGCTATTAGTCCTCGAGGGTATCATACACCCAGTAGTCAGTGTTTCTATCTCTATGTCGATACCTCTACTGGTGGACTATTAGTCCTTGAGGGTATCATACACCAAGTAGTCAGTGTTTCTATCACTTGGTCTATACCTCTACTGGTGGACTATTAGTCCTCGAGGGTATCATACACCCAGTAGTCAGTGTTTCTATCACTAGGTCGATATCTCTACTGGTGGACCATTAGTCCTCGAGGCTATCATACACCCAGTAGTCAGTGTTTATATCACTGGGTCGATACCTCCACTGGTGGACTATTAGTCCTCGAGTGTATCATCCACCAAGTAGTCTGTGTTTCTATCACAGGGTTGATACCTCTGCTGGTGGACTATTAGTCCTCGAGGGTATCATCCACCCAGTAGTCAGTGTTTCTATCACTGGGTCGATATCTCTGCTAGTGGACTATTAGACCTCGAGGGTATCATCCACCAAATAGTCAGTGTTTCTATAAATGGGTTGATACGTCTGCTGGTGGATTATTCTTCCTCAAGGGTATCATCAACCCAGTAATCAGTGTTTCTATCACTGGGTCGATAACTCTGCTGATAGATTATTAGACCTCGAGGGTATCATCCACCAAATAGTCAGTGTTTCTATAACTGGGTTGATACCTCTGCTGGTGGATTATTCTTCCTCGAGGGTATCATACACCCAGTAATCAGTGTTTCTATCACTGGGTCGATATCTCTACTGGTGCACTATTAGTCCTCGAGTGTATCATACACCCAGTAATCAGTGTTTCTATTACTGGGTCGATACCTCTATTGGTGGACTATTAGTCCTCGAGGGTATCATACACCCGATAGTCAGTGTTTCTATCACTGGGTCGATACTTCTACTGGTGGACTATTAGTCCTCGAAGGTATCATGCACCCAATAGTCAGTGTTTCTATCACTAGGTCGATACCTCTACTGGTGGACTATTAGTCCTCGAGTGTATCATACACCCAGTAGTCAGTGTTTCTATCACTGGGTCGATACCTCTACTGGTGGACTATTAGTCGTCGAGGGTATCATACACCAAGTAGTCAGTGTTTCTATCACTGTGTCGATACCTCTACTGGTGGACTATTAGTCCTCGAGTGTATCATACACCCATTAGTCAGTGTTTCTATCACTGGGTCAATACCTCTACTGGTGGACTATTAGTCATCGAGTGTATCATATACCCAGTAGTCAGTGTTTCTATCACTGGGTCGATACCTCTACTGGTGGGCTATTAGTCCTCGAGGGTATCATACACCCAGTAGTCAGTGTTTCTATCTCTAGATCGATACCTCTACTGGTGGACTATTAGTGCTCGAGGGTATCATACACCCAGTAGTCAGTGTTTCTATCACTGGGTCGATACCTCTACTGGTGGACTATTAGTCCTCGAGTGTATCATACACCAAGTAGTCTGTGTTTCTATCACTGGGTCGATACCTCTACTGGTGGCCTATTAGTCCTCAAGGGTATCATACACCCAGTAATCAGTGTTTATATCACTGGGTCGATACCTCTATTGGTGGACTATTAGTCCTCGAGGGTATCATACATCCAGTAGTCAGTGTTTCTATCACTGGGTCGATACTTCTACTGGTAGACTATTAGTCCTCGAAGGTATCATGCACCCAATAGTCAGTGTTTCTATCACTTGGTGGATACCTCTACTGGTGGACTATTAGTCCTCGAGTGTATCATACACCCAGTAGTCAGTGTTTCTATCACTGGGTCGATACCTCTACTAGTGGGCTATTAGTCCTCGAGGGTATCATACACCCAGTAGTCAGTGTTTCTATCACTGGGTCAATACCTCTACTGGTGGACTATTAGTCCTCGAGTGTATCATGCACCCAGTAGTCAGTGTTTCTATCACTGGGTCGATATCTCTGATGGTGGACTATTGGTCCTCGAGTGTAACATACACCCAGTAGTCAGTGTTTCTATCACTGGGTCGATACCTCTACTGGTGGACTATTAGTCCTCGAGAGTATCATACCCCCAGTAGTCAGTGTTTCTATCACTAGGTTCATACCTCTACTGGTGGACTATTAGTCCTCGAGGGTATCATACACCAAGTAGTCAGTGTTTCTATCACTGGGTCGATACCTCTACTGGTGGACTATTAGTCCTCAAGGGTATCATACACCCAGTAATCAGTGTTTCTATCACTGGGTCGATACCTCTATTGGTGGACTATTAGTCCTCGAGGGTATCATTCATCCAGTAATCAGTGTTTCTATCACTGGGTCGATACTTCTACTGGTGGACTATTAGTCCACGAAGGTATCATGCACCCAATAGTCAGTGTTTCTATCACTGGGTCTATACCTCTACCGGTGGACTATTAGTACTCGAGTGTATCATACACCCAGTAGTCAGTGTTTCTATCACTGGGTCGATACCTCTACTGGTGGGCTATTAGTCCTCGAGGGTATCATACACCCAGTAGTCAGTGTTTCTATCTCTATGTCGATACCTCTACTGGTGGACTATTAGTCCTCGAGGGTATCATACACCAAGTAGTCAGTGTTTCTATCACTTGGTCTATACCTCTACTGGTGGACTATTAGTCCTCGAGGGTATCATACACCCAGTAGTCAGTGTTTCTATCACTAGGTCGATATCTCTACTGGTGGACCATTAGTCCTCGAGGGTATCATACACCCAGTAGTCAATGTTTATATCACTGGGTCGATACCTCCACTGGTGGACTATTAGTCCTCGAGTGTATCATCCACCAAGTAGTCTGTGTTTCTATCACAGGGTTGATACCTCTGCTGGTGGACTATTAGTCCTCGAGGGTATCATCAACCCAGTAGTCAGTGTTTCTATCACTGGGTCGATATCTCTGCTAGTGGACTATTAGACCTCGAGGGTATCATCCACCAAATAGTCAGTGTTTCTATAAATGGGTTGATACGTCTGCTGGTGGATTATTCTTCCTCGAGGGTATCATCAACCCAGTAGTCAGTGTTTCTATCACTGGGTCGATACCTCTGCTGATAGATTATTAGACCTCGAGGGTATCATCCACCAAATAGTCAGTGTTTCTATAACTGGGTTGATACCTCTGCTGGTGGATTATTCTTCCTCGAGGGTATCATACACCCAGTAATCAGTGTTTCTATCACTGGGTCGATATCTCTACTGGTGGACTATTAGTCCTCGAGTGTATCATACACCCAGTAATCAGTGTTTATATTACTAGGTCGATACCTCTACTGGTGGACTATTAGTCCTCAAGGGTATCATACACCCAGTAATCAGTGTTTCTATCACTGGGTCGATACCTCTATTGGTGGACTATTAGTCCTCGAGGGTATCATACACCCGGTAGTCAGTGTTTCTATCACTGGGTCGATACTTCTACTGGTGGACTATTAGTCCTCGAAGGTATCATGCACCCAATAGTCAGTGTTTCTATCACTAGGTCGATACCTCTACTGGTGGACTATTAGTCCTCGAGTGTATCATACACCCAGTAGTCAGTGTTTCTATCACTGTGTCGATACCTCTACTGATGGACTATTAGTCCTCGAGTGTATCATACACCCAGTAGTCAGTGTTTCTATCACTGGGTCGATACCTCTACTGGTGGACTATTAGTCGTCGAGGGTATCATACACCAAGTAGTCAGTGTTTCTATCACTGGGTCGATACCTCTACTGGTGGACTATTAGTCCTCGAGTGTATCATACACACATTAGTCAGTGTTTCTATCACTGGGTTAATACCTCTATGGGTGGACTATTAGTCATCGAGTGTATCATACACCCAGTAGTCAGTGTTTCTATCACTGTGTCGATAACTCTACTGATGGACTATTAGTCCTCGAGTGTATCATACACCCAGTAGTCAGTGTTTCTATCACTGGATCGATACCTCTACTGGTTGACTATTAGTCCTCGAGGGTATCATACACCCAGTAGTCAGTGTTTCTATCACTGTGTCTATACCTCTACTGGTGGACTATTAGTCGTCGAGTGTATCATACACTCAGTAGTCAGTGTTTCTATCACTGGGTCGATACCTCTACTCGTGGACTATTAGTCCTCGAGAGTATCATACCCCCAGTAGTCAGTGTTTCTATCACTAGGTTCATACCTCTACTGGTGGACTATTAGTCCTCGAGTGTATCATACACCCAGTAGTCAGTGTTTCTATCACTGGGTCGATACCTCTACTGGTGGACTATTAGTCCTCGAGTGTATCATACACCAAGTAGTCAGTGTTTCTATCACTGGGTCGATACCTCTACTGGTGGCCTATTAGTCCTCAAGGGTATCATACACCCAGTAATCAGTGTTTCTATCACTGGGTCGATACCTCTACTGGTGGACTATTAGTCCTCGTGGGTATCATGCACCCAGTAGTCAGTGTTTCTATCACTGGGTCGATATCTCTGATGGTGGACTATTGGTCCTCGAGTGTAACATACACCCAGTAGTCAGTGTTTCTATCACTGGGTCGATACCTCTGATGGTGGACTATTGGTTCTCCAGTGTATCATACACCCAGTAGTCAGTGTTTCTATCATTGGGTCGATACCTCTACTGGTGGACTATTAGTCCTCGAGTGTATCATACATCCAATAGTCAGTGTTTCTATCACTGGGTCGATACCTCTACTGGTGGACTATTAGTCCTCGAGTGTATCATACACCCAGTAGTCAGTGTTTCTATCTCTAGGTCGATACCTCTACTGGTTGACTATTAGTCCTCGAGGGTATCATACACCCAGTAGTCAGTGTTTCTATCACTGTGTCGATACCTATACTGGTGGACTATTAGTCGTCGAGTGTATCATACACCCAGTAGTCAGTGTTTCTATCACTGGGTCGATACCTCTACTGGTGGACTATTAGTCCTCGAGAGTATCATACCCCCAGTAGTCAGTGTTTCTATCACTAGGTTCATACCTCTACTGGTGGACTATTAGTCCTCGAGTGTATCATACACCCAGTAGTCAGTGTTTCTATCACTGGGTCGATAACTCTACTGGTGGACTATTAGTCCTCGAGTGTATCATACACCCAGTAGTCAGTGTTTCTATCACTGGGACCATACCTCTACTGGTGGACTATTAGTCCTCGAGGGTATCATACACCAAGTAGTCAGTGTTTCTATCACTGGGTCGATACCTCTACTGGTGGCCTATTAGTCCTCAAGGGTATCATACACCCAGTAATCAGTGTTTCTATCACTGGGTCGATACCTCTACTGGTGGACTATTAGTCCTCGAGGGTATCATACATCCAGTAGTCAGTGTTTCTATCACTGGGTCGATACTTCTACTGGTGGCCTTTTAGTCCTCGAAGGTATCATGCACCCAATAGTCAGTGTTTCTATCACTGGGTGGATACCTCTACTGGTGGACTATTGGTCCTCGAGTGTATCATACACCCAGTAGTCAGTGTTTCTATCTCTAGGTCGATACCTCTACTGGTGGACTATTAGTCCTCGAGTGTATCATGCACCCAGTAGTCAGTGTTTCTATCACTGGGTCGATATCTCTGATGGTGGACTATTGGTCCTCGAGTGTATCATACACCCAGTAGTCAGTGTTTCTATCACTGGGTCGATATCTCTGATGGTGGACTATTGGTTCTCGAGTGTATCATACACCCAGTAGTCAGTGTTTCTATCACTGGGTCGATACCTCTACTGGTGGACTATTAGTCCTCGAGTGTATCATACACCCAGTAGTCAGTGTTTCTATCACTGGGTCGATACCTCTACTGGTTGACTATTAGTCCTCGAGGGTATCAAACACCCAGTAGTCAGTGTTTCTATCACTGTGTCGATATCTCTACTGGTGGACTATTAGTCGTCGAGTGTATCATACACCCAGTAGTCAGTGTTTCTATCACTGGGTCGATACCTCTACTGGTGGACTATTAGTCCTCGAGAGTATCATACCCCCAGTAGTCAGTGTTTCTATCACTAGGTTCATACCTCTACTGGTGGACTATTAGTCCTCGAGTGTATCATACACCCAGTAGTCAGTGTTTCTATCACTGGGTCGATAACTCTACTGGTGGACTATTAGTCCTCGAGTGTATCATACACCCAGTAGTCAGTGTTTCTATCACTGGGACCATACCTCTACTGGTGGACTATTAGTCCTCGAGGGTTTCATACACCAAGTAGTCAGTGTTTCTATCACTGGGTCGATACCTCTACTGATGGCCTATTAGTCCTCAAGGGTATCATACACCCAGTAATCAGTGTTTCTATCACTGGGTCGATACCTCTAATGGTGGACTATTAGTCCTCGAGGGTATCATACATCCAGTAGTCAGTGTTTCTATCACTGGGTCGATACTTCTACTGGTGGACTATTAGTCCTCGAAGGTATCATGCACCCAATAGTCAGTGTTTCTATCACTGGGTGGATACCTCTACTGGTGGACTATTAGTCCTCGAGTGTATCATACACCCAGTAGTCAGCGTTTCTATCACTGGGTCGATACCTCTACTGGTGGGCTATTAGTCCTCGAGGGTATCATACACCCAGTAGTCAGTGTTTCTATCTCTAGGTCGATACCTCTACTGGTGGACTATTAGTCCTCGAGGGTATCATACACCCAGTAGTCAGTGTTTCTATCACTGGGTCAATACCTCTACTGGTGGACTATTAGTCCTCGAGTGTATCATGCACCCAGTAGTCAGTGTTTCTATCACTGGGTCGATATCTCTGATGGTGGACTATTGGTCCTCGAGTGTAACATACACCCAGTAGTCAGTGTTTCTATCACTGGGTCGATACCTCTGATGGTGGACTATTGGTTCTCGAGTGTATCATACACCCAGTAGTCAGTGTTTCTATCACTGGGTCGATACCTCTACTGGTGGACTATTAGTCCTCGAGTGTATCATACACCCAGTAGTCAGTGTTTCTATCACTGGGTCGATACCTCTACTGGTTGACTATTAGTCCTCGAGGGTATCATACACCCAGTAGTCAGTGTTTATATCACTGTGTCGTTACCTCTACTGATGGACTATTAGTCCTCGAGTGTATCATACACCCAGTAGTCAGTGTTTCTATCACTGGGTCGATACCTCTACTGGTGGACTTTTAGTCGTCGAGGGTATCATACACCAAGTAGTCAGTGTTTCTATCACTGGGTCGATACCTCTACTGGTGGACTATTAGTCCTCGAGTGTATCATACACCCATTAGTCGGTGTGTCTATCACTAGGTCGATACCTCTACTGGTTGACTATTAATCCTCGAGTGTATCATACACCCAGTAGTCAGTGTTTCTATCACTGTGTCGATACCTCTACTGGTGGACTATTAGTCGTCGAGTGTATCATACACCCAGTAGTCAGTGTTTCTATCACTGGGTCGATACCTCTACTGGTGGACAATTAGTCCTCGAGAGTATCAAACCCCCAGTAGTCAGTGTTTCTATCACTAGGTTCATACCTCTACTGGTGGACTATTAGTCCTCGCGGGTATCATACACCAAGTAGTCAGTGTTTCTATCACTGGGTCGATACCTCTACTGGTGGACTATTAGTCCTCAAGGGTATCATACACCCAGTAATCAGTTTTTCTATCACTGGGTCGATACCTCTATTGGTGGACTATTAGTCTTCGAGGGTATCATACATCCAGTAATCAGTGTTTCTATCACTGGGTCGATACTTCTACTGGAGGACTATTAGTCCACGAAGGTATCATGCACCCAATAGTCAGTGTTTCTATCACTGGGTCTATACCTCTACTGGTGGACTATTAGTCCTCGAGTGTATCATACATCCAGTAGTCAGTGTTTCTATCACTGGGTCGATATCTCTACTGGTGGGCTATTAGTCCTCGAGGGTATCACACACCCAGTAGTCAGTGTTTCTATCTCTATGTCGATACCTCTATTGGTGGACTATTAGTCCTCGAGGGTATCATACACCCAGTAGTCAGTGTTTCTATCACTTGGTCTATACCTCTACTGGTGGACTATTAGTCCTCGAGGGTATCATAAACCCAGTAGTCAGTGTTTTTATCACTGTGTCGATACCTCTACTGGTGGACTATTAGTCCTCGAGTGTATCATACACCCAGTAGTTAGTGTTTCTAACACTGGGACCATACCTCTACTGGTGGACTATTAGTCCTCGAGGGTATCATACACCAAGTAGTCGGTGTTTCTATCACTGGGTCGTTACCTCTACTGGTGGATTATTAGTCCTCGAGGGTATCATACACCCAGTAGACAGTGTTTCTATCACTAGGTCGAAACCTCTACTGGTGGACTATTATTCCTCGAGGGTATCATACACCCAGTAATCAGTGTTTCTATCACTGGGTCGATATCTCTACTGGTGGACTATTAGTCCTCGAGTGTATCATACACCCAGTAATCAGTGTTTCTATTACTGGGTCGATACCTCTACTGGTGGACTATTAGTCCTCAAGGGTATCATACACCCAGTAATCAGTGTTTCTATCACTGGGTTGATACCTCTATTGGTGGACTATTAGTCCTCGAGGGTATCATACACCCAGTAGCCAGTGTTTCTATCACTGGGTCGATAACTCTACTGGTGGACTATTAGTCCTCGAAGGTATCATGCCTCCAATAGTCAGTGTTTCTATCACTGGGTCGATACCTCTACTGGTGGACTATTAGTCCTCGAGGGTATCATACACCCAGTAGTCAGTGTTTCTATTACTAGGTCGATATTTCTACTGGTGGACCATTAGTCCTCGAGGGTATCATATACCCAGTAGTCAGTGTTTCTATCACTGGGTCGATACCTCCACTGGTGGACTATTAGTCCTCGAGTGTATCATCCACCAAGTAGTCTGTGTTTCTATCACAGGGTTGATACCTCTGCTGGTGGACTATTAGTCCTCGAGGGTATCATCCACCCAGTAGTCAGTGTTTCTATCACTGGGTCGATATCTCTGCTAGTGGACTATTAGACCTCGAGGGTATCATCCACCAAATAGTCAGTGTTTCTATAAATGGGTTGATACGTCTGCTGGTGGATTATTCTTCCTCGAGGGTATCATACACCCAGTAATCAGTGTTTCTATCACTGGGTCGATAACTCTACTGGTGGACTATTAGTCCTCAAGGGTATAATACACCCAGTAGTCAGTGTTTCTATCACTGGGTCGATACCTCTATTGGTGGACTATTAGTCCTCGAGGGTGTCATACACCCGGTAGTCAGTGTTTCTATCACTGGGTCGATGCTTCTACTGGTGGACTATTAGTCCTCGAAGGTATCATGCACCCAATAGTCAGTGTTTCTATCACTAGGTCGATACCTCTACTGGTGGACTATTAGTCCTCGAGGGTATCATACACCCAGTAGTCCGTGTTTCTATCACTAGGTCGATACCTCTACTGGTGGACCATTAGTCCTCGAGGGTATCATACACCAAATAGTCTGTGTTTCAATCACTGGGTCGATACCTCTGCTGGTGGACTATTATTCCTCGAGGGTATCATCCACCCAGTAGTCAGTGTTTCTATCACTGGGTCGATACCTCTGTTGGTGGACTATTAGTCCTCGAGGGTATCATCCACCAAATAGTCTGTGTTTCTATCACTGGGTCGATACCTCTGCTAGTGGACTATTATTCCTCGAGGGTATCATCCACCCAGTAGTCAGTGTTTCTATCACTGGGTCGATACCTCTGCTAGTGGACTATTAGAACTCGAGGGTATCATCCACCAAATAGTCAGTGTTTCTATCACTAGGTTGATACCTCTGCTGGTGGATTATTCTTCCTCGAGGGTATCATCCACCCAGTAGTCAGTGTTTCTATCACTGGGTCGATACCTCTGCTGATAGATTATTAGTCCTCGAGGGTATCATCCTCCCAGTGGTCAGTATTTCTATCACTGGGTCGATACCTCTATTGGTGGACTATTAGTCCTCGAGGGTATCATACACCCAGTAGTCAGTGTTTCTATCACTGGGTCGATACTTCTATTGGTGGACTATTAGTCCTCGAGGGTATCATACACCCAGTAGCCAGTGTTCCTATCACCGGGTCGATAACTCTACTGGTGGACTATTAGTCCTCGAAGGTATCATGCACCCAATAGTCAGTGTTTCTATCACTAGGTCGATACCTCTACTGGTGGACTATTAGTCCTCGAGGGTATCATACACCCAGTAGTCAGTGTTTCTATCACTGGGTCGATATCTCTACTGGTGGACCATTAGTCCTCGAGGGTATCATACACCCAGTAGTCAGTGTTTCTATCACTGGGTCGATACCTCCACTGGTGGACTATTAGTCCTCGAGTGTATCATCCAACAATTAGTCTGTGTTTCTATCACAGGGTTGATACCTCTGCTGGTGGACTATTAGTCCTCGAGGGTATCATCCACCCAGTAGTCAGTGTTTCTATCACTGGGTCGATATCTCTGCTAGTGGACAATTAGACCTCGAGGGTATCATCCACCAAATAGTCAGTGTTTCTATCACTGGGTCGATACCTCTGCTGATAGATTATTAGACCTCGAGGGTATCATACACCCAGTAATCAGTGTTTCTATCACTGGGTCGATATCTCTACTGGTGGACTATTAGTCCTCGAGTGTATCATACACCCAGTAATCAGTGTTTCCATTACTGGGTCGATACCTCTACTGGTGGACTATTAGTCCTCAAGGGTATCATACACCCAGTAATCAGTGTTTCTATCACTGGGTCGATACCTCTACTGGTGGACTATTAGTCCTCAAGGGTATAATACACCCAGTAGTCAGTGTTTCTATCACTGGGTCGATACCTCTATTGGTGGACTATTAGTCCTCGAGGGTATCATACACCCAGTAGTCAGTGTTTCTATCTCTATGTCGATACCTCTACTGGTGGACTATTAGTCCTCGAGGGTATCATACACCAAGTAGTCAGTGTTTCTATAACTTGGTCTATACCTCTACTGGTGGACTATTAGTCCTCGAGGGTATCATACACCCAGTAGTCAGTGTTTCTATCACTAGGTCGATATCTCTACTGGTGGACCATTAGTCCTCGAGGGTATCATACACCAAGTAGTCAGTGTTTCTATAACTTGGTCTATACCTCTACTGGTGGACTATTAGTCCTCGAGGGTATCATACACCCAGTAGTCAGTGTTTCTATCACTAGGTCGATATCTCTACTGGTGGACCATTAGTCCTCGAGGGTATCATACACCCAGTAGTCAGTGTTTATATCACTGGGTCGATACCTCCACTGGTGGACTATTAGTCCTCGAGTGTATCATCCACCAAGTAGTCTGTGTTTCTATCACAGGGTTGATACCTCTGCTGGTGGACTATTAGTCCTCGAGGGTATCATCCAACCAGTAGTCAGTGTTTCTATCACTGGGTCGATATCTCTGCTAGTGGACTATTAAACCTCGAGGGTATCATCCACCAAATAGTCAGTGTTTCTATAAATGGGTTGATACGTCTGCTGGTGGATTATTCTTCCTCGAGGGTATCATCAACCCAGTAGTCAGTGTTTCTGTTACTGGGTCGATACCTCTCTGATAGATTATTAGACCTCGAGGGTATCATCCACCAAATAGTCAGTGTTTCTATAACTGGGTTGATACCTCTGCTGGTGGATTATTCTTCCTCGAGGGTATCATACACCCAGTAATCAGTGTTTCTATCACTGGGTCGATATCTCTATTGGTGGACTATTAGTCCTCGAGGGTATCATACACCCAGTAGTCAGTGTTTCTATCTCTATGTCGATACCTCTACTGGTGGACTATTAGTCCTCGAGGGTATCATACACCAAGTAGTCAGTGTTTCTATAACTTGGTCTATACCTCTACTGGTGGACTATTAGTCCTCGAGGGTATCATACACCCAGTAGTCAGTGTTTCTATCACTAGGTCGATATCTCTACTGGTGGACCATTAGTCCTCGAGGGTATCATACACCAAGTAGTCAGTGTTTCTATCTCTATGTCGATACCTCTACTGGTGGACTATTAGTCCTCGAGGGTATCATACACCAAGTAGTCAGTGTTTCTATAACTTGGTCTATACCTCTACTGGTGGACTATTAGTCCTCGAGGGTATCATACACCCAGTAGTCAGTGTTTCTATCACTAGGTCGATATCTCTACTGGTGGACCATTAGTCCTCGAGGGTATCATACACCCAGTAGTCAGTGTTTATATCACTGGGTCGATACCTCCACTGGTGGACTATTAGTCCTCGAGTGTATCATCCACCAAGTAGTCTGTGTTTCTATCACAGGGTTGATACCTCTGCTGGTGGACTATTAGTCCTCGAGGGTATCATCCAACCAGTAGTCAGTGTTTCTATCACTGGGTCGATATCTCTGCTAGTGGACTATTAAACCTCGAGGGTATCATCCACCAAATAGTCAGTGTTTCTATAAATGGGTTGATACGTCTGCTGGTGGATTATTCTTCCTCGAGGGTATCATCAACCCAGTAGTCAGTGTTTCTGTTACTGGGTCGATACCTCTCTGATAGATTATTAGACCTCGAGGGTATCATCCACCAAATAGTCAGTGTTTCTATAACTGGGTTGATACCTCTGCTGGTGGATTATTCTTCCTCGAGGGTATCATACACCCAGTAATCAGTGTTTCTATCACTGGGTCGATATCTCTACTGGTGGACTATTAGTCCTCGAGTGTATCATACACCCAGTAATCAGTGTTTCTATCACTGGGTCGATACCTCTATTGGTGGACTATTAGTCCTCGAGGGTATCATACACCCGGTAGTCAGTGTTTCTATCACTGGTTCGATACTTCTACTGGTGGACTATTAATCCTCGAAGGTATCATGCACCCAATAGTCAGTGTTTCTATCACTAGGTCGATACCTCTACTGGTGGACTATTAGTCCTCGAGTGTATCATACACCCAGTAGTCAGTGTTTCTATCACTGTGTCGATACCTCTACTGATGGACTATTAGTCCTCGAGTGTATCATACACCCAGTAGTCAGTGTTTCTATCACTGGGTCGATACCTCTACTGGTGGACTATTAGTCGTCGAGGGTATCATACACCAAGTAGTCAGTGTTTCTATCACTGGGTCGATACCTCTACTGGTGGACTATTAGTCCTCGAGTGCATCATACACCCATTAGTCAGTGTTTCTATCACTGGGTCAATACCTCTACTGGTGGACTATTAGTCATCGAGTGTATCATATACCCAGTAGTCAGTGTTTCTATCACTGGGTCGACACCTCTACTGGTGGACTATTAGTCCTCGAGGGTATCATACACCCAGTAGTCAGTGTTTCTATCACTAGGTCGATACCTCTACTGGTGGACCATTAGTCCTCGGGGGTATCATACACCAAATAGTCTGTGTTTCTATCACTGGGTCGATACCTCTGCTAGTGGACTATTATTCCTCGAGGGTATCATCCACCCAGTAGTCAGTGTTTCTATCACTGGGTCGATACCTCTGTTGGTGGACTATTAGTCCTTCGGGGTATCATCCACCAAATAGTCTGTGTTTCTATCACTGGGTCGATACCTCTGCTAGTGGACTATTATTCCTCGAGGGTATCATCCACCCAGTAGTCAGTGTTTCTATCACTGGGTCGATACCTCTACTAGTGGACTATTAGACCTCGAGGGTATCATCCACCAAATAGTCAGTGTTTCTATCACTAGGTTGATACCTCTGCTGGTGGATTATTCTTCCTCGAGGGTATCATCCACCCAGTAGTCAGTGTTTCTATCACTGGGTCGATACCTCTGCTGATAGATTATTAGTCCTCGAGGGTATCATACACCTAGTAGTCAGTGTTTCTATCACTGGGTCGATACCTCTACTGATGGACTATTAGTCCTCGAGTGTATCATACACCCAGTAGTCAGTGTTTCTATCACTGGGTCGATACCTCTACTGGTGGACTATTAGTCGTCGAGGGTATCATACACCAAGTAGTCAGTGTTTCTATCACTGTGTCGATACCTCTACTGATGGACTATTAGTCCTCGAGTGTATCATACACCCAGTAGTCAGTGTTTCTATCACTGGGTCGATACCTCTACTGGTGGACTATTAGTCGTCGAGGGTATCATACACCAAGTAGTCAGTGTTTCTATCACTGGGTCGATACCTCTACTGGTGGACTATTAGTCCTCGAGTGTATCATACACCCATTAGTCAGTGTTTCTATCACTGGGTCAATACCTCTACTGGTGGACTATTAGTCATCGAGTGTATCATATACCCAGTAGTCAGTGTTTCTATCACTGGGTCGACACCTCTACTGGTGGACTATTAGTCCTCGAGGGTATCATACACCCAGTAGTCATTGTTTCTATCACTAGGTCGATACCTCTACTGGTGGACCATTAGTCCTCGGGGGTATCATACACCAAATAGTCTGTGTTTCTATCACTGGGTCGATACCTCTGCTAGTGGACTATTATTCCTCGAGGGTATCATCCACCCAGTAGTCAGTGTTTCTATCACTGGGTCGATACCTCTGTTGGTGGACTATTAGTCCTTCGGGGTATCATCCACCAAATAGTCTGTGTTTCTATCACTGGGTCGATACCTCTGCTAGTGGACTATTATTCCTCGAGGGTATCATCCACCCAGTAGTCAGTGTTTCTATCACTGTGTCGATACCTCTGCTAGTGGACTATTAGACCTCGAGGGTATCATCCACCAAATAGTCAGTGTTTCTATCACTAGGTTGATACCTCTGCTGGTGGATTATTCTTCCTCGAGGGTATCATCCACCCAGTAGTCAGTGTTTCTATCACTGGGTCGATACCTCTGCTGATAGATTATTAGTCCTCGAGGGTATCATACACCCAGTAGTCAGTGTTTCTATCACTGGGTCGATACCTCTATTGGTGGACTATTAGTCCTCGAGGGTATCATACACTCAGTAGCCAGTGTTTCTATCACTGGGTCGATAACTCTACTGGTGGACTATTAGTCCTCGAAGGTATCATGCACCCAATAGTCAGTGTTTCTATCACTAGGTCGATACCTCTACTGGTGGACTATTAGTCTTCGAGGGTATCATACACCCAGTAGTCAGTGTTTCTATCACTGGGTCGATATCTCTACTGGTGGACCATTAGTCCTCGAGTGTATCATACACCCAGTAGTCAGTGTTTCTATCACTGGGTCGATACCTCTACTGGTGGACTATTAGTCCTCGAGAGTATCATACACCCAGTAGTCAGTGTTTCTATCACTGGGTCGATAACTCTACTGGTGGACTATTAGTCCTCGAGTGTATCATACACCCAGTAGTCAGTGTTTCTATCACTGGGACGATACCTCTACTGGTGGACTATTAGTCCTCGAGGGTATCATACACCAAGTAGTCAGTGTTTCTATCACTGGGTCGATACCTCTACTGGTGGCCTATTAGTCCTCAAGGGTATCATACACCCAGTAATCAGTGTTTCTATCACTGGGTCGATACCTCTACTGGTGGACTATTAGTCCTCGAGTGTATCATCCACCAAGTAGTCTGTGTTTCTATCACAGGGTTGATACCTCTGCTGGTGGACTATTAGTCCTCGAGGGTATCATCCAACCAGTAGTCAGTGTTTCTATCACTGGGTCGATATCTCTGCTAGTGGACTATTAGACCTCGAGGGTATCATCCACCAAATAGTCAGTGTTTCTATAAATGGGTTGATACGTCTGCTGGTGGATTATTCTTCCTCGAGGGTATCATCAACCCAGTAGTCAGTGTTTCTGTCACTGGGTCGATACCTCTCTGATAGATTATTAGACCTCGAGGGTATCATCCACCAAATAGTCAGTGTTTCTATAACTGGGTTGATACCTCTGCTGGTGGATTATTCTTCCTCGAGGGTATCATACACCCAGTAATCAGTGTTTCTATCACTGGGTCGATATCTCTACTGGTGGACTATTAGTCCTCGAGTGTATCATACACCCAGTAATCAGTGTTTCTATTACTGGGTCGATACCTCTACTGGTGGAATATTAGTCCTCAAGGGTATCATACACCCAGTAATCAGTGTTTCTATCACTGGGTCGATACCTCTATTGGTGGACTATTAGTCCTCGAGGGTATCATACACCCGGTAGTCAGTGTTTCTATCACTGGTTCGATACTTCTACTGGTGGACTATTAATCCTCGAAGGTATCATGCACCCAATAGTCAGTGTTTCTATCACTAGGTCGATACCTCTACTGGTGGACTATTAGTCCTCGAGTGTATCATACACCCAGTAGTCAGTGTTTCTATCACTGTGTCGATACCTCTACTGATGGACTATTAGTCCTCGAGTGTATCATACACCCAGTAGTCAGTGTTTCTATCACTGGGTCGATACCTCTACTGGTGGACTATTAGTCGTCGAGGGTATCATACACCAAGTAGTCAGTGTTTCTATCACTGGGTCGATACCTCTACTGGTGGACTATTAGTCCTCGAGTGTATCATACACCCATTAGTCAGTGTTTCTATCACTGGGTCAATACCTCTACTGGTGGACTATTAGTCATCGAGTGTATCATATACCCAGTAGTCAGTGTTTCTATCACTGGGTCGACACCTCTACTGGTGGACTATTAGTCCTCGAGGGTATCATACACCCAGTAGTCAGTGTTTCTATCACTAGGTCGATACCTCTACTGGTGGACCATTAGTCCTCGGAGGTATCATACACCAAATAGTCTGTGTTTCTATCACTGGGTCGATACCTCTGCTAGTGGACTATTATTCCTCGAGGGTATCATCCACCCAGTAGTCAGTGTTTCTATCACTGGGTCGATACCTCTGTTGGTGGACTATTAGTCCTTCGGGGTATCATCCACCAAATAGTCTGTGTTTCTATCACTGGGTCGATACCTCTGCTAGTGGACTATTATTCCTCGAGGGTATCATCCACCCAGTAGTCAGTGTTTCTATCACTGGGTCGATACCTCTGCTAGTGGACTATTAGACCTCGAGGGTATCATCCACCAAATAGTCAGTGTTTCTATCACTAGGTTGATACCTCTGCTGGTGGATTATTCTTCCTCGAGGGTATCATCCACCCAGTAGTCAGTGTTTCTATCACTGGGTCGATACCTCTGCTGATAGATTATTAGTCCTCGAGGGTATCATACACCCAGTAGTCAGTGTTTCTATCACTGGGTCGATACCTCTACTGATGGACTATTAGTCCTCGAGTGTATCATACACCCAGTAGTCAGTGTTTCTATCACTGGGTCAATACCTCTACTGGTGGACTATTAGTCGTCGAGGGTATCATACACCAAGTAGTCAGTGTTTCTATCACTGTGTCGATACCTCTACTGATGGACTATTAGTCCTCGAGTGTATCATACACCCAGTAGTCAGTGTTTCTATCACTGGGTCGATACCTCTACTGGTGGACTATTAGTCGTCGAGGGTATCATACACCAAGTAGTCAGTGTTTCTATCACTGGGTCGATACCTCTACTGGTGGACTATTAGTCCTCGAGTGTATCATACACCCATTAGTCAGTGTTTCTATCACTGGGTCAATACCTCTACTGGTGGACTATTAGTCATCGAGTGTATCATATACCCAGTAGTCAGTGTTTCTATCACTGGGTCGACACCTCTACTGGTGGACTATTAGTCCTCGAGGGTATCATACACCCAGTAGTCATTGTTTCTATCACTAGGTCGATACCTCTACTGGTGGACCATTAGTCCTCGGGGGTATCATACACCAAATAGTCTGTGTTTCTATCACTGGGTCGATACCTCTGCTAGTGGACTATTATTCCTCGAGGGTATCATCCACCCAGTAGTCAGTGTTTCTATCACTGGGTCGATACCTCTGTTGGTGGACTATTAGTCCTTCGGGGTATCATCCACCAAATAGTCTGTGTTTCTATCACTGGGTCGATACCTCTGCTAGTGGACTATTATTCCTCGAGGGTATCATCCACCCAGTAGTCAGTGTTTCTATCACTGTGTCGATACCTCTGCTAGTGGACTATTAGACCTCGAGGGTATCATCCACCAAATAGTCAGTGTTTCTATCACTAGGTTGATACCTCTGCTGGTGGATTATTCTTCCTCGAGGGTATCATCCACCCAGTAGTCAGTGTTTCTATCACTGGGTCGATACCTCTGCTGATAGATTATTAGTCCTCGAGGGTATCATACACCCAGTAGTCAGTGTTTCTATCACTGGGTCGATACCTCTATTGGTGGACTATTTGTCCTCGAGGGTATCATACACTCAGTAGCCAGTGTTTCTATCACTGGGTCGATAACTCTACTGGTGGACTATTAGTCCTCGAAGGTATCATGCACCCAATAATCAGTGTTTCTATCACTAGGTCGATACCTCTACTGGTGGACTATTAGTCTTCGAGGGTATCATACACCCAGTAGTCAGTGTTTCTATCACTGGGTCGATATCTCTACTGGTGGACCATTAGTCCTCGAGTGTATCATACACCCAGTAGTCAGTGTTTCTATCACTGGGTCGATACCTCTACTGGTGGACTATTAGTCCTCGAGAGTATCATACCCCCAGTAGTCAGTGTTTCTATCACTAGGTTCATACCTCTACTGGTGGACTATTAGTCCTCGAGTGTATCATACACCCAGTAGTCAGTGTTTCTATCACTGGGTCGATAACTCTACTGGTGGACTATTAGTCCTCGAGTGTATCATACACCCAGTAGTCAGTGTTTCTATCACTAGGACGATACCTCTACTGGTGGCCTATTAGTCCTCAAGGGTATCATACACCCAGTAATCAGTGTTTCTATCACTGGGTCGATACCTCTATTGGTGGACTATTAGTCCTCGAGGGTATCATACATCCAGTAGTCAGTGTTTCTATCACTGGGTCGACACTTCTACTGGTGGACTATTAGTCCTCGAAGGTATCATGCACCCAATAGTCAGTGTTTCTATCACTGGGTGGATACCTCTACTGGTGGACTATTAGTCCTCGAGTGTATCATACACCCAGTAGTCAGTGTTTCTATCACTGGGTCGATACCTCTACTGGTGGGCTATTAGTCCTCGAGGGTATCATACACCCAGTAGTCAGTGTTTCTATCTCTAGGTCGATACCTCTACTGGTGGACTATTAGTCCTCGAGGATATCATACACCAAGTAGCCAGTGTTTCTATCACTTGGTCTATACCTCTACTGGTGGACTATTAGTCCTCGAGGGTATCATACACCCAGTAGTCAGTGTTTCTATCACTAGGTCGATATCTCTACTGGTGGACCATTAGTCCTCGAGGGTATCATCCACCGAGTAGTCTGTGTTTCTATCACAGGGTTGATACCTCTGCTGGTGGACTATTAGTCCTCGAGTGTATCATCCACCAAGTAGTCTGTGTTTCTATCACAGGGTTGATACCTCTGCTGGTGGACTATTAGTCCTCGAGGGTATCATCCACCCAGTAGTCAGTGTTTCTATCACTGGGTCGATATCTCTGCTAGTGGACTATTAGACCTCGAGGGTATCATCCACCAAATAGTCAGTGTTTCTATAAATGGGTTGATACGTCTGCTGGTGGATTATTCTTCTTCGAGGGTATCATCAACCCAGTAGTCATTGTTTCTATCACTGGGTCGATACCTCTGCTGATAGATTATTAGACCTCGAGGGTATCATCCACCAAATAGTCAGTGTTTCTATCACTGGGTCGATACCTCTACTGGTTGACTATTAGTCCTCGAGGGTATCATACACCCAGTAGTCAGTGTTTCTATCACTGTGTCGATACCTCTACTGGTGGACCATTAGTCCTCGAGTGTATCATACACCCAGTAGTCAGAGTTTATATCACTGGGTCGATACCTCTACTGGTGGACTATTAGTCCTCGAGAGTATCATATCCCCAGTAGTCAGTTTTTCTATCACTAGGTTCATACATCTACTGGTGGACTATTAGTCCTCTAGTGTATCATACACCCAGTAGTCAGTGTTTCTATCACAGGGTCGATAACTCTACTGGTGGACTATTAGTCCTCGAGGGTATCATACACCCAGTAGTCAGTGTTTCTATCACTGGGTCGATACCTCTATTGGTGGACTATTAGTCCTCGAGGGTATCATACACTCAGTAGCCAGTGTTTCTATCACTGGGTCGATAACTCTACTGGTGGACTATTAGTCCTCGAAGGTATCATGCACCCAATAGTCAGTGTTTCTATCACTAGGTCGATACCTCTACTGGTGGACTATTAGTCTTCGAGGGTATCATACACCCAGTAGTCAGTGTTTCTATCACTGGGTCGATATCTCTACTGGTGGACCATTAGTCCTCGAGTGTATCATACACCCAGTAGTCAGTGTTTCTATCACTGGGTCGATACCTCTACTGGTGGACTATTAGTCCTCGAGAGTATCATACACCCAGTAGTCAGTGTTTCTATCACTGGGTCGATAACTCTACTGGTGGACTATTAGTCCTCGAGTGTATCATACACCCAGTAGTCAGTGTTTCTATCACTGGGACGATACCTCTACTGGTGGACTATTAGTCCTCGAGGGTATCATACACCAAGTAGTCAGTGTTTCTATCACTGGGTCGATACCTCTACTGGTGGCCTATTAGTCCTCAAGGGTATCATACACCCAGTAATCAGTGTTTCTATCACTGGGTCGATACCTCTACTGGTGGACTATTAGTCCTCGAGTGTATCATCCACCAAGTAGTCTGTGTTTCTATCACAGGGTTGATACCTCTGCTGGTGGACTATTAGTCCTCGAGGGTATCATCCAACCAGTAGTCAGTGTTTCTATCACTGGGTCGATATCTCTGCTAGTGGACTATTAGACCTCGAGGGTATCATCCACCAAATAGTCAGTGTTTCTATAAATGGGTTGATACGTCTGCTGGTGGATTATTCTTCCTCGAGGGTATCATCAACCCAGTAGTCAGTGTTTCTGTCACTGGGTCGATACCTCTCTGATAGATTATTAGACCTCGAGGGTATCATCCACCAAATAGTCAGTGTTTCTATAACTGGGTTGATACCTCTGCTGGTGGATTATTCTTCCTCGAGGGTATCATACACCCAGTAATCAGTGTTTCTATCACTGGGTCGATATCTCTACTGGTGGACTATTAGTCCTCGAGTGTATCATACACCCAGTAATCAGTGTTTCTATTACTGGGTCGATACCTCTACTGGTGGAATATTAGTCCTCAAGGGTATCATACACCCAGTAATCAGTGTTTCTATCACTGGGTCGATACCTCTATTGGTGGACTATTAGTCCTCGAGGGTATCATACACCCGGTAGTCAGTGTTTCTATCACTGGTTCGATACTTCTACTGGTGGACTATTAATCCTCGAAGGTATCATGCACCCAATAGTCAGTGTTTCTATCACTAGGTCGATACCTCTACTGGTGGACTATTAGTCCTCGAGTGTATCATACACCCAGTAGTCAGTGTTTCTATCACTGTGTCGATACCTCTACTGATGGACTATTAGTCCTCGAGTGTATCATACACCCAGTAGTCAGTGTTTCTATCACTGGGTCGATACCTCTACTGGTGGACTATTAGTCGTCGAGGGTATCATACACCAAGTAGTCAGTGTTTCTATCACTGGGTCGATACCTCTACTGGTGGACTATTAGTCCTCGAGTGTATCATACACCCATTAGTCAGTGTTTCTATCACTGGGTCAATACCTCTACTGGTGGACTATTAGTCATCGAGTGTATCATATACCCAGTAGTCAGTGTTTCTATCACTGGGTCGACACCTCTACTGGTGGACTATTAGTCCTCGAGGGTATCATACACCCAGTAGTCAGTGTTTCTATCACTAGGTCGATACCTCTACTGGTGGACCATTAGTCCTCGGAGGTATCATACACCAAATAGTCTGTGTTTCTATCACTGGGTCGATACCTCTGCTAGTGGACTATTATTCCTCGAGGGTATCATCCACCCAGTAGTCAGTGTTTCTATCACTGGGTCGATACCTCTGTTGGTGGACTATTAGTCCTTCGGGGTATCATCCACCAAATAGTCTGTGTTTCTATCACTGGGTCGATACCTCTGCTAGTGGACTATTATTCCTCGAGGGTATCATCCACCCAGTAGTCAGTGTTTCTATCACTGGGTCGATACCTCTGCTAGTGGACTATTAGACCTCGAGGGTATCATCCACCAAATAGTCAGTGTTTCTATCACTAGGTTGATACCTCTGCTGGTGGATTATTCTTCCTCGAGGGTATCATCCACCCAGTAGTCAGTGTTTCTATCACTGGGTCGATACCTCTGCTGATAGATTATTAGTCCTCGAGGGTATCATACACCCAGTAGTCAGTGTTTCTATCACTGGGTCGATACCTCTACTGATGGACTATTAGTCCTCGAGTGTATCATACACCCAGTAGTCAGTGTTTCTATCACTGGGTCAATACCTCTACTGGTGGACTATTAGTCGTCGAGGGTATCATACACCAAGTAGTCAGTGTTTCTATCACTGTGTCGATACCTCTACTGATGGACTATTAGTCCTCGAGTGTATCATACACCCAGTAGTCAGTGTTTCTATCACTGGGTCGATACCTCTACTGGTGGACTATTAGTCGTCGAGGGTATCATACACCAAGTAGTCAGTGTTTCTATCACTGGGTCGATACCTCTACTGGTGGACTATTAGTCCTCGAGTGTATCATACACCCATTAGTCAGTGTTTCTATCACTGGGTCAATACCTCTACTGGTGGACTATTAGTCATCGAGTGTATCATATACCCAGTAGTCAGTGTTTCTATCACTGGGTCGACACCTCTACTGGTGGACTATTAGTCCTCGAGGGTATCATACACCCAGTAGTCATTGTTTCTATCACTAGGTCGATACCTCTACTGGTGGACCATTAGTCCTCGGGGGTATCATACACCAAATAGTCTGTGTTTCTATCACTGGGTCGATACCTCTGCTAGTGGACTATTATTCCTCGAGGGTATCATCCACCCAGTAGTCAGTGTTTCTATCACTGGGTCGATACCTCTGTTGGTGGACTATTAGTCCTTCGGGGTATCATCCACCAAATAGTCTGTGTTTCTATCACTGGGTCGATACCTCTGCTAGTGGACTATTATTCCTCGAGGGTATCATCCACCCAGTAGTCAGTGTTTCTATCACTGTGTCGATACCTCTGCTAGTGGACTATTAGACCTCGAGGGTATCATCCACCAAATAGTCAGTGTTTCTATCACTAGGTTGATACCTCTGCTGGTGGATTATTCTTCCTCGAGGGTATCATCCACCCAGTAGTCAGTGTTTCTATCACTGGGTCGATACCTCTGCTGATAGATTATTAGTCCTCGAGGGTATCATACACCCAGTAGTCAGTGTTTCTATCACTGGGTCGATACCTCTATTGGTGGACTATTTGTCCTCGAGGGTATCATACACTCAGTAGCCAGTGTTTCTATCACTGGGTCGATAACTCTACTGGTGGACTATTAGTCCTCGAAGGTATCATGCACCCAATAATCAGTGTTTCTATCACTAGGTCGATACCTCTACTGGTGGACTATTAGTCTTCGAGGGTATCATACACCCAGTAGTCAGTGTTTCTATCACTGGGTCGATATCTCTACTGGTGGACCATTAGTCCTCGAGTGTATCATACACCCAGTAGTCAGTGTTTCTATCACTGGGTCGATACCTCTACTGGTGGACTATTAGTCCTCGAGAGTATCATACCCCCAGTAGTCAGTGTTTCTATCACTAGGTTCATACCTCTACTGGTGGACTATTAGTCCTCGAGTGTATCATACACCCAGTAGTCAGTGTTTCTATCACTGGGTCGATAACTCTACTGGTGGACTATTAGTCCTCGAGTGTATCATACACCCAGTAGTCAGTGTTTCTATCACTAGGACGATACCTCTACTGGTGGCCTATTAGTCCTCAAGGGTATCATACACCCAGTAATCAGTGTTTCTATCACTGGGTCGATACCTCTATTGGTGGACTATTAGTCCTCGAGGGTATCATACATCCAGTAGTCAGTGTTTCTATCACTGGGTCGACACTTCTACTGGTGGACTATTAGTCCTCGAAGGTATCATGCACCCAATAGTCAGTGTTTCTATCACTGGGTGGATACCTCTACTGGTGGACTATTAGTCCTCGAGTGTATCATACACCCAGTAGTCAGTGTTTCTATCACTGGGTCGATACCTCTACTGGTGGGCTATTAGTCCTCGAGGGTATCATACACCCAGTAGTCAGTGTTTCTATCTCTAGGTCGATACCTCTACTGGTGGACTATTAGTCCTCGAGGATATCATACACCAAGTAGCCAGTGTTTCTATCACTTGGTCTATACCTCTACTGGTGGACTATTAGTCCTCGAGGGTATCATACACCCAGTAGTCAGTGTTTCTATCACTAGGTCGATATCTCTACTGGTGGACCATTAGTCCTCGAGGGTATCATCCACCGAGTAGTCTGTGTTTCTATCACAGGGTTGATACCTCTGCTGGTGGACTATTAGTCCTCGAGTGTATCATCCACCAAGTAGTCTGTGTTTCTATCACAGGGTTGATACCTCTGCTGGTGGACTATTAGTCCTCGAGGGTATCATCCACCCAGTAGTCAGTGTTTCTATCACTGGGTCGATATCTCTGCTAGTGGACTATTAGACCTCGAGGGTATCATCCACCAAATAGTCAGTGTTTCTATAAATGGGTTGATACGTCTGCTGGTGGATTATTCTTCTTCGAGGGTATCATCAACCCAGTAGTCATTGTTTCTATCACTGGGTCGATACCTCTGCTGATAGATTATTAGACCTCGAGGGTATCATCCACCAAATAGTCAGTGTTTCTATAACTGGGTTGATACCTCTGCTGGTGGATTATTCTTCCTCGAGGGTATCATACACCCAGTAATCAGTGTTTCTATCACTGGGTCGATATCTCTACTGGTGGACTATTAGTCCTCGAGTGTATCATACACCCAGTAATCAGTGTTTCTATTACTGGGTCGATACCTCTACTGGTGGACTGTGAGTCCTCAAGGGTATCATACACCCAGTAATCAGTGTTTCTATCACTGGGTCGATACCTCTACTGGTGGACTATTAGTCCTCAAGGGTATAATACACCCAGTAGTCAGTGTTTCTATCACTGGGTCGATACCTCTATTGGTGGACTATTAGTCCTCGAGGGTATCATGCACCCAGTAGTCAGTGTTTCTATCTCTATGTCGATACCTCTACTGGTGGACTATTAGTCCTCGAGGGTATCATACACCCAGTAGTCAGTGTTTATATCACTGGGTCGATACCTCCACTGGTGGACTATTAGTCCTCGAGTGTATCATCCACCAAGTATTCTGTGTTTCTATCACAGGGTTGATACCTCTGCTGGTGGACTATTAGTCCTCGAGGGTATCATCCACCCAGTAGTCAGTGTTTCTATCACTGGGTCGATATCTCTGCTAGTGGACTATTAGACCTCGAGGGTATCATCCACCAAATAGTCAGTGTTTCTATAAATGGGTTGATACGTCTGCTGGTGGATTATTCTTCCTCGAGGGTATCATCAACCCAGTAGTCAGTGTTTTTATCACTGAGTCGATACCTCTGCTGGTGGACTATTAGTCCTCGAGGGTATCATCCACCCAGTAGTCAGTGTTTCTATCACTGGGTCGATATCTCTGCTAGTGGACTATTAGACCTCGAGGGTATCATCCACCAAATAGTCAGTGTTTCTATAACTGGGTTGATACCTCTGCTGGTGGATTATTCTTCCTCGAGGGTATCATACACCCAGTAATCAGTGTTTCTATCACTGGGTCGATACCTCTACTGGTGGACTATTAGTCCTCGAGGATATCATACACCAAGTAGCCAGTGTTTCTATCACTTGGTCTATACCTCTACTGGTGGACTATTAGTCCTCGAGGGTATCATACACCCAGTAGTCAGTGTTTCTATCACTAGGTCGATATCTCTACTGGTGGACCATTAGTCCTCGAGGGTATCATCCACCAAGTAGTCTGTGTTTCTATCACCGGGTTGATACCTCTGCTGGTGGACTATTAGTCCTCGAGTGTATCATCCACCAAGTAGTCTGTGTTTCTATCACAGGGTTGATACCTCTGCTGGTGGACTATTAGTCCTCGAGGGTATCATCCACCCAGTAGTCAGTGTTTCTATCACTGGGTCGATATCTCTGCTAGTGGACTATTAGACCTCGAGGGTATCATCCACCAAATAGTCAGTGTTTCTATAAATGGGTTGATACGTCTGCTGGTGGATTATTCTTCTTCGAGGGTATCATCAACCCAGTAGTCAGTGTTTCTATCACTGGGTCGATACCTCTGCTGATAGATTATTAGACCTCGAGGGTATCATCCACCAAATAGTCAGTGTTTCTATAACTGGGTTGATACCTCTGCTGGTGGATTATTCTTCCTCGAGGGTATCATACACCCAGTAATCAGTGTTTCTATCACTGGGTCGATATCTCTACTGGTGGACTATTAGTCCTCGAGTGTATCATACACCAAGTAATCAGTGTTTCTATTACTGGGTCGATACCTCTACTGGTGGACTGTGAGTCCTCAAGGGTATCATACACCCAGTAATCAGTGTTTCTATCACTGGGTCTATACCTCTACTGATGGACTATTAGTCCTCAAGGGTATAATACACCCAGTAGTCAGTGTTTCTATCACTGGGTCGATACCTCTATTGGTGGACTATTAGTCCTCGAGGGTATCATACACCCAGTAGTCAGTGTTTCTATCTCTATGTCGATACCTCTACTGGTGGACTATTAGTCCTCGAGGGTATCAAACACCCAGTAGTCAGTGTTTATATCACTGGGTCGATACCTCCACTGGTGGACTATTAGTCCTCGAGTGTATCATCCACCAAGTATTCTGTGTTTCTATCACAGGGTTGATACCTCTGCTGGTGGACTATTAGTCCTCGAGGGTATCATCCACCCAGTAGTCAGTGTTTCTATCACTGGGTCGATATCTCTGCTAGTGGACTATTAGACCTCGAGGGTATCATCCACCAAATAGTCAGTGTTTCTATAAATGGGTTGATACGTCTGCTGGTGGATTATTCTTCCTCGAGGGTATCATCAACCCAGTAGTCAGTGTTTTTATCACTGGGTCGATACCTCTGCTGGTGGACTATTAGTCCTCGAGGGTATCATCCACCCAGTAGTCAGTGTTTCTATCACTGGGTCGATATCTCTGCTAGTGGACTATTAGACCTCGAGGGTATCATCCACCAAATAGTCAGTGTTTCTATAACTGGGTTGATACCTCTGCTGGTGGATTATTCTTCCTCGAGGGTATCATACACCCAGTAATCAGTGTTTCTATCACTGGGTCGATATCTCTACTGGTGGATTATTAGTCCTCGAGTGTATCATACACCCAGTAATCAGTGTTTCTATTACTGGGTCGATACCTCTACTGGTGGAATATTAGTCCTCAAGGGTATCATACACCCAGTAATCAGTATTTCTATCACTGGGTCGATACCTCTATTGGTGGACTATTAGTCCTCGAGGGTATCATACACCCGGTAGTCAGTGTTTCTATCACTGGGTCGATACTTCTACTGGTGGACTATTAGTCCTCGAAGGTATCATGCACCCAATAGTCAGTGTTTCTATCACTAGGTCGATACCTCTACTGGTGGACTATTAGTCCTCGAGTGTATCATACACCCAGTAGTCAGTGTTTCTATCACTGTGTCGATACCTCTACTGATGGACTATTAGTCCTCGAGTGTATCATACACCCAGTAGTCAGTGTTTCTATCACTGGGTCGATACCTCTATTGGTGGACTATTAGTCCTCGAGGGTATCATACACTCAGTAGCCAGTGTTTCTATCACTGGGTCGATACCTCTACTGGTGGACTATTAGTCATCGAGTGTATCATATACCCAGTAGTCAGTGTTTCTATCACTGGGTCGAAACCTCTACTGGTGGACTATTAGTCCTCGAGGGTATCATACACCCAGTAGTCAGTGTTTCTATCACTAGGTCGATACCTCTACTGGTGGACCATTAGTCCTCGGGGGTATCATACACCAAATAGTCTGTGTTTCTATCACTGGGTCGATACCTCTGCTAGTGGACAATTATTCCTCGAGGGTATCATCCACCCAGTAGTCAGTGTTTCCATCACTGGGTCGATACCTCTGTTGGTGGACTATTAGTCCTTCGGGGTATCATCCACCAAATAGTCTGTGTTTCTATCACTGGGTCGATACCTCTGCTAGTGGACTATTATTCCTCGAGGGTATCATCCACCCAGTAGTCAGTGTTTCTATCACTGGGTCGATACCTCTGCTAGTGGACTATTAGACCTCGAGGGTATCATCCACCAAATAGTCAGTGTTTCTATCACTAGGTTGATACCTCTGCTGGTGGATTATTCTTCCTCGAGGGTATCATCCACCCAGTAGTCAGTGTTTCTATCACTGGGTCGATACCTCTGCTGATAGATTATTAGTCCTCGAGGGTATCATACACCCAGTAATCAGTGTTTCTATCACTGGGTCTATACCTCTACTGGTGGACTATTAGTCCTCAAGGGTATAATACACCCAGTAGTCAGTGTTTCTATCACTGGGTCGATACCTCTATTGGTGGACTATTAGTCCTCGAGGGTATCATACACCCAGTAGTCAGTGTTTCTATCTCTATGTCGATACCTCTACTGGTGGACTATTAGTCCTCGAGGGTATCAAACACCCAGTAGTCAGTGTTTATATCACTGGGTCGATACCTCCACTGGTGGACTATTAGTCCTCGAGTGTATCATCCACCAAGTATTCTGTGTTTCTATCACAGGGTTGATACCTCTGCTGGTGGACTATTAGTCCTCGAGGGTATCATCCACCCAGTAGTCAGTGTTTCTATCACTGGGTCGATATCTCTGCTAGTGGACTATTAGACCTCGAGGGTATCATCCACCAAATAGTCAGTGTTTCTATAAATGGGTTGATACGTCTGCTGGTGGATTATTCTTCCTCGAGGGTATCATCAACCCAGTAGTCAGTGTTTTTATCACTGGGTCGATACCTCTGCTGGTGGACTATTAGTCCTCGAGGGTATCATCCACCCAGTAGTCAGTGTTTCTATCACTGGGTCGATATCTCTGCTAGTGGACTATTAGACCTCGAGGGTATCATCCACCAAATAGTCAGTGTTTCTATAACTGGGTTGATACCTCTGCTGGTGGATTATTCTTCCTCGAGGGTATCATACACCCAGTAATCAGTGTTTCTATCACTGGGTCGATATCTCTACTGGTGGATTATTAGTCCTCGAGTGTATCATACACCCAGTAATCAGTGTTTCTATTACTGGGTCGATACCTCTACTGGTGGAATATTAGTCCTCAAGGGTATCATACACCCAGTAATCAGTATTTCTATCACTGGGTCGATACCTCTATTGGTGGACTATTAGTCCTCGAGGGTATCATACACCCGGTAGTCAGTGTTTCTATCACTGGGTCGATACTTCTACTGGTGGACTATTAGTCCTCGAAGGTATCATGCACCCAATAGTCAGTGTTTCTATCACTAGGTCGATACCTCTACTGGTGGACTATTAGTCCTCGAGTGTATCATACACCCAGTAGTCAGTGTTTCTATCACTGTGTCGATACCTCTACTGATGGACTATTAGTCCTCGAGTGTATCATACACCCAGTAGTCAGTGTTTCTATCACTGGGTCGATACCTCTATTGGTGGACTATTAGTCCTCGAGGGTATCATACACTCAGTAGCCAGTGTTTCTATCACTGGGTCGATACCTCTACTGGTGGACTATTAGTCATCGAGTGTATCATATACCCAGTAGTCAGTGTTTCTATCACTGGGTCGACACCTCTACTGGTGGACTATTAGTCCTCGAGGGTATCATACACCCAGTAGTCAGTGTTTCTATCACTAGGTCGATACCTCTACTGGTGGACCATTAGTCCTCGGGGGTATCATACACCAAATAGTCTGTGTTTCTATCACTGGGTCGATACCTCTGCTAGTGGACAATTATTCCTCGAGGGTATCATCCACCCAGTAGTCAGTGTTTCCATCACTGGGTCGATACCTCTGTTGGTGGACTATTAGTCCTTCGGGGTATCATCCACCAAATAGTCTGTGTTTCTATCACTGGGTCGATACCTCTGCTAGTGGACTATTATTCCTCGAGGGTATCATCCACCCAGTAGTCAGTGTTTCTATCACTGGGTCGATACCTCTGCTAGTGGACTATTAGACCTCGAGGGTATCATCCACCAAATAGTCAGTGTTTCTATCACTAGGTTGATACCTCTGCTGGTGGATTATTCTTCCTCGAGGGTATCATCCACCCAGTAGTCAGTGTTTCTATCACTGGGTCGATACCTCTGCTGATAGATTATTAGTCCTCGAGGGTATCATACACCCAGTAGTCAGTGTTTCTATCACTGGGTCGATACCTCTATTGGTGGACTATTAGTCCTCGAGGGTATCATACACTCAGTAGCCAGTGTTTCTATCACTGGGTCGATAACTCTACTTGTGGACTATTAGTCCTCGAAGGTATCATGCACCCAATAGTCAGTGTTTCTATCACTAGGTCGATACCTCTACTGGTGGACTATTAGTCCTCGAGGGTATCATACACCCAGTAGTCAGTGTTTCTATCACTGGGTCGATATCTCTACTGGTGGACCATTAGTCCTCGAGTGTATCATACACCCAGTAGTCAGTGTTTCTATCACTGGGTCGATACCTCTACTGGTGGACTATTAGTCCTCGAGAGTATCATACCCCCAGTAGTCAGTGTTTCTATCACTAGGTTCATACCTCTACTGGTGGACTATTAGTCCTCGAGTGTATCATACACCCAGTAGTCAGTGTTTCTATCACTGGGTCGATAACTCTACTGGTGGACTATTAGTCCTCGAGTGTATCATATACCCAGTAGTCAGTGTTTCTATCACTGGGACGATACCTCTACTGGTGGACTATTAGTCCTCGAGGGTATCATACACCAAGTAGTCAGTGTTTCTATCACTGGGTCGATACCTCTACTGGTGGCCTATTAGTCCTCAAGGGTATCATACACCCAGTAATCAGTGTTTCTATCACTGGGTCGATACCTCTATTGGTGGACTATTAGTCCTCGAGGGTATCATACATCCAGTAGTCAGTGTTTCTATCACTGGGTCGACACTTCTACTGGTGGACTATTAGTCCTCGAAGGTATCATGCACCCAATAGTCAGTGTTTCTATCACTGGGTGGATACCTCTACTGGTGGACTATTAGTCCTCGAGTGTATCATACACCCAGTAGTCAGTGTTTCTATCACTGGGTCGATACCTCTACTGGTGGGCTATTAGTCCTCGAGGGTATCATACACCCAGTAGTCAGTGTTTCTATCTCTAGGTCGATACCTCTACTGGTGGACTATTAGTCCTCGAGGATATCATACACCAAGTAGCCAGTGTTTCTATCACTTGGTCTATACCTCTACTGGTGGACTATTAGTCCTCGAGGGTATCATACACCCAGTAGTCAGTGTTTCTATCACTAGGTCGATATCTCTACTGGTGGACCATTAGTCCTGGAGGGTATCATCCACCCAGTAGTCTGTGTTTCTATCACAGGGTTGATACCTCTGCTGGTGGACTATTAGACCTCGAGGGTATCATCCACCAAATAGTCAGTGTTTCTATAAATGGGTTGATACGTCTGCTGGTGGATTATTCTTCTTCGAGGGTATCATCAACCCAGTAGTCAGTGTTTCTATCACTGGGTCGATACCTCTGCTGATAGATTATTAGACCTCGAGGGTATCATCCACCAAATAGTCAGTGTTTCTATAACTGGGTTGATACCTCTGCTGGTGGATTATTCTTCCTCGAGGGTATCATACACCCAGTAATCAGTGTTTCTATCACTGGGTCGATATCTCTACTGGTGGACTATTAGTCCTCGAGTGTATCATACACCCAGTAATCAGTATTTCTATTATTGGGTCGATACCTCTACTGGTGGAATATTAGTCCTCAAGGGTATCATACACCCAGTAATCAGTGTTTCTATCACTGGGTCGATATCTCTATTGGTGGACTATTAGTCCTCGAGGGTATCATACACCCGGTAGTCAGTGTTTCTATCACTGGGTCGATACCTCTACTGGTGGACTATTAGTCCTCGAGTGTATCATACACCCAGTAGTCAGTGTTTCTATCACTGGGTCGATACCTCTACTGGTTGACTATTAGTCCTCGAGTGTATCATACACCCAGTAGTCAGTGTTTCTATCACTGTGTCGATACCTCTACTGATGGGCTATTAGTCCTCGAGTGTATCATACACCCAGTAGTCAGTGTTTCTATCACTGGGTCGATACCTCTACTGGTGGACTATTAGTCGTCGAGGGTATCATACACCAAGTAGTCAGTGTTTTTATCACTGGGTCGATACCTCTACTGGTGGACTATTAGTCCTCGAGTGTATCATACACCCATTCGTCAGTGTTTCTATCACTAGGTCGATACCTCTACTGGTTGACTATTAATCCTCGAGGGTATCATACACCCAGTAGTCAGTGTTTCTATCACTGTGTCGATACCTCTACTGGTGGACTATTAGTCCTCGAGGGTATCATACACCAAGTAGTCAGTGTTTCTATCACTGGGTCGATACCTCTACTGGTGGACTATTAGTCCTCAAGGGTATCATACACCCAGTAGTCAGTGTTTCTATCACTGGGTCGATACCTCTACTGGTGGGCTATTAGTCCTCGAGGGTATCATACACCCAGTAGTCAGTGTTTCTATCTCTAGGTCGATACCTCTAATGGTGGACTATTAGTCCTCGAGGGTATCATACACCCAGTTGTCAGTGTTTCTATCACTGGGTCAATACCTATACTGGTGGACTATTAGTCCTCGAGTGTATCATGCACCCAGTAGTCAGTGTTTCTATCACTGGGTCGATACCTCTGATGGTAGACTATTGGTTCTCGAGTGTATCATACACCCAGTAGTCAGTGTTTCTATCACTGGGTCGATACCTCTACTGGTGGACTATTAGTCCTCGAGTGTATCATACACCCAGTAGTCAGTGTTTCTATCACTGGGTCGATACCTCTACTGGTTGACTATTAGTCCTCGAGTGTATCATACACCCAGTAGTCAGTGTTTCTATCACTGTGTCGATACCTCTACTGATGGGCTATTAGTCCTCGAGTGTATCATACACCCAGTAGTCAGTGTTTCTATCACTGGGTCGATACCTCTACTGGTGGACTATTAGTCGTCGAGGGTATCATACACCAAGTAGTCAGTGTTTTTATCACTGGGTCGATACCTCTACTGGTGGACTATTAGTCCTCGAGTGTATCATACACCCAGTAGTCAGTGTTTCTATCACTGTGTCGATACCTCTACTGGTGGACTATTAGTCCTCGAGGGTATCATACACCAAGTAGTCAGTGTTTCTATCACTGGGTCGATACCTCTACTGGTGGACTATTAGTCCTCAAGGGTATCATACACCCAGTAATCAGTGTTTCTATCACTGGGTCGATACCTCTATTGGTGGACTATTAGTCCTCGAGGGTATCATACATCCAGTAGTCAGTGTTTCTATCACTGGGTCGATACTTCTACTGGTGGACTATTAGTCCTCGAAGGTATCATGCACCCAATAGTCAGTGTTTCTATCACTGGGTGGATACCTCTACTGGTGGACTATTAGTCCTCGAGTGTATCATACACCCAGTAGTCAGTGTTTCTATCACTGGGTCGATACCTCTACTGGTGGGCTATTAGTCCTCGAGGGTATCATACACCCAGTAGTCAGTGTTTCTATCTCTAGGTCGATACCTCTAATGGTGGACTATTAGTCCTCGAGGGTATCATACACCCAGTTGTCAGTGTTTCTAACACTGGGTCAATACCTCTACTGGTGGACTATTAGTCCTCGAGTGTATCATGCACCCAGTAGTCAGTGTTTCTATCACTGGGTCGATATCTCTGATGGTGGACTATTGGTCCTCGAGTGTAACATACACCCAGTAGTCAGTGTTTCTATCACTGGGTCGATACCTCTGATGGTAGACTATTGGTTCTCGAGTGTATCATACACCCAGTAGTCAGTGTTTCTATCACTGGGTCGATACCTCTACTGGTGGACTATTAGTCCTCGAGTGTATCATACACCCAGTAGTCAGTGTTTCTATCACTGGGTCGATACCTCTACTGGTTGACTATTAGTCCTCGAGTGTATCATACACCCAGTAGTCAGTGTTTCTATCACTGTGTCGATACCTCTACTGATGGGCTATTAGTCCTCGAGTGTATCATACACCCAGTAGTCAGTGTTTCTATCACTGGGTCGATACCTCTACTGGTGGACTATTAGTCGTCGAGGGTATCATACACCAAGTAGTCAGTGTTTTTATCACTGGGTCGATACCTCTACTGGTGGACTATTAGTCCTCGAGTGTATCATACACCCATTCGTCAGTGTTTCTATCACTAGGTCGATACCTCTACTGGTTGACTATTAATCCTCGAGGGTATCATACACCCAGTAGTCAGTGTTTCTATCACTGTGTCGATACCTCTACTGGTGGACTATTAGTCCTCGAGGGTATCATACACCAAGTAGTCAGTGTTTCTATCACTGGGTCGATACCTCTACTGGTGGACTATTAGTCCTCAAGGGTATCATACACCCAGTAGTCAGTGTTTCTATCACTGGGTCGATACCTCTACTGGTGGGCTATTAGTCCTCGAGGGTATCATACACCCAGTAGTCAGTGTTTCTATCTCTAGGTCGATACCTCTAATGGTGGACTATTAGTCCTCGAGGGTATCATACACCCAGTTGTCAGTGTTTCTATCACTGGGTCAATACCTCTACTGGTGGACTATTAGTCCTCGAGTGTATCATGCACCCAGTAGTCAGTGTTTCTATCACTGGGTCGATACCTCTGATGGTAGACTATTGGTTCTCGAGTGTATCATACACCCAGTAGTCAGTGTTTCTATCACTGGGTCGATACCTCTACTGGTGGACTATTAGTCCTCGAGTGTATCATACACCCAGTAGTCAGTGTTTCTATCACTGGGTCGATACCTCTACTGGTTGACTATTAGTCCTCGAGTGTATCATACACCCAGTAGTCAGTGTTTCTATCACTGTGTCGATACCTCTACTGATGGGCTATTAGTCCTCGAGTGTATCATACACCCAGTAGTCAGTGTTTCTATCACTGGGTCGATACCTCTACTGGTGGACTATTAGTCGTCGAGGGTATCATACACCAAGTAGTCAGTGTTTTTATCACTGGGTCGATACCTCTACTGGTGGACTATTAGTCCTCGAGTGTATCATACACCCAGTAGTCAGTGTTTCTATCACTGTGTCGATACCTCTACTGGTGGACTATTAGTCCTCGAGGGTATCATACACCAAGTAGTCAGTGTTTCTATCACTGGGTCGATACCTCTACTGGTGGACTATTAGTCCTCAAGGGTATCATACACCCAGTAATCAGTGTTTCTATCACTGGGTCGATACCTCTATTGGTGGACTATTAGTCCTCGAGGGTATCATACATCCAGTAGTCAGTGTTTCTATCACTGGGTCGATACTTCTACTGGTGGACTATTAGTCCTCGAAGGTATCATGCACCCAATAGTCAGTGTTTCTATCACTGGGTGGATACCTCTACTGGTGGACTATTAGTCCTCGAGTGTATCATACACCCAGTAGTCAGTGTTTCTATCACTGGGTCGATACCTCTACTGGTGGGCTATTAGTCCTCGAGGGTATCATACACCCAGTAGTCAGTGTTTCTATCTCTAGGTCGATACCTCTAATGGTGGACTATTAGTCCTCGAGGGTATCATACACCCAGTTGTCAGTGTTTCTAACACTGGGTCAATACCTCTACTGGTGGACTATTAGTCCTCGAGTGTATCATGCACCCAGTAGTCAGTGTTTCTATCACTGGGTCGATATCTCTGATGGTGGACTATTGGTCCTCGAGTGTAACATACACCCAGTAGTCAGTGTTTCTATCACTGGGTCGATACCTCTGATGGTAGACTATTGGTTCTCGAGTGTATCATACACCCAGTAGTCAGTGTTTCTATCACTGGGTCGATACCTCTACTGGTGGACTATTAGTCCTCGAGTGTATCATACACCCAGTAGTCAGTGTTTCTATCACTGGGTCGATACCTCTACTGGTTGACTATTAGTCCTCGAGTGTATCATACACCCAGTAGTCAGTGTTTCTATCACTGTGTCGATACCTCTACTGATGGACTATTAGTCCTCGAGTGTATCATACACCCAGTAGTCAGTGTTTCTATCACTGGGTCGATACCTCTACTGGTGGACTATTAGTCGTCGAGGGTATCATACACCAAGTAGTCAGAGTTTTTATCACTGGGTCGATACCTCTACTGGTGGACTATTAGTCCTCGAGTGTATCATACACCCATTCGTCAGTGTTTCTATCACTAGGTCGATACCTCTACTGGTTGACTATTAATCCTCGAGGGTATCATACACCCAGTAGTCAGTGTTTCTATCACTGTGTCGATACCTCTACTGGTGGACTATTAGTCGTCGAGTGTATCATACACCCAGTAGTCAGTGTTTCTATCACTGGGTCGATACCTCTACTGGTGGACTATTAGTCCTCGAGAGTATCATACCCCCAGTAGTCAGTGTTTCTATCACTAGGTTCATACCTCTACTGGTGGACTATTAGTCCTCGAGGGTATCATACACCAAGTAGTCAGTGTTTCTATCACTGGGTCGATACCTCTACTGGTGGACTATTAGTCCTCAAGGGTATCATACACCCAGTAATCAGTGTTTCTATCACTGGGTCGATACCTCTGCTAGTGGACTATTAGACCTCGAGGGTATCATCCACCAAATAGTCAGTGTTTCTATCACTAGGTTGATACCTCTGCTGGTGGATTATTCTTCCTCGAGGGTATCATCCACCCAGTAGTCAGTGTTTCTATCACTGGGTCGATACCTCTGCTGATAGATTATTAGTCCTCGAGGGTATCATACATCCAGTAGTCAGTGTTTCTATCACTGGGTCGATACCTCTATTGGTGGACTATTAGTCCTCGAGGGTATCATACACTCAGTAGCCAGTGTTTCTATCACTGGGTCGATAACTCTACTGGTGGACTATTAGTCCTCGAAGGTATCATGCACCCAATAGTCAGTGTTTCTATCACTAGGTCGATACCTCTACTGGTAGACTATTAGTCCTCGAGGGTATCATACACCCAGTAGTCAGTGTTTCTATCACTGGGTCGATATCTCTACTGGTGGACCATTAGTCCTCGAGTGTATCATACATCCAGTAGTCAGTGTTTCTATCACTGGGTCGATACCTCTACTGGTGGACTATTAGTCCTCGAGAGTATCATACCCCCAGTAGTCAGTGTTTCTATCACTAGGTTCATACCTCTACTGGTGGACTATTAGTCCTCGAGTGTATCATACACCCAGTAGTCAGTGTTTCTATCACTGGGACGATACCTCTACTGGTGGACTATTAGTCCTCGAGGGTATCATACACCAAGTAGTCAGTGTTTCTATCACTGGGTCGATACCTCTACTGGTGGCCTATTAGTCCGCAAGGGTATCATACACCCAGTAATAAGTGTTTCTATCACTGGGTCGATACCTCTATTGGTGGACTATTAGTCCTCGAGGGTATCATACATCCAGTAGTCAGTGTTTCTATCACTGGGTCGACACTTCTACTGGTGGACTATTAGTCCTCGAAGGTATCATGCACCCAATAGTCAGTGTTTCTATCACTGGGTGGATACCTCTACTGGTGGACTATTAGTCCTCGAGTGTATCATACACCCAGTAGTCAGTGTTTCTATCACTGGGTCGATACCTCTACTGGTGGGCTATTAGTCCTCGAGGGTATCATACACCCAGTAGTCAGTGTTTCTATCTCTAGGTCGATACCTCTACTGGTGGACTATTAGTCCTCGAGGATATCATACACCAAGTAGCCAGTGTTTCTATCACTTGGTCTATACCTCTACTGGTGGACTATTAGTCCTCGAGGGTATCATACACCCAGTAGTCAGTGTTTCTATCACTAGGTCGATATCTCTACTGGTGGACCATTAGTCCTCGAGGGTATCATCCACCAAGTAGTCTGTGTTTCTATCACAGGGTTGATACCTCTGCTGGTGGACTATTAGACCTCGAGGGTATCATCCACCAAATAGTCAGTGTTTCTATAAATGGGTTGATACGTCTGCTGGTGGATTATTCTTCTTCGAGGGTATCATCAACCCAGTAGTCAGTGTTTCTATCACTGGGTCGATACCTCTGCTGATAGATTATTAGACCTCGAGGGTATCATCCACCAAATAGTCAGTGTTTCTATAACTGGGTTGATACCTCTGCTGGTGGATTATTCTTCCTCGAGGGTATCATACACCCAGTAATCAGTGTTTCTATCACTGGGTCGATATCTCTACTGGTGGACTATTAGTCCTCGAGTGTATCATACACCCAGTAATCAGTGTTTCTATTACTGGGTCGATACCTCTACTGGTGGACTGTGAGTCCTCAAGGGTATCATACACCCAGTAATCAGTGTTTCTATCACTGGGTCAATACCTCTACTGGTGGACTATTAGTCCTCAAGGGTATAATACACCCAGTAGTCAGTGTTTCTATCAATGGGTCGATACCTCTATTGGTGGACTATTAGTCCTCGAGGGTATCATACACCCAGTAGTCAGTGTTTCTATCTCTATGTCGATACCTCTACTGGTGGACTATTAGTCCTCGAGGGTATCATACACCCAGTAGTCAGTGTTTATATCACTGGGTCGATACCTCCACTGGTGGACTATTAGTCCTCGAGTGTATCATCCACCAAGTATTCTGTGTTTCTATCACAGGGTTGATACCTCTGCTGGTGGACTATTAGTCCTCGAGGGTATCATCCACCCAGTAGTCAGTGTTTCTATCACTGGGTCGATATCTCTGCTAGTGGACTATTAGACCTCGAGGGTATCATCCACCAAATAGTCAGTGTTTCTATAAATGGGTTGATACGTCTGCTGGTGGATTATTCTTCCTCGAGGGTATCATCAACCCAGTAGTCAGTGATTTTATCACTGGGTCGATACCTCTGCTGGTGGACTATTAGTCCTCGAGGGTATCATCCACCCAGTAGTCAGTGTTTCTATCACTGGGTCGATATCTCTGCTAGTGGACTATTAGACCTCGAGGGTATCATCCACCAAATAGTCAGTGTTTCTATAACTGGGTTGATACCTCTGCTGGTGGATTATTCTTCCTCGAGGGTATCATACACCCAGTAATCAGTGTTTCTATCACTGGGTCGATATCTCTACTGGTGGATTATTAGTCCTCGAGTGTATCATACACCCAGTAATCAGTGTTTCTATTACTGGGTCGATACCTCTACTGGTGGAATATTAGTCCTCAAGGGTATCATACACCCAGTAATCAGTGTTTCTATCACTGGGTCGATACCTCTATTGGTGGACTATTAGTCCTCGAGGGTATCATACACCCGGTAGTCAGTGTTTCTATCACTGGGTCGATACTTCTATTGGTGGACTATTAGTCCTCGAAGGTATCATGCACCCAATAGTCAGTGTTTCTATCACTAGGTCGATACCTCTACTGGTGGACTATTAGTCCTCGAGTGTATCATACACCCAGTAGTCAGTGTTTCTATCACTGTGTCGATACCTCTACTGATGGACTATTAGTCCTCGAGTGTATCATACACCCAGTAGTCAGTGTTTCTATCACTGGGTCGATACCTCTACTGGTGGACTATTAGTCGTCGAGGGTATCATACACCAAGTAGTCAGTGTTTCTATCACTGGGTCGATACCTCTACTGGTGGACTATTAGTCCTCGAGTGTATCATACACCCAGTAGTCAGTGTTTCTATCACTGGGTCAATACCTCTACTGGTGGACTATTAGTCATCGAGTGTATCATATACCCAGTAGTCAGTGTTTCTATCACTGGGTCGATACCTCTACTGGTGGGCTATTAGTCCTCGAGGGTATCATACACCCAGTAGTCAGTGTTTCTATCTCTAGGTCGATACCTCTACTGGTGGACTATTAGTGCTCGAGGGTATCATACACCCAGTAGTCAGTGTTTCTATCACTGGGTCAATACCTCTACTGGTGGACTATTAGTCCTCGAGTGTATCATGCACCCAGTAGTCAGTGTTTCTATCACTGGGTCGATACCTCTACTGGTGGACTATTAGTCCTCGAGGGTATCATACACCCAGTAGTCAGTGTTTCTATCACTGGGTCGATATCTCTGATGGTGGACTATTGGTCCTCGAGTGTAACATACACCCAGTAGTCAGTGTTTCTATCACTGGGTCGATACCTCTGATGGTGGACTATTGGTTCTCGAGTGTATCATACACCCAGTAGTCAGTGTTTCTATCACTGGGTCGATACCTCTACTGGTGGACTATTAGTCCTCGAGTGTATTATACACCCAGTAGTCAGTGTTTCTATCACTGGGTCGATACCTCTACTGGATGACTACTAGTCCTCGAGGGTATCATACACCCAGTAGTCAGTGTTTCTATCACTGTGTCGATACCTCTACTGGTGGACTATTAGTCGTCGAGTGTATCATACACCCAGTTGTCAGTGTTTCTATCACTGGGTCGATACCTCTACTGGTGGACTATTAGTCCTCGAGAGTATCATACCCCCAGTAGTCAGTGTTTCTATCACTAGGTTCATACCTCTACTGGTGGACTATTAGTCCTCGAGTGTATCATACACCCAGTAGTCAGTGTTTCTATCACTGGGTCGATAACTCTACTGGTGGACTATTAGTCCTCGAATGTATCATACACCCAGTAGTCAGTGTTTCTATCACTGGGACCATACCTCTACTGGTGGACTATTAGTCCTCGAGGGTATCATACACCAAGTAGTCAGTGTTTCTATCACTGGGTCGATACCTCTCCTGGTGGCCTATTAGTTCTCAAGGGTATCATACACCCAGTAATCAGTGTTTCTATCACTGGGTCAATACCTCTATTGGTGGACTATTAGTCCTCGAGGGTATCATACATCCAGTAGTCAGTGTTTCTATCACTGGGTCGATACTTCTACTGGTGGACTATTAGTCCTCGAAGGTATCATGCACCCAATAGTCAGTGTTTCTATCACTGGGTGGATACCTCTACTGGTGGACTATTAGTCCTCGAGTGTATCATACACCCAGTAGTCAGTGTTTCTATCACTGGGTCGATACCTCTACTGGTGGGCTATTAGTCCTCGAGGGTATCATACACCCAGTAGTCAGTGTTTCTATCTCTAGGTCGATACCTCTACTGGTGGACTATTAGTCCTCAAGGGTATCATACACCCAGTAGTCAGTGTTTCTATCACTGGGTCAATACCTCTACTGGTGGACTATTAGTCCTCGAGTGTATCATGCACCCAGTAGTCAGTGTTTCTATCACTGGGTTGATATCTCTGATGGTGGACTATTGATCCTCGAGTGTAACATACACCCAGTAGTCAGTGTTTCTATCACTGGGTCGATACCTCTACTGGTGGACTATTAGTCCTCGAGAGTATCATACCCCCAGTAGTCAGTGTTTCTATCACTAGGTTCATACCTCTACTGGTGGACTATTAGTCCTCGAGGGTATCATACACCAAGTAGTCAGTGTTTCTATCACTGGGTCGATACCTCTACTGGTGGACTATTAGTCCTCAAGGGTATCATACACCCAGTAATCAGTGTTTCTATCACTGGGTCGATACTTCTACTGGTGGACTATTAGTCCACGAAGGTATCATGCACCCAATAGTCAGTGTTTCTATCACTGGGTCTATACCTCTACTGGTGGACTATTAGTCCTCGAGTGTATCATACACCCAGTAGTCAGTGTTTCTATCACTGGGTCGATATCTCTACTGGTGGGCTATTAGTCCTCGAGGGTATCATACACCCAGTAGTCAGTGTTTCTATCTCTATGTCGATACCTCTACTGGTGGACTATTAGTCCTCGAGGGTATCATACACCAAGTAGCCAGTGTTTCTATCACTTGGTCTATACCTCTACTGGTGAACTATTAGTCCTCGAGGGTATCATACACCCAGTAGTCAGTGTTTCTATCACTAGGTCGATATCTCTATTGGTGGACCATTAGTCCTCGAGGGTATCATACACCCAGTAGTCAGTGTTTATATCACTGGGTCGATACCTCCACTGGTGGACTATTAGTCCTCGAGTGTATCATCCACCAAGTAGTCAGTGTTTCTATCACTGGGTCGATATCTCTGCTAGTGGACTATTAGACCTCGAGGGTATCATCCATCAAATAGTCAGTGTTTCTATAAATGGGTTGATACGTCTGCTGGTGGATTATTCTTCCTCGAGGGTATCATCAACCCAGTAGTCAGTGTTTCTATCACTGGGTCGATACCTCTGCTGATAGATTATTAGACCTCGAGGGTATCATCCACCAAATAGTCAGTGTTTCTATAACTGGGTTGATACCTCTGCTGGTGGATTATCCTTCCTCGAGGGTATCATACACCCAGTAATCAGTGTTTCTATCACTGGGTCGATATCTCTACTGGTGGACTATTAGTCCTCGAGTGTATCATACACCCAGTAATCAGTGTTTCTATTACTGGGTCGATACCTCTACTGGTGGAATATTAGTCCTCAAGGGTATCATACACCCGGTAATCAGTGTTTCTATCACTGGGTCGATACCTCTATTGGTGGACTATTAGTCCTCGAGGGTATCATACACCCGGTAGTCAGTGTTTCTATCACTGGGTCGATACTTCTACTGGTGGACTATTAGTCCTCGAAGGTATCATGCACCCAATAGTCAGTGTTTCTATCACTGGGTCGATACCTCTACTGGTGGACTATTAGTCCTCGAGTGTATCATACATCCAGTAGTCAGTGTTTCTATCACTGTGTCGATACCTCTACTGATGGACTATTAGTCCTCGAGTGTATCATACACCCAGTAGTCAGTGTTTCTATCACTGGGTCGATACCTCTACTGGTGGACTATTAGTCGTCGAGGGTATCATACACCAAGTAGTCAGTGTTTCTATCACTGGGTCGATACCTCTACTGGTGGACTATTAGTCCTCGAGTGTATCATACACCCATTAGTCAGTGTTTCTATCACTGGGTCAATACCTCTACTGGTGGACTATTAGTCATCGAGTGTATCATATACCCAGTAGTCAGTGTTTTTATCACTGGGTCGATACCTCTACTGGTGGGCTATTAGTCCTCGAGGGTATCATGCACCCAGTAGTCAGTGTTTCTATCTCTAGGTCGATACCTCTACTGGTGGACTATTAGTGCTCGAGGGTATCATACACCCAGTAGTCAGTGTTTCTATCACTGGGTCAATACCTCTACTGGTGGACTATTAGTCCTCGAGTGTATCATGCACCCAATAGTCAGTGTTTCTATCACTGGGTGGATACCTCTACTGGTGGACTATTAGTCCTCGAGTGTATCATACACCCAGTAGTCAGTGTTTCTATCACTGGGTCGATACCTCTACTGGTGGGCTATTAGTCCTCGAGGGTATCATACACCCAGTAGTCAGTGTTTCTATCTCTAGGTCGATACCTCTACTGGTGGACTATTAGTCCTCGAGGGTATCATACACCCAGTAGTCAGTGTTTCTATCACTGGGTCAATACCTCTACTGGTGGACTATTAGTCCTCGAGTGTATCATGCACCCAGTAGTCAGTGTTTCTATCACTGGGTTGATATCTCTGATGGTGGACTATTGGTCCTCGAGTGTATCATACACCCAGTAGTCAGTGTTTCTATCACTGGGTCGATACCTCTACTGGTGGACTATTAGTCCTCGAGTGTATCATACCCCCAGTAGTCAGTGTTTCTATCACTAGGTTCATACCTCTACTGGTGGACTATTAGTCCTCGAGGGTATCATACACCAAGTAGTCAGTGTTTCTATCACTGGGTCGATACCTCTACTGGTGGACTATTAGTCCTCAAGGGTATCATACACCCAGTAATCAGTGTTTCTATCACTGGGTCGATACCTCTATTGGTGGACTATTAGTCCTCGAGGGTATCATGCATCCAGTAATCAGTGTTTCTATCACTGGGTCGATACTTCTACTGGTGGACTATTAGTCCACGAAGGTATCATGCACCCAATAGTCAGTGTTTCTATCACTGGGTCTATACCTCTACTGGTGGACTATTAGTCCTCGAGTGTATCATACACCCAGTAGCCAGTGTTTCTATCACTGGGTCGATACCTCTACTGGTGGGCTATTAGTCCTCGAGGGTATCATACACCCAGTAGTCAGTGTTTCTATCTCTATGTCGATACCTCTGCTGGTGGACTATTAGTCCTCGAGGGTATCATACACCAAGTAGCCAGTGTTTCTATCACTTGGTCTATACCTCTACTGGTGGACTATTAGTCCTCGAGGGTATCATACACCCAGTAGTCAGTGTTTATATCACAGGGTCGATACCTCCACTGGTGGACTATTAGTCCTCGAGTGTATCATCCACCAAGTAGTCAGTGTTTCTATCACTGGGTCGATATCTCTGCTAGTGGAATATTAGACCTCGAGGGTATCATCCACCAAATAGTCAGTGTTTCTATAAATGGGTTGATACGTCTGCTGGTGGATTATTCTTCCTCGAGGGTATCATCAACCCAGTAGTCAGTGTTTCTATCACTGGGTCGATACCTCTGCTGATAGATTATTAGACCTCGAGGGTATCATCCACCAAATAGTCAGTGTTTCTATAACTGGGTTGATACCTCTGCTGGTGGATTATTCTTCCTCCAGGGTATCATACACCCAGTAATCAGTGTTTCTATCACTGGGTCGATATCTCTACTGGTGGACTATTAGTCCTCGAGTGTATCATACACCCAGTAATCAGTGTTTCTATTACTGGGTCGATACCTCTACTGGTGGAATATTAGTCCTCAAGGGTATCATACACCCAGTAATCAGTGTTTCTATCACTGGGTCGATACCTCTATTGGTGGACTATTAGTCCTCGAGGGTATCATACACCCGGTAGTCAGTGTTTCTATCACTGGGTCGATACTTCTACTGGTGGACTATTAGTCCTCGAAGGTTTCATGCACCCAATAGTCAGTGTTTCTATCACTAGGTCGATACCTCTACTGGTGGACTATTAGTCCTCGAGTGTATCATACACCCAGTAGTCAGTGTTTCTATCACTGTGTCGATACCTCTACTGATGGACTATTAGTCCTCGAGTGTATCATACACCCAGTAGTCAGTGTTTCTATCACTGGGTCGATACCTCTACTGGTGGACTATTAGTCGTCGAGGGTATCATACACCAAGTAGTCAGTGTTTCTATCACTGGGTCGATACCTCTACTGATGGACTATTAGTCCTCGAGTGTATCATACACCCATTAGTTAGTGTTTCTATCACTGGGTCAATACCTCTACTTGTGGACTATTAGTCATCGAGTGTATCATATACCCAGTAGTCAGTGTTTTTATCACTGGGTCGATACCTCTACTGGTGGGCTATTAGTCCTCGAGGGTATCATACACCCAGTAGTCAGTGTTTCTATCTCTTGGTCGATACCTCTACTGGTGGACTATTAGTGCTCGAGGGTATCATACACCCAGTAGTCAGTGTTTCTATCACTGGGTCAATACCTCTATTGGTGGACTATTAGTCCTCGAGTGTATCATGCACCCAGTAATCAGTGTTTCTATCACTGGGTCGATACCTCTACTGGTGGACTATTAGTCCTCGAGGGTATCATACACCCAGTAGTCAGTGTTTCTATCACTGGGTCGATATCTCTGATGGTGGACTATTGGTCCTCGAGTGTAACATACACCCAGTAGTCAGTGTTTCTATCACTGGGTCGATACCTCTGATGGTGGACTATTGGTTCTCGAGTGTATCATACACCCAGTAGTCAGTGTTTCTATCACTGGGTCGATACCTCTACTGGTGGACTATTAGTCCTCGAGTGTATCATACACCCAGTAGTCAGTGTTTCTATCACTGGGTCGATACCTCTACTGGTTGACTATTAGTCGTCGAGGGTATCATACACCAAGTAGTCAGTGTTTCTATCACTGGGTCGATAACTCTACTGGTGGACTATTAGTCATCGAGTGTATCATACACCCAGTAGTCAGTGTTTCTATCACTGGGACCATACCTCTACTGGTGGACTATTAGTCCTCGAGGGTATCATACACCAAGTAGTCAGTGTTTCTATCACTGGGTCGATACCTCTACTGGTGGCCTATTAGTCCTCAAGGGTATCATACACCCAATAATCAGTGTTTCTATCACTGGGTCGATACCTCTATTGGTGGACTATTAGTCCTAGAGGGTATCATACACCCAGTAGTCAGTGTTTCTATCACTGGGTCGATACCTCTACTGGTGGGCTATTAGTCCTCGAGGGTATCATACACCCAGTAGTCAGTGTTTCTATCTCTAGGTCGATACCTCTACTGGTGGACTATTAGTCCTCGAGGGTATCATACACCCAGTAGTCAGTGTTTCTATCACTGGGTTAATACCTCTACTGGTGGACTATTAGTCTTCGAGTGTATCATGCACCCAGTAGTCAGTGTTTCTATCACTGGGTCGATATCTCTGATGGTGGACTATTGGTCCTCGAGTGTAACATACACCCAGTAGTCAGTGTTTCTATCACTGGGTCGATACCTCTGATGGTGGACTATTGGTTCTCGAGTGTATCATACACCCAGTAGTCAGTGTTTCTATCACTGGGTCGATACCTCTACTGGTGGACTATTAGTCCTCGAGTGTATCATACACCCAGTAGTCAGTGTTTCTATCACTGGGTCGATACCTCTACTGGTTGACTATTAGTCCTCGAGGGTATCATACACCCAGTAGTCAGTGTTTCTATCACTGTGTCGATACCTCTACTGGTGGACTATTAGTCGTCGAGTGTATCATACACCCAGTAGTCAGTGTTTCTATCACTGGGTGGATACCTCTACTGGTGGACTATTAGTCCTCGAGAGTATCATACCCCCAGTAGTCAGTGTTTCTATCACTAGGTTCATACCTCTACTGGTGGACTATTAGTCCTCGAGTGTATCATACACCCAGTAGTCAGTGTTTATATCACTGTGTCGATAACTCTACTGGTGGACTATTAGTCCTCGAGTGTATCATACACCCAGTAGTCAGTGTTTCTATCACTGGGACCATACCTCTACTGGTGGACTATTAGTCCTCGAGGGTATCATTCACCAAGTAGTCAGTGTTTCTATCACTGGGTCGATACCTCTACTGGTGGCCTATTAGTCCTCAAGGGTATCATACACCCAGTAATCAGTGTTTCTATCACTGGGTCGATACCTCTATTGGTGGACTATTAGTCCTCGAGGGTATCATACATCCAGTAGTCAGTGTTTCTATCACTGGGTCGATACCTCTACTGGTGGACTATTAGTCCTCGAAGGTATCATGCACCCAATAGTCAGTGTTTCTATCACTGGGTGGATACCTCTTCTGGTGGACTATTAGTCCTCGAGTGTATCATACACCCAGTAGTCAGTGTTTCTATCACTGGGTCGATACCTCTACTGGTTGGCTATTAGTCCTCGAGGGTATCATACACCCAGTAGTCAGTGTTTCTATCTCTAGGTCGATACCTCTACTGGTGGACTTTTAGTCCTCGAGGGTATCATACACCCAGTAGTCAGTGTTTCTATCACTGGGTCAATACCTCTACTGGTGGACTATTAGTCCTCGAGTGTATCATGCACCCAGTAGTCAGTGTTTCTATCACTGGGTCGATATCTCTGATGGTGGACTATTGGTCCTCGAGTGTAACATACACCCAGTAGTCAGTGTTTCTATCACTGGGTCGATACCTCTGATGGTGGACTATTGGTTCTCGAGTGTATCATACACCCAGTAGTCAGTGTTTCTATCACTGGGTCGATACCTCTACTGGTGGACTATTAGTCCTCGAGTGTATCATACACCCAGTAGTCAGTGTTTCTATCACTGGGTCGATACCTCTACTGGTTGACTATTAGTCCTCGAGGGTATCATACACCCAGTAGTCAGTGTTTATATCACTGTGTCGATACCTCTACTGGTGGACTATTAGTCGTCGAGTGTATCATACACCCAGTAGTCAGTGTTTCTATCACTGGGTCGATACCTCTACTGGTGGACTATTAGTCCTCGAGAGTATCATACCCCCAGTAGTCAGTGTTTCTATCACTAGGTTCATACCTCTACTGGTGGACTATTAGTCCTCGAGTGTATCATACACCCAGTAGTCAGTGTTTCTATCACTGGGTCGATAACTCTACTGGTGGACTATTAGTCCTCGAGTGTATCATACACCCAGTAGTCAGTGTTTCTATCACTGGGACCATACCTCTACTGGTGGACTATTAGTCCTCGAGGGTATCATACACCAAGTAGTCAGTGTTTCTATCACTGGGTCGATACCTCTACTGGTGGCCTATTAGTCCTCAAGGGTATCATACACCCAATAATCAGTGTTTCTATCACTGGGTCGATACCTCTATTGGTGGACTATTAGTCCTCGAGGGTATCATCCACCCAGTAGTCAGTGTTTCTATCACTGGGTCGATACCTCTACTGGTGGGCTATTAGTTCTCGAGGGTATCATACACCCAGTAGTCAGTGTTTCTATCTCTAGGTCGATACCTCTACTGGTGGACTATTAGTCCTCGAGGTTATCATACACCCAGTAGTCAGTGTTTCTATCACTGGGTCAATACCTCTACTGGTGGACTATTAGTCTTCGAGTGTATCATGCACCCAGTAGTCAGTGTTTCTATCACTGGGTCGATATCTCTGATGGTGGACTATTGGTCGTCGAGTGTAACATACACCCAGTAGTCAGTGTTTCTATCACTGGGTCGATACCTCTGATGGTGGACTATTGGTTCTCGAGTGTATCATACACCCAGTAGTCAGTGTTTCTATCACTGGGTCGATACCTCTACTGGTGGACTATTAGTCCTCGAGTGTATCATACACCCAGTAGTCAGTGTTTCTATCACTGGGTCGATACCTCTACTGGTTGTCTATTAGTCCTCGAGGGTATCATACACCCAGTAGTCAGTGTTTCTATCACTGTGTCGATACCTCTACTGGTGGACTATTAGTCGTCGAGTGTATCATACACCCAGTAGTCAGTGTTTCTATCACTGGATCGATACCTCTACTGGTGGACTATTAGTCCTCGAGAGTATCATATCCCCAGTAGTCAGTGTTTCTATCACTAGGTTCATACCTCTACTGGTGGACTATTAGTCCTCGAGTGTATCATACACCCAGTAGTCAGTGTTTATATCACTGTGTCGATAACTCTACTGGTGGACTATTAGTCCTCGAGTGTATCATACACCCAGTAGTCAGTGTTTCTATCACTGGGACCATACCTCTACTGGTGGACTATTAGTCCTCGAGGGTATCATACACCAAGTAGTCAGTGTTTCTATCACTGGGTCGATACCTCTACTGGTGGCCTATTAGTCCTCAAGGGTATCATACACCCAGTAATCAGTGTTTCTATCACTGGGTCGATACCTCTATTGGTGGACTATTAGTCCTCGAGGGTATCATACATCCAGTAGTCAGTGTTTCTATCACTGGGTCGATACCTCTACTGGTGGACTATTAGTCCTTGAAGGTATCATGCACCCAATAGTCAGTGTTTCTATCACTGGGTGGATACCTCTACTGGTGGACTATTAGTCCTCGAGTGTATCATACACCCAGTAGTCAGTGTTTCTATCACTGGGTCGATACCTCTACTGGTGGGCTATTAGTCCTCGAGGGTATCATACACCTAGTAGTCAGTGTTTCTATCTCTAGGTCGATACCTCTACTGGTGGACTATTAGTCCTCGAGGGTATCATACACCCAGTAGTCAGTGTTTCTATCACTGGGTCAATACCTCTACTGGTGGACTATTAGTCCTCGAGTGTATCATGCACCCAGTAGTCAGTGTTTCTATCACTGGGTCGATATCTCTGATGGTGGACTATTGGTCCTCGAGTGTAACATACACCCAGTAGTCAGTGTTTCTATCACTGGGTCGATACCTCTGATGGTGGACTATTGGTTCTCGAGTGTATCATACACCTAGTAGTCAGTGTTTCTATCACTGGGTCGATACCTCTACTGGTGGACTATTAGTCCTCGAGTGTATCATACACCCAGTAGTCAGTGTTTCTATCACTGGGTCGATACCTCTACTGGTTGTCTATTAGTCCTCGAGTGTATCATACACCCAGTAGTCAGTGTTTCTATCACTGTGTCGATACCTCTACTGATGGACTATTAGTCCTCGAGTGTATCATACACCCAGTAGTCAGTGTTTCTATCACTGGATCGATACCTCTACTGGTGGACTATTAGTCGTCGAGGGTATCATACACCAAGTAGTCAGTGTTTATATCACTGGGTCGATACCTCTACTGGTGGACTATTAGTCCTCGAGTGTATCATACACCCATTAGTCAGTGTTTCTATCAGTAGGTCGATACCTCTACTGGTTGACTATTAATCCTCGAGGGTATCATACACCCAGTAGTCAGTGTTTCTATCACTGTGTCGATACCTCTACTGGTGGACTATTAGTCGTCGAGTGTATCATACACCCAGTAGTCAGTGTTTCTATCACTGGGTCGATACCTCTACTGGTGGACTATTAGTCCTCGAGAGTATCATACCCCCAGTAGTCAGTGTTTCTATCACTAGGTTCATACCTCTACTGGTGGACTATTAGTCCTCGCGGGTATCATACACCAAGTAGTCAGTGTTTCTATCACTGGGTCGATACCTCTACTGGTGGACTATTAGTCCTCAAGGGTTTCATACACCCAGTAATCAGTGTTTCTATCACTGGGTCGATACCTCTATTGATGGACTATTAGTCCTCGAGGGTATCATACATCCAGTAATCAGTGTTTCTATCACTGGGTCGATACTTCTACTGGTGGACTTTTAGTCCACGAAGGTATCATGCACCCAATAGTCAGTGTTTCTATCACTGGGTCTATACCTCTACTGGTGGACTATTAGTCCTCGAGTGTATCATACACCCAGTAGTCAGTGTTTCTATCACTGGGTCGATACCTCTATTGGTGGACTATTAGTCCTCGAGGGTATCATACACCCAGTAGTCAGTGTTTCTATCACTGTGTCGATACCTCTACTGGTGGACTATTAGTCCTCGAGGGTATCATACACCCAGTAGTCAGTGTTTCTATCACTGGGTCTATACCTCTACTGGTGGACTATTAGTCCTCGAGGGTATCATACACCCAGTAGTCAGTGTTTCTATCACTGTGTCGATACCTCTACTGGTGGACTATTAGTCCTCGAGTGTATCATACACCCAGTAGTTAGTGTTTCTAACACTGGGACCATATCTCTACTGGTGGACTATTAGTCCTCGAGGGTATCATACACCAAGTAGTCAGTGTTTCTATCACTGGGTCGTTACCTCTACTGGTGGATTATTAGTCCTCGAGGGTATCATACACCCAGTAGACAGTGTTTCTATCACTAGGTCGAAACCTCTACTGGTGGACTATTATTCCTCGAGGGTATCATACACCCAGTAATCAGTGTTTCTATCACTGGGTCGATATCTCTACTGGTGGACTATTAGTCCACGAGTGTATCATACACCCAGTAATCAGTGTTTCTATTACTGGGTCGATACCTCTACTGGTGGACTATTAGTCCTCAAGGGTATCATACACCCAGTAATCAGTGTTTCTATCACTGGGTCGATACCTCTACTGGTGGATTATTAGTCCTCAAGGGTATCATACACCCAGTAGTCAGTGTTTCTATCACTGGGTCGATACCTCTATTGGTGGACTATTACTCCTCGAGGGTATCATACATCCAGTAGCCAGTGTTTCTATCACTGGGTCGATAACTCTACTGGTGGATTATTAGTCCTCGAAGGTATCATGCACCCAATAGTCAGTGTTTCTATCACTAGGTCGATACCTCTACTGGTGGACTATTAGTCCTCGAGGGTATCATACACCCAGTAGTCAGTGTTTCTATCACTAGGTCGATACCTCTACTGGTGGACTATTAGTCCTCGAGGGTATCATCCACCCAGTAGTCAGTGTTTCTATCACTGGGTCGATATCTCTGCTAGTGGACTATTAGACCTCGAGGTTATCATCCACCAAATAGTCAGTGTTTCTATAAATGGGTTGATACGTCTGCTGGTGGATTATTCTTCCTCGAGGGTATCATCAACCCAGTAGTCAGTGTTTCTATCACTGGGTCGATACCTCTGCTGATAGATTATTAGACCTCGAGGGTATCATCCACCAAATAGTCAGTGTTTCTATAACTGGGTTGATACCTCTGCTGGTGGATTATTCTTCTTCGAGGGTATCATACACCCAGTAATCAGTGTTTCTATCACTGGGTCGATATCCCTACTGGTGGACTATTAGTCCGCGAGTGTATCATACACCCAGTAATCAGTGTTTCTATTACTGGGTCGATACCTCTACTGGTGGACTATTAGTCCTCAAGGGTATCATACACCCAGTAATCAGTGTTTCTATCACTGGGTCGATACCTCTACTGGTGGACTATTAGTCCTCAAGGGTATAATACACCCAGTAGTCAGTGTTTCTATCACTGGGTCGATACCTCTATTGGTGGACTATTAGTCCTCGAGGGTATCATACACCAAATAGTCTGTGTTTCTATCACTGGGTCGATACCTCTGCTAGTGGACTATTATTCCTCGAGGGTATCATCCACCCAGTAGTCAGTGTTTCTATCACTGGGTCGATACTTCTACTGGTGGAGTATTAGTCCTCGAAGGTATCATGCACCCAATAGTCAGTGTTTCTATCACTAGGTCGATACCTCTACTGGTGGACTATTAGTCCTCGAGGGTATCATACACCCAGTAGTCAGTGTTTCTATCACTTGGTCGATACCTCTACTGGTGGACCATTAGTCCTCGAGGGTATCATACACCAAATAGTCTGTGTTTCTATCACTGGGTCGATACCTCTGCTAGTGGACTATTATTCCTCGAGGGTATCATCCACCCAGTAGTCAGTGTTTCTATCACTGGGTCGATACCTCTGTTGGTGGACTATTAGTCCTCGAGGGTATCATCCACCAAATAGTCTGTGTTTCTATCACTGGGTCGATACCTCTGCTAGTGGACTATTAGACCTCGAGGGTATCATCCACCAAATAGTCAGTGTTTCTATCACTAGGTTGATACCTCTGCTGGTGGATTATTCTTCCTCGAGGGTATCATCCACCCAGTAGTCAGTGTTTCTATCACTGGGTCGATATCTCTGCTGATAGATTATTAGTCCTCGAGGGTATCATCCTCCCAGTGGTCAGTATTTCTATCACTGGGTCGATACCTCTATTGGTGGACTATTAATCCTCGAGGGTATCATACACCCAGTAGTCAGTGTTTCTATCACTGGGTCGATACCTCTATTGGTGGACTATTAGTCCTCGAGGGTATCATACACCCAGTAGCCAGTGTTTCTATCACTGGGTCGATAACTCTACTTGTGGACTATTAGTCCTCGAGGGTATCATACACCCAGTTATCAGTGTTTCTATCACTGGGTCGATATCTCTACTGGTGGACTATTAGTCCTCGAGTGTATCATACACCCAGTAATCAGTGTTTCTATTACTGGGTCGATACCTCTACTGGTGGACTATTAGTCCTCAAGGGTATCATACACCCAGTAATCAGTGTTTCTATCACTGGGTCGATACCTCTACTGGTGGACTATTAGTCCTCAAGGGTATAATACACCCAGTAGTCAGTGTTTCTATCACTGGGTCGATACCTCTATTGGTGGACTATTAGTCCTCGAGGGTATCATACACCAAATAGTCTGTGTTTCTATCACTGGGTCGATACCTCTGCTAGTGGACTATTAGTCCTCGAGGGTATCATCCACCCAGTAGTCAGTGTTTCTATCACTGGGTCGATACTTCTACTGGTGGAGTATTAGTCCTCGAAGGTATCATTCACCCAATAGTCAGTGTTTCTATCACTAGGTCGATACCTCTACTGGTGGACTATTAGTCCTCGAGGGTATCATACACCCAGTAGTCAGTGTTTCTATCACTTGGTCGATACCTCTACTGGTGGACCATTAGTCCTCGAGGGTATCATACACCAAATAGTCTGTGTTTCTATCACTGGGTCGATACCTCTGCTAGTGGACTATTATTCCTCGAGGGTATCATCCACCCAGTAGTCAGTGTTTCTATCACTGGGTCGATACCTCTACTGGTGGACTATTAGTCGTCGAGGGTATCATACACCAAGTAGTCAGTGTTTCTATCACTGGGTCGATACCTCTACTGATGGACTATTAGTCCTCGAGTGTATCATACACCCATTAGTTAGTGTTTCTATCACTGGGTCAATACCTCTACTTGTGGACTATTAGTCATCGAGTGTATCATATACCCAGTAGTCAGTGTTTTTATCACTGGGTCGATACCTCTACTGGTGGGCTATTAGTCCTCGAGGGTATCATACACCCAGTAGTCAGTGTTTCTATCTCTTGGTCGATACCTCTACTGGTGGACTATTAGTGCTCGAGGGTATCATACACCCAGTAGTCAGTGTTTCTATCACTGGGTCAATACCTCTATTGGTGGACTATTAGTCCTCGAGTGTATCATGCACCCAGTAATCAGTGTTTCTATCACTGGGTCGATACCTCTACTGGTGGACTATTAGTCCTCGAGGGTATCATACACCCAGTAGTCAGTGTTTCTATCACTGGGTCGATATCTCTGATGGTGGACTATTGGTCCTCGAGTGTAACATACACCCAGTAGTCAGTGTTTCTATCACTGGGTCGATACCTCTGATGGTGGACTATTGGTTCTCGAGTGTATCATACACCCAGTAGTCAGTGTTTCTATCACTGGGTCGATACCTCTACTGGTGGACTATTAGTCCTCGAGTGTATCATACACCCAGTAGTCAGTGTTTCTATCACTGGGTCGATACCTCTACTGGTTGACTATTAGTCCTCGAGGGTATCATACACCCAGTAGTCAGTGTTTCTATCACTGTGTCGATACCTCTACTGGTGGACTATTAGTCGTCGAGTGTATCATACACCCAGTAGTCAGTGTTTCTATCACTGGGTCGATACCTCTACTGGTGGACTATTAGTCCTCGAGAGTATCATACCCCCAGTAGTCAGTGTTTCTATCACTAGGTTCATACCTCTACTGGTGGACTATTAGTCCTCGAGTGTATCATACACCCAGTAGTCAGTGTTTCTATCACTGGGTCGATAACTCTACTGGTGGACTATTAGTCATCGAGTGTATCATACACCCAGTAGTCAGTGTTTCTATCACTGGGACCATACCTCTACTGGTGGACTATTAGTCCTCGAGGGTATCATACACCAAGTAGTCAGTGTTTCTATCACTGGGTCGATACCTCTACTGGTGGCCTATTAGTCCTCAAGGGTATCATACACCCAATAATCAGTGTTTCTATCACTGGGTCGATACCTCTATTGGTGGACTATTAGTCCTAGAGGGTATCATACACCCAGTAGTCAGTGTTTCTATCACTGGGTCGATACCTCTACTGGTGGGCTATTAGTCCTCGAGGGTATCATACACCCAGTAGTCAGTGTTTCTATCTCTAGGTCGATACCTCTACTGGTGGACTATTAGTCCTCGAGGGTATCATACACCCAGTAGTCAGTGTTTCTATCACTGGGTTAATACCTCTACTGGTGGACTATTAGTCTTCGAGTGTATCATGCACCCAGTAGTCAGTGTTTCTATCACTGGGTCGATATCTCTGATGGTGGACTATTGGTCCTCGAGTGTAACATACACCCAGTAGTCAGTGTTTCTATCACTGGGTCGATACCTCTGATGGTGGACTATTGGTTCTCGAGTGTATCATACACCCAGTAGTCAGTGTTTCTATCACTGGGTCGATACCTCTACTGGTGGACTATTAGTCCTCGAGTGTATCATACACCCAGTAGTCAGTGTTTCTATCACTGGGTCGATACCTCTACTGGTTGACTATTAGTCCTCGAGGGTATCATACACCCAGTAGTCAGTGTTTCTATCACTGTGTCGATACCTCTACTGGTGGACTATTAGTCGTCGAGTGTATCATACACCCAGTAGTCAGTGTTTCTATCACTGGGTGGATACCTCTACTGGTGGACTATTAGTCCTCGAGAGTATCATACCCCCAGTAGTCAGTGTTTCTATCACTAGGTTCATACCTCTACTGGTGGACTATTAGTCCTCGAGTGTATCATACACCCAGTAGTCAGTGTTTATATCACTGTGTCGATAACTCTACTGGTGGACTATTAGTCCTCGAGTGTATCATACACCCAGTAGTCAGTGTTTCTATCACTGGGACCATACCTCTACTGGTGGACTATTAGTCCTCGAGGGTATCATTCACCAAGTAGTCAGTGTTTCTATCACTGGGTCGATACCTCTACTGGTGGCCTATTAGTCCTCAAGGGTATCATACACCCAGTAATCAGTGTTTCTATCACTGGGTCGATACCTCTATTGGTGGACTATTAGTCCTCGAGGGTATCATACACCCAGTAGTCAGTGTTTCTATCACTGGGTCGATACCTCTACTGGTGGACTATTAGTCCTCGAAGGTATCATGCACCCAATAGTCAGTGTTTCTATCACTGGGTGGATACCTCTTCTGGTGGACTATTAGTCCTCGAGTGTATCATACACCCAGTAGTCAGTGTTTCTATCACTGGGTCGATACCTCTACTGGTTGGCTATTAGTCCTCGAGGGTATCATACACCCAGTAGTCAGTGTTTCTATCTCTAGGTCGATACCTCTACTGGTGGACTTTTAGTCCTCGAGGGTATCATACACCCAGTAGTCAGTGTTTCTATCACTGGGTCAATACCTCTACTGGTGGACTATTAGTCCTCGAGTGTATCATGCACCCAGTAGTCAGTGTTTCTATCACTGGGTCGATATCTCTGATGGTGGACTATTGGTCCTCGAGTGTAACATACACCCAGTAGTCAGTGTTTCTATCACTGGGTCGATACCTCTGATGGTGGACTATTGGTTCTCGAGTGTATCATACACCCAGTAGTCAGTGTTTCTATCACTGGGTCGATACCTCTACTGGTGGACTATTAGTCCTCGAGTGTATCATACACCCAGTAGTCAGTGTTTCTATCACTGGGTCGATACCTCTACTGGTTGACTATTAGTCCTCGAGGGTATCATACACCCAGTAGTCAGTGTTTCTATCACTGTGTCGATACCTCTACTGGTGGACTATTAGTCGTCGAGTGTATCATACACCCAGTAGTCAGTGTTTCTATCACTGGGTCGATACCTCTACTGGTGGACTATTAGTCCTCGAGAGTATCATACCCCCAGTAGTCAGTGTTTCTATCACTAGGTTCATACCTCTACTGGTGGACTATTAGTCCTCGAGTGTATCATACACCCAGTAGTCAGTGTTTCTATCACTGGGTCGATAACTCTACTGGTGGACTATTAGTCCTCGAGTGTATCATACACCCAGTAGTCAGTGTTTCTATCACTGGGACCATACCTCTACTGGTGGACTATTAGTCCTCGAGGGTATCATACACCAAGTAGTCAGTGTTTCTATCACTGGGTCGATACCTCTACTGGTGGCCTATTAGTCCTCAAGGGTATCATACACCCAATAATCAGTGTTTCTATCACTGGGTCGATACCTCTATTGGTGGACTATTAGTCCTCGAGGGTATCATCCACCCAGTAGTCAGTGTTTCTATCACTGGGTCGATACCTCTACTGGTGGGCTATTAGTTCTCGAGGGTATCATACACCCAGTAGTCAGTGTTTCTATCTCTAGGTCGATACCTCTACTGGTGGACTATTAGTCCTCGAGGTTATCATACACCCAGTAGTCAGTGTTTCTATCACTGGGTCAATACCTCTACTGGTGGACTATTAGTCTTCGAGTGTATCATGCACCCAGTAGTCAGTGTTTCTATCACTGGGTCGATATCTCTGATGGTGGACTATTGGTCGTCGAGTGTAACATACACCCAGTAGTCAGTGTTTCTATCACTGGGTCGATACCTCTGATGGTGGACTATTGGTTCTCGAGTGTATCATACACCCAGTAGTCAGTGTTTCTATCACTGGGTCGATACCTCTACTGGTGGACTATTAGTCCTCGAGTGTATCATACACCCAGTAGTCAGTGTTTCTATCACTGGGTCGATACCTCTACTGGCTGTCTATTAGTCCTCGAGGGTATCATACACCCAGTAGTCAGTGTTTCTATCACTGTGTCGATACCTCTACTGGTGGACTATTAGTCGTCGAGTGTATCATACACCCAGTAGTCAGTGTTTCTATCACTGGATCGATACCTCTACTGGTGGACTATTAGTCCTCGAGAGTATCATATCCCCAGTAGTCAGTGTTTCTATCACTAGGTTCATACCTCTACTGGTGGACTATTAGTCCTCGAGTGTATCATACACCCAGTAGTCAGTGTTTATATCACTGTGTCGATAACTCTACTGGTGGACTATTAGTCCTCGAGTGTATCATACACCCAGTAGTCAGTGTTTCTATCACTGGGACCATACCTCTACTGGTGGACTATTAGTCCTCGAGGGTATCATACACCAAGTAGTCAGTGTTTCTATCACTGGGTCGATACCTCTACTGGTGGCCTATTAGTCCTCAAGGGTATCATACACCCAGTAATCAGTGTTTCTATCACTGGGTCGATACCTCTATTGGTGGACTATTAGTCCTCGAGGGTATCATACATCCAGTAGTCAGTGTTTCTATCACTGGGTCGATACCTCTACTGGTGGACTATTAGTCCTCGAAGGTATCATGCACCCAATAGTCAGTGTTTCTATCACTGGGTGGATACCTCTACTGGTGGACTATTAGTCCTCGAGTGTATCATACACCCAGTAGTCAGTGTTTCTATCACTGGGTCGATACCTCTACTGGTGGGCTATTAGTCCTCGAGGGTATCATACACCTAGTAGTCAGTGTTTCTATCTCTAGGTCGATACCTCTACTGGTGGACTATTAGTCCTCGAGGGTATCATACACCCAGTAGTCAGTGTTTCTATCACTGGGTCAATACCTCTACTGGTGGACTATTAGTCCTCGAGTGTATCATGCACCCAGTAGTCAGTGTTTCTATCACTGGGTCGATATCTCTGATGGTGGACTATTGGTCCTCGAGTGTAACATACACCCAGTAGTCAGTGTTTCTATCACTGGGTCGATACCTCTGATGGTGGACTATTGGTTCTCGAGTGTATCATACACCCAGTAGTCAGTGTTTCTATCACTGGGTCGATACCTCTACTGGTGGACTATTAGTCCTCGAGTGTATCATACACCCAGTAGTCAGTGTTTCTATCACTGGGTCGATACCTCTACTGGTTGTCTATTAGTCCTCGAGTGTATCATACACCCAGTAGTCAGTGTTTCTATCACTGTGTCGATACCTCTACTGATGGACTATTAGTCCTCGAGTGTATCATACACCCAGTAGTCAGTGTTTCTATCACTGGATCGATACCTCTACTGGTGGACTATTAGTCGTCGAGGGTATCATACACCAAGTAGTCAGTGTTTATATCACTGGGTCGATACCTCTACTGGTGGACTATTAGTCCTCGAGTGTATCATACACCCATTAGTCAGTGTTTCTATCAGTAGGTCGATACCTCTACTGGTTGACTATTAATCCTCGAGGGTATCATACACCCAGTAGTCAGTGTTTCTATCACTGTGTCGATACCTCTACTGGTGGACTATTAGTCGTCGAGTGTATCATACACCCAGTAGTCAGTGTTTCTATCACTGGGTCGATACCTCTACTGGTGGACTATTAGTCCTCGAGAGTATCATACCCCCAGTAGTCAGTGTTTCTATCACTAGGTTCATACCTCTACTGGTGGACTATTAGTCCTCGCGGGTATCATACACCAAGTAGTCAGTGTTTCTATCACTGGGTCGATACCTCTACTGGTGGACTATTAGTCCTCAAGGGTTTCATACACCCAGTAATCAGTGTTTCTATCACTGGGTCGATACCTCTATTGATGGACTATTAGTCCTCGAGGGTATCATACATCCAGTAATCAGTGTTTCTATCACTGGGTCGATACTTCTACTGGTGGACTATTAGTCCACGAAGGTATCATGCACCCAATAGTCAGTGTTTCTATCACTGGGTCTATACCTCTACTGGTGGACTATTAGTCCTCGAGTGTATCATACACCCAGTAGTCAGTGTTTCTATCACTGGGTCGATACCTCTATTGGTGGACTATTAGTCCTCGAGGGTATCATACACCCAGTAGTCAGTGTTTCTATCACTGTGTCGATACCTCTACTGGTGGACTATTAGTCCTCGAGGGTATCATACACCCAGTAGTCAGTGTTTCTATCACTGGGTCTATACCTCTACTGGTGGACTAGTAGTCCTCGAGGGTATCATACACCCAGTAGTCAGTGTTTCTATCACTGTGTCGATACCTCTACTGGTGGACTATTAGTCCTCGAGTGTATCATACACCCAGTAGTTAGTGTTTCTAACACTGGGACCATACCTCTACTGGTGGACTATTAGTCCTCGAGGGTATCATACACCAAGTAGTCAGTGTTTCTATCACTGGGTCGTTACCTCTACTGGTGGATTATTAGTCCTCGAGGGTATCATACACCCAGTAGACAGTGTTTCTATCACTAGGTCGAAACCTCTACTGGTGGACTATTATTCCTCGAGGGTATCATACACCCAGTAATCAGTGTTTCTATCACTGGGTCGATATCTCTACTGGTGGACTATTAGTCCACGAGTGTATCATACACCCAGTAATCAGTGTTTCTATTACTGGGTCGATACCTCTACTGGTGGACTATTAGTCCTCAAGGGTATCATACACCCAGTAATCAGTGTTTCTATCACTGGGTCGATACCTCTACTGGTGGATTATTAGTCCTCAAGGGTATCATACACCCAGTAGTCAGTGTTTCTATCACTGGGTCGATACCTCTATTGGTGGACTATTAGTCCTCGAGGGTATCATACATCCAGTAGCCAGTGTTTCTATCACTGGGTCGATAACTCTACTGGTGGATTATTAGTCTTCGAAGGTATCATGCACCCAATAGTCAGTGTTTCTATCACTAGGTCGATACCTCTACTGGTGGACTATTAGTCCTCGAGGGTATCATACACCCAGTAGTCAGTGTTTCTATCACTAGGTCGATACCTCTACTGGTGGACTATTAGTCCTCGAGGGTATCATCCACCCAGTAGTCAGTGTTTCTATCACTGGGTCGATATCTCTGCTAGTGGACTATTAGACCTCGAGGTTATCATCCACCAAATAGTCAGTGTTTCTATAAATGGGTTGATACGTCTGCTGGTGGATTATTCTTCCTCGAGGGTATCATCAACCCAGTAGTCAGTGTTTCTATCACTGGGTCGATACCTCTGCTGATAGATTATTAGACCTCGAGGGTATCATCCACCAAATAGTCAGTGTTTCTATAACTGGGTTGATACCTCTGCTGGTGGATTATTCTTCTTCGAGGGTATCATACACCCAGTAATCAGTGTTTCTATCACTGGGTCGATATCCCTACTGGTGGACTATTAGTCCGCGAGTGTATCATACACCCAGTAATCAGTGTTTCTATTACTGGGTCGATACCTCTACTGGTGGACTATTAGTCCTCAAGGGTATCATACACCCAGTAATCAGTGTTTCTATCACTGGGTCGATACCTCTACTGGCTGTCTATTAGTCCTCGAGGGTATCATACACCCAGTAGTCAGTGTTTCTATCACTGTGTCGATACCTCTACTGGTGGACTATTAGTCGTCGAGTGTATCATACACCCAGTAGTCAGTGTTTCTATCACTGGATCGATACCTCTACTGGTGGACTATTAGTCCTCGAGAGTATCATATCCCCAGTAGTCAGTGTTTCTATCACTAGGTTCATACCTCTACTGGTGGACTATTAGTCCTCGAGTGTATCATACACCCAGTAGTCAGTGTTTATATCACTGTGTCGATAACTCTACTGGTGGACTATTAGTCCTCGAGTGTATCATACACCCAGTAGTCAGTGTTTCTATCACTGGGACCATACCTCTACTGGTGGACTATTAGTCCTCGAGGGTATCATACACCAAGTAGTCAGTGTTTCTATCACTGGGTCGATACCTCTACTGGTGGCCTATTAGTCCTCAAGGGTATCATACACCCAGTAATCAGTGTTTCTATCACTGGGTCGATACCTCTATTGGTGGACTATTAGTCCTCGAGGGTATCATACATCCAGTAGTCAGTGTTTCTATCACTGGGTCGATACCTCTACTGGTGGACTATTAGTCCTCGAAGGTATCATGCACCCAATAGTCAGTGTTTCTATCACTGGGTGGATACCTCTACTGGTGGACTATTAGTCCTCGAGTGTATCATACACCCAGTAGTCAGTGTTTCTATCACTGGGTCGATACCTCTACTGGTGGGCTATTAGTCCTCGAGGGTATCATACACCTAGTAGTCAGTGTTTCTATCTCTAGGTCGATACCTCTACTGGTGGACTATTAGTCCTCGAGGGTATCATACACCCAGTAGTCAGTGTTTCTATCACTGGGTCAATACCTCTACTGGTGGACTATTAGTCCTCGAGTGTATCATGCACCCAGTAGTCAGTGTTTCTATCACTGGGTCGATATCTCTGATGGTGGACTATTGGTCCTCGAGTGTAACATACACCCAGTAGTCAGTGTTTCTATCACTGGGTCGATACCTCTGATGGTGGACTATTGGTTCTCGAGTGTATCATACACCCAGTAGTCAGTGTTTCTATCACTGGGTCGATACCTCTACTGGTGGACTATTAGTCCTCGAGTGTATCATACACCCAGTAGTCAGTGTTTCTATCACTGGGTCGATACCTCTACTGGTTGTCTATTAGTCCTCGAGTGTATCATACACCCAGTAGTCAGTGTTTCTATCACTGTGTCGATACCTCTACTGATGGACTATTAGTCCTCGAGTGTATCATACACCCAGTAGTCAGTGTTTCTATCACTGGATCGATACCTCTACTGGTGGACTATTAGTCGTCGAGGGTATCATACACCAAGTAGTCAGTGTTTATATCACTGGGTCGATACCTCTACTGGTGGACTATTAGTCCTCGAGTGTATCATACACCCATTAGTCAGTGTTTCTATCAGTAGGTCGATACCTCTACTGGTTGACTATTAATCCTCGAGGGTATCATACACCCAGTAGTCAGTGTTTCTATCACTGTGTCGATACCTCTACTGGTGGACTATTAGTCGTCGAGTGTATCATACACCCAGTAGTCAGTGTTTCTATCACTGGGTCGATACCTCTACTGGTGGACTATTAGTCCTCGAGAGTATCATACCCCCAGTAGTCAGTGTTTCTATCACTAGGTTCATACCTCTACTGGTGGACTATTAGTCCTCGCGGGTATCATACACCAAGTAGTCAGTGTTTCTATCACTGGGTCGATACCTCTACTGGTGGACTATTAGTCCTCAAGGGTTTCATACACCCAGTAATCAGTGTTTCTATCACTGGGTCGATACCTCTATTGATGGACTATTAGTCCTCGAGGGTATCATACATCCAGTAATCAGTGTTTCTATCACTGGGTCGATACTTCTACTGGTGGACTATTAGTCCACGAAGGTATCATGCACCCAATAGTCAGTGTTTCTATCACTGGGTCTATACCTCTACTGGTGGACTATTAGTCCTCGAGTGTATCATACACCCAGTAGTCAGTGTTTCTATCACTGGGTCGATACCTCTATTGGTGGACTATTAGTCCTCGAGGGTATCATACACCCAGTAGTCAGTGTTTCTATCACTGTGTCGATACCTCTACTGGTGGACTATTAGTCCTCGAGGGTATCATACACCCAGTAGTCAGTGTTTCTATCACTGGGTCTATACCTCTACTGGTGGACTAGTAGTCCTCGAGGGTATCATACACCCAGTAGTCAGTGTTTCTATCACTGTGTCGATACCTCTACTGGTGGACTATTAGTCCTCGAGTGTATCATACACCCAGTAGTTAGTGTTTCTAACACTGGGACCATACCTCTACTGGTGGACTATTAGTCCTCGAGGGTATCATACACCAAGTAGTCAGTGTTTCTATCACTGGGTCGTTACCTCTACTGGTGGATTATTAGTCCTCGAGGGTATCATACACCCAGTAGACAGTGTTTCTATCACTAGGTCGAAACCTCTACTGGTGGACTATTATTCCTCGAGGGTATCATACACCCAGTAATCAGTGTTTCTATCACTGGGTCGATATCTCTACTGGTGGACTATTAGTCCACGAGTGTATCATACACCCAGTAATCAGTGTTTCTATTACTGGGTCGATACCTCTACTGGTGGACTATTAGTCCTCAAGGGTATCATACACCCAGTAATCAGTGTTTCTATCACTGGGTCGATACCTCTACTGGTGGATTATTAGTCCTCAAGGGTATCATACACCCAGTAGTCAGTGTTTCTATCACTGGGTCGATACCTCTATTGGTGGACTATTAGTCCTCGAGGGTATCATACATCCAGTAGCCAGTGTTTCTATCACTGGGTCGATAACTCTACTGGTGGATTATTAGTCTTCGAAGGTATCATGCACCCAATAGTCAGTGTTTCTATCACTAGGTCGATACCTCTACTGGTGGACTATTAGTCCTCGAGGGTATCATACACCCAGTAGTCAGTGTTTCTATCACTAGGTCGATACCTCTACTGGTGGACTATTAGTCCTCGAGGGTATCATCCACCCAGTAGTCAGTGTTTCTATCACTGGGTCGATATCTCTGCTAGTGGACTATTAGACCTCGAGGTTATCATCCACCAAATAGTCAGTGTTTCTATAAATGGGTTGATACGTCTGCTGGTGGATTATTCTTCCTCGAGGGTATCATCAACCCAGTAGTCAGTGTTTCTATCACTGGGTCGATACCTCTGCTGATAGATTATTAGACCTCGAGGGTATCATCCACCAAATAGTCAGTGTTTCTATAACTGGGTTGATACCTCTGCTGGTGGATTATTCTTCTTCGAGGGTATCATACACCCAGTAATCAGTGTTTCTATCACTGGGTCGATATCCCTACTGGTGGACTATTAGTCCGCGAGTGTATCATACACCCAGTAATCAGTGTTTCTATTACTGGGTCGATACCTCTACTGGTGGACTATTAGTCCTCAAGGGTATCATACACCCAGTAATCAGTGTTTCTATCACTGGGTCGATACCTCTACTGGTGGACTATTAGTCCTCAAGGGTATAATACACCCAGTAGTCAGTGTTTCTATCACTGGGTCGATACCTCTATTGGTGGACTATTAGTCCTCGAGGGTATCATACACCAAATAGTCTGTGTTTCTATCACTGGGTCGATACCTCTGCTAGTGGACTATTATTCCTCGAGGGTATCATCCACCCAGTAGTCAGTGTTTCTATCACTGGGTCGATACTTCTACTGGTGGAGTATTAGTCCTCGAAGGTATCATGCACCCAATAGTCAGTGTTTCTATCACTAGGTCGATACCTCTACTGGTGGACTATTAGTCCTCGAGGGTATCATACACCCAGTAGTCAGTGTTTCTATCACTTGGTCGATACCTCTACTGGTGGACCATTAGTCCTCGAGGGTATCATACACCAAATAGTCTGTGTTTCTATCACTGGGTCGATACCTCTGCTAGTGGACTATTATTCCTCGAGGGTATCATCCACCCAGTAGTCAGTGTTTCTATCACTGGGTCGATACCTCTGTTGGTGGACTATTAGTCCTCGAGGGTATCATCCACCAAATAGTCTGTGTTTCTATCACTGGGTCGATACCTCTGCTAGTGGACTATTATTCCTCGAGGGTATCATCCACCCAGTAGTCAGTGTTTCTATCACTGGGTCGATACCTCTGCTAGTGGACTATTAGACCTCGAGGGTATCATCCACCAAATAGTCAGTGTTTCTATCACTAGGTTGATACCTCTGCTGGTGGATTATTCTTCCTCGAGGGTATCATCCACCCAGTAGTCAGTGTTTCTATCACTGGGTCGATATCTCTGCTGATAGATTATTAGTCCTCGAGGGTATCATCCTCCCAGTGGTCAGTATTTCTATCACTGGGTCGATACCTCTATTGGTGGACTATTAATCCTCGAGGGTATCATACACCCAGTAGTCAGTGTTTCTATCACTGGGTCGATACCTCTATTGGTGGACTATTAGTCCTCGAGGGTATCATACACCCAGTAGCCAGTGTTTCTATCACTGGGTCGATAACTCTACTTGTGGACTATTAGTCCTCGAGGGTATCATACACCCAGTAATCAGTGTTTCTATCACTGGGTCGATATCTCTACTGGTGGACTATTAGTCCTCGAGTGTATCATACACCCAGTAATCAGTGTTTCTATTACTGGGTCGATACCTCTACTGGTGGACTATTAGTCCTCAAGGGTATCATACACCCAGTAATCAGTGTTTCTATCACTGGGTCGATACCTCTACTGGTGGACTATTAGTCCTCAAGGGTATAATACACCCAGTAGTCAGTGTTTCTATCACTGGGTCGATACCTCTATTGGTGGACTATTAGTCCTCGAGGGTATCATACACCAAATAGTCTGTGTTTCTATCACTGGGTCGATACCTCTGCTAGTGGACTATTAGTCCTCGAGGGTATCATCCACCCAGTAGTCAGTGTTTCTATCACTGTGTCGATACCTCTACTGATGGACTATTAGTCCTCGAGTGTATCATACACCCAGTAGTCAGTGTTTCTATCACTGGATCGATACCTCTACTGGTGGACTATTAGTCGTCGAGGGTATCATACACCAAGTAGTCAGTGTTTATATCACTGGGTCGATACCTCTACTGGTGGACTATTAGTCCTCGAGTGTATCATACACCCATTAGTCAGTGTTTCTATCAGTAGGTCGATACCTCTACTGGTTGACTATTAATCCTCGAGGGTATCATACACCCAGTAGTCAGTGTTTCTATCACTGTGTCGATACCTCTACTGGTGGACTATTAGTCGTCGAGTGTATCATACACCCAGTAGTCAGTGTTTCTATCACTGGGTCGATACCTCTACTGGTGGACTATTAGTCCTCGAGAGTATCATACCCCCAGTAGTCAGTGTTTCTATCACTAGGTTCATACCTCTACTGGTGGACTATTAGTCCTCGTGGGTATCATACACCAAGTAGTCAGTGTTTCTATCACTGGGTCGATACCTCTACTGGTGGACTATTAGTCCTCAAGGGTTTCATACACCCAGTAATCAGTGTTTCTATCACTGGGTCGATACCTCTATTGATGGACTATTAGTCCTCGAGGGTATCATACATCCAGTAATCAGTGTTTCTATCACTGGGTCGATACTTCTACTGGTGGACTATTAGTCCACGAAGGTATCATGCACCCAATAGTCAGTGTTTCTATCACTGGGTCTATACCTCTACTGGTGGACTATTAGTCCTCGAGTGTATCATACACCCAGTAGTCAGTGTTTCTATCACTGGGTCGATACCTCTATTGGTGGACTATTAGTCCTCGAGGGTATCATACACCCAGTAGTCAGTGTTTCTATCACTGTGTCGATACCTCTACTGGTGGACTATTAGTCCTCGAGGGTATCATACACCCAGTAGTCAGTGTTTCTATCACTGGGTCTATACCTCTACTGGTGGACTAGTAGTCCTCGAGGGTATCATACACCCAGTAGTCAGTGTTTCTATCACTGTGTCGATACCTCTACTGGTGGATTATTAGTCCTCGAGTGTATCATACACCCAGTAGTTAGTGTTTCTAACACTGGGACCATACCTCTACTGGTGGACTATTAGTCCTCGAGGGTATCATACACCAAGTAGTCAGTGTTTCTATCACTGGGTCGTTACCTCTACTGGTGGATTATTAGTCCTCGAGGGTATCATACACCCAGTAGACAGTGTTTCTATCACTAGGTCGAAACCTCTACTGGTGGACTATTATTCCTCGAGGGTATCATACACCCAGTAATCAGTGTTTCTATCACTGGGTCGATATCTCTACTGGTGGACTATTAGTCCACGAGTGTATCATACACCCAGTAATCAGTGTTTCTATTACTGGGTCGATACCTCTACTGGTGGACTATTAGTCCTCAAGGGTATCATACACCCAGTAATCAGTGTTTCTATCACTGGGTCGATACCTCTACTGGTGGATTATTAGTCCTCAAGGGTATCATACACCCAGTAGTCAGTGTTTCTATCACTGGGTCGATACCTCTATTGGTGGACTATTAGTCCTCGAGGGTATCATACATCCAGTAGCCAGTGTTTCTATCACTGGGTCGATAACTCTACTGGTGGATTATTAGTCCTCGAAGGTATCATGCACCCAATAGTCAGTGTTTCTATCACTAGGTCGATACCTCTACTGGTGGACTATTAGTCCTCGAGGGTATCATACACCCAGTAGTCAGTGTTTCTATCACTAGGTCGATACCTCTACTGGTGGACTATTAGTCCTCGAGGGTATCATCCACCCAGTAGTCAGTGTTTCTATCACTGGGTCGATATCTCTGCTAGTGGACTATTAGACCTCGAGGTTATCATCCACCAAATAGTCAGTGTTTCTATAAATGGGTTGATACGTCTGCTGGTGGATTATTCTTCCTCGAGGGTATCATCAACCCAGTAGTCAGTGTTTCTATCACTGGGTCGATACCTCTGCTGATAGATTATTAGACCTCGAGGGTATCATCCACCAAATAGTCAGTGTTTCTATAACTGGGTTGATACCTCTGCTGGTGGATTATTCTTCTTCGAGGGTATCATACACCCAGTAATCAGTGTTTCTATCACTGGGTCGATATCCCTACTGGTGGACTATTAGTCCGCGAGTGTATCATACACCCAGTAATCAGTGTTTCTATTACTGGGTCGATACCTCTACTGGTGGACTATTAGTCCTCAAGGGTATCATACACCCAGTAATCAGTGTTTCTATCACTGGGTCGATACCTCTACTGGTGGACTATTAGTCCTCAAGGGTATAATACACCCAGTAGTCAGTGTTTCTATCACTGGGTCGATACCTCTATTGGTGGACTATTAGTCCTCGAGGGTATCATACACCAAATAGTCTGTGTTTCTATCACTGGGTCGATACCTCTGCTAGTGGACTATTATTCCTCGAGGGTATCATCCACCCAGTAGTCAGTGTTTCTATCACTGGGTCGATACTTCTACTGGTGGAGTATTAGTCCTCGAAGGTATCATGCACCCAATAGTCAGTGTTTCTATCACTAGGTCGATACCTCTACTGGTGGACTATTAGTCCTCCAGGGTATCATACACCCAGTAGTCAGTGTTTCTATCACTTGGTCGATACCTCTACTGGTGGACCATTAGTCCTCGAGGGTATCATACACCAAATAGTCTGTGTTTCTATCACTGGGTCGATACCTCTGCTAGTGGACTATTATTCCTCGAGGGTATCATCCACCCAGTAGTCAGTGTTTCTATCACTGGGTCGATACCTCTGTTGGTGGACTATTAGTCCTCGAGGGTATCATCCACCAAATAGTCTGTGTTTCTATCACTGGGTCGATACCTCTGCTAGTGGACTATTATTCCTCGAGGGTATCATCCACCCAGTAGTCAGTGTTTCTATCACTGGGTCGATACCTCTGCTAGTGGACTATTAGACCTCGAGGGTATCATCCACCAAATAGTCAGTGTTTCTATCACTAGGTTGATACCTCTGCTGGTGGATTATTCTTCCTCGAGGGTATCATCCACCCAGTAGTCAGTGTTTCTATCACTGGGTCGATATCTCTGCTGATAGATTATTAGTCCTCGAGGGTATCATCCTCCCAGTGGTCAGTATTTCTATCACTGGGTCGATACCTCTATTGGTGGACTATTAATCCTCGAGGGTATCATACACCCAGTAGTCAGTGTTTCTATCACTGGGTCGATACCTCTATTGGTGGACTATTAGTCCTCGAGGGTATCATACACCCAGTAGCCAGTGTTTCTATCACTGGGTCGATAACTCTACTTGTGGACTATTAGTCCTCGAGGGTATCATACACCCAGTAATCAGTGTTTCTATCACTGGGTCGATATCTCTACTGGTGGACTATTAGTCCTCGAGTGTATCATACACCCAGTAATCAGTGTTTCTATTACTGGGTCGATACCTCTACTGGTGGACTATTAGTCCTCAAGGGTATCATACACCCAGTAATCAGTGTTTCTATCACTGGGTCGATACCTCTACTGGTGGACTATTAGTCCTCAAGGGTATAATACACCCAGTAGTCAGTGTTTCTATCACTGGGTCGATACCTCTATTGGTGGACTATTAGTCCTCGAGGGTATCATACACCAAATAGTCTGTGTTTCTATCACTGGGTCGATACCTCTGCTAGTGGACTATTAGTCCTCGAGGGTATCATCCACCCAGTAGTCAGTGTTTCTATCACTGGGTCGATACTTCTACTGGTGGAGTATTAGTCCTCGAAGGTATCATTCACCCAATAGTCAGTGTTTCTATCACTAGGTCGATACCTCTACTGGTGGACTATTAGTCCTCGAGGGTATCATACACCCAGTAGTCAGTGTTTCTATCACTTGGTCGATACCTCTACTGGTGGACCATTAGTCCTCGAGGGTATCATACACCAAATAGTCTGTGTTTCTATCACTGGGTCGATACCTCTGCTAGTGGACTATTATTCCTCGAGGGTATCATCCACCCAGTAGTCAGTGTTTCTATCACTGGGTCGATACCTCTGTTGGTGGACTATTAGTCCTCGAGGGTATCATCCACCAAATAGTCTGTGTTTCTATCACTGGGTCGATACCTCTGCTAGTGGACTATTATTCCTCGAGGGTATCATCCACCCTGTAGTCAGTGTTTCTATCACTGGGTCGATACCTCTGCTAGTGGACTATTAGACCTCGAGGGTATCATCCACCAAATAGTCAGTGTTTCTATCACTAGGTTGATACCTCTGCTGGTGGATTATTCTTCCTCGAGGGTATCATCCACCCAGTAGTCAGTGTTTCTATCACTGGGTCGATATCTCTGCTGATAGATTATTAGTCCTCGAGGGTATCATCCTCCCAGTGGTCAGTATTTCTATCACTGGGTCGATACCTCTATTGGTGGACTATTAGTCCTCGAGGGTATCATACACCCAGTAGTCAGTGTTTCTATCACTGGGTCGATACCTCTATTGGTGGACTATTAGTCCTCGAGGGTATCATACACCCAGTAGCCAGTGTTTCTATCACTGGGTCGATAACTCTACTTGTGGACTATTAGTCCTCGAAGGTAACATGCACCCAATAGTCAGTGTTTCTATCACTAGGTCGATACCTCTACTGGTGGACTATTAGTCCTCGAGGGTATCATACACCCAGTAGTCAGTGTTTCTATCACTAGGTCGATATCTCTACTGGTGGACCATTAGTCCTCGAGGGTATCATACACCCAGTAGTCAGTGTTTCTATCACTGGGTCGATACCTCCACTGGTGGACTATTAGTCCTCGAGTGTATCATCCACCAAGTAGTCTGTGTTTCTATCACAGGGTTGATACCTCTGCTGGTGGACTATTAGTCCTCGAGGGTATCATCCACCCAGTAGTCAGTGTTTCTATCACTGGGTCGATATCTCTGCTAGTGGACTATTAGACCTCAAGGGTATCATCCACCATATAGTCAGTGTTTCTATAAATGGGTTGATACGTCTGCTGGTGGATTATTCTTCCTCGAGGGTGTAATCAACCCAGTAGTCAGTGTTTCTATCACTGGGTCGATACCTCTGCTGGTAGATTATTAGACCTCGAGGGTATCATCCACCAAATAGTCAGTGTTTCTATAACTGGGTTGATACCTCTGCTGGTGGATTATTTTTCCTCGAGGGTATCATTCACCCAGTAATCAGTGTTTCTATCACTGGGTCGATATCTCTACTGGTGGACTATTAGTCCTCGAGTGTATCATACACCCAGTAATCAGTGTTTCTATTACTGGGTCGATACCTCTACTGGTGGACTATTAGTCCTCAAGGGTATCATACACCCAGTCATCAGTGTTTCTATCACTGGGTCGATACCTCTACTGGTGGACTATTAGTCCTCAAGGGTATAATACACCCAGTAGTCAGTGTTTCTATCACTGGGTCGATAACTCTATTGGTGGACTATTAGTCCTCGAGGGTATCATACACCCGGTAATCAGTGTTTCTATCACTGGGTCGATACTTCTACTGGTGGACTATTAGTCCTCGAAGGTATCATGCACCCAATAGTCAGTGTTTCTATCACTAGGTCGATACCTCTACTGGTGGACTATTAGTCCTCGAGGATATCATACACCCAGTAGTCAGTGTTTCTATCACTGGGTCGATACCTCTACTGGTGGACCATTAGTCCTCGAGGGTATCATACACCAAATAGTCTGTGTTTCTATCACTGGGTCGATACCTCTGCTAGTGGACTATTATTCCTCAAGTGTATCATCCACCCAGTAGTCAGTGTTTCTATCACTGGGTCGATACCTCTGTTGGTGGACTATTAGTCCTCGAGGGTATCATCCACCAAATAGTCTGTGTTTCTATCGCTGGGTCGATACCTCTGCTAGTGGACTATTATTCCTCGAGGGTATCATCCACCCAGTAGTCAGTGTTTCTATCACTGGGTCGATATCTCTGCTAGTGGACTATTAGACCTCGAGGGTATCATCCACCAAATAGTCAGTGTTTCTATCACTAGGTTGATACCTCTGCTGGTGGATTATTCTTCCTCGAGGGTATCATCCACCCAGTAGTCAGTGTTTCTATCACTGGGTCGATACCTCTGCTGATAGATTATTAGTCCTCGAGGGTATCATCCTCCCAGAGGTCAGTATTTCTATCACTGGGTCGATACCTCTGTTGGTGGACTATTAGTCCTCGAAGGTATCATCCACACAGTAGTCAGTGTTTCTATCACTGGGTCGATACCTCTGCTGGTGGACTATTGGTCCTCGAGGGTATCATACACCCAGTAGTCAGTGTTTCTATCACTGGGTCGATACCTCTATTGGTGGACTATTAGTCCGCGAGGGTATCATACACCCAGTAGTCAGTGTTTCTATCACTGGGTCGATACCTCTACTGGTGGACTATTAGTCGTCGAGTGTATCATAAACCCAGTAGTCAGTGTTTCTATCACTGGGTCGATACCTCTACTGGTGGGCTATTAGTCCTCGAGAGTTTCTTACACCCAGTAGTCAGTGTTTCTATCACTAGGTTCATACCTCTACTGGTGGACTATTAGTCCTCGAGTGTATCATACACCAGTAGTCAGTGTTTCTATCACTGGGTCGATAAATCTACTGGTGGACTATTAGTCCTCGAGTGTATCATAGACCCAGTAGTCAGTATTTCTATCACTGATACCTCTATTGGTGGACTATTAGTCCTCGAGGGTATCATACACCAAGTAGTCAGTGTTTCTATCACTGGGTCGATACCTCTACTGGTGGATTATTAGTCCTCGAGGGTATCATACACCCAGTAGACAGTGTTTCTATCACTAGGTCGAAACCTCTACTGGTGGACTATTATTCCTCGAGGGTATCATACACCCAGTAATCAGTGTTTTTATCACTAGGTCGATATCTCTACTGGTGGACCATTAGTCCTCGAGGGTATCATACACCCAGTAATCAGTGTTTCTATTACTGGGTCGATACCTCTACTGGTGGAATATTAGTCCTCGAGGGTATCATCCACCAAGTAGTCTGTGTTTCTATCACAGGGTTGATACCTCTGCTGGTGGACTATTAGTCCTCGAGGGTATCATCCACCCAGTAGTCAGTGTTTCTATCACTGGGTCGATACCTCTGCTAGTGGACTATTAGACCTCGAGGGTATCATCCACCAAATAGTCAGTGTTTGTATAACTGGGTTGATACCTCTGCTGGTGGATTATTCTTCCTCGAGGGTATCATCCACCAAGTAGGCAGTGTTTCTATCACTGGGTCGATACCTCTGCTGATAGATTATTAGTCCTCGAGGGTATCATCCTCCCAGTGGTCAGTGTTTCTATCACTGGGTCGATACCTCTGTTGGTGGACTATTAGTCCTCGAAGGTATCATCCACACAGTAGTCAGTGTTTCTATCACTGGGCCGATACCTCTGCTGGTGGACTATTGGTCCTCAAGGGTTTCATACACCCAGTAGTCAGTGTTTCTATCACTGGGTCGATACCTCTACTGGTGGACTATTAGTCCTCGAGTGTATCATCCACCAAGTAGTCTGTGTTTCTATCACAGGGTTGATACCTCTGCTGGTGGACTATTGGTCCTCGAGGGTATCATCCACCCAGTAGTCAGTGTTTCTATCATTGGGTCGATACCTCTGTTGGTGGACTATTAGTCCTCGTGGGTATCATCCACCAAGTAGTCTGTGTTTCTATCACTGGGTCGATACCTCTGCTAGTGGACAATTAGTCCTCGAGGGTATCATCCACCCAGTAGTCAGTGTTTCTATCACTGGGTCGATACCTCTGCTAGTGGACTATTAGACCTCGAGGGTATCATCCACCAAATAGTCAGTGTTTCTATCACTGGGTTGATACCTCTGCTGGTGGATTATTCTTCCTCGAGGGTATCATCCACCCAGTAGTCATTGTTTCTATCACTGGGTCGATACCTCTGCTGATAGATTATTAGTCCTCGAGGGTATCATCATCCCAGTGGTCAGTGTTTCTATCACTGGGTCGATACTTCTGTTGGTGGACTATTAGTCCTCGAAGGTATCATACACCCAGTAGTCCGTGTTTCTATCACTGGGTCGATACCTCTGCTGGTGGATTATTAGTTCTCGAGGGTATCATACACCCAGTAGTCAGTGTTTCCATCACTGGGTCGATAACTCTGCTGGTGGACTATTGGTCCAAGAGGGTATCATCCACCCAGTAGTCAGTGTTTCTATCACTGGGTCGATACCTCTGTTGGTGGACTATTAGTCATCGAGAGTATCATACACCAAGTAGTCAGTGTTTCTATCACTGGGTCGATACATCTACTGGTAGACTATTAGTCCTCGAGGGTATCGTCCACCCATTAGTCAGTGTTTCTATCACTGGCTCGATACCTCTGATGGTGGACTATTAGTCCTCGAGGGTATCATACATCCAGTAGTCAGTGTTTCTATCACTGGTTCGATACCTCTGCTGGTGGTCTATTAGTCATCGAGGGTATCATACACCCAGTAGTCAGTGTTTCTATCACTGGGTCGATACCTCTGCTGGTGGATTATCAGTCCTGGATGGTATCGTCCACCCAGTAGTCAGTGTTTCTATCACTGGGTCGATACCTCTGTTGATGGACTATTAATCCTCGAGGGTATCATACACCCAGTAGTCAGTGTTTCTATCACTGGGTTGATACCTCTGCTGGTGGATTATTAGTCCTCGAGGGTATCATACACCAAGTAGTCAGTGTTTCTATCACTGGGTCGATACCTCTACTGGTGGTCTATTAGTCCTCGAGGGTATCAGACACCAAGTAGTCAGTGTTTCTATCACCGGATCGATACCTCTGCTGGTGAACTATTAGACCTCGAGGGTATCATATACCCAGCAGTCAGTGTTTCTATCACTGGGTCGATACCTCTGCTGGTGGACTATTTGTCCTCGAGGATATCATACACCCAGTAGTCAGTGTTTCTATCACTGGGTCGATACCTCTACTGGTGGACTATTAATCCTCAAGGGTATCATACACCCAGTAATCAGTGTTTCTATCACTGGGTCGATACCTCTACTGGTGGACTATTAGTCATCGAGGGAATCATCCTCCCAGTGGTCAATGTTTCTATCACTGGGTCGATAGCTTTGCTGGTGGACCAAAATGTCCTCGAGGATATCATACACCCAGTAATCAGTGTTTCTATCACTGGGTCGATACCTCTACTGGTGGACTATTAGTCCTCGAGGGTATCGTCCACCCAGTAGTCAGTGTTTCTATCACTGGGTCGATACCTCTGCTGGTGGACTGTTAGTCCTCGAGGGTATCATACACCCAGTAGTCAGTGTTTCTATCACTGGGTCGATACCTCTGCTGGTGGATTATCAGTCCTCGATGGTATCGTCCACCCAGTAGTCAGTGTTTCTATCACTGGGTCGATACCTCTGTTGATGGACTGTTAATCATCGAGGGTATCATACACCCAGTAATCAGTGTTTCTATCACTGGGTCGATACCTTTGCTGGTGGACTATTAGTCCTCGAGGATATCATACACCCAGTAGTCAGTGTTTCTATCACTGGGCCAATACCTCTACTGGTGGACTATTAGTCTTCGAGGGTATCATACACCAAGTAGTCAGTGCTTCTATCACTGGGTCGATACCTCTACTGGTAGACTATTAGTCCTCGAGGGTATCATACACCCAGTAGTCAGTGTTTCTATCACTGGGTCGATACCTTTGCTGGTGGACTATTAGTCCTCGAGGATATTATACACCCAGTAGTCAGTGTTTCTATCACTGGGCCAATACCTCTACTGGTGGACTATTAGTCTTCGAGGGTATCATACACCAAGTAGTCAGTGCTTCTATCACTGGGTCGATACCTCTACTGGTAGACTATTAGTCCTCGAGGGTATCATACACCCAGTAGTCAGTGTTTCCATCACTGGGTCGATACCTCTACTGGTGGACTATTAGTCCTCGATGATATCGTCCACCCAGTATTCAGTATTTCTATCACTGGGTCGATACCTCTGTTGATGGACTATTAGTCCTCGAGTGTATCATACACCAAGTAGTCAGTGTTTCTATCACTGGGTCGATAACTCTACTGGTGTCTTATTGGTCCTAGAGGGTATCATACACCCAGTAGTCAGTGTTTCTATCACTGGGTCGATACCTCTGCTGGTGGACTATTGGACCTCGAGGGTATCATACACCCAGTAGTCAGTGTTTCTATCACTGGGTCGATACCTCTACTGGTGGACTATTAGTCCTCAAGGGTATCATACACCCAGTAGTCAGTGTTTCTATCACTGGGTCGATACCTTTGCTGGTGGACTATTAGTCCTCGAGGGTATCATCCACCCAGTAGTCAGTGTTTCTATCACTGGGTCGATACATCTACTGGTAGACTATTAGTCCTCGAGGGTATCATATACCCAGTAGTCAGTGTTTTTATCAGTGGGTCGATACCTCTGCTGGTGGAATATTAGTCATCGAGGGTATCATACACCCTGTAGTCAGTGTTTCTATCACTGGGTCGATACCTCTGCTAGTTGACTATTAGTCCTCGAGGGTATCATACACCCAGTAGTCAGTGTTTCTATCACTGGGTCGATACCTCTGCTAGTGGACTATTAGTCCTCGAGGGTATCATCCACCAAGTAGTCTGTGTTTCTATCACTGGGTTGATACCTCTGCTGGTGGACTATTGGTCCTCGAGGGTATCAACCACCCAGTAGTCAGTGTTTCTATCACTGGGTCGATACCTCTGTTGGTGGACTATTAGTCCTCGAAGGTATCATCCACACAGTAGTCAGTGTTTCTATCACTGGATGGATACCTCTGGTGGTGGACTATTAGTCCTCGAGGGTATCATACACCAAGTAATCAGTGTTTCTATCACTGGGTAGATACCTCTGCTGGTGGATTATTAGTCCTCGAGGGTATCATACACCAAGTAGTCAGTGTTTCTATCACTGGGTCGATACCTCTGCTGGTGGACTATTGGACCTCGAGGTTATCATACACCCAGTAGTCAGTGTTTCTATCACTGGGTCGATACCTTTGCTGGTGGACTATTAGTCCTCGAGGGTATCATCCACCCAGTAGTCAGTGTTTCTATCACTGGGTCGATACATCTACTGGTAGACTATTAGTCCTCGAGGGTATCATATACCCAGTAGTCAGTGTTTTTATCAGTGGGTCGATACCTCTGCTGGTGGAATATTAGTCATCGAGGGTATCATACACCCTGTAGTCAGTGTTTCTATCACTGGGTCGATACCTCTGCTAGTTGACTATTAGTCCTCGAGGGTATCATACACCCAGTAGTCAGTGTTTCTATCACTGGGTCGATACCTCTGCTAGTGGACTATTAGTCCTCGAGGGTATCATCCACCAAGTAGTCTGTGTTTCTATCACTGGGTTGATACCTCTGCTGGTGGACTATTGGTCCTCGAGGGTATCAACCACCCAGTAGTCAGTGTTTCTATCACTGGGTCGATACCTCTGTTGGTGGACTATTAGTCCTCGAAGGTATCATCCACACAGTAGTCAGTGTTTCTATCACTGGATGGATACCTCTGGTGGTGGACTATTAGTCCTCGAGGGTATCATACACCAAGTAATCAGTGTTTCTATCACTGGGTAGATACCTCTGCTGGTGGATTATTAGTCCTCGAGGGTATCATACACCAAGTAGTCAGTGTTTCTATCACTGGGTCGATACCTCTGCTGGTGGACTATTGGACCTCGAGGTTATCATACACCCAGTAGTCAGTGTTTCTATCACTGGTTCGATACCTCTTCTAGTGGAATATTGGTCCTCGAAGGTGTCATTCACCAAGTAGTCAGTGTTTCGGCACTGATATTGTGTTTTGTATATATTTGTTATTGAAATGTATACAGTTCCTAAATAATGTGATTATTAATAAAACTAAGGTTCTCCTCCCTCGGGCATAAATTTAATTACCTTATCCGAATTTGGCTATCCTGTGTAGGCCATTTGGTTTACTTACTCCCAAAAAGTTTTAAATTATTTGGTTTTCCAATCTTTCGACTTTGAGTATAACTGATGGTTATTGTAGAAACGCATCATTTGCACTAATTAGATATCCACATTTGTATTGATTTTATTCTTTTATTAACATAATACGGTTTGTGTATGTGGGGTGATTTAAACACGTATATACGGTTTGTGTATGTGGGGTGATTTAAACACGTATACGGTTTGTGTATATGGGGTGATTTAAACACCTTTACGTGTAATAGATTATAAATATTTGTAAACACTTCAAATTGTACATGAAATGGTTATAGGTGTTTACTTTAATTTATGAACGTCGTTCCACATTTATTATGATTTATTATGCTAATTTATTATGCTAATTTTCGTGATCGATATAAAATGATATTGATATTTTATACTACATGAGATGTAGATCATATACTGTATATTGTATTATCTTTCAACAGAACCATGCATGATATAATGTATATCATAACACAATTAGCATAACTTATTTCAAGTAAGTTTTCTTTAATTGTGGAGGTTCTCAGGTAAAGACGAGTATGTAAACAATAAATATGACTCATTATATATATCAACCTTACTATATATGATCTGGAAAGATTTGAAAATGTCATTTTTGTGTTGGCCATTTCTTGTTGAAATTTCACCAATCTGATTAAAATCACATTTCTCACTTGCTCTCGTGCACTGATATGTCACGGTGCGTGAGATCTCCGGGTTACTTTCAAGTGACTCTATTTTATGGCTCTGCCGTCCAATAAGAATGGCGCTTCCGAGACTATGAAAGTGTTCTAAGTTCATACTACTTTGTTTGCTACATGTATGAGCAAACTGATTGGTTGAAAAGGGTCATAACCCGTATTTATCACATCATTAAATATTCATGACACAGGGTCATTCTCGTGTGTCCTGTAATGACATTATCCTACGCCGCGACATATCAGTAAGTGGCGGCAAGTGATGTGATTTTTTTTTCAATCAGATTGAAATATTATCTTCAACATTATTTCTGTAGGTATATAATTTACAGTTTTGTCTTTTCTTTGGCTCAGTTGAAGAAATTAACCAATGACTGTATATTAAAACTCTATTAATTGTATATTTGTTCAACACGTACTCCAGGGGCGGCGCACCCGGCGAGCCCCCCCCCCTAAAATTGATTTTTCACACGAAATACCCCAAAAATTTTCGCGCCTCCCTCCGCTCGGCGCAAGTTTTTTAAGTGCGCTCCCGCCCCCTAACTTGAAATCCTGGATCCGCCCCTGTACTCTATATTAAAACTCTGACAATTGTATATTTGTTCAACACGTACTGTATATTAAAACTCTAACAATTGTATATTTGTTCAACACGTACTCACTGTCGTGTACCCGATAAGGAATGGTCATTTCAAGATGGCGGATTGTACATCATCAAAAAGGTAGGTGTGAAAATTTTGACTATTATCGTTCTTTATAGGTTATCTTAGTGTCTATGAGTTACACGTTTAGATAGGGCAGTCTTTTTTCTACTTCACCATTAAGTCAGTAAAGCTTGATCCTTTTTGTTTTTATCGTAAACTGCCTTCGGTAGTTGATCAATGCAGCGACAAAGATATCGAGGCGTAGAATCCAATTTATTAAGCGGGAGCAATGGCTTTGTCGTTCATCCAGTGTTCACATTCGCATAAAATCTTAATTTTCTTGTCTTACTACATTCACTGTTATGTATTTCAATTAGTTTGTCAATATGACGACATACCACTCGCTTCTCTGATATACTGTAAGCGTACTTTCTTTCCGATATGTAGAATGTCCGGGAACGTAAATACCCTAGTGTATTTCTACCTTGCAGTATGCACTAGTGTGTTTATTCCGTAAGGAAGAAATACACTAGTGTATTTCTGTCGTGGAATTCCTACCCTAGTGCGTCTCAAGTGATATTTTCTTCGTATGGTAATCTAGCGAAACTCCTCAACTATAGGCAGTTATGTATTGATTTTTTTAAATTTTTGGTGCTTAACGCCACTTTCAACAATATTTCAGCTAAATCATGGTGACCAGTTTTAGTGGTGGAGGAAGTCGGAGTACCCGGAGAGAACCATCGACCATGGGCAAGCAACTAGTAAACTTTTATCACTTGCAGCTGCGAGTCGAGTGCACCTTTTTTGTAATTTACAAAGTCGGGCGCGTATTGGTGATAGGCTTGTATGAATTGTTATATCCAACGACCTAACTCATTGAGCCACCCGGACCCCGGCAGTTATGTATAATACATCACCATTTCAGTACACACCACGATTTTATTTGGAACGATGTTCTCAACTTTTATTGTTATTTTTTTCTTCTTTTCTTTTACTTTTTGGATCTTCGGTTTTCTTACCTAAGTCTAGACCACTGTTAGGTTTATGTATTAGTTTTTTCGTACATAGGTGCTTCAGTTCACATATATTATTTTAATTTTCCTGTGTTTAAAATCAGTACATGTATTTACTTCATGAAAACAAAAATATACGAGGTTACTTAAATCTTCAATAGATATATCGTGTATTTCTCATTTTTACAGGTTTACTGTGATGGATACATCTTTCCACGCCTCAGAGAATGATTTTATATGCGAGGACTGTGGAAAATGTCTGAAAAGTAGAAGTGGTCTCAGAGATAAAATTTAAATGTACCACTGATTCTTGCACAGCAGCATTTTGTGAAAAGGGGGAGCTATTGGCTCATCAGACCAACCATGGTGAACAAAAACGTATCACATGTAATTACTGTAACCACAAACTGTCAGGGAATATCACAGAGCTCACGAGGCAGAGATTCTTCCACATGTTCGGAGAGGATTATATCTTCAGGACTACTCACATTTTTCTCTGGATCAAATGACTATAATTGTAATTGTTTGCAAATTGATAATAAAGATATGAAGAGTTGATTTCATAAAATTTATTTAAATAACAATGAATATTTCTTTTAACAAAAATATTTTTATTTAAAAAATGACTCCCTGTCAATATCAAAGTATAAACCATTACAATATGTGTACAATTGCTGAAAGAGTTCTTAACCAAGTTTACCCACATTAGTGTTAAATTCAAAAGATCTAAATTTTAATGTTTCATCCCGATAATTCTGGCAGCAGTGGTCCACTATGGCTTGGTGATTGGAAGTATCAAATTGGCAGTAGTAACACTTGTACCTATAGATAAAAGAAACATTGCATAATGAAATGGAAAAGATTATGACAATTTAATAGCAAATAAGGCATTTCGGGAATTTTAAGGCAAGATTGATCATATGAAATAAGAAGATTTACATTAAAGACCACAAACGGAAATGAACTTCAATAATATTATTAATAAGCATATCTTATATGATGGAGACCATTCCTAAACAAAAAAGACCATTCCTTGGCTTGAAAGTTCATTCCTACACCCAAAACATGAGACCATTCCCATACATTTTTGTCATGTTTTTGTCGTGACTGTTCCGTGACATAAACAAACTTTTCATAGACGTTTTAAGAGGGATACAAGGCTTGTCAAAGGCTGAAATGACATTTGTTGGACAATTCACATGTTTGAATAATTTTGGCATCAACATATTAATATAAAAAGTTACTAGGCGGTAGGAATTGGTGAAATAAATTGGATTCTACGCCTCGATATATTTGTCGCTGCATTGATCAACTACCGAAGGCAGATTACGATAACAACAAAAGGATCAAGCTTTACTGACTTAATGGTGAAGTAGAAAAAAGACTGCCCTATCTAAACGTGTAACTCATAGACACTAAGATAACCTATAAAGAACGATAATAGTCAAAATCTTCACACCTACCTTTTTGATGATGTACAATCCGCCATCTTGAAATGACCATTCCTTATCGGGTACACGACAGTGGTACTGTATATTAAAACTCTAACAATTGTATATTTGTTCGCAACACGTAAACTTTCTAAGCTCATTTGCATAGGAAATTGTAAGACAGTATTCATGCAGTCTTCTGTTGTAAGTTCCACAAAAGAAAAAAAGAAAAGATAAAATTTAATCACTAGATACGTTGTCAGTAAGAGTAAGACTATCAAGATCCTTAATACTCTGTATACATAGTATTCACAGTCTAAAGGTTTGTGTGAATGCTCGACTAAAATCAGCAAGGCAAATGAGTATGTGTCTTCTTTTAATAATAAATATGGTGTTGTGCCTGCAGACAAGGCTTCTAATAAATTGTTTTAGATTGTTAAAAAATATTACTATGGGTATGATGAAAGACGGTAGCAAATATCCGTTTTACTGGCTCCGATGCCGGTAAAACTGCATGATTTACTTACTTAATGATGGTTTCCAGCACAGGATCCTATTCAGTGGTTCCTCTTCGCCAGACTCGTTCGTGATTCTATTATCGTTCACATTTCTATTTCAGATTTGTAGTCTAAATAGTAAATGTCTTCATCTTTCCAGTGTTTATCTATTAATCTGTTCTTGAAAGCATTAGTTGAAGGGGCATTTGTTATGTTATCTGGCAGCTTATTCCAATACTTGGCTATTCTCACTGAATTCTTCCTTAACAAACCTCTGATGCAGATTTGAGTCGTATTGTATTTTATTTTAAGCGTTGCCGTCAACAGTTGGGGAGTTGAAGGTCGCAAACGGAGTAAAATCCCATACTGAGGACGCAACTCTTCAAATGCAATAACTGAATTCATCGTGAATATTAAAAAAAACGGAGAGCTCTCCAAATGCATTTTTGACTTTTTTTTCTTCTTTTATTCATTTGTAAATTTCACAATAAAAAACTTACTTTTCTCTTTCCTTTCTAATTTTTCCCGCGATTAAGCATATTTGTTTGTTGCTTAGGAATTGAATCACGTGATGTAAATCTAAGCTCGCCGGAAGTGACATATTTATTTAATGGAAAACTGAGATTATGTATAACTTTATTATTGTTTTTATTTCGATATTTTTGTCAACATGCTTACAATTTTCGCAAGGAAAGCGTGCCGAAGGAAACTTGGATACAACTGAGGTGAGGATATGTCCCAAATGAACTGTAAATTGTGTAATAAGTCCCAAATATAGGTAGTTAGATTGACAAGCTTATTTAATCATGTTTATGAATATAGGTAAATAATAAATAAATAAGCTTTATTTAGAGTCGGCATGGTTAAAACAACATACAACATAAGCTCTGTTGAGCTTTTAACCGACATACACAGACACATAATAAATAACAAATAACAAGCATGCAATTACAGCTAAAATACAAGACTAAGTAAGCACTACATGTAAAATACTAACAGTAACAGTCACAAGATAAGCAAAAAAGCAGATTAAAAGCTGATGTTATAAGCTAAGCATACCAAGAGCTAATGTAGCAAACTATGAACAACTAAAAGCTGATATTATGAGCAAAGCATAAAAATTTTATAAGCACAATAAATAAAAACTGGATATGACCTAGATGGTAGAAATTTAAACAAATTTAAAAGTCAGCACAAACTGAACATTTACATACATTTCCATTCCAAGATTTTAAAATATTCTTAAACTGATTAAAATTGGAAATTTTTCTAAAATCATCAGGTAGGTCATTCCATAAAACAGCTGCTGCATATTTAAAACTATTCTTACCGTAGGTAGATGTTCGTACCCTAGGTATATCTACAATATTGGAATATCTAAAATTATATTTACAATCTTTAAAAACAACTAAATCATGTAAACAAGATGGTGAAAGTTTGTTTAAAATCTTAAAACATTCAATAGCCATGGTACGCATTCTTCTAACTTTCAGAGATGGAACTTTAGCTTTTTCTAATAACTCATCATATGTGCTCTCATAGTCCTCGTATATAAATCGTAAAGCCCTCGCCTGGATTTTTTCTAATTTAGAGGTATTACTTTTATTGCAAAAATGCCACGCCAAAGGACAAAAATTAAAATTAGACAAAATGAAAGTATGAAAAATTGTTAATTTATTTAATTTTGAAAGAAAACAACCAATGCGCTTTAAAACATTCAACTGTTGAGAAGCTTTACGACATATATTTTTAATATGATAATTGAAATTAAGTTGGTAATCAATATCTATTCCTAGTAATTTTACCACTTCATCACAAGTAATTTCAGCTGAATCTATTTTAAATACTGGTGTCTTGGCATGTGTCTTATTGCCAACTGCAGGTGGTAGTGGTTGATGACCTTTACACGTTTACGCAGTAAAATGCAGCAGTCTGTAAGTCCTGCACCTGTAGTATGATATGTCCGATGGGCACTGATGTCATACGCACAACAAATGAGATGAATAAGCAGTATTTTAAAAGTAAATGTCTGCATAAATGTAAGATATTTCCGACCGGAGACATTTTCTGCTCTGTATCTCAAGACTAGCTTAGACTGGAGATACAGAGAAGAAAATGCTAGACTGGAGATACAAAGCAGAAAATGTCTTCGGAAGACGAAGTCTAAGGCTAGACTGGAGATATAGAGCAGAAAAAGTCTTCGGAAGTAGGTAATAGTGACAAAATTTTACTGAAAATATGTTAGAAATCTTTTATACAGTACCCCATAAGAAACAACTATAGAAAATAGGGTGACTGGAATTCACAGACCAATTAACAACTGGCTAAGTATGTCCCTGATGAATAGGAAAATGAAAGTAGTAGTTATTAGTTAAAGAAGAACAATCAGAAGAATTTTTTGTTTTATTCACACTTTTGATTTAACTTTCTCAAGTCAGGGTCATTACGGTTTTCACAATTTTCCGGTTGTTGACTAATTTTGTCTGTTTATATACTTATGAGTTTTGACTTTCCCTTTGTTAGATTGTTCGGAGTTCAGTAATTTTGTTATTACCCTTATTCATGAAATTTATGTAAATATTTTTGTAAATACCCACGCACGCATGACAAATGAAGACCATCTCATTTTGAATATCTGTTGAAGAATTTTAATAAAAGAACAAAAGAATTAACCTCTGTCAACACCAAAACAAAAACAAAAAAAATAAGTTATGATTTATTATATAGTTTTATATATGTATCTTTTATTATACAATTGACTATTTAGTATATTATATTTAGCATACTGGATACTTTCCCTGGATGCAACATCTACAAATAGTGTACATAATTTGATTTTGTATATAACTACTATTGTTTGTACTTTCTTTCTTTTTAATTGTATAACTTTATGCCCCTAGGGGCCCCAAATTGGCTTAATAAAATATCTTATCTTATCTATACAAACATCTATCGATAATTAAACTAAAGTATTGACCTTGATCTGTAGTCTTAATTTCCCAATACCCTGGTCTTAATAACTATGCCGGTGTTAATAACTGTAATAGGTTCTTACATACGTTCTTGGGAAAGACCGTGTGATCTTTCACGAGTGATAGAAATTTTATGTCTTTTCGCGAGTGGAGTGCAGCGAAACGAGCAAAAAGACAACAACAATTTCTATCACGAGAGGAAGATCACCCTGGCTTTCCCAACAACGCATGTAAGTACATATTTCTTCCGTAAACCAACAACTTTCACTATCGCGAACTCCTAGAGACGCCTGCCATTGATCAGTAACTAATTTGCATAAATTATCAGATCAATATCATTGAGCGTTATGAAATACACATCACATAAAATTGACTTTTGTGACACTGACTAATAAACTAAGTAGCTTTCTACTGATATTTGAGCTTTTCTCACTAATATTTTATTGAAAGTACAGTATTTTCCTTCATGAGACACCCTATACATGAAATATGACGTGATACATACTTGACGTCATTGAAGAATGACGTCAAAGGTACGGAAATGGACATCTAGAAATACGAAAAAATGAAAATAAAAGACACAAATATATTTAATACGGTTGGAGTCTGTATTTGAAAAAAAACCCAATGGTTAAATCCGTAATATATCTATTATTCAGCTATCAGACAGGGTATATAATGTGACATTCCCGGCTTAGGGTATATATTTAAACGATTTTTTTTCTTGTTAGAGGCGTTCTGATTGGATGTCACAACGAGTAAAGACGAGTGCACGTGGACTCGTCTTACCTCGGTCGTCTTCACCCGAAAACGGCCATTTACGGAAGAATATGCGGTCTTAATCACTGTATGCAGGTCTTAAACACTGTATGCAAGTATAATCTCCCTGATTTTATATAAATCTCTGCAGACAAGTATTAAAAATTGATACTTTAGCACAGAGATTAATATACTCCCAAGGATATTAATACTTTGATGGCCCTAGTGTCTCCCTGACACAAAAATGTCTCTCCAGATGCAGTGAAATCTTCAGTTAGACTGTTTGCAGATTATTGTGCATGCCTATTCCACTGACATAAAAACAACAAAAGGTCATGAAATTAAAAAAATTATTGCAAGAAAAGGTGATAAACATTGGTGGGGGGGTGGGGGGGATATAAGGATGTGCCTAGAAAATTGATTATTTGATTCTTGTAGCTGAAGTTGAGGTACACGATGTTTGGTATTGACTTATAATAAAGTGGAATGAAAATATCATGTACATAAATAAACCAGAAACAGATAATTATTTTTAGGAGAATATTTAATCTTTAACAATGAGATTTGAAATGCAGTTGACATACAAATAAGCATGAATGTTTAATGAAGTATAATCAGAAATCAATAGGAGAATACATAATTCATCTGCTATAATTTACAATTTACGCTTGTTTCATGTTCATTTGACTTTGGACATGTGCAAATTTTTAACAAAGTTGTCATCATTTAACATGAATATTTGTTTGGTTGTAACCATAGAGTAAATTATGCTTAAACACTGGGGAAAAAAATGAATGGCCTCATGTGAAATTCCTATGAAATACTAAGTTATGAAACCTGTAAATAGTTTTAACCCTTTCAATTGTCATGTGCAACCTCTGATATAATCTTTAACTTGTTGAAGGCCGTCAGTATTTGGTAGAAGGGTGATTTTCAAAAAAATGAAGACTTCATTTTCAGAGAATAATTTGAATATTAAATGATATGAAAGAAAGGTAAATATCTTAAAACAAGCACAATGGTAACAGTTATCTTCATGCAAAGTGTCATGGAGATTGCTCTTCCGGTTAAAAAGTTATCCTCTAAAAACTGGTCAAATTTGTCAGGAGTGTGACGTTTTAGCGTGACAAACTTTAAATTGCCTCAACCTACCTTGATGATAAAAAAAATATAATAAAAAATATATTAAAGAAAGATGGTATTCTATAATTTCGTACCATTTTACTTCAAATATCTAGATGTTTTGTGACCCTATGATTATGGGACAAAAAATTATTCTATTTCTTAAATTGGTGTACGTGAATAAATTTAACTTGGAAAATTGTACAAATGTCAAATCAAACCTTAATAGTTTTTCATTGTTGAGACTAATTAGTTCAGAAAAGTCAAAATATTTTGTAAAAAAACATTAGTTATAATAATTTAGTAGTATTAGACTGGATGAATATGATAGTTGTAAAATTGGGCTTGCATAAGGAGAGACACAAAAAACGTCAGGAGTGTGACATTTTATCTTAGTTGTATAGTACTATGTTAAATGCTTTAATAGCTCACAATTTTCTTTATTTTCTAAAAGCTCCAGACCCAATCAAAGAAAAAAGTTGGAAATAGCTCTGATATATGACATATCATAGCTAGGAAATCAAAATAACTAATGTCAGGAGTGTGACACTTTTAATAGGCATATCTTTTAAATAAAAATAAAATAAAAACATGCTTCTACAAACTTTCACAATGTTTTCAATTTAATCACATATAAACAATAAGTAATAATTATAGTATTTTTGTATATTGCATGACACCTTTCTCATAATAAGTGATGATAAAGGGTTATATTTTCTTAAAACATGTGAAAATATGGATTTTTTCTAAATGAAAAATTGATGTATGTTGCTTTAGATAAACAGAATACTTACTTTAATATATCTTGCCTTTCATAAAACATTTTCATTCTTTTGATATAGCATTTTTGAAAATTTATCGATAATTTTTCATTCAACAGTAATATGTCACACTCCTGACATAAAAACATTAAATGTCGATTGCAATTGCAGTAGGAAGTTTTTTTGCAGAGTAAATTATTGAGAAACATGGGGAAACTAATTTGAAAACCACTAAAAAGTAATTTTATACTAAGAAAAGATGATCTATTTTTGATGAGATAAATTCCTAAAGGGCAAATAATTTTGAATCTTCTTTTAATATTTACTGTTAACTGTAAGAAATATAAGATTTTGAAGAAATATAACTTTTAGTTTGGCAAGAATAAGTTGGTTATATTATTTTCAGCTCGACAGGTTTATTTTCGAGAGGCAGTCAGGAGTATGACAATTTTATTTAAGAAATATATTATTTTGTAAGCATATAGCCTCCATAAAACTGCTTGTAATTGTCTTGGGGAATTATTTAATTCTCAATAAGCACTATACTCTTGAAAAGATGTATAAATGGTTGAAAATTGAGTTGTCATTTTTAGCTCACCTGACCCAAAGGGTCATGTGAGCTATTGCCATCACTTGGCGTCCGTCGTCGTCGTCCGTCGTACGTCGTAAACTTTTTCAAAAATCTTCTCCTCTGAAAGTACTAGACCAATGGAAACCAAACTTAGTCTGAATCATCATTAGGGTGTCTAGTTTCAAAATTGTGTCCGGTGATGCCGTGCACCAACCAACATGGCCACTGTTACTAAAAATAGAACATATGGTAAAATTGCAGGTTTTGGGTAATAACTCAAAAACCGTTAATAATATCAAAAATCTGACATGGGATAAAAATGATCAGCACATCAAGATCTACATACCCTGCAATTTTGAAGTAAATATGATTACCCATCTTGGAGTTATTGCCCTTTTTTCATCAAATTTGTAAAATTTTAATACTTTTCGTCTTATATTTCAAAAACTATAAGAGATAAAGGTTAACTTTAAATTGCAAAAATGTGCGGCCTATCAAGATCTACCCACCCTGCAATTTTGAAGTATATCCCATTACTCATTTTGGAGTTATTTCCCTTTTTTCATCAAATTTTCAAAATTTTAATACTTTTCATCCTTTATTTCAAAAACTATAAGAGACAGATGGTAAGTTGAAACTGCAAACATGTTCAGCATGTCAAGATCTACCTACCCTGCAATTTTGAAGTAAATTTGATTACCCATCTTGGAGTTATTGCCCTTTTTTCATCAATTTTTATTTTTATTTTAATACTTTTCGTCTTATATTTCAAAAACTATTTAGAGATAGATGTTAAGTTTATTGCAAAAATGTGCAGCATATAAAGATCTACCTACCCTGCAATTTTGAAGTAAATCCCATTACCCATTTTGACCGATTATGCAAATTAGAAAAAAGGGGGGATGAAATTAAAAAAAAATCTTCTCCTCTGAAACTACTGAGCCAATCTCAACCAAACTTTGCTGAAATGATCCTTAGGTGGTCCCCTTTCAAAATTGTGTCCGTCAGCACCGTCCTGTATCCAAGATGGCCGCCATTACTAAAAATATAAATTTCTTCAAATGGCCAAAACTGCTCTATTTTAAGCCAGAAAGTGCCCAAATTTGAACTGTATAAGCATAATGATGAGCTGTTTAACATATATTACTGGATTTTTTATGAACTTTGAACTTTTACCGATTTTGACCGATTATGCAAATTAGAAAAAAGTGGGGATGAAATTAAAAAAAAATCTTCTCCTCTGAAACTACTGAGCCAATCTCAACCAAACTTTGCTGAAATGATCCTTACGTGGTACCCTTTCAAAATTGTGTCCCTCAGCGCCGTCCTGTATCCAAGATGGCCGCCATTACTAAAAATAGAGATTTCTTCAAATGGCCAAAACTGCTCTATTTTAAGCCAGAAAGTGCCCAAATTTGAACTGTATAAGCATAATGATGAGCTTTTTAACATATATTACTGGATTTTTTATGAACTTTGAACTTTTGCCGATTTTGACCGATTATGGAAATTGGAAAAAAGTGGGGATGTAATTAAAAAAAATCTTCTCCTCTGAAACTACTGAGCCAATCTCAACCAAACTTTGCTGAGATGATCCTTAGGTGGTCCCCTTTCAAAATTGTGTCCGTCAGCGCCGTCCTGTATCCAAGATGGCCACCATTACTAAAAATAGAAATTTCTTCAAATGGCCAAAACTGCTCTATTTTAAGCCAGAAAGTGCCCAAATTTGAACTGTATAAGCATAATGATGAGCATTTTAACATATATTACGGGATTTTTTATGAACTTTGAACTTTTACCGATATTGACCGATTATGCAAATTAGAAAAAAGTGGGGATGAAATTTAAAAAAAATCTTCTCCTCTGAAACTACTGAGCCAATCTCAACCAAACTTTGCTGAGATGATCCTTAGGTGGTCCCCTTTCAAAATTGTGTCCGTCAGCGCCGTCCTGTATCCAAGATGGCCGCCATTACTAAAAATAGAAATTTCTTCAAATGGCCAAAACTGCTCTATTTTAAGCCAGAAAGTGCCCAAATTTGAACTGTATAAGCATAATGATGAGCTTTTTAACATATATTACTGGATTTTTTATGAACTTTGAACTTTTGACGATTTTAACCGATTATGCAAATTATAAAAAAGTGGGGATGGAATTAAAAAAAGTCTTCTCCTCCGAAACTACTGAGCCAATCTCAACCAAACTTTGCTGAGATGATTCTTAGGTGGTCCCCTTTCAAAATTGTGTCCGTCAGCACCGTCCTGTATCCAAGATGGCCGCCATTACTAAACATAGAAATTTCTTCAAATGGCCAAAACTGCTCTATTTTAAGCCAGAAAGTGCCCAAATTTGAACTGTATAAGCATAATGATGAGCTTTTTAACATATATTACTGGATTTTTTATGAACTTTGAACTTTTACCGATTTTGACCGATTATGCAAATTAGAAAAAAGTGGGGATGAAATTTAAAAAAAATCTTCTCCTCTGAAACTACTGAGCCAATCTCAACCAAACTTTGCTGAGATGATCCTTAGGTGGTCCCCTTTCAAAATTGTGTCCGTCAGCGCTGTCCTGTATCCAAGATGGCCACCATTACTAAAAATAGAAATTTCTTCAAATGGCCAAAACTGCTCTATTTTAAGCCAGAAAGTGCCCAAATTTGAACTGTATAAGCATAATGATGAGCTTTTTAACATATATTACTGGATTTTTTATGAACTTTGGACTTTTGCCGATTTTGACCGATTATGCAAATTAGAAAAAAAGGGGGATTGAAATTGAAAAAAAAATCTTCTCCTCTGAAACTACTGAGCCAATCTCAACCAAACTTTGCTGAGATGATCCTTAGGTGGTCCCCTTTCAAAATTGTGTCCGTCAGCGCCGTCCTGTATCCAAGATGGCCGCCATTACTAAACATAGAAATTTCTTCAAATGGCCAAAACTGCTCTGTTTTAAGCCAGAAAGTGCCCAAATTTGAACTGTATAAGCATAATGATGAGATTTTTAACATATATTACTGGATTTTTTATGAACTTTGAACTTTTGCCGATTTTGACCGATTATGCAAATTAGAAAAAAGGGGGGATGAAATTAAAAAAAAAATCTTCTCTGAAACTATTGAGCCAATCTCAACCAAACTTTGCTGAGATGATCCTTAGGTGGTCCCCTTTCAAAATTGTGTCCGTCAGCACCGTCCTGTATCCAAGATGGCCGCCATTACTAAAAATAGAAATTTCTTCAAATGGCCAAAACTGCTCTATTTTAAGCCAGAAAGTGCCCAAATTTGAACTGTATAAGCATAATGATGAGCTTTTTAACATATATTACTGGATTTTTTATGAACTTTGAACTTTTACCGATTTTGACCGATTATGCAAATTAGAAAAAAGTGGGGATGAAATTTAAAAAAAATCTTCTCCTCTGAAACTACAGAGCCAATCTCAACCAAACTTTGCTGAGATGATCCTTAGGTGGTCCCCTTTCAAAATTGTGTCCGTCAGCACTGTCCTGTATCCAAGATGGCCGCCATTACTAAAAATAGAAATTTCTTCAAATGGCCAAAACTGCTCTATTTTAAGCCAGAAAGTGCCCAAATTTGAACTGTATAAGCATAATGATGAGCTTTTTAACATATATTACGGGATTTTTTATGAACTTTGGACTTTTGCCGATTTTGACCGATTATGCAAATTAGAAAAAAGGGGGATTGAAATTGAAAAAAAAATCTCCTCCTCTGAAACTACTGAGCCAATCTCAACCAAACTTTGCTGAGATGATCCTTAAGTGCTCCCCTTTCAAAATTGTGTCAGTCAGTGCCGTCCTGTATCCAAGATGGCCGCCATTACTAAACATAGAAATTTCTTCAAATGGCCAAAACTGCTCTATTTTAAGCCAGAAAGTGCCCAAATTTGAACTGTATAAGCATAATGATGAGCTTTTTAACATATATTACTGGATTTTTTATGAACTTTGAACTTTTACCGATTTTGACCGATTATGCAAATTAGAAAAAAGGGGGGATGAAATTTAAAAAAAATCTTCTCCTCTGAAACTACAGAGCCAATCTCAACCAAACTTTGCTGAGATGATCCTTAGGTGGTCCCCTTGCTCTATTTTAAGCCAGAAAGTGCCCAAATTTGAACTGTATAAGCATAATGATGAGCTTTTTAACATATATTACGGGATTTTTTATGAACTTTGGACTTTTGCCGATTTTGACCGATTATGCAAATTAGAAAAAAGGGGGATTGAAATTGAAAAAAAAATCTCCTCCTCTGAAACTACTGAGCCAATCTCAACCAAACTTTGCTGAGATGATCCTTAAGTGCTCCCCTTTCAAAATTGTGTCAGTCAGTGCCGTCCTGTATCCAAGATGGCCGCCATTACTAAACATAGAAATTTCTTCAAATGGCCAAAACTGCTCTATTTTAAGCCAGAAAGTGCCCAAATTTGAACTGTATAAGCATAATGATGAGCTTTTTAACATATATTACTGGATTTTTTATGAACTTTGAACTTTTACCGATTTTGACCGATTATGCAAATTAGAAAAAAGGGGGGATGAAATTAAAAAAAAAATCTTCTCTGAAACTATTGAGCCAATCTCAACCAAACTTTGCTGAGATGATCCTTAGGTGGTCCCCTTTCAAAATTGTGTCCGTCAGCACCGTCCTGTATCCAAGATGGCCGCCATTACTAAAAATAGAAATTTCTTCAAATGGCCAAAACTGCTCTATTTTAAGCCAGAAAGTGCCCAAATTTGAACTGTATAAGCATAATGATGAGCTTTTTAACATATATTACTGGATTTTTTATGAACTTTGAACTTTTACCGATTTTGACCGATTATGCAAATTAGAAAAAAGTGGGGATGAAATTTAAAAAAAATCTTCTCCTCTGAAACTACTGAGCCAATCTCAACCAAACTTTGCTGAGATGATCCTTAGGTGGTCCCCTTTCAAAATTGTGTCCGTCAGCGCTGTCCTGTATCCAAGATGGCCACCATTACTAAAAATAGAAATTTCTTCAAATGGCCAAAACTGCTCTATTTTAAGCCAGAAAGTGCCCAAATTTGAACTGTATAAGCATAATGATGAGCTTTTTAACATATATTACTGGATTTTTTATGAACTTTGGACTTTTGCCGATTTTGACCGATTATGCAAATTAGAAAAAAAGGGGGATTGAAATTGAAAAAGAAATCTTCTCCTCTGAAACTACTGAGCCAATCTCAACCAAACTTTGCTGAGATGATCCTTAGGTGGTCCCCTTTCAAAATTGTGTCCGTCAGCGCCGTCCTGTATCCAAGATGGCCGCCATTACTAAACATAGAAATTTCTTCAAATGGCCAAAACTGCTCTATTTTAAGCCAGAAAGTGCCCAAATTTGAACTGTATAAGCATAATGATGAGATTTTTAACATATATTACTGGATTTTTTATGAACTTTGAACTTTTACCGATTTTGACCGATTATGCAAATTAGAAAAAAGGGGGGATGAAATTAAAAAAAAAATCTTCTCTGAAACTATTGAGCCAATCTCAACCAAACTTTGCTGAGATGATCCTTAGGTGGTCCCCTTTCAAAATTGTGTCCGTCAGCACCGTCCTGTATCCAAGATGGCCGCCATTACTAAAAATAGAAATTTCTTCAAATGGCCAAAACTGCTCTATTTTAAGCCAGAAAGTGCCCAAATTTGAACTGTATAAGCATAATGATGAGCTTTTTAACATATATTACTGGATTTTTTATGAACTTTGAACTTTTACCGATTTTGACCGATTATGCAAATTAGAAAAAAGTGGGGATGAAATTTAAAAAAAATCTTCTCCTCTGAAACTACTGAGCCAATCTCAACCAAACTTTGCTGAGATGATCCTTAGGTGGTCCCCTTTCAAAATTGTGTCCGTCAGCGCTGTCCTGTATCCAAGATGGCCACCATTACTAAAAATAGAAATTTCTTCAAATGGCCAAAACTGCTCTATTTTAAGCCAGAAAGTGCCCAAATTTGAACTGTATAAGCATAATGATGAGCTTTTTAACATATATTACTGGATTTTTTATGAACTTTGGACTTTTGCCGATTTTGACCGATTATGCAAATTAGAAAAAAAGGGGGATTGAAATTGAAAAAGAAATCTTCTCCTCTGAAACTACTGAGCCAATCTCAACCAAACTTTGCTGAGATGATCCTTAGGTGGTCCCCTTTCAAAATTGTGTCCGTCAGCGCCGTCCTGTATCCAAGATGGCCACCATTACTAAACATAGAAATTTCTTCAAATGGCCAAAACTGCTCTATTTTAAGCCAGAAAGTGCCCAAATTTGAACTGTATAAGCATAATGATGAGATTTTTAACATATATTACTGGATTTATTATGAACTTTGAACTTTTACCGATTTTGACCGATTATGCAAATTAGAAAAAAGGGGGGATGAATTTAAAAAAAAAATCTTCTCTGAAACTATTGAGCCAATCTCAACCAAACTTTGCTGAGATGATCCTTAGGTGGTCCCCTTTCAAAATTGTGTCCGTCAGCACCGTCCTGTATCCAAGATGGCCGCCATTACTAAAAATAGAAATTTCTTCAAATGGCCAAAACTGCTCTATTTTAAGCCAGAAAGTGCCCAAATTTGAACTGTATAAGCATAATGATGAGCTTTTTAACATATATTACTGGATTTTTTATGAACTTTGAACTTTTACCGATTTTGACCGATTATGCAAATTAGAAAAAAGTGGGGATGAAATTTAAAAAAAATCTTCTCCTCTGAAACTACTGAGCCAATCTCAACCAAACTTTGCTGAGATGATCCTTAGGTGGTCCCCTTTCAAAATTGTGTCCGTCAGCGCTGTCCTGTATCCAAGATGGCCACCATTACTAAAAATAGAAATTTCTTCAAATGGCCAAAACTGCTCTATTTTAAGCCAGAAAGTGCCCAAATTTGAACTGTATAAGCATAATGATGAGCTTTTTAACATATATTACTGGATTTTTTATGAACTTTGGACTTTTGCCGATTTTGACCGATTATGCAAATTAGAAAAAAAGGGGGATTGAAATTGAAAAAGAAATCTTCTCCTCTGAAACTACTGAGCCAATCTCAACCAAACTTTGCTGAGATGATCCTTAGGTGGTCCCCTTTCAAAATTGTGTCCGTCAGCGCCGTCCTGTATCCAAGATGGCCACCATTACTAAACATAGAAATTTCTTCAAATGGCCAAAACTGCTCTATTTTAAGCCAGAAAGTGCCCAAATTTGAACTGTATAAGCATAATGATGAGATTTTTAACATATATTACTGGATTTTTTATGAACTTTGAACTTTTACCGATTTTGACCGATTATGCAAATTAGAAAAAAGGGGGGATGAATTTAAAAAAAAAATCTTCTCTGAAACTATTGAGCCAATCTCAACCAAACTTTGCTGAGATGATCCTTAGGTGGTCCCCTTTCAAAATTGTGTCCGTCAGCACCGTCCTGTATCCAAGATGGCCGCCATTACTAAAAATAGAAATTTCTTCAAATGGCCAAAACTGCTCTATTTTAAGCCAGAAAGTGCCCAAATTTGAACTGTATAAGCATAATAATGAGCATTTTAACATATATTACGGGATTTTTTATGAACTTTGAACTTTTACCGATTTTGACCGATTATGCAAATTAGAAAAAAGTGGGGATGAAATTTAAAAAAAATCTTCTCCTCTGAAACTACTGAGCCAATCTCAACCAAACTTTGCTGAGATGATCCTTAGGTGGTTCCCTTTCAAAATTGTGTCCATCAGCGCCGTCCTGTATCCAAGATGGCCGCCATTACTAAACATAGAAATTTCTTCAAATGGCCAAAACTGCTCTATTTTAAGCCAGAAAGTGCCCAAATTTGAACTGTATAAGCATAATGATGAGCTTTTTAACATATATTACTGGATTTTTTATGAACTTTGAACTTTTGCCGATTTTGACCGATTATGGAAATTAGAAAAAAGTGGGGATGTAATTAAAAAAAATCTTCTCCTCTGAAACTACTGAGCCAATCTCAACCAAACTTTGCTGAGATGATCCTTAGGTGGTCCCCTTTCAAAATTGTGTCCGTCAGCACCGTCCTGTATCCAAGATGGCCGCCATTACTAAAAATAGAAATTTCTTCAAATGGCCGAAACTGCTCTATTTTAAGCCAGAAAGTGCCCAAATTTGAACCGTATAAGCATAATGATGAGCATTTTAACATATATTACTGGATTTTTTATGAACTTTGAACTTTTACCGATTTTGACCGATTATGGAAATTAGAAAAAAGTGGGGATGTAATTAAAAAAAATCTTCTCCTCTGAAACTACTGAGCCAATCTCAACCAAACTTTGCTGAGATGATCCTTAGGTGGTCCCCTTTCAAAATTGTGTCCCTCAGCGCCGTCCTGTATCCAAGATGGCCGCCATTACTAAACATAGAAATTTCTTCAAATGGCCAAAACTGCTCTATTTTAAGTCAGAAAGTGCCCAAATTTGAACTGTATAAGCATAATGATGAGCTTTTTAACATATATTACTGGATTTTTTATGAACTTTGAACTTTTACCGATTTTGACCGATTATGCAAATTAGAAAAAAGTGGGGATGAAATTAAAAAAAAAATCTTCTCTGAAACTATTGAGCCAATCTCAACCAAACTTTGCTGAGATGATCCTTAGGTGGTCCCCTTTCAAATTTGTGTCCGTCAGCACCGTCCTGTATCCAAGATGGCCGCCATTACTTAAAATAGAAATTTCTTCAAATGGCCAAAACTGCTCTATTTTAAGCCAGAAAGTGCCCAAATTTGAACTGTATAAGCATAATGATGAGCTTTTTAACATATATTACGGGATTTTTTATGAACTTTGAACTTTTGCCGATTTTGACCGATTATGCAAATTAGAAAAAAGGGGGATGAAATTAAAACAAAATCATCTCCTCTGAAACTACTGAGCCAATCTCAACCAAACTTAGCTGAGATGATCCTTAGCTGGTCCCCTTTCAAAATTGTGTCCGTCAGCACCGTCCTGTATCCAAGATGGCCACCATTACTAAACATAGAAATTTCTTCAAATGGCCAAAACTGCTCTATTTTAAGCCAGAAAGTGCCCAAATTTGAACTGTATAAGCATAATGATGAGCTTTTTAACATATGTTACGGGATTTTTTATGAACTTTGAACTTTTGCTGATTTTGACCGATTATGCAAATTAGAAAAAAGTGGGGATGAAATTTAAAAAAAATCTTCTCCTCTGAAACTACTGAGCCAATCTCAACCAAACTTTGCTGAGATTATTCTTGGGTGGTCCTCTTCCAAAATTGTGTCCGTCATTTCAGAACACCGACCAAGATGGCTGCCACAGCCGAACTTAATTTAACATAGGACCCTATGGGAAATTCCCATAAAAATCTTTTTGTCTGAAACCATTTGCTCAATAAGAACAAAATTTTGATGAAATAGTCATTGGATGGTTCTCTTCCAAAAATGTGTCTGGCGGTTTTACCCTGTGATCAATTTTTTTTTTATCTGCAATTTTGAAGTAAATCTGATTACCCATCTTGGAGTTCTTGTCCTTTTTTCATCAAATTTATAAAAAAAAAAATAATACTTTTTGTCTTATATTTCAAAAACTATAAGAGATAAGTTTAAATTGCAAAAATTTGCAGCATGTCAAGATCTCCCTACCCTGCAATTTTGAAGTAAATCCAATTACCCATTTTGGAGTTATTGCCCTTTTTTCATCAAAATGTTCTCAATTTTAATACTATCATCTTATATCTCAAAAACTATTAGAGATAGAGGGAAAGTTTAAACTGCAAAAATGTTCAGCATGTCAAGATCTACAAAAAAATTCCCACAGTTAAAAATGTGCGACAACTGTGAAGAGTTATTCCTCTTGAAATGCATTTTTTGTTGACTCACTGCTTTTGGTTACTCAAATAATCAAAGGGAAGCAACTCTATTACAAAATGTGAAGTAGGAAAAGCTAAATTTTGAGAATCATTGACATATCTGTTTTTTTACAGCAATTTTGATAACTTACATTAAAGGGGGAACCCCTGCCCACTTTTTTTGTAGAAGGGGTCTGCAATGATGAAGGCTACATTTGTTAATTTTTTTTCCGAAGTTATCAAGTTTTATTGACTGATGCTGTTATTATACCCAGGTGAGCTATACAGGCTCCTGGGAGCCTCTAGTTTATAATTATGATAGTATAACTTAGAATATGATAAAATATGATTGAAATAACATCATACATGTAACAATGCAAAAATGAAATATATTCAAGGGAAACCTTTTTTCAGTCAGAATAGATTATGTACTACTACTTAAAAAAGTTATTGTGACCAACAATGATTGCATTTAGCTTGATATTTGGTGTATTTATCTATTAGAAAAATGTGTCAGGAGTGTGACAAAACATCAAAAAATGGACAGTATTTTCATTTGGTTACCTCTAGTTTATACCACCAATGATCAACTTAACTTAACTTATGGACAAATGGAGAGGTTGTCAATAAAATGTTTTTTTCTGACTTAATGCTTTAGTTCTTATTGTGAACCAATGCACATTACATTACATGTACATCATTGAAATAAAACTAACAAAAATCTGATGAAGAGGTGAAAAAACTGATGTTTGACAATCATTTTCCCCCACAAAATCCACAAAATTTGGGGCGAAATTTGTGACATTTGCAACATGGGTTGCTATAATGTAACTATTACAAGTAAAAATAGTGGCACTTTTGAAAGTGCCAGCTTATTTGGACAGATATATTGATAAAGCTTTTGTATTTAATGAATTAATTATTTTTTCGTAAGGAGGAATATATATTTTTGTTCCTAAAGTTTCGTGTTATGTTCATAACCAATGGTGTCCTTCAAAATGATCTACGAATTGTATGCATTACGATGATTCAGAATGATTTAATGAATTTGATCAGTATGTATTGAAAAAAACTAACAGGGATGAGTTATGTAATAAAAAAGTTAAACAGATGGTCCCTATAATAATTGTGAAATCGAGGTTTTATTTTGGGATTCGAAATTGTCGTCATGAAGTTACCAACAGAACGTTGGCCAATAATAGAATCGTGAAAGCCGTGACACTTCCTAAAGTGTACCATAATCTACTGTTAGTGCGGGACTTTCCACAACGTCACGCAAAACTGGGTATCTCGCAGAAATCTGTGATGTAGTTCACAATAATGTGTTGTCGTCTCGATAATGGTGGACAGTTATGAACGCAATAGGTAAGTCATGTACCATGATTTCAACGTTTTTTTTAAACTTCATGTATATGTTGGGATAAAGAAGACTTACAGGCAATTTCTCAGTACATTTATTTACATTGTGAAGTAAAAAAAATAATCACTAGTCTGTTACATTTGTATTTTCAAATAAAATCTTCATTCTAGTCACCTTAGTCGCTAATCACTGTTGTAGTCCTATGTTATGAACGCAACGTTTGATTTGTTTTCACTTTTATATCTTGTGAAACTTCACATTACGGTAATGATTACCTGCAATGTCATTTTTAGTTCACCTGGACCAAAGGTCCATGTGAACTATTGCCATCACTTGGCGTCCGTCGTCTGTCGTCTGTCGTCTGTCGTCTGTAAACTTTTCACATTTCAAGCTTCTTCTCCTAAACCACTTGGCCGATTGGAACCGAACTTAGCAGGAATGTTCCTTGGATGGTCCTCTACAAAGTTACTGTTTTTCGTTCCAGTCGGATATTCAATATGGCTGCCAGGGCCAATAATATGCTCTGATTGGCTGAAATTTCAAAGATCTTCTTCTCTGAAACTAATGAACTGACTGAACCCAAACTGCCCAGGAATGATCATTGGAAGGTCCTCTACAAATTTTCTGTTTTTTATGCCGGTCGGAAATCCAAGATGGCCGCCACCGCAATACATAGATTAACATTGGACCCTATGGGAAAATATTCAAATGCCTTCTTCTCAGAAACTACAAATATGATTAAAGCCAAACTGTACATGAATGTTCATTAGATGGTCCTCTACAAACTTTACGTTTTTTGTTCCAGTATGAAATTCAAAATGGCGGCTACGGCAGGACTTAGTTTAACATTGGACCCTATGGGAAAAATGTTTCAAAACGCTTCTTCTCTGAAACCACTTGGATAATTGACACCAAACTGCATAGGAATGATCATTGGAAGGTCCTCTACAAATTTTATGTTTTTTATGCCGATCGGAAATCCAAGATGGCCGCCACCGCAATACATAGATTAACATTGGACCCTATGGGAAAATGTTCAAATGCCTTCTTCTCAGAAACTACAAATATGATTAAAGCCAAACTGTACATGAATGTTCATTGGATGGTCCTCTACAATCTTAAGGTTTTTTGTTCCGATATGAAATTCAAAATGGCGGCTACGGCAGGACTTAGTTTAACATTGGACCCTATGGGAAAAATGTTTCAAAATGCTTCTTCTCTGAAACCACTTGGACAGTTGAAACCAAACTGCCCATGAATGATCATTGGAAGGTCCTCTACAAATTTTCTATTTTTTATGCCGATCGGAAATCCAAGATGGCCGCCACCGCAGGACATAGATTAACATTGGACCCTATGGGAAAATATTCAAATGCCTTCTACTCAGAAACTACAAATATGATTAAAGCCAAACTGTACATGAATGTTCATTAGATGGTCCTCTACAAACTTTACGTTTTTTGTTCTGATATGAAATTCAAAATGGCGGCTACGGCAGGACTTAGTTTAACATTGGACCCTATTGGAAAAATGTTTCAAAACGCTTCTCTGAAACCACTTGGATAATTGAAACCAAACTGCCTAGGAATGATCATTGGAAGGTCCTCTACAAATTTTCTGTTTTTTATGCCGATCGGAAATCCAAGATGGCCGCCACCGCAATACATAGATTAACATTGGACCCTATGGGAAAATGTTCAAATGCCTTCTTCTCAGAAACTACAAATATGATTAAAGCCAAACTGTACATGAATGTTCATTGGATGGTCCTCTACAATCTTAAGGTTTTTTGTTCCGATATGAAATTCAAAATGGCGGCTACGGCAGGACTTAGTTTAACATTGGACCCTATGGGAAAAATGTTTCAAAATGCTTCTTCTCTGAAACCACTAGGACAGTTGAAACCAAACTACCCAGGAATGATCATTGGAAGGTCCTCTACAAATTTTATGTTTTTTATGCCGATCGGAAATCCAAGATGGCCGCCACCGCAATACATAGATTAACATTGGACCCTATGGGAAAATGTTCAAATGCCTTCTTCTCAGAAACTACAAATATGATTAAAGCCAAACTGTACATGAATGTTCATTGGATGGTCCTCTACAATCTTAAGGTTTTTTGTTCCGATATGAAATTCAAAATGGCGGCTACGGCAGGACTTAGTTTAACATTGGACCCTATGGGAAAAATGTTTCAAAATGCTTCTTCTCTGAAACCACTAGGACAGTTGAAACCAAACTGCCCAGGAATGATCATTGGAAGGTCCTCTACAAATTTTCTGTTTTTTATGCCGGTCGGAAATCCAAGATGGCCACCACCGCAGGACATAGATTAACATTGGACCCTATGGGAAAATGTTCAAATGCCTTCTTCTCAGAAACTACAAATATGATTAAAGCCAAACTGTACATGAATGTTCATTGAATGGTCCTCTACAAAATTTACGTTTTTTATTCTGATATGAAATTCAAAATGGCGGCTACGGCAGGACTTAGTTTAACATTGGACCCTATTGGAAAAATGTTTCAAAATGCTTCTTCTCTGAAACCACTTGGACAGTTGAAACCAAACTGCCCAGGAATGATCATTGGAAGGTCCTCTACAAGGTGTGTGTTTTTTATGCCGATCGGAAATCCAAGATGGCTGCCACCACAGGTCATAGTATTAACACAGAACCATAGGGGGAAAATGCAGAAATATATTCTTCTCTGAAGCTATTGCACTGATTGAACCTAAACTGTGCATCAATCATTGGAAGGTCCTTTACAAACTTTGTGTTTTTTATGTTGATCGTAATTCCAAGATGACTACCACTGCAGGACATAGTTTTTACATAGGACCAATTGGTTTTTTTTATTACCAGGTGAACGATACAGGCTCTTGAGAGCCTCTGGTCTTTCTTTTTCAGACTATCCAGTGAATTAGACAATTAAAAGTTTAAGAATAAAGTATTTAGTGGTGCTATTGGTGTCCTTGTTACTCACAACACTTTTTAGTTCACCTGGACCAAAGGTCCAGGTGAACTATTGCCATCACTTGGCGTCCGTCGTCTGTCGTCTGTAAACTTTTCACATTTCAAGCTTCTTCTCCGAAACCACTTGGCCGATTGGAACTGAACTTAGCAGGAATGTTCCTTGGATGGTCCTCTACAAAGTTACTGTTTTTCGTTCCAGTCGGATATTCAATATGGCTGCCAGGGCCAATAATATGCTCTGATTGGCCGAAATTTCAAAGATCTTCTTCTCTGAAACTAATGAACTGACTGAACCCAAACCGTAAAGGAATGATCATTGGAATGTCCTTTACCAAGTTACTGTTTTTTATGCCGATCGGAAATCCAAGATGGCCACCATCGCAGGACATAAATTAACATTGGACCCTATGGGAAAATTTTCAAATGCCTTCTTCTCAGAAACTACAAATATGATTAAAGCCAAACTGTACATGAATGTTCATTGGATGGTCCTCTACAATCTTAAGGTTTTTTGTTCCGATATGAAATTCAAAATGGCGGCTACGGCAGGACTTAGTTTAACATTGGACCCTATGGGAAAAATGTTTCAAAATGCTTCTTCTCTGCTGCACAGGAATGATCATTGGAAGGTCCTCTACAAATTTTCTGTTTTTTATGCCGGTCGGAAATCCAAGATGGCCGCCACCGCAGGACATAGATTAACATTGGACCCTATGGGAAAATATTCAAATGCCTTCTACTCAGAAACTACAAATATGATTAAAGCCAAACTGTACATGAATGTTCATTAGATGGTCCTCTACAAACCTTACGTTTTTTGTTCTGGTATGAAATTCAAAATGGCGGCTACGGCAGGACTTAGTTTAACATTGGACCCTATGGGAAAAATGTTTCAAAACGCTTCTTCTCTGAAACCACTTGGATAATTGAAACCAAACTGCCTAGGAATGATCATTGGAAGGTCCTCTACAAATTATATGTTTTTTATGCCGATCGGAAATCCAAGATGGCCACCACCGCAATACATAGATTAACATTGGACCCTATGGGAAAATGTTCAAATGCCTTCTTCTCAGAAACTACAAATATTATTAAAGCCAAACTGTACATGAATGTTCATTGGATGGTCCTCTACAAACTTTACGTTTTTTGTTCCGATAAGAAATTCAAAATGGCGGCTACGGCAGGACTTAGTTTAACATTGGACCCTATGGGAAAAATGTTTCAAAACGCTTCTTCTCTGAAACCACTTGGATAATTGAAACCAAACTGCCCAGGAATGATCATTGGAAGGTCCTCTACAAAGTTTCTGTTTTTTTATGCCGATCGGAAATTCAAGATGGCCGCCACCGCAGGACATAGATTAACATTGGACCCTATGGGAAAATGTTCAAATGCCTTCTTCTCAGAAACTACAAATATGATTAAAGCCAAACTGTACATGAATGTTCATTGGATGAACCTCTACAAACAATACGTTTTTTGTTCCGATATGAAATTCAAAATGGCGGCTACGGCAGGACTTAGTTTAACATTGGACCCTATGGGAAAAATGTTTCAAAACGCTTCTTCTCTGAAACCACTTGGACAATTGAATCCAAACTGCCCAGGAATGATCATTGGAAGGTCCTCTACAAAGTTTCTGTTTTTTTATGCCGATCGAAAATTCAAGATGGCCACCACCGCAGGACATAGATTAACATTGGACCCTATGGGAAAATGTTCAAATGCCTTCTTCTCAGAAACTACAAATATGATTAAAGCCAAACTGTCCATATGTGTGTACATTGGATGGTCCTCTACAAACTTTACGTTTTTTGTTCCGATATGAAATTAAAAATGGCGGCTACGGCAGGACTTAGTTTAACATTGGACCCTATGGGAAAAATGTTTCAAAACGCTTCTTCTCTGAAACCACTTGGATAATTGAAACCAAACTGCACAGGAATGATCATTGGAAGGTCCTCTACAAGGTGTGTGTTTTTTATGCCGATCGGAAATCCAAGATGGCCACCACCGCAGGACATAGATTAACATTGGACCCTATGGGAAAATGTTCAAATGCCTTCTTCTCAGAAACTACAAATATGATTAAAGCCAAACTGTACACGAATGTTCATTGAATGGTCCTCTACAAAATATACGTTTTTTATTCTGATATGAAATTCAAAATGGTGGCTACGGCAGGACTTAGTTTAACATTGGACCCTATGGGAAAAATGTTTCAAAATGCTTCTTCTCTGAAACCACTTGGACAGTTGAAACCAAACTGCCCAGGAATGATCATTGGAAGGTCCTCTGTTTTTTATGCCGATCGGAAATCCAAGATGGCTGCCATCACAGGTCATAGTATTAACACAGAACCATATGGGGAAAATACAGAAATATATTCTTCTCTGAAGCTATTGCACTGATTGAACCTAAACTGTGCATCAATCATTGGAAGGTCCTTTACAAACTTTGTGTTTTTTATGTTGATCGTAATTCCAAGATGACGCAGGACATAGTTTTTACATAGGACCAATTGGTTTTTTTTATTACCAGGTGAACGATACAGGCTCTTGAGAGCCTCTGGTTTAGCTCACCTGACCCTATTGTCACCACTGAGCGTCCGTCGTCCGTTCGTTAACTTTTCACATTTTAATCAACTCCTCTGAAGCCACTGGGCCAATTTGAACCAAACTTTGGTGGAATGGTCCTTGGATGGCCCCCTTCCAAAATTGTGTCCGGTGATCCTGACTTCCAACCAAGATGGCCACCAAGCTAAAAATAGAAAAAAGGGGGGATGAAATTTTAATTGTTCATTGCTGCTTTAGTATAAGTCAAAATGAGCTCAAATTTTAACTGCAGCTACATGGCAAGAAGTAGTTTAACATTTATTCCGGGTTTTTCTGTGAAATTTTTCTTTCAGCCGATATATACCGATTATGCAAATTAGGAATATTTTGATAAAAGATCACATTTAAATCTTCTCCTCTGAAACCGCTGAACCAAATTAAACCAAACTTGGCAGGGATGGTCCCTGGGTGGGTCCCTTTCAAAATTGTGTCCGACAGCCCCGCCCTCTTCAAGATGGCTGCTGTTACTAAAAATAGAAATTTCTTCAATTGTCCATTGCTGCTTTAGCATAAGTCAAAATGAGCTTAAATGTTAACTGCAGCTACATGGTAAGGAGTAGTTTAACATATATTCTGGGTTTTTCTGTGAAATTTTTCTTTCAGCCGATTTATACCGATTATGCAAATTAGGCATATTTTGATAAAAGATCATATTTAAATCTTCTCCTCTGAAACCGCTGAACCAAATTACACTAAACCTGGCAGGGATGGTCCTTGGGTGGGCCCCTTTCCAAATTGTGTCCGACAGCCCCGCCCTCCATTCAAGATGGCTGCTGTTACTAAAAATAGAAATTTCTTCAATTGTCTATTGCTGCTTTAGTATAAGTCAAAATGAGATCAAATTTTAACTGCAGCTACATGACAATGAGTAGATTAACATTTATTCTGGGTTTTTCTGTGAATTTTTTCTTTCAACCGATACATACCGATTATGCAAATTAGGAATATTTTGATAAAAGATCACATTTAAATCTTCTCCTCTGAAACCGCTGAACCAAATTAAACCAAACTTGGCAGGGATGGTCCCTGGGTGGGTCCCTTTCAAAATTGTGTCCGACAGCCCCGCCCTCTTCAAGATGGCTGCTGTTACTAAAAATAGAAATTTCTTCAATTGTCCATTGCTGCTTTAGCATAAGTCAAAATGAGCTTAAATTTTAACTGCAGCTACATGGTAAGGAGTAGTTTAACATATATTCTGGGTTTTTCTGTGAAATTTTTCTTTCAGCCGATTTATACCGATTATGCAAATTAGGCATATTTTGATAAAAGATCATATTTAAATCTTCTCCTCTGAAACCGCTGAACCAAATTACACTAAACCTGGCAGGGATGGTCCTTGGGTGGGCCCCTTTCCAAATTGTGTCCGACAGCCCCGCCCTCCATTCAAGATGGCTGCTGTTACTAAAAATAGAAATTTCTTCAATTGTCTATTGCTGCTTTAGTATAAGTCAAAATGAGATCAAATTTTAACTGCAGCTACATGACAATGAGTAGATTAACATTTATTCTGGGTTTTTCTGTGAATTTTTTCTTTCAACCGATTTATACTGATTATACAAATTAGACATATTTTGATAAAAGATCACATTTAAATCTTCTCCTCTGAAACCGCTGAACCAAATTAAAGAAAATTTGGCTGAGATGGTCCTTGGGTGGTCCCCTTTCAATAGTGTGTCCGACAGCTCTGCCCTCCATTCAAAATGGCTGCTGTTACTAAAAATAGAAATTTCTTTAGTTGTCAATTTCCGCTTTATTACAAATCAAAATGAACTCAAATTTTAGCTGCAGCTATATGGCAATGAGTAGTTTAACATATATTCTGGGTTTTTCTGTGAGATTTTTTCAACCAGTTTATTCCGTTTAGGAATATTATGAGATAAAAATCACATCAAAATCTTTTGCTCAGAAATTTGAGTTGAAATGATCTTTGGGTGGCCCACTTTCAAAATTATGTGTAACACCCCCATTTTCTATCAACTTCAGATGTCAAATTGAAAACCAGGTGAGCGATTACAGGCTCCTGGTTTTTTCTCGCTACCATACAGTATGATACACTGAAGATACTAAGATAAAGTTACCAATATTACTTTCAAGTGTATAAACACAGCCATATCAATACTATGATGATTAAAACTTGCTAGTATATTCTCAGGAATACTGTATATAAAATCAAATTTGTTTATGTATAAGGTTACAAGTGTTCGTAAGTAACACGGTGTCCACATGAATGATCATTCTTAAGTCAAAGACATGAATATTTATTTTAAAATTTTTAACCGTATTTTACAACTGTTATATATAAGGTTATGACTGAATACAAAAGGGGTCTTTTAAATATATACAACAGTCTATTAAAAGCTGCATTTGGACACTACGTTATGAATGCAACAGACATTGGACACTCTGATGCATCACAAAATTATGAGAAAATGGGAACAGAATTCATCTTGCCATTGCTATTTTATGAAAATATAGACATTTTTCTTTGCAAAAACTCTCAAGGATCTTTTAATTAAAGACTTCTATTTTTTACTTATGATGTCACACTTTATGTCCCAATACTGAATTTCTCCACAAATACATTTAGGTCTTTTACCATACCCAAAAGAAAATGATACCTCTGAGGAAGTAAGTCTGTATTTGTTATCATTTTAACACTTTGCTGCCAATAAAAGTTGAAATTTTTTTTTGTCTTCATATATTGCACTGAGCAACTGAATCTGAAAAATATATCATATTGACATTATTTTACGACCAAGATTATGTCAATTTGTCCAATTTGAAATTTCACCCTCTATGTCACACAGTCTTCATTTTTTTGAAAATCACCCAGAAGTAGAACAACATCTGACATACATTTTTTTGTAATCTTCAACTTGTTGAAGGTCATCAGTATTTTGTAGAAGTATAGCAACCTCTGATATAACCTTCAACTTGTCAGTATTTGGTAGAAGTAGAAGTACATGTAACTCAGTTGTAAGACGGCCAGTATTTGGTAGAAGTAGAAGTACATGTAACTCAGTTGTAAGACGGCCAGTATTTGGTAGAAGTAGAAGTACATGTAACTCAGTTGTAAGACGGCCAGTATTTGGTAGAAGTAGAAGTAGAAGTACATGTAACTCAGTTGTAAGACGTCCAGTATTTGGTAGAAGTAGAAGTACATGTAACTCAGTTGTAAGACGGCCAGTATTTGGTAGAAGTAGAAGTACATGTAACTCAGTTGTAAGACGGCCAGTATTTGGTAGAAGTAGAAGTACATGTAACTCAGTTGTAAGACGGCCAGTATTTGGTAGAAGTAGAAGTACATGTAACTCAGTTGTAAGACGTCCAGTATTTGGTAGAAGTAGAAGTACATGTAACTCAGTTGTAAGACGGCCAGTATTTGGTAGAAGTAGAAGTACATGTAACTCAGTTGTAAGACGTCCAGTATTTGGTAGAAGTAGAAGTACATGTAACTCAGTTGTAAGACGGCCAGTATTTGGTAGAAGTAGAAGTACATGTAACTCAGTTGTAAGACGGCCAGTATTTGGTAGAAGTAGAAGTAGAAGTACATGTAACTCAGTTGTAAGACGTCCAGTATTTGGTAGAAGTAGAAGTACATGTAACTCAGTTGTAAGACGTCCAGTATTTGGTAGAAGTAGAAGTACATGTAACTCAGTTGTCTACTATTTTAATCATTTCTATTGGTTGATCAGTTATCTACTATTTTTTTCTGTGCCGTCTTGGTCAAGATCGTATGGTAGTTAGATTTACAACTACCTCTGCAACCAGTGCCTATCGCCACTAAAGTTGTGAATTTGAACCCCGCTAATGGTGAGGTGTACTTGATACAACATTATCTGATGAAGTTTGAATATTGTTGAAAGTGGCATTAAACACCATAACCTCTAACCCTCTACTATTTTGATAATTTCTATTGATTGACTATTTCATGTTTTAAATCTGATAAATTTTATGTGATTTTTTTTTTATTACAGAACTGGCAGTTTATAACAAGATTTTGTTTTCTGTCTAAGAAAGGAACACTTCAGTACTTTTTTGAGTACCCAAAGGTGAGTGTGCTATTTAGTTAGGTTAGTGAATCTATATATACCTAAGTTATGGCTGCCAGAAATTTACTCCTGACACATTTTAGACATGTCAGTTTGGTATACAAGTACAAATGTACATGTAAAACAAGTCTGAAGATACCAAAGTGGCAATCAGAAGCTGTAAATCAAAGAAGGTCAGACAATACAATGACTAATGGTCAATGGAAAAAGGACAAAAAGACAATACACTACACATTAAGCTACATGTAAAGACTGAGCAACACTAATGCAACTGAAAACCTGTGGTGATCTTGGTGATCCAGAAATGTAAGTAGTTCCTGCTCCACTAGTACCAGTAGGGAAACCTGGGGTGATCTTAGTGATCCAGAAGGGTAAGTAGTTCCTGCTCCACTAGTACCAGTAGGAAAACCTGGGGTGATCTTGGTAATCCAGAAGTGTAAGTAGTTCCTGCTCCACTAGTAACAGTAGGAAAACCTGGGGTGATCTTGGTGATCCAGAAGGGTAAGTAGTTCCTGCTCCACTAGTACCAGTAGGAAAACCTGGGGTGATCTTGGTGATCCAGAAGGGTAAGTATTTCCTCCTCCACTAGTACCAGTAGGAAAACCTGGGGTGATCTTGGTGATCCAGAAGTGTAAGTAGTTCCTGCTCCACTAGTACCAGTAGGAAAACCTGGGGTGATCTTGGTGATCCAGAAGTGTAAGTAGTTCCTGCTCCACTAGTACCAGTAGGGAAACCTGGGGTTATCTTGGTGATCCAGAAGTGTAAGTAGTTCCTGCTCCACTAGTACCAGTAGGAATACCTGGGGTGATCTTGTGGACTTGGTGATCCAGAAGTGTAAGTAGTTCCTGCTCCACTAGTACTAGTAGGAAAACCTGGGGTGATCTTGGTGATCCAGAAGGGTAAGTAGTTCCTGCTCCACTAGTACCAGTAGGAAAACCTGGGGTGATCTTAGTGATCCAGAAGTGTAAGTAGTTCCTGCTCCACTAGTAACAGTAGGAAAACCTGGGGTGATCTTAGTGATCCAGAAGTGTAAGTAGTTCCTGCTCCATTAGTACCAGTAGGAAAACCTGGGGTTATCTTGGTGATCCAGAAGTGTAAGTAGTTCCTGCTCCACTAGTACCAGTAGGAAAACCTGGGGTGATCTTGGTGATCCAGAAGTGTAAGTAGTTCCTGCTCCACTAGTACCTGTAGGAAAACCTGGGGTGATCTTTGTGATCCAGAAGGGTAAGTAGTTCCTGCTCCACTAGTACCAGTAGGAAAACCTGGGGTGATCTTAGTGATCCAGAAGGGTAAGTAGTTCCTGCTCCACTAGTACCAGTAGGAAAACCTGGGGTGATCTTGGTGATCCAGAAGTGTAAGTAGTTCCTGCTCCACTAGTACCAGTAGGGAAACCTGGGGATATCTTGGTGATCCAGAAGTGTAAGTAGTTCCTGCTCCACTAGTACCAGTAGGAATACCTGGGGTGATCTTGTGGACTTGGTGATCCAGAAGTGTAAGTAGTTCCTGCTCCACTAGTACTAGTAGGAAAACCTGGGGTGATCTTGGTGATCCAGAAGGGTAAGTAGTTCCTGCTCCACTAGTACCAGTAGGAAAACCTGGGGTGATCTTGGTGATCCAGAAGTGTAAGTAGTTCCTGCTCCACTAGTAACAGTAGGAAAACCTGGGGTGATCTTAGTGATCCAGAAGTGTAAGTAGTTCCTGCTCCACTAGTACCAGTAGGAAAACCTGGGGTGATCTTGCGGACTTGGTGATCCAGAAGTGTAAGTAGTTCCTGCTCCAATAGTACCAGTAGGAAAACCTGGGGTGATCTTGGTGATCCAGAAGTGTAAGTAGTTCCTGCTCCACTAGTACCAGTAGGAAAACCTGGGGTGATCTTGGTGATCCAGAAGTGTAAGTAGTTCCTGCTCCACTAGTACCAGTAGGAAAACCTGGGGTGATCTTGGTGATCCAGAAGGGTAAATAGTTCCTGCCCCACTAGTACCAGTAGGAAAACCTGGGGTGATCTTGTGGACTTGGTGATCCAGAAGTGTAAGTAGTTCTTGCTCCACTAGTACCAGTAGGAAAACCTGGGGTGATCTTGGTGATCCAGAAGTGTAAGTAGTTCCTGCTCCACTAGTACCAGTAGGAAAACCTGGGGTGATCTTGGTGATCCAGAAGTGTAAGTAGTTCCTGCTCCACTAGTACCAGTAGGAAAACCTGGGGTGATCTCAGTGATCCAGAAGGGTAAGTAGTTCCTGCTCCACTAGTACCAGTAGGGAAACTTGGGGATATCTTGGTGATCCAGAAGTGTAAGTAGTTCCTGCTCCACTAGTACCAGTAGGAATACCTGGGGTGATCTTGTGGACTTGGTGATCCAGAAGTGTAAGTAGTTCCTGCTTCACTAGTACTAGTAGGAAAACCTGGGGTGATCTTGGTGATCCAGAAGGGTAAGTAGTTCCTGCTCCACTAGTACCCGTAGGAAAACCTGGGGTGATCTTGGTGATCCAGAAGTGTAAGTAGTTCCTGCTCCACTAGTAACAGTAGGAAAACCTGGGGTGATCTTGGTGATCCAGAAGTGTAAGTAGTTCCTGCTCCACTAGTACCAGTAGGAAAACCTGGGGTGATCTTGCGGACTTGGTGATCCAGAAGTGTAAGTAGTTCCTGCTCCAATAGTATCAGTAGGAAAACCTGGGGTGATCTTGGTGATCCAGAAGGGTAAGTAGTTCCTGCTCCACTAGTACCAGTAGGAAAACCTGGGGTGATCTTGGTGATCCAGAAGTGTAAGTAGTTCCTGCTCCACTAGTACCAGTAGGAAAACCTGGGGTGATCTTGGTGATCCAGAAGGGTAAATAGTTCCTGCCCCACTAGTACCAGTAGGAAAACCTGGGGTGATCTTGTGGACTTGGTGATCCAGAAGTGTAAGTAGTTCCTGCTCCACTAGTACCAGTAGGAAAACCTGGGGTGATCTTGGTGATCCAGAAGTGTAAGTAGTTCCTGCTCCACTAGTACCAGTAGGAAAACCTGGGGTGATCTTGGTGATCCAGAAGTGTAAGTAGTTCCTGCTCCACTAGTACCAGTAGGAAAACCTGGGGTGATCTCAGTGATCCAGAAGGGTAAGTAGTTCCTGCTCCACTAGTACCAGTAGGAAAACCTGGGGTGATCTTGGTGATCCAGAAGGGTAAGTAGTTCCTGCTCCACTAGTACCAGTAGGAAAACCTGGGGTTATCTTGGTAATCCAGAAGTGTAAGTAGTTCCTGCTCCACTAGTACCAGTAGGAAAACCTGGGGTGATCTTGGTGATCCAGAAGTGTAAGTAGTTCCTGCTCCACTAGTAACAGTAGGAAAACTTGGGGTGATCTTGGTGATCCAGAAGTGTAAGAAGTTCCTACTCCACTAGTACCAGTAGGAAAACCTGGGGTGATCTTGGTGATCCAGAAGTGTAAGTAGTTCCTGCTCCACTAGTACCAGTAGGAAAACCTGGGGTGATCTTGGTGATCCAGAAGTGTAAGTAGTTCCTGCTCCACTAGTACCAGTAGGAAAACCTGGGGTGATCTTGGTGATCCAGAAGGGTAAATAGTTCCTGCTCCACTAGTACCAGTAGGAAAACCCGTGGTGATCTTGGTCTATCCAGAAGTGTAAGTAGTTCCTGCTCCACTAGTACCAGTAGGAAAACCTGGGGTGATCTTGGTGATCCAGAAGTGTAAGTAGTTCCTGCTCCACTAGTACCAGTATGAAAACCTGGGGTGATCTTGGTAATCCAGAAGTGTAAGTAGTTCCTGCTCCACTAGTAACAGTAGGAAAACCTGGGGTGATCTTGGTGATCCAGAAGTGTAAGTAGTTCCTGCCCCACTAGTACCAGTAGGAAAACCTGGGGTGATCTTAGTGATCCAGAAGGGTAAGTAGTTCCTTCTCCACTAGTACCAGTAGGAAAACCTGGGGTGATCTTGGTGATCCAGAATTGTAAGTAGTTCCTGCTCCACTAGTACTAGTAGGAAAACCTGGGGTGATCTTGGTGATCCAGAAGGGTAAGTAGTTCCTGCTCCACTAGTACCAGTAGGAAAACCTGGGGTGATCTTGGTGATCCAGAAGTGTAAGTAGTTCCTGCTCCACTAGTAACAGTAGGAAAACCTGGGGTGATCTTGGTGATCCAGAAGTGTAAGTAGTTCCTGCTCCACTAGTACCAGTAGGAAAACCTGGGGTGATCTTGCGGACTTGGTGATCCAGAAGTGTAAGTAGTTCCTGCTCCAATAGTACCAGTAGGAAAACCTGGGGTGATCTTGGTGATCCAGAAGGGTAAGTAGTTCCTGCTCCACTAGTACCAGTAGGAAAACCTGGGGTGATCTTGGTGATCCAGAAGTGTAAGTAGTTCCTGCTCCACTAGTACCAGTAGGAAAACCTGGGGTGATCTTGGTGATCCAGAAGGGTAAATAGTTCCTGCCCCACTAGTACCAGTAGGAAAACCTGGGGTGATCTTGTGGACTTGGTGATCCAGAAGTGTAAGTAGTTCCTGCTCCACTAGTACCAGTAGGAAAACCTGGGGTGATCTTGGTGATCCAGAAGTGTAAGTAGTTCCTGCTCCACTAGTACCAGTAGGAAAACCTGGGGTGATCTTGGTGATCCAGAAGTGTAAGTAGTTCCTGCTCCACTAGTACCAGTAGGAAAACCTGGGGTGATCTCAGTGATCCAGAAGGGTAAGTAGTTCCTGCTCCACTAGTACCAGTAGGAAAACCTGGGGTGATCTTGGTGATCCAGAAGGGTAAGTAGTTCCTGCTCCACTAGTACCAGTAGGAAAACCTGGGGTTATCTTGGTAATCCAGAAGTGTAAGTAGTTCCTGCTCCACTAGTACCAGTAGGAAAACCTGGGGTGATCTTGGTGATCCAGAAGTGTAAGTAGTTCCTACTCCACTAGTACCAGTAGGAAAACCTGGGGTGATCTTGGTGATCCAGAAGTGTAAGTAGTTCCTGCTCCACTAGTACCAGTAGGAAAACCTGGGGTGATCTTGGTGATGCAGAAGTGTAAGTAGTTCCTGCTCCACTAGTACCAGTAGGAAAACCTGGGGTGATCTTGGTGATCCAGAAGGGTAAATAGTTCCTGCTCCACTAGTACCAGTAGGAAAACCCGGGGTAATCTTGGTAATCCAGAAGTGTAAGTAGTTCCTGCTCCACTAGTACCAGTAGGAAAACCTGGGGTGATCTTGGTGATCCAGAAGTGTAAGTAGTTCCTGCTCCACTAGTACCAGTATGAAAACCTGGGGTGATCTTGGTAATCCAGAAGTGTAAGTAGTTCCTGCTCCACTAGTAACAGTAGGAAAACCTGGGGTGATCTTGGTGATCCAGAAGTGTAAGTAGTTCCTGCCCCACTAGTACCAGTAGGAAAACCTGGGGTGATCTTAGTGATCCAGAAGGGTAAGTAGTTCCTGCTCCACTAGTACCAGTAGGAAAACCTGGGGTGATCTTGGGTGATCCAAAAGTGTAAGTAGTTCCTGCTCCACTAGTACCAGTAGGAAAACCTGGGGTGATCTTGGTGATCCAGAAGTGTAAGTAGTTCCTGCTCCATTAGTACCAGTAGGAAAACCTTGGGTTAACTTGGTGATCCAGAAGTGTAAGTAGTTCCTGCTCCATTAGTACCAGTAGGAAAACCTGGGGTGATCTTGGTGATCCAGAAGTGTAAGTAGTTCCTGCTCCACTAATACCAGTATGAAAACCTGGGGTGATCTTAGTGATCCAGAAGTGTAAGTAGTTCCTGCCCCACTAGTACCAGTAGGAAAACCTGGGGTGATCTTGGTGATCCAGAAGGGTAAGTAGTTCCTGCTCCACTAGTACCTGTAGGAAAACCTGGGGTGATCTTGGTGATCCAGAAGTGTAGGTAGTTCCTGCCCCACTAGTACCAGTAGGAAAACCTGGGGTGATCTTGGTGATCCAGAAGTGTAAGTAGTTCCTGCTCCACTAGTACCAGTAGGAAAACCTGGGGTGATCTTGGTAATCCAGAAGTGTAAGTAGTTCCTGCTCCACTAGTACCAGTAGGAAAACCTGGGGTGATCTTGGTAATCCAGAAGTGTAAGTAGTTCCTGCTCCACTAGTAACAGTAGGAAAACCTGGGGTGATCTTGGTGATCCAGAAGGGTAAGTAGTTCCTGCCCCACTAGTACCAGTAGGAAAACCTGGGATGATCTTAGTGATCCAGAAGGGAAGTAGTTCCTGCTCCACTAGTACCAGTAGGAAAACCTAGGGTGATCTTGGTGATCCAAAAGTGTAAGTAGTTCCTGCTCCACTAGTAACAGTAGGAAAACCTGGGGTGATCTTGGTGATCCAGAAGGGTAAGTAGTTCCTGCCCCACTAGTACCAGTAGGAAAACTTGGGATGATCTTGGTGATCCAGAAGGGTAAGTAGTTCCTGCTCCACTAGTACCAGTAGGAAAACCTGGGGTGATCTTGGTAATCCAGAAGTGTAAGTAGTTCCTGCTCCACTAGTACCAGTAGGAAAACCTGGGGTGATCTTGGTGATCCAGAAGTGTAAGTAGTTCCTGCTCCACTAGTACCAGTATGAAAACCTGAGGTGATCTTGGTGATCCAGAAGTGTAAGTAGTTCCTGCTCCACTAGTACCAGTAGGAAAACATGGGGTGATCTTGGTAATCCAGAAGTGTAAGTAGTTCCTGCTCCACTAGTAACAGTAGGAAAACCTGGGGTGATCTTGGTGATCCAGAAGTGTAAATAGTTCCTGCTCCACTAGTACCAGTAGGAAAACCTGGGGTGATCTTGGGTGATCCAAAGGTGTAAGTAGTTCCTGCTCCACTAGTACCAGTAGGAAAACCTGGGGTGATCTTGGTGATCCAGAAGTGTAAGTAGTTCCTGCTCCACTAATACCAGTAGGAAAACCTGGGGTGATCTTAGTGATCCAGAAGTGGAAGTAGTTCCTGCTCCACTAGTACCAGTAGGAAAACCTGGGGTGATCTTGGTGATCCAGAAGTGTAAGTAGTTCCTGCTCCACTAGTACCAGTAGGAAAACCTGGGGTGATCTTGGTAATCCAGAAGTGTAAGTATTTCCTGCTCCACTAGTACCAGTAGGAAAACCTGGGGTGATCTTGGTGATCCAGAAGTGTAAGTAGTTCCTGCTCCACTAGTACCAGTAGGAAAACCTGGGGTGATCTTGGTAATCCAGAAGTGTAAGTAGTTCCTGCTCCACTAGTAACAGTAGGAAAACCTGGGGTGATCTTGGTGATCCAGAAGTGTAAGTAGTTCCTGCCCCACTAGTACCAGTAGGAAAACCTGGGGTGATCTTAGTGATCCAGAAGTGTAAGTAGTTCCTGCTCCACTAGTACCAGTAGGAAAACCTGGGGTGATCTTGGGTGATCCAAAAGTGTAAGTAGTTCCTGCTCCACTAGTACCAGTAGGAAAACCTGAGGTGATCTTGGTGATCCAGAAGTGTAAGTAGTTCCTGCTCCATTAGTACCAGTAGGAAAAACTGGGGTTATCTTGGTGATCCAGAAGTGTAAGTAGTTCCTGCTCCACTAGTACCAGTAGGAAAACCTGGGGTGATCTTGGTGATCCAGAAGGGTAAGTAGTTCCTGCTCCACTAGTACCAGTAGGAAAACCTGGGGTGATCTTGGTGATCCAGAAGTGTAAGTAGTTCCTGCTCCACTAGTACCAGTATGAAAACCTGGGGTGATCTTGGTGATCCAGAAGGGTAAGTAGTTCCTGCTCCACTAGTACCAGTAGGAAAACCTGGGGTGATCTTGGTGATCCAGAAGTGTAATTAGTTCCTGCTCCATTAGTACCAGTAGGAAAACCTGGGGTTATCTAGGTGATCCAGAAGTATAAGTAGTTCCTGCTCCACTAGTACCAGTAGGAAAACCTGGGGTGATCTTGGTGATCCAGAAGTGTAAGTAGTTCCTGCTCCACTAATACCAGTAGGAAAACCTGGGGTGATCTTAGTGATCCAGAAGTGGAAGTAGTTCCTGCTCCACTAGTACCAGTAGGAAAACCTGGGGTGATCTTGGTGATCCAGATGTGTAAGTAGTTCCTGCCCCACTAGTACCAGTAGGAAAACCTGGGGTGATCTTGGTGATCCAGAAGGGTAAGTAGTTCCTGCTCCACTAGTACCAGTAGGAAAACCTGGGGTGATCTTGGTGATCCAGAAGTGTAAGTAGTTCCTGCTCCACTAGTAACAGTAGGAAAACCTGGGGTGATCTTGGTGATCCAGAAGGGTAAGTAGTTCCTGCCCCACTAGTACCAGTAGGAAAACCCGGGGTGATCTTGGTGATCCAGAAGGGTAAGTAGTTCCTGCTCCACTAGTACCAGTAGGAAAACCTGGGGTGATCTTGGTAATCCAGAAGTGTAAGTAGTTCCTGCTCCACTAGTACCAGTAGGAAAACCTGGGGTGATCTTAGTGATCCAGAAGTGTAAGTAGTTCCTGCTCCACTAGTACCAGTATGAAAACCTGGGGTGATCTTAGTGATCCAGAAGTGTAAGTAGTTCCTGCCCCACTAGTACCAGTAGGAAAACTTGGGGTGATCTTGGTGATCCAGAAGGGTAAGTAGTTCCTGCTCCACTAGTACCAGTAGGAAAACCTGGGGTGATCTTGGTGATCCAGAAGTGTAAGTAGTTCCTGCTCCACTAGTACCAGTAGGAAAACCTGGGGTGATCTTGGTGATCCAGAAGGGTAAATAGTTCCTGCTCCACTAGTACCAGTAGGAAAACCCGTGGTGATCTTGGTAATCCAGAAGTGTAAGTAGTTCCTGCTCCACTAGTACCAGTAGGAAAACCTGGGGTGATCTTGGTGATCCAGAAGTGTAAGTAGTTCCTGCTCCACTAGTACCAGTATGAAAACCTGGGGTGATCTTGGTAATCCAGAAGTGTAAGTAGTTCCTGCTCCACTAGTAACAGTAGGAAAACCTGGGGTGATCTTGGTGATCCAGAAGTGTAAGTAGTTCCTGCCCCACTAGTACCAGTAGGAAAACCTGGGGTGATCTTAGTGATCCAGAAGGGTAAGTAGTTCCTTCTCCACTAGTACCAGTAGGAAAACCTGGGGTGATCTTGGTGATCCAGAATTGTAAGTAGTTCCTGCTCCACTAGTACTAGTAGGAAAACCTGGGGTGATCTTGGTGATCCAGAAGGGTAAGTAGTTCCTGCTCCACTAGTACCAGTAGGAAAACCTGGGGTGATCTTGGTGATCCAGAAGTGTAAGTAGTTCCTGCTCCACTAGTAACAGTAGGAAAACCTGGGGTGATCTTGGTGATCCAGAAGTGTAAGTAGTTCCTGCTCCACTAGTACCAGTAGGAAAACCTGGGGTGATCTTGCGGACTTGGTGATCCAGAAGTGTAAGTAGTTCCTGCTCCAATAGTACCAGTAGGAAAACCTGGGGTGATCTTGGTGATCCAGAAGGGTAAGTAGTTCCTGCTCCACTAGTACCAGTAGGAAAACCTGGGGTGATCTTGGTGATCCAGAAGTGTAAGTAGTTCCTGCTCCACTAGTACCAGTAGGAAAACCTGGGGTGATCTTGGTGATCCAGAAGGGTAAATAGTTCCTGCCCCACTAGTACCAGTAGGAAAACCTGGGGTGATCTTGTGGACTTGGTGATCCAGAAGTGTAAGTAGTTCCTGCTCCACTAGTACCAGTAGGAAAACCTGGGGTGATCTTGGTGATCCAGAAGTGTAAGTAGTTCCTGCTCCACTAGTACCAGTAGGAAAACCTGGGGTGATCTTGGTGATCCAGAAGTGTAAGTAGTTCCTGCTCCACTAGTACCAGTAGGAAAACCTGGGGTGATCTCAGTGATCCAGAAGGGTAAGTAGTTCCTGCTCCACTAGTACCAGTAGGAAAACCTGGGGTGATCTTGGTGATCCAGAAGGGTAAGTAGTTCCTGCTCCACTAGTACCAGTAGGAAAACCTGGGGTTATCTTGGTAATCCAGAAGTGTAAGTAGTTCCTGCTCCACTAGTACCAGTAGGAAAACCTGGGGTGATCTTGGTGATCCAGAAGTGTAAGTAGTTCCTACTCCACTAGTACCAGTAGGAAAACCTGGGGTGATCTTGGTGATCCAGAAGTGTAAGTAGTTCCTGCTCCACTAGTACCAGTAGGAAAACCTGGGGTGATCTTGGTGATGCAGAAGTGTAAGTAGTTCCTGCTCCACTAGTACCAGTAGGAAAACCTGGGGTGATCTTGGTGATCCAGAAGGGTAAATAGTTCCTGCTCCACTAGTACCAGTAGGAAAACCCGGGGTAATCTTGGTAATCCAGAAGTGTAAGTAGTTCCTGCTCCACTAGTACCAGTAGGAAAACCTGGGGTGATCTTGGTGATCCAGAAGTGTAAGTAGTTCCTGCTCCACTAGTACCAGTATGAAAACCTGGGGTGATCTTGGTAATCCAGAAGTGTAAGTAGTTCCTGCTCCACTAGTAACAGTAGGAAAACCTGGGGTGATCTTGGTGATCCAGAAGTGTAAGTAGTTCCTGCCCCACTAGTACCAGTAGGAAAACCTGGGGTGATCTTAGTGATCCAGAAGGGTAAGTAGTTCCTGCTCCACTAGTACCAGTAGGAAAACCTGGGGTGATCTTGGGTGATCCAAAAGTGTAAGTAGTTCCTGCTCCACTAGTACCAGTAGGAAAACCTGGGGTGATCTTGGTGATCCAGAAGTGTAAGTAGTTCCTGCTCCATTAGTACCAGTAGGAAAACCTTGGGTTAACTTGGTGATCCAGAAGTGTAAGTAGTTCCTGCTCCATTAGTACCAGTAGGAAAACCTGGGGTGATCTTGGTGATCCAGAAGTGTAAGTAGTTCCTGCTCCACTAATACCAGTATGAAAACCTGGGGTGATCTTAGTGATCCAGAAGTGTAAGTAGTTCCTGCCCCACTAGTACCAGTAGGAAAACCTGGGGTGATCTTGGTGATCCAGAAGGGTAAGTAGTTCCTGCTCCACTAGTACCTGTAGGAAAACCTGGGGTGATCTTGGTGATCCAGAAGTGTAGGTAGTTCCTGCCCCACTAGTACCAGTAGGAAAACCTGGGGTGATCTTGGTGATCCAGAAGTGTAAGTAGTTCCTGCTCCACTAGTACCAGTAGGAAAACCTGGGGTGATCTTGGTAATCCAGAAGTGTAAGTAGTTCCTGCTCCACTAGTACCAGTAGGAAAACCTGGGGTGATCTTGGTAATCCAGAAGTGTAAGTAGTTCCTGCTCCACTAGTAACAGTAGGAAAACCTGGGGTGATCTTGGTGATCCAGAAGGGTAAGTAGTTCCTGCCCCACTAGTACCAGTAGGAAAACCTGGGATGATCTTAGTGATCCAGAAGGGAAGTAGTTCCTGCTCCACTAGTACCAGTAGGAAAACCTAGGGTGATCTTGGTGATCCAAAAGTGTAAGTAGTTCCTGCTCCACTAGTAACAGTAGGAAAACCTGGGGTGATCTTGGTGATCCAGAAGGGTAAGTAGTTCCTGCCCCACTAGTACCAGTAGGAAAACTTGGGATGATCTTGGTGATCCAGAAGGGTAAGTAGTTCCTGCTCCACTAGTACCAGTAGGAAAACCTGGGGTGATCTTGGTAATCCAGAAGTGTAAGTAGTTCCTGCTCCACTAGTACCAGTAGGAAAACCTGGGGTGATCTTGGTGATCCAGAAGTGTAAGTAGTTCCTGCTCCACTAGTACCAGTATGAAAACCTGAGGTGATCTTGGTGATCCAGAAGTGTAAGTAGTTCCTGCTCCACTAGTACCAGTAGGAAAACATGGGGTGATCTTGGTAATCCAGAAGTGTAAGTAGTTCCTGCTCCACTAGTAACAGTAGGAAAACCTGGGGTGATCTTGGTGATCCAGAAGTGTAAATAGTTCCTGCTCCACTAGTACCAGTAGGAAAACCTGGGGTGATCTTGGGTGATCCAAAGGTGTAAGTAGTTCCTGCTCCACTAGTACCAGTAGGAAAACCTGGGGTGATCTTGGTGATCCAGAAGTGTAAGTAGTTCCTGCTCCACTAATACCAGTAGGAAAACCTGGGGTGATCTTAGTGATCCAGAAGTGGAAGTAGTTCCTGCTCCACTAGTACCAGTAGGAAAACCTGGGGTGATCTTGGTGATCCAGAAGTGTAAGTAGTTCCTGCTCCACTAGTACCAGTAGGAAAACCTGGGGTGATCTTGGTAATCCAGAAGTGTAAGTATTTCCTGCTCCACTAGTACCAGTAGGAAAACCTGGGGTGATCTTGGTGATCCAGAAGTGTAAGTAGTTCCTGCTCCACTAGTACCAGTAGGAAAACCTGGGGTGATCTTGGTAATCCAGAAGTGTAAGTAGTTCCTGCTCCACTAGTAACAGTAGGAAAACCTGGGGTGATCTTGGTGATCCAGAAGTGTAAGTAGTTCCTGCCCCACTAGTACCAGTAGGAAAACCTGGGGTGATCTTAGTGATCCAGAAGTGTAAGTAGTTCCTGCTCCACTAGTACCAGTAGGAAAACCTGGGGTGATCTTGGGTGATCCAAAAGTGTAAGTAGTTCCTGCTCCACTAGTACCAGTAGGAAAACCTGAGGTGATCTTGGTGATCCAGAAGTGTAAGTAGTTCCTGCTCCATTAGTACCAGTAGGAAAAACTGGGGTTATCTTGGTGATCCAGAAGTGTAAGTAGTTCCTGCTCCACTAGTACCAGTAGGAAAACCTGGGGTGATCTTGGTGATCCAGAAGGGTAAGTAGTTCCTGCTCCACTAGTACCAGTAGGAAAACCTGGGGTGATCTTGGTGATCCAGAAGTGTAAGTAGTTCCTGCTCCACTAGTACCAGTATGAAAACCTGGGGTGATCTTGGTGATCCAGAAGGGTAAGTAGTTCCTGCTCCACTAGTACCAGTAGGAAAACCTGGGGTGATCTTGGTGATCCAGAAGTGTAATTAGTTCCTGCTCCATTAGTACCAGTAGGAAACCTGGGGTTATCTAGGTGATCCAGAAGTATAAGTAGTTCCTGCTCCACTAGTACCAGTAGGAAAACCTGGGGTGATCTTGGTGATCCAGAAGTGTAAGTAGTTCCTGCTCCACTAATACCAGTAGGAAAACCTGGGGTGATCTTAGTGATCCAGAAGTGGAAGTAGTTCCTGCTCCACTAGTACCAGTAGGAAAACCTGGGGTGATCTTGGTGATCCAGATGTGTAAGTAGTTCCTGCCCCACTAGTACCAGTAGGAAAACCTGGGGGTGATCTTGGTGATCCAGAAGGGTAAGTAGTTCCTGCTCCACTAGTACCAGTAGGAAAACCTGGGGTGATCTTGGTGATCCAGAAGTGTAAGTAGTTCCTGCTCCACTAGTAACAGTAGGAAAACCTGGGGTGATCTTGGTGATCCAGAAGGGTAAGTAGTTCCTGCCCCACTAGTACCAGTAGGAAAACCCGGGGTGATCTTGGTGATCCAGAAGGGTAAGTAGTTCCTGCTCCACTAGTACCAGTAGGAAAACCTGGGGTGATCTTGGTAATCCAGAAGTGTAAGTAGTTCCTGCTCCACTAGTACCAGTAGGAAAACCTGGGGTGATCTTAGTGATCCAGAAGTGTAAGTAGTTCCTGCTCCACTAGTACCAGTATGAAAACCTGGGGTGATCTTAGTGATCCAGAAGTGTAAGTAGTTCCTGCCCCACTAGTACCAGTAGGAAAACTTGGGGTGATCTTGGTGATCCAGAAGGGTAAGTAGTTCCTGCTCCACTAGTACCAGTAGGAAAACCTGGGGTGATCTTGGTAATCCAGAAGTGTAAGTAGTTCCTGCTCCACTAGTACCAGTAGGAAAACCTGGGGTGATCTTGGTGATCCAGAATTGTAAGTAGTTCCTGCTCCACTAGTACCAGTAGGAAAACCTGGGGTGATCTTGGTAATCCAGAAGTGTAAGTAGTTCCTGCTCCACTAGTAACAGTAGGAAAACCTGGGGTGATCTTGGTGATCCAGAAGTGTAAGTAGTTCCTGCCCCACTAGTACCAGTAGGAAAACCTGGGGTGATCTTGGTGATCCAGAAGTGTAAGTAGTTCCTGCTCCACTAGTACCAGTAGGAAAACCTGGGGTGATCTTGGGTGATCCCAAAGTGTAAGTAGTTCCTGCTCCACTAGTACCAGTAGGAAAACCTGGGGTTATCTTGGTGATCCAGAAGTGTAATTAGTTCCTGCTCCATTAGTACCAGTAGGAAAACCTGGGGTTATCTTGGTGATCCAGAAGTGTAAGTAGTTCCTGCTCCACTAGTACCAGTAGGAAAACCTGGGGTGATCTTGGTGATCCAGAAGTGTAAGTAGTTCCTGTTCCACTAATACCAGTAGGAAAGCCTGGGGTGATCTTAGTGATCCAGAAGTGGAAGTAGTTCCTGCTCCACTAGTACCAGTTGGAAAACCTGGGGTGATCTTGGTGATCCAGAAGGGTAAGTAGTTCCTGCTCCACTAGTACCAGTAGGAAAACCTGGGGTGATCTTGGTAATCCAGAAGTGTAAGTAGTTCCTGCTCCACTAGTACCAGTAGGAAAACCTGGGGTGATCTTGGTGATCCAGAAGTGTAAATAGTTCCTGCTCCACTAGTACCAGTATGAAAACCTGGGGTGATCTTGGTGATCTAGAAGTGTAAGTAGTTCCTGCTCCACTAGTACCAGTAGGAAAACCTGGGGTGATCTTGGTAATCCAGAAGTGTAAGTAGTTCCTGCTCCACTAGTAACAGTAGGAAAACCTGGGGTGATCTTGGTGATCCAGAAGTGTAAGTAGTTCCTGCCCCACTAGTACCAGTAGGAAAACCTGGGGTGATCTTAGTGATCCAGAAGTGTAAGTAGTTCCTGATCCACTAGTACCAGTAGGAAAACCTGGGGTGATCTTGGGTGATCCAAAAGTGTAAGTAGTTCCTGCTCCACTAGTACCAGTAGGAAAACCTGGGGTGATCTTGGTAATCCAGAAGTGTAAGTAGTTCCTGCTCCACTAGTAACAGTAGGAAAACCTGGGGTGATCTTAGTGATCCAGAAGTGTAAGTAGTTCCTGCCCCACTAGTACCAGTAGGAAAACCTGGGGTGATCTTAGTGATCCAGAAGGGTAAGTAGTTCCTGCTCCACTAGTACCAGTAGGAAAACCTGGGGTGATCTTGGTGATCCAAAAGTGTAAGTAGTTCCTGCTCCACTAGTACCAGTAGGAAAACCTGGGGTGATCTTGGTGATCCAGAAGTGTAAGTAGTTCCTGCTCCATTAGTACCAGTAGGAAAACCTGGGGTTATCTTGGTGATCCAGAAGTGTAAGTAGTTCCTGCTCCACTAGTACCAGTAGGAAAACCTGGGGTGATCTTGGTGATCCAGAAGGGTAAGTAGTTCCTGCTCCACTAATACCAGTAGGAAAACCTGGGGTGATCTTGGTGATCCAGAAGTGTAAGTAGTTCCTGCCCCACTAGTACCAGTAGGAAAACCTGGGGTGATCTTGGTGATCCAGAAGGGTAAGTAGTTCCTGCTCCACTAGTACCAGTAGGAAAACCTGGGGTGATCTTGGTGATCCAGAAGTGTAAGTAGTTCCTGCTCCACTAGTAACAGTAGGAAAACCTGGGGTGATCTTAGTGATCCAGAAGGGTAAGTAGTTCCTGCTCCACTAGTACCAGTAGGAAAACCTGGGGTGGTCTTCGTGATCCAGAAGTGTAAGTAGTTCCTGCTCCACTAGTACCAGTAGGAAAACCTGGGGTGATCTTAGTGATCCAGAAGTGTAAGTAGTTCCTGCTCCACTAGTACCAGTAGGAAAACCTGGGGTGATCTTGGTGATCCAGAAGGGTAAGTAATTCCTGCTCCACTAGTACCAGTAGGAAAACCTGGGGTGATCTTAGTGATCCAGAAGTGTATGTAGTTCCTGCTCCACTAGTACCAGTAGGAAAACCTGGGGTGATCTTGGTGATCCAGAAGGGTAAGTAGTTCCTGCTCCACTAGTACCAGTAGGAAAACGTGGGGTGATCTTGGTGATCCAGAAGTGCAAGTAGTTCCTGCTCCACTAGTACTAGTAGGAAAACCTGGGGTGATCTTGGTGATCCAGAAGTGTAAGTAGTTCCTGCCCCACTAGTACCAGTAGGAAAACCTGGGGTGATCTTGGTGATCCAGAAGTGTAAGTAGTTCCTGCTCCACTAGTAACAGTAGGAAAACCTGGGGTGATCTTGGTGATCCAGAAGTGTAAGTAGTTCCTGCCCCACTAGTACCAGTAGGAAAACCTGGGGTGATCTTGGTGATCCAGAAGTGTAAGTAGTTCCTCCTCCACTAGTACCAGTAGGAAAACCTGGGGTGATCTTGGTGATCCAGAAGTGTAAGTAATTCCTGCTCCACTAGTACCAGTAGGAAAACCTGGGGTGATCTTGGTAATCCAGAAGTGTAAGTAGTTCCTGCTCCACTAGTACCAGTAGGAAAACCTGGGGTGATCTTAGTGATCCAGAAGTGTAAGTAGTTCCTGCTCCACTAGTACCAGTATGAAAACCTGGGGTGATCTTGGTGATCCAGAAGTGTAAGTAGTTCCTGCCCCACTAGTACCAGTAGGAAAACTTGGGGTGATCTTGGTGATCCAGAAGGGTAAGTAGTTCCTGCTGCACTAGTACTAGTAGGAAAACCTGGGGTGATCTTGGTAATCCAGAAGTGTAAGTAGTTCCTGCTCCACTAGTACCAGTAGGAAAACCTGGGGTGATCTTGGTGATCCAGAATTGTAAGTAGTTCCTGCTCCACTAGTACCAGTATGAAAACCTGAGGTGATCTTGGTGATCCAGAAGGGTAAGTAGTTCCTGCTCCACTAGTACCAGTAGGAAAACCTGGGGTGATCTTGGTAATCCAGAAGTGTAAGTAGTTCCTGCTCCACTAGTAACAGTAGGAAAACCTGGGGTGATCTTGGTGATCCAGAAGTGTAAGTAGTTCCTGCCCCACTAGTACCAGTAGGAAAACCTGGGGTGATCTTGGTGATCCAGAAGTGTAAGTAGTTCCTGCTCCACTAGTACCAGTAGGAAAACCTGGGGTGATCTTGGGTGATCCAAAAGTGTAAGTAGTTCCTGCTCCACTAGTACCAGTAGGAAAACCTGGGGTGATCTTGGTGATCCAGAAGTGTAATTAGTTCCTGCTCCATTAGTACCAGTAGGAAAACCTGGGGTTATCTTGGTGATCCAGAAGTGTAAGTAGTTCCTGCTCCACTAGTACCAGTAGGAAAACCTGGGGTGATCTTGGTGATCCAGAAGTGTAAGTAGTTCCTGCTCCACTAATACCAGTAGGAAAGCCTGGGGTGATCTTAGTGATCCAGAAGTGGAAGTAGTTCCTGCTCCACTAGTACCAGTTGGAAAACCTGGGGTGATCTTGGTGATCCAGAAGGGTAAGTAGTTCCTGCTCCACTAGTACCAGTAGGAAAACGTGGGGTGATCTTGGTAATCCAGAAGTGTAAGTAGTTCCTGCTCCACTAGTACCAGTAGGAAAACCTGGGGTGATCTTGGTGATCCAGAAGTGTAAGTAGTTCCTGCTCCACTAGTACCAGTATGAAAACCTGGGGTGATCTTGGTGATCCAGAAGTGTAAGTAGTTCCTGCTCCACTAGTACCAGTAGGAAAACCTGGGGTGATCTTGGTAATCCAGAAGTGTAAGTAGTTCCTGCTCCACTAGTAACAGTAGGAAAACCTGGGGTGATCTTGGTGATCCAGAAGTGTAAGTAGTTCCTGCCCCACTAGTACCAGTAGGAAAACCTGGGGTGATCTTAGTGATCCAGAAGTGTAAGTAGTTCCTGATCCACTAGTACCAGTAGGAAAACCTGGGGTGATCTTGGGTGATCCAAAAGTGTAAGTAGTTCCTGCTCCACTAGTACCAGTAGGAAAACCTGGGGTGATCTTGGTGATCCAGAAGTGTAAGTAGTTCCTGCTCCATTAGTACCAGTAGGAAAACCTGGGGTTATCTTGGTGATCCAGAAGTGTAAGTAGTTCCTGCTCCACTAGTACCAGTAGGAAAACCTGGGGTGATCTTGGTGATCCAGAAGTGTAAGTAGTTCCTGCCCCACTAGTACCAGTAGGAAAACCTGGGGTGATCTTGGTGATCCAGAAGGGTAAGTAGTTCCTGCTCCACTAGTACCAGTAGGAAAACCTGGGGTGATCTTGGTAATCTAGAAGTGTAAGTAGTTCCTGCTCCACTAGTACCAGTAGGAAAACCTGGGGTGATCTTGGTGATCCAGAAGTGTAAGTAGTTCCTGCTCCACTAGTACCAGTATGAAAACCTGGGGTGATCTTGGTGATCCAGAAGGGTAAGTAGTTCCTGCTCCACTAGTACCAGTAGGAAAACCTGGGGTGATCTTGGTAATCCAGAAGTGTAAGTAGTTCCTGCTCCACTAGTAACAGTAGGAAAACCTGGGGTGATCTTGGTGATCCAGAAGTGTAAGTAGTTCCTGCCCCACTAGTACCAGTAGGAAAACCTGGGGTGATCTTAGTGATCCAGAAGGGTAAGTAGTTCCTGCTCCACTAGTACCAGTAGGAAAACCTGGGGTGATCTTGGTGATCCAAAAGTGTAAGTAGTTCCTGCTCCACTAGTACCAGCAGGAAAACCTGGGGTGATCTTGGTGATCCAGAAGTGTAAGTAGTTCCTGCTCCATTAGTACCAGTAGGAAAACCTGGGGTTATCTTGGTGATCCAGAAGTGTAAGTAGTTCCTGCTCCACTAGTACCAGTAGGAAAACCTGTGGTGATCTTGGTGATCCAGAAGGGTAAGTAGTTCCTGCTCCACTAATACCAGTAGGAAAACCTGGGGTGATCTTGGTGATCCAGAAGTGTAAGTAGTTCCTGCCCCACTAGTACCAGTAGGAAAACCTGGGGTGATCTTGGTGATCCAGAAGGGTAAGTAGTTCCTGCTCCACTAGTACCAGTAGGAAAACCTGGGGTGATCTTGGTGATCCAGAAGTGTAAGTAGTTCCTGCTCCACTAGTAAAAGTAGGCAAACCTGGGGTGATCTTAGTGATCCAGAAGTGTAAGTAGTTCCTGCTCCACTAGTACCAGTAGGAAAACCTGGGGTGATCTTCGTGATCCAGAAGTGTAAGTAGTTCCTGCTCCACTAGTACCAGTAGGAAAACCTGGGGTGATCTTGGTGATCCAGAAGGGTAAGTAGTTCCTGCTCCACTAGTACCAGTAGGAAAACCTGGGGTGATCTTAGTGATCCAGAAGTGTATGTAGTTCCTGCTCCACTAGTACCAGTAGGAAAACATGGGGTGATCTTGGTGATCCAGAAGGGTAAGTAGTTCCTGCTCCACTAGTACCAGTAGGAAAACCTGGGGTGATCTTGGTGATCCAGAAGTGCAAGTAGTTCCTGCTCCACTAGTACTAGTAGGAAAACCTGGGGTGATCTTGGTGATCCAGAAGTGTAAGTAGTTCCTGCCCCACTAGTACCAGTAGGAAAACCTGGGGTGATCTTGGTGATCCAGAAGTGTAAGTAGTTCCTGCTCCACTAGTAACAGTAGGAAAACCTGGGGTGATCTTGGTGATCCAGAAGTGTAAGTAGTTCCTGCCCCACTAGTACCAGTAGGAAAACCTGGGGTGATCTTGGTGATCCAGAAGGGTAAGTAGTTCCTGCTCCACTAGTACCAGTAGGAAAACCTGGGGTGATCTTGGTGATCCAGAAGTGTAAGTAGTTCCTGCCCCACTAGTACCAGTAGGAAAACCTGGGGTGATCTTAGTGATCCAGAAGTGTAAGTAGTTCCTGCTCCACTAGTACCAGTAGGAAAACCTGGGGTGATCTTAGTGATCCAGAAGGGTAAGTAGTTCCTGCTCCACTAGTACCAGTAGGAAAACCTGGGATGATCTTAGTGATCCAGAAGTGTAAGTAGTTCCTGCTCCACTAGTACCAGTAGGAAAACCTGGGGTGATCTTGGTGATCCAGAAGGGTAAGTAGTTCCTGCTCCACTAGTACCAGTAGGAAAACCTAGGGTGATCTTGGTGATCCAGAAGTGTAAGTAGTTCCTGCCCCACTAGTACCAGTAGGAAAACTTGGGGTGATCTTGGTGATCCAGAAGGGTAAGTAGTTCCTGCTCCACTAGTACCAGTAGGAAAACCTGGGGTGATCTTGGTGATCCAGAAGTGTAAGTAGTTCCTGCTCCACTAGTAACAGTAGGACAACCTGGGGTGATCTTGGTGATCCAGAAGTGTAAGTAGTTTCTGCCCCACTAGTACCAGTAGGAAAACCTGGGGTGATCTTAGTGATCCAGAAGGGTAAGTAGTTCCTGCTCCACTAGTACCAGTAGGAAAACCTGGGGTGATCTTGGTGATCCAGAAGGGTAAGTAGTTCCTGCTCCACTAGGACCAGTAGGAAAACCTGGGGTGATCTCAGTGATCCAGAAGGGTAAGTAGTTCCTTCCCCACTAGTACCTGTAGGACAACCTGGGGTGATCTTAGTGATCCAGAAGTGTAAGTAGTTCCTGCTCCACTAGTACCAGTAGGAAAACCTGGGGTGATCTTAGTGATCCAGAAGGGTAGGTAGTTCCTGCTCCACTAGTACCAGTAGGAAAACCTGGGGTGATCTTGGTGATCCAGAAGGGTAAGTAGTTCCTGCTCCACTAGTACCAGTAGGAAAACCTGGGGTGATCTTGGTGATCCAGAAGTGTAAGTAGTTCCTGCACCACTAGTACCAGTAGGAAAACCTGGGGTGATCTTGGTGATCCAGAAGGGTAAGTAGTTCCTCCTCCACTAGTACCAGTAGGAAAACCTGGGGTGATCTTGGTGATCCAGAAGTGTAAGTAGTTCCTGCTCCACTAGTACCAGTAGGAAAACCTGGGGTGATCTTGGTGATCCAGAAGTGTAAGTAGTTCCTGCTACACTAGTACCAGTAGGGAAACCTGGGATTATCTTGGTGATCCAGAAGTGTAAGTAGTTCCTGCTCCACTAGTACCAGTAGGAAAACCTGGGGTGATCTTGCGGACTTGGTGATCCAGAAGTGTAAGTAGTTCCTGCTCCACTAGTACTAGTAGGAAAACCTGGGGTGATCTTGGTGATCCAGAAGGGTAAGTAGTTACTGCTCCACTAGTAACAGTAGGAAAACCTGGGGTGATCTTGGTGATCCAGAAGTGTAAGTCGTTCCTGCTCCACTAGTAACAATAGGAAAACCTGGGATGATCTTAGTGATCCAGAAGGGTAAGTAGTTCCTGCTCCACTAGTACCAGTAGGAAAACCTGGGGTGATCTTGGTGATCCAGAAGTGTAAGTAGTTCCTGCTCCACTAGTAACAGTAGGACAACCTGGGGTGATCTTGGTGATCCAGAAGTGTAAGTAGTTCCTGCCCCACTAGTACCAGTAGGAAAACCTGGGGTGATCTTGGTGATCCAGAAGTGTAAGTAGTTCCTGCTCCACTAGTAACAGTAGGAAAACCTGGGGTGATCTTGGTGATCCAGAAGTGTAAGTAGTTCCTGCCCCACTAGTACCAGTAGGAAAACCTGGGGTGATCTTGGTGATCCAGAAGGGTAAGTAGTTCCTCCTCCACTAGTACCAGTAGGAAAACCTGGGGTGATCTTGGTGATCCAGAAGTGTAAGTAGTTCCTGCCCCACTAGTACCAGTAGGAAAACCTGGGGTGATCTTAGTGATCCAGAAGTGTAAGTAGTTCCTGCTCCACTAGTACCAGTAGGAAAACCTGGGGTGATCTTAGTGATCCAGAAGGGTAAGTAGTTCCTGCTCCACTAGTACCAGTAGGAAAACCTGGGATGATCTTAGTGATCCAGAAGTGTAAGTAGTTCCTGCTCCACTAGTACCAGTAGGAAAACCTGGGGTGATCTTGGTGATCCAGAAGGGTAAGTAGTTCCTGCTCCACTAGTACCAGTAGGAAAACCTAGGGTGATCTTGGTGATCCAGAAGTGTAAGTAGTTCCTGCCCCACTAGTACCAGTAGGAAAACTTGGGGTGATCTTGGTGATCCAGAAGGGTAAGTAGTTCCTGCTCCACTAGTACCAGTAGGAAAACCTGGGGTGATCTTGGTGATCCAGAAGTGTAAGTAGTTCCTGCTCCACTAGTAACAGTAGGACAACCTGGGGTGATCTTGGTGATCCAGAAGTGTAAGTAGTTTCTGCCCCACTAGTACCAGTAGGAAAACCTGGGGTGATCTTAGTGATCCAGAAGGGTAAGTAGTTCCTGCTCCACTAGTACCAGTAGGAAAACCTGGGGTGATCTTGGTGATCCAGAAGGGTAAGTAGTTCCTGCTCCACTAGTACCAGTAGGAAAACCTGGGGTGATCTTGGTGATCCAGAAGGGTAAGTAGTTCCTTCCCCACTAGTACCAGTAGGACAACCTGGGGTGATCTTAGTGATCCAGAAGTGTAAGTAGTTCCTGCTCCACTAGTACCAGTAGGAAAACCTGGGGTGATCTTAGTGATCCAGAAGGGTAAGTAGTTCCTGCTCCACTAGTACCAGTAGGAAAACCTGGGTTGATCTTGGTGATCCAGAAGGGTAAGTAGTTCCTGCTCCACTAGTACCAGTAGGAAAACCTGGGGTGATCTTGGTGATCCAGAAGTGTAAGTAGTTCCTGCACCACTAGTACCAGTAGGAAAACCTGGGGTGATCTTGGTGATCCAGAAGGGTAAGTAGTTCCTCCTCCACTAGTACCAGTAGGAAAACCTGGGGTGATCTTGGTGATCCAGAAGTGTAAGTAGTTCCTGCTCCACTAGTACCAGTAGGAAAACCTGGGGTGATCTTGGTGATCCAGAAGTGTAAGTAGTTCCTGCTACACTAGTACCAGTAGGGAAACCTGGGATTATCTTGGTGATCCAGAAGTGTAAGTAGTTCCTGCTCCACTAGTACCAGTAGGAAAACCTGGGGTGATCTTGCGGACTTGGTGATCCAGAAGTGTAAGTAGTTCCTGCTCCACTAGTACTAGTAGGAAAACCTGGGGTGATCTTGGTGATCCAGAAGGGTAAGTAGTTACTGCTCCACTAGTAACAGTAGGAAAACCTGGGGTGATCTTGGTGATCCAGAAGTGTAAGTCGTTCCTGCTCCACTAGTAACAATAGGAAAACCTGGGATGATCTTAGTGATCCAGAAGTGTAAGTAGTTCCTGCTCCACTAGTACCAGTAGGAAAACCTGGGGTGATCTTGGGTGATCCAAAAGTGTAAGTAGTTCCTGCTCCACTAGTACCAGTAGGAAAACCTGGGGTGATCTTGGTGATCCAGAAGTGTAAGTAGTTCCTACTCCATTAGTACCAGTAGGAAAACCTGGGGTTATCTTGGTGATCCAGAAGTGTAAGTAGTTCGTGCTCCACTGGTACCAGTAGGAAAACCTGGGGTGATCTTGGTGATCCAGAAGTGTAAGTAGTTCCTGCTCCGCTAATACCAGTAGGAAAACCTGGGGTGATCTTAGTGATCCAGAAGTGTAAGTAGTTCCTGCCCCACTAGTACCAGTAGGAAAACCTGGGGTGATCTTGGTGATCCAGAAGGATAAGTAGTTCCTGCTCCACTAGTACCAGTAGGAAAACCCGGGGTGATCTTGGTCATCCAGAAGTGTAAGTAGTTCCTGCTCCACTAGTAACAGTAGGAAAACCTGGGGTGATCTTGGTGATCCAGAAGGGTAAGTAGTTCCTGCCCCACTAGTACCAGTAGGAAAACCTGGGGTGATATTGGTGATCCAGAAGTGTAAGTAGTTCCTGCTCCACTAGTACCAGTAGGAAAACCTGGGGTGATCTTGGTAATCCAGAAGTGTAAGTAGTTCCTGCTCCACTAGTACCAGTAGGAAAACCTGGGGTGATCTTGGTGATCCAGAAGTGTAAGTAGTTCCTGCTCCACTAGTACCAGTATTTAAACCTGGGGTGATCTTGGTGATCCAGAAGGGTAAGTAGTTCCTGCTCCACTAGTACCAGTATGAAAACCTAGGGTGATCTTGGTAATCCAGAAGGGTAAGTAGTTCCTGCTCCACTAGTACCAGTAGGAAAACCTGGGGTGATCTTGGTGATCCAAAAGTGTAAGTAGTTCCTGCTCCACTAGTACCAGTAGGAAAACCTGGGGTGATCTTGGTGATCCAGAAGTGTAAGTAGTTCCTGCTCCATTAGTACCAGTAGGAAAACCTGGGGTTATCTTGGTAATCCAGAAGTGTAAGTAGTTCCTGCTCCACTGGTACCAGTAGGAAAACCTGGGGTGATCTTGGTGATCCAGAAGGGTAAGTAGTTCCTGCTCCACTAGTACCAGTAGGACAACCTGGGGTGATCTTGGTGATCCAGAAGTGTAAGTAGTTCCTGCTCCACTAGTACCAGTAGGAAAACCTGGGGTGATCTTGGTGATCCAGAAGTGTAAGTAGTTCCTGCTACACTAGTACCAGTAGGAAAACTTGGGGTGATCTTGGTGATCCAGAAGTGTAAGTAGTTCCTGCTCCACTAGTACCAGTAGGAAAACCTGGGGTGATCTTGGTGATCCAGAAGTGTAAGTAGTTCCTGCTCCACTAGTACCAGTAGGAAAACCTGGGGTGATCTTGGTGATCCAGAAGTGTAAGTAGTTCCTGCTCCACTAGTACCAGTATGAAAACCTGGGGTGATCTTGGTGATCCAGAAGGGTAAGTAGTTCCTGCTCCACTAGTACCAGTAGGAAAACCTGGGGTGATCTTGGTAATCCAGAAGTGTAAGTAGTTCCTGCTCCACTAGTACCAGTAGGAAAACCTGGGGTGATCTTGGTGATCCAGAAGTGTAAGTAGTTCCTGCTCCACTAGTACCAGTATGAAAACCTGGGGTGATCTTGGTGATCCAGAAGTGTAAGTAGATCCTGCTCCACTAGTACCAGTATGAAAACCTGGGGTGATCTTGGTAATCCAGAAGTGTAAGTAGTTCCTGCTCCACTAGTAACAGTAGGAAAACCTGGGGTGATCTTGGTATCCAGAAGGGTAAGTAGTTCCTGCTCCACTAGTACCAGTAGGAAAACCTGGGGTGATCTTGGTGATCCAGAAGTGTAAGTAGTTCCTGCACCACTAGTACCAGTAGGAAAACCTGGGGTGATCTTGGTGATCCAGAAGGGTAAGTAGTTCCTCCTCCACTAGTACCAGTAGGAAAACCTGGGGTGATCTTGGTGATCCAGAAGTGTAAGTAGTTCCTGCTCCACTAGTACCAGTAGGAAAACCTGGGGTGATCTTGGTGATCCAGAAGTGTAAGTAGTTCCTGCTACACTAGTACCAGTAGGGAAACCTGGGATTATCTTGGTGATCCAGAAGTGTAAGTAGTTCCTGCTCCACTAGTACCAGTAGGAAAACCTGGGGTGATCTTGCGGACTTGGTGATCCAGAAGTGTAAGTAGTTCCTGCTCCACTAGTACTAGTAGGAAAACCTGGGGTGATCTTGGTGATCCAGAAGGGTAAGTAGTTACTGCTCCACTAGTAACAGTAGGAAAACCTGGGGTGATCTTGGTGATCCAGAAGTGTAAGTCGTTCCTGCTCCACTAGTAACAATAGGAAAACCTGGGATGATCTTAGTGATCCAGAAGTGTAAGTAGTTCCTGCTCCACTAGTACCAGTAGGAAAACCTGGGGTGATCTTGGGTGATCCAAAAGTGTAAGTAGTTCCTGCTCCACTAGTACCAGTAGGAAAACCTGGGGTGATCTTGGTGATCCAGAAGTGAAAGTAGTTCCTACTCCATTAGTACCAGTAGGAAAACCTGGGGTTATCTTGGTGATCCAGAAGTGTAAGTAGTTCGTGCTCCACTGGTACCAGTAGGAAAACCTGGGGTGATCTTGGTGATCCAGAAGTGTAAGTAGTTCCTGCTCCGCTAATACCAGTAGGAAAACCTGGGGTGATCTTAGTGATCCAGAAGTGTAAGTAGTTCCTGCCCCACTAGTACCAGTAGGAAAACCTGGGGTGATCTTGGTGATCCAGAAGGATAAGTAGTTCCTGCTCCACTAGTACCAGTAGGAAAACCCGGGGTGATCTTGGTCATCCAGAAGTGTAAGTAGTTCCTGCTCCACTAGTACCAGTAGGAAAACCTGGGGTGATCTTGGTGATCCAGAAGGGTAAGTAGTTCCTGCCCCACTAGTACCAGTAGGAAAACCTGGGGTGATATTGGTGATCCAGAAGTGTAAGTAGTTCCTGCTCCACTAGTACCAGTAGGAAAACCTGGGGTGATCTTGGTGATCCAGAAGTGTAAGTAGTTCCTGCTCCACTAGTACCAGTATTTAAACCTGGGGTGATCTTGGTGATCCAGAAGGGTAAGTAGTTCCTGCTCCACTAGTACCAGTATGAAAACCTAGGGTGATCTTGGTAATCCAGAAGTGTAAGTAGTTCCTGCTCCACTAGTACCAGTAGGAAAACCTGGGGTGATCTTGGTGATCCAAAAGTGTAAGTAGTTCCTGCTCCACTAGTACCAGTAGGAAAACCTGGGGTGATCTTGGTGATCCAGAAGTGTAAGTAGTTCCTGCTCCATTAGTACCAGTAGGAAAACCTGGGGTTATCTTGGTAATCCAGAAGTGTAAGTAGTTCCTGCTCCACTGGTACCAGTAGGAAAACCTGGGGTGATCTTGGTGATCCAGAAGGGTAAGTAGTTCCTGCTCCACTAGTACCAGTAGGACAACCTGGGGTGATCTTGGTGATCCAGAAGTGTAAGTAGTTCCTGCTCCACTAGTACCAGTAGGAAAACCTGGGGTGATCTTGGTGATCCAGAAGGGTAAGTAGTTCCTGCCCCACTAGTACCAGTAGGACAACTTGGGGTGATCTTGGTGATCCAGAAGGGTAAGTAGTTCCTGCTCCACTAGTACCAGTAGGAAAACCTGGGGTGATCTTGGTGATCCAGAAGTGTAAGTAGTTCCTGCTCCACTAGTACCAGTAGGAAAACCTGGGGTGATCTTGGTGATCCAGAAGTGTAAGTAGTTCCTGCCCCACTAGTACCAGTAGGAAAACCTGGGGTGGTCTTGGTGATCCAGAAGGGTAAGTAGTTCCTGCTCCACTAGTACCAGTAGGAAAACCTGGGGTGATCTTAGTGATCCAGAAGGGTAAGTAGTTCCTGCTCCACTAGTACCAGTAGGAAAACCTGGGGTGATCTTCGTGATCCAGAAGTGTAAGTAGTTCCTGCTCCACTAGTACCAGTAGGAAAACCTGGGGTGATCTTAGTGATCCAGAAGGGTAAGTAGTTCCTGCTCCACTAGTACCAGTAGGACAATCTGGGGTGATCTTAGTGATCCAGAAGTGTAAGTAGTTACTGCTCCACTAGTACCAGTAGGAAAACCTGGGGTGATCTTGGTGATCCAGAAGGGTAAGTAGTTCCTGCTCCACTAGTACCAGTAGGAAAACCTGGGGTGATCTTGGTGATCCAGAAGTGTAAGTAGTTCCTGCTCCACTATTACTAGAAGGAAAACTTGGGGTGATCTTAGTGATCCAGAAGTGTAAGTAGTTCCTGCCCCACTAGTACCAGTAGGAATACCTGGGGTGATCTTGGTGATCCAGAAGTGTAAGTAGTTCCTGCTCCACTAGTACTAGTAGAAAAACTTGGGGTGATCTTAGTGATCCAGAAGTGTAAGTAGTTCCTGCTCCACTAGTACCAGTAGGAAAACCTGGGGTGATCTTGGTGATCCAGAAGTGTAAGTAGTTCCTGCCGCACTAGTACCAGCAGGAAAATCTGGGGTGATCTTGGTGATCCAGAAGGGTAAGTAGTTCCTGCTCCACTAGTAACAGTAGGAAAACCTGGGGTTATCTTGGTAATCCAGAAGTGTAAGTAGTTCCTGCTCCACTAGTACCAGTAGGAAAACCTGGGGTGATCTTGGTGATCCAGAAGTGTAAGTAGTTCCTGCTACACTAGTACCAGTAGGAAAACTTGGGGTGATCTTGGTGATCCAGAAGTGTAAGTAGTTCCTGCTCCACTAGTACCAGTAGGAAAACCTGGGGTGATCTTGGTGATCCAGAAGTGTAAGTAGTTCCTGCTCCACTAGTACCAGTAGGAAAACCTGGGGTGATCTTGGTGATCCAGAAGTGTAAGTAGTTCCTGCTCCACTAGTACCAGTATGAAAACCTGGGGTGATCTTGGTGATCCAGAAGGGTAAGTAGTTCCTGCTCCACTAGTACCAGTAGGAAAACCTGGGGTGATCTTGGTAATCCAGAAGTGTAAGTAGTTCCTGCTCCACTAGTACCAGTAGGAAAACCTGGGGTGATCTTGGTGATCCAGAAGTGTAAGTAGTTCCTGCTCCACTAGTACCAGTATGAAAACCTGGGGTGATCTTGGTGATCCAGAAGTGTAAGTAGATCCTGCTCCACTAGTACCAGTATGAAAACCTGGGGTGATCTTGGTAATCCAGAAGTGTAAGTAGTTCCTGCTCCACTAGTAACAGTAGGAAAACCTGGGGTGATCTTGGTATCCAGAAGGGTAAGTAGTTCCTGCTCCACTAGTACCAGTAGGAAAACCTGGGGTGATTTTGCGGACTTGGTGATCCAGAAGTGTAAGTAGTTCCTGCTCCACTAGTACTAGTAGGAAAACCTGGGGTGATCTTGGTGATCCAGAAGGGTAAGTAGTTACTGCTCCACTAGTAACAGTAGGAAAACCTGGGGTGATCTTGGTGATCCAGAAGTGTAAGTAGTTCCTGCTCCACTAGTAACAGTAGGAAAACCTGGGGTGATCTTAGTGATCCAGAAGTGTAAGTAGTTCCTGCTCCACTAGTTTCAGTAGGAAAACCTGGGGTGATCTTGGGTGATCCAAAAGTGTAAGTAGTTCCTGCTCCACTAGTACCAGTAGGAAAACCTGGGGTGATCTTGGTGATCCAGAAGTGTAAGTAGTTCTTGCTCCATTAGTACCAGTAAGAAAACCTGGGGTTATCTTGGTGATCCAGAAGTGTAAGTAGTTCCTGCTCCACTAGTACCAGTAGGAAAACCTGGGGTGATCTTGGTGATCCAGAAGTGTAAGTAGTTCCTGCTCCACTAATACCAGTAGGAAAACCTGGGGTGATCTTAGTGATCCAGAAGTGTAAGTAGTTCCTGCCCCACTAGTACCAGTAGGAAAACCTGGGGTGATCTTGGTGATCCAGAAGTGTAAGTAGTTCCTGCTCCACTAGTACCAGTAGGAAAACCTGGGGTGATCTTAGTGATCCAGAAGTGTAAGTAGTTCCTGCTCCACTAGTAACAGTAAGAAAACCTGGGGTGATCTTGGTGATCCAGAAGTGTAAGTAGTTCCTGCCCCACTAGTACCAGTAGGAAAACCTGGGGTGATTTTGGTGATCCAGAAGGGTAAGTAGTTCCTGCTCCACTGATACCAGTAGGAAAACCTTTGGTGATCTTAGTGATCCAGAAGTGTAAGTAGTTCCTGCCCCACTAGTACCAGTAGGAAAACCTGGGGTGATTTTGGTGATCCAGAAGTGTAAGTAGTTCCTGCTCCACTAATACCAGTAGGAAAACCTGGGGTGATCTTAGTGATCCAGAAGTGTAAGTAGTTCCTGCTCCACTAGTACCAGTAGGAAAACCTGGGGTGATCTTAGTGATCCAGAAGTGTAAGTAGTTCCTGCTCAACTAGTAACAGTAGGAAAACGTGGGTGATCTTGGTGATCCAGAAGTGTAAGTAGTTCCTGCCCCACTAGTACCAGTAGGAAAACCTGGGGTGATTTTGGTGATCCAGAAGGGTAAGTAGTTCCTGCTCCACTAATACCAGTAGGAAAACCTGGGGTGATCTTAGTGATCCAGAAGTGTAAGTAGTTCCTGCTCCACTAGTACCAGTAGGAAAACCTGGGGTGATCTTAGTGATCCAGAAGTGTAAGTAGTTCCTGCTCAACTAGTAACAGTAGGAAAACGTGGGTGATCTTGGTGATCCAGAAGTGTAAGTAGTTCCTGCCCCACTAGTACCAGTAGGAAAACCTGGGGTGATTTTGGTGATCCAGAAGGGTAAGTAGTTCCTGCTCCACTAGTACCAGTAGGAAAACCTGGGGTGATCTTGGTAATCCAGAAGTGTAAGTAGTTCCTGCTCCATTAGTACCAGTAGGAAATCCTGGGGTGATCTTAGTGATCCAGAAGTGTAAGTAGTTCCTGCTCCACTAGTACCAGTAGGAAAACCTGGGGTGATCTTGGTGATCCAGAAGTGTAAGTAGTTCCTGCTCCACTAGTACCAGTATGAAAATCTGGGGTGATCTTGGTGATCCAGAAGTATAAGTAGTTCCTGCTCCACTAGTACCAGTAGGAAAACCTGGGGTGATCTTGGTGATCCAGAAGTGTAAGTAGTTCCTGCTCCACTAGTACCAGTATGAAAACCTGAGGTGATCTTGGTGATCCAGAAGGGTAAGTAGTTCCTGCTCCACTAGTACCAGTAGGAAAACCTGGGGCGATCTTAGTGATCCAGAAGTGTAAGTAGTTCCTGCTCCACTAGTACCAGTAGGAAAACCTGGGGTGATCTTGGTGATCCAGAAGGGTAAGTAGTTCCTGCTCCACTAGTACCAGTAGGAAAACATGGGGTGATCTTGCGGACTTGGTGATCCAGAAGTGTAAGTAGTTCCTGCTCCACTAGTACCAGTATGAAAACCTGGGGTGATCTTGGTGATCCAGAAGTGTAAGTAGATCCTGCTCCACTAGTACCAGTATGAAAACCTGGGGTGATCTTGGTAATCCAGAAGTGTAAGTAGTTCCTGCTCCACTAGTAACAGTAGGAAAACCTGGGGTGATCTTGGTATCCAGAAGGGTAAGTAGTTCCTGCTCCACTAGTACCAGTAGGAAAACCTGGGGTGATCTTGCGGACTTGGTGATCCAGAAGTGTAAGTAGTTCCTGCTCCACTAGTACTAGTAGGAAAACCTGGGGTGATCTTGGTGATCCAGAAGGGTAAGTAGTTACTGCTCCACTAGTAACAGTAGGAAAACCTGGGGTGATCTTGGTGATCCAGAAGTGTAAGTAGTTCCTGCTCCACTAGTAACAGTAGGAAAACCTGGGGTGATCTTAGTGATCCAGAAGTGTAAGTAGTTCCTGCTCCACTAGTACCAGTAGGAAAACCTGGGGTGATCTTGGGTGATCCAAAAGTGTAAGTAGTTCCTGCTCCACTAGTACCAGTAGGAAAACCTGGGGTGATCTTGGTGATCCAGAAGTGTAAGTAGTTCTTGCTCCATTAGTACCAGTAAGAAAACCTGGGGTTGTCTTGGTGATCCAGAAGTGTAAGTAGTTCCTGCTCCACTAGTACCAGTAGGAAAACCTGGGGTGATCTTGGTGATCCAGAAGTGTAAGTAGTTCCTGCTCCACTAATACCAGTAGGAAAACCTGGGGTGATCTTAGTGATCCAGAAGTGTAAGTAGTTCCTGCCCCACTAGTACCAGTAGGAAAACCTGGGGTGATCTTGGTGATCCAGAAGTGTAAATAGTTCCTGCTCCACTAGTACCAGTAGGAAAACCTGGGGTGATCTTAGTGATCCAGAAGTGTAAGTATTTCCTGCTCCACTAGTAACAGTAGGAAAACCTGGGGTGATCTTGGTGATCCAGAAGTGTAAGTAGTTCCTGCCCCACTAGTACCAGTAGGAAAACCTGGGGTGATTTTGGTGATCCAGAAGGGTAAGTAGTTCCTGCTCCACTAGTACCAGTAGGAAAACCTGGGGTGATCTTGGTAATCCAGAAGTGTTAGTAGTTCCTGCTCCATTAGTACCAGTAGGAAATCCTGGGGTGATCTTAGTGATCCAGAAGGGTAAGTAGTTCCTGCTCCACTAGTACCAGTAGGAAAACCTGGGGTGATCTTGGTGATCCAGAAGGGTAAGTAGTTCCTGCTCCACTAGTACCAGTAGGAAAACCTGGGGTGAACTTGCGGACTTGGTGATCCAGAAGTGTAAGTAGTTCCTGCTCCACTAGTACCAGTAGGAAAACCTGGGGTGATCTTGGTGATCCAGAAGTGTAAGTAGTTCCTGCTCCACTAGTACCAGTAGGAAAACCTGGGGTGATCTTGGTGATCCAGAAGTGTAAGTAGTTCCTGCTCCACTAGTACCAGTATGAAAACCTGGGGTGATCTTGGTGATCCAGAAGTATAAGTAGTTCCTGCTCCACTAGTACCAGTAGGAAAACCTGGGGTGATCTTGGTGATCCAGAAGTGTAAGTAGTTCCTGCTCCACTAGTACCAGTATGAAAACCTGGGGTGATCTTGGTGATCCAGAAGGGTAAGTAGTTCCTGCTCCACTAGTACCAGTAGGAAAACCTGGGGCGATCTTAGTGATCCAGAAGTGTAAGTAGTTCCTGCTCCACTAGTACCAGTAGGAAAACCTGGGGTGATCTTGGTGATCCAGAAGGGTAAGTAGTTCCTGCTCCACTAGTACCAGTAGGAAAACATGGGGTGATCTTGCGGACTTGGTGATCCAGAAGTGTAAGTAGTTCCTGCTCCACTAGTACCAGTACTGCAGTAGTCAATGTTGCTCTTCAATGTTATTATATGTTTGTCAAAAATCTGATAATAAGCCATTTAGATACAACAATAACCCTATTCCAATACAGAGAAGTAAGGTCTGCATAAATTAAATTATTAAAAAAGTGTAATGTTTTCATCACTTCATTACTGTGATTGGTAGCTCAACTGGCCATAAAACACATTTACTTTTGCCCTCATTTGTTGTATGTTTGTCTGTTATCATTAACTCTAGAACTGATGGTACTAAATGAAACCACAAACGTGGTGAGGATGATGCCTGGGATGAGATTTTCTTTGAAATGAAAAATCAAACAAATAAACGTCCAAGAATCTGTTGTGTTTGAGCCACATTGGTCCATAGATTGACGTAAATTACAATGGCATTATTATTATACCCCCTGCAACGAAGTTGTAGGGGGGTATACTGGTTTCACCATGTCCGTCTGTCCGTCCGTCGTCGTCTGTAGACAAATCCTATGTCGTACGATAACTTGAGTTGTGTTACTTAGAATCTTTTAAAATTTTAACAGCTGCTTACTGGTGAAGAGAGGAGGATCCCTTTCTTTTTTGACGATTTTCACTTTTGCCGTTCCAGAGTTATTGGACTTGATATGATGGAAAATAGGATTTTTACCCTATGTCGTATGATAACTTGAGTAGTGTTTCTCAGAATGTTTTGAAATTTTATCAGCAGCTTACCGGTGAAGAGAGGAGGGTCCCTTTCATTTTTGGTCAGAACAATCAGTAATGTTTTGGTTATGGAAATAGGTTGGACAGATGTGGGGAGCGGGGGGTATATCTTAGTGAGCTGTACTCACAGTAATACTAGTTGTACGTGATGGAGGAAATGTCACTTATAGAAATACAATTATATCTTAGTCTGACATTAATCAACATGATGACATACAGATTCAAACAATAAATATTCACTTGTCATATCCTTAGCTCCAAAACAGTCAAAATAAGTATGAGTTTTAATACCGATAACTGTATTTATGGTGCCATGCCTTTTGGAAGGAGTAATCCTGGTTGACCGTTATGGAATATCTGTGTCACATAGTGGAGCAGGAACTGCTTACTCTTCAGGAGCACCTGAGTTCACCCCCAGTTTTTAGTGGGGTTCGTCTTACTCGATCTTTAGTTTTATAGTGTATAAATTTTGGAGATCGTTGTTTGTTATTTTGTACTTTTTCTTTTGGCCATTGTGTTGTCTGTTCTTCTTCGATATACAGATTCTGATTACCTCCCTTTGGTATCTTCAAACTCTTCTGCCACCCATCTGGAATTGTTTTATAATAAAAACCAAGATACCTCATATGTATTTTGAATAAGTGTTAGCCTGATGTACATGTATTGTGATTCAAATATCCACTTTTCCAAGTATTGGATTTAAATAATTAATATCTTCAGCTGGCATGTTTTATGATTCAAATCTCCTCTTCAACCATTTTTGTTTTTTAATTTTCAGTCGTATGAAAGACAGGATTTACTGTTGTATTTTGACAACAAATGGGACGATGCATACAAAACTGGCAAGGTAAAATAATTACAGAATCACACAAAACTGGCAAGGTAAAATTATTACAATATCACAGCATACAAAACTGGCAAGGTAAAATAATTACAGAATCACACAAAACTGGCAAGGTAAAATTATTACAATATCACAGCATACAAAACTGGCAAGGTAAAATAATTACAGAATCACACAAAACTGGCAAGGTAAAATAATTACAGAATCACACAAAACTGGCAAGGTAAAATTATTACAATATCACAGCATACAAAACTGGCAAGGTAAAATAATTACAGAATCACACAAAACTGGCAAGGTAAAATCATTACAATATCACAGCATACAAAACTGGCAAGGTAAAATAATTACAGTATCACACAAAACTGGCAAGGTAAAATCATTACAGTAAACTGGGGATATTTATTTTTATTTAAGTTGAGATGTCATTGAATATGATTTATTTAAGTTTAAATATCACTGACTATAATTTATTTAAGGTTAGATATCACTGACTATAATTTATTTAAGTTTAGATATCACTGACTATAATTTATTTAAGGTTAGATATCACTGACTATAATTTATTTAAGTTTAAATATCACTGACTATAATTTATTTAAGCTTAGATATCACTGACTATAATTTATTTAAGTTTAGATATCACTGACTATAATTTATTTAAGGTTAGATATCACTGACTATAATTTATTTAAGTTTAAATATCACTGACTATAATTTATTTAAGCTTAGATATCACTGACTGATTTATTTAAGTTAAGATATCACTGACTGATTTATTTAAGTTAAGATATCACTGACTATTATTTAAGTTAAGATATCACTGACTAGGATTTATGTTTCGATTTCACTGACTAATTTTTTGTGGTTTTATCAATTCCAGTCATGTAAAGAAAAAGTGGACCTGTTAAGTTGGGCAGACAACCAGATTATTGCCTTAGACAGCAATGGAGTAGGAAACTGTACAACAATACTGAAAGCAGGAAATGTGTCCTACTGGAGTTGTTATAGAAAAGTGACTTTCTCATCTGTGAGAGCTAAATGGTGGTTTATTGCAATTGGAAATTGTCAATCCGCAGTAAGTCTGTATTCTAATTAAGAAATAAATCATGGAAGCCAGAATATGTTTTGAGTTTTAACATGGGTTGGCGAATATTAGTATTTTATCACGAGCCGGAGACGAGGGATACAATTTACTAATATCAGCCAACCCATGTTAAAACTCAAAACACATTCTGGCTTCAATTAATTATTTTGATTCTGATATGTCTAACAGTACAAATACGGTAGTTACTTTGATCGGAAGACGGTAATTTATATTTACGTTTGCGGACAATGTCGCACACAATTTATGCTGCCAAATTCGAGCAGACGATAATTCATCAACATGTACTTTTACGACGGGAAAGTCAGTCGTATTGATGGAGCATCCGTAACAAAGATATTGTGTTTGCATATGTTAATTGCATGTAGCATATTATTAATTTTGGATATGTTGATTATTTTCAGTGAATATAGATGTTTAAAACATTAACAACTGTGTAAATAATTTTATTTTGTGATTTTATACCTGGCTTAAATGTGTACCGCCTATGTGCTAATGAGATTTTGTCATCGGGTTGATCACTCGTTTGTTCAGTGATCAGGAAAGAAGAAATGATTATGGGCCATTGCGGCCCCATCATCACAACATTCAATGGGCCATTTCAGTGTACCGGTCGTCTTTGTTAAAGCTAAAATATTTTATGGGCCTTTTAATTTTTGTATGGGGCATCTACACAGAATTACAAAACTGTATGTATCAAACGGCCCATGGCCCCTGCTTTTCCCAATCACTGTTTGTTGCAAAATGAAAGAAGGATGTCATGTTAGAATTCCACATTAATTTGATTGTGTTGTTGTTTGTTGTTGACTGCCAAGTGAGCAATGTTTCCATGGCAACAGTTATATACTGTAGTACAGTATAACCTCGTTAAACCGCCACCATCTGTCCAGCCAGATTTTGGCGTTATAACGAGTTTGGCAATAAACTGAGTAAGGACAGAAAAGCGGAAATCAACAGTTTGATTTTAAATTTGGTATGACTGACGGTTTGATTTTGACAAGTTTACCGGAAATGAGTATCATCACTTAAAATTTTGTTGCGTCGTTCATTGTTTATTTTGTTTTGTTTATTTAAAACTTTTTTACGATGTTTCTTTGTGTAATTTTCATCTGTTATGCAATGTATAAAGATAATTAAATAAACAAATACATTGTATATTTACATGTCATTTACTCCTTTTTTTAAGAATACGTTACACTGTTAAATGTTATTACTACAAATAGAAAATTTGAATTTAATGACTAATTAACACAAATGATGACAAGTTTATCCCTCTACCTGTAATTGTTAAGTAAACAATTATCTGTTGGTAATCTGACATTTATCACACCTTGCAGTAAGCACATTCAACCGTAATTTTTTAACGGCTGCGAACACAAATGAAAAGAACACACAAACAAATTTATTAAGTTTTATTCAGAATGAAAAGTAATCAGTTCAGGGTTGTAAAATTTTATTGTAAAGAAAACAATTAACTTTTTTCATAGTGATATCTATTTGCCTTGACTGCTTGTTTACTTACCTTGATTGACAAGCACTTGTAAAATCACCGAAGTGTGACATTATTGATTGGCATTATGATTGAGGTTTAAATAACAGTAAATTGACCGTTTGATCTTTAATTACCGTGGCGGATGGCGGTATGCGAGTTTGGCATTTCAACAGGGTTATTACTACATATGTAAAACGGGACTGCAGAAATTCTTGGCGATATGCGAGTTTGGCGGTGAATCGAGGGGCAATAAAGCGGGGTTTTACTGTATTAGGTAATTAAACAATGTTACAGCTAAATAAATCATGGCAACAGTTATATACTGTAGTATTAGGTAATTATACCCCCGCTCCCCGAAGGTTGAGGGGGGTATACTGTTTTACTTCTGTCCGTCTGTCCTTCCGTCCGTCCAAGATATTTTTCGTCTCATTTTTCTAAGCAACTATTGATGACAGGAATCTGATATTTGGTCACAAGCTTCATATAGGTATGTCATATTGTGGGAAGCGTTTTTGGACCCGTCAGATTCCTACTTCCTGTTTGCCGACTTGGTTGGTTTTTATACACATTGAACATATATACACATTTTTCGTCACATTTTTCTCAGCAACTATTGATGGCAGAGATCTGATATTTGATCACAAGCTTCATATCGTGGGAAGCGTTTTTGGACCCATCAGATTCCTATTTCCTGTTTGCCGAAGAGCAGGGGTATCATAAGTGACCATTAGCTCACAGTTCATCTTGTTAAACAATGTTACAGCTAAATAAATCATGGCAACAGTTGTATACTGTAGTATTAGGTAATTAAACAATGTTACAGCTAAATAAATCATGGCAACAGTTATATACTGTAGTATTAGGTAATTAAACAATGTTACAGCTAAATAAACCATGGCAACAGTTATATACTGTAGTATTAGGTAATTAAACAATGTTACAGCTAAATAAACCATGGCAACAGTTATATACTGTAGTATTAGGTAATTAAACAATGTTACAGCTAAATAAACCATGGCAACAGTTATATACTGTAGTATTAGGTAATTAAACAATGTTACAGCTAAATAAACCATGGCAACAGTTATATACTGTAGTATTAGGTAATTAAACAATGTTACAGCTAAATAAACCATGGCAACAGTTATATACTGTAGTATTAGGTAATTAAACAATGTTACAGCTAAATAAACCATGGCAACAGTTATATACTGTAGTATTAGGTAATTAAACAATGTTACAGCTAAATAAACCATGGCAACAGTTATATACTGTAGTATTAGGTAATTAAACAATGTTACAGCTAAATAAACCATGGCAACAGTTATATACTGTAGTATTAGGTAATTAAACAATGTTACAACTAAATAAATCATGGCAACAGTTATATAGTGTAGTATTAGGTAATTAAACAATGTTACAGCTAAATAAACCATGGCAACAGTTATATACTGTAGTATTAGGTAATTAAACAATGTTACAACTAAATAAATCATGGCAACAGTTATATAGTGTAGTATTAGGTAATTAAACAATGTTACAGCTAAATAAACCATGGCAACAGTTATATACTGTAGTATTAGGTAATTAAACAATGTTACAGCTAAATAAATCATGGCAACAGTTATATACTGTAGTATTAGGTAATTAAACAATGTTACAGCTAAATAAACCATGGCAACAGTTATATACTGTAGTATTAGGTAATTAAACAATGTTACAGCTAAATAAATCATGGCAACAGTTATATACTGTAGTATTAGGTAATTAAACAATGTTACAGCTAAATAAACCATGGCAACAGTTATATACTGTAGTATTAGGTAATTAAGCAATGTTACAGCTAAATAAATCATGGCAACAGTTATATACTGTAGTATTAGGTAATTAAACAATGTTACAGCTAAATAAATCATGGCAACAGTTATATACTGTAGTATTAGGTAATTAAACAATGTTACAGCTAAATAAATCATGGCAACAGTTATATACTGTAGTATTAGGTAATTAAACAATGTTACAGCTAAATAAATCATGGCAACAGTTATATGCTGTAGTATTAGGTAATTAAACAATGTTACAGCTAAATAAACCATGGCAACAGTTATATGCTGTAGTATTAGGTAATTAAACAATGTTACAGCTAAATAAACCATGGCAACAGTTATATACTGTAGTATTAGGTAATTAAACAATGTTACAGCTAAATAAATCATGGCAACAGTTATATACTGTAGTATTAGGTAATTAAACAATGTTACAGCTAAATAAATCATGGCAACAGTTATATACTGTAGTATTAGGTAATTAAACAATGTTACAGCTAAATAAACCATGGCAACAGTTATATACTGTAGTATTAGGTAATTAAACAATGTTACAGCTAAATATATCATGGCAACAGTTATATACTGTAGTATTAGGTAATTAAACAATGTTACAGCTAAATAAATCATGGCAACAGTTATATACTGTAGTATTAGGTAATTAAACAATGTTACAGCTAAATAAACCATGGCAACAGTTATATACTGTAGTATTAGGTAATTAAACAATGTTACAGCTAAATAAACCATGGCAACAGTTATATACTGTAGTATTAGGTAATTAAACAATGTTACAGCTAAATAAATCATGGCAACAGTTATATACTGTAGTATTAGGTAATTAAACAATGTTACAGCTAAATAAATCATGGCAACAGTTATATACTGTAGTATTAGGTAATTAAGCAATGTTACAGCTAAATAAATCATGGCAACAGTTATATACTGTAGTATTAGGTAATTAAACAATGTTACAGCTAAATAAACCATGGCAACAGTTATATACTGTAGTATTAGGTAATTAAACAATGTTACAGCTAAATAAATCCTGGCAACAGTTATATGCTGTAGTATTAGGTAATTAAACAATGTTACAGCTTAATAAACCATGGCAACAGTTATATACTGTAGTATTAGGTAATTAAACAATGTTACAGCTAAATAAATCATGGCAACAGTTATATACTGTAGTATTAGGTAATTAAACAATGTTACAGCTAAATAAATCATGGCAACAGTTATATACTGTAGTATTAGGTAATTAAACAATGTTACAGCTAAATAAACCATGGCAACAGTTATATACTGTAGTATTAGGTAATTAAGCAATGTTACAGCTAAATATATCATGGCAACAGTTATATACTGTAGTATTAGGTAATTAAACATTGTTACAGCTAAATAAATCATGGCAACAGTTATATACTGTAGTATTAGGTAATTAAACAATGTTACAGCTAAATAAACCATGGCAACAGTTATATACTGTAGTATTAGGTAATTAAACAATGTTACAGCTAAATAAATCATGGCAACAGTTATATACTGTAGTATTAGGTAATTAAACAATGTTACAGCTAAATAAATCCTGGCAACAGTTATATACTGTAGTATTAGGTAATTAAACAATGTTACAGCTAAATAAACCATGGCAACAGTTATATACTGTAGTATTAGGTAATTAAGCAATGTTACAGCTAAATATATCATGGCAACAGTTATATACTGTAGTATTAGGTAATTAAACAATGTTACAGCTAAATAAATCATGGCAACAGTTATATACTGTAGTATTAGGTAATTAAACAATGTTACAGCTAAATAAACCATGGCAACAGTTATATACTGTAGTATTAGGTAATTAAACAATGTTACAGCTAAATAAATCATGGCAACAGTTATATACTGTAGTATTAGGTAATTAAACAATGTTACAGCTAAATAAACCATGGCAACAGGTATATACTGTAGTATTAGGTAATTAAACAATGTTACAGCTAAATAAACCATGGCAACAGTTATATACTGTAGTATTAGGTAATTAAACAATGTTACAGCTAAATAAATCATGGCAACAGTTATATGCTGTAGTATTAGGTAATTAAACAATGTTACAGCTAAATAAACCATGGCAACAGTTATATACTGTAGTATTAGGTAATTAAACAATGTTACAGCTAAATAAACCATGGCAACAGTTATATGCTGTAGTATTAGGTAATTAAACAATGTTACAGCTAAATAAACCATGGCAACAGTTATATACTGTAGTATTAGGTAATTAAACAATGTTACAGCTAAATAAATCATGGCAACAGTTATATACTGTAGTATTAGGTAATTAAGCAATGTTACAGCTAAATAAATCATGGCAACAGTTATATACTGTAGTATTAGGTAATTAAACAATGTTACAGCTAAATAAACCATGGCAACAGTTATATTCTGTAGTATTAGGTAATTAAACAATGTTACAGCTAAATAAACCATGGCAACAGTTATATACTGTAGTATTAGGTAATTAAACAATGTTACAGCTAAATAAACCATGGCAACAGTTATATTCTGTAGTATTAGGTAATTAAACAATGTTACAGCTAAATAAACCATGGCAACAGTTATATACTGTAGTATTAGGTAATTAAACAATGTTACAGCTAAATACATCATGGCAACAGTTATATACTGTAGTATTAGGTAATTAAACATTGTTACAGCTAAATAAATCATAGCAACAGTTATATACATTATGACGTTGTTTTACTGATAAAATCAATAACATCAGTTTTGAAGGTCTTGACATACATCATCATTCGTTTCTCCTATCAGACTCACTATGATACTAGTGATAATGTCTGTCTCGACCTTTATAAATACTGTTATTCTATATAAATAAACTGTTTTTTATTTGTAGAAAGGTTTAAAAATTGTATATAGTCTACACATGATGAATGGTGATGAAGGAGATCTGTTGCACCATGAAAATTCTGCAGATCAGTTCTGTAAGTACTTTAAAAAACATATTTCTGTTGTTCTTCACATGATGAATGGTGATAAATGAGATCTGTTACACCATGAAAATTTTGCTGATTAGTTCTGTAAGTACTTTAAAAAGCATATTTCTATTGTTCTTCAGAAATTAAGATAAAAAAGAAATAATACAAAAGAAAAAGGTTCCATCACAAAGTGTATAAGATTCTTAGGTTATTCTAAGCTTAAAACCACATCTTTGATGTAATGGTTATTGTGCTTGTCTAGAGTGTGGTAGATCTGACTTTGTTAAGTACTGTGATGTAATGGTTATTGTGCTTGTCTAGAGTGTGGTAGATCTGACTGTTAAGTACTGTGATGTAATGGTTATTGTGTTTGTCTAGAGTGTGGTAGATCTGACTGTTAAGTACTGTGATGTAATGGTTATTGTACTTGTCTAGAGTGTGGTAGATCTGACTGTTAAGTACTGTGATGTAATGGTTATTGTACTTGTCTAGAGTGTGGTAGATCTGACTGTTAAGTACTGTGATGTAATGGTTATTGTGCTTGTCTAGAGTATGGTAGATCTGACTGTTAAGTACTGTGATGTAATGGTTATTGTACTTGTCTAGAGTGTGGTAGATCTGACTGTTAAGAACTGTGATGTAATGGTTATTGTGCTTGTCTAGAGTATGGTAGATCTGACTCTGGTTAAGTACTGTGATGTAATGGTTATTGTACTTGTCTAGAGTATGGTAGATCTGACTGTTAAGTACTGTGATGTAATGGTTATTGTGCTTGTCTAGAGTGTGGTAGATCTGACTCTGTTACTGTGATGTAATGGTTATTGTTCTTGTCTAGAGTGTGGTAGATCTGACTGTTAAGTACTGTGATCTAATGGTTATTGTGCTTGTCTAGAGTGTGGTAGATCTGACTCTGTTAAGTACTGTGATGTAATGGTTATTGTATTTGTCTAGAGTGTGGTAGATCTGACTGTTAAGTACTGTGATCTAATGGTTATTGTGCTTGTCTAGAGTGTGGTAGATCTGACTCTGTTAAGTACTGTGATGTAATGGTTATTGTTCTTGTCTAGAGTGTGGTAGATCTGACTGTTAAGTACTGTGATGTAATGGCTATTGTACTTGTCTAGAGTGTGGTAGATCTGACTGTTAAGTACTGTGATGTAATGGTTATTGTGCTTGTCTAGAGTATGGTAGATCTGACTGTTAAGTACTGTGATGTAATGGTTATTGTACTTGTCTAGAGTGTGGTAGATCTGACTGTTAAGTACTGTGATGTAATGGTTATTGTGCTTGTCTAGAGTGTGGTAGGTCTGACTGTTAAGTACTGTGGTGTAATGGCTATTGTACTTGTCTAGAGTGTGGTAGATCTGACTGTTAAGTACTGTGGTGTAATGGCTATTGTACTTGTCTAGAGTGTGGTAGATCTGACTCTGTTAAGTACTGTGATCTAATGGTTATTGTGCTTGTCTAGAGTATGGTAGATCTGACTCTGTTAAGTACTGTGATGTAATGGTTATTGTACTTGTCTAGAGTGTGGTAGATCTGACTCTGTTAAGTACTGTGATGTAATGGTTATTGTGCATGTCTAGAGTGTGGTAGATCTGACTCTGTTAAGTATTGTGATGTAATGGTTATTGTACTTGTCTAGAGTGTGGTAGATCTGACTGTTAAGTACTGTGATGTAATTGGTATTGTGCTTGTCTAGAGTGTGTTAGATCTGACTCTGTTAAGTACTGTGATGTAATGGTTATTGTGCTTGTCTAGAGTGTGGTAGATCTGACTGTTAAGTACTGTGATGTAATGGTTATTGTACTTGTCTAGAGTATGGTAGATCTGACTCTGTTAAGTACTGTGATGTAATGGTTATTGTACTTGTCTAGAGTGTGGAAGATCTGACTGTTAAGTACTGTGATGTAATGGTTATTGTACTTGTCTAGAGTGTGGTAGATCTGACTGTTAAGTACTGTGATGTAATGGTTATTGTGCTTGTCTAGAGTGTGGTAGATCTGACTCTGTTAAGTACTGTGATGTAATGGTTATTGTACTTGTCTAGAGTATGGTAGATCTGACTCTGTTAAGTACTGTGATGTAATGGTTATTGTACTTGTCTAGAGTATGGTAGATCTGACTGTTAAGTACTGTGATGTAATGGTTATTGTGCTTGTTTAGAGTGTGGTAGATCTGACTGTTAAGTATTGTGATGTAATGGTTATTGTGTTTGTCTAGAGTGTGGTAGATCTGACTGTTAAGTACTGTGATGTAATGGTTATTGTGCTTGTCTAGAGTGTGGTAGATCTGACTGTTAAGTACTGTGATGTAATGGTTATTGTGCTTGTCTAGAGTGTGGTAGATCTGACTCTGTTAAGTACTGTGATGTAATGGTTATTGTACTTGTCTAGAGTATGGTAGATCTGACTCTGTTAAGTACTGTGATGTAATGGTTATTGTGTTTGTCTAGAGTGTGGTAGATCTGACTGTTAAGTACTGTGATGTAATGGTTATTGTACTTGTCTAGAGTGTGGTAGATCTGACTGTTAAGTACTGTGATGTAATGGTTATTGTACTTGTCTAGAGTGTGGTAGATCTGACTGTTAAGTACTGTGATGTAATGGTTATTGTGCTTGTCTAGAGTATGGTAGATCTGACTGTTAAGTACTGTGATGTAATGGTTATTGTACTTGTCTAGAGTGTGGTAGATCTGACTGTTAAGAACTGTGATGTAATGGTTATTGTGCTTGTCTAGAGTATGGTAGATCTGACTCTGGTTAAGTACTGTGATGTAATGGTTATTGTACTTGTCTAGAGTATGGTAGATCTGACTGTTAAGTACTGTGATGTAATGGTTATTGTGCTTGTCTAGAGTGTGGTAGATCTGACTCTGTTACTGTGATGTAATGGTTATTGTTCTTGTCTAGAGTGTGGTAGATCTGACTGTTAAGTACTGTGATCTAATGGTTATTGTGCTTGTCTAGAGTGTGGTAGATCTGACTCTGTTAAGTACTGTGATGTAATGGTTATTGTATTTGTCTAGAGTGTGGTAGATCTGACTGTTAAGTACTGTGATCTAATGGTTATTGTGCTTGTCTAGAGTGTGGTAGATCTGACTCTGTTAAGTACTGTGATGTAATGGTTATTGTTCTTGTCTAGAGTGTGGTAGATCTGACTGTTAAGTACTGTGATGTAATGGCTATTGTACTTGTCTAGAGTGTGGTAGATCTGACTGTTAAGTACTGTGATGTAATGGTTATTGTGCTTGTCTAGAGTATGGTAGATCTGACTGTTAAGTACTGTGATGTAATGGTTATTGTACTTGTCTAGAGTGTGGTAGATCTGACTGTTAAGTACTGTGATGTAATGGTTATTGTGCTTGTCTAGAGTGTGGTAGGTCTGACTGTTAAGTACTGTGGTGTAATGGCTATTGTACTTGTCTAGAGTGTGGTAGATCTGACTGTTAAGTACTGTGGTGTAATGGCTATTGTACTTGTCTAGAGTGTGGTAGATCTGACTCTGTTAAGTACTGTGATCTAATGGTTATTGTGCTTGTCTAGAGTATGGTAGATCTGACTCTGTTAAGTACTGTGATGTAATGGTTATTGTACTTGTCTAGAGTGTGGTAGATCTGACTCTGTTAAGTACTGTGATGTAATGGTTATTGTGCATGTCTAGAGTGTGGTAGATCTGACTCTGTTAAGTATTGTGATGTAATGGTTATTGTACTTGTCTAGAGTGTGGTAGATCTGACTGTTAAGTACTGTGATGTAATTGGTATTGTGCTTGTCTAGAGTGTGTTAGATCTGACTCTGTTAAGTACTGTGATGTAATGGTTATTGTGCTTGTCTAGAGTGTGGTAGATCTGACTGTTAAGTACTGTGATGTAATGGTTATTGTACTTGTCTAGAGTATGGTAGATCTGACTCTGTTAAGTACTGTGATGTAATGGTTATTGTACTTGTCTAGAGTGTGGAAGATCTGACTGTTAAGTACTGTGATGTAATGGTTATTGTACTTGTCTAGAGTGTGGTAGATCTGACTGTTAAGTACTGTGATGTAATGGTTATTGTGCTTGTCTAGAGTGTGGTAGATCTGACTCTGTTAAGTACTGTGATGTAATGGTTATTGTACTTGTCTAGAGTATGGTAGATCTGACTCTGTTAAGTACTGTGATGTAATGGTTATTGTACTTGTCTAGAGTATGGTAGATCTGACTGTTAAGTACTGTGATGTAATGGTTATTGTGCTTGTTTAGAGTGTGGTAGATCTGACTGTTAAGTATTGTGATGTAATGGTTATTGTGTTTGTCTAGAGTGTGGTAGATCTGACTGTTAAGTACTGTGATGTAATGGTTATTGTGCTTGTCTAGAGTGTGGTAGATCTGACTGTTAAGTACTGTGATGTAATGGTTATTGTGCTTGTCTAGAGTGTGGTAGATCTGACTCTGTTAAGTACTGTGATGTAATGGTTATTGTACTTGTCTAGAGTATGGTAGATCTGACTCTGTTAAGTACTGTGATGTAATGGTTATTGTACTTGTCTAGAGTATGGTAGATCTGACTGTTAAGTACTGTGATGTAATGGTTATTGTGCTTGTCTAGAGTATGGTAGATCTGACTGTTAAGTACTGTGATGTAATGGTTATTGTGCTTGTCTAGAGTGTGGTAGATCTGACTGTTAAGTACTGTGATGTAATGGTTATTGTACTTGTCTAGAGTGTGGTAGATCTGACTCTGTTAAGTACTGTGATGTAATGGTTATTGTACTTGTCTAGAGTGTGGTAGATCTGACTCTGTTAAGTACTGTGATGTAATGGTTATTGTACTTGTCTAGAGTGTGGTAGATCTGACTGTTAAGTACTGTTATGTAATGGTTATTGTACTTGTCTAGAGTGTGGTAGATCTGACTGTTAAGTACTGTGATGTAATGGTTATTGTGCTTGTCTAGAGTGTGGTAGATCTGACTGTTAAGTATTGTGATGTAATGGTTATTGTACTTGTCTAGAGTGTGGTAGATCTGACTGTTAAGTACTGTGATGTAATGGTTATTGTACTTGTCTAGAGTGTGGTAGATCTGACTGTTAAGTATTGTGATGTAATGGTTATTGTACTTGTCTAGAGTGTGGTAGATCTGACTGTTAAGTACTGTGATGTAATAGTTATTGTGCTTGTCTAGAGTGTGGTAGATCTGACTCTGTTAAGTACTGTGATGTAATGGTTATTGTGCTTGTCTAGAGTGTGGTAGATCTGACTCTGTTAAGTACTGTGATGTAATGGTTATTGTGCTTGTCTAGAGTGTGGTAGATCTGACTCTGTTAAGTACTGTGATGTAATGGTTATTGTGCTTGTCTAGAGTGTGGTAGATCTGACTCTGTTAAGTACTGTGATGTAATGGTTATTGTGCTTGTCTAGAGTGTGGTAGATCTGACTCTGTTAAGTACTGTGATGTAATGGTTATTGTGCTTGTCTAGAGTGTGGTAGATCTGACTCTGTTAAGTACTGTGATGTAATGGTTATTGTGCTTGTCTAGAGTGTGGTAGATCTGACTCTGTTAAGTACTGTAATGTAATGGTTATTGTGCTTGTCTAGAGTGTGGTAGATCTGACTCTGTTAAGTACTGTGATGTAATGGTTATTGTACTTGTCTAGAGTGTGGAAGATCTGACTGTTAAGTACTGTGATGTAATGGTTATTGTGCTTGTCTAGAGTGTGGTAGATCTGACTGTTAAGTATTGTGATGTAATGGTTATTGTACTTGTCTAGAGTGTGGTAGATCTGACTTTGTTAAGTATTGTGATGTAATGGTTATTGTGCTTGTCTAGAGTGTGGTAGATCTGACTCTGTTAAGTATTGTGATGTAATGGTTATTGTACTTGTCTAGAGTGTGGTAGATCTGACTTTGTTAAGTATTGTGATGTAATGGTTATTGTGTTTGTCTAGAGTATGGTAGATCTGACTGTTAAGTACTGTGATGTAATGGTTATTGTGCTTGTCTAGAGTGTGGTAGATCTGACTCTGTTAAGTACTGTGATGTAATGGTTATTGTGCTTGTCTAGAGTGTGGTAGATCTGACTCTGTTAAGTATTGTGATGTAATGGTTATTGTGCTTGTCTAGAGTGTGGTAGATCTGACTCTGTTAAGTACTGTGATGTAATGGTTATTGTACTTGTCTAGAGTGTGGTAGATCTGACTCTGTTAAGTACTGTGATGTAATGGTTATTGTGCTTGTCTAGAGTGTGGTAGATCAGACTCTGTTAAGTACTGTGATGTAATGGTTATTGTACTTGTCTAGAGTGTGGAAGATCTGACTGTTAAGTATTGTGATGTAATGGTTATTGTACTTGTCTAGAGTGTGGTAGATCTGACTTTGTTAAGTATTGTGATGTAATGGTTATTGTGCTTGTCTAGAGTATGGTAGATCTGACTGTTAAGTACTGTGATGTAATGGTTATTGTGCTTGTCTAGAGTGTGGTAGATCTGACTCTGTTAAGTACTGTGATGTAATGGTTATTGTGCTTGTCTAGAGTGTGGTAGATCTGACTCTGTTAAGTATTGTGATGTAATGGTTATTGTACTTGTCTAGAGTGTGGTAGATCTGACTCTGTTAAGTACTGTGATGTAATGGTTATTGTACTTGTCTAGAGTGTGGTAGATCTGACTCTGTTAAGTACTGTGATGTAATGGTTATTGTACTTGTCTAGAGTGTGGTAGATCTGACTGTTAAGTATTGTGAAGTAATGGTTATTGTGCTTGTCTAGAGTGTGGTAGATCTGACTGTTAAGTACTGTGATGTAATGGTTATTGTACTTGTCTAGAGTGTGGTAGATCTGACTCTGTTAAGTACTGTGATGTAATGGTTATTGTGCTTGTCTAGAGTGTGGTAAATCTGACTGTTAAGTATTGTGATGTAATGGTTATTGTGCTTGTCTAGAGTATGGTAGATCTGACTCTGTTAAGTACTGTGATGTAATGGTTATTGTGCTTGTCTAGAGTGTGGTAGATCTGACTCTGTTAAGTACTGTAATGTAATGGTTATTGTGCTTGTCTAGAGTGTGGTAGATCTGACTCTGTTAAGTACTGTGATGTAATGGTTATTGTACTTGTCTAGAGTGTGGAAGATCTGACTGTTAAGTACTGTGATGTAATGGTTATTGTGCTTGTCTAGAGTGTGGTAGATCTGACTGTTAAGTATTGTGATGTAATGGTTATTGTACTTGTCTAGAGTGTGGTAGATCTGACTTTGTTAAGTATTGTGATGTAATGGTTATTGTGCTTGTCTAGAGTATGGTAGATCTGACTGTTAAGTACTGTGATGTAATGGTTATTGTGCTTGTCTAGAGTGTGGTAGATCTGACTCTGTTAAGTACTGTGATGTAATGGTTATTGTGCTTGTCTAGAGTGTGGTAGATCTGACTCTGTTAAGTATTGTGATGTAATGGTTATTGTGCTTGTCTAGAGTGTGGTAGATCTGACTCTGTTAAGTACTGTGATGTAATGGTTATTGTACTTGTCTAGAGTGTGGTAGATCTGACTCTGTTAAGTACTGTGATGTAATGGTTATTGTGCTTGTCTAGAGTGTGGTAGATCAGACTCTGTTAAGTACTGTGATGTAATGGTTATTGTACTTGTCTAGAGTGTGGAAGATCTGACTGTTAAGTACTGTGATGTAATGGTTATTGTACTTGTCTAGAGTGTGGTAGATCTGACTCTGTTAAGTACTGTGATGTAATGGTTATTGTACTTGTCTAGAGTGTGGTAGATCTGACTCTGTTAAGTACTGTGATGTAATGGTTATTGTACTTGTCTAGAGTGTGGTAGATCTGACTGTTAAGTATTGTGAAGTAATGGTTATTGTGCTTGTCTAGAGTGTGGTAGATCTGACTGTTAAGTACTGTGATGTAATGGTTATTGTACTTGTCTAGAGTGTGGTAGATCTGACTCTGTTAAGTACTGTGATGTAATGGTTATTGTGCTTGTCTAGAGTGTGGTAGATCTGACTGTTAAGTATTGTGATGTAATGGTTATTGTGCTTGTCTAGAGTATGGTAGATCTGACTCTGTTAAGTACTGTGATGTAATGGTTATTGTACTTGTCTAGAGTATGGTAGATCTGACTCTGTTAAGTACTGTGATGTAATGGTTATTGTGCTTGTCTAGAGTGTGGTAGATCTGACTCTGTTAAGTACTGTGATGTAATGGTTATTGTACTTGTCTAGAGTGTGGTAGATCTGACTCTGTTAAGTACTGTGATGTAATGGTTATTGTGCTTGTCTAGAGTGTGGTAGATCTGACTCTGTTAAGTACTGTGATGTAATGGTTATTGTACTTGTCTAGAGTATGGTAGATCTGACTCTGTTAAGTACTGTGATGTAATGGTTATTGTACTTGTCTAGAGTGTGGAAGATCTGACTGTTAAGTACTGTGATGTAATGGTTATTGTACTTGTCTAGAGTGTGGTAGATCTGACTCTGTTAAGTACTGTGATGTAATGGTTATTGTACTTGTCTAGAGTGTGGTAGATCTGACTCTGTTAAGTACTGTGATGTAATGGTTATTGTACTTGTCTAGAGTGTGGTAGATCTGACTGTTAAGTATTGTGAAGTAATGGTTATTGTGCTTGTCTAGAGTGTGGTAGATCTGACTGTTAAGTACTGTGATGTAATGGTTATTGTGCTTGTCTAGAGTGTGGTAGATCTGACTCTGTTAAGTACTGTGATGTAATGGTTATTGTACTTGTCTAGAGTATGGTAGATCTGACTCTGTTAAGTACTGTGATGTAATGGTTATTGTACTTGTCTAGAGTGTGGTAGATCTGACTCTGTTAAGTACTGTGGTGTAATGGTTATTGTACTTGTCTAGAGTGTGGTAGATCTGACTCAGTTAAGTACTGTGATGTAATGGTTATTGTACTTGTCTAGAGTGTGGTAGATCTGACTCTGTTAAGTACTGTGATGTAATGGTTATTGTACTTGTCTAGAGTGTGGTAGATCTGACTGTTAAGTACTGTGATGTAATGGTTATTGTACTTGTCTAGAGTGTGGTAGATCTGACTCTATTAAGTACTGTGATGTAATGGTTATTGTACTTGTCTAGAGTGTGGTAGATCTGACTCTGTTAAGTACTGTGATGTAATAGTTATTGTACTTGTCTAGAGTGTGGTAGATCTGACTCTGTTAAGTACTGTGATGTAATGGTTATTGTACTTGTCTAGAGTGTGGTAGATCTGACTGTTAAGTACTGTGATGTAATGGTTATTGTGCTTGTCTAGAGTATGGTAGATCTGACTCTGTTAAGTATTGTGATGTAATGGTTATTGTACTTGTCTAGAGTGTGGTAGATCTGACTCTGTTAAGTACTGTGATGTAATGGTTATTGTACTTGTCTAGAGTGTGGTAGATCTGACTGTTAAGTACTGTGATGTAATGGATATTGTGCTTGTCTAGAGTGTGGTAGATCTGACTCTGTTAAGTACTGTGATGTAATGGTTATTGTACTTGTCTAGAGTGTGGTAGATCTGACTCTGTTAAGTATTGTGATGTAATGGTTATTGTGCCTGTCTAGAGTGTGGTAGATCTGACTCTGTTAAGTACTGTGATGTAATGGTTATTGTGCTTGTCTAGAGTGTGGTAGATCTGACTGTTAAGTATTGTGATGTAATGGTTATTGTGCTTGTCTAGAGTATGGTAGATCTGACTCTGTTAAGTACTGTGATGTAATGGTTATTGTACTTGTCTAGAGTATGGTAGATCTGACTCTGTTAAGTACTGTGATGTAATGGTTATTGTGCTTGTCTAGAGTGTGGTAGATCTGACTCTGTTAAGTACTGTGATGTAATGGTTATTGTACTTGTCTAGAGTGTGGTAGATCTGACTCTGTTAAGTACTGTGATGTAATGGTTATTGTGCTTGTCTAGAGTGTGGTAGATCTGACTCTGTTAAGTACTGTGATGTAATGGTTATTGTACTTGTCTAGAGTATGGTAGATCTGACTCTGTTAAGTACTGTGATGTAATGGTTATTGTACTTGTCTAGAGTGTGGAAGATCTGACTGTTAAGTACTGTGATGTAATGGTTATTGTACTTGTCTAGAGTGTGGTAGATCTGACTCTGTTAAGTACTGTGATGTAATGGTTATTGTACTTGTCTAGAGTGTGGTAGATCTGACTCTGTTAAGTACTGTGATGTAATGGTTATTGTACTTGTCTAGAGTGTGGTAGATCTGACTGTTAAGTATTGTGAAGTAATGGTTATTGTGCTTGTCTAGAGTGTGGTAGATCTGACTGTTAAGTACTGTGATGTAATGGTTATTGTGCTTGTCTAGAGTGTGGTAGATCTGACTCTGTTAAGTACTGTGATGTAATGGTTATTGTACTTGTCTAGAGTATGGTAGATCTGACTCTGTTAAGTACTGTGATGTAATGGTTATTGTACTTGTCTAGAGTGTGGTAGATCTGACTCTGTTAAGTACTGTGGTGTAATGGTTATTGTACTTGTCTAGAGTGTGGTAGATCTGACTCAGTTAAGTACTGTGATGTAATGGTTATTGTACTTGTCTAGAGTGTGGTAGATCTGACTCTGTTAAGTACTGTGATGTAATGGTTATTGTACTTGTCTAGAGTGTGGTAGATCTGACTGTTAAGTACTGTGATGTAATGGTTATTGTACTTGTCTAGAGTGTGGTAGATCTGACTCTATTAAGTACTGTGATGTAATGGTTATTGTACTTGTCTAGAGTGTGGTAGATCTGACTCTGTTAAGTACTGTGATGTAATAGTTATTGTACTTGTCTAGAGTGTGGTAGATCTGACTCTGTTAAGTACTGTGATGTAATGGTTATTGTACTTGTCTAGAGTGTGGTAGATCTGACTGTTAAGTACTGTGATGTAATGGTTATTGTGCTTGTCTAGAGTATGGTAGATCTGACTCTGTTAAGTATTGTGATGTAATGGTTAATGTACTTGTCTAGAGTGTGGTAGATCTGACTCTGTTAAGTACTGTGATGTAATGGTTATTGTACTTGTCTAGAGTGTGGTAGATCTGACTGTTAAGTACTGTGATGTAATGGATATTGTGCTTGTCTAGAGTGTGGTAGATCTGACTCTGTTAAGTACTGTGATGTAATGGTTATTGTACTTGTCTAGAGTGTGGTAGATCTGACTCTGTTAAGTACTGTGATGTAATGGTTATTGTACTTGTCTAGAGTGTGGTAGATCTGACTGTTAAGTACTGTGATGTAATGGATATTGTGCTTGTCTAGAGTGTGGTAGATCTGACTCTGTTAAGTACTGTGATGTAATGGTTATTGTACTTGTCTAGAGTGTGGTAGATCTGACTCTGTTAAGTACTGTGATGTAATGGTTATTGTACTTGTCTAGAGTGTGGTAGATCTGACTGTTAAGTACTGTGATGTAATGGTTATTGTGCTTGTCTAGAGTGTGGTAGATCTGACTCTGTTAAGTACTGTGATGTAATGGTTATTGTACTTGTCTAGAGTGTGGTAGATCTGACTGTTAAGTACTGTGATGTAATGGTTATTGTACTTGTCTAGAGTGTGGTAGATCTGACTCTGTTAAGTACTGTGATGTAATGGTTATTGTACTTGTCTAGAGTATGGTAGATCTGACTCTGTTAAGTACTGTGATGTAATGGTTATTGTGCTTGTCTAGAGTGTGGTAGATCTGACTCTGTTAAGTACTGTGATGTAATGGTTATTGTACTTGTCTAGAGTGTGGTAGATCTGACTCTGTTAAGTACTGTGATGTAATGGTTATTGTACTTGTCTAGAGTGTGGTAGATCTGACTGTTAAGTACTGTGATGTAATGGTTATTGTACTTGTCTAGAGTGTGGTAGATCTGACTCTATTAAGTACTGTGATGTAATGGATATTGTACTTGTCTAGAGTGTGGTAGATCTGACTCTGTTAAGTACTGTGATGTAATGGTTATTGTGCTTGTCTAGAGTGTGGTAGATCTGACTGTTAAGTACTGTGATGTAATGGTTATTGTACTTGTCTAGAGTGTGGTAGATCTGACTCTGTTAAGTATTGTGATGTAATGGTTATTGTGCTTGTCTAGAGTGTGGTAGATCTGACTCTGTTAAGTACTGTGATGTAATGGTTATTGTGCTTGTCTAGAGTGTGGTAGATCTGACTGTTAAGTACTGTGATGTAATGGTTATTGTACTTGTCTAGAGTGTGGTAGATCTGACTGTTAAGTACTGTGATGTAATGGTTATTGTGCTTGTCTAGAGTGTGGTAGATCTGACTGTTAAGTACTGTGATGTAATGGTTATTGTACTTGTCTAGAGTGTGGTAGATCTGACTCTGTTAAGTACTGTGATGTAATGGTTATTGTACTTGTCTAGAGTGTGGTAGATCTGACTCTGTTAAGTACTGTGATGTAATGGTTATTGTGCTTGTCTAGAGTGTGGTAGATCTGACTCTGTTAAGTATTGTGAAGTAATGGTTATTGTGCTTGTCTAGAGTGTGGTAGATCTGACTCTGTTAAGTACTGTGATGTAATGGTTATTGTGCTTGTCTAGAGTGTGGTAGATCTGACTCTGTTAAGTATTGTGAAGTAATGGTTATTGTGCTTGTCTAGAGTGTGGTAGATCTGACTCTGTTAAGTACTGTGATGTAATGGTTATTGTGCTTGTCTAGAGTATGGTAGATCTGACTCTGTTAAGTACTGTGATGTAATGGTTATTGTACTTGTCTAGAGTGTGGTAGATCTGACTCTGTTAAGTACTGTGATGTAATGGTTATTGTGCTTGTCTAGAGTGTGGTAGATCTGACTCTGTTAAGTATTGTGATGTAATGGTTATTGTACTTGTCTAGAGTGTGGTAGATCTGACTGTTAAGTACTGTGATGTAATGGTTATTGTACTTGTCTAGAGTATGGTAGATCTGACTCTGTTAAGTACTGTGATGTAATGGTTATTGTACTTGTCTAGAATGTGGTAGATCTGACTGTTAAGTACTGTGATGTAATGGTTATTGTGCTTGTCTAGAGTGTGGTAGATCTGACTGTTAAGTACTGTGATGTAATGGTTATTGTACTTGTCTAGAATGTGGTAGATCTGACTGTTAAGTACTGTGAAGTAATGGTTATTGTGCTTGTCTAGAGTGTGGTAGATCTGACTCTGTTCAGTACTGTGATGTAATGGTTATTGTGCTTGTCTAGAGTGTGGTAGATCTGACTCTGTTCAGTACTGTGATGTAATGGTTATTGTGCTTGTCTAGAGTGTGGTAGATCTGACTGTTAAGTACTGTGATGTAATGGTTATTGTACTTGTCTAGAGTGTGGTAGATCTGACTCTGTTAAGTACTGTGATGTAATGGTTATTGTGCCTGTCTAGAGTGTGGTAGATCTGACTGTTAAGTACTGTGATGTAATGGTTATTGTGCTTGTCTAGAGTGTGGTAGATCTGACTCTGTTAAGTACTGTGATGTAATGGTTATTGTGCTTGTCTAGAGTGTGGTAGATCTGACTGTTAAGTACTGTGATGTAATGGCTATTGTACTTGTCTAGAGTGTGGTAGATCTGACTCTGTTAAGTACTGTGATGTAATGGTTATTGTGCTTGTCTAGAGTGTGGTAGATCTGACTCTGTTAAGTACTGTGATGTAATGGTTATTGTACTTGTCTAGAGTGTGGTAGATCTGACTCTGTTAAGTACTGTGATGTAATGGTTATTGTGCTTGTCTAGAGTGTGGTAGATCTGACTGTTAAGTACTGTGATGTAATGGTTATTGTACTTGTCTAGAGTGTGGTAGATCTGACTCTGTTAAGTACTGTGATGTAATGGTTATTGTGCTTGTCTAGAGTATGGTAGATCTGACTGTGTTAAGTACTGTGATGTAATGGTTATTGTACTTGTCTAGAGTGTGGTAGATCTGACTCTGTTAAGTACTGTGATGTAATGGTTATTGTGTTTGTCTAGAGTGTGGTAGATCTGACTGTTAAGTACTGTGATGTAATGGTTATTGTGTTTGTCTAGAGTGTGGTAGATCTGACTCTGTTAAGTACTGTGATGTAATGGTTATTGTGCTTGTCTAGAGTGTGGTAGATCTGACTCTGTTAAGTACTGTGATATAATGGCTATTGTGCTTGTCTAGAGTGTGGTAGATCTGACTGTTACGTATTGTGATGTAATGGTTATTGTGCTTGTCTAGAGTGTGGTAGATCTGACTCTGTTAAGTACTGTGATGTAATGGTTATTGTACTTGTCTAGAGTGTGGTAGATCTGACTCTGTTAAGTATTGTGATGTAATGGTTATTGTGCTTGTCTAGAGTGTGGTAGATCTGACTCTGTTAAGTATTGTGATGTAATGGTTATTGTGCCTGTCTAGAGTGTGGTAGATCTGACTCTGTTAAGTACTGTGATGTAATGGTTATTGTGCTTGTCTAGAGTGTGGTAGATCTGACTGTTAAGTACTGTGATGTAATGGTTATTGTACTTGTCTAGAGTGTGTTAGATCTGACTGTTAAGTACTGTGATGTAATAGTTATTGTGCTTGTCTAGAGTGTGGTAGATCTGACTGTTAAGTACTGTGATGTAATGGTTATTGTACTTGTCTAGAGTGTGGTAGATCTGACTGTTAAGTACTGTGATGTAATGGTTATTGTACTTGTCTAGAGTGTGGTAGATCTGACTCTGTTAAGTACTGTGATGTAATGGTTATTGTGCTTGTCTAGAGTGTGGTAGATCTGACTGTTAAGTACTGTGATGTAATGGTTATTGTACTTGTCTAGAGTGTGGTAGATCTGACTCTGTTAAGTACTGTGATGTAATGGTTATTGTGCTTGTCTAGAGTATGGTAGATCTGACTGTGTTAAGTACTGTGATGTAATGGTTATTGTACTTGTCTAGAGTGTGGTAGATCTGACTCTGTTAAGTACTGTGATGTAATGGTTATTGTGCTTGTCTAGAGTATGGTAGATCTGACTGTGTTAAGTACTGTGATGTAATGGTTATTGTACTTGTCTAGAGTGTGGTAGATCTGACTCTGTTAAGTACTGTGATGTAATGGTTATTGTGTTTGTCTAGAGTGTGGTAGATCTGACTGTTAAGTACTGTGATGTAATGGTTATTGTGTTTGTCTAGAGTGTGGTAGATCTGACTCTGTTAAGTACTGTGATGTAATGGTTATTGTGCTTGTCTAGAGTGAGGTAGATCTGACTCTGTTAAGTACTGTGATGTAATGGCTATTGTGCTTGTCTAGAGTGTGGTAAATCTGACTGTTACGTATTGTGATGTAATGGTTATTGTGCTTGTCTAGAGTGTGGTAGATCTGACTCTGTTAAGTACTGTGATGTAATGGTTATTGTACTTGTCTAGAGTGTGTTAGATCTGACTCTGTTAAGTACTGTGATGTATTGGCTATTGTACTTGTCTAGAGTGTGGTAGATCTGACTCTGTTAAGTACTGTGATGTAATGGTTATTGTGCTTGTCTAGAGTGTGGTAGATCTGACTCTGTTAAGTACTGTGATGTAATGGTTATTGTACTTGTCTAGAGTGTGGTAGATCTGACTCTGTTAAGTACTGTGATGTAATGGTTATTGTGCTTGTCTAGAGTGTGGTAGATCTGACTGTTAAGTACTGTGATGTAATGGTTATTGTACTTGTCTAGAGTGTGGTAGATCTGACTCTGTTAAGTACTGTGATGTAATGGTTATTGTGCTTGTCTAGAGTATGGTAGATCTGACTGTGTTAAGTACTGTGATGTAATGGTTATTGTACTTGTCTAGAGTGTGGTAGATCTGACTCTGTTAAGTACTGTGATGTAATGGTTATTGTGTTTGTCTAGAGTGTGGTAGATCTGACTGTTAAGTACTGTGATGTAATGGTTATTGTGTTTGTCTAGAGTGTGGTAGATCTGACTCTGTTAAGTACTGTGATGTAATGGTTATTGTGCTTGTCTAGAGTGTGGTAGATCTGACTCTGTTAAGTACTGTGATGTAATGGCTATTGTGCTTGTCTAGAGTGTGGTAGATCTGACTGTTACGTATTGTGATGTAATGGTTATTGTGCTTGTCTAGAGTGTGGTAGATCTGACTCTGTTAAGTACTGTGATGTAATGGTTATTGTACTTGTCTAGAGTGTGGTAGATCTGACTCTGTTAAGTATTGTGATGTAATGGTTATTGTGCTTGTCTAGAGTGTGGTAGATCTGACTCTGTTAAGTATTGTGATGTAATGGTTATTGTGCTTGTCTAGAGTGTGGTAGATCTGACTCTGTTAAGTACTGTGATGTAATGGTTATTGTACTTGTCTAGAGTGTGGTAGATCTGACTCTGTTAAGTACTGTGATGTAATGGTTATTGTACTTGTCTAGAGTATGGTAGATCTGACTGTTAAGTACTGTGATGTAATGGTTATTGTGCTCATATAGAGTGTGGTAGATCTGACTGTTAAGTACTGTGATGTAATGGTTATTGTACTTGTCTAGAGTGTGTTAGATCTGACTGTTAAGTACTGTGATGTAATAGTTATTGTGCTTGTCTAGAGTGTGGTAGATCTGACTGTTAAGTACTGTGATGTAATGGTTATTGTACTTGTCTAGAGTGTGGTAGATCTGACTCTGTTAAGTACTGTGATGTAATGGTTATTGTACTTGTCTAGAGTATGGTAGATCTGACTGTTAAGTACTGTGATGTAATGGTTATTGTGCTCATATAGAGTGTGGTAGATCTGACTGTTAAGTACTGTGATGTAATGGTTATTGTACTTGTCTAGAGTGTGTTAGATCTGACTGTTAAGTACTGTGATGTAATAGTTATTGTGCTTGTCTAGAGTGTGGTAGATCTGACTGTTAAGTACTGTGATGTAATGGTTATTGTACTTGTCTAGAGTGTGGTAGATCTGACTGTTAAGTACTGTGATGTAATGGTTATTGTACTTGTCTAGAGTGTGGTAGATCTGACTCTGTTAAGTACTGTGATGTAATGGTTATTGTGCTTGTCTAGAGTGTGGTAGATCTGACTGTTAAGTACTGTGATGTAATGGTTATTGTACTTGTCTAGAGTGTGGTAGATCTGACTCTGTTAAGTACTGTGATGTAATGGTTATTGTGCTTGTCTAGAGTGTGGTAGATCTGACTCTGTTAAGTACTGTGATGTAATGGTTATTGTACTTGTCTAGAGTGTGGTAGATCTGACTCTGTTAAGTACTGTGATGTAATGGTTATTGTGCTTGTCTAGAGTGTGGTAGATCTGACTGTTAAGTACTGTGATGTAATGGTTATTGTACTTGTCTAGAGTGTGGTAGATCTGACTCTGTTAAGTACTGTGATGTAATGGTTATTGTACTTGTCTAGAGTATGGTAGATCTGACTGTTAAGTACTGTGATGTAATGGTTATTGTGCTCATATAGAGTGTGGTAGATCTGACTGTTAAGTACTGTGATGTAATGGTTATTGTACTTGTCTAGAGTGTGTTAGATCTGACTGTTAAGTACTGTGATGTAATAGTTATTGTACTTGTCTAGAGTGTGGTAGATCTGACTCTGTTAAGTACTGTGATGTAATGGTTATTGTACTTGTCTAGAGTGTGGTAGATCTGACTCTGTTAAGTACTGTGATGTAATGGTTATTGTGCTCATCTAGAGTGTGGTAGATCTGACTCTGTTAAGTACTGTGATGTAATGGTTATTGTGTTTGTCTAGAGTGTGGTAGATCTGACTGTTAAGTACTGTGATGTAATGGTTATTGTACTTGTCTAGAGTGTGTTAGATCTGACTGTTAAGTACTGTGATGTAATGGTTATTGTACTTGTCTAGAGTGTGGTAGATCTGACTCTGTTAAGTACTGTGATGTAATGGTTATTGTGCTTGTCTAGAGTATGGTAGATCTGACTGTGTTAAGTACTGTGATGTAATGGTTATTGTACTTGTCTAGAGTGTGGTAGATCTGACTCTGTTAAGTACTGTGATGTAATGGTTATTGTGCTTGTCTAGAGTATGGTAGATCTGACTGTGTTAAGTACTGTGATGTAATGGTTATTGTACTTGTCTAGAGTGTGGTAGATCTGACTCTGTTAAGTACTGTGATGTAATGGTTATTGTGTTTGTCTAGAGTGTGGTAGATCTGACTGTTAAGTACTGTGATGTAATGGTTATTGTGTTTGTCTAGAGTATGGTAGATCTGACTGTTAAGTACTGTGATGTAATGGTTATTGTGTTTGTCTAGAGTGTGGTAGATCTGACTGTTAAGTACTGTGATGTAATGGTTATTGTGTTTGTCTAGAGTGTGGTAGATCTGACTCTGTTAAGTACTGTGATGTAATGGTTATTGTGCTTGTCTAGAGTGAGGTAGATCTGACTCTGTTAAGTACTGTGATGTAATGGCTATTGTGCTTGTCTAGAGTGTGGTAAATCTGACTGTTACGTATTGTGATGTAATGGTTATTGTGCTTGTCTAGAGTGTGGTAGATCTGACTCTGTTAAGTACTGTGATGTAATGGTTATTGTACTTGTCTAGAGTGTGTTAGATCTGACTCTGTTAAGTACTGTGATGTAATGGTTATTGTACTTGTCTAGAGTGTGGTAGATCTGACTCTGTTAAGTACTGTGATGTAATGGTTATTGTACTTGTCTAGAGTGTGGTAGATCTGACTCTGTTAAGTACTGTGATGTAATGGATATTGTGTTTGTCTAGAGTGTGGTAGATCTGACTGTTAAGTACTGTGATGTAATGGTTATTGTACTTGTCTAGAGTGTGTTAGATCTGACTGTTAAGTACTGTGATGTAATAGTTATTGTGCTTGTCTAGAGTGTGGTAGATCTGACTGTTAAGTACTGTGATGTAATGGTTATTGTACTTGTCTAGAGTGTGGTAGATCTGACTCTGTTAAGTATTGTGATGTAATGGTTATTGTGCTTGTCTAGAGTGTGGTAGATCTGACTCTGTTAAGTACTGTGATGTAATGGTTATTGTACTTGTCTAGAGTGTGGTAGATCTGACTCTGTTAAGTACTGTGATGTAATGGTTATTGTACTTGTCTAGAGTGTGTTAGATCTGACTGTTAAGTACTCTGATGTAATAGTTATTGTGCTTGTCTAGAGTGTGGTAGATCTGACTGTTAAGTACTGTGATGTAATGGTTATTGTACTTGTCTAGAGTGTGGTAGATCTGACTCTGTTAAGTACTGTGATGTAATGGTTATTGTACTTGTCTAGAATGTGGTAGTTCTGACTCTGTTAAGTACTGTGATGTAATGGTTATTGTGCTTGTCTAGAGTGTGGTAGATCTGACTCTGTTAAGTACTGTGATGTAATGGTTATTGTGCTTGTCTAGAGTGTGGTAGATCTGACTGTTAAGTACTGTGATGTAATGGTTATTGTACTTGTCTAGAGTGTGGTAGATCTGACTGTTAAGTACTGTTATCTAATGGTTATTGTGCTTGTCTAGAGTATGGTAGATCTGACTGTTAAGTACTGTGATGTAATGGTCATTGTGCTTGTCTAGAGTGTGGTAGATCTGACTCTATTAAGTACTGTGATGTAATGGATATTGTGTTTGTCTAGAGTGTGGTAGATCTGACTGTTAAGTACTGTGAAGTAATGATTATTGTGCTTGCCTAGAGTGTGGTAGATCTGACTCTGTTAAGTACTGTGATGTAATGGTTATTGTGCTTGTCTAGAGTGTGGTAGATCTGACTGTTAAGTACTGTGATGTAATGGTTATTGTGCTTGTCTAGAGTATGGTAGATCTGACTCTGTTAAGTACTGTGATGTAATGGTTATTGTGCTTGTCTAGAGTGTGTTAGATCTGACTCTGTTAAGTACTGTGATGTAATGGTTATTGTGCTTGTCTAGAGTATGGTAGATCTGACTCTGTTAAGTACTGTGATGTAATGATTATTGTGCTTGTCTAGAGTATGGTAGATCTGACTCTGTTAAGTACTGTGATGTAATGGTTATTGTACTTGTCTAGAGTGTGGTAGATCTGACTGTTAAGTACTGTGATGTAATGGTTATTGTACTTGTCTAGAGTATGGTAGATCTGACTCTGTTAAGTACTGTGATGTAATGGTTATTGTGCTTGTCTAGAGTGTGTTAGATCTGACTCTGTTAAGTACTGTGATGTAATGGTTATTGTGCTTGTCTAGAGTGTGGTAGATCTGACTCTGTTAAGTACTGTGATGTAATGGTTATTGTACTTCTCTAGAGTATGGTAGATCTGACTCTGTTAAGTACTGTGATGTAATGGTTATTGTACTTGTCTAGAGTATGGTAGATCTGACTCTGTTAAGTACTGTGATGTAATGGATATTGTGTTTGTCTAGAGTGTGGTAGATCTGACTGTTAAGTACTGTGAAGTAATGATTATTGTGCTTGCCTAGAGTGTGGTAGAACTGACTCTGTTAAGTACTGTGATGTAATGGTTATTGTGCTTGTCTAGAGTGTGGTAGATCTGACTCTGTTAAGTACTGTGATGTAATGGTTATTGTACTTGTCTAGAGTGTGGTAGATCTGACTCTGTTAAGTACTGTGATGTAATGGTTATTGTGCTTGTCTAGAGTGAGGTAGATCTGACTGTTAAGTACTGTGATGTAATGGTTATTGTACTTGTCTAGAGTGTGGTAGATCTGACTCTGTTAAGTACTGTGATGTAATGGTTATTGTGCTTGTCTAGAGTATGGTAGATCTGACTGTGTTAAGTACTGTGATGTAATGGTTATTGTGTTTGTCTAGAGTGTGGTAGATCTGACTGTTAAGTACTGTGATGTAATGGTTATTGTGTTTGTCTAGAGTGTGGTAGATCTGACTGTTAAGTACTGTGATGTAATGGCTATTGTACTTGTCTAGAGTGTGGTAGATCTGACTCTGTTAAGTATTGTGATGTAATGGTTATTGTACTTGTCTAGAGTGTGGTAGATCTGACTGTGTTAAGTACTGTGATGTAATGGTTATTGTACTTGTCTAGAGTGTGGTAGATCTGACTCTGTTAAGTACTGTGATGTAATGGTTATTGTGTTTGTCTAGAGTGTGGTAGATATGACTGTTAAGTACTGTGATGTAATGGTTATTGTGTTTGTCTAGAGTGTGGTAGATCTGACTCTGTTAAGTACTGTGATGTAATGGTTATTGTGCTTGTCTAGAGTGTGGTAGATCTGACTCTGTTAAGTACTGTGATGTAATGGCTATTGTGCTTGTCTAGAGTGTGTTAGATCTGACTGTTAAGTACTGTAATAGTTATTGTGCTTGTCTAGAGTGTGGTAGATCTGACTGTTAAGTACTGTGATGTAATGGTTATTGTACTTGTCTAGAGTGTGGTAGATCTGACTGTTAAGTACTGTGATGTAATGGTTATTGTACTTGTCTAGAATGTGGTAGTTCTGACTCTGTTAAGTACTGTGATGTAATGGTTATTGTGCTTGTCTAGAGTGTGGTAGATCTGACTCTGTTAAGTACTGTGATGTAATGGTTATTGTGCTTGTCTAGAGTGTGGTAGATCTGACTGTTAAGTACTGTGATATAATGGTTATTGTACTTGTCTAGAGTGTGGTAGATCTGACTGTTAAGTACTGTGATCTAATGGTTATTGTGCTTGTCTAGAGTATGGTAGATCTGACTGTTAAGTACTGTGATGTAATGGTTATTGTGCTTGTCTAGAGTGTGGTAGATCTGACTATTAAGTACTGTGATGTAATGGATATTGTGTTTGTCTAGAGTGTGGTAGATCTGACTGTTAAGTACTGTGAAGTAATGATTATTGTGCTTGCCTAGAGTGTGGTAGATCTGACTCTGTTAAGTACTGTGATGTAATGGTTATTGTGCTTGTCTAGAGTGTGGTAGATCTGACTGTTAAGTACTGTGATGTAATGGTTATTGTGCTTGTCTAGAGTGTGGTAGATCTGACTCTGTTAAGTACTGTGATGTAATGGTTATTGTAATTGTCTAGAGTGTGGTAGATCTGACTCTGTTAAGCACTGTGATGTAATGGATATTGTGTTTGTCTAGAGTGTGGTAGATCTGACTGTTAAGTACTGTGAAGTAATGATTATTGTGCTTGCCTAGAGTGTGGTAGATCTGACTCTGTTAAGTACTGTGATGTAATGGTTATTGTGCTTGTCTAGAGTGTGGTAGATCTGACTCTGTTAAGTACTGTGATGTAATGGTTATTGTGCTTGTCTAGAGTGTGGTAGATCTGACTCTGTTAAGTACTGTGATGTAATGGTTATTGTACTTGTCTAGAGTGTGGTAGATCTGACTGTTAAGTACTGTGATGTAATGGTTATTGTGTTTGTCTAGAGTGTGGTAGATCTGACTGTTAAGTACTGTGAAGTAATGATTATTGTGCTTGCCTAGAGTGTGGTAGATCTGACTCTGTTAAGTACTGTGATGTAATGGTTATTGTGCTTGTCTAGAGTATGGTAGATCTGACTCTGTTAAGTACTGTGATGTAATGGTTATTGTGCTTGTCTAGAGTATGGTAGATCTGACTGTTAAGTACTGTGATGTAATGGTTATTGTGCTTGTCTAGAGTATGGTAGATCTGACTCTGTTACGTACTGTGATGTAATGGTTATTGTGCTTGTCTAGAGTGTGGTAGATCTGACTCTGTTACGTACTGTGATGTAATGGTTATTGTGCTTGTCTAGAGTATGGTAGATCTGACTGTTAAGTACTGTGATGTAATGGTTATTGTGCTTGTCTAGAGTATGGTAGATCTGACTCTGTTAAGTACTGTGATGTAATGGTTATTGTGCTTGTCTAGAGTATGGTAGATCTGACTCTGTTAAGTACTGTGATGTAATGGTTATTGTGCTTGTCTAGAGTATGGTAGATCTGACTGTTAAGTACTGTGATGTAATGGTTATTGTGCTTGTCTAGAGTATGGTAGATCTGACTCTGTTACGTACTGTGATGTAATGGTTATTGTGCTTGTCTAGAGTGTGGTAGATCTGACTCTGTTACGTACTGTGATGTAATGGTTATTGTGCTTGTCTAGAGTGTGGTAGATATGACTGTTAAGTACTGTGATGTAATGGTTATTGTGCTTGTCTAGAGTATGGTAGATCTGACTCTGTTAAGTACTGTGGTGTAATGGTTATTGTGCTTGTCTAGAGTGTGGTAGATCTGACTCTGTTAAGTACTGTGATGTAATGGTTATTGTGCTTGTCTAGAGTATGGTAGATCTGACTCTGTTAAGTACTGTGATGTAATGGTTATTGTACTTGTCTAGAGTGTGGTAGATCTGACTCTGTTAAGTACTGTGATGTAATGGTTATTGTGCTTGTCTAGAGTGTGGTAGATCTGACTCTGTTAAGTACTGTGATGTAATGGTTATTGTACTTGTCTAGAGTGTGGTAGATCTGACTCTGTTAAGTACTGTGATGTAATGGATATTGTGTTTGTCTAGAGTGTGGTAGATCTGACTGTTAAGTACTGTGATGTAATGGTTATTGTGCTTGTCTAGAGTATGGTAGATCTGACTCTGTTACGTACTGTGATGTAATGGTTATTGTGCTTGTCTAGAGTGTGGTAGATCTGACTCTGTTACGTACTGTGATGTAATGGTTATTGTGCTTGTCTAGAGTGTGGTAGATATGACTGTTAAGTACTGTGATGTAATGGTTATTGTGCTTGTCTAGAGTATGGTAGATCTGACTCTGTTAAGTACTGTGGTGTAATGGTTATTGTGCTTGTCTAGAGTGTGGTAGATCTGACTCTGTTAAGTACTGTGATGTAATGGTTATTGTGCTTGTCTAGAGTATGGTAGATCTGACTCTGTTAAGTACTGTGATGTAATGGTTATTGTACTTGTCTAGAGTGTGGTAGATCTGACTCTGTTAAGTACTGTGATGTAATGGTTATTGTGCTTGTCTAGAGTGTGGTAGATCTGACTCTGTTAAGTACTGTGATGTAATGGTTATTGTACTTGTCTAGAGTGTGGTAGATCTGACTCTGTTAAGTACTGTGATGTAATGGATATTGTGTTTGTCTAGAGTGTGGTAGATCTGACTGTTAAGTACTGTGATGTAATGGTTATTGTGTTTGTCTAGAGTGTGGTAGATCTGACTGTTAAGTACTGTGATGTAATGGCTATTGTACTTGTCTAGAGTGTGGTAGATCTGACTCTGTTAAGTATTGTGATGTAATGGTTATTGTACTTGTCTAGAGTGTGGTAGATCTGACTGTGTTAAGTACTGTGATGTAATGGTTATTGTACTTGTCTAGAGTGTGGTAGATCTGACTCCGTTAAGTACTGTGATGTAATGGTTATTGTGTTTGTCTAGAGTGTGGTAGATATGACTGTTAAGTACTGTGATGTAATGGTTATTGTGTTTGTCTAGAGTGTGGTAGATCTGACTCTGTTAAGTACTGTGATGTAATGGTTATTGTGCTTGTCTAGAGTGTGGTAGATCTGACTCTGTTAAGTACTGTGATGTAATGGCTATTGTGCTCGTCTAGAGTGTGGTAGATCTGACTGTTAAGTACTGTGATGTAATGGTTATTGTACTTGTCTAGAGTGTGGTAGATCTGACTCTGTTAAGTACTGTGATGTAATGGTTATTGTGCTCGTCTAGAGTGTGGTAGATCTGACTGTTAAGTACTGTGATGTAATGGTTATTGTACTTGTCTAGAGTGTGTTAGATCTGACTGTTAAGTACTGTAATAGTTATTGTGCTTGTCTAGAGTGTGGTAGATATGACTGTTAAGTACTGTGATGTAATGGTTATTGTACTTGTCTAGAGTGTGGTAGATCTGACTGTTAAGTACTGTGATGTAATGGTTATTGTACTTGTCTAGAATGTGGTAGTTCTGACTCTGTTAAGTACTGTGATGTAATGGTTATTGTGCTTGTCTAGAGTGTGGTAGATCTGACTCTGTTAAGTACTGTGATGTAATGGTTATTGTGCTTGTCTAGAGTGTGGTAGATCTGACTGTTAAGTACTGTGATGTAATGGTTATTGTACTTGTCTAGAGTGTGGTAGATCTGACTGTTAAGTACTGTGATCTAATGGTTATTGTGCTTGTCTAGAGTATGGTAGATCTGACTGTTAAGTACTGTGATGTAATGGTTATTGTGCTTGTCTAGAGTGTGGTAGATCTGACTCTATTAAGTACTGTGATGTAATGGATATTGTGTTTGTCTAGAGTGTGGTAGATCTGACTCTGTTAAGCACTGTGATGTAATGGATATTGTGTTTGTCTAGAGTGTGGTAGATCTGACTGTTAAGTACTGTGAAGTAATGATTATTGTGCTTGCCTAGAGTGTGGTAGATCTGACTCTGTTAAGTACTGTGATGTAATGGTTATTGTGCTTGTCTAGAGTGTGGTAGATCTGACTCTGTTAAGTACTGTGATGTAATGGTTATTGTGCTTGTCTAGAGTGTGGTAGATCTGACTCTGTTAAGTACTGTGATGTAATGGTTATTGTACTTGTCTAGAGTGTGGTAGATCTGACTGTTAAGTACTGTGATGTAATGGTTATTGTGTTTGTCTAGAGTGTGGTAGATCTGACTGTTAAGTACTGTGAAGTAATGATTATTGTGCTTGCCTAGAGTGTGGTAGATCTGACTCTGTTAAGTACTGTGATGTAATGGTTATTGTGCTTGTCTAGAGTATGGTAGATCTGACTCTGTCAAGTACTGTGATGTAATGGTTATTGTGCTTGTCTAGAGTATGGTAGATCTGACTGTTAAGTACTGTGATGTAATGGTTATTGTGCTTGTCTAGAGTATGGTAGATCTGACTCTGTTAATTACTGTGATGTAATGGTTATTGTGCTTGTCTAGAGTGTGGTAGATCTGACTCTGTTACGTACTGTGATGTAATGGTTATTGTGCTTGTCTAGAGTGTGGTAGATCTGACTGTTAAGTACTGTGATGTAATGGTTATTGTGCTTGTCTAGAGTGTGGTAGATCTGACTCTGTTAAGTACTGTGGTGTAATGGTTATTGTGCTTGTCTAGAGTGTGGTAGATCTGACTGTTAAGTACTGTGATGTAATGGTTATTGTGCTTGTCTAGAGTATGGTAGATCTGACTCTGTTAAGTACTGTGATGTAATGGTTATTGTACTTGTCTAGAGTGTGGTAGATCTGACTCTGTTAAGTACTGTGATGTAATGGTTATTGTGCTTGTCTAGAGTGTGGTAGATCTGACTCTGTTAAGTACTGTGATGTAATGGTTATTGTACTTGTCTAGAGTGTGGTAGATCTGACTCTGTTAAGTACTGTGATGTAATGGTTATTGTGCTTGTCTAGAGTGTGGTAGATCTGACTCTGTTAAGTACTGTGATGTAATGGTTATTGTGCTTGTCTAGAGTGTGTTAGATCTGACTCTGTTAAGTACTGTGATGTAATGGTTATTGTGCTTGTCTAGAGTGTGGTAGATCTGACTCTGTTAAGTACTGTGATGCAATGGTTATTGTACTTGTCTAGAGTGTGGTAGATCTGACTCTGTTAAGTACTGTGATGTAATGATTATTGTGCTTGTCTAGAGTATGGTAGATCTGACTCTGTTAAGTACTGTGATGTAATGGTTATTGTGTTTGTCTAGAGTGTGGTAGATCTGACTCTGTTAAGTACTGTGATGTAATGGTTATTGTACTTGTCTAGAGTGTGGTAGATCTGACTCTGTTAAGTACTGTGATGTAATGGTTATTGTACTTGTCTAGAGTGTGGTAGATCTGACTCTGTTAAGTACTGTGATGTAATGGTTATTGTGCTTGTCTAGAGTGTGGTAGATCTGACTCTGTTAAGTACTGTGATGTAATGGTTATTGTGCTTGTCTAGAGTGTGGTAGATCTGACTCTGTTAAGTACTGTGATGTAATGGTTATTGTGCTTGTCTAGAGTGTGGTAGATCTGACTCTGTTAAGTACTGTGATGTAATGGTTATTGTGTTTGTCTAGAGTGTGGTAGATCTGACTCTGTTAAGTACTGTGATGTAATGGTTATTGTGCTTGTCTAGAGTGTGGTAGATCTGACTCTGTTAAGTACTGTGATGTAATGGCTATTGTGCTTGTCTAGAGTGTGGTAGATCTGACTGTTAAGTACTGTGATGTAATGGTTATTGTACTTGTCTAGAGTGTGTTAGATCTGACTGTTAAGTACTGTGATGTAATAGTTATTGTGCTTGTCTAGAGTGTGGTAGATCTGACTGTTAAGTACTGTGATGTAATGGTTATTGTACTTGTCTAGAGTGTGGTAGATCTGACTGTTAAGTACTGTGATGTAATGGTTATTGTACTTGTCTAGAGTGTGGTAGATCTGACTCTGTTAAGTACTGTGATGTAATGGTTATTGTGCTTGTCTAGAGTGTGGTAGATCTGACTGTTAAGTACTGTGATGTAATGGTTATTGTACTTGTCTAGAGTGTGGTAGATCTGACTCTGTTAAGTACTGTGATGTAATGGTTATTGTGCTCGTCTAGAGTGTGGTAGATCTGACTGTTAAGTACTGTGATGTAATGGTTATTGTACTTGTCTAGAGTGTGTTAGATCTGACTGTTAAGTACTGTGATGTAATGGTTATTGTGCTCGTCTAGAGTGTGGTAGATCTGACTGTTAAGTACTGTGATGTAATGGTTATTGTACTTGTCTAGAGTGTGTTAGATCTGACTGTTAAGTACTGTAATAGTTATTGTGCTTGTCTAGAGTGTGGTAGATATGACTGTTAAGTACTGTGATGTAATGGTTATTGTACTTGTCTAGAGTGTGGTAGATCTGACTGTTAAGTACTGTGATGTAATGGTTATTGTACTTGTCTAGAATGTGGTAGTTCTGACTCTGTTAAGTACTGTGATGTAATGGTTATTGTGCTTGTCTAGAGTGTGGTAGATCTGACTCTGTTAAGTACTGTGATGTAACGGTTATTGTGCTTGTCTAGAGTGTGGTAGATCTGACTGTTAAGTACTGTGATGTAATGGTTATTGTACTTGTCTAGAGTGTGGTAGATCTGACTGTTAAGTACTGTGATCTAATGGTTATTGTGCTTGTCTAGAGTATGGTAGATCTGACTGTTAAGTACTGTGATGTAATGGTTATTGTGCTTGTCTAGAGTGTGGTAGATCTGACTCTGTTAAGCACTGTGATGTAATGGATATTGTGTTTGTCTAGAGTGTGGTAGATCTGACTGTTAAGTACTGTGAAGTAATGATTATTGTGCTTGCCTAGAGTGTGGTAGATCTGACTCTGTTAAGTACTGTGATGTAATGGTTATTGTGCTTGTCTAGAGTGTGGTAGATCTGACTCTGTTAAGTACTGTGATGTAATGGTTATTGTGCTTGTCTAGAGTGTGGTAGATCTGACTCTGTTAAGTACTGTGATGTAATGGTTATTGTACTTGTCTAGAGTGTGGTAGATCTGACTGTTAAGTACTGTGATGTAATGGTTATTGTGTTTGTCTAGAGTGTGGTAGATCTGACTGTTAAGTACTGTGAAGTAATGATTATTGTGCTTGCCTAGAGTGTGGTAGATCTGACTCTGTTAAGTACTGTGATGTAATGGTTATTGTGCTTGTCTAGAGTATGGTAGATCTGACTCTGTCAAGTACTGTGATGTAATGGTTATTGTGCTTGTCTAGAGTATGGTAGATCTGACTGTTAAGTACTGTGATGTAATGGTTATTGTGCTTGTCTAGAGTATGGTAGATCTGACTCTGTTAAGTACTGTGATGTAATGGTTATTGTACTTGTCTAGAGTGTGGTAGATCTGACTCTGTTAAGTACTGTGATGTAATGGTTATTGTGCTTGTCTAGAGTGTGGTAGATCTGACTCTGTTAAGTACTGTGATGTAATGGTTATTGTACTTGTCTAGAGTGTGGTAGATCTGACTCTGTTAAGTACTGTGATGTAATGGTTATTGTGCTTGTCTAGAGTGTGGTAGATCTGACTCTGTTAAGTACTGTGATGTAATGGTTATTGTGCTTGTCTAGAGTGTGGTAGATCTGACTCTGTTAAGTACTGTGATGTAATGGTTATTGTGCTTGTCTAGAGTGTGGTAGATCTGACTCTGTTAAGTACTGTGATGTAATGGTTATTGTACTTGTCTAGAGTGTGGTAGATCTGACTCTGTTAAGTACTGTGATGTAATTGTTATTGTGCTTGTCTAGAGTGTGGTAGATCTGACTCTGTTAAGTACTGTGATGTAATGGTTATTGTGCTTATCTAGAGTGTGGTAGATCTGACTGTTAAGTACTGTGATGTAATGATTATTGTGCTTGTCTAGAGTGTGGAAGATCTGACTCTGTTAAGTACTGTGATGTAATGATTATTGTGCTTGTCTAGAGTATGGTAGATCTGACTCTGTTAAGTACTGTGATGTAATGGTTATTGTGTTTGTCTAGAGTGTGGTAGATCTGACTCTGTTAAGTACTGTGATGTAATGGTTATTGTACTTGTCTAGAGTGTGGTAGATCTGACTCTGTTAAGTACTGTGATGTAATGGTTATTGTACTTGTCTAGAGTGTGGTAGATCTGACTCTGTTAAGTACTGTGATGTAATGGTTATTGTGCTTGTCTAGAGTGTGGTAGATCTGACTCTGTTAAGTACTGTGATGTAATGGTTATTGTGCTTGTCTAGAGTGTGGTAGATCTGACTCTGTTAAGTACTGTGATGTAATGGTTATTGTGCTTGTCTAGAGTGTGGTAGATCTGACTCTGTTAAGTACTGTGATGTAATGGTTATTGTATTTGTCTAGAGTGTGGTAGATCTGACTCTGTTAAGTACTGTGATGTAATGGTTATTGTGCTTGTCTAGAGTGTGGTAGATCTGACTCTGTTAAGTACTGTGATGTAATGGCTATTGTGCTTGTCTAGAGTGTGGTAGATCTGACTGTTAAGTACTGTGATGTAATGGTTATTGTACTTGTCTAGAGTGTGTTAGATCTGACTGTTAAGTACTGTGATGTAATAGTTATTGTGCTTGTCTAGAGTGTGGTAGATCTGACTGTTAAGTACTGTGATGTAATGGTTATTGTACTTGTCTAGAGTGTGGTAGATCTGACTGTTAAGTACTGTGATGTAATGGTTATTGTACTTGTCTAGAGTGTGGTAGATCTGACTCTGTTAAGTACTGTGATGTAATGGTTATTGTGCTTGTCTAGAGTGTGGTAGATCTGACTGTTAAGTACTGTGATGTAATGGTTATTGTACTTGTCTAGAGTGTGGTAGATCTGACTCTGTTAAGTACTGTGATGTAATGGTTATTGTTCTTGTCTAGAGTATGGTAGATCTGACTGTGTTAAGTACTGTGATGTAATGGTTATTGTACTTGTCTAGGGTGTGGTAGATCTGACTCTGTTAAGTACTGTGATGTAATGGTTATTGTGTTTGTCTAGAGTGTGGTAGATCTGACTGTTAAGTAATGTGATGTAATGGTTATTGTATTTGTCTAGAGTGTGGTAGATCTGACTCTGTTAAATACTGTGATGTAATGGTTATTGTGCTTGTCTAGAGTGTGGTAGATCTGACTCTGTTAAGTACTGTGATGTAATGGCTATTGTGCTTGTCTAGAGTGTGGTAGATCTGACTGTTACGTATTGTGATGTAATGGTTATTGTGCTTGTCTAGAGTGTGGTAGATCTGACTCTGTTAAGTACTGTGATGTAATGGTTATTGTACTTGTCTAGAGTGTGGTAGATCTGACTCTGTTAAGTATTGTGATGTAATGGTTATTGTGCTTGTCTACAGTGTGGTAGATCTGACTCTGTTAAGTACTGTGATGTAATGGTTATTGTACTTGTCTAGAGTGTGGTAGATCTGACTCTGTTAAGTACTGTGATGCAATGGTTATTGTACTTGTCTAGAGTGTGGTAGATCTGACTCTGTTAAGTACTGTGATGTAATGGTTATTGTGCTTGTCTAGAGTGTGGTAGATCTGACTCTGTTAAGTACTGTGATGTAATGGCTATTGTGCTCATCTAGAGTGTGGTAGATCTGACTCTGTTAAGTACTGTGATGTAATGGTTATTGTGTTTGTCTAGAGTGTGGTAGATCTGACTGTTAAGTACTGTGATGTAATGGTTATTGTACTTGTCTAGAGTGTGTTAGATCTGACTGTTAAGTACTGTGATGTAATAGTTATTGTACTTGTCTAGAGTGTGGTAGATCTGACTGTTAAGTACTGTGATGTAATGGTTATTGTACTTGTCTAGAGTGTGGTAGATCTGACTCTGTTAAGTATTGTGATGTAATGGTTATTGTGCTTGTCTAGAGTGTGGTAGATCTGACTCTGTTAAGTACTGTGATGTAATGGTTATTGTACTTGTCTAGAGTGTGGTAGATCTGACTCTGTTAAGTACTGTGATGTAATGGTTATTGTACTTGTCTAGAGTATGGTAGATCTGACTCTGTTAAGTACTGTGATGTAATGGTTATTGTACTTGTCTAGAGTGTGGTAGATCTGACTCTGTTAAGTACTGTGATGTAATGGTTATTGTGCTTGTCTAGAGTATGGTAGATCTGACTCTGTTAAGTACTGTGATGTAATGGTTATTGTACTTGTCTAGAGTGTGGTAGATCTGACTCTGTTAAGTACTGTGATGTAATGGTTATTGTGTTTGTCTAGAGTGTGGTAGATCTGACTGTTAAGTACTGTGATGTAATAGTTATTGTGCTTGTCTAGAGTGTGGTAGATCTGACTGTTAAGTACTGTGATGTAATGGTTATTGTACTTGTCTAGAGTGTGGTAGATCTGACTCTGTTAAGTATTGTGATGTAATGGTTATTGTGCTTGTCTAGAGTGTGGTAGATCTGACTCTGTTAAGTACTGTGATGTAATGGTTATTGTACTTGTCTAGAGTGTGGTAGATCTGACTCTGTTAAGTACTGTGATGTAATGGTTATTGTACTTGTCTAGAGTATGGTAGATCTGACTGTTAAGTATTGTGATGTAATGGTTATTGTACTTGTCTAGAGTGTGGTAGATCTGACTCTGTTAAGTACTGTGATGTAATGGTTATTGTGCTTGTCTAGAGTATGGTAGATCTGACTCTGTTAAGTACTGTGATGTAATGGTTATTGTACTTGTCTAGAGTGTGGTAGATCTGACTCTGTTAAGTACTGTGATGTAATGGTTATTGTGTTTGTCTAGAGTGTGGTAAATCTGACTGTTAAGTACTGTGATGTAATGGTTATTGTACTTGTCTAGAGTGTGTTAGATCTGACTGTTAAGTACTGTGATGTAATAGTTATTGTGCTTGTCTAGAGTGTGGTAGATCTGACTGTTAAGTACTGTGATGTAATGGTTATTGTACTTGTCTAGAGTGTGGTAGATCTGACTCTGTTAAGTACTGTGATGTAATGGTTATTGTACTTGTCTAGAATGTGGTAGTTCTGACTCTGTTAAGTACTGTGATGTAATGGTTATTGTGCTTGTCTAGAGTGTGGTAGATCTGACTCTGTTAAGTACTGTGATGTAATGGTTATTGTGCTTGTCTAGAGTGTGGTAGATCTGACTGTTAAGTACTGTGATGTAATGGTTATTGTACTTGTCTAGAGTGTGGTAGATCTGACTGTTAAGTACTGTGATCTAATGGTTATTGTGCTTGTCTAGAGTATGGTAGATCTGACTGTTAAGTACTGTGATGTAATGGTTATTGTGCTTGTCTAGAGTGTGGTAGATCTGACTCTATTAAGTACTGTGATGTAATGGATATTGTGTTTGTCTAGAGTGTGGTAGATCTGACTGTTAAGTACTGTGAAGTAATGATTATTGTGCTTGCCTAGAGTGTGGTAGATCTGACTCTGTTAAGTACTGTGATGTAATGGTTATTGTGCTTGTCTAGAGTGTGGTAGATCTGACTGTTAAGTACTGTGATGTAATGGTTATTGTGCTTGTCTAGAGTATGGTAGATCTGACTCTGTTAAGTACTGTGATGTAATGGTTATTGTGCTTGTCTAGAGTGTGTTAGATCTGACTCTGTTAAGTACTGTGATGTAATGGTTATTGTATTTGTCTAGAGTATGGTAGATCTGACTCTGTTAAGTACTGTGATGTAATGGTTATTGTGCTTGTCTAGAGTGTGGTAGATCTGACTCTGTTAAGTACTGTGATGTAATGGTTATTGTACTTGTCTAGAGTATGGTAGATCTGACTCTGTTAAGTACTGTGATGTAATGGTTATTGTACTTGTCTAGAGTGTGGTAGATCTGACTCTGTTAAGTACTGTGATGTAATGGATATTGTGTTTGTCTAGAGTGTGGTAGATCTGACTGTTAAGTACTGTGAAGTAATGATTATTGTGCTTGCCTAGAGTGTGGTAGTTCTGACTCTGTTAAGTACTGTGATGTAATGGTTATTGTGCTTGTCTAGAGTGTGGTAGATCTGACTCTGTTAAGTACTGTGATGTAATGGTTATTGTACTTGTCTAGAGTGTGGTAGATCTGACTCTGTTAAGTACTGTGATGTAATGGTTATTGTACTTGTCTAGAATGTGGTAGTTCTGACTCTGTTAAGTACTGTGATGTAATGGTTATTGTGCTTGTCTAGAGTGTGGTAGATCTGACTCTGTTAAGTACTGTGATGTAATGGTTATTGTGCTTGTCTAGAGTGTGGTAGATCTAACTGTTAAGTACTGTGATGTAATGGTTATTGTACTTGTCTAGAGTGTGGTAGATCTGACTGTTAAGTACTGTGATCTAATGGTTATTGTGCTTGTCTAGAGTATGGTAGATCTGACTGTTAAGTACTGTGATGTAATGGTTATTGTGCTTGTCTAGAGTGTGGTAGATCTGACTCTATTAAGTACTGTGATGTAATGGATATTGTGTTTGTCTAGAGTGTGGTAGATCTGACTGTTAAGTACTGTGAAGTAATGATTATTGTGCTTGCCTAGAGTGTGGTAGATCTGACTCTGTTAAGTACTGTGATGTAATGGTTATTGTGCTTGTCTAGAGTGTGGTAGATCTGACTGTTAAGTACTGTGATGTAATGGTTATTGTGCTTGTCTAGAGTATGGTAGATCTGACTCTGTTACGTACTGTGATGTAATGGTTATTGTGCTTGTCTAGAGTGTGTTAAATCTGACTCTGTTAAGTACTGTGATGTAATGGTTATTGTACTTGTCTAGAGTATGGTAGATCTGACTCTGTTAAGTACTGTGATGTAATGGTTATTGTGCTTGTCTAGAGTGTGTTAGATCTGACTCTGTTAAGTACTGTGATGTAATGGTTATTGTGCTTGTCTAGAGTGTGGTAGATCTGACTCTGTTAAGTACTGTGATGTAATGGTTATTGTACTTGTCTAGAGTATGGTAGATCTGACTCTGTTAAGTACTGTGATGTAATGGTTATTGTACTTGTCTAGAGTGTGGTAGATCTGACTCTGTTAAGTACTGTGATGTAATGGATATTGTGTTTGTCTAGAGTGTGGTAGATCTGACTGTTAAGTACTGTGAAGTAATGATTATTGTGCTTGCCTAGAGTGTGGTAGTTCTGACTCTGTTAAGTACTGTGATGTAATGGTTATTGTGCTTGTCTAGAGTGTGGTAGATCTGACTCTGTTAAGTACTGTGATGTAATGGTTATTGTACTTGTCTAGAGTGTGGTAGATCTGACTCTGTTAAGTACTGTGATGTAATGGTTATTGTGCTTGTCTAGAGTGTGGTAGATCTGACTGTTAAGTACTGTGATGTAATGGTTATTGTACTTGTCTAGAGTGTGGTAGATCTGACTCTGTTAAGTACTGTGATGTAATGGTTATTGTGCTTGTCTAGAGTATGGTAGATCTGACTGTGTTAAGTACTGTGATGTAATGGTTATTGTACTTGTCTAGAGTGTGGTAGATCTGACTCTGTTAAGTACTGTGATGTAATGGTTATTGTGTTTGTCTAGAGTGTGGTAGATCTGACTGTTAAGTACTGTGATGTAATGGTTATTGTGTTTGTCTAGAGTGTGGTAGATCTGACTCTGTTAAGTACTGTGATGTAATGGTTATTGTGCTTGTCTAGAGTGTGGTAGATCTGACTCTGTTAAGTACTGTGATGTAATGGCTATTGTGCTTGTCTAGAGTGTGGTAGATCTGACTGTTACGTATTGTGATGTAATGGTTATTGTGCCTGTCTAGAGTGTGGTAGATCTGACTCTGTTAAGTACTGTGATGTAATGGTTATTGTACTTGTCTAGAGTGTGGTAGATCTGACTCTGTTAAGTACTGTGATGTAATGGTTATTGTACTTGTCTAGAGTGTGGTAGATCTGACTGTTAAGTACTGTGATGTAATGGCTATTGTGCTTGTCTAGAGTGTGGTAGATCTGACTGTTACGTATTGTGATGTAATGGTTATTGTGCCTGTCTAGAGTGTGGTAGATCTGACTCTGTTAAGTACTGTGATGTAATGGTTATTGTGCTCGTCTAGAGTGTGGTAGATCTGACTGTTAAGTACTGTGATGTAATGGTTATTGTGCTTGTCTAGAGTGTGGTAGATCTGACTGTTAAGTACTGTGATGTAATGGTTATTGTGCTTGTCTAGAGTATGGTAGATCTGACTGTTAAGTACTGTGATGTAATGGTTATTGTGCTCGTCTAGAGTGTGGTAGATCTGACTGTTAAGTACTGTGATGTAATGGTTATTGTACTTGTCTAGAGTGTGGTAGATCTGACTGTTAAGTACTGTGATGTAATGGTTATTGTACTTGTCTAGAATGTGGTAGTTCTGACTCTGTTAAGTACTGTGATGTAATGGTTATTGTGCTTGTCTAGAGTGTGGTAGATCTGACTCTGTTAAGTACTGTGATGTAATGGTTATTGTGCTTGTCTAGAGTGTGGTAGATCTGACTGTTAAGTACTGTGATGTAATGGTTATTGTACTTGTCTAGAGTGTGGTAGATCTGACTGTTAAGTACTGTGATGTAATGGTTATTGTACTTGTCTAGAATGTGGTAGTTCTGACTCTGTTAAGTACTGTGATGTAATGGTTATTGTGCTTGTCTAGAGTGTGGTAGATCTGACTCTGTTAAGTACTGTGATGTAATGGTTATTGTGCTTGTCTAGAGTGTGGTAGATCTGACTGTTAAGTACTGTGATGTAATGGTTATTGTACTTGTCTAGAGTGTGGTAGATCTGACTGTTAAGTACTGTGATCTAATGGTTATTGTGCTTGTCTAGAGTATGGTAAATCTGACTGTTAAGTACTGTGATGTAATGGTTATTGTGCTTGTCTAGAGTGTGGTAGATCTGACTCTATTAAGTACTGTGATGTAATGGATATTGTGTTTGTCTAGAGTGTGTTAGATCTGACTGTTAAGTACTGTGAAGTAATGATTATTGTGCTTGCCTAGAGTGTGGTAGATCTGACTCTGTTAAGTACTGTGATGTAATGGTTATTGTGCTTGTCTAGAGTGTGGTAGATCTGACTGTTAAGTACTGTGATGTAATGGTTATTGTGCTTGTCTAGAGTATGGTAGATCTGACTGTTAAGTACTGTGATGTAATGGTTTTATTGTACTTGTCTAGAGTGTGGTAGATCTGACTCTGTTAAGTACTGTGATGTAATGGATATTGTGTTTGTCTAGAGTGTGGTAGATCTGACTCTGTTAAGTACTGTGATGTAATGGTTATTGTGCTTGTCTAGAGTGTGGTAGATCTGACTCTGTTAAGTACTGTGATGTAATGGTTATTGTACTTGTCTAGAGTGTGGTAGATCTGACTGTTAAGTACTGTGATGTAATGGTTATTGTGTTTGTCTAGAGTGTGGTAGATCTGACTGTTAAATACTGTGAAGTAATGATTATTGTGCTTGCCTAGAGTGTGGTAGATCTGACTCTGTTAAGTACTGTGATGTAATGGTTATTGTACTTGTCTAGAGTATGGTAGATCTGACTCTGTTAAGTACTGTGATGTAATGGTTATTGTGCTTGTCTAGAGTATGGTAGATCTGACTGTTAAGTACTGTGATGTAATGGTTATTGTGCTTGTCTAGAGTATGGTAGATCTGACTCTGTTAAGTACTGTGATGTAATGGTTATTGTGCTTGTCTAGAGTGTGGTAGATCTGACTCTGTTAAGTACTGTGATGTAATGGTTATTGTGCTTGTCTAGAGTGTGGTAGATCTGACTGTTAAGTACTGTGATGTAATGGTTATTGTGCTTGTCTAGAGTGTGGTAGATCTGACTCTGTTAAGTACTGTGATGTAATGGTTATTGTGCTTGTCTAGAGTGTGGTAGATCTGACTGTTAAGTACTGTGATGTAATGGTTATTGTGCTTGTCTAGAGTATGGTAGATCTGACTCTGTTAAGTACTGTGATGTAATGGTTATTGTACTTGTCTAGAGTGTGGTAGATCTGACTCTGTTAAGTACTGTGATGTAATGGTTATTGTGCTTGTCTAGAGTGTGGTAGATCTGACTCTGTTAAGTACTGTGATGTAATGGTTATTGTACTTGTCTAGAGTGTGGTAGATCTGACTCTGTTAAGTACTGTGATGTAATGGTTATTGTGCTTGTCTAGAGTGTGGTAGATCTGACTCTGTTAAGTACTGTGATGTAATGGTTATTGTGCTTGTCTAGAGTGTGGTAGATCTGACTGTTAAGTACTGTGATGTAATGATTATTGTGCTTGTCTAGAGTGTGGAAGATCTGACTCTGTTAAGTACTGTGATGTAATGATTATTGTGTTTGTCTAGAGTGTGGTAGATCTGACTCTGTTAAGTAATGTGATGTAATGGTTATTGTACTTGTCTAGAGTGTGGTAGATCTGACTGTTAAGTACTGTGATGTAATGGTTATTGTACTTGTCTAGAGTGTGGTAGATCTGACTCTGTTAAATACTGTGATGTAATGGTTATTGTACTTGTCTAGAGTGTGGTAGATCTGACTCTGTTAAGTACTGTGATGTAATGGTTATTGTGCTTGTCTAGAGTGTGGTAGATCTGACTCTGTTAAGTACTGTGATGTAATGGTTATTGTACTTGTCTAGAGTGTGGTAGATCTGACTCTGTTAAGTACTGTGATGTAATGGTTATTGTGCTTGTCTAGAGTATGGTAGATCTGACTCTGTTAAGTACTGTGATGTAATGGTTATTGTACTTGTCTAGAGTGTGGTAGATCTGACTCTGTTAAGTACTGTGATGTAATGGTTATTGTACTTGTCTAGAGTGTGGTAGATCTGACTCTGTTTAGTACTGTGATGTAATGGTTATTGTACTTGTCTAGAGTGTGGTAGATCTGACTCTGTTTAGTACTGTGATGTAATGGTTATTGTACTTGTCTAGAGTGTGGTAGATCTGACTGTTAAGTACTGTGATGTAATAGTTATTGTGCTTGTCTAGAGTGTGGTAGATCTGACTGTTAAGTACTGTGATATAATGGTTATTGTGCTCGGTGTTAAGGTTAGGACGTGGTTATGCAATCAGCTCCCCATCTAATCTTTATAGAAGTGTGTACCATACTACTGAATTCTGTTATTGAAAGTTTTCAATGCACTATATCTAACAATAATGCACTAGGATATTTTTCACTGAGCTATAAATAGCTTTTAAGATTTACATTCCACTGAATATAACATATACACATTATGTAGTATATTCCACATGAAAACATCTTCACCTAATGGAGTGTTCCAACAAAAATATCTCCACCTACTGAAGTATTCCAAAAACATATCTTTACTTAATGGAGTGTTCCAACAAAAATATCTCCACCTACTGAAGTATTCCAAAAAAATATCTCTACTTAATGGAGTGTTCCAACAAAAATATCTCCACCTTATGGAGTATTCCAGCTTTAACCATGCTTAAACATAGCTTAATACAGCTAAACCTGGCTTTAACATAGCTTAGCACAGCTAAGCATAGCTGTTTCCCTTATGATGGGCAAAATGGTACACTTCTTGCAAGAGCAATGGAAAGGACAACAAATTTGAGCATTATGCTCTCATAATTTGCAAATATCTGAACCTTATAAAAAAAATCAGTGGATGTTTTTTGGCAATTAGAAAATTTACAAGTTGTTACAACATTAAAATTTTGAACATAAAACACCGATCAATCAATCAATCAATCAATAAAATTTTGAACAGATTACATTATTTTTGTGGAGCTTTATATGCATACCTTAAAGGGAAATAACCCCTGTAGAATAGAACATATAATTTTACATTCAAAGTCAGAAATGTGCAAATGGCCTATTTAGTTACAATACCTTAGAAAAACTTCTGAACAAGACTGACTTTAAAATGTAATGCTATGACACATTTACTTAGAACATCAGAGGTATGTAGTGTATCATATTTACATGATTATTTTCAGAGTAACCTTCCTATCCTATGTGTTATACATAAATTTTGTATATTAATAATCTTCATGATAAACAAACATTCAATGTTTATTTTTTTCTTCAAATGTTATGATTTTTTTTTAGCCTTTTAACAAGGAAATATAAAACCATTTATGAATTATAATATGAAGATAATAGCTGATACAGTATTTGTTTCTATTTTTCAGACATTTTGCCAATCATTATATCATTTTTCATAGTCTACATGGGATTAGGGGCTTTGAGTAGTGCTGTTGGATGTAAGTATTGTTGTAATGGTTCTATAAAAATAGGATTATAAGAGTCAGAATTCATAGGCTTTGATGTTTTAATCACACTTTACACCTCCAATAGAGACAGGCTTTGATGTTTTAATCACACTTTACACCTTCAATAGAGACAGGCTTTGATGTTTCAATCACACTTTATACCTTCAATAGAGACAGGCGTTGATGTTTTAATCACACTTTACATCTCCAATAGAGGCAGGCTTTGATGTTTTAATCACACTTTACACCTCCAATAGAGACAGGCTTTGATGTTTTAATCACACTTTACACCTCCAATAGAGACAGGCTTTGATGTTTTAATCACACTTTACACCTCCAATAGAGACAGGCTTTGATGTTTTAATCACACTTTACACCTCCAATAGAGACAGGCTTTGATGTTTTAATCACACTTTACACCTCCAATAGAGACAGGCTTTGATGTTTTAATCACACTTTACACCTCCAATAGAGACAGGCTTTGATGTTTTAATCACACTTTACACCTCCAATAGAGACAGGCTTTGATGTTTTAATCACATTTTACACCTCCAATAGAGACAGACTTTGATGTTTTAATCACACTTTACACCTTCAATAGAGACAGGCTTTGATGTTTTAATCACACTTTACACCTTCAATAGAGACAGGCTTTGATGTTTTAATCACACTTTACACCTCCAATAGAGGGAGGCTTTGATGTTTTAATCACACTTTACACCTCCAATAGAGACAGGCTTTGATGTTTTAATCACACTTTACACCTCCAATAGAGGCAGGCTTTGATGTTTCAATCACACTTTATACCTTCAATAGAGACAGGCGTTGATGTTTTAATCACACTTTACACCTCCAATAGAGGCAGGCTTTGATGTTTTAATCACACTTTACACCTCCAATAGAGACAGGCTTTGATGTTTTAATCACATTTTACACCTCCAATACAGGGTTTGAAGCTAAGGAAATATTTTAGGGGGCAAGTGGGCCCCTACCAAATTAATTTTGGTAGCCCACATAATTTGTTAGGGGCCCATAGCGCACCTGCCACCTCGCTTGCGAGGTGCCCTACGGCAGGGGGTCCGGGAGCCCTGGGATAAATGGTGTAAAATTCTGCATTCTGGCCATTTCCTGGCAGCAAAATTGGCCATTCAGAAACTATAATTTAATACAGAAAATAAAAAATTTCCAAAACATTTTCCTCAAAATAAACTTATTTTACATGCACCAATACACTATGACTTCAGAAATTTATAGTTGAAATCAAATTTCGGGGCGATTTAGAGCTTGACATATGGTGTGGATGTTTGTAGCTTGTACATCCTGTAGTAAATGAATTTTCATTTTTTTTGTTCTTTGCAATATGAACAAACCATGCCGGTTTCAGTATCAACTAACCATGATGGTTTTGTTTCCATTCGGGCTTTAAAAATTGTCTAGAGCGTTTGGACTTTTCGTAATCTCTAAAATATTGTGTTCTCTGTTCATATTGCCTTTTAAGAGGCCCAGAGTTCCCCAAAAAGAACTGACTTAAATCGGCTTGGCGAAACATTTCGCCAACCGGATTTTTTGAACGAACATATAAAATTAAAAATCAAAGTCGGAAAAGTGTACTATAACATTCTGTAATATGACTTAACAGAAAACAGCATGGTGTGTGCAATATAAAGACAACAGAGAAATCATCGTTGTTAAAAGAATTATTTGTTACCTAAATCCCTTTACAACAATAACTAAATTCTTTATTTCAATCCTTAAATGACGCAAAATTAATGCAAAAATTGACATCCTTATACGGAGGTGTTAAATAGAACAGCCGTAAATCTCCTTAACTGGAGATAAGATTCGCATACATCAGAATAAGCTGGTTCCCGGGCTACTACACTTCGTTACTCTGAGTTCATAGAGGGAAGCGTGATATAAGCGGTTATCTGTTTAATATCAAAACAAAAAATCAGGGCTTAAAATCGATCGATGGAAATGTCGATATTTTTCGGATTTCGATCTTGGTGAATAGGAATTATTACATCTAGATTTACACTATTTTATTTTTTCTAATTTTCACTCGCCAAGTGGACGACTGAGATGAGATTTTTAAGGGCCCACACTGAAATTTACTCGCAAATGGCGAGTGGGCGACCGCTAATTTCAAACCCTGCAATAGAGACAGGCTTTGATGTTTTAATCACACTTTACACCTTCAATAGAGACAGGCTTTGATGTTTTAATCACACTTTACACCTTCAATAGAGACAGGCTTTGATGTTTTAATCACACTTTACACCTCCAATAGAGGGAGGCTTTGATGTTTTAATCACACTTTACCCCTCCAATAGAGACAGGCTTTGATGTTTTAATCACACTTTACACCTCCAATAGAGGCAGGCTTTGATGTTTTAATCACACTTTACACCTTCAATAGAGACAGGCTTTGATGTTTTAATCACACTTTACACCTTCAATAGAGGCAGGCTTTGATGTTTTAATCACACTTTACACCTCCAATAGAGACAGACTTTGATGTTTTAATCACACTTTACACCTCCAATAGAGACAGGCTTTGATGTTTTAATCACACTTTACACCTCCAATAGAGACAGGCTTTGATGTTTTAATCACATTTTACACCTCCAATAGAGACAGGCTTTGATGTTTTAATCACACTTTACACCTCCAATAGAGACAGGCTTTGATGTTTTAATCACACTTTACACCTTCAATAGAGACAGGCTTTGATGTTTTAATCACACTTTACACCTCCAATAGAGACAGACTTTGATGTTTTAATCACACTTTACACCTCCAATAGAGACAGACTTTGATGTTTTAATCACACTTTACACCTCCAATAGAGACAGGCTTTGATGTTTTAATTACACTTTACACCTCCAATAGAGGCAGGCTTTGATGTTTTAATCACACTTTACACCTTCAATAGAGACAGGCTTTGATGTTTTAATCACATTTTACACCTTCAATAGAGACAAGCTTTGATGTTTTAATCACACTTTACACCTCCAATAGAGACAGGCTTTGATGTTTTAATCACACTTTACACCTTCAATAGAGACAGGCTTTGATGTTTTAATCACACTTTACACCTCCAATAGAGACAGGCTTTGATGTTTTAATCACACTTTACACCTCCAATAGAGACAGGCTTTGATGTTTTAATCACACTTTACACCTCCAATAGAGGCAGGCTTTGATGTTTTAATCACACTTTACACCTTCAATAGAGACAGGCTTTGATGTTTTAATCACATTTTACACCTTCAATAGAGACAAGCTTTGATGTTTTAATCACACTTTACACCTCCAATAGAGGCAGGCTTTGATGTTTTAATCACACTTTACACCTTCAATAGAGGCAGGCTTTGATGTTTTAATCACACTTTACACCTTCAATAGAGACAGGCTTTGATGTTTTAATCACACTTTACACCTCCAATAGAGACAGGCTTTGATGTTTTAATCACACTTTACACCTTCAATAGAGACAGGCTTTGATGTTTTAATCACACTTTACACCTCCAATAGAGACAGGCTTTGATGTTTTAATCACACTTTACACCTCCAATAGAGACAGGCTTTGATGTTTTAATCACACTTTACACCTTCAATAGAGACAGGCTTTGATGTTTTAATCACACTTTACACCTCCAATAGAGACAGGCTTTGATGTTTTAATCACACTTTACACCTCCAATAGACAGACTTTGATGTTTTAATCACACTTTACACCTCCAATAGAGACAGGCTTTGATGTTTTAATCACATTTTACACCTCCAATACAGGGTTTGAAGCTAAGGAAATATTTTAGGGGGCAAGTGGGCCCCTACCAAATTAATTTTGGTAGCCCACATAATTTGTTAGGGGCCCATAGCGCACCTGCCACCTCGCTTGCGAGGTGCCCTACGGCAGGGGGTCCGGGAGCCCTGGGATAAATGGTGTAAAATTCTGCATTCTGGCCATTTCCTGGCAGCAAAATTGGCCATTCAGAAACTATAATTTAATACAGAAAATAAAAAATTTCCAAAACATTTTCCTCAAAATAAACTTATTTTACATGCACCAATACACTATGACTTCAGAAATTTATAGTTGAAATCAAATTTCGGGGCGATTTAGAGCTTGACATATGGTGTGGATGTTTGTAGCTTGTACATCCTGTAGTAAATGAATTTTCATTTTTTTTGTTCTTTGCAATATGAACAAACCATGCCGGTTTCAGTATCAACTAACCATGATGGTTTTGTTTCCATTCGGGCTTTAAAAATTGTCTAGAGCGTTTGGACTTTTCGTAATCTCTAAAATATTGTGTTCTCTGTTCATATTGCCTTTTAAGAGGCCCAGAGTTCCCCAAAAAGAACTGACTTAAATCGGCTTGGCGAAACATTTCGCCAACCGGATTTTTTGAACGAACATATAAAATTAAAAATCAAAGTCGGAAAAGTGTACTATAACATTCTGTAATATGACTTAACAGAAAACAGCATGGTGTGTGCAATATAAAGACAACAGAGAAATCATCGTTGTTAAAAGAATTATTTGTTACCTAAATCCCTTTACAACAATAACTAAATTCTTTATTTCAATCCTTAAATGACGCAAAATTAATGCAAAAATTGACATCCTTATACGGAGGTGTTAAATAGAACAGCCGTAAATCTCCTTAACTGGAGATAAGATTCGCATACATCAGAATAAGCTGGTTCCCGGGCTACTACACTTCGTTACTCTGAGTTCATAGAGGGAAGCGTGATATAAGCGGTTATCTGTTTAATATCAAAACAAAAAATCAGGGCTTAAAATCGATCGATGGAAATGTCGATATTTTTCGGATTTCGATCTTGGTGAATAGGAATTATTACATCTAGATTTACACTATTTTATTTTTTCTAATTTTCACTCGCCAAGTGGACGACTGAGATGAGATTTTTAAGGGCCCACACTGAAATTTACTCGCAAATGGCGAGTGGGCGACCGCTAATTTCAAACCCTGCAATAGAGACAGGCTTTGATGTTTTAATCACACTTTACACCTTCAATAGAGACAGGCTTTGATGTTTTAATCACACTTTACACCTTCAATAGAGACAGGCTTTGATGTTTTAATCACACTTTACACCTCCAATAGAGGGAGGCTTTGATGTTTTAATCACACTTTACCCCTCCAATAGAGACAGGCTTTGATGTTTTAATCACACTTTACACCTCCAATAGAGGCAGGCTTTGATGTTTTAATCACACTTTACACCTTCAATAGAGACAGGCTTTGATGTTTTAATCACACTTTACACCTTCAATAGAGGCAGGCTTTGATGTTTTAATCACACTTTACACCTCCAATAGAGACAGACTTTGATGTTTTAATCACACTTTACACCTCCAATAGAGACAGGCTTTGATGTTTTAATCACACTTTACACCTCCAATAGAGACAGGCTTTGATGTTTTAATCACATTTTACACCTCCAATAGAGACAGGCTTTGATGTTTTAATCACACTTTACACCTCCAATAGAGACAGGCTTTGATGTTTTAATCACACTTTACACCTTCAATAGAGACAGGCTTTGATGTTTTAATCACACTTTACACCTCCAATAGAGACAGACTTTGATGTTTTAATCACACTTTACACCTCCAATAGAGACAGACTTTGATGTTTTAATCACACTTTACACCTCCAATAGAGACAGGCTTTGATGTTTTAATTACACTTTACACCTCCAATAGAGGCAGGCTTTGATGTTTTAATCACACTTTACACCTTCAATAGAGACAGGCTTTGATGTTTTAATCACATTTTACACCTTCAATAGAGACAAGCTTTGATGTTTTAATCACACTTTACACCTCCAATAGAGACAGGCTTTGATGTTTTAATCACACTTTACACCTTCAATAGAGACAGGCTTTGATGTTTTAATCACACTTTACACCTCCAATAGAGACAGGCTTTGATGTTTTAATCACACTTTACACCTCCAATAGAGACAGGCTTTGATGTTTTAATCACACTTTACACCTCCAATAGAGGCAGGCTTTGATGTTTTAATCACACTTTACACCTTCAATAGAGACAGGCTTTGATGTTTTAATCACATTTTACACCTTCAATAGAGACAAGCTTTGATGTTTTAATCACACTTTACACCTCCAATAGAGGCAGGCTTTGATGTTTTAATCACACTTTACACCTTCAATAGAGGCAGGCTTTGATGTTTTAATCACACTTTACACCTTCAATAGAGACAGGCTTTGATGTTTTAATCACACTTTACACCTCCAATAGAGACAGGCTTTGATGTTTTAATCACACTTTACACCTTCAATAGAGACAGGCTTTGATGTTTTAATCACACTTTACACCTCCAATAGAGACAGGCTTTGATGTTTTAATCACACTTTACACCTCCAATAGAGACAGGCTTTGATGTTTTAATCACACTTTACACCTTCAATAGAGACAGGCTTTGATGTTTTAATCACACTTTACACCTCCAATAGAGACAGGCTTTGATGTTTTAATCACACTTTACACCTCCAATAGACAGACTTTGATGTTTTAATCACACTTTACACCTCCAATAGAGACAGGCTTTGATGTTTTAATCACACTTTACACCTTCAATAGAGACAGGCTTTGATGTTTTAATCACACTTTACACCTCCAATAGAGACAGGCTTTGATGTTTTAATCACACTTTACACCTCCAATAGAGACAGACTTTGATGTTTTAATCACATTTTACACCTCCAATAGAGACAGACTTTGATGTTTTAATCACACTTTACACCTCCAATAGAGGCAGGCTTTGATGTTTTAATCACACTTTACACCTTCAATAGAGACAGGCATTGATGTTTTAATCACATTTTACACCTTCAATAGAGACAAGCTTTGATGTTTTAATCACACTTTACACCTCCAATAGAGGCAGGCTTTGATGTTTTAATCACACTTTACACCTTCAATAGAGGCAGACTTTGATGTTTTAATCACACTTTACACCTTCAATAGAGACAGGCTTTGATGTTTTAATCACACTTTACACCTCCAATAGAGACAGGCTTTGATGTTTTAATCACAATTTACACCTTCAATAGAGACAGGCTTTGATGTTTTAATCACACTTTACACCTCCAATAGAGACAGGCTTTGATGTTTTAATCACACTTTACACCTCCAATAGAGACAGACTTTGATGTTTTATTCACACTTTACACCTCCAATAGAGACAGGCTTTGATGTTTTAATCACACTTTACACCTCCAATAGAGGCAGGCTTTGATGTTTTAATCACACTTTACACCTTCAATAGAGACAGGCCTTGATGTTTTAATCACATTTTACACCTTCAATAGAGACAAGCTTTGATGTTTTAATCACACTTTACACCTCCAATAGAGACAGGCTTTGATGTTTTAATCACACTTTACACCTCCAATAGAGGAAGCTTTGATGTTTTAATCACACTTTACACCTCCAATAGAGACAGGCTTTGATGTTTTAATCACACTTTACACCCCCAATAGAGGCAGGCTTTGATGTTTTAATCACACTTTACACCTTCAATAGAGACAGGCTTTGATATTTTAATCACACTTTACACCTTCAATAGAGGCAGGCTTTGATGTTTTAATCACACTTTACACCTCCAATAGAGACAGGCTTTGATGTTTTAATCACACTTTACACCTCCAATAGAGACAGGCTTTGATGTTTTAATCACACTTTACACCTCCAATAGAGACAGGCTTTGATGTTTTAATCACATTTTACACCTTCAATAGAGACAGGCTTTGATGTTTTAATCACACTTTACACCTTCAATAGAGGGAGGCTTTGATGTTTTAATCATACTTTACACCTCCAATAGTGACAGGCTTTGATGTTTTAATCACACTTTACACCTTCAATAGAGACAGGCTTTGATGTTTTAATCACACTTTACACCTTCAATAGAGACAGGCTTTGATGTTTTAATCACACTTTACACCTCCAATAGAGACAGGCTTTGATGTTTTAATCACACTTTACACCTTCAATAGAGACAGGCTTTGATGTTTTAATCACACTTTACACCTTGAATAGAGACAGGCTTTGATGTTTTAATCACACTTTACACCTCCAATAGAGGGAGGCTTTGATGTTTTAATCACACTTTACACCTCCAATAGAGACAGGCTTTGATGTTTTAATCACACTTTATACCTCCAATAGAGGCAGGCTTTGATGTTTTAATCACACTTTACACCTTCAATAGAGACAGGCTTTGATGTTTTAATCACACTTTACACCTCCAATAGAGACAGGCTTTGATGTTTTAATCACATTTTACACCTTCAATAGAGACAGGCTTTGATGTTTTAATCACACTTTACACCTCCAATAGAGACAGGCTTTGATGTTTTAATCACACTTTACACCTTCAATAGAGACAGGCTTTGATGTTTTAATCACACTTTATACCTCCAATAGAGACAGGCTTTGATGTTTTAATCACACTTTACACCTCCAATAGAGACAAACTTTGATGTTTTAATCACACTTTACACCTTCAATAGAGACAGGCTTTGATGTTTTAATCACACTTTACCCCTCCAATAGAGACAGGCTTTGATGTTCAATAGAGACAGGCTTTGATGTTTTAATCACATTTTACACCTTCAATAGAGACAAGCTTTGATGTTTTAATCACACTTTACACCTCCAATAGAGACAGGCTTTGATGTTTTAATCACACTTTACACCTTCAATAGAGACAGGCTTTGATGTATTAATCACATTTTACACCTTCAATAGAGACAGGCTTTGATGTTTTAATCACACTTTACACCTCCAATAGAGGGAGGCTTTGATGTTTTAATCACACTTTACACCTTCAATAGAGACAGGCTTAGATGTTTTAATCACACTTTACACCTCCAATAGAGACAGGCTTTGATGTTTTAATCACAATTTACACCTTCAATAGAGACAGGCTTTGATGTTTTAATCACACTTTACACCTCCAATAGAGACAGGCTTTGATGTTTTAATCACACTTTACACCTCCAATAGAGGCAGGCTTTGATGTTTTAATCACACTTTACACCTTCAATAGAGACAGGCCTTGATGTTTTAATCACATTTTACACCTTCAATAGAGACAAGCTTTGATGTTTTAATCACACTTTACACCTCCAATAGAGACAGGCTTTGATGTTTTAATCACACTTTACACCTCCAATAGAGGAAGCTTTGATGTTTTAATCACACTTTACACCTCCAATAGAGACAGGCTTTGATGTTTTAATCACACTTTACACCCCCAATAGAGGCAGGCTTTGATGTTTTAATCACACTTTACACCTTCAATAGAGACAGGCTTTGATATTTTAATCACACTTTACACCTTCAATAGAGGCAGGCTTTGATGTTTTAATCACACTTTACACCTCCAATAGAGACAGGCTTTGATGTTTTAATCACACTTTACACCTCCAATAGAGACAGGCTTTGATGTTTTAATCACACTTTACACCTCCAATAGAGACAGGCTTTGATGTTTTAATCACATTTTACACCTTCAATAGAGACAGGCTTTGATGTTTTAATCACACTTTACACCTTCAATAGAGGGAGGCTTTGATGTTTTAATCACACTTTACACCTCCAATAGTGACAGGCTTTGATGTTTTAATCACACTTTACACCTTCAATAGAGACAGGCTTTGATGTTTTAATCACACTTTACACCTTCAATAGAGACAGGCTTTGATGTTTTAATCACACTTTACACCTCCAATAGAGGGAGGCTTTGATGTTTTAATCACACTTTACACCTCCAATAGAGACAGGCTTTGATGTTTTAATCACACTTTATACCTCCAATAGAGATAGGCTTTGATGTTTTAATCACACTTTACACCTTCAATAGAGACAGGCTTTGATGTTTTAATCACACTTTACACCTCCAATAGAGACAGGCTTTGATGTTTTAATCACATTTTACACCTTCAATAGAGACAGGCTTTGATGTTTTAATCACACTTTACACCTTCAATAGAGACAGGCTTTGATGTTTTAATCACACTTTACACCTTCAATAGAGACAGGCTTTGATGTTTTAATCACACTTTATACCTTCAATAGAGACAGGCTTTGATGTTTTAATCACACTTTACACCTCCAATAGAGACAAACTTTGATGTTTTAATCACACTTTACACCTTCAATAGAGACAGGCTTTGATGTTTTAATCACACTTTACACCTCCAATAGAGACAGGCTTTGATGTTTTAATCACATTTTACACCTTCAATAGAGACAAGCTTTGATGTTTTAATCACACTTTACACCTCCAATAGAGACAGGCTTTGATGTTTTAATCACACTTTACACCTTCAATAGAGACAGGCTTTGATGTATTAATCACATTTTACACCTTCAATAGAGACAGGCTTTGATGTTTTAATCACACTTTACACCTTCAATAGAGACAGGCTTTGATGTTTTAATCACATTTTACACCTCCAATAGAGACAGGCTTTGATGTTTTAATCACACTTTACACCTCCAATAGAGACAGGCTTTGATGTTTTAATCACACTTTACACCTCCAATAGAGACAGACTTTGATGTTTTAATCACACTTTACACCTTCAATAGAGACAGGCTTTGATGTTTTAATCACATTTTACACCTTCAATAGAGACAAGCTTTGATGTTTTAATCACACTTTACACCTCCAATAGAGGCAGGCTTTGATGTTTTAATCACACTTTACACCTTCAATAGAGGCAGGCTTTGATGTTTTAATCACACTTTACACCTTCAATAGAGACAGGCTTTGATGTTTTAATCACACTTTACACCTCCAATAGAGACAGGCTTTGATGTTTTAATCACACTTTACACCTTCAATAGAGACAGGCTTTGATGTTTTAATCACACTTTATACCTCCAATAGAGACAGGCTTTGATGTTTTAATCACACTTTACACCTCCAATAGAGACAGCCTTTGATGTTTTAATCACACTTTACACCTTCAATAGAGACAGGCTTTGATGTTTTAATCACACTTTGCACCTCCAATAGAGACAGGCTTTGATGTTTTAATCACACTTTACACCTCCAATAGAGACAGACTTTGATGTTTTAATCACGCTTTACACCTCCAATAGAGACAGGCTTTGATGTTTTAATCACATGTTACACCTTAAATAGAGACAAGCTTTGATGTTTTAATCACACTTTACACCTCCAATAGAGACAGGCTTTGATGTTTTAATCACACTTTACACCTTCAATAGAGACAGGCTTTGATGTTTTAATCACATTTTACACCTTCAATAGAGACAGGCTTTGATGTTTTAATCACACTTTAAACCTCCAATAGAGACAGGCTTTGATGTTTTAATCACACTTTACACCTTCAATAGAGACAGGCTTTGATGTTTTAATCACACTTTACACCTCCAATAGAGACAGGCTTTGATGTTTTAATCACACTTTACACCTCCAATAGAGACAGACTTTGATGTTTTAATCACACTTTACACCTCCAATAGAGACAGACTTTGATGTTTTAATCACACTTTACACCTCCAATAGAGGCAGGCTTTGATGTTTTAATCACATTTTACACCTTCAATAGAGGCAGGCTTTGATGTTTTAATCACACTTTACACCTCCAATAGAGACTGGCTTTGATGTTTTAATCACACTTTACACCTCCAATAGAGACAGGCTTTGATGTTTTAATCACACTTTACACCTCCAATAGAGGCAGGCTTTGATGTTTTAATCACATTTTACACCTTCAATAGAGACAGTCTTTGATGTTTTAATCACACTTTACACCTTCAATAGAGGGAGGCTTTGATGTTTTAATCACACTTTACACCTCCAATAGTGACAGGCTTTGATGTTTTAATCACACTTTACACCTTCAATAGAGACAGGCTTTGATGTTTTAATCACACTTTACACCTTCAATAGAGACAGGCTTTGATGTTTTAATCACACTTTACACCTCCAATAGAGACAGGCTTTGATGTTTTAATCACACTTTACACCTTGAATAGAGACCGGCTTTGATGTTTTAATCACACTTTACACCTTGAATAGAGACAGGCTTTGATGTTTTAATCACACTTTACACCTCCAATAGAGGGAGGCTTTGATGTTTTAATCACACTTTACACCTCCAATAGAGACAGGCTTTGATGTTTTAATCACACTTTATACCTCCAATAGAGGCAGGCTTTGATGTTTTAATCACACTTTACACCTTCAATAGAGACAGGCTTTGATGTTTTAATCACACTTTACACCTTCAATAGAGGCAGGCTTTGATGTTTTAATCACACTTTACACCTCCAATAGAGACAGGCTTTGATGTTTTAATCACATTTTACACCTTCAATAGAGACAGGCTTTGATGTTTTAATCACACTTTACACCTCCAATAGAGACAGGCTTTGATGTTTTAATCACACTTTACACCTTCAATAGAGACAGGCTTTGATGTTTTAATCACACTTTATACCTCCAATAGAGACAGGCTTTGATGTTTTAATCACACTTTACACCTCCAATAGAGACAAACTTTGATGTTTTAATCACACTTTACACCTTCAATAGAGACAGGCTTTGATGTTTTAATCACACTTTACCCCTCCAATAGAGACAGGCTTTGATGTTTTAATCACACTTTACACCTTCAATAGAAACAGGCTTTGATGTTTTAATCACATTTTACACCTTCAATAGAGACAAGCTTTGATGTTTTAATCACACTTTACACCTCCAATAGAGACAGGCTTTGATGTTTTAATCACACTTTACACCTTCAATAGAGACAGGCTTTGATGTTTTAATCACATTTTACACCTTCAATAGAGACAGGCTTTGATGTTTTAATCACACTTTACACCTCCAATAGAGACAGGCTTTGATGTTTTAATCACACTTTACACCTTCAATAGAGACAGGCTTTGATGTTTTAATCACACTTTACACCTCCAATACAGACAGGCTTTGATGTTTTAATCACACTTTACACCTCCAATAGAGACAGGCTTTGATGTTTTAATCACACTTTACACCTCCAATAGAGACAGACTTTGATGTTTTAATCACACTTTACAACTTCAATAGAGACAGGCTTTTGATGTTTTAATCACATTTTACACCTTCAATAGAGACAAGCTTTGATGTTTTAATCACACTTTACACCTCCAATAGAGGCAGGCTTTGATGTTTTAATCACACTTTACACCTTCAATAGAGGCAGGCTTTGATGTTTTAATCACACTTTACACCTTCAATAGAGACAGGCTTTGATGTTTTAATCACACTTTACACCTCCAATAGAGACAGGCTTTGATGTTTTAATCACACTTTACACCTTCAATAGAGACAGGCTTTGATGTTTTAATCACACTTTACACCTCCAATAGAGACAGGCTTTGATGTTTTAATCACACTTTACACCTCCAATAGAGACAGGCTTTGATGTTTTAATCACACTTTACACCTTCAATAGAGACAGGCTTTGATGTTTTAATCACATGTTACACCTTCAATAGAGACAAGCTTTGATGTTTTAATCACACTTTACACCTCCAATAGAGACAGGCTTTGATGTTTTAATCACACTTTACACCTTCAATAGAGACAGGCTTTGATGTTTTAATCACATTTTACACCTTCAATAGAGACAGGCTTTGATGTTTTAATCACACTTTAAACCTCCAATAGAGACAGGCTTTGATGTTTTAATCACACTTTACACCTTCAATAGAGACAGGCTTTGATGTTTTAATCGCACTTTACACCTCCAATAGAGACAGGCTTTGATGTTTTAATCACACTTTACACCTCCAATAGAGACAGGCTTTGATGTTTTAATCACACTTTACACCTCCAATAGAGACAGACTTTGATGTTTTAATCACACTTTACACCTCCAATAGAGACAGACTTTGATGTTTTAATCACACTTTACACCTCCAATAGAGGCAGGCTTTGATGTTTTAATCACATTTTACACCTTCAATAGAGACAAGCTTTGATGTTTTAATCACACTTTACACCTCCAATAGTGGCAGGCTTTGATGTTTTAATCACACTTTACACTTTCAATAGAGACAGGCTTTGATGTTTTAATCACACTTTACCCCTCCAATAAAGACAGGCTTTGATGTTTTAATCACACTTTACACCTTCAATAGAGACAGGCTTTGATGTTTTAATCACATGTTACACCTTCAATAGAGACAGGCTTTGATGTTTTAATCACACTTTACACCTCCAATAGAGACAGGCTTTGATGTTTTAATCACACTTTACACCTTCAATAGAGACAGGCTTTGATGTTTTAATCACATTTTACACCTTCAATAGAGACAGGCTTTGATGTTTTAATCACACTTTAAACCTCCAATAGAGACAGGCTTTGATGTTTTAATCACACTTTACACCTTCAATAGAGACAGGCTTTGATGTTTTAATCACATTTTACACCTCCAATAGAGACAGGCTTTGATGTTTTAATCACACTTTACACCTCCAATAGAGACAGACTTTGATGTTTTAATCACACTTTACACCTCCAATAGAGACAGACTTTGATGTTTTAATCACACTTTACACCTCCAATAGAGGCAGGCTTTGATGTTTTAATCACATTTTACACCTTCAATAGAGACAAGCTTTGATGTTTTAATCACACTTTGCACCTCCAATAGAGGCAGGCTTTGATGTTTTAATCACACTTTACACCTTCAATAGAGACAGGCTTTGATGTTTTAATCACACTTTACACCTTCAATAGAGACAGGCTTTGATGTTTTAATCACACTTTACACCTTCAATAGAGACAGGCTTTGATGTTTTAATCACACTTTACACCTTCAATAGAGACAGGCTTTGATGTTTTAATCACACTTTACACCTCCAATAGAGACAGACTTTTATGTTTTAATCACACTTTACACCTCCAATAGAGACAGGCTTTGATGTTTTAATCACACTTTACACCTCCAATAGAGGCAGGCTTTGATGTTTTAATCACACTTTACACCTTCAATAGAGACAGCCCTTGATGTTTTAATCACATTTTACACCTTCAATAGAGACAAGCTTTGATGTTTTAATCACACTTTACACCTTCAATAGAGACAGGCTTTGATGTTTTAATCACACTTTACACCTCCAATAGAGGAAGCTTTGATGTTTTAATCACACTTTACACCTCCAATAGAGACAGGCTTTGATGTTTTAATCACACTTTACACCTCCAATAGAGGCAGGCTTTGATGTTTTAATCACACTTTACACCTTCAATAGAGACAGGCTTTGATGTTTTAATCACACTTTACACCTTCAATAGAGACAGGCTTTGATGTTTTAATCACACTTTACACCTCCAATAGAGACAGGCTTTGATGTTTTAATCACACTTTACACCTCCAATAGAGACAGACTTTGATGTTTTAATCACACTTTACACCTCCAATAGAGACAGGCTTTGATGTTTTAATCACACTTTACACCTCCAATAGAGACAGACTTTGATGTTTTAATCACACTTTACACCTCCAATAGAGACAGACTTTGATGTTTTAATCACACTTTACACCTTCAATAGAGACAGGCTTTGATGTTTTAATCACATTTTACACCTTCAATAGAGACAAGCTTTGATGTTTTAATCACACTCTACACCTCCAATAGAGGCAGGCTTTGATGTTTTAATCACACTTTACACCTGCAATAGAGGCAGGCTTTGATGTTTTAATCACACTTTACACCTTCAATAGAGACAGGCTTTGATGTTTTAATCACACTTTACACCTCCAATAGAGACAGGCTTTGATGTTTTAATCATACTTTACACCTTCAATAGAGACAGGCTTTGATGTTTTAATCACACTTTACACCTCCAATAGAGACAGGCTTTGATGTTTTAATCACACTTTACACCTCCAATAGAGACAGGCTTTGATGTTTTAATTAAACTTTACACCTTCAATAGAAACAGGCTTTGATGTTTTAATCACACTTTACACCTCCAATAGAGACAGGCTTTGATGTTTTAATCACACTTTACACCTCCAATAGAGACAGACTTTGATGTTTTAATCACACTTTACACCTCCAATAGAGACAGGCTTTGATGTTTTAATCACATGTTACACCTTCAATAGAGACAGGCTTTGATGTTTTAATCACACTTTACACCTCCAATAGAGACAGGCTTTGATGTTTTAATCACACTTTACACCTTCAATAGAGACAGGCTTTGATGTTTTAATCACATTTTACACCTTCAATAGAGACAGGCTTTGATGTTTTAATCACACTTTAAACCTCCAATAGAGACAGGCTTTGATGTTTTAATCACACTTTACACCTTCAATAGAGACAGGCTTTGATGTTTTAATCACATTTTACACCTCCAATAGAGACAGGCTTTGATGTTTTAATCACACTTTACACCTCCAATAGAGACAGAGTTTGATGTTTTAATCACACTTTACACCTCCAATAGAGACAGACTTTGATGTTTTAATCACACTTTACACCTCCAATAGAGGCAGGCTTTGATGTTTTAATCACATTTTACACCTTCAATAGAGACAAGCTTTGATGTTTTAATCACACTTTGCACCTCCAATAGAGGCAGGCTTTGATGTTTTAATCACACTTTACACCTTCAATAGAGGCAGGCTTTGATGTTTTAATCACACTTTACACCTTCAATAGAGACAGGCTTTGATGTTTTAATCACACTTTACACCTTCAATAGAGACAGGCTTTGATGTTTTAATCACACTTTACACCTCCAATAGAGACAGGCTTTGATGTTTTAATCACACTTTACACCTCCAATAGAGACAGACTTTTATGTTTTAATCACACTTTACACCTCCAATAGAGACAGGCTTTGATGTTTTAATCACACTTTACACCTCCAATAGAGGCAGGCTTTGATGTTTTAATCACACTTTACACCTTCAATAGAGACAGCCCTTGATGTTTTAATCACATTTTACACCTTCAATAGAGACAAGCTTTGATGTTTTAATCACACTTTACACCTCCAATAGAGACAGGCTTTGATGTTTTAATCACACTTTACACCTCCAATAGAGGAAGCTTTGATGTTTTAATCACACTTTACACCTCCAATAGAGACAGGGTTTGATGTTTTAATCACACTTTACACCTCCAATAGAGGCAGGCTTTGATGTTTTAATCACACTTTACACCTTCAATAGAGACAGGCTTTGATGTTTTAATCACACTTTACACCTTCAATAGAGGCAGGCTTTGATGTTTTAATCACACTTTACACCTTCAATAGAGACAGGCTTTGATGTTTTAATCACATGTTACACCTTCAATAGAGACAAGCTTTGATGTTTTAATCACACTTTACACCTCCAATAGAGACAGGCTTTGATGTTTTAATCACACTTTACACCTTCAATAGAGACAGGCTTTGATGTTTTAATCACATTTTACACCTTCAATAGAGACAGGCTTTGATGTTTTAATCACACTTTAAACCTCCAATAGAGACAGGCTTTGATGTTTTAATCACACTTTACACCTTCAATAGAGACAGGCTTTGATGTTTTAATCACACTTTACACCTTCAATAGAGACAGGCTTTGATGTTTTAATCACATTTTACACCTTCAATAGAGACAGGCTTTGATGTTTTAATCACACTTTAAACCTCCAATAGAGACAGGCTTTGATGTTTTAATCACATGTTACACCTTCAATAGAGACAAGCTTTGATGTTTTAATCACACTTTACACCTTCAATAGAAACAGGCTTTGATGTTTTAATCACACTTTACACCTCCAATAGAGACAGGCTTTGATGTTTTAATCACACTTTACACCTCCAATAGAGACAGACTTTGATGTTTTAATCACACTTTACACCTCCAATAGAGACAAGCTTTGATGTTTTAATCACATGTTACACCTTCAATAGAGACAGGCTTTGATGTTTTAATCACACTTTAAACCTCCAATAGAGACAGGCTTTGATGTTTTAATCACACTTTACACCTTCAATAGAGACAGGCTTTGATGTTTTAATCACATTTTACACCTTCAATAGAGACAGGCTTTGATGTTTTAATCACACTTTAAACCTCCAATAGAGACAGGCTTTGATGTTTTAATCACACTTTACACCTTCAATAGAGACAGGCTTTGATGTTTTAATCACATTTTACACCTCCAATAGAGACAGGCTTTGATGTTTTAATCACACTTTACACCTCCAATAGAGACAGACTTTGATGTTTTAATCACACTTTACACCTCCAATAGAGGCAGGCTTTGATGTTTTAATCACATTTTACACCTTCAATAGAGACAAGCTTTGATGTTTTAATCACACTTTGCACCTCCAATAGAGGCAGGCTTTGATGTTTTAATCACACTTTACACCTTCAATAGAGGCAGGCTTTGATGTTTTAATCACACTTTACACCTTCAATAGAGACAGGCTTTGATGTTTTAATCACACTTTACACCTTCAATAGAGACAGGCTTTGATGTTTTAATCACACTTTACACCTCCAATAGAGACGGGCTTTGATGTTTTAATCACACTTTACACCTCCAATAGAGACAGACTTTTATGTTTTAATCACACTTTACACCTCCAATAGAGACAGGCTTTGATGTTTTAATCACACTTTACACCTCCAATAGAGGCAGGCTTTGATGTTTTAATCACACTTTACACCTTCAATAGAGACAGGCCTTGATGTTTTAATCACATTTTACACCTTCAATAGAGACAAGCTTTGATGTTTTAATCACACTTTACACCTTCAATAGAGACAGGCTTTGATGTTTTAATCACACTTTACACCTCCAATAGAGGAAGCTTTGATGTTTTAATCACACTTTACACCTCCAATAGAGACAGGCTTTGATGTTTTAATCACACTTTACACCTCCAATAGAGGCAGGCTTTGATGTTTTAATCACACTTTACACCTTCAATAGAGACAGGCTTTGATGTTTTAATCACACTTTACACCTTCAATAGAGACAGGCTTTGATGTTTTAATCACACTTTACACCTCCAATAGAGACAGGCTTTGATGTTTTAATCACACTTTACACCTCCAATAGAGGCAGGCTTTGATGTTTTAATCACACTTTACACCTTCAATAGAGACAGGCTTTGATGTTTTAATCACACTTTACACCTTCAATAGAGACAGGCTTTGATGTTTTAATCACACTTTACACCTCCAATAGAGACAGGCTTTGATGTTTTAATCACACTTTACACCTCCAATAGAGACAGACTTTGATGTTTTAATCACACTTTACACCTCCAATAGAGACAGGCTTTGATGTTTTAATCACACTTTACACCTCCAATAGAGACAGGCTTTGATGTTTTAATCACACTTTACACCTTCAATAGAGACAGGCTTTGATGTTTTAATCACATTTTACACCTTCAATAGAGACAAGCTTTGATGTTTTAATCACACTTTACACCTCCAATAGAGGCAGGCTTTGATGTTTTAATCACACTTTACACCTGCAATAGAGGCAGGCTTTGATGTTTTAATCACACTTTACACCTTCAATAGAGACAGGCTTTGATGTTTTAATCACACTTTACACCTCCAATAGAGACAGGCTTTGATGTTTTAATCATACTTTACACCTTCAATAGAGACAGGCTTTGATGTTTTAATCACACTTTACACCTCCAATAGAGACAGGCTTTGATATTTTAATCACACTTTACACCTCCAATAGAGACAGGCTTTGATGTTTTAATTAAACTTTACACCTTCAATAGAAACAGGCTTTGATGTTTTAATCACACTTTACACCTCCAATAGAGACAGGCTTTGATGTTTTAATCACACTTTACACCTCCAATAGAGACAGACTTTGATGTTTTAATCACACTTTACACCTCCAATAGAGACAGGCTTTGATGTTTTAATCACATGTTACACCTTCAATAGAGACAGGCTTTGATGTTTTAATCACACTTTACACCTCCAATAGAGACAGGCTTTGATGTTTTAATCACACTTTACACCTTCAATAGAGACAGGCTTTGATGTTTTAATCACACTTTAAACCTCCAATAGAGACAGGCTTTGATGTTTTAATCACACTTTACACCTCCAATAGAGACAGACTTTGATGTTTTAATCACACTTTACACCTCCAATAGAGGCAGGCTTTGATGTTTTAATCACACTTTACACCTTCAATAGAGACAGGCTTTGATGTTTTAATCACACTTTACACCTTCAATAGAGGCAGGCTTTGATGTTTTAATCACACTTTACACCTTCAATAGAGACAGGCTTTGATGTTTTAATCACATGTTACACCTTCAATAGAGACAAGCTTTGATGTTTTAATCACACTTTACACCTCCAATAGAGACAGGCTTTGATGTTTTAATCACACTTTACACCTTCAATAGAGACAGGCTTTGATGTTTTAATCACATTTTACACCTTCAATAGAGACAGGCTTTGATGTTTTAATCACACTTTAAACCTCCAATAGAGACAGGCTTTGATGTTTTAATCACACTTTACACCTTCAATAGAGACAGGCTTTGATGTTTTAATCACACTTTACACCTTTAATAGAGACAGGCTTTGATGTTTTAATCACATTTTACACCTTCAATAGAGACAGGCTTTGATGTTTTAATCACACTTTAAACCTCCAATAGAGACAGGCTTTGATGTTTTAATCACATGTTACACCTTCAATAGAGACAAGCTTTGATGTTTTAATCACACTTTACACCTTCAATAGAAACAGGCTTTGATGTTTTAATCACACTTTACACCTCCAATAGAGACAGGCTTTGATGTTTTAATCACACTTTACACCTCCAATAGAGACAGACTTTGATGTTTTAATCACACTTTACACCTCCAATAGAGACAAGCTTTGATGTTTTAATCACATGTTACACCTTCAATAGAGACAGGCTTTGATGTTTTAATCACACTTTACACCTCCAATAGAGACAGGCTTTGATGTTTTAATCACACTTTACACCTTCAATAGAGACAGGCTTTGATGTTTTAATCACATTTTACACCTTCAATAGAGACAGGCTTTGATGTTTTAATCACACTTTAAACCTCCAATAGAGACAGGCTTTGATGTTTTAATCACACTTTACACCTTCAATAGAGACAGGCTTTGATGTTTTAATTACATTTTACACCTCCAATAGAGACAGGCTTTGATGTTTTAATCACACTTTACACCTCCAATAGAGACAGACTTTGATGTTTTAATCACACTTTACACCTCCAATAGAGACAGACTTTGATGTTTTAATCACACTTTACACCTCCAATAGAGGCAGGCTTTGATGTTTTAATCACATTTTACACCTTCAATAGAGACAAGCTTTGATGTTTTAATCACACTTTGCACCTCCAATAGAGGCAGGCATTGATGTTTTAATCACACTTTACACCTTCAATAGAGGCAGGCTTTGATGTTTTAATCACACTTTACACCTTCAATAGAGACAGGCTTTGATGTTTTAATCACACTTTACACCTTCAATAGAGACAGGCTTTGATGTTTTAATCACACTTTACACCTCCAATAGAGACAGGCTTTGATGTTTTAATCACACTTTACACCTCCAATAGAGACAGACTTTTATGTTTTAATCACACTTTACACCTCCAATAGAGACAGGCTTTGATGTTTTAATCACACTTTACACCTCCAATAGAGGCAGGCTTTGATGTTTTAATCACACTTTACACCTTCAATAGAGACAGCCCTTGATGTTTTAATCACATTTTACACCTTCAATAGAGACAAGCTTTGATGTTTTAATCACACTTTACACCTTCAATAGAGACAGGCTTTGATGTTTTAATCACACTTTACACCTCCAATAGAGGAAGCTTTGATGTTTTAATCACACTTTACACCTCCAATAGAGACAGGCTTTGATGTTTTAATCACACTTTACACCTCCAATAGAGGCAGGCTTTGATGTTTTAATCACACTTTACACCTTCAATAGAGACAGGCTTTGATGTTTTAATCACACTTTACACCTTCAATAGAGACAGGCTTTGATGTTTTAATCACACTTTACACCTCCAATAGAGACAGGCTTTGATGTTTTAATCACACTTTACACCTCCAATAGAGACAGACTTTGATGTTTTAATCACACTTTACACCTCCAATAGAGACAGGCTTTGATGTTTTAATCACACTTTACACCTCCAATAGAGACAGACTTTGATGTTTTAATCACACTTTACATCTTCAATAGAGACAGGCTTTGATGTTTTAATCACATTTTACACCTTCAATAGAGACAAGCTTTGATGTTTTAATCACACTTTACACCTCCAATAGAGGCAGGCTTTGATGTTTTAATCACACTTTACACCTGCAATAGAGACAAGCTTTGATGTTTTAATCACATGTTACACCTTCAATAGAGACAGGCTTTGATGTTTTAATCACACTTTACACCTCCAATAGAGACAGGCTTTGATGTTTTAATCACACTTTACACCTTCAATAGAGACAGGCTTTGATGTTTTAATCACATTTTACACCTTCAATAGAGACAGGCTTTGATGTTTTAATCACACTTTAAACCTCCAATAGAGACAGGCTTTGATGTTTTAATCACACTTTACACCTTCAATAGAGACAGGCTTTGATGTTTTAATCACATTTTACACCTCCAATAGAGACAGGCTTTGATGTTTTAATCACACTTTACACCTCCAATAGAGACAGACTTTGATGTTTTAATCACACTTTACACCTCCAATAGAGACAGACTTTGATGTTTTAATCACACTTTACACCTCCAATAGAGGCAGGCTTTGATGTTTTAATCACATTTTACACCTTCAATAGAGACAAGCTTTGATGTTTTAATCACACTTTGCACCTCCAATAGAGGCAGGCTTTGATGTTTTAATCACACTTTACACCTTCAATAGAGGCAGGCTTTGATGTTTTAATCACACTTTACACCTTCAATAGAGACAGGCTTTGATGTTTTAATCACACTTTACACCTTCAATAGAGACAGGCTTTGATGTTTTAATCACACTTTACACCTCCAATAGAGACAGGCTTTGATGTTTTAATCACACTTTACACCTCCAATAGAGACAGACTTTTATGTTTTAATCACACTTTACACCTCCAATAGAGACAGGCTTTGATGTTTTAATCACACTTTACACCTCCAATAGAGGCAGGCTTTGATGTTTTAATCACACTTTACACCTTCAATAGAGACAGCCCTTGATGTTTTAATCACATTTTACACCTTCAATAGAGACAAGCTTTGATGTTTTAATCACACTTTACACCTTCAATAGAGACAGGCTTTGATGTTTTAATCACACTTTACACCTCCAATAGAGGAAGCTTTGATGTTTTAATCACACTTTACACCTCCAATAGAGACAGGCTTTGATGTTTTAATCACACTTTACACCTCCAATAGAGGCAGGCTTTGATGTTTTAATCACACTTTACACCTTCAATAGAGACAGGCTTTGATGTTTTAATCACACTTTACACCTTCAATAGAGACAGGCTTTGATGTTTTAATCACACTTTACACCTCCAATAGAGACAGGCTTTGATGTTTTAATCACACTTTACACCTCCAATAGAGACAGACTTTGATGTTTTAATCACACTTTACACCTCCAATAGAGACAGGCTTTGATGTTTTAATCACACTTTACACCTCCAATAGAGACAGACTTTGATGTTTTAATCACACTTTACATCTTCAATAGAGACAGGCTTTGATGTTTTAATCACATTTTACACCTTCAATAGAGACAAGCTTTGATGTTTTAATCACACTTTACACCTCCAATAGAGGCAGGCTTTGATGTTTTAATCACACTTTACACCTGCAATAGAGGCAGGCTTTGATGTTTTAATCACACTTTACACCTTCAATAGAGACAGGCTTTGATGTTTTAATCACACTTTACACCTCCAATAGAGACAGGCTTTGATGTTTTAATCATACTTTACACCTTCAATAGAGACAGGCTTTGATGTTTTAATCACACTTTACACCTCCAATAGAGACAGGCTTTGATGTTTTAATCACACTTTACACCTCCAATAGAGACAGGCTTTGATGTTTTAATCACATGTTACACCTTCAATAGAGACAGGCTTTGATGTTTTAATCACACTTTACACCTCCAATAGAGACAGGCTTTGATGTTTTAATCACACTTTACACCTTCAATAGAGACAGGCTTTGATGTTTTAATCACATTTTACACCTTCAATAGAGACAGGCTTTGATGTTTTAATCACACTTTAAACCTCCAATAGAGACAGGCTTTGATGTTTTAATCACACTTTACACCTTCAATAGAGACAGGCTTTGATGTTTTAATCACACTTTACACCTCCAATAGAGACAGAGTTTGATGTTTTAATCACACTTTACACCTCCAATAGAGACAGACTTTGATGTTTTAATCACACTTTACACCTGCAATAGAGGCAGGCTTTGATGTTTTAATCACACTTTACACCTTCAATAGAGACAGGCTTTGATGTTTTAATCACACTTTACACCTCCAATAGAGACAGGCTTTGATGTTTTAATCATACTTTACACCTTCAATAGAGACAGGCTTTGATGTTTTAATCACACTTTACACCTCCAATAGAGACAGGCTTTGATATTTTAATCACACTTTACACCTCCAATAGAGACAGGCTTTGATGTTTTATTAAACTTTACACCTTCAATAGAAACAGGCTTTGATGTTTTAATCACACTTTACACCTCCAATAGAGACAGACTTTGATGTTTTAATCACACTTTACACCTCCAATAGAGACAGGCTTTGATGTTTTAATCACATGTTACACCTTCAATAGAGACAGGCTTTGATGTTTTAATCACACTTTACACCTCCAATAGAGACAGGCTTTGATGTTTTAATCACACTTTACACCTTCAATAGAGACAGGCTTTGATGTTTTAATCACACTTTAAACCTCCAATAGAGGCAGGCTTTGATGTTTTAATCACACTTTACACCTTCAATAGAGACAGGCTTTGATGTTTTAATCACACTTTACACCTTCAATAGAGGCAGGCTTTGATGTTTTAATCACATGTTACACCTTCAATAGAGACAAGCTTTGATGTTTTAATCACACTTTACACCTCCAATAGAGACAGGCTTTGATGTTTTAATCACACTTTACACCTTCAATAGAGACAGGCTTTGATGTTTTAATCACATTTTACACCTTCAATAGAGACAGGCTTTGATGTTTTAATCACACTTTAAACCTCCAATAGAGACAGGCTTTGATGTTTTAATCACACTTTACACCTTCAATAGAGACAGGCTTTGATGTTTTAATCACTATTTACACCTTCAATAGAGACAGGCTTTGATGTTTTAATCACATTTTACACCTTCAATAGAGACAGGCTTTGATGTTTTAATCACACTTTAAACCTCCAATAGAGACAGGCTTTGATGTTTTAATCACATGTTACACCTTCAATAGAGACAAGCTTTGATGTTTTAATCACACTTTACACCTTCAATAGAAACAGGCTTTGATGTTTTAATCACACTTTACACCTCCAATAGAGACAGGCTTTGATGTTTTAATCACACTTTACACCTCCAATAGAGACAGACTTTGATGTTTTAATCACACTTTACACCTCCAATAGAGACAAGCTTTGATGTTTTAATCACATGTTACACCTTCAATAGAGACAAGCTTTGATGTTTTAATCACACTTTACACCTTCAATAGAAACAGGCTTTGATGTTTTAATCACACTTTACACCTCCAATAGAGACAGGCTTTGATGTTTTAATCACACTTTACACCTCCAATAGAGACAGACTTTGATGTTTTAATCACACTTTACACCTCCAATAGAGACAGGCTTTGATGTTTTAATCACACTTTACACCTCCAATAGAGACAGGCTTTGATGTTTTAATCACACTTTACACCTTCAATAGAGACAGGCTTTGATGTTTTAATCACATTTTACACCTTCAATAGAGACAGGCTTTGATGTTTTAATCACACTTTAAACCTCCAATAGAGACAGGCTTTGATGTTTTAATCACACTTTACACCTTCAATAGAGACAGGCTTTGATGTTTTAATCACATTTTACACCTCCAATAGAGACAGGCTTTGATGTTTTAATCACACTTTACACCTCCAATAGAGACAGACTTTGATGTTTTAATCACACTTTACACCTCCAATAGAGACAGACTTTGATGTTTTAATCACACTTTACACCTCCAATAGAGGCAGGCTTTGATATTTTAATCACATTTTACACCTTCAATAGAGACAAGCTTTGATGTTTTAATCACACTTTGCACCTCCAATAGAGGCAGGCTTTGATGTTTTAATCACACTTTACACCTTCAATAGAGGCAGGCTTTGATGTTTTAATCACACTTTACACCTTCAATAGAGACAGGCTTTGATGTTTTAATCACACTTTACACCTTCAATAGAGACAGGCTTTGATGTTTTAATCACACTTTACACCTCCAATAGAGACAGGCTTTGATGTTTTAATCACACTTTACACCTCCAATAGAGACAGACTTTTATGTTTTAATCACACTTTACACCTCCAATAGAGACAGGCTTTGATGTTTTAATCACACTTTACACCTCCAATAGAGGCAGGCTTTGATGTTTTAATCACACTTTACACCTTCAATAGAGACAGCCCTTGATGTTTTAATCACATTTTACACCTTCAATAGAGACAAGCTTTGATGTTTTAATCACACTTTACACCTTCAATAGAGACAGGCTTTGATGTTTTAATCACACTTTACACCTCCAATAGAGGAAGCTTTGATGTTTTAATCACACTTTACACCTCCAATAGAGACAGGCTTTGATGTTTTAATCACACTTTACACCTCCAATAGAGGCAGGCTTTGATGTTTTAATCACACTTTACACCTTCAACAGAGACAGGCTTTGATGTTTTAATCACACTTTACACCTTCAATAGAGACAGGCTTTGATGTTTTAATCACACTTTACACCTCCAATAGAGACAGGCTTTGATGTTTTAATCACACTTTACACCTCCAATAGAGACAGACTTTGATGTTTTAATCACACTTTACACCTCCAATAGAGACAGGCTTTGATGTTTTAATCACACTTTACACCTCCAATAGAGACAGACTTTGATGTTTTAATCACACTTTACACCTTCAATAGAGACAGGCTTTGATGTTTTAATCACATTTTACACCTTCAATAGAGACAAGCTTTGATGTTTTAATCACACTTTACACCTCCAATAGAGGCAGGCTTTGATGTTTTAATCACACTTTACACCTGCAATAGAGGCAGGCTTTGATGTTTTAATCACACTTTACACCTTCAATAGAGACAGGCTTTGATGTTTTAATCACACTTTACACCTCCAATAGAGACAGGCTTTGATGTTTTAATCATACTTTACACCTTCAATAGAGACAGGCTTTGATGTTTTAATCACACTTTACACCTCCAATAGAGACAGGCTTTGATGTTTTAATCACACTTTACACCTCCAATAGAGACAGGCTTTGATGTTTTAATTAAACTTTACACCTTCAATAGAAACAGGCTTTGATGTTTTAATCACACTTTACACCTCCAATAGAGACAGGCTTTGATGTTTTAATCACACTTTACACCTCCAATAGAGACAGACTTTGATGTTTTAATCACACTTTACACCTCCAATAGAGACAGGCTTTGATGTTTTAATCACATGTTACACCTTCAATAGAGACAGGCTTTGATGTTTTAATCACACTTTACACCTCCAATAGAGACAGGCTTTGATGTTTTAATCACACTTTACACCTTCAATAGAGACAGGCTTTGATGTTTTAATCACATTTTACACCTTCAATAGAGACAGGCTTTGATGTTTTAATCACACTTTAAACCTCCAATAGAGACAGGCTTTGATGTTTTAATCACACTTTACACCTTCAATAGAGACAGGCTTTGATGTTTTAATCACATTTTACACCTCCAATAGAGACAGGCTTTGATGTTTTAATCACACTTTACACCTCCAATAGAGACAGAGTTTGATGTTTTAATCACACTTTACACCTCCAATAGAGACAGACTTTGATGTTTTAATCACACTTTACACCTCCAATAGAGGCAGGCTTTGATGTTTTAATCACATTTTACACCTTCAATAGAGACAAGCTTTGATATTTTAATCACACTTTGCACCTCCAATAGAGGCAGGCTTTGATGTTTTAATCACACTTTACACCTTCAATAGAGGCAGGCTTTGATGTTTTAATCACACTTTACACCTTCAATAGAGACAGGCTTTGATGTTTTAATCACACTTTACACCTTCAATAGAGACAGGCTTTGATGTTTTAATCACACTTTACACCTCCAATAGAGACAGGCTTTGATGTTTTAATCCCACTTTACACCTCCAATAGAGACAGACTTTTATGTTTTAATCACACTTTACACCTCCAATAGAGACAGGCTTTGATGTTTTAATCACACTTTACACCTCCAATAGAGGCAGGCTTTGATGTTTTAATCACACTTTACACCTTCAATAGAGACAGCCCTTGATGTTTTAATCACATTTTACACCTTCAATAGAGACAAGCTTTGATGTTTTAATCACACTTTACACCTCCAATAGAGACAGGCTTTGATGTTTTAATCACACTTTACACCTCCAATAGAGGAAGCTTTGATGTTTTAATCACACTTTACACCTCCAATAGAGACAGGGTTTGGTGTTTTAATCACACTTTACACCTCCAATAGAGGCAGGCTTTGATGTTTTAATCACACTTTACACCTTCAATAGAGACAGGCTTTGATGTTTTAATCACACTTTACACCTTCAATAGAGGCAGGCTTTGATGTTTTAATCACACTTTACACCTTCAATAGAGACAGGCTTTGATGTTTTAATCACATGTTACACCTTCAATAGAGACAAGCTTTGATGTTTTAATCACACTTTACACCTCCAATAGAGACAGGCTTTGATGTTTTAATTACACTTTACACCTTCAATAGAGACAGGCTTTGATGTTTTAATCACATTTTACACCTTCAATAGAGACAGGCTTTGATGTTTTAATCACACTTTAAACCTCCAATAGAGACAGGCTTTGATGTTTTAATCACACTTTACACCTTCAATAGAGACAGGCTTTGATGTTTTAATCACACTTTACACCTCCAATAGAGACAGGCTTTGATGTTTTAATCACACTTTACACCTCCAATAGAGACAGACTTTGATGTTTTAATCACACTTTACACCTCCAATAGAGACAGACTTTGATGTTTTAATCACACTTTACACCTCCAATAGAGGCAGGCTTTGATGTTTTAATCACATTTTACACCTTCAATAGAGACAAGCTTTGATGTTTTAATCACACTTTAAACCTCCAATAGAGGCAGGCTTTGATGTTTTAATCACACTTTACACCTTCAATAGAGGCAGGCTTTGATGTTTTAATCACACTTTACACCTTCAATAGAGACAGGCTTTGATGTTTTAATCACACTTTACACCTTCAATAGAGACAGGCTTTGATGTTTTAATCACACTTTACACCTCCAATAGAGACAGGCTTTGATGTTTTAATCACTCTTTACACCTCCAATAGAGGCAGGCTTTGATGTTTTAATCACACTTTACAGCTTCAATAGAGACAGGCTTTGATGTTTTAATCACACTTTACACCTTCAATAGAGACAGGCTTTGATGTTTTAATCACACTTTACACCTCCAATAGAGACAGGCTTTGATGTTTTAATCACACTTTACACCTCCAATAGAGACAGACTTTGATGTTTTAATTACACTTTACACCTCCAATAGAGACAGGCTTTGATGTTTTAATCACACTTTACACCTCCAATAGAGACAGACTTTGATGTTTTAATCACACTTTACACCTCCAATAGAGACAGACTTTGATGTTTTAATCACACTTTACACCTTCAATAGAGACAGGCTTTGATGTTTTAATCACATTTTACACCTTCAATAGAGACAAGCTTTGATGTTTTAATCACACTTTACACCTCCAATAGAGGCAGGCTTTGATGTTTTAGTCACACTTTACACCTGCAATAGAGGCAGGCTTTGATGTTTTAATCACACTTTACACCTTCAATAGAGACAGGCTTTGATGTTTTAATCACACTTTACACCTCCAATAGAGACAGGCTTTGATGTTTTAATCACACTTTACACCTTCAATAGAGACAGGCTTTGATGTTTTAATCACACTTTACACCTCCAATAGAGACAGGCTTTGATGTTTTAATCACACTTTACACCTCCAATAGAGACAGGATTTGATGTTTTAATTAAACTTTACACCTTCAATAGAAACAGGCTTTGATGTTTTAATCACACTTTACACCTCCAATAGAGACAGGCTTTGATGTTTTAATCACACTTTACACCTCCAATAGAGACAGACTTTGATGTTTTAATCACACTTTACACCTCCAATAGAGACAGGCTTTGATGTTTTAATCACATGTTACACCTTCAATAGAGACAGGCTTTGATGTTTTAATCACACTTTACACCTCCAATAGAGACAGGCTTTGATGTTTTAATCACACTTTACACCTTCAATAGAGACAGGCTTTGATGTTTTAATCACATTTTACACCTTCAATAGAGACAGGCTTTGATGTTTTAATCACACTTTAAACCTCCAATAGAGACAGGCTTTGATGTTTTAATCACACTTTACACCTTCAATAGAGACAGGCTTTGATGTTTTAATCACATTTTACACCTCCAATAGAGACAAGCTTTGATGTTTTAATCACACTTTACACCTCCAATAGAGACAGACTTTGATGTTTTAATCACACTTTACACCTCCAATAGAGACAGACTTTGATGTTTTAATCACACTTTACACCTCCAATAGAGGCAGGCTTTGATGTTTTAATCACATTTTACACCTTCAATAGAGACAGGCTTTGATGTTTTAATCACACTTTGCACCTCCAATAGAGGCAGGCTTTGATGTTTTAATCACACTTTACACCTTCAATAGAGGCAGGCTTTGATGTTTTAATCTTACTTTACACCTTCAATAGAGACAGGCTTTGATGTTTTAATCACACTTTACACCTTCAATAGAGACAGGCTTTGATGTTTTAATCACACTTTACACCTCCAATAGATACAGGCTTTGATGTTTTAATCACACTTTACACCTCCAATAGAGACAGGCTTTGATGTTTTAATTAAACTTTACACCTTCAATAGAAACAGGCTTTGATGTTTTAATCACACTTTACACCTCCAATAGAGACAGGCTTTGATGTTTTAATCACACTTTACACCTCCAATAGAGACAGACTTTGATGTTTTAATCACACTTTACACCTCCAATAGAGACAGGCTTTGATGTTTTAATCACATGTTACACCTTCAATAGAGACAGGCTTTGATGTTTTAATCACACTTTACACCTCCAATAGAGACAGACTTTGATGTTTTAATCACACTTTACACCTTCAATAGAGACAGGCTTTGATGTTTTAATCACATTTTACACCTTCAATAGAGACAGGCTTTGATGTTTTAATCACACTTTAAACCTCCAATAGAGACAGGCTTTGATGTTTTAATCACACTTTACACCTTCAATAGAGACATGCTTTGATGTTTTAATCACATTTTACACCTCCAATAGAGACAGGCTTTGATGTTTTAATCACACTTTACACCTCCAATAGAGACAGACTTTGATGTTTTAATCACACTTTACACCTCCAATAGAGACAGACTTTGATGTTTTAATCACACTTTACACCTCCAATAGAGGCAGGCTTTGATGTTTTAATCACATTTTACACCTTCAATAGAGACAAGCTTTGATGTTTTAATCACACTTTGCACCTCCAATAGAGGCAGGCTTTGATGTTTTAATCACACTTTACACCTTCAATAGAGGCAGGCTTTGATGTTTTAATCACACTTTACACCTTCAATAGAGACAGGCTTTGATGTTTTAATCACACTTTACACCTTCAATAGAGACAGGCTTTGATGTTTTAATCACACTTTACACCTCCAATAGACACAGGCTTTGATGTTTTAATCACACTTTACACCTCCAATAGAGACAGACTTTTATGTTTTAATCACACTTTACACCTCCAATAGAGACAGGCTTTGATGTTTTAATCACACTTTACACCTCCAATAGAGGCAGGCTTTGATGTTTTAATCACACTTTACACCTTCAATAGAGACAGCCCTTGATGTTTTAATCACATTTTACACCTTCAATAGAGACAAGCTTTGATGTTTTAATCACACTTTACACCTCCAATAGAGACAGGCTTTGATGTTTTAATCACACTTTACACCTCCAATAGAGGAAGCTTTGATGTTTTAATCATACTTTACACCTCCAATAGAGACAGGCTTTGATGTTTTAATCACACTTTACACCTCCAATAGAGGCAGGCTTTGATGTTTTAATCACACTTTACACCTTCAATAGAGACAAGCTTTGATGTTTTAATCACACTTTACACCTTCAATAGAGGCAGGCTTTGATGTTTTAATCACACTTTACACCTTCAATAGAGACAGGCTTTGATGTTTTAATCACATGTTACACCTTCAATAGAGACAAGCTTTGATGTTTTAATCACACTTTACACCTCCAATAGAGACGGGCTTTGATGTTTTAATCACACTTTACACCTTCAATAGAGACAGGCTTTGATGTTTTAATCACATTTTACACCTTCAATAGAGACAGGCTTTGATGTTTTAATCACACTTTAAACCTCCAATAGAGACAGGCTTTGATGTTTTAATCACACTTTACACCTTCAATAGAGACAGGCTTTGATGTTTTAATCACACTTTACACCTCCAATAGAGACAGGCTTTGATGTTTTAATCACACTTTACACCTCCAATAGAGACAGACTTTGATGTTTTAATCACAGTTTACACCTCCAATAGAGACAGACTTTGATGTTTTAATCACACTTTACACCTCCAATAGAGGCAGGCTTTGATGTTTTAATCACATTTTACACCTTCAATAGAGACAAGCTTTGATGTTTTAATCACACTTTACACTTCCAATAGAGGCAGGCTTTGATGTTTTAATCACACTTTACACCTTCAATAGAGGCAGGCTTTGATGTTTTAATCACACTTTACACCTTCAATAGAGACAGGCTTTGATGTTTTAATCACACTTTACACCTTCAATAGAGACAGGCTTTGATGTTTTAATCACACTTTACACCTCCAATAGAGACAGGCTTTGATGTTTTAATCACACTTTACACCTCCAATAGAGACAGACTTTGATGTTTTAATCACACTATACACCTCCAATAGAGGCAGGCTTTGATGTTTTAATCACATTTTACACCTTCAATAGAGACAAGCTTTGATGTTTTAATCACACTTTACACCTCCAATAGAGGCAGGCTTTGATGTTTTAATCACACTTTACACCTTCAATAGAGACAGGCTTTGATGTTTTAATCACACTTTACCCCTCCAATAGAGACAGGCTTTGATGTTTTAATCACACTTTACACCTTCAATAGAGACAGGCTTTGATGTTTTAATCACATTTTACACCTTCAATAGAGACAAGCTTTGATGTTTTAATCACACTTTACACCTCCAATAGAGACAGGCTTTGATGTTTTAATCACACTTTACACCTTCAATAGAGACAGGCTTTGATGTTTTAATCACATTTTACACCTTCAATAGAGACAGGCTTTGATGTTTTAATCACACTTTACACCTCCAATAGAGACAGGCTTTGATGTTTTAATCACACTTTACACCTTCAATAGAGACAGGCTTTGATGTTTTAATCACACTTTACACCTCCAATAGAGACAGGCTTTGATGTTTTAATCACACTTTACACCTCCAATAGAGACAGACTTTGATGTTTTAATCACACTTTACACCTCCAATAGAGACAGACTTTGATGTTTTAATCACACTTTACACCTTCAATAGAGACAGGCTTTGATGTTTTAATCACATTTTACACCTTCAATAGAGACAAGCTTTGATGTTTTAATCACACTTTACACCTCCAATAGAGGCAGGCTTTGATGTTTTAATCACACTTTACACCTTCAATAGAGGCAGGCTTTGATGTTTTAATCACACTTTACACCTTCAATAGAGACAGGCTTTGATGTTTTAATCACACTTTACACCTCCAATAGAGACAGGCTTTGATGTTTTAATCACACTTTACACCTTCAATAGAGACAGGCTTTGATGTTTTAATCACACTTTACACCTCCAATAGAGACAGGCTTTGATGTTTTAATCACACTTTACACCTCCAATAGAGACAGGCTTTGATGTTTTAATCACACTTTACACCTTCAATAGAGACAGGTTTGATGTTTTAATCACACTTTACACCTCCAATAGAGACAGGCTTTGATGTTTTAATCACACTTTACACCTCCAATAGAGACAGGCTTTGATGTTTTAATCACACTTTACACCTCCAATAGAGACAGACTTTGATGTTTTAATCACACTTTACACCTCCAATAGAGGCAGGCTTTGATGTTTTAATCACATTTTACACCTTCAATAGAGACAAGCTTCGATGTTTTAATCACACTTTACACCTCCAATAGAGGCAGGCTTTGATGGTTTAATCACACTTTACACCTTCAATAGAGACAGGCTTTGATGTTTTAATCACACTTTACCCCTCCAATAGAGACAGGCTTTGATGTTTTAATCACACTTTGCACATTCAATAGAGACAGGCTTTGATGTTTTAATCACATTTTACACCTTCAATAGAGACAAGCTTTGATGTTTTAATCACACTTTACACCTCCAATAGAGACAGGCTTTGATGTTTTAATCACACTTTACACCTTCAATAGAGACAGGCTTTGATGTTTTAATCACATTTTACACCTTCAATAGAGACAGGCTTTGATGTTTTAATCACACTTTACACCTCCAATAGAGACAGGCTTTGATGTTTTAATCACACTTTACACCTTCAATAGAGACAGGCTTTGATGTTTTAATCACACTTTACACCTCCAATAGAGACAGGCTTTGATGTTTTAATCACACTTTACACCTCCAATAGAGACAGACTTTGATGTTTTAATCACACTTTACACCTCCAATAGAGACAGACTTTGATGTTTTAATCACACTTTACACCTTCAATAGAGACAGGCTTTGATGTTTTAATCACATTTTACACCTTCAATAGAGACAAGCTTTGATGTTTTAATCACACTTTACACCTCCAATAGAGGCAGGCTTTGATGTTTTAATCACACTTTACACCTTCAATAGAGGCAGGCTTTGATGTTTTAATCACACTTTACACCTTCAATAGAGACAGGCTTTGATGTTTTAATCACACTTTACACCTCCAATAGAGACAGGCTTTGATGTTTTAATCACACTTTACACCTTCAATAGAGACAGGCTTTGATGTTTTAATCACACTTTACACCTCCAATAGAGACAGGCTTTGATGTTTTAATCACACTTTACACCTCCAATAGAGACAGGCTTTGATGTTTTAATCACACTTTACACCTTCAATAGAGACAGGTTTGATGTTTTAATCACACTTTACACCTCCAATAGAGACAGGCTTTGATGTTTTAATCACACTTTACACCTCCAATAGAGACAGGCTTTGATGTTTTAATCACATGTTACACCTTCAATAGAGACAAGCTTTGATGTTTTAATCACACTTTACACCTCCAATAGAGACAGGCTTTGATGTTTTAATCACACTTTACACCTTCAATAGAGACAGGCTTTGATGTTTTAATCACATTTTACAGCTTCAATAGAGACAGGCTTTGATGTTTTAATCACACTTTAAACCTCCAATAGAGACAGGCTTTGATGTTTTAATCACACTTTACACCTTCAATAGAGACAGGCTTTGATGTTTTAATCACACTTTACACCTCCATTAGAGACAGGCTTTGATGTTTTAATCACACTTTACACCTCCAATAGAGACAGACTTTGATGTTTTAATCACACTTTACACCTCCAATAGAGACAGACTTTGATGTTTTAATCACACTTTACACCTCCAATAGAGGCAGGCTTTGATGTTTTAATCACATTTTACACCTTCAATAGAGACAAGATTTGATGTTTTAATCACACTTTACACCTCCAATAGAGGCAGGCTTTGATGTTTTAATCACACTTTACACCTTCAATAGAGGCAGGCTTTGATGTTTTAATCACACTTTACACCTTCAATAGAGACAGGCTTTGATGTTTTAATCACACTTTACACCTTCAATAGAGACAGGCTTTGATGTTTTAATCACACTTTACACCTCCAATAGAGACAGGCTTTGATGTTTTAATCACACTTTACACCTCCAATAGAGACAGACTTTGATGTTTTAATCACACTTTACACCTCCAATAGAGGCAGGCTTTGATGTTTTAATCACACTTTACACCTTCAATAGAGACAGGCCTTGATGTTTTAATCACATGTTACACCTTCAATAGAGACAAGCTTTGATGTTTTAATCACACTTTACACCTCCAATAGAGACAGGCTTTGATGTTTTAATCACACTTTACACCTCCAATAGAGGAAGCTTTGATGTTTTAATCACACTTTACACCTCCAATAGAGACAGGCTTTGATGTTTTAATCACACTTTACACCTCCAATAGAGGCAGGCTTTGATGTTTTAATCACACTTTACACCTTCAATAGAGACAGGCTTTGATGTTTTAATCACACTTTACACCTTCAATAGAGGCAGGCTTTGATGTTTTAATCACACTTTACACCTTCAATAGAGACAGGCTTTGATGTTTTAATCACATGTTACACCTTCAATAGAGACAAGCTTTGATGTTTTAATCACACTTTACACCTCCAATAAAGACAGGCTTTGATGTTTTAATCACACTTTACACCTTCAATAGAGACAGGCTTTGATGTTTTAATCACATTTTACACCTTCAATAGAGACAGGCTTTGATGTTTTAATCACACTTTAAACCTCCAATAGAGACAGGCTTTGATGTTTTAATCACACTTTACACCTTCAATAGAGACAGTCTTTGATGTTTTAATCACACTTTACACCTTCAATAGAGACAGGCCTTGATGTTTTAATCACATTTTACACCTTCAATAGAGACAAGCTTTGATGTTTTAATCACACTTTACACCTCCAATAGAGACAGGCTTTGATGTTTTAATCACACTTTACGCCTCCAATAGAGGAAGCTTTGATGTTTTAATCACACTTTACACCTCCAATAGAGACAGGCTTTGATGTTTTAATCACACTTTACACCTCCAATAGAGGCAGGCTTTGATGTTTTAATCACACTTTACACCTTCAATAGAGACAGGCTTTGATGTTTTAATCACACTTTACACCTTCAATAGAGGCAGGCTTTGATTTTTAATCACACTTTACACCTTCAATAGAGACAGGCTTTGATGTTTTAATCACATGTTACACCTTCAATAGAGACAAGCTTTGATGTTTTAATCACACTTTACACCTCCAATAGAGACAGGCTTTGATGTTTTAATCACACTTTACACCTTCAATAGAGACAGGCTTTGATGTTTTAATCACATTTTACACCTTCAATAGAGACAGGCTTTGATGTTTTAATCACACTTTAAACCTCCAATAGAGACAGGCTTTGATGTTTTAATCACACTTTACACCTTCAATAGAGACAGGCTTTGATGTTTTAATCACACTTTACACCTCCAATAGAGACAGGCTTTGATGTTTTAATCACACTTTACACCTCCAATAGAGACAGACTTTGATGTTTTAATCACACTTTACACCTCCAATAGAGACAGACTTTGATGTTTTAATCACACTTTACACCTCCAATAGAGGCAGGCTTTGATGTTTTAATCACATTTTACACCTTCAATAGAGACAAGCTTTGATGTTTTAATCACACTTTACACCTCCAATAGAGGCAGGCTTTGATGTTTTAATCACACTTTACACCTTCAATAGAGGCAGGCTTTGATGTTTTAATCACACTTTATACCTTCAATAGAGACAGGCTTTGATGTTTTAATCACACTTTACACCTTCAATAGAGACAGGCTTTGATGTTTTAATCACACTTTACACCTTCAATAGAGACAGGCTTTGATGTTTTAATCACACTTTACACCTCCAATAGAGACAGGCTTTGATGTTTTAATCACACTTTACACCTCCAATAGAGACAGACTTTGATGTTTTAATCACACTTTACACCTCCAATAGAGACAGGCTTTGATGTTTTAATCACACTTTACACCTCCAATAGAGACAGACTTTGATGTTTTAATCACACTTTACACCTCCAATAGAGACAGACTTTGATGTTTTAATCACACTTTACACCTTCAATAGAGACAGGCTTTGATGTTTTAATCACATTTTACACCTTCAATAGAGACAAGCTTTGATGTTTTAATCACACTTTACACCTCCAATAGAGGCAGGCTTTGATGTTTTAATCACACTTTACACCTGCAATAGAGGCAGGCTTTGATGTTTTAATCACACTTTACACCTTCAATAGAGACAGGCTTTGATGTTTTAATCACACTTTACACCTCCAATAGAGACAGGCTTTGATGTTTTAATCACACTTTACACATCCAATAGAGACAGGCTTTGATGTTTTAATCACACTTTACACTTCCAATAGAGACAGGCTTTGATGTTTTAATCACACTTTACACCTCCAATAGAGACCGGCTTTGATGTTTTAATTAAACTTTACACCTTCAATAGAAACAGGCTTTGATGTTTTAATCACACTTTACACCTCCAATAGAGACAGGCTTTGATGTTTTAATCACACTTTACACCTCCAATAGAGACAGACTTTGATGTTTTAATCACACTTTACACCTCCAATAGAGACAGACTTTGATGTTTTAATCACATGTTACACCTTCAATAGAGACAAGCTTTGATGTTTTAATCACACTTTACACCTCCAATAGAGACATGCTTTGATGTTTTAATCACACTTTACACCTTCAATAGAGACAGGCTTTGATGTTTTAATCACATTTTACACCTTCAATAGAGACAGGCTTTGATATTTTAATCACACTTTAAACCTCCAATAGAGACAGGCTTTGATGTTTTAATCACACTTTACACCTCCAATAGAGACAGACTTTGATGTTTTAATCACACTTTACACCTCCAATAGAGACAGACTTTGATGTTTTAATCACACTTTACACCTCCAATAGAGGCAGGCTTTGATGTTTTAATCACATTTTACACCTTCAATAGAGACAAGCTTTGATGTTTTAATCACACTTTGCACCTCCAATAGAGTCAGGCTTTGATGTTTTAATCACACTTTACACCTTCAATAGAGGCAGGCTTTGATGTTTTAATCACACTTTACACCTTCAATAGAGACAGGCTTTGATGTTTTAATCACACTTTACACCTTCAATAGAGACAGGCTTTGATGTTTTAATCACACTTTACACCTCCAATAGAGACAGGCTTTGATGTTTTAATCACACTTTACACCTCCAATAGAGACAGACTTTTATGTTTTAATCACACTTTACACCTCCAATAGAGACAGGCTTTGATGTTTTAATCACACTTTACACCTCCAATAGAGGCAGGCTTTGATGTTTTAATCACACTTTACACCTTCAATAGAGACAGACCTTGATGTTTTAATCACATTTTACACCTTCAATAGAGACAAGCTTTGATGTTTTAATCACACTTTACACCTCCAATAGAGACAGGCTTTGATGTTTTAATCACACTTTACACCACCAATAGAGGAAGCTTTGATGTTTTAATCACACTTTACACCTCCAATAGAGACAGGCTTTGATGTTTTAATCACACTTTACACCTCCAATAGAGGCAGGCTTTGATGTTTTAATCACACTTTACACCTTCAATAGAGACAGGCTTTGATGTTTTTTATCACATTTTACACCTTCAATAGAGACAGGCTTTGATGTTTTAATCACACTTTAAACCTCCAATAGAGACAGGCTTTGATGTTTTAATCACACTTTACACCTTCAATAGAGACAGGCTTTGATGTTTTAATCACACTTTACACCTCCAATAGAGACAGGCTTTGATGTTTTAATCACACTTTACACCTTCAATAGAGACAGGCTTTGATGTTTTAATCACATGTTACACCTTCAATAGAGACAAGCTTTGATGTTTTAATCACACTTTACACCTCCAATAGAGACAGGCTTTGATGTTTTAATCACACTTTACACCTTCAATAGAGACAGGCTTTGATGTTTTAATCACATTTTACACCTTCAATAGAGACAGGCTTTGATGTTTTAATCACACTTTAAACCTCCAATAGAGACAGGCTTTGATGTTTTAATCACACTTTACACCTTCAATAGAGACAGGCTTTGATGTTTTAATCACACTTTACACCTCCAATAGAGACAGGCTTTGATGTTTTAATCACACTTTACACCTCCAATAGAGACAGACTTTGATGTTTTAATCACACTTTACACCTCCAATAGAGACAGACTTTGATGTTTTAATCACACTTTACACCTCCAATAGAGACAGGCTTTGATGTTTTAATCACATTTTACACCTTCAATAGAGACAAGCTTTGATGTTTTAATCACACTTTACACCTCCAATAGAGGCAGGCTTTGATGTTTTAATCACACTTTACACCTTCAATAGAGGCAGGCTTTGATGTTTTAATCACACTTTACACTTTCAATAGAGACAGGCTTTGATGTTTTAATCACACTTTACACCTTCAATAGAGACAGGCTTTGATGTTTTAATCACACTTTACACCTTCAATAGAGACAGGCTTTGATGTTTTAATCACACTTTACACCTCCAATAGAGACAGGCTTTGATGTTTTAATCACACTTTACACCTCCAATAGAGACAGACTTTGATGTTTTAATCACACTTTACACCTCCAATAGAGACAGGCTTTGATGTTTTAATCACACTTTACACCTCCAATAGAGACAGACTTTGATGTTTTAATCACACTTTACACCTCCAATAGAGACAGACTTTGATGTTTTAATCACACTTTACACCTTCAATAGAGACAGGCTTTGATGTTTTAATCACATTTTACACCTTCAATAGAGACAAGCTTTGATGTTTTAATCACACTTTACACCTGCAATAGAGGCAGGCTTTGATGTTTTAATCACACTTTACACCTGCAATAGAGGCAGGCTTTGATGTTTTAATCACACTTTACACCTTCAATAGAGACAGGCTTTGATGTTTTAATCACACTTTACACCTCCAATAGAGACAGGCTTTGATGTTTTAATCACACTTTACACCTTCAATAGAGACAGGCTTTGATGTTTTAATCACACTTTACACCTCCAATAGAGACAGGCTTTGATGTTTTAATCACACTTTACACCTCCAATAGAGACCGGCTTTGATGTTTTAATTAAACTTTACACCTTCAATAGAAACAGGCTTTGATGTTTTAATCACACTTTACACCTCCAATAGAGACAGGCTTTGATGTTTTAATCACACTTTACACCTCCAATAGAGACAGACTTTGATGTTTTAATCACACTTTACACCTCCAATAGAGACAGACTTTGATGTTTTAATCACATGTTACACCTTCAATAGAGACAAGCTTTGATGTTTTAATCACACTTTACACCTCCAATAGAGACAGGCTTTGATGTTTTAATCACACTTTACACTTCCAATAGAGACAGGCTTTGATGTTTTAATCACACTTTACACCTCCAATAGAGACCGGCTTTGATGTTTTAATTAAACTTTACACCTTCAATAGAAACAGGCTTTGATGTTTTAATCACACTTTACACCTCCAATAGAGACAGGCTTTGATGTTTTAATCACACTTTACACCTCCAATAGAGACAGACTTTGATGTTTTAATCACACTTTACACCTCCAATAGAGACAGACTTTGATGTTTTAATCACATGTTACACCTTCAATAGAGACAAGCTTTGATGTTTTAATCACACTTTACACCTCCAATAGAGACATGCTTTGATGTTTTAATCACACTTTACACCTTCAATAGAGACAGGCTTTGATGTTTTAATCACATTTTACACCTTCAATAGAGACAGGCTTTGATATTTTAATCACACTTTAAACCTCCAATAGAGACAGGCTTTGATGTTTTAATCACACTTTACACCTCCAATAGAGACAGACTTTGATGTTTTAATCACACTTTACACCTCCAATAGAGACAGACTTTGATGTTTTAATCACACTTTACACCTCCAATAGAGGCAGGCTTTGATGTTTTAATCACATTTTACACCTTCAATAGAGACAAGCTTTGATGTTTTAATCACACTTTGCACCTCCAATAGAGTCAGGCTTTGATGTTTTAATCACACTTTACACCTTCAATAGAGGCAGGCTTTGATGTTTTAATCACACTTTACACCTTCAATAGAGACAGGCTTTGATGTTTTAATCACACTTTACACCTTCAATAGAGACAGGCTTTGATGTTTTAATCACACTTTACACCTCCAATAGAGACAGGCTTTGATGTTTTAATCACACTTTACACCTCCAATAGAGACAGACTTTTATGTTTTAATCACACTTTACACCTCCAATAGAGACAGGCTTTGATGTTTTAATCACACTTTACACCTCCAATAGAGGCAGGCTTTGATGTTTTAATCACACTTTACACCTTCAATAGAGACAGACCTTGATGTTTTAATCACATTTTACACCTTCAATAGAGACAAGCTTTGATGTTTTAATCACACTTTACACCTCCAATAGAGACAGGCTTTGATGTTTTAATCACACTTTACACCACCAATAGAGGAAGCTTTGATGTTTTAATCACACTTTACACCTCCAATAGAGACAGGCTTTGATGTTTTAATCACACTTTACACCTCCAATAGAGGCAGGCTTTGATGTTTTAATCACACTTTACACCTTCAATAGAGACAGGCTTTGATGTTTTTTATCACATTTTACACCTTCAATAGAGACAGGCTTTGATGTTTTAATCACACTTTAAACCTCCAATAGAGACAGGCTTTGATGTTTTAATCACACTTTACACCTTCAATAGAGACAGGCTTTGATGTTTTAATCACACTTTACACCTCCAATAGAGACAGGCTTTGATGTTTTAATCACACTTTACACCTTCAATAGAGACAGGCTTTGATGTTTTAATCACATGTTACACCTTCAATAGAGACAAGCTTTGATGTTTTAATCACACTTTACACCTCCAATAGAGACAGGCTTTGATGTTTTAATCACACTTTACACCTTCAATAGAGACAGGCTTTGATGTTTTAATCACATTTTACACCTTCAATAGAGACAGGCTTTGATGTTTTAATCACACTTTAAACCTCCAATAGAGACAGGCTTTGATGTTTTAATCACACTTTACACCTTCAATAGAGACAGGCTTTGATGTTTTAATCACACTTTACACCTCCAATAGAGACAGGCTTTGATGTTTTAATCACACTTTACACCTCCAATAGAGACAGACTTTGATGTTTTAATCACACTTTACACCTCCAATAGAGACAGACTTTGATGTTTTAATCACACTTTACACCTCCAATAGAGACAGGCTTTGATGTTTTAATCACATTTTACACCTTCAATAGAGACAAGCTTTGATGTTTTAATCACACTTTACACCTCCAATAGAGGCAGGCTTTGATGTTTTAATCACACTTTACACCTTCAATAGAGGCAGGCTTTGATGTTTTAATCACACTTTACACTTTCAATAGAGACAGGCTTTGATGTTTTAATCACACTTTACACCTTCAATAGAGACAGGCTTTGATGTTTTAATCACACTTTACACCTTCAATAGAGACAGGCTTTGATGTTTTAATCACACTTTACACCTCCAATAGAGACAGGCTTTGATGTTTTAATCACACTTTACACCTCCAATAGAGACAGACTTTGATGTTTTAATCACACTTTACACCTCCAATAGAGACAGGCTTTGATGTTTTAATCACACTTTACACCTCCAATAGAGACAGACTTTGATGTTTTAATCACACTTTACACCTCCAATAGAGACAGACTTTGATGTTTTAATCACACTTTACACCTTCAATAGAGACAGGCTTTGATGTTTTAATCACATTTTACACCTTCAATAGAGACAAGCTTTGATGTTTTAATCACACTTTACACCTGCAATAGAGGCGGGCTTTGATGTTTTAATCACACTTTACACCTGCAATAGAGGCAGGCTTTGATGTTTTAATCACACTTTACACCTTCAATAGAGACAGGCTTTGATGTTTTAATCACACTTTACACCTCCAATAGAGACAGGCTTTGATGTTTTAATCACACTTTACACCTTCAATAGAGACAGGCTTTGATGTTTTAATCACACTTTACACCTCCAATAGAGACAGGCTTTGATGTTTTAATCACACTTTACACCTCCAATAGAGACCGGCTTTGATGTTTTAATTAAACTTTACACCTTCAATAGAAACAGGCTTTGATGTTTTAATCACACTTTACACCTCCAATAGAGACAGGCTTTGATGTTTTAATCACACTTTACACCTCCAATAGAGACAGACTTTGATGTTTTAATCACACTTTACACCTCCAATAGAGACAGACTTTGATGTTTTAATCACATGTTACACCTTCAATAGAGACAAGCTTTGATGTTTTAATCACACTTTACACCTCCAATAGAGACAGGCTTTGATGTTTTAATCACACTTTACACCTTCAATAGAGACAGGCTTTGATGTTTTAATCACATTTTACACCTTCAATAGAGACAGGCTTTGATATTTTAATCACACTTTAAACCTCCAATAGAGACAGGCTTTGATGTTTTAATCACACTTTACACCTTCAATAGAGACAGGCTTTGATGTTTTAATCACACTTTACACCTCCAATACAGACAGACTTTGATGTTTTAATCACATGTTACACCTTCAATAGAGACAAGCTTTGATGTTTTAATCACACTTTACACCTCCAATAGAGACAGGCTTTGATGTTTTAATCACATTTTACACCTTCAATAGAGACAGGCTTTGATGTTTTAATCACATTTTACAACTTCAATAGAGACAGGCTTTGATATTTTAATCACACTTTAAACCTCCAATAGAGACAGGCTTTGATGTTTTAATCACACTTTACACCTTCAATAGAGACAGGCTTTGATGTTTTAATCACACTTTACACCTCCAATACAGACAGACTTTGATGTTTTAATCACACTTTACACCTCCAATAGAGACAGACTTTGATGTTTTAATCACACTTTACACCTCCAATAGAGACAGGCTTTGATGTTTTAATCACACTTTACACCTCCAATAGAGACAGGTTTTGATGTTTTAATTAAACTTTACACCTTCAATAGAAACAGGCTTTGATGTTTTAATCACACTTTACACCTCCAATAGAGACAGACTTTGATGTTTTAATCACACTTTACACCTCCAATAGAGACAGGCTTTGATGTTTTAATCACATGTTACACCTTCAATAGAGACAGGCTTTGATGTTTTAATCACACTTTACACCTCCAATAGAGACAGGCTTTGATGTTTTAATCACACTTTACACCTTCAATAGAGACAGGCTTTGATGTTTTAATCACATTTTACACCTTCAATAGAGACAGGCTTTGATGTTTTAATCACACTTTAAACCTCCAATAGAGACAGGCTTTGATGTTTTAATCACACTTTACACCTTCAATAGAGACAGGCTTTGATGTTTTAATCACATTTTACACCTCCATTAGAGACAGGCTTTGATGTTTTAATCACACTTTACACCTCCAATAGAGACAGACTTTGATGTTTTAATCACACTTTACACCTCCAATAGAGACAGACTTTGATGTTTTAATCACACTTTACACCTCCAATAGAGGCAGGCTTTGATGTTTTAATCACATTTTACACCTTCAATAGAGACAAGCTTTGATGTTTTAATCACACTTTGCACCTCCAATAGAGGCAGGCTTTGATGTTTTAATCACACTTTACACCTTCAATAGAGGCAGGCTTTGATGTTTTAATCTTACTTTACACCTTCAATAGAGACAGGCTTTGATGTTTTAATCACACTTTACACCTTCAATAGAGACAGGCTTTGATGTTTTAATCACACTTTACACCTCCAATAGAAACAGGCTTTGATGTTTTAATCACACTTTACACCTCCAATAGAGACAGGCTTTGATGTTTTAATTACACTTTACACCTCCAATAGAGGCAGGCTTTGATGTTTTAATCACACTTTACGCCTTCAATAGAGACAGGCTTTGATGTTTTAATCACATTTTACACCTTCAATAGAGACAGGCTTTGATGTTTTAATCACACTTTAAACCTCCAATAGAGACAGGCTTTGATGTTTTAATCACACTTTACACCTTCAATAGAGACAGGCTTTGATGTTTTAATCACACTTTACACCTCCAATAGAGACAGGCTTTGATGTTTTAATCACACTTTACACCTCCAATAGAGACAGACTTTGATGTTTTAATCACACTTTACACCTCCAATAGAGACAGACTTTGATGTTTTAATCACACTTTACACCTCCAATAGAGGCAGGCTTTGATGTTTTAATCACATTTTACACCTTCAATAGAGACAAGCTTTGATGTTTTAATCACACTTTACACCTCCAATAGAGGCAGGCTTTGATGTTTTAATCACACTTTACACCTCCAATAGAGGCAGGCTTTGATGTTTTAATCACACTTTACACCTTCAATAGAGACAGGCTTTGATGTTTTAATCACACTTTACACCTTCAATAGAGACAGGCTTTGATGTTTTAATCACACTTTACACCTCCAATAGAGACAGGCTTTGATGTTTTAATCACACTTTACACCTCCAATAGAGACAGACTTTGATGTTTTAATCACACTTTACACCTGCAATAGAGACAGGCTTTGATGTTTTAATCATACTTTACACCTCCAATAGAGGCGGGCTTTGATGTTTTAATCACACTTTACACCTTCAATAGAGACAGGCCTTGATGTTTTAATCACATTTTACACCTTCAATAGAGACAAGCTTAGATGTTTTAATCACACTTTACACCTCCAATAGAGACAGGCTTTGATGTTTTAATCACACTTTACACCTCCAATAGAGGAAGCTTTGATGTTTTAATCACACTTTACACCTCCAATAGAGACAAGCTTTGATGTTTTAATCACACTTTACACCTCCAATAGAGGCAGGCTTTGATGTTTTAATCACACTTTACACCTTCAATAGAGACAGGCTTTGATGTTTTAATCACACTTTACACCTTCAATAGAGGCAGGCTTTGATGTTTTAATCACACTTTACACCTTCAATAGAGACAGGCTTTGATGTTTTAATCACATGTTACACCTTCAATAGAGACAAGCTTTGATGTTTTAATCACACTTTACACCTCCAATAGAGACAGGCTTTGATGTTTTAATCACATTTTACACCTTCAATAGAGACAAGCTTTGATGTTTTAATCACATTTTACACCTTCAATAGAGACAGGCTTTGATGTTTTAATCACACTTTAAACCTCCAATAGAGACAGGCTTTGATGTTTTAATCACATTTTACACCTTCAATAGAGACAGGCTTTGATGTTTTAATCACACTTTAAACCTCCAATAGAGACAGGCTTTGATGTTTTAATCACACTTTACACCTTCAATAGAGACAGGCTTTGATGTTTTAATCACACTTTACACCTCCAATAGAGACAGGCTTTGATGTTTTAATAACACTTTACACCTCCAATAGAGACAGACTTTGATGTTTTAATCATACTTTACACCTCCAATAGAGACAGACTTTGATGTTTTAATCACACTTTACACCTCCAATAGAGGCAGGCTTTGATGTTTTAATCACATTTTACACCTTCAATAGAGACAAGCTTTGATGTTTTAATCACACTTTACACCTCCAATAGAGGCAGGCTTTGATGTTTTAATCACACTTTACACCTTCAATAGAGGCAGGCTTTGATGTTTTAATCACACTTTACACCTTCAATAGAGACAGGCTTTGATGTTTTAATCACACTTTACACCTTCAATAGAGACAGGCTTTGATGTTTTAATCACACTTTACACCTCCAATAGAGACAGGCTTTGATGTTTTAATCACACTTTACACCTCCAATAGAGACAGACTTTGATGTTTTAATCACACTTTACACCTCCAATAGAGACAGGCTTTGATGTTTTAATCACACTTTACACCTCCAATAGAGGCAGGCTTTGATGTTTTAATCACACTTTACACCTTCAATAGAGACAGGCCTTGATGTTTTTATCACATTTTGCACCTTCAATAGAGACAAGCTTTGATGTTTTAATCACACTTTACACCTCCAATAGAGACAGGCTTTGATGTTTTAATCACACTTTACACCTCCAATAGAGGAAGCTTTGATGTTTTAATCACACTTTACACCTCCATTAGAGACAGGCTTTCATGTTTTAATCACACTTTACACCTCCAATAGAGGCAGGCTTTGATGTTTTAATCACACTTTACACCTTCAATAGAGACAGGCTTTGATGTTTTAATCACACTTTACACCTTCAATAGAGGCAGGCTTTGATGTTTTAATCACACTTTACACCTCCAATAGAGACAGGCTTTGATGTTTTAATCACACTTTACACCTCCAATAGAGACAGGCTTTGATGTTTTAATCACACTTTACACCTCCAATAGAGACAGGCTTTGATGTTTTAATCACATTTTACACCTTCAATAGAGACAGGCTTTGATGTTTTAATCACACTTTACACCTTCAATAAAGGGAGGCTTTGATGTTTTAATCACACTTTACACCTCCAATAGTGACAGGCTTTGATGTTTTAATCACACTTTACACCTTCAATAGAGACAGGCTTTGATGTTTTAATCACACTTTACACCTTCAATAGAGACAGGCTTTGATGTTTTAATCACACTTTACACCTCCAATAGAGACAGGCTTTGATGTTTTAATCACACTTTACACCTTCAATAGAGACAGGCTTTGATGTTTTAATCACACTTTACACCTTGAATAGAGACAGGTTTTGATGTTTTAATCACACTTTACACCTCCAATAGAGGGAGGCTTTGATGTTTTAATCACACTTTACACCTCCCATAGAGACAGGCTTTGATGTTTTAATCACACTTTACACCTCCAATAGAGACAGGCTTTGATGTTTTAATCACACTTTATACCTCCAATAGAGGCAGGCTTTGATGTTTTAATCACACTTTACACCTTCAATAGAGACAGGCTTTGATGTTTTAATCACACTTTACACCTTCAATAGAGGCAGGCTTTGATGTTTTAATCACACTTTACACCTCCAATAGATACAGGTTTTGATGTTTTAATCACACTTTACACCTCCAATAGAGACAGGCTTTGATGTTTTAATCACACTTTACACCTCCAATAGAGACAGGCTTTGATGTTTTAATCACATTTTACACCTCCAATAGAGACAGGCTTTGATGTTTTAATCACACTTTACACCTTCAATAGAGACAGGCTTTGATGTTTTAATCACACTTTACACCTTCAATAGAGACAGGCTTTGATGTTTTAATCACACTTTACACCTCCAATAGAGGTAGGCTTTGATGTTTTAATCACACTTTTCACCTTCAATAGAGGCAGGCTTTGATGTTTTAATCACACTTTACACCTCCAATAGAGACAGGCTTTGATGTTTTAATCACACTTTACACCTTCAATAGAGACAGGCTTTGATGTTTTAATCACACTTTACACCTCCAATAGAGACAGGCTTTGATGTTTTAATCACACTTTACACCTCCAATAGAGACAGGCTTTGATGTTTTAATCACACTTTACACCTCAAATAGAGACATGCTTTGATGTTTTAATCACACTTTACACCTCCAATAGAGGCAGGCTTTGATGTTTTAATCACACTTTACACCTTCAATAGAGACAGGCTTTGATGTTTTAATCACATTTTACACCTTCAATAGAGACAAGCTTTGATGTTTTAATCACACTTTACACCTCCAATAGAGGCAGGCTTTGATGTTTTAATCACACTTTACACCTTCAATAGAGACAGGCTTTGATGTGTTAATCACACTTTACGCCTCCAATAGAGGCAGGCTTTGATGTTTTAATCACACTTTACGCCTTCAATAGAGACAGGCTTTGATGTTTTAATCACACTTTACACCTTCAATAGAGACAGGCTTTGATGTATTAATCACACTTTACACCTCCAATAGAGACAGGCTTTGATGTTTTAATCACACTTTACACCTTCAATAGAGACAGGCTTTGATGTTTTAATCACACTTTGCACCTCCAATAGAGGCAGGCTTTGATGTTTTAATCACACTTTATACCTTCAATAGAGGCAGGCTTTGATGTTTTAATCACATTTTACACCTTCAATAGAGGGAGGCTTTGATGTTTTAATCACACTTTACACCTCCAATAGAGACAAGCTTTGATGTTTTAATCACACTTTACACCTCCAATAGAGACAGGCTTTGATGTTTTAATCACACTTTACACCTCCAATAGAGGAAGCTTTGATGTTTTAATCACACTTTACACCTCCAATAGAGACAGGCTTTGATGTTTTAATCACACTTTACACCTCCAATAGAGGCAGGCTTTGATGTTTTAATCACACTTTACACCTTCAATAGAGACAGGCTTTGATGTTTTAATCACACTTTACACCTTCAATAGAGGCAGGCTTTGATGTTTTAATCACACTTTACACCTCCAATAGAGACAAGCTTTGATGTTTTAATCACACTTTACACCTCCAATAGAGACAGGCTTTGATGTTTTAATCACACTTTACACCTCCAATAGAGACAGGCTTTGATGTTTTAATCACATTTTACACCTTCAATAGAGACAAGCTTTGATGTTTTAATCACACTTTACACCTTCAATAAAGGGAGGCTTTGATGTTTTAATCACACTTTACACCTCCAATAGTGACAGGCTTTGATGTTTTAATCACACTTTACACCTTCAATAGAGACAGGCTTTGATGTTTTAATCACACTTTACACCTTCATTAGAGACAGGCTTTGATGTTTTAATCACACTTTACACCTCCAATAGAGACAGGCTTTGATGTTTTAATCACACTTTACACCTTCAATAGAGACAGGCTTTGATGTTTTAATCACACTTTACACCTTGAATAGAGACAGGTTTTGATGTTTTAATCACACTTTACACCTCCAATAGAGGGAGGCTTTGATGTTTTAATCACACTTTACACCTCCCATAGAGACAGGCTTTGATGTTTTAATCACACTTTACACCTCCAATAGAGACAGGCTTTGATGTTTTAATCACACTTTATACCTCCAATAGAGGCAGGCTTTGATGTTTTAATCACACTTTACACCTTCAATAGAGACAGGCTTTGATGTTTTAATCACACTTTACACCTTCAATAGAGGCAGGCTTTGATGTTTTAATCACACTTTACACCTCCAATAGATACAGGTTTTGATGTTTTAATCACACTTTACACCTCCAATAGAGACAGGCTTTGATGTTTTAATCACACTTTACACCTCCAATAGAGACAGGCTTTGATGTTTTAATCACATTTTACACCTCCAATAGAGACAGGCTTTGATGTTTTAATCACACTTTACACCTTCAATAGAGACAGGCTTTGATGTTTTAATCACACTTTACACCTTCAATAGAGACAGGCTTTGATGTTTTAATCACACTTTACACCTCCAATAGAGGTAGGCTTTGATGTTTAAATCACACTTTTCATCTTCAATAGAGGCAGGCTTTGATGTTTTAATCACACTTTACACCTCCAATAGAGACAGGCTTTGATGTTTTAATCACACTTTACACCTTCAATAGAGACAGGCTTTGATGTTTTAATCACACTTTACACCTCCAATAGAGACAGGCTTTGATGTTTTAATCACACTTTACACCTCCAATAGAGACATGCTTTGATGTTTTAATCACACTTTACACCTCCAATAGAGACAGGCTTTGATGTTTTAATCACACTTTACACCTCCAATAGAGGCAGGCTTTGATGTTTTAATCACACTTTACACCTTCAATAGAGACAGGCTTTGATGTTTTAATCACATTTTACACCTTCAATAGAGACAAGCTTTGATGTTTTAATCACACTTTACACCTCCAATAGAGGCAGGCTTTGATGTTTTAATCACACTTTACACCTTCAATAGAGACAGGCTTTGATGTTTTAATCACACTTTACGCCTTCAATAGAGACAGGCTTTGATGTTTTAATCACACTTTACACCTTCAATAGAGACAGGCTTTGATGTTTTAATCACACTTTACACCTCCAATAGAGACAGGCTTTGATGTTTTAATCACACTTTACACCTTCAATAGAGACAGGCTTTGATGTTTTAATCACACTTTGCACCTCCAATAGAGGCAGGCTTTGATGTTTTAATCACACTTTATACCTTCAATAGAGGCAGGCTTTGATGTTTTAATCACATTTTACACCTTCAATAGAGGGAGGCTTTGATGTTTTAATCACACTTTACACCTCCAATAGAGACAGGCTTTATTTTTTTAATCACACTTTACACCTTCAATAGAAACTCATACTGATAATGAATTGCATTGGTGGTGTAATGGTTAAGGTGCTTTCCCAGAGTGCGGTAGATCTTGGTCAAACCAAAGACTATAAATTTGGTATTTGTTGCTTCTCCGCTAAGCATTCAGCATTAAGGAGAAAAGAGCAAAGATGGGTTGGTTCGGTATCAGGATAATGCGTACGAGTGGGGCGACATGTTTATCCGATAGTTTCACTATAAAAAATCCAACTAAGGGTGTTGTTCTAGTACAAAGTGGACCTAATCATGATCTCATTGAAAATTAACTTGTTCTTGTCATAATAGCTGTAAAACTGCTGAGTTTTGCATTGAACAACAATCACTCACTCACTCATACTAATAATTGGATATTAAAGTTCATTTTTTTTAAATTAGTGAATAGGATTATTTTCAATAGAGATTATTAAATACAATGGATCATTAACAGAAAATCTGTGACAAATTGTTGTATAATAGATGAAGTCATTATACAAATGTAACATTCTTAGATCATATGTCATTACTGTATTGATAATCAGATAACATTGATTTACTCAGATCATAAAATATTTAATGAGATTGTAATGTTTATGTTGCTTTATTAGTACATATTAATATATTTTTATTCAAGCTATAATCTGTATTTGAGGGATTTCAGAAACTTTCTATAATCAAATGATTGTGTTTATGATTATTTATAATTTTGATCCCTTTTCTTTATATTGACTAAATAACTCCTTTATTTTTTTTTCGGTTGCCTTATTTAGTTTTGGGTTTTTTTTTCGCTTAAATTCCTAATGATTTTTTTTTATTGTGTATGTAAACAAGAGTTGACCAGCTGTTATGGTTTCTGAGATAAAAAGGGTCAAAGGGAGCCAGAAGAGATCAGTACACAGAATGATAACTACACAGAATGATCACTTTTATTTTTTAAAGTGTGCTTTGTGTGCATTTGTTTTTCCATTCAATTCCTTTTAAAATTATTTTTTGAAGACTGAAAGATTCCCTATCAATTTGTTACAGCTTTAACTACCGTATAACCGGTAATTTCTGCGGTATTCTGCGGTCAACTCCGTACCGCAGAAATTAAAATTGCAGAATATTATGTAAAATAAATGTTTAATGTCCCGTACAAAATACGTTTTCAAACTCTAACTCCGATTCCACCGTAAGTGTCAAATATTTAATTAGTCGTAATTACTATATCCAGATAAACAAAACCTGGTACTATATAAATGTTTACACAACAATTAAATGTTATTTACAATTACTCCAGATCACGAAATTATGATTGTACCAAGCTGACACCGACAATAATTGAAACAATTACCTGATTAAATGTTTACAATCATAATAAAGTTTATTAAAGCAATATTTAAAATTGTTATTTCATAAATTAACATTAGTTTTTTTGTTTTGTTTTTTTTAATTGTTGTAGTAGCTTCGATTGAATAATATCAAACTGTGTGATCTCAGGATTCATCTAAAAACCAAACAAATAGAAATGTACTGGTAGTAGAATTCTGGTTAACCCGAGTTTTTATGTCTACATTATACTGAAAGAATTGAATACAATTGCTTCTAATCATAATTCTTTTTAAAAAATTGTTATGAAATATATCAAAGTTTATACCGATATCGATCCAACTGTTGACTTCGTATTTCCTGTCAACAAAATAGATCGCGAAAACAGTGAAAAAATAGTTTCTTAAGACAAATTTGAAGTTAACCAAATGCGTATTCAGAAGTTGTAACGTTTGAAAACTTTCTAAAGAACTAAATATGTTTTTTACTTTTAAGGATCACTAATGTGCACCAGTTGTTTATCGTAACATCGCTTCAGTTGTTGCTTCCTGTAATACAAACAATTTTGTTTTCGGTGCCGAGATTTTCAATCCGCAGAAATAAAAATCCGCAAAAATTAAATGTCTTCTTTTTAGACCAAAACCGCAGAAATTTCACACCGCAGAAATTACCGGTTATACGGTATATATATTTTGTCAAAATCTTGACATGATTAAACATAGGCTGTATGAATAACCAGGTATGTGATACATGCTCAGGTGAGTGATACAGGCCCAGGTGAGCCTCTAGTAATTTATTCTTGTTTTGATTATTTTCAGATGTACTAAGCAAACAACAACTATTCCACATGACATATAAGATGTATATATTTTCTCTGTATACAAACTGCTTTGGATTATTTATATTGGTGATTGGTTATGGAAAATATGCCAACACAGGATATGAAGAGACTGGTGCCTGGTTAGCAGGTAAACATATATAGTAAACTCCTTCTTAGTGATTAGTTTTATCTATTATTATGTACGTTTTCCTTTGAAATTAACGAAAGTCGCCTGTCTGATGCCAGGTGTCTAATACAAGAGGTTGTATCACCACACTGTGATGATAAAAGAATGTTGCGACGTTGCACGAGACGTTCTCTGCTGAACTACATTTACATGACATCATATCATTGGAATGTGAGACAAAACACAGTAACGTGACATTGGTTTAAAATTAGTTTTTATTGAAATGTTAGATAAACTTATTACATACATAGTGTGTTGGTACAAGACTTCATCAGGTCTTGCATGTTGCGTGAACTAACCGCATCACAGCTCGTCGTTATTGTGACTCGTAGTGATACTGGTTCACACAACAGACTCCACCTGATACAAAGTCTTGTACCAACGCACTATGTATGTAAGAGGTATTTATCTATTATTAACTCACTTAGACTAAAACCATGAGGTATTGTCATCATTCTGTTTATATTTTTTTTTCCAGAAAATAATGAAGAAAATGGAACCAAAATTGACAGAAATGCTACTTGCATGGTTTTTTATTTTGTTGATTTTAAAATCTAATATATCTTCAAGGTTATGATTAACGTGCTCACCTCAAGGGCGATAGATTGTGGTTTCGAGCCCTGATCGGGTCAAATCAAAGACTATAAAATTGTAATTTGTTGCTAATCTCCACTAAGCATGCTGCATTAAGGAGAAATAGCAAAGACTGGTTAACTAATCAGGATAATGTGTCAGAGTGGGGTGACATGTCTATCTGCTGACTGTTGTTACAGTAACACCATACTTGTTGGTCTAGGACAGACTGGTTGACTAATCAGGATAATGTGTCAGAGTGGGGCGACATGTCTATCTGCTGACTGTTGTTTCAGTAACACCATACTTGTTGGTCTAGGACAGACTGGTTGACTAATCAGGATAATGTGTCAGAGTGGGGCGACATGTCTATCTGCTGACTGTTGTTTCAGTAACACCATACTTGTTGGTCTAGGACATTGAAGCAGACCTCATCACCTCATGATAGCTGAAAAATTGCAGTGTTGGCATTAAACAACATTCACTCACTCATGCCAATCATTATGCCTGATTGACTCAAATTTAAAAATATATTTTTCTCAGAAACCACATTTGTGATGGAATCGTCACATGGAAGTAACATTCCATATATGACCCTCTAATAAATTTATCGATTGGAATCCAAGATGGTCACCACCGCAGGACAAAGTTTTATCATAGAACCCTAGTCTCTCTAATTTTATATTTTCAGGTCGACTGTTTCAGTCTATAAGTGATATTGTATTTGTTCTGATGTTGGTACTGATGTCTAATGGTTATACGATTGTAAGAGGGAAGTTATCAGCACCCGTCTACATTGCTCTCACTGTGTTTACCATTTTGTTTACCCTAACTTATGCAGTCTTGTTTATTTATGAAGCAAAGGTAAGCTTTTTAATATTTTTAAAAGTTAATAACTCAAGTTATGTTTCACCAAAAATGAATTTGTGTGTTTGTGGAGAATAAATTAATTTATATTGTTAGAAATTTGTTAAAAAAATAATTTAATGGAAGAAATATTACACATAATTTGAAAATATTGAAAACGATTACCGTCCTGTAGATTGTACTCTTTATTTATAGTTGTGTAAATTTAGAAGAATCTTTAAACAAAGATTATACATTATAAATCCTACTACATTTGTCATTGAGGGACTGATCATTGTATTAAACAGATAGAATCTGTAAACAAAGATTATACATTATAAATCCTATTAGTATTACATTTGTCATTGAGGGACTGATTATTGTATTAAACAGATAGAATCTTTAAACAAAGATTATACATTTAAAAATCATAGTACATTTGTCATTGAGGGACTGATCATTGTATTAAACAGATAGAATCTGTAAACAAAGATTATACATTATAAATCCTAGTACATTTGTCATTGAGGGACTGATCATTGTATTAAACAGATAGAATCTGTAAACAAAGATTATACATTATAAATCCTATTACATTTGTCATTGAGGGACTGATCATTGTATTAAACAGATAGAATCTTTAAACAAAGATTATACATTATAAATCCTATTACATTTGTCATTGAGGGACTGATCATTGTATTAAACAGATAGAATCTGTAAACAAAGATTATACATTATAAATCCTAGTACGTTTGTCATTGAGGGACTGATCATTGTATTAAACAGATAGAATCTTTAAACAAAGATTATACATTATAAATCCTATTACATTTGTCATTGAGGGACTGATCATTGTATTAAACAGATAGAATCTGTAAACAAAGATTATACATTATAAATCCTAGTACGTTTGTCATTGAGGGACTGATCATTGTATTAAACAGATAGAATCTTTAAACAAAGATTATACATTATAAATCCTAGTACATTTGTCATTGAGGGACTGATCATTGTATTAAACAGATAGAATCTTTAAACAAAGATTATACATTATAAATCCTACTACATTTGTCATTGAGGGACTGATCATTGTATTAAACAGATAGAATCTGTAAACAAAGATTATACATTATAAATCCTACTACATTTAACAGGGTCCCAGATTAACTTTGTGTGCATAATAGCCAACTGGGCTACTGAATTTTGAGACTGCTAGCCCAGATTAAAAAGCAGTAACCCAGGTGAATATGACGAGGGCTGCGAGAGGGGTTGGGGGGTTATTCCTCCCCACCCCCAAGAAAATTTTGTATGTTTTAAACCAAATCCTGCATTTTACACACATTTTTGAAAGAAATAAAACTAGTTGAAAAAGTGGATTTTTCCCAATATATAAACATTTGGTACATTTTTCTTGATTTAAAAAAAATCAACTACCAGAATAGTAGTATGGTCTCATTATCTTAATTTGTGTGAGTTGGAAATAGAAAATAAATAAATAAATAAATAAATAAAACACAGAAATTTAAACGAGTAATGAACTTTTTTTATTGTTTTCAAAGCAGAATATCAAACATTTTCATGATCAGAACTGTCAACACAATAAATACTCAGTCTCTAGAAAAGTCAAAATGTTTGCCAAACACTATCTTCTTCCAGATCACTTTCAATTTCACTATCACTAAGGTCTTTCTCATTCTCCATTTCATACTTGTCCCACGATAAATAATTCCTTATCACTAACTGCTATCTATAATTTTCAATAGACTTAACACAGATGTTGATAAAAGATTGCGACACATGGTATCATGCATCATGTACAGGGATCAACACACAAGAATACTCAAGACTTGCAAACTCATCTGTTTCCTGGTATTGCATGATTTGTGATGCCCCAAACCACTCAACAGTCTTATACGATCTGATCGACTCTGCAGAGAGCAACACTTATTCATTAATATCTAACTCAGATGCTCTGAGTAAAGCGTCATCATGCTCAGATGCTCTGAGCAAAGCGTCAACTCTCGATCCTGACGACAGCGACTCTTGCATTGGAGACCCTTTAGCCACATCATCACCAAAACGAACAACCAAAGAACGCCACAGTAAACAGAAAAACAAAAAGACCTTAAGAACCATAATAATCAACTTCCAGAGCATTAATAAAAAACCGAACTGAGCTGCCAGTTTTACTGGAAACAGTTCAGCCAGATGACATCATTAGTACTGAAACCTGGTTAACAAAAGACACTGGAAATGGAGAAATCTTTCCAGCTGAGCTTGGATTTGATGTTATTAGACGAGACAGAGAAGGCGACGCACATGGAGGGGTACTAATTGCATCGAAATCTGAATATGGATTGACACAAGTGAATGTCAGTAAAGAGGCAGAGATGATAACTGGTAGCATTAAACTAGAAAATAAGCAACTCATGATCACCAGCTACTATAGACCTCCTAATAAACAAGACATTAAATACGTCGAGAGCACCATCACAGAAATACAGAACCTCAAGAGCAAAAACAAAAACCACATTTTCCTACTCGGAGGCGACTTCAACTTGCCAGATATAAACTGGAAAATGAATGATGTAACTGGAAACCAAGTCCCTAAAACCATCAGTAAAGCTTTCCTCCACATGTCAGCAGACCTTTCAATACAACAAGTAAATGACCATCCAACTCGAGAAAACAACATATTAGACCTCCAATTCACTAGCCATCCTGGACATGTTGAAAGATGTAAAACTCTACCACCAATTGGAAACAGCGACCATGACATCTTGATGGTCGACATATCAACAAATGCATACAAATCGAGACCAACTAGAAGAAAGATATTCCTTTGGAAAAAAGCGGATTTAGAGAACATGGGAAAACAATTAGATACAGAATTCAGCAAATTCAACACAACAGAATTCAAAGATATTAACTCCATGTGGTCATCAGTTAAACAACTTATAACTGAGTCCATTAACAAGCATGTACCAACAAAAAGAACTCTTGCTCGCCATAGTCACCCTTGGATGAACACACGTCTGCGTCGCCTGTGCAAACAGAAGCAGAGGGCTTACACAAACGCCAAACGTACAAAAGCAATTCAAAATTCGTTGAAATGTACGGGGTCACTTCAGATATTTATCCATCCGCATTGATATTTTATACTGGGCACAGGGTTAATATTATGATCTATCAAACTATTTATTTACATCCAGACATGTGTAAACGTTAATGCATATCCAATTAAAAAGTAGCCTTTGAACTACAGTAGCTTTCCTCCATTGTTGCAATCTGATTTGAGGTCTGGCAAATAATAATTACAGCCTTTACTTTCTTCAGTTTTTGACTGACAGTGGCAATTTATGTTTGTGCTATATTTTCATTCCCTACTGTAGCTATATATAGTTGGACCATTGAGCAAATTGACAGTGACATTGTTCTTCTGCTGAAGATTACACAAATATGAGTTATTACACTAGTGTGGTATTGGATCACAGCACAGTGATATTTGAAAAGGAAAAAGTGTGTGTGGGGGGGGGGGGGGGGGGGGTACATATAAAAATCACTGGTATGCAAGACTCCAATAGTCAAGGTAGACAGAAATAAAAATGTGACATTGCATAGTTGTCATTAAGGTAGTTATGAATAAAAAAGCCCAGAACAAATCAGTTCAGACAGCTTTTTAACTATTTACTAAATTTGAGCAGGGTAACGTCAGAGGGGTCACGAAACAATGTTTTGATTAATCGCATTTAACTTCTCCCAGAAGTCTCCCCACTTCTCTCTGTTGTCTCCCACTTCTCCCTGTGAGCTCTCCGAAAGAGAAGTCACTTCTCTCTCTAATTTGAAAGTAGTGGGAGCCCTGTATATATAACTTTTATGCAGGTACTGAGGTAGACAGTGTTTATAATTTTTATTGAACATAAGACATAATATCCATCTTGATTAGGGGGCCATCGTGGTCATAATCATATGGTAGTTGGATTTACAACTACCTATGCAATCAGTGCCTATCACCACTAACGTTATGAGTTCCAATCTCAATCAGGGCAAGGAGTACAACATTATGTACATGTAATAAAGTTTGTCAGTGACTTGCGACAGGTCAGTTGTTTTCTCCGGGTCCTCCGGTTTCCTCCACCAATAAAACTGACCGCCATGATATAACTGAAATATTGTTGAAAGTAAACAAAGAACATCCATCTTGATTAGATGACTTTAATTGGAGGACTTTGATTTGAGGCTCTGAGTTGAGACTCTGGCCTCTCTATTGCAGCAGGGGACATACATGTATGGTTACAAGTAGCAATCTTGTATTGTTAGTATGAACATTCCTTTTCAGTGTTAAAATTGACATGAAGGGTGTCAACAAATATTTAAATTCAGTCTAAAATATGCCTTCAATATTATAGAGAACTGTATTATTTTGTTTTATAGGTGTTTGACCAAGGAGAGGTACTCTATATCTATGAAAGTCCTGGTGGTTATGCCTTGATTTCCCTTCGACTGGTCGGATGGACTTTCTTCTGTGTTTCTCTCATCGTAAATATTGTAACACACTCCAGAAAAACTTGGTTTTACATTCCATTCTTTATATACTATACTCTATGGTAAGTTATTATGTATAGTGTTACTATATGGTAAGTTATTATGTATAATGTTACTATATGGTAAGTTGTTATGTATAGTGTTACTATATGGTAAGTTGTTATGTATAGTGTTACTATATGGTAAGTTATTATGTATAATGTTACTATATGGTAAGTTATTATGTATAATGTTACTATATGGTAAGTTATTATGTATAGTGTTACTATATGGTAAGTTATTATGTATAGTGTTACTATATGGTAAGTTATTATGTATAATGTTACTATATGGTAAGTTATTATGTATAGTGTTACTATATGGTAAGTTATTATGTATAATGTTAATATATGGTAAGTTATTATGTATAATATTACTATATGGTAAGTTATTATGTATAGTATTACTATATGGTAAGTTATTGTGTATAGTGTTACTATATGGTAAGTTATTATGTATAATGTTACTATATGGTAAGTTATTATGTATAATGTTACTATATGGTAAGTTATTATGTATAGTGTTACTATATGGTAAGTTATTATGTATAATGTTACTATATGGTAAGTTATTATGTATAATGTTACTATATGGTAAGTTATTATGTATAGTGTTACTATATGGTAAGTTATTGTGTATAGTGTTACTATATGGTAAGTTATTATGTATAATGTTACTATATGGTAAGTTATTATGTATAGTGTTACTATATGGTAAGTTATTATGTATAGTGTTACTATATGGTAAGTTATTATGTATAATGTTACTATATGGTAAGTTATTATGTATAATGTTACTATATGGTAAGTTATTATGTATAATGTTACTACAGTACACTCCAAGTGTATCAACGATCAAACACTCAGGTCCGACATATTCCACCCAAAATGTCTGACAAATTTGAGAGTCAACACTCTCTAAGTCCGACTATTTGGTCGGACATTTTGGTCTTGGTCGGACATTTTGGTCTTGGTCGAACATTTTGGTCGGACGTGAGAGTGGATATTAAAAGATTTTTTTTTACATTTCTCGAGGTGAATATGTCAAACATTTTGTGATCGATGCGTATTTGTAAGCATACTTTCTTTCCGGTGTGTAAAATGTGCGGGTACGTAAATACCCTAGTGTATTTTTACCTTGCACCATATTCTCGCCAGGAAAGGTAGCTCCAAGGTCAATATTTGTCACGCTCAGGCACAACAGTCGTTCGATGCACAGGAGCACCTCATAATCAAAGAATTGTACAATATTTTCGAGCTACACCGTTTGTGTTTCTTTAATCTGTTTAATTTTAATAGATTTTTCTAGTACATTTAAATTTTACGATTACAATCGGATTGCTAGAAATATCGTAACTTTTCCGAAATCTAAACTTTAAAATTATATACGCCAAGTCCAGCCCTGGCTTGGATTTCTCGAAAAAAGTTTTCTTAACAAACCAAATTAAATTTGAGTAAAAATTCGACTTAAGTTTGCGTTTTGACTTTGTTTGTTTGGAGAAATCACTGACGATTTAAAAAAAAATAATCTGTTGTCACTTAAAACAGTCAATGAGGCCGGTAAGGCTGTGTACATGAATGAATAAGAAATAATTCTTTCAGAGTGTGATATCCATATAAAGGTGAAATAACGGATGCAAAAATCACCGGCTAAAGTTACACAATATTCCGTTTACAAATATTTCAAGTCCTTATACTTGTTCATCTGTGACGGCAATATGTGTATTGGACTATAGGTATTACAGCCATCTTGATATGAATTAATTAGCTCAGGTTACAGGTGTCAATAATGGAAGGAACATCTTGTCGACACAAATTTCCAGGTGCCAGTGGGAGAACAATTATAATTAATTCTATTTAATGTTGTTGTTTTTTATTACTATTTGTTTGTAGGTACATTTGCAATCATTGAAGTAAATTTAATTTGAGAGTCAACACTCTCTAAGTCCGACTTGAGAGTGGATATTTAAAGATTTTGTTTACATTTCTCGAGGTGAACATGTCAAACATTTTGTGATCGATGCATATTTGTAAGCGTACTTTCTTTCCGGTATGTAGAATGTCTGTTTACGTAAATACCCTAGTGTATTTCTACCTTGCAACATATTCGCCCCAGGAAAGGTAGCTCAAAGGTCAATATATAACTGAAATATTGTTGAAAAGTGACGTTTAAACACCCATAGCATCATATAAATTATTGCAATAAAATATCGATTAAGTAACGAAATTGATATAAATTATTTTCCAGTATATTTAGTATAAAAAGCTTGTTCTACACGTTCACTGTGAGATGTACTGCAACCGCCATTTTTAACTACAATCACGTGCGCATGCTCGTGTTTGATGGAAAGCTATAGCTATATTTAGATATTTTGTGATAATAATTTTATATTGTAAATCGATCCACCCTGTGATTTTTTTCACCAAGATACATTTTTTATAGTATATATTTTATTATAAAATACAATATTGAACTGATTTTCGATAACACTTCAATCATTGAATATTGATTTTTTCGAATGTTGAATATTTTATCCCCAGAATTGCACCCCCTTGTTAGTATACTTTTATTGCTTTATTTAAAAAAAAAATAATGCCAAGAACATCGATGATACAAGTCTTCTTATTCAGAAATAAACCTACAGCAAAATAAAGGTATACATTTTTTGTACTGTGAACAAAATCGTCATTTTTATCTAGATTTATCGTCCGAAAAATACGGTACTCCTCTACTATACTAATTTGGATTAGGTGATTGGAATTAGGTGCCATCATCAAAATAAAGATTAAAAAATGTATTTCATGATAATGATGGCTGATTAAAATTGTTTGTCATGCATTAGCAGTCAGTTGTAACCAATATACAGGAAGAGCCCCTACTGGGAAGCCATTCAATGAAAATAACAACCTGACCATATTGTTAAATAAGAATAAGAATTAGATAAGAAATTAAAATTTATAGAAGGCAAGGATTTATATAATTAACACATTAAGTCACATTTCATGTATTTAGCTTGGGTCAGTTATCAATTAAAAAGACAAAAATGGTTTTAAAAAAAATCTGTCTAATAAGTATTTACCTAAATAACGATATCATAATGTATAATAATTTCTCACTGTAAATGTATTTATTTTATTAAGATATTTATACACATATATAAGAAAAAAGATATAAATTTATTTTTTAAGTACAAATAAATTGGAAGACGGCTTGAAAATCGAAAACGTAGAATAGTTATCTATGTTTATAAGTCTTAGTAAAAAGAGTCTTGAGCAACGTTTTTTTTCACACCTGTGATAGGTGTATTTGTATATCATGAATGCACGATGCGACAACATGTTGAGATGGGTGATGTTTTGACAGGTAAACTGTAAAAAAAAAAACGTAGAATACACTAATAAAATATTATTTCACGTATATCAGGACTCCGCAGACTGCCAATTTTCAAGAAGAAAAAAACGGGATTTACGGATTTATGACCCATTTGCCATGAACAAAATAAAACTTAAATTTTACTAAATAATTTTACTCCAAATTTGCCTTTAAAGAAATAAATGTATAAATTATAATTATTTACCCGGGTTCGTTCGCCCTACATTTGGCAAACACGTAAAAGAGCAAACGCACCCGATATCGTAAACCGGCAACTGTGTGAGCAAGTGAAAGGGCCTTGGTATCGATTGTCGCGAGTACATAGGGACATATTAATATTCACTTCTAGTGCACTTAAAACATGGGTACTGCATGTTAATACATTTTATTCATGGATATTATTGTATATATCGCCCGTGACAGCCGTTAACATATCTATACTTTCCGTACCACTGTATATCACTCATTTACTTCAGCTTTACTATGATACGCATGTTTCTTTATGCACAAATTTATTGGTTAGCAGAATTTGGGGACGTTTCCTGTTTACAGTTTAACTATCTGAGAGTGGAGACTCTCACTCCGACCTGGGAGGATTTGGTCGGACATTTGTCGGACAATTTGGTTGGATATTTGTCGGACAATTTGGTCGGACATTTGTCGGACAATTTGGTCGGACATTTGACGGTGTGAAGTCCGACAAAACTCTCTGTCCGACCTGAGTGTTTGATCGTTGATACACTTGGAGGGATCTGTATATGGTAAATTATTATGTATAATGTTACTATATGGTAAGTTATTATGTATAATGTTACTATATGGTAAGTTATTATGTATAATGTTACTATATGGTAAGTTATAATGTTACTATATGGTAAGTTATTATGTATGTTGTTACTATATGGTAAGTTATTATGTATAATGTTACTATATGGTAAGTTATTATGTATAATGTTACTATATGGTAAGTTATTATGTATAGTGTTACTATATGGTAAGTTATTATGTATAGTGTTACTATATGGTAAATTATTATGTATAATGTTACTATATGGTAAGTTATTATGTATAGTGTTACTATATGGTAAGTTATTATGTATAGTGTTACTATATGGTAAGTTATTATGTATAATGTTACTATATGGTAAGTTATTATGTATAATGTTACTATATGGTAAGTTATTATGTATAGTGTTACTATATGGTAAGTTATTATGTATAATGTTACTATATGGTAAGTTATTATGTATAGTGTTACTATATGGTAAGTTATTATGTATAGTGTTACTATATGGTAAGTTATTATGTATAGTGTTACTATATGGTAAGTTATTATGTATAATGTTACTATATGGTAAGTTATTATGTATAGTGTTACTATATGGTAAGTTATTATGCATAGTGTTACTATATGGTAAGTTGTTATGTATAGTGTTACTATATGGTAAGCTATTATGTATAATGTTATTATATGGTAAATTATTATGTATAATGTTACTATATGGTAAGTTATTATGTATAATGTTACTATATGGTAAGTTATTATGTATAATGTTACTATATGGTAAGTTATTATGTATAGTGTTACTATATGGTAAGTTATTATGTATAATGTTACTATATGGTAAGTTATTATGTATAGTATTACTATATGGTAAGTTATTATGTATAGTGTTACTATATGGTAAGTTATTATGTATAGTGTTACTATATGGTAAGCTATTATGTATAATGTTACTATATGGTAAGCTATTATGTATAATGTTACTATATGGTAAGTTATTATGTATAATGTTACTATATGGTAAGCTATTATGTATAATGTCACTATATGGTAAGCTATTATGTATAATGTTACTATATGGTAAGTTATTATGTATAATGCTACTATATGGTAAGCTATTATATATAATGTTACTATATGGTAAGTTGTTATGTATAGTGTTACTATATGGTAAGCTATTATGTATAATGTTACTATATGGTAAGTTGTTATGTATAGTGTTACTATATGGTAAGTTGTTACGTATAGTGTTACTATATGGTAAGTTATTATGTATAGTGTTACTATATGGTAAGTTATTATGTATAGTGTTACTATATGGTAAGCTATTATGTATAATGTTACTATATGGTAAGTTGTTATGTATAGTGTTACTATATGGTAAGTTATTATGTATAATGTTACTATATGGTAAGTTATTATGTATAATGTTACTATATGGTAAGTTATTATGTATAATGTTACTATATGGTAAGTTATTATGTATAGTGTTACTATATGGTAAGTTATAATGTTACTATATGGTAAGTTGTTATGTATAGTGTTACTATATGGTAAGTTATTATGTATAGTGTTACTATATGGTAAGTTATTATGTATAGTGTTACTATATGGTAAGCTATTATGTATAATGTTACTATATGGTAAGTTGTTATGTATAGTGTTACTATATGGTAGGTTATTATGTATAATGTTACTATATGGTAAGTTATTATGTATAATGTTACTATATGGTAAGTTATTATGTATAATGTTACTATATGGTAAGTTATTATGTATAGTGTTACTATATGGTAAGTTATTATGTATTATGTTACTATATGGTAAGTTATTATGTATAGTGTTACTATATGGTAAATTATTATGTATAGTGTTACTATATGGTAAGTTATTATGTATAATGTTACTATATGGTAAGTTATTATGTATAATTTTACTATATGGTAAGTTATTATGTATAATGTTACTATATGGTAAGTTATTATGTATAGTGTTACTATATGGTAAGTTATTATGTATAATGTTACTATATGGTAAGTTGTTATGTATAGTGTTACTATATGGTAAGCTATTATGTATAGTGTTACTATATGGTAAGTTATTATGTATAATGTTACTATATGGTAAGTTATTATGTATAATGTTACTATATGGTAAGTTATTATGTATAATGTTACTATATGGTAAGTTATTATGTATAGTGTTACTATATGGTAAGTTATTATGTATAGTGTTACTATATGGTAAGTTATTATGTATAATGTTACTATATGGTAAGTTATTATGTATAATGTTACTATATGGTAAGTTATTATGTATAGTGTTATTGTTTTGACTATATCTGTACACATTATCATTACCCTATCTACACAAGTTATTGTTTATAAACTTGACATTGTCATGAATATAGCTGAAATACTGCTTATGTGACATTAAACAACAATCAATCAATTAATCCACCTACATAACATAGCAACCTCGTTGCTGTTTTCTGTTATATTACTATTGTAACTACATCAGTGGTGTAATGGTTGGCAAGCTCACCTTGAGATTGTGTGTTGGTGTCCTGATCCTGTGTAATGGTTGGCAAGCTCACCTTGAGATTGTGTGCTGGTGCCCTGATCCTGTGTAATGGTTGTCAAGCTCACTTTGAGATTGTGTGTTGGTGCCCTGATCCTGTGTAATGGTTGCCAAGCTCACCTTGAGATTGTGTGTTGGTGCCCTGATCCTGTGTAATGGTTGCCAAACTCACCTTGAGATTGTATGTTGGTGCCCTGATCCTGTGTAATGGTTGCCAAGCTCACCTTGAGATTGTGTGTTGGTGCCCTGATCCTGTGTAATGGTTGCCAAGCTCACCTTGAGATTGTGTGTTGGTGCCCTGAACCTGTGTAATGGTTGTCAAGCTCACCTTGAGATTGTGTGTTGGTGTCTTGATCCTGTGTAATGGTTGCCAAGCTCACCTTGAGATTGTGTGTTGGTATCCTGATCCTGTGTAATGGTTGGCAAGCTCACCTTGAGATTGTGTGTTGGTGCCCTGATCCTGTGTAATGGTTGGCAAGCTCACCTTGAGATTGTGTGTTGGTGCCCTGATCCTATGTAATGGTTGCCAAGCTCACCTTGAGATTGTGTGTTGGTGCCCTGATCCTGTGTAATGGTTGCCAAGCTCACCTTGAGATTGTGTGTTGGTGCCCTGATCCTGTGTAATGGTTGCCAAGCTCACCTTGAGATTGTGTGTTGGTGCCCTGATTCTGTGTAATGGTTGCCAAGCTTGCCTTGAGATTGTGTGTAGGTGCCCTGATCCTGTGTAATGGTTGCCAAGCTCACCTTGAGATTGTGTGTTGGTGCCCTGAACTTGTGCAATGGTTGCCAAGCTTGCCTTGAGATTGTGTGTTGGTGCCCTGATCCTGTGTAATGGTTGCCAAGCTCACCTTGAGATTGTGTGTTGGTGCCCTGATCCTGTGTAATGGTTGTCAAGTTCACCTTGAGATTGTGTGTTGGTGCCCTGATCCTGTGTAATGGTTGCCAAGCTCACCTTGAGATTGTGTGTTGGTGCCCTGATCCTATGTAATGGTTGCCAAGCTCACCTTGAGATTGTGTGTTGGTGCCCTGATCCTGTGTAATGGTTGCCAAGCTCACCTTGAGATTGTGTGTTGGTGCCCTGATCCTGTGTAATGGTTGCCAAGCTCACCTTGAGATTGTGTGTTGGTGCCCTGATCCTGTGTAATGGTTGTCAAGCTCACCTTGAGATTGTGTGTTGGTGCCCTGATCCTGTGTAATGGTTGTCAAGCTCACCTTGAGATTGTGTGTTGGTGCCCTGATCCTGTGTAATGGTTGCCAAGCTCACCTTGAGATTGTGTGTTGGTGCCCTGATTCTGTGTAATGGTTGCCAAGCTCGCCTTGAGATTGTGTGTTGGTGCCCTGATCCTGTGTAATGGTTGCCAAGCTCGCCTTGAGATTGTGTGTTGGTGCCCTGATCCTGTGTAATGGTTGCCAAGCTCGCCTTGAGGTTGTGTGTTGGTGCCCTGATCCTGTGTAATGGTTACCAAGCTCACCTTGAGATTGTGTGTTGGTGCCCTGATTCTGTGTAATGGGTGCCAAGCTCACCTTGAGATTGTGTGTTGGTGCCCTGATTCTGTGTAATGGTTGCCAAGCTCGCCTTGAGATTGTGTGTTGGTGCCCTGATCCTGTGTAATGGTTGCCAAGCTCGCCTTGCGATTGTGTGTTGGTGCCCTGATCCTGTGTAATGGTTGCCAAGCTCACCTTGAGATTGTGTGTTGGTGCCCTGATTATGTGTAATGGTTGCCAAACTCGCCTTGAGATTGTCTGTTGGTGCACTGATCCTGTGTAATGATTGCCAAGCTCACCTTGAGATTGTGTGTTGGTGCCCTGATCCTGTGTAATGGTTGCCAAGCTCACCTTGAGATTGTGTGTTGGTGCCCTGATTATGTGTAATGGTTGCCAAGCTCGCCTTGAGATTGTCTGTTGGTGCCCTGATCCTGTGTAATGGTTGCCCAGCTCGCCTTGAGATTGTGTGTTGGTGCCCTGATCCTGTGTAATGGTTGCCAAGCTCGCCTTGAGATTGTGTGTTGGTGCCCTGATTCTGTGTAATGGTTGCCAAGCTCGCCTTGAGATTGTGTGTTGGTGCCCTGATCCTGTGTAATGGTTGCCAAGCTCGCCTTGAGATTGTGTGTTGGTGCCCTGATCCTGTGTAATGGCTGCCAAGCTCGCCTTGAGGTTGTGTGTTGGTGCCCTGATCCTGTGTAATGGTTGCCAAGCTCACCTTGAGATTGTGTGTTGGTGCCCTGATTCTGTGTAATGGTTGCCAAGCTCACCTTGAGATTGTGTGTTGGTGCCCTGATTCTGTGTAATGGTTGCCAAGCTCGCCTTGAGATTGTGTGTTGGTGCCCTGATCCTGTGTAATGGTTGCCAAGCTCGCCTTGAGATTGTGTGTTGGTGCCCTGATCCTGTGTAATGGTTGCCAACTCGCCTTGAGGTTGTGTGTTGGTGCCCTGATCCTGTGTAATGGTTGCCAAGCTCACCTTGAGATTGTGTGTTGGTGCCCTGATTCTGTGTAATGGTTGCCAAGCTCACCTTGAGATTGTGTGTTGGTGCCCTGATTCTGTGTAATGGTTGCCAAGCTCGCCTTGAGATTGTGTGTTGGTGCCCTGATCCTGTGTAATGGTTGCCAAGCTCACCTTGAGATTGTGTGTTGGTGCCCTGATTCTGTGTAATGGTTGCCAAGCTCGCCTTGAGATTGTCTGTTGGTGCACTGATCCTGTGTAATGGTTGCCAAGCTCGCCTTGAGATTGTGTGTTGGTGCCCTGATCCTGTGTAATGGTTGCCAAGCTCACCTTGAGATTGTGTGTTGGTGCCCTGATTATGTGTAATGGTTGCCAAGCTCGCCCTGATCCTGTGTAATGGTTGCCAAGCTTGCCTTGAGATTGTGTGTTGGTGCCCTGATCCTGTGTAATGGTTGTCAAGCTTGCCTTGAGATTGTGTGTTGGTGCCCTGATCCTGTGTAATGGTTGCCAAGCTCGCCTTGAGATTGTGTGTTGGTGCCCTGATCCTGTGTAATGGTTGCCAAGCTCGCCTTGAGATTGTGTGTTGGTGCCCTGATCCTGTGTAGTGGTTGTCAAGCTTGCCTTGAGATTATGTGTTGGTGCCCTGATCCTGTGTAATGGTTTCCAAGCTCGCCTTGAGATTGTGTGTTGGTGCCCTGATCCTGTGTAATGGTTGCCAAGCTCGCCTTGAGATTGTGTGTAGGTGCCCTGATCCTGTGTAATGGTTGCCAAGCTCACCTTGAGATTTTGTGTTGGTGCCCTGATCCTGTCAAATTAAAGACAATGATATTTGTTCTCCACTAAGCACACAGCATTAAGGACCGAGCAAAGACCGGGTGGTTCAGAATCAGGATAATGTGTCAGAGTGGTACAACATATCTGTCCTTGAACTGTTGTTTCAGTGAGCTTGCACTATAAAGATCCAATTAAGCATGTTAATCTCTTAATAAGATGACATCATTATCATCTCATCGAATGTAACTTGTTTTTGCCATTATAATATATAGCTGAAAAATTGCTCATTTGGCATTAAACAACAATCACTCACTCATTCATAGCGATTGTGTATTCTAAAATCTGACAAATCTTAACATTCTTATTCTGATGTGGTGTCGGGTACCAAAAATACTCCTCTAAATAATTTGCAATCAGACTTACATTACATTCTTATAAGAAGTAAAAACATTTTGCACGAAAAAATTGTTATCTTTTGAAACAACATATTATATTATTTTTGTTTTAATTTGTTTTTAATATATTTTATTCTGTGTATTTTTCATCTATTGTGTAGGTATTTTATCTCATTTGTATAACACTTTTTTATTTTAAAATAACAATTGCAAAAAAAATAACATAGACTTTAATTATATATCACAAAATTCTATAGCTGTACTCTATATTTCATATTTTGGACAAGACCTATAGCTGTACTCTATATTTCATATTTTGGACAAGACCTATAGCTGTACTCCATATTTCATATTTTGGACAAGACCTATAGCTGTACTCCATATTTCATATTTTGGACAAGACCTATAGCTATTTTCTATTTTTCAGGTTTAGAGTTGGACCTATAACTACTCTTGTATTTTTCAGGTTTTGGGCTGGACCTATAACTACTCTCTATTTTTCAGGTTTTGGACTGGACCTATAACTACTCTTGTATTTTTCAGGTTTTGGGCTGGACCTACATGTATAACTACTCTTGTATTTTTCAGGTTTTGGGCTGGACCTATAACTACTCTATTTTTCAGGTTTTGGGCTGGACCTATAACTACTCTCTATTTTTCAGGTTTTGGACTGAACCTATAACTACTCTTGTATTTTTCAGGTTTTGGGCTGGGCCTACATGTATAACTACTCTTGTATTTTTCAGGTTTTGGGCTGGACCTATAACTACTCTATTTTTCAGGTTTTGGGCTGGACCTATAACTACTCTCTATTTTTCAGGTTTTGGACTGGACCTATAACTACTCTCTATTTTTCAGGTTTTGGGCTGGACCTACATGTTTAACTACTCTTGTATTTTTCAGGTTTGGGCTGGACCTATAACTACTCTATTTTTCAGGTTTTGGGCTGGACCTATAACTACTCTCTATTTTTCAGGTTTTGGACTGGACCTATAACTACTCTCTATTTTTCAGGTTTTGGGCTGGACCTACATGTATAACTACTCTTGTATTTTTCAGGTTTTGGGCTGGACCTATAACTACTCTATTTTTCAGGTTTTGGGCTGGACCTATAACTACTCTCTATTTTTCAGGTTTTGGACTGGACCTATAACTACTCTTGTATTTTTCAGGTTTTGGGCTGGGCCTACATGTATAACTACTCTTGTATTTTTCAGGTTTTGGGCTGGACCTATAACTACTCTATTTTTCAGGTTTTGGGCTGGACCTATAACTACTCTCTATTTTTCAGGTTTTGGACTGGACCTATAACTACTCTCTATTTTTCAGGTTTTGGGCTGGACCTACATGTTTAACTACTCTTGTATTTTTCAGGTTTGGGCTGGACCTATAACTACTCTATTTTTCAGGTTTTGGGCTGGACCTATAACTACTCTCTATTTTTCAGGTTTTGGACTGGACCTATAACTACTCTCTATTTTTCAGGTTTTGGGCTGGACCTACATGTATAACTACTCTTGTATTTTTCAGGTTTTGGGCTGGACCTATAACTACTCTATTTTTCAGGTTTTGGGCTGGACCTATAACTACTCTCTATTTTTCAGGTTTTGGACTGGACCTATAACTACTCTTGTATTTTTCAGGTTTTGGGCTGGACCTACATGTATAACTACTCTTGTATTTTTCAGGTTTTGGGCTGGACCTATAACTACTCTATTTTTCAGGTTTTGGGCTGGACCTATAACTACTCTCTATTTTTCAGGTTTTGGACTGGACCTATAACTACTCTCTATTTTTCAGGTTTTGGGCTGGACCTACATGTACAACTACTCTTGTATTTTTCAGGTTTTGGGCTGGACCTATAACTACTCTATTTTTCAGGTTTTGGGCTGGACCTATAACTACTCTCTATTTTTCAGGTTTTGGACTGGACCTATAACTACTCTTGCATTTTTCAGGTTTTGGGCTGGACCTACATGTATAACTACTCTTGTATTTTTCAGGTTTTGGGCTGGACCTACATGTATAACTACTCTTGTATTTTTCAGGTTTTGGGCTGGACCTATAACTACTCTCTATTTTTCAGGTTTTGGACTGAACCTATTACTACTCTGTATTTTTCAGGTTTTGGACTGGACCTATAACTACTCTATTTTTCAGGTTTTGGGCTGGACCTATAACTACTCTGTATTTTTCATGTTTTGGGCTGGACCTATTACTACTCTCTATTTTTCAGGTTTTGAGCTGGACCTATAGTTACTCTGTATTTTTCAGGTTTTGGGCTGGACCTATAGCCACTCTCTATTTTTCAGGTTTTGGGCTGGACCTATTACTACTCTCTATTTTTCAGGTTTTGGGCTGGACCTATAGCTACTCTGTATTTTTCAGGTTTTGGGCTGAACCTATAGCTACTCTGTATTTTTTCAGGTTTTGGGCTGGCCCTATAGCTACTCTGTATTTTTCAGGTTTTGGGCTGGACCTATAACTACTCTGTATTTTTCAGGTTTTGGGCTGGACCTATAACTACTCTGTATTTTTCAGGTTTTGGGCTGGACCTATAACTACTCTGTATTTTTCAGGTTTTGGGCTGGACCTATAACTACTCTCTATTTTTCAGGTTTTGGGCTGGACCTATAACTACTCTCTATATTTCAGGTTTTGGGCTGGACCTATAACTATTTTCTGTTTTTCAGGTTTTGGGCTGGACCTATAGCTACTCTCTATATTTCAGGTTTTGGGCTGGACCTATAACTATTTTCTGTTTTTCAGGTTTTGGGCTGGACCTATAACCATTCTTATTTCCATGTTTGTTATAGACCTGTGGGTCAGAGAGCAGGTTGTTATAGGTGTATCAAACTTTGTTACACTGTGTGGACATTTGTTTTTTCTGGTAGGTGTATTTCCAACTTTATAAACTATTGGGCACCAATTTTTGTCTCGTCTGCAACGACAGTCGCTGAGGACGAGACATAAGTATTGTTTTTTCCGGCAGCGATGACAGCGTTAACAATGTCAAGTTTTGTGATCAGGCCAGTTTCTCCATTACCATGCAATCTAGGTTCACCATACTTGATCCACACATTGATAATGGTCAGTCAGGCATGTGTCACCTGACCTTGACCCCATTTTCACGGTTTACTGACATTGTTAAATTCATGTCAAGTTTTGGTGATTAGGTCAGTATCTACAACCTAGGTTCACTATATTTGGTCTGCACTTTGATGATGGAGCAGGTACCGTTTCATGGTACATTGATTTAATTATTTTTTTTATGAATATTTCACACAAATAATTTGGAGGGAGCAGAAGTGACAGATCTGTTTACACTTATTGTTGATTTTATTGTTTGACATTCAAGGATTAAAACAATCTTGTATTTTATACATTTTCCCTCAACAAAAACTGAAATCACAAAAACTTTCTTTTTTACAGTATACATGTATGTTCAATGAATGTGTTTAGCTATATAGATCTGGTAAACAGGGGTTATGGTGTTTAACGCCACTTTCAACAATATTTCAGTTATATCATGGTGGTCAGTTTTATTGGTGGAGGAAACCGGAGTACCCAGAGAAAACCACCGACCTGTCGCAAGTCACTGACAAACTTCATCACATAATGTTGTAATAAGTACACCTCACCATGAGCAAGATTCGAACGCACAATTTTAGTGGTGATAGGCACTGATTGCATAGGTAGTTGTAAATCCAACTACCATACGATCATGACGGTCCTGATCTGGTAAACAAGATTGAACACATTGATTGTAGTTCATTATTAAATCAAGTCAACATGTAGCTTTATACCAGTGTTTTGTCTTAATTTGTACAATATTAAATTGATTTAAGGTCAGACATTTCATGCTGGGAAACTTTTTACAAATTTTAAGAAATTTATTGGAAGAAATTATTGTCATGAAAAATAAAATGAATATGTATATACCTTACTATTAATGTGTAATATATTTCTTTACAGCTGATTACTAGACCTGAGAAGGCCAACAAAAATTTCCCATATCATATAAAAACTACACAGGTATGTTGTTATGTTTGTTTGTTTGTTTGATGGTTTTTAACGCCACTTTCAACAATATTTCTGGTATAATGTGGCGGTCAGTTTTATTGGTGGAGGAAACCGGGGGACCCAGAGAAAACCACCGACCTGTCGCAAGTCACTGACAAACTTTTATCACATAATGTTTTACACCTCGCCCTGATCGAGATTCGAACTCACAACATCAGTGGTGATAGGCACTGATTGCATAGGTAGTTGTAAATCCAACTACCATACGATTACGGCCATGATGACCCCCCCATGTTGTTATGACTTCCAGGTATGTTAAAATTCCCATGTAGGGAGTTATGAACCCTTGAACCAAGGTGACGGTGGTCAATACTCAGTGAATATTTTGAAAAATTAATATATACAGACCGTGTCTTTGTAATAGATAATTGGTAACAAGACGGATAAATGTGTTTAAAACATAGTGTTTACGACATTTCCTGCTAAACTATTATTTTGTATATAAAAAAAAAATAATGGCCGAAATAACCACACAAAATGTAAACAATATGGCGTCCTATGCCAATGCAGCAAAACGACATACAATCTTCCGAGATTGCAGTGACCAATTAAGTGGAGTAAAGCCAATATTTATATTGGAATCCGATGTTCTAGGCAAACCCAAAGCTGATTCTGGCCCAGACAACGGTTACACAAATGAATTTCTAGTCCCTACAGAAGTTTACAGAGCTGTGGTACAGCACATCAATGTTAGCAGTATGATAGGCCTACAACGTGTACATGGCCTATGGCACATATATCTAGACAACCAAGAAGATCATGAGTTACTACTCTCATCTACATTGGTGCTCAGAAACAAAACAGTTAACTTTTACACTAGAAATCCCAGGTATGCTTACAAAGAAAAAACTGATACAACAAAGGTGCGTGTGAAAGATATACCTTTGTCAGCAGATGACGGACAAATCATCAAGGCCCTAGAAGATCATAATTGTGAAATAATAAATTTCTTTAGGGAATGCCTAAGAATTGATAACTAGCTCACGAACTGTCAAACTGGTGACAGAATTATTATATGTAATAGTGACTGCTAGACTTAACAGGGGAGGAAAGCCAGTACTTAACAGGGGAGGAAAGCCAGTACTTAACAGGGGAGAAAAGCCAGTACTTAACAGGGGAGAAAATCCAGTACTTAGCAGGGGAGGAAAGCCAGTACTTAACAGGGGAGGTAAGCCAGTACTTAACAGGGGAGGAAAGCCAGTACTTAACAGGGGAGGAAAGCCTGTACTTAACAGGGGAGGAAAGCCAGTACTTAACAGGGGAGGAAAGCCAGTACTTAACAGGGGAGGAAAGCCAGTACTTAACAGGGGAGAAAAGCCAGTACTTAGCAGGGGAGGAAAGCCAGTACTTAACAGGGGAGGAAAGCCAGTACTTAACAGGGGAGAAAAGCCAGTCCTTAACAGGGGAGGAAAGCTAGTACTTAACAGGGGAGGAAAGCCAGTACTTAACAGGGGAGGAAAGCCAGTACTTAACAGGAGAGGAAAGCCAGTACTTAACATGGGAGGAAAGCCAGTACTTAACAGGGGAGGAAAGTCAGTACTTAACAGGAGAGGAAAGCCAGTACTTTGCAGGGGAGAAAAGCCAGTACTTAACAGGGGAGGAAAGCCAGTACTTAGCAGGGGAGGAAAGCCAGTACTTAACAGGGGAGGAAAGCCAGTACTTAACAGGGGAGGAAAGCCAGTACTTAACAGGGGAGGAAAGCCAGTCCTTAACAGGGGAGGAAAGCCAGTACTTATCAGGGGAGGAAAGCCAGTACTTAACAGGAGAGGAAAGCCAGTACTTTACAGGGGAGAAAAGCCAGTACTTAACAGGGGAGGAAAGCCAGTACTTAGCAGGGGAGGAAAGCCAGTACTTAACAGGGGAGAAAAGCCAGTACTTAACAGGGGAGGAAAGCCAGTACTTAACAGGGGAGGAAAGCCAGTACTTATCAGGGGAGGAAAGCCAGTCCTTAACAGGGGAAGAAAGCCTGTACTTAACAGGGGAGGAGAGCCAGTACTTAACAGGGGAGGAAAGCCAGTACTTAACAGTGGAGGAAAGCCAGTCCTTAACAGGGGAGGAAAGCCAGTCCTTAACAGGGGAGGAAAGCCAGTACTTAACAGGGAAGGAAAGCCAGTACTTAACAGGGGAGGAAAGCTAGTACTTATCAGGGGAGGAAAGCCAGTCCTTAACAGGGGAGGAAAGCCAGTACTTAACAGGGGAGGAAAGCCAGTGCTTAACAGGGGAGGAAAGCCAGTGCTTAACAGGGGAGGAAAGCCAGTCCTTAACAGGGGAGGAAAGCCAGTCCTTAACAGGGGAGAAAAGCCAGTGCTTAACAGGGAAGGAAAGCCAGTCCTTAACAGGGGAGAAAAGCCAGTACTTAACAGGGGAGGAAAGCCAGTACTTTACAGGGGAGGAAAGCCAGTACTTAACAGGGGAGGAAAGCCAGTACTTAACAGGGGAGGAAAGCCAGTACTTAACAGGGGAGGAAATCCAGTACTTTACAGGGGAGGAAAGCCAGTACTTAACAGGGGAGGAAAGCCAGTTCTTAACAGGGGAGGAAAGCCAGTACTTAACAGGGGAGGAAAGCCAGTACTTTACAGGGGAGGAAAGCCAGTACTTAACAGGGGAGGAAAGCCAGTACTTATCAGGGGAGGAAAGCCAGTCCTTAACAGGGGAGGAAAGCCAGTACTTAACAGGGGAGAAAAGCCAGTCCTTAACAGGGGAGGAAAGCTAGTACTTAACAGGGGAGGAAAGCCAGTACTTAACAGGGGAGGAAAGCCAGTACTTAACAGGAGAGGAAAGCCAGTACTTAACAGGGGAGGAAAGCCAGTACTTAACAGGGGAGGAAAGCCAGTACTTAACAGGGGAGGAAAGCCAGTACTTATCAGGGGAGGAAAGCCAGTACTTAACAGGAGAGGAAAGCCAGTACTTTACAGGGGAGAAAAGCCAGTACTTAACAGGGGAGGAAAGCCAGTACTTAACAGGGGAGAAAAGCCAGTACTTAACAGGGGAGGAAAGCCAGTACTTAACAGGGGAGAAAAGCCAGTATTTAACAGGGGAGGAAAGCCAGTACTTAACAGGGGAGGAAAGCCAGTACTTATCAGGGGAGGAAAGCCAGTACTTAACAGGGGAGGAAAGCCAGTACTTATCAACAGGGGAGGAAAGCCAGTACTTACCAGGGGGAGAAAAGCCAGTACTTAACAGGGGAGGAAAGCCAGTACTTAACAGGGGAGGAAAGCCAGTCCTTAACAGGGGAGGAAAGGTAGTACTTAACAGGGGAGGAAAGCCAGTACTTAACAGGGGAGGAAAGCCAGTACTTAACAGGGGAGGAAAGCCTGTACTTACCAGTGGAGGAAAGCCAGTACTTAACAGGGGAGGAAAGCCAGTACTTAACAGGGGAGGAAAGCCAGTACTTACCAGGGGAGGAAAGCCAGTACTTTACAGGGGAGGAAAGCCAGTCCTTAACAGGGGAGGAAAGCCAGTCCTTAACAGGGCAGGAAAGCCAGTCCTTAACAGGGGAGGAAAGCCAGTACTTAACAGGGGAGGAAAGCCAGTACTTAACAGGAGAGGAAAGCCAGTACTTAACAGGAGAGGAAAGCCAGTACTTATCAGGGGAGGAAAGCCAGTACTTAACAGGGGAGGAAAGCCAGTACTTAACAGGGGAGGAAAGCCAGTACTTAACAGGGGAGGAAAGCCAGTACTTAACAGGGGAGGAAAGCCAGTACTTATCAACAGGGGTGGAAAGCCAGTACTTACCAGGGGAGGAAAGCCAGTACTTAACAGGGGAGGAAAGCCAGTACTTATCAACAGGGGAGGAAAGCCAGTACTTAACAGGAGAGGAAAGCCAGTACTTAACAGGGGAGGAAAGCCAGTACTTAACAGGGGAGGAAAGCCAGTACTTATCAACAGGGGAGGAAAGCCAGTACTTACCAGGGGAGAAAAGCCAGTACTTAGCAGGAGAGAAAAGCCAGTACTTAACAGGGGAGGAAAGCCAGTACTTAACAGGGGAGGAAAGCCAGTACTGAACAGGGGAGGAAAGCCAGTACTTAACAGGGGAGGAAAGCCAGTCCTTAACAGGGGAGGAAAGCCAGTACTTAACAGGGGAGGAAAGCCAGTACTTAACAGGGGAGGAAAGCCAGTACTTAACAGGGGAGGAAAGCCAGTACTTAACAGGGGAGGAAAGCCTGTACTTACCAGTGGAGGAAAGCCAGTACTTAACAGGGGAGGAAAGGCAGTACTTACCAGGGGAGGAAAGCCAGTACTTTACAGGGGAGGAAAGCCAGTCCTTAACAGGGGAGGAAAGCCAGTACTTAACAGGGGAGGAAAGCCAGTACTTAACAGGGGAGGAAAGCCAGTACTTAACAGGGGAGGAAAGCCAGTACTTAACAGGAGAGGAAAGCCAGTACTTAACAGGAGAGGAAAGCCAGTACTTAACAGGGGAGGAAAGCCAGTACTTACCAGGGGAGGAAAGCCAGTACTTAACAGGGGAGGAAAGCCAGTGCTTAACAGGGGAAGAAAGCCAGTGCTTAACAGGGGAGGAAAGCCAGTGCTTAACAGGGGAGGAAAGCCAGTCCTTAACAGGGGAGGAAAGCCAGTCCTTAACAGGGGAGGAAAGCCTGTACTTAACAGGGGAGTAAAGCCAGTCCTTAACAGGAGAGGAAAGCCAGTCTTTAACAGGGCAGGAAAGCCAGTACTTAACAGGAGAGGAAAGCCAGTACTTAACAGGAGAGGAAAGCCAGTACTTAACAGGGGAGGAAAGCCAGTACTTAACAGGGGAGGAAAGCAAGTACTTATCAACAGGGGAGGAAAGCCAGTACTTACCAGGGGAGAAAAGCCAGTACTTAACAGGAGAGAAAAGCCAGTACTTAACAGGGGAGGAAAGCCAGTACTTAACAGGGGAGGAAAGCCAGTACTTACCAGGGGAGGAAAGCCAGTACTTAACAGGGGAGGAAAGCCAGTCCTTAACAGGGGAGGAAAGCCAGTACTTAACAGGGGAGGAAAGCCAGTACTTAACAGGGGAGGAAAGCCAGTACTTAACAGGGGAGGAAAGCCTGTACTTACCAGTGGAGGAAAGCCAGTACTTAACAGGGGAGGAAAGCCAGTACTTAACAGGGGAGGAAAGCCAGTACTTACCAGGGGAGGAAAGCCATTACTTTACAGGGGTGGAAAGCCAGTCCTTAACAGGGGAGGAAAGCCAGTACTTAACAGGGGAGGAAAGCCAGTACTTAACAGGGGAGGAAAGCCAGTACTTAACAGGGGAGGAAAGCCAGTACTTAACAGGAGAGGAAAGCCAGTACTTAACAGGAGAGGAAAGCCAGTACTTATCAGGGGAGGAAAGCCAGTACTTAACAGGGGAGGAAAGCCAGTACTTAACAGGGGAGGAAAGCCAGTGCTTACCAGGGGAAGAAAGCCAGTGCTTAACAGGGGAGGAAAGCCAGGGCTTAACAGGGGAGGAAAGCCAGTCCTTAACAGGGGAGGAAAGCCTGTACTTAACAGGGGAGGAAAGCCTGTACTTAACAGGGGAGTAAAGCCAGTCCTTAACAGGGGATGAAAGCCAGTCCTTAACAGGGCAGGAAAGCCAGTCCTTAACAGGGGAGGAAAGCCAGTACTTAACAGGGGAGGAAAGCCAGTCCTTAACAGGGGAGGAAAGCCAGTACTTAACAGGGGAGGAAAGCCAGTACTTAACAGGGGAGAAAAGCCAGTGCTTAACAGGGGAGGAAAGCCAGTCCTTAACAGGGGAGGAAAGCCAGTACTTAACAGGGGAGGAACGTCAGTACTTAACAGGGGAGGAAAGCCTGTACTTAACAGGGGAGTAAAGCCAGTCCTTAACAGGGGAGGAAAGCCAGTCCTTAACAGGGCAGGAAAGCCAGTCCTTAACAGGGGAGGAAAGCCAGTTCTTAACAGGGGAGGAAAGCCAGTCCTTAACAGGGGAGGAAAGCCAGTACTTAACAGGGGAGGAAAGCCAGTCCTTAACAGGGGAGGAAAGCCAGTACTTAACAGGAGAGGAAAGCCAGTACTTAACAGGAGAGGAAAGCCAGTACTTATCAGGGGAGGAAAGCCAGTACTTAACAGGGGAGGAAAGCCAGTACTTAACAGGGGAGGAAAGCCAGTGCTTACCAGGGGAAGAAAGCCAGTGCTTAACAGGGGAGGAAAGCCAGGGCTTAACAGGGGAGGAAAGCCAGTCCTTAACAGGGGAGGAAAGCCTGTACTTAACAGGGGAGGAAAGTCAGTACTTAACAGGGGAGGAAAGCCTGTACTTAACAGGGGAGTAAAGCCAGTCCTTAACAGGGGAGGAAAGCCAGTCCTTAACAGGGCAGGAAAGCCAGTCCTTAACAGGGCAGGAAAGCCAGTCCTTAACAGGGGAGGAAAGCCAGTCCTTAACAGGGGAGGAAAGCCAGTACTTAACAGGGGAGGAAAGCCAGTACTTAACAGGAGAGGAAAGCCAGTACTTAACAGGAGAGGAAAGCCAGTACTTATCAGGGGAGGAAAGCCAGTACTTAACAGGGGAGGAAAGCCAGTACTTAACAGGGGAGGAAAGGCAGTGCTTACCAGGGGAAGAAAGCCAGTGCTTAACAGGGGAGGAAAGCCAGGGCTTAACAGGGGAGGAAAGCCAGTCCTTAACAGGGGAGGAAAGCCAGTACTTAACAGGGGAGGAAAGTCAGTACTTAACAGGGGAGGAAAGCCAGTACTTACCAGGGGAGGAAAGCCAGTACAGTTATAATAGGTTGTCTTTGTATGAGGTCTGGCAATAATTTCTTAACAGTTTGTAATTCTGACTAGAATGTGAAGGATCTTGACATCAATCTGTCATTCAATAAATATTTGATAGTAAGAAGTTGACTGCTCTGTACTGTTTTACTATCAGACCATGATTGTAACTAATAATCTCACTGAAATAACTTAACTAGATATTAGATAGTCAATTTACATTATTTTAGTTTATAAACAACAGTTCTTAAGCAGGCTTCTTAGAACCTCTGGTTTTATCAGCCAGACTTTATATCTATAACGAACAGTTCTTAAGACTATTTAAGAAATAATTCATGGAAGCCAGAATGTGTTTTGAGTTTTGATATGGGTTGGCAGGATATTAGGAAATGTTATCCCTCTCTTCGGCTTGGGATAAAATAATAATATCTGCCAACCCATGTTAAAACTCAAAACACATTCTGGCTTCCATGAATTATTTTGATTCTGATATGTCTAAGAGTACAAATAAGGTAGTATACTTTGATGGTAAAGATCGTAATTTATATTTACATTTGCTGACAATGTCACACACAATTAATGCTGCCAATTTAGAGCAGACAATAACTCATCAACATGTACTGTACTTTTACGACGGGAAAGTCAGTCTTATTGAATTGATGGAGCATCCGTAACAATAATATTGTGTTTGCACGTTTTAATTGCACATCGCATATTTATTAATTTGGGATATGTTGATTATTTTCAGTGAATATAGATGTTTAAATCGTTAACAACCGTGTAAATAATTTTATTATGTGATTGTATCACCTGGCTTATGTGTGTGCCATGCATGTGCTAATGATATTTTGCCATGTAATAAATCGATCGTTTGTTTGCAAAGCGAAAGAAGGACATCATATTAGAATTACAGATAAATCACCCACATGAAACTTGTTTTACCAAAATGATGTGTAACAGAAAACAAATACAAATATTTGCTGAAATGATAGTTGCATGTATAAACATGAGAATATTATGATTAATAATGGACTCCATTTTTGGATGTAGATTGGTATGATGGACGGGACAGAGAAAGAATCTGATGCCAATAGTACAGGGTTATGACGGGGAAGAGGGTTAGGGTTATGACAGGTAAGGAGATTAGGGTTATGACAGGTAAGGAGGTTAGGGTTATGACAGGTAAGGAGGTTAGGGTTATGACAGGTAAGAGGGTTAGGGTTATGACAGGTAAGGAGGTTAGGGTTATGACAGGTAAGGAGATTAGGGTTATGACAGGTAAGGAGGTTAGGGTTATGACAGGTAAGGAAGTTAGGCTTATGACAGGTAAGGATGTTAGGGTTATGACAGGGAAGAGGGTTAGGCTTATGACAGGTAAGGAGGTTAGGGTTATGACAGGTAAGGGTGTTAGGGTTATGACAGGTAAGGAAGTTAGGGTTATGACAGGTAAGAGGGTTAGGGTTATGACAGGTAAGAGGGTTAGGTTTATGACAGGTAAGGATGTTAGGGTTATGACAGGTAAGGAGATTAGGGTTATGACAGGTAAGGAGGTTAGGATTATGACAGGTAAGGAGGTTAGGCTTATGACAGGTAAGGAGGTTAGGGTTATGACAGGTAAGGAGGTTAGGGTTATGACAGGTAAGGAAGTTAGGCTTATGACAGGTAAGGAGGTTAGGGTTATGACAGGTAAGGAGGTTAGGGTTATGAGAGGTAAGGAGGTTAGGGTTATGACAGATAAGAAGGTTAGGGTTATGACAGGTAAGGAGGTTAGGGTTATGACAGGTAAGGGGGTTAGGGTTATGACAGGTAAGGAGGTTAGGGTTATGACAGGTAAGGGTGTTAGGGTTATGACAGGTAAGGAGGTTAGGGTTATGACAGGTAAGGAGGTTAGGGTTATGACAGGTAAGGAGGTTAGGGTTATGACAGGTAAGGAGGTTAGGCTTATGACAGGTAAGGATGTTAGGGTTATGACAGGTAAGGGTGTTAGGGTTATGACAGGTAAGGAGGTTAGGGTTATGACAGGTAAGGGTGTTAAGGTTATGACAGGTAAGGAGGTTAGGGTTATGGCAGGTAATGAGGTTAGGCTTATGACAGGTAAGGAGGTTAGGGTTATGACAGGTATGGGTGTTAGGCTTATGACAGGTAAGGAGGTTAGGGTTATGACAGGTAAGAGGGTTAGGCTTATGACAGGTAAGGAGGTTAGGATTATGACAGGTAAGGAGGTTAGGCTTATGACAGGTAAGGAGGTTAGGCTTATGACAGGTAAGGAGGTTAGGGTTGTGACAGGTAAGGGTTTTAGGGTTATGACAGGTAAGGAGGTTAGGATTATGACAGGTAAGAGGGTTAGGCTTATGACAGGTAAGGGTGTTAGAATAATTGCATTAGTTTGTTATTCTGTTAGTTTTCAGAATATATTTATACATGTATACATGGCATTTTTGGAAAATAGATTTTTTTCTCTTTTATTATCAAAAGCATTCAAGAAGAAAATTTGCTATCTTTGCATGAAAGTATTTCCTTTTGTATCTTTTGGCTTTTTAACCACATCAGTGGTGTAATGATTTGCATGTTCGCCTCTAATGCGGTAGATCGTGGGTTCGAGCCTCGGTCAGGTAACATCAAAGACTATGAAATTGGTATTTATTGCTTCTCCGCTAAGCACGCGGCATTAAGGAGTAAGAACAAAGACTGGTTGGCTCGGAATCAGAATAATGTGTCTGAATGGGGCGACATGTCTACCCGTGGACTGTTGTTTTCAGTAAGCTCTTTTATGACGACAACTACACCTAATCTGGATGTACATGATATTTGATAGATCAGTAGATTTGTAGTTCACTCTAATGGGAATGTTCTGTTGTCTATATCTTCTGTATCCTTCTTTATAAATTGATTTAATCTTTTTTAGACAACCTCAGAAACATTTCCTAAAGAGAGAAATGGAATATTACCTTCTTTGATGAATAACAATATTCCACCATTAGCTACTAATGGTAAAACAAATGGCAGGGTTCCAAAGTTAGATAGCGAAGGACAAAATGGTACAAAACTACCACGTATTGGGAGAGCTGTAGCTTTACCACCAATCCAGAAAGATACTGAAACAAGACCATCAGCACCGCCATATGACATGTTTAATACCTCTCAACAGAACGTGGTCAATGGTGAAAATAACTAGAACTGCTGAAGATATCGTCTACAGACATTACATCATAATCATCACAACACATTTTATTTAGCTGCTGATGGATTTATTTATTTATGTAGATTTTTTAAGTTTGTTTCTACTTTATAAGAGAAAATGATAGTTATCTTCAGTTTCAATCTTTCTGTACAGTTACGCATATCTAAATATACACAACAATAGTCGTATCAACATATATTTTATTATTTAATGTAATGTATCGTGTGTTTTGCACTACATATACTTTATACCTGGTAAATATATTTTTACATGAAAAATACATTATAAGGTTTGCATTAGGATTTCTCCCAAATGGCACAAATGTTGTAATTATATATTTTAGTGATTTCAAATCATTTTTCAAAGCTTTAGTTTAAAGTAAGGTGTTTAAATTTTTTAATTTTTTTTTAAAGCAGCTATTTAAATTTTCTTTTAAGTTTGACTTTATATTCATGAATGGAGTTTTCATAAGTTAAAGAAGCTCATAATCCTTGCTTTAAAACTGATTTTTCAAAAATATTTTAAGAGACATAGAAATTTTAAAGCAGATTAAAGGTTTAGAAAAGTGTTACTGTTGTTTCTGATTCATCTTTTTGATGTTTTTAAATTACAGTACCATATTGTGAAATAGATTGATTTTAGGGGTATCTCATTAAGGTTCAATAGATTTAATAGTACGTTTATATTGAAGCAGCTTCCTATTTAATTTTGCTCCAGATTGGGATCATTTTTGTTGGTTTTGTAAAATTGTTTTAGACAGAGTATTTTGCTATAATTGTTGTTAAATTATGAAATATTAAATTCTGAAACATTTGTTGAATTCTGTTTACCATTTGATATAATGAAAGAAAGAAAAAGATATTTAGCTATTATTATGTCTCCCCCCACTTTGGTGGGGAGACATATTGTTTTTGTCCTGTCCATCTGTCCGTCACACAGTTTGTCAGCACAACTCCTCTGAAACTACAGAACAGAATTTCATGAAACTTGGTAGGTAGTAAGGACACCATATGTAGTTGTGCATATTACCAGGAAATTTTGATTACCTGAATTTTGTGGGAGTTATGCCCCTTTGAAATTAGAAATTTCCCGAAATTTACTACTGAAGCAGCTTGTCAGTGCAACTCCTGTGAAACTTGGTAGGTAGTAAGGACACCATATATAGTTGTGCATATAACCAGGAAATTTTGATCATCTGAATTTTGTGGAAGTTATGCCCCTTTGAACTTAAAAATTTCTCAAAATATACTTCTGAAGCAACTTGTCAGCACAACTCCTCTGAAACTACTGAACAGAATTTCATGAAACTTGGTAGTTAGTAAGGACACCATATGTAGTTGTGCATATTACTAGGAAATTTTGATCCCCTATATTTTGTGGGAGTTATTTGCAAACACTCTAGTGTAATATCCCTTACTGAAACTTGTATATATATATATATAAATATATATGTACAAAAGTCTATCATAATGTCATTATTTCCCTGAAAAAGTTTTTCATCACCAATCCATTGATTTCAGAAGAACATAACTCCTTTAAAATCATTGGAACATAGGCTGAGCAATTTTCTGGAATGGGGAACTTTGCCATGACAATATGGAATAGTACCTGTAACCCTTGCTTTAGCACTTTTGATCAATTTTTTTTTGTGTATCATGGATTAAAAACATTTTTTTTTGTTATTCATTGAAGCTTGATTTTATTTGTTACCTAAATATATTTGTTACCTTTGACTACAGTTTGTGGGACGGGGAGACATACGTTTTTTGCAGGCAAAAACAAACTTTAATTATGTTTTTATTTTGTTAGCTAATTGGTCCTGGGTCATTGATCAAAGTGCAGATTATGTTTGTCTGTGTATTGTAGTTTTTTTGTTTTTTTGTTTTTATTTTTCATGCATAATTATTTTAAATGTGACAATCATATTCATACAACCACCAGCATTTTGTGGCAGTATTATGCTATGGGTCTGGCGTCATTGTCATCAGTCTGTAGATACAATGGTTTCTGTTCAATAACTTTTGTTCTGGTTGACCGATCCTTCTAACATAATGATCCTTGGCACAGAATTAAGGTTGGGATTGATTTTGGAGATTACAGCTCTCCAATATAAAACAAGAGGCCCAATGTGCTGGAAAGTGTATTTTCAGTATTTGTTCACGGAACATTTATTGTTCATCTGTTTTTTATGGGAGTTTTTTTTTTAATGAACTCCTGATGAAAAGTGCTTTCAGAAAAAATGCATGTCATTATATTGATACTATGAAAGGGGTCAAAATGGGTGGATTTTCCAAATTTGAACATTTTTTTAACAATTTTCTTGAAATTTTTATGTTTTTTTCCAAATGTTATTCTTCATTGATTATTGATGAGCCATTAAAAATTTTAAAATTTAATATCAAAATGTGGTCATAAAGGAGCCAGAATTTTGGAATTTTGCAGATTTGAAAGGTATATAAAATTGTATTTTTCTGCCAATTTTGATGTGGTTTCTACTTTGAATTGATTGTATTGAGAACTTTTGGTATTGTCTATATAATTCCTCTATTTTTTATGGTTTCTGATATAAATTGAACGCAAAGGGCCAAAAAGTGCAGAATTCCAAAATTTGAACTTTATTTTCATCAGAATTTAAATGCTTTCTTTTTGTTAAATATTCATCTTTATGATAACAAAGAAATTTAACTATTTTTTTTATAGAAAAATGTCTAAAGGGGACACAAATTCTGAAATATTGCATATTTGGAAAGCATACACAATTTTGAGTTTTCATATAACTTTGATGCAGTGTCTTCATTTAATTGCTTGTGACAAAAGCTACAGATAATATTCTGACAAATTACCTTTATTGATGGTGTTTGAGTTACACTTGATGTTAAACTGGTACAGTAAGAAACCCTTGTCAACTTGTTGTGATCGTATCATTCGTAAATTTTTATTAATAGAAGGAACAGAATGCATTTATTTTATGATTTTATTTTTTAAAAGTAGATCCTCTTTTAACATTGTAACTCAATAACATACAGAGTATCTAAGATTTGAGGTAAAATGGGTTTCTTTATAAATTTTGTTTATAAAGATTTGTATGTAATAGTTAAGATTACAACTGATATTCCTTTCTAGTATTATATGCTGTGTTGAGTTGTGGAATTAAACATTTTATGCAATTCATTTCAAACCATTATTTATTTTACTTTTTTATGAATATTTTAGTTTTAAGTGACAATTTGTTATTCTGTAATATTTTATTTTTTCTGTATGATTAGTCATTAAACAATTTGTGTTACTGTTTTTGTAACACTCCTGCCGTCCAGATATACCTATATATTTTGGGGATATTTATTTTGTCCTTTTTGAATATTTGAATATTTGATCTAAGACTTTTATCATTAAAGAACTCCGTCCAACTTGTGTTAAGATAAAATTTCATGGGAGATAACTCCTGGGTACTAATCATTAAGTTTACTCCAATGTTAGATGAAACTATATCATATCCCCATAAGTTTGTTTTATGTGCTATATATGCAAGGAACTTTTAAATTTAATTAATTTTTAAACAGAATTATTTCGACATTGCCTAAAAAAATATATATATCTACATTAAAAATGTAATTAATACTCCCTTCGACTGTGAAGAAAAAATCTTACAGATCCTCTGAAATTTTAAATCTCAATGTATTGGATTGACTTTGCTGTTTTTTTTTGTTGTGTATACAGAAACATCACATTAACAATATATTGTAAATATTGCTTCAGGATATCGATATTAAATATTCACATGGCAACCAAATAATGCTAGGCAACCATCATATTTCTGTAAGCTTTGTTAAAAAGCATTAACTGGGTGCCGTGGAACAATGTATTATGTTGATGTTTTATGAGTATTTTTGAACTTTCAGAAGACATTAATGTTTTTGCCTCCAGAATATTGATTGTTGTTTTATATTTTGTATTGGTATTTGGTTGTAGTCTTGTTATTACTAAGTGATAAAGACAAAGAATATGACACAATAATCATGTAGAATGATATATATATATATTATAATGTCTATATATTGATGGTATATGTAGAATGATATATATATATATATATTATAATGTCTATATATTGATGGTATATGTAGAATGATATATATATATATTATAATGTCTATATATTGATGGTACATGTATTTTTGATATTTGTTACACAAATTTATTATTAATATTCAATGATCCACCAGTTGTAGAACTTTTGGTGACATGCAATAATTCATTGATACCACTAGTTTTAGAACTATGTATGTTCTGAGCTCCAGTAGCCCTTTTCACAAAAATTCGTAACTATAGTCCTAACTTTTTCACAAAGATTATCTTACGACAAATTTTAATCTTACGACTAAAATTACACTTACGATAAAAAATTCTCCCTTAGGTGTACTCGATACAACATTATGTGATAAAGTTTGTCAGTGATTTGCGACAGGTCAATGGTTTTCTCCACCAATAAAACTGACCGATATATTGTTGAAAGGGGCGTTAAACACCATAAACCATCTTCCTTAGCAACCTAGTTTCATTTCCATAGCACAACAAAGCATTTTTTTTTAATAAAATTATTCTAAAAAATATCCCCGGCACTAATTTATAAGCAATTCTTATGCTATGATGTGTTTGTATGTTTATATTGAATTTTTATCTAATACAAAAAAATGTATATGAATCGGTCACCAATAACTGCACAAAATATGAACGGGTATGATTTTCGTATAGAGGAACATTTCTAATGCATGTAAATTAAAATGATCTATAATAATTATCATTACTTGGAGTTGTGCGTCATCATCCACGCGTGGTTACTTTTGGTAGAAGTATTTTTTAAGGGAGTGCATCTGGAGTGTGAAAAACACCCTATTCATGTAATTCATTTTATCGGTTATTTGTCAGCAAAATATTTACCCCTTTTTTCCAATTAATCCCATCCCACATAAAATTAAACGCTTGTTCTTTTACTAAGGAAAATTTATCCCGATTTTTCTGAGATAACCCAAATAAAGATGTGTTTATCATCTATCAATCATGAAGACGAATAAATATTCCTGTTATATATTAATATTAATATAACAGAAGAATGTACACAAGTTTATGTATTGCCAGAGTGTTCGATGATGATCGAAGTTACCAGAAATTAATAAATTATATTCCTAATATAAAAGCAAAATCAAAACGATATCAGTGGATCCAGAAAATTCCAGTCCTAAAGCGGCTGTTCATACAAAACTTTTGTAAGCGAAGTAGATGTCTAGAAGAAAATCCCGTATTCCTGTTTTTATCCAAAAAAAAAATGAAAAAAAAGAATTCTCCCCAAGTTTGCAAGTACATGTAGTCTTTTCGATTGTCGATCGTTCCCAATTTGAAATCTAAAATTAATGAGAATTATCCTGATTTTTTGGTCATGTAAACGATACACTGCTGCATTGAAGAGGTAAATGTACGGAATGCATCATTATAGACAGACTCTGTTATTAGTCACGCCAAAAAGGAGTAAACAACAATGCCATGTGTAGCGTCTGTTTGTATTAAACCATATTCATTTCAATAAACATTTATCAATATGTGTAAATAGGTTTGTCATACGGTCAGAGAAAATGCTCTAACGATGAATTGCTCTCTTATTTTCAAGTCGAAGCGCCAATACATCGTCCATCTTTTTCACTTACGATAAAAGATAAGACCAAAATTTCTCTTACGATCAAAATTTTACACTTAGGACAGGGTAATTTTACACGTAAAGTTAGGACTATTTTTATACTTAAGATTATCGTAAGTATTTTTGTGAAACTCTTTTTAATCTTAGTTTTACACTTACGACAATTTTTTATCGTAAGAATTTTTGTGAAAAGGGCTACTGTTCTTTTACTGATGATAATTTATCCCGATTTTTCTGAGATAACCCAAATTAAGATGTGTTTATCATCTATCAATCACGAAGACGAATAAATATCCCTGTTATATATTAATATTAATATAACAGAAGAATGTACACAAGTTTATGTATTGCCAAAGTGTGCGATGATCATCGAAGTTGCCAGAAATTAATAAATTATATTCCTAATATAAAAGCAAAATCAAAACGATATCATTGGATCCAGAAAATTCCAGTCCTAAAGCGGCTGTTCATACAAAACTTTTGTAAGCGAAGTAGATGTCTAGAAGAAAATCATGTATTCCTGTTTTTATCCCCCCCCCCCCCCCCCCCCCCCCCCCCCAAAAATGGAAAAAAAAGAATTCTCCCCAAGTTTGCAAGTAGTCTTTTCGATTGTCGATCGTTCCCAATTTGAAATCTAAAATTAATGAGAATTATCCTGATTTTTTTGGTCATGTAAACGATACACTGCTGCATTGAAAAGATAAATGTACGGAATGCATCGTTATAGACAGACTCTCTTTAATTAGTCACGCCAAAAAGGAGTAAACAACAATGCCATTTGCAGCGTCTGTTTGTATTAAACCATATTCATTTCAATAAACATTTATCAATATGTGTAAATAGGTTTGTCATACGGTCAGAGAAAATGAGCTAACGATGAATTGCTCTCTTATTTTCAAGTCGAAGCGCCAATACACCGTCCATCTTTTTTTCTATTTTTTTCACTTACGATAAAAGATAAGACCAAAATTTCTCTTACGATCAATATTTTACACTTAGGACAGGGTAGTTTTACACGTAAAGTTAGGACTATTTTTACACTTAAGATTATCGTAAGTATTTTTGTGAAACTCTTTTTAATCTTAGTTTTACACTTACGACAATTAGCCCTTTTCACAAAAATTCTTACGATAAAAAATTGTCGTAAGTGTAAAACTAAGATTAAAAAGAGTTTCACAAAAATACTTACGATAATCTTAAGTGTAAAAATAGTCCTAACTTTACGTGTAAAACTACCCTGTCCTAAGTGTAAAATATTGATCGTAAGAGAAACAGGTGTGCATGTGTCATCAGAGCTCATCATTTTCTTCACTTACTCTACTTTAATTTACAAATTATTTTTATTATTATTTACTTCCTGGAAATGATTGTGTTAAAAATAACTGTAATGTTGTATCACACGACCTGAAGACTATTGTAAACAAAAAGCTGAAAAATCCCAGTAAATCTTAGTTTGGTTTAGAATAAAAATAGTTTGTAAGATATATGTTTCTTTACACATATGTTTCCAAGCCATAAAATGTAGAGATTCGAGTACTAATGTATAGTCTCAAGGTCACCAAAAGTTTCATCACAATGGCCACTGTTTTGCTTATGGGAAAATACATGTACTACAGAAGTTCAACATTGGGTAGTAGAATTATAAATAAATCATTTCTTAACGTAGAATTTGGTGATGGATCCATTTACTCTTCAAACTTGTCAAACTACATAATATGTTTTAGAGCCACGAAATACATAATATCTGTTTTAGAGCCAGGAAATACAAAATATCTGTTTTAGAACCAGGAAATACAAATATCTGTTTTAGAGCCAGGAAATACAAATATCTGTTTTAGAGCCAGGAAATACAAAATATTTGTTTTAGAGCCAGGAAATACAAATATCTGTTTTAGAGCCAGGAAATACAAATATCTGTTTTAGAGCCAGGAAATACAAAATATCTGTTTTAGAGCCAGGAAATACATAATATCTGTTTTAGAGCCAGGAAATACATAATATCTGTTTTAGAGCCAGGAAATACATAATATCTGTTTTAGAGCCAGGAAATACAAATATTTTGGTTCAAATGTCTGACTACATAATATATGTATATTAATTATTAGAAGAGCGAATCTGATATGGACCTGATAATCCTTGTCGAGCGAAAACAAATATTAATAATTTTTTTATCAGTAATTTCACAAATTTAACACAGCTTTGTGATTTTTTTTTGTTGTGTTTTGACCATTTTTTTTAATACTAATAATTTTGTTATCAGTAATTTCACAATTTTAACACAGCTTTGTGATTTTGTTGTGTTTTGACCTTTTTTTTTTTTTTTAATAAAAGGTTTAGTGACGTCACGTTAGACTTCGCATGACAAATGACCAACAGCTGATAATTCCTAGTATCATGAGTCGGTGGTCAACTGAACGTTGTTACTAAATTCATCGGGTAGTAAAGATCAAAGAAAACTGTAACAAATTACCTTCGAGCTCATTTGATATGGACCTGATAATCCTTGTCTTGCGAAAAAAAATGCTAATAATTAATATGTATACTGCTTCATCTGTTTTATACAAGATATTTTATTATTTAGACAAGTATTTGATATGTATTTCTTTAGAAGACCTATTTATTAGACTAGATACATTTGTTTTTAATTTCACCAAAAAGGCAGAAAATATCAGTAATATTGTTTTTAGTACTTTCTATTTTGTGGTTTTAAGCTAAACTTACTCAATCCTTTATCCAATGAGAATCTCTCTTATAAACCATGATGTGATTGTTTATATAATCAAGAAAGTGATTTGTTAATTTTTATGATCATGTTTGTTAAAATTGACATTATTATTAATAACTATTGATTCCTGTTTTATTATTATTATTATTTTGCCTGCAATGATTGATTGTTTGTTTGATGGTATTTAATGCCACTTTCAACAATACATTTTGTATTTCAGTTATGTCATGGCAGTCAGTTTTATTGGTGGAGGAAACCGGGGGACCTGGAGGGTTCCGTGGCGTTAGTCCGAAGGTCCATTAGTCCGAAGGTTCGTTAGTCCGAAGGTCCGTTTGTCCTAATGTCGGCCACCCATACGTTTGAACTCTGTTATTTTTGGTTTGAATAAACGTATATATTCAACGTTGCACGACATTTGAGCGCATTGGTCCTACATTTGAGCGCAAAAAATCCTACGTTTAAGTGCAAAAAAATCCACGATTGAGCGCATTTTACCTTAGCTATTTACTATTTACCTGAGAAAAAAAAGAAATTATTATAAAAATTTGAGCCGAAGAAAATAAATCTTGATTTTGAACTTGGAATGGTTAACCTTCTAAGAGAAGAATTTAGGGAAGTCGAAATTAAAGATTGTAGACTTCATCTTGGTCAAGCGTGGTATAGAAAAATTCAGTCTTTTGGTCTTGCACAGGACTACAAAGATAAATCTAGTGAAATTGGTAAATGGCTATCCCAATTTTTTGGACTTCCCTTTCTACCTCCTGATGAAACCGTAGACAGTTTTGTAGAGGAGATGATACCAGAGGCACCCACAAATGAACGATGTTCTAAGTTCTCTGACTATTTATTAGAAACCTATGTGGACGAAAACTCAAAATATCCTCCTACAATGTGGGCTTCAAAACCTTGCCGTACAGCTAAACGCATTAACAATGGCCTGGAGTGCTTTCACAGTCACTTCAATGATCAGTTTTATTCTGTGCACCCATGTATATATGTATTCATTGATGTGTTAAAACAAATACAGACAACTACATACATTAAAATTCGAGGTCTTGACAACCCCGCTACAGTCAGGCGCACCGAGAAGGAAAAACTTGCGTTTTCCTTAAAACAATATCGTAGGTTAGAGACAGCAGAAATTTCTAGAGCAACTTACATGAAGTCAATGGGGTTGAAATTTTCCGCAAGAACCGATTTGTAAGATTTTAGTGCTACTTTTATAAACATTTTTAAACATTCTTAAATCTATTTCATAAAACATTTTAAATAAATCCTATGATGTTTTTATGTGTTTTTTAGTGCTGTAATCTTTTATAATAAAGTGTATATATTTTTATTTCTATTTTTCACATTTTTAGATATTAAATTCCCCAGGCAAACCACAGGTAAAATGCGCTCAAACGTAACACACTTAAAATTGAAAATGCGCTCAAACGTAGTGCGCCCATATTCAACCCGTATACCTTTTTTGTCCCCCGCCGCGAAGCAACGGAGTGACATAGTAATGGTCTGCATTCGTCCATCCATCCTTCCGTCCTTGTGCAAACATGTATGTATCTTAAAGTAGTGTTACTAGAAATTAAGGTATAAAACAACAAAGTACCGAAATTGCAGGAAATAATGATTTTTTTTCTAGTTTAACCCGAACGTTTTTTCCTACATGTAATATGCATAAAACATTTGTTTGATGATCTTTTATGATATCAGGCGCGTAACTGCCTTTACGCAAAAAATCAATTGCTTGCACATCATTTCGGCAAAAAAAAATGTTTGCTTGCCCTAAAAAATATTATTATTGACATAGGAAGAATCCCACTTTTTCAGTATGATTAATAATCATTATAACGTGTTTGGTCAAAGAGAATGAAGTTGTTATTAATCAGTTAACATCGGAATGAAACGACCAAACTGTGTGGGACTCGATCGTTATTTGATATGGCCGTTTCTATTGCCGATCAGTTTGAAATTCTACCGACTATTCCTAGGAGAACGGGCCGACAGATCAACCGAGCTGGTCATCCCGCTGATAACCCTAGCCAGTTTTGGCAGCAATCTATGTACCACCCGTTTATGAACTATTACATAACAGAGCTTACCGCGAGATTACTTGAAAATGGCGGCAGATACCAGGCACAATACTTGATACCAATGAACTTGCCTAGACTAACACCAGACACCGTAGACGTTATATTTGACACATACAAAACCGATTTACGTTGCGACATAGTTATGTTTTAAAGCCGAAATCAAAAGGTGGCAACATTGACAACCGCTAAATCATCGAATCTGAAGGACACCCTTAACGTCACAAACGAAGAGCTCTATCCTTCGATCAGCACCGTTTTGTTGATACTTTTGTTAAGCAAAAAAATCCCAGTTGTTAATTGGATCAACAACGGGTCTTAAAAATAATCTAATATTTAGATATCTTTTAAATTTTAATATATAAATATCTTTTAAGTTTTAAGCTTAAACATATTTGGTTAAGATCAGAGTTTTAGTGGAGGGTTTACTTCATTGGAATGATTTCCATATATTTCAGAGACGATGCGGTTTTTTCTCTTTTTTTTTTAGCTCACCTGGCCATGGGTAAGCGTCCGTCGGTCGTCCGTCCGTCCGTTAGCTTTTCACATTTAAATCTTCTTCTCTGAAACCGCTGAACAGAAATCAGCCAAACTTGCCAGAAATGTTCACTGGATGGTCCTCTACCAGATTTGTGTTTTTGGTGTTGATTTGAAATCCAACATGGCTGCCAGGGTCCATAATGTGTTCTCATTGGCTGAAATTTTAAAAATCTTCTTGTCAGAAACCACTAAGTCAATTGAATTGTGACTTTGCAGGAATGATCATTGGGTGGTCCTGTACTAAATTGTGAATCGTTTGCCGATCGGAAATTCAAGATGGCCGCCATGACTCGACTTAGTTTAACATTGGACCCTATGGGAATTTCACATTTTCATCTTTTTTTCTGAAACCACAAAACAGATTTGAACCAAACTTGGCAGAAATGTTCATTGGATGGTCATATACAAGATTTTTGTTTTTGGCGCTAATCGGAAATCCAACATGGCTGCCAGGGCCCATAATGTGTTCTGATTGGTTGAAATTTTTAAAATCTTGTTAGAAACCACTAAGCCAATTGAATTGTGACTTTGCAGGAATGATCATTGGGTGGTCCTGTACTAAACTTGTGAATCGTTTGCCAATCGGAAGTTCAAGATGGCCGCCATGACTCGACTTAGTTTAACATTGGACCCTATGGGAATTTCACATTTTCATCTTTTTTTCTGAAACCACAAAACAGATTTGAACCAAACTTGGCAGAAATGTTCATTGGATGGTCATATACAAGATTTGTGTTTTTGGTGCTGATCGGAAATCCAACATGGCTGCCAGGGCCTATAATGTGTTCTGATTGGTCGAAATTTTAAAAATCTTCTTGTTAGAAACCACTAAGCCAATTGAATTGTGGCTTTGCAGGAATGATCATTGGGTGGTCCTGTACTAAATTTGTGAATCGTTTGCTGATCGGAAATTCAAGATGGCCACCATGACTCGACTTAATTTTAACATAGGACCCTATGGAAAAAATGTTTAAAAGTCTTCTCCTCTGAAACCAGTAAGTCAGTTTAAAGCAAACATGGGATGAATGGTCCTTAGGTGGTCAACTTTCAAAATTATGTCCAGTGACCCTGACCTCCATCCAAGATGGCCACCTTCAGCAGACATACTGTAGTTTTAACATAGGACCCTATGGGAAAAAATGTTTTAAAATCTTCTCCTCTGAAACTAGTAAGCCAATATAGCAAACATGTCATCGATGGTCCTTAGGTGGTCAACTTCCAAAATTGTGTTCAGTGATCCCGATCTCGGTTCAAAATGGCCGCCGTCAGTAGACATAGTTTTAACATAGGACCCTATGGGAAAATTGTTTAAAAGTCTTCTCTTCTGAAACCAGTCAGCCAATTTAAAGCAAACATGGCATGGATGGTCCTTGGGTAGTATACTTTCAAAATTGTGTCCGGTGACCACGACCTCCATCCAAGATGGCTGCCATGAGCAGACATAGTTTTAACATAGAACCCTATGGCAGTATGGGATTTGAATAGTAACTTAGATGTATTCAGCATGCAGACATTCTTAAGAGGACTTATTTATGTCAGGTGAGCGATACAGGCTCACCTGAGCCTCTAGTTTAGACTTAACACGCTTGGATCCATAACTACAAAACAGGGGTTTGGTGCAATTTTTGGCGTGTTTTCTACAAAATGTTTTAAGTTTTACCTATATTTGCCGATTACACATTTTGTTTTGCTAGCAAAAGATGGGCGTACAGCCTACAACCCACCTGGATAGACCACTGTTTAGTCAGGATGTGAATATGAGTATCTTGCTTCTCTTACTTAATTTGATAAAGGACTGAATATTAAATCAATTCAACACTGTTCGATACCTATCCTTTGGTCGAAAAACAAGACTAATGGACCTTAAAACGTTCGGACTAACGGACCTTCGGACTAATGAACCTTCGGACTAACGGACCTTCGGACTAATGAACCTTCGGAGTAATGGACCTTCGGACTATCGAGCGGTCACCACCTGAAGAAACCCACCGACCTGTCACAAGTCACTGACAAACTTTATCACATAATGTTGTACAGAGAAACCCACCGACCTGTCGCAAGTCACTGACAAACTTTATCACATAATGTTGTACACCTTGTTGTACACCGACCTGTCACAAGTCACTGACAAACTTTATCATATAATGTTGTACACCGACCTGTCACAAGTCACTGACAAACTTTATCACATAATGTTGTACACCTTGTTGTACACCGACCTGTCGCAAGTCACTGACAAACTTTATCACATAATGTTGTACACCGACCTGTCACAAGTCACTGACAAACTTTATCACATAATGTTGTACACCGACCTGTCGCAAGTCACTGACAAACTTTATCACATAATGTTGTACACCGACCTGTCGCAAGTCACTGACAAACTTTATCACATAATGTTGTACACTTTGCCCTGATCGAGATTTCGAACTCACAACATCAGTGGTGATAGCCATTGATTGCATAGATAGTTGTAAATCCAACTACCATATGATCACGGCCATGACGACCCCGTTGCCTGCAACTGCAATGATAATAAGATGTGAATATTCAGTTCTTTTCCAGCAAACTGTGTCAATCTTATTTATAAACCACACTTAATTGTCCTAGCACCTTTTGTTTGTATCATGTGTAAAATTCCATCCACTTTCCAATGTTAAATGTCGTGTGATTTTTCCCCATGACTTGGCATACATCATATGTGCTGTGTATGGTCCGTTCCTTGGATGTTTAAAATTATTAATGAAGGCATGATAATTTGTCCTTTTTGCCACGATATAACTGATATATTGTTGAATGTGACGTTAAACACCATAACCCTACCCTCTTGTCATCTCACTAGTAAAATAGTACCAAGTCACTAAAAAAATTGCATAGAGTACACCTCGCCATGAGCGGGATTCAAACTCACAACTTTAGTGGTGATAGGCACCTAAGGTAATTGTAAATCCAACTACTATGCGACCACGACGGCCCCTCTAAAGAAAGGGAAGTAAGACATATTCTTGGATCAATTATGCTCTCTGATTGGCTGATATTTCAAATATGTTCATCACAGAAAGCACATGATCTTGGAATGAATAATCCTTACATGACCTTGTACAATGTTTGTATTATATTTGCGGATCCAAAATCCAAGATGGCTGCCACAACAAGGCAAAAGTTTTAGTATAACTTCTTGGTGCAAAGAATAAATATTGTTTCTCAGAAACTACAAAATTGATCAAATCTAAACTTCAAGAATAGAAGCATTGGATAGTCCTTACAACAGTTAATTTTGTGTGTATTTGAAATCAAAGATGCCCGACATCTTGGGTCAAATTTAACATAGGACTCTTTAAGGCGAACATTTTTTTTTCTCTCTGAAACTACTAAACCCTAAAACATATGAAAACATAGATGGTTTGAATGCTTCCATCTTCGCTAACCAAGAGATACAATCCTCCTTTCCTTCTCTTCACCCATGGGAGTGTCGACTGCAATATTATACCCCCACTCATAGAGGGGGGCTATATTGCAATCACCTTGTCCGTCCGTCCATTCACACTTTCGTTAAAGATGTCTCAGCTACTACTGGAAGAAATGATTTTATTTTTGATACATGCAGGTTTTCAAGCAAGATTTTGTGAAAAATAAGGGCTTTTTTTAAGGGCAAAATTCTTCAAAAATAAGGGCTATTTTTAAGAATTTTCAGACAAAGATAAGGGCTGAAATTCAATAATTAATATAAAAGAAAATCATTCTGTACTCATCTCCAAGGAGAACATACCTGGTTATAAAAAGAACCAATTGGTCCTACATGTATGTAAAAACTATGTCCTGCAGTACGGTTGTCATCTTGGAATTCCGATCAACATAAAAAAACACAAAGTTTGTAAAGGACCTTCCAATGATTGATGGACAGTTTAGGTTCAATCAGTGCAATAGCTTCAGGGAAGAAAATATTTCTGTATTTTCCCATATGGTCCTGTGTTAATACTATGACCTGCAGTGGTGGCCATCTTGGATTTCAGATCATCACAAAAAACACAAACTTAATAAGAGACCATTCAATGATCATTCATGCACAGAATGGGTTCATTCAGCTCAGTAGTTTTTAAGAAAAAGATTTTTTCTAAATTTTTAAATATGGTACTGTGTTAAAACTATGTCCTGTATAGGCAGCCATCTTGGATTTCAGATCAGCATAAACAAAAATTTTTTTAGAGGACCTTCAAATGATTATTCCTGGGCAGTTTGGTTTCAATTGTCCAAGTGGCTTAAGAGAAGAAACGTTTTGAAACATTTTCCACATAGGGTCCAATGTTAAACTAAGTCCTGCCATAGCCGCCATTTTGAATTTCACATCGGAACAAAAAACCTCAAGTATGTAGAGGACCATCCAATGAACATTGTTGTACAGTTTGGCTTTAATCATATTTGTAGTTTCTGAGAAGGCATTTAAAAATTTTCCCATAGGGTCCAATGTTAATCTATGTCCTGCGGTGGTGGCCACCTTGGATTTCCGATCGGCATAAAAAACAGAAACTTGGTAAAGGACATTCCAATGATCATTCATTTACAGTTTGGGTTCAATCAGTTCATTAGTTTCAGAGAAGAAGATCTTTGAAATTTCAGCCAATCAGAGCATATTATTGGCCCTGACAGCCATGTTGAATATCCGACTGGAACGAAAAACAGAAATTTGTAGAGGACCATCCAAGGAACATTCCTGATAAGTTTGGTTCCAATTGGCCCAGTGGTTTCAGAGAAGAAGCTTGAAATGTGAAAAGTTTACAGACGACGGACACCAAGTGATGGCAATAGTTCCCATGGACCTTTGATCCAGGTAAACTAAAAAGCTAATTACCAACTCAGAAGATCATGCCAATGGTCATCAACAGCGATATTCAGCATATCAATACAACCAGATTAAAGTAATCTGATATGGTGCAAATTCATGCTGAATATGATGCTGATAACCACCAGGATGTCTTCTGAGAAATACATTAATTCAACATATTCATTATCTGAAAGTATACTAAGGCTAGATTTCATTAACTCCAACAAATTTAGGATTTTCACCCAAAAATTTGGGCTTTTTTAGGATTTTGAAGCTTTAATAAGGAATATTAGGGCTGCTGTCAAAAAATAAGGAAAATATATATAAGGGACCGCTTGAAAGCCTGTTACATGACTTTGGCATAGTGACTTGTACCGTTTCTCCCCTTTCCAGGCTTACCGCACATCTACTTCCTGTTTACCGCACGACTTAGAATTTTTCATGTTTGCCGTAATGAAAACTTTTGTAACAGATATCTCAGCTTCTACTGGAAGAAATGATTTTATATTTGATATATGGCTTTTGCATGGTGACTTGTACCGTGTCTCCCCTTTCCAGACTTACCGCACATCTACTTCCTGTTTACCACGCGACTTAGAATTTTTCATGTTTGCCGTAATAAAAACTTTTGTAACAGTTATATAGTGAAAATGTATAAAGATAAAGAAGTCGTAAATGTCAAGAATTTTTTTGTCAATGTGTGACGTAAAAGTATTTTTGACATTTACGTCACCGAATATGGTACTGCTTTGACAACTATTTTACCTATTTTGTTCCTGTATTTAAATACTGTTACAGTGACAGCCGGAACCTTTGAACCGTAATGAGAGCGGGAGGTTTGGCGCCTTAAAATCTGATTCAACCCACCATTTCTTTAGAAATGCCTGTACCAAGTCAGGGTCATTACGGTTTTCACAGTTTTCCGGTTGTTGACTGATTTTGTCTGTTTATATAATTATGAGTTTTGACTTTCCCTTTGTAAGATTGTTCGGAGTTCGGTAATTTTGTTATTACCTTTATTATCTCAGCTTCTACTGGAAGAAATGATTTTATATTTCATATATGGCTTTTGCATGGTGACTTGTACCGTGTCTCCTCTTTCCAGGTTTACCGCACATCTACTTCCTGTTTACAGTGCGACTTAGAATTTTTCATGTTTGCCGTAATAAAAACTTTTGTAACAGATATCTCAGCTTCTACTGGAAGAAATGATTTATAACGATTTGTGCAGAGCTCGATGTTTCAGATTAGTTTGTGATCCATTTTCTGGTAATGAATGCTGAGATATATACAAATTTGACACAAATGAACGAGTAGGGGTATTCTTAGCACGACATAGTGCAACATCTTGTTGTGATTTCCACACACGCTGTCATCTTATGGATTTTTTAATTTACGATAATGATGATATCATTTTCAGCCAATGCATTGCATTCATTTCATTTTATGTCTAAATATGTACACATTTAACTGAAAACAACAAATGTGTCCCCCAAAATTATTCTGTGATTTTTTGGTAATCTCTCACATAAAAACCTAAGCATGCCTATTTTATGTTTACATTTTTCCTACAACACATGTTTTTGTAACACACATTCTGATTGCATACTGCATCCAGTTAAAACTCAACCAAATTGCCATGAAAATCTGGTTAATACAAAACAATGTATGGCCAAAGTTGAAGAGGAGGGTAGGTGGATCGTAAGCCTTGGCTGGTGAAGATGGACTGTTTCTTACATCATCCTCTGATAGACAATATTATGATGATCATCACTGTTTAAACGTTTTTTTCTTCATCATACAGGGGGGGGGTCGTATGGTAGTTTGGCTTAAAACTACCTGTGCAATCAGTGCCTATCACCAATAAAGTTGGGAGTTCGACCCCCGTTCATGGCAAAGTGTACTCATTATACAACATTATGTGATAAAATTTGTCAGTGACTTGCGACAGGTCATGATTTCCTCCACCAATAAAACTGACCACCACGATATAACTGAAATATTTTGTTGAAAGTGGTATTGAACACCATAAATCAACCATATTATATGTAGTACTTATAAAATAGAAACAGTTTCACTGTCACAAAATGCAAGATAATTAATCAAAATAAATTAATACAAACCAAATTGGTATAAAACCATTTTATTATCATAAAAAATATGTCTCAAGTATATGTATAACATACCCTACTTATAATAATGTATGTGTGTGTAAAATTTATAAAAGAGAACCAGTTTGATGTGTACAGTAAAATACTATATCCTAAAAATGTTTAAAATTATTTTATATTTAAAACAAGTTAAAAAATTAATCAGGCTGAAAATGATATAAATCACAACCTTCCAAATGTTACATAAACAAGTTGTATACAAGGTGTAGTGTTTACTTCTCTGTGTACTAATATTTAACAATCTTCTTCTTTCTTTATTAATATATAACTATGTAATAGAGTAGATTCTGACAAGGAAAGACACTGTCAAATTAAGTATACAGAATTAATAAGAAATAATATACATGTATGTGACGACACAATCATGTCTCCTCGTGTTTGTCCACAGATGAAGAAACTAACATAAAGATGGCACTTACTTGTGGATATATAAACATTTATTATTGTGGCTATTAATAAGTTTACAAAATCTATCAATCACCTTTCAAATATTAAATCTAAAATACAAATCTTCCCATCAGAATTATCCCCCCTCCCCCATCTGAAATGTGTACTTTAATTAAGTAAAGGTTATCACATAAGAGCCCAACAATATTAACAACCTATTTATCCTATTAGCATTTAATAATAGATTTTAATAATTAAGGGGGAATGATTTTTGAGTTGACTATCTGTAATTCAAGATGTTTGATTTTACATATATAACTAATATGACATCTGTAGCTTGGTTATTTTTTAAGAGTCACTTGATTTTTTCATTCTGTCTTCCAACTTATAAGAAAATTATGTACAAAAATGATTATATAAAAATAAATATCATTGTAAAATCTATATATATATATACATATGATTTATTATGTGGAATGTAAAAATTAAAAATGATATGTACATGTATAACATATGGTCTTGACAACATTGTAAAAATTGTAAAACTTAAAAAGCTTCTAAGGTTAATTTGTTCACTAAAGATTTTTGTAAAACACAATCAAGACATCTGATATGTTTATACAATTCACAAACTTATAGTGGCATGCCTAGTTCACAATTCTTTATTTTTCTTGTAAAATTCCTATCTGTCAATAGGTTAATTACAAGTCAAAGCAAAAATAATTACAATTAAAAACTCAGCAGATAATTTTGTGTCATGAGATTTTATAACACTAATGATAATTACACTGTGTGTGAAATATTCTACAAAATCTGCTTTATAAGCAAAAAAAAAAACAGCACTTTTTATATATAGCTGATTCATAAACATTCACATAAAAAATAATACCATTGAGCCGGTCAAAAGTTAACATTTAATGTTTTGATATTGTAATTGAAATATCTGGATAGTAAAGTAGGCCGAAACCAATTTGTTACACAAAAAATAGTCCTTAACTGATTTATTAAACAAAATATAGGCTTTATCTGAATTGTGTCACACACACAAATTACAAAACATTTTGCTTTGAAAAATGTAATATTTTGTTGTAATAATTTTTGCATATGGTTAATTGGTATGATATATGACATATGATGCATTAATCTATGTATTCTGATATTTACAGTGGTATACAATTTCTATATTTGATAAATCTTAAAATTTACATGTATGGAGAAAACATTTGATAAATCTTAGAATTTACATGTATGGAGAAAACAGTTGATAAATCTTAGAATTTACATGTATGGAGAAAACAGACAGTCACAAACATTAAAACAGTGACAACACTGAGTGATAATAATGATCCACCACTGCTGATTACCTCCCCTGTAATGTCTGGTGTTGGTTCGCTGGAATCTGTAATAACAAACAGAAATCTCATTATACTCGTCTTACTGCAATGGTCAAATTAATAACAATCTTTTCTTTCTGATTTATTCATTATTTAATAGTAGAAAGCTGATCATTTTGGCCCATAACAATTATATTATTAAATACACATTTATTATATGTAAAAGTTGAAGTAAATTCGTGCAGGTTTTTATTGTTTCTTTCTGTTTGATCACTTGAGATCTAGATTTAACTCTGCCACCTTTCTGTGCCTCTCCCAAGTCACGACCCAGATTTCTAATAATTGAATATCATATAATGTGGCAATGTTGACTGATGACTTGTGTCTCTAGCCTTTAGCACCTGACTTCACCCTCGGTTTTAGTGGGGTTCGTGTTACTCGATCTTTAGTGTTATATGTATGTTTTGTAGATCATTGTTTGTCCTTTTGTACTTTTTCTTTTGGCCATTGTGTTGTCTGTTCTTTTCTACTTTTTCTTTTGGTCATTGTGTTGTCTGTTCTTTTCTACTTTTTCTTTTGGTCATTGTGTTGTCTATTCTTTTCTACTTTTTCTTTTGGTCATTGTGTTGTCTGTTCTTTTCTACTTTTTCTTTTGGTCATTGTGTTGTCTGTTCTTTTCTACTTTTTCTTTTGGCCATTGTGTTGTCTGTTCTTTTCTACTTTTTCTTTTGGTCATTGTGTTGTCTGTTCTTTTCTACTTTTTCTTTTGGCCATTGTGTTGTCTGTTCTTTTCTACTTTTTCTTTTGGCCATTGTGTTGTCTGTTCTTTTCTACTTTTTCTTTTGGTCATTGTGTTGTCTATTCTTTTCTACTTTTTCTTTTGGCCATTGTGTTGTCTATTCTTTCAAGTTCTACTTTTTCTTTTGGTCATTGTGTTGTCTGTTCTTTTCTACTTTTTCTTTTGGTCATTGTGTTGTCTGTTCTTTTCTACTTTTTCTTTTGGTCATTGTGTTGTCTATTCTTTTCTACTTTTTCTTTTAGTCATTGTGTTGTCTATTCTTTTCTATTTTTTCTTTTGGCCATTGTGTTGTCTATTCTTTTCTACTTTTTCTTTTGGCCATTGTGTTGTCTATTCTTTCAAGTTCTACTTTTTCTTTTGGTCATTGTGTTGTCTATTCTTTTCTACTTTTTCTTTTGGTCATTGTGTTGTCTGTTCTTTTCTACTTTTTCTTTTGGTCATTGTGTTGTCTGTTCTTTTCTACTTTTTTCTTTTGGTCATTGTGTTGTCTGTTCTTTTCTACTTTTTCTTTTAGTCATTGTGTTGTCTGTTCTTTTCTACTTTTTCTTTTGGTCATTGTGTTGTCTGTTCTTTTCTATTTTTTCTTTTGGTCATTGTGTTGTCTGCTCTTTTCTACTTTTTCTTTTAGTCATTGTGTTGTCTGTTCTTTTCTACTTTTTCTTTTGGTCATTGTGTTGTCTGTTCTTTTCTATTTTTTCTTTTGGCCATTGTGTTGTCTGTTCTTTTCTACTTTTTCTTTTGGTCATTGTGTTGTCTGTTCTTTTCTACTTTTTCTTTTATTCATTGTGTTGTCTGTTCTTTTCTACTTTTTCTTTTGGTCATTGTGTTGTCTGTTCTTTTCTACTTTTTCTTTTGGTCATTGTGTTGTCTGTTCTTTTCTACTTTTTCTTTTGGTCATTGTGTTGTCTGTTCTTTTCTACTTTTTCTTTTGGTCATTGTGTTGTCTGTTCTTTTCTACTTTTTCTTTTGGTCATTGTGTTGTCTGTTCTTTTCTACTTTTTCTTTTGGTCATTGTGTTGTCTGTTCTTTTCTACTTTTTCTTTTGGCCATTGTGTTGTCTGTTCTTTTCTACTTTTTCTTTTGGTCATTGTGTTGTCTGTTCTTTTCTACTTTTTCTTTTGGTCATTGTGTTGTCTGTTCTTTTCTACTTTTTCTTTTGGTCATTGTGTTGTCTATTCTTTCAAGTTCTACTTTTTCTTTTGGCCATTGTGTTGTCTGTTCTTTTCTACTTTTTCTTTTGGCCATTGTGTTGTCTGTTCTTTTCTACTTTTTCTTTTGGCCATTGTGTTGTCTATTCTTTTCTACTTTTTCTTTTGGCCATTGTGTTGTCTGTTCTTTTCTACTTTTTCTTTTGGCCATTGTGTTGTCTGTTCTTTTCTACTTTTTCTTTTGGTCATTGTGTTGTCTGTTCTTTTCTACTTTTTCTTTTGGCCATTGTGTTGTCTGTTCTTTTCTACTTTTTCTTTTGGTCATTGTGTTGTCTGTTCTTTTCTACTTTTTCTTTTGGCCATTGTGTTGTCTGTTCTTTTCTACTTTTTCTTTTGGCCATTGTGTTGTCTGTTCTTTTCTACTTTTTCTTTTGGCCATTGTGTTGTCTGTTCTATTCTACTTTTTCTTATGGTCATTGTGTTGTCTGTTCTTTTATACTTTTTCTTTTGGTCATTGTGTTGTCTATTCTTTTCTATTTTTTCTTTTGGCCATTGTGTTGTCTGTTCTTTTCTACTTTTTCTTTTGGCCATTGTGTTGTCTGTTCTTTTCTACTTTTTCTTTTGGCCATTGTGTTGTCTATTCTTTTCTACTTTTTCTTTTGGCCATTGTGTTGTCTGTTCTTTTCTACTTTTTCTTTTGGTCATTGTGTTGTCTGTTCTTTTCTATTTTTCTTTTGGTCATTGTGTTGTCTGTTCTTTTCTACTTTTTCTTTTGGTCATTGTGTTGTCTATTCTTTTCTACTTTTTCTTTTGGCCATTGTGTTGTCTATTCTTTTCTACTTTTTCTTTTGGCCATTGTGTTGTCTGTTCTTTTCTACTTTTTCTTTTGGCCATTGTGTTGTCTATTCTTTCAAGTTCTACTTTTTCTTTTGGCCATTGTGTTGTCTGTTCTTTTCTACTTTTTCTTTTGGCCATTGTGTTGTCTGTTCTTTTCTACTTTTTCTTTTGGCCATTGTGTTGTCTGTTCTTTTCTACTTTTTCTTTTGGCCATTGTGTTGTCTGTTCTTTTCTACTTTTTCTTTTGGCCATTGTGTTGTCTGTTCTTTTCTACTTTTTCTTTTGGTCATTGTGTTGTCTGTTCTTTTCTACTTTTTCTTTTGGTCATTGTGTTGTCTGTTCTTTTCTACTTTTTCTTTTGGTCATTGTGTTGTCTGTTCTTTTCTACTTTTTCTTTTGGTCATTGTGTTGTCTGTTCTTTTTTACTTTTTCTTTTGGCCATTGTGTTGTCTGTTCTTTTCTACTTTTTCTTTTGGTCATTGTGTTGTCTGTTCTTTTCTACTTTTTCTTTTGGTCATTGTGTTGTCTGTTCTTTTTTACTTTTTCTTTTGGTCATTGTGTTGTCTGTTCTTTTCTACTTTTTCTTTTGGTCATTGTGTTGTCTGTTCTTTTTTATTTTTTCTTTTGGCCATTGTGTTGTCTGTTCTTTTCTACTTTTTCTTTTGGCCATTGTGTTGTCTGTTCTTTTCTACTTTTTTTCTTTTGGTCATTGTGTTGTCTGTTCTTTTCTACTTTTTCCTTTGGCCATTGTGTTGTCTATTCTTTTCGACTTTTTCTTTTGGTCATTGTGTTGTCTGTTCTTTTATACTTTTTCTTTTGGCCATTGTGTTGTCTGTTCTTTTATACTTTTTCTTTTGGCCATTGTGTTGTCTATTCTTTCAAGTTCTACTTTTTCTTTTGGTCATTGTGTTGTCTGTTCTTTTCTACTTTTTCTTTTGGTCATTGTGTTGTCTGTTCTTTTCTACTTTTTTTTTTGGTCATTGTGTTGTCTGTTCTTTTCTACTTTTTCTTTTGGTCATTGTGTTGTCTGTTCTTTTCTACTTTTTCTTTTAGTCATTCTGTTGTCTGTTCTTTTCTACTTTTTCTTTTGGTCATTGTGTTGTCTATTCTTTTCTACTTTTTCTTTTGGTCATTGTGTTGTCTGTTCTTTTCTACTTTTTCTTTTGGTCATTGTGTTGTCTGTTCTTTTCTACTTTTTCTTTTGGTCATTGTGTTGTCTGTTCTTTTCTACTTTTTCTTTTGGTCATTGTGTTGTCTATTCTTTCAAGTTCTACTTTTTCTTTTGGCCATTGTGTTGTCTGTTCTTTTCTACTTTTTCTTTTGGTCATTGTGTTGTCTGTTCTTTTCTACTTTTTCTTTTGGTCATTGTGTTGTCTATTCTTTTCTACTTTTTCTTTTGGCCATTGTGTTGTCTGTTCTTTTCTACTTTTTCTTTTGGTCATTGTGTTGTCTATTCTTTCAAGTTCTACTTTTTCTTTTGGCCATTGTGTTGTCTGTTCTTTTCTACTTTTTCTTTTGGTCATTGTGTTGTCTGTTCTTTTCTACTTTTTCTTTTGGTCATTGTGTTGTCTATTCTTTTCTACTTTTTCTTTTGGCCATTGTGTTGTCTGTTCTTTTCTACTTTTTCTTTTGGCCATTGTGTTGTCTGTTCTTTTCTACTTTTTCTTTTGGCCATTGTGTTGTCTGTTCTTTTCTACTTTTTCTTTTGGCCATTGTGTTGTCTATTCTTTCAAGTTCTACTTTTTCTTTTGGTCATTGTGTTGTCTGTTCTTTTCTACTTTTTCTTTTGGTCATTGTGTTGTCTGTTCTTTTCTACCTTTTCTTTTGGTCATTGTGTTGTCTGTTCTTTTCTACTTTTTCTTTTGGTCATTGTGTTGTCTGTTCTTTTCTACTTTTTTTCTTTTGGTCATTGTGTTGTCTGTTCTTTTGTACTTTTTCTTTTGGTCATTGTGTTGTCTGTTCTTTTGTACTTTTTCTTTTGGTCATTGTGTTGTCTGTTCTTTTGTACTTTTTCTTTTGGTCATTGTGTTGTCTGTTCTTTTCTACTTTTTCTTTTGGTCATTGTGTTGTCTATTCTTTTCTACTTTTTCTTTTGGTCATTGTGTTGTCTGTTCTTTTATACTTTTTCTTTTGGCCATTGCTTTGTCTGTTCTTTTCTACTTTTTCTTTTGGTCATTGTGTTGTCTGTTCTTTTCTACTTTTTCTTTTGGTCATTGTGTTGTCTGTTCTTTTCTACTTTTTCTTTTGGCCATTGTGTTGTCTATTCTTTTCTACTTTTTCTTTTGACCATTGTGTTGTCTGTTCTTTTCTACTTTTTCTTTTGGCCATTGCGTTGTCTGTTCTTTTCTACTTTTTCTTTTGGTCATTGTGTTGTCTATTCTTTCAAGTTCTACTTTTTCTTTTGGCCATTGTGTTGTCTGTTCCTTTCTACATTTTCTTTTGGTCATTGTGTTGTCTGTTCTTTTCTACTTTTTCTTTTGGTCATTGTGTTGTCTATTCTTTTCTACTTTTTCTTTTGGTCATTGTGTTGTCTGTTCTTTTCTACTTTTTCTTTTGGCCATTGTGTTGTCTGTTCTTTTCTACTTTTTCTTTTGGCCATTGTGTTGTCTATTCTTTCAAGTTCTACTTTTTCTTTTGGTCATTGTGTTGTCTGTTCTTTTCTACTTTTTCTTTTGGTCATTGTGTTGTCTGTTCTTTTCTACTTTTTCTTTTGGCCATTGTGTTGTCTATTCTTTTCTACTTTTTCTTTTGGCCATTGTGTTGTCTGTTCTTTTCTACTTTTTCTTTTGGCCATTGTGTTGTCTGTTCTTTTCTACTTTTTCTTTTGGTCATTGTGTTGTCTATTCTTTCAAGTTCTACTTTTTCTTTTGGCCATTGTGTTGTCTGTTCTTTTCTACTTTTTCTTTTGGTCATTGTGTTGTCTGTTCTTTTCTACTTTTTCTTTTGGTCATTGTGTTGTCTATTATTTTCTACTTTTTCTTTTGGTCATTGTGTTGTCTGTTCTTTTCTACTTTTTCTTTTGGCCATTGTGTTGTCTGTTCTTTTCTACTTTTTCTTTTGGTCATTGTGTTGTCTGTTCTTTTCTACTTTTTCTTTTGGCCATTGTGTTGTCTATTCTTTTCTACTTTTTCTTTTGGTCATTGTGTTGTCTGTTCTTTTCTAATTTTTTTTTTGGTCATTGTGTTGTCTGTTCTTTTCTACTTTTTCTTTTGGCCATTGTGTTGTCTGTTCTTTTCTACTTTTTCCTTTGGTCATTGTGTTGTCTATTCTTTTCTACTTTTTCTTTTGGTCATTGTGTTGTCTGTTCTTTTCTACTTTTTCTTTTGGTCATTGTGTTGTCTATTCTTTTCTACTTTTTCTTTTGGTCATTGTGTTGTCTGTTCTTTTCTACTTTTTCTTTTGGTCATTGTGTTGTCTATTCTTTTATACTTTTTCTTTTGGTCATTGTGTTGTCTGTTCTTTTCTACTTTTTCTTTTGGCCATTGTGTTGTCTATTCTTTTCTACTTTTTTCTTTTGGCCATTGTGTTGTCTGTTCTTTTCTACTTTTTCTTTTGGTCATTGTGTTGTCTGTTCTTTTCTACTTTTTCTTTTGGTCATTGTGTTGTCTGTTCTTTTCTACTTTTTCTTTTGGTCATTGTGTTGTCTGTTCTTTTCTACTTTTTCTTTTGGTCATTGTGTTGTCTGTTCTTTTCTACTTTTTCTTTTGGTCATTGTGTTGTCTGTTCTTTTCTACTTTTTCTTTTGGTCATTGTGTTGTCTGTTCTTTTCTACTTTTTCTCTTGGTCATTGTGTTGTCTGTTCTTTTCTACTTTTTCTTTTGGCCATTGTGTTGTCTGTTCTTTTCTACTTTTTCTTTTAGCCATTGTGTTGTCTGTTCTTTTCTACTTTTTCTTTTGGTCATTGTGTTGTCTGTTCTTTTCTACTTTTTCTTTTGGTCATTGTGTTGTCTGTTCTTTTCTACTTTTTCTTTTGGTCATTGTGTTGTCTATTCTTTTCTACTTTTTCTTTTGGTCATTGTGTTGTCTGTTCTTTTCTACTTTTTCTTTTGGTCATTGTGTTGTCTGTTCTTTTCTACTTTTTCTTTTGGCCATTGTGTTGTCTGTTCTTTTCTACTTTTTCTTTTGGTCATTGTGTTGTCTGTTCTTTTCTACTTTTTCTCTTGGTCATTGTGTTGTCTGTTCTTTTCTACTTTTTCTTTTGGCCATTGTGTTGTCTGTTCTTTTCTACTTTTTCTTTTGGCCATTGTGTTGTCTGTTCTTTTCTACTTTTTCTTTTGGCCATTGTGTTGTCTGTTCTTTTCTACTTTTTCTTTTGGTCATTGTGTTGTCTGTTCTTTTCTACTTTTTCTTTTGGTCATTGTGTTGTCTGTTCTTTTCTACTTTTTCTTTTGGTCATTGTGTTGTCTGTTCTTTTCTACTTTTTCTCTTGGTCATTGTGTTGTCTGTTCTTTTCTACTTTTTCTTTTGGCCATTGTGTTGTCTGTTCTTTTCTACTTTTTCTTTTGGCCATTGTGTTGTCTGTTCTTTTCTACTTTTTCTTTTGGCCATTGTGTTGTCTGTTCTTTTCTACTTTTTCTTTTGGTCATTGTGTTGTCTGTTCTTTTCTACTTTTTCTTTTGGTCATTGTGTTGTCTGTTCTTTTCTACTTTTTCTTTTGGCCATTGTGTTGTCTGTTCTTTTCTACTTTTTCTTTTGGTCATTGTGTTGTCTGTTCTTTTCTACTTTTTCTCTTGGTCATTGTGTTGTCTGTTCTTTTCTACCTTTTCTTTTGGCCATTGTGTTGTCTGTTCTTTTCTACTTTTTCTTTTGGCCATTGTGTTGTCTGTTCTTTTCTACTTTTTCTTTTGGCCATTGTGTTGTCTGTTCTTTTCTACTTTTTCTTTTGGTCATTGTGTTGTCTGTTCTTTTCTACTTTTTCTCTTGGTCATTGTGTTGTCTGTTCTTTTCTACTTTTTCTTTTGGTCATTGTGTTGTCTGTTCTTTTCTACTTTTTCTTTTGGTCATTGTGTTGTCTGTTCTTTTATACTTTTTCTTTTAGTCATTGTGTTGTCTATTCTTTTCTACTTTTTCTTTTGGCCATTGTGTTGTCTATTCTTTCAAGTTCTACTTTTTCTTTTGGTCATTGTGTTGTCTGTTCTTTTCTACTTTTTCTTTTGGTCATTGTGTTGTCTGTTCTTTTCTACTTTTTCTTTTGGTCATTGTGTTGTCTATTCTTTTCTACTTTTTCTTTTAGTCATTGTGTTGTCTATTCTTTTCTATTTTTTCTTTTGGCCATTGTGTTGTCTATTCTTTTCTACTTTTTCTTTAGGCCATTGTGTTGTCTATTCTTTCAAGTTCTACTTTTTCTTTTGGTCATTGTGTTGTCTATTCTTTTCTACTTTTTCTTTTGGTCATTGTGTTGTCTGTTCTTTTCTACTTTTTCTTTTGGTCATTGTGTTGTCTGTTCTTTTCTATTTTTTCTTTTGGTCATTGTGTTGTCTGTTCTTTTCTACTTTTTCTTTTAGTCATTGTGTTGTCTGTTCTTTTCTACTTTTTCTTTTGGTCATTGTGTTGTCTGTTCTTTTCTACTTTTTCTTTTATTCATTGTGTTGTCTGTTCTTTTCTACTTTTTCTTTTGGTCATTGTGTTGTCTGTTCTTTTCTACTTTTTCTTTTGGTCATTGTGTTGTCTGTTCTTTTCTACTTTTTCTTTTGGTCATTGTGTTGTCTGTTCTTTTCTACTTTTTCTTTTGGTAATTGTGTTGTCTGTTCTTTTCTACTTTTTCTTTTGGTCATTGTGTTGTCTGTTCTTTTCTACTTTTTCTTTTGGTCATTGTGTTGTCTGTTCTTTTCTACTTTTTCTTTTGGCCATTGTGTTGTCTGTTCTTTTCTACTTTTTCTTTTGGTCATTGTGTTGTCTGTTCTTTTCTACTTTTTCTTTTGGTCATTGTGTTGTCTGTTCTTTTCTACTTTTTCTTTTGGTCATTGTGTTGTCTATTCTTTCAAGTTCTACTTTTTCTTTTGGCCATTGTGTTGTCTGTTCTTTTCTACTTTTTCTTTTGGCCATTGTGTTGTCTGTTCTTTTCTACTTTTTCTTTTGGCCATTGTGTTGTCTATTCTTTTCTACTTTTTCTTTTGGCCATTGTGTTGTCTATTCTTTCAAGTTCTACTTTTTCTTTTGGTCATTGTGTTGTCTGTTCTTTTCTACTTTTTCTTTTGGTCATTGTGTTGTCTGTTCTTTTCTACTTTTTCTTTTGGTCATTGTGTTGTCTATTCTTTTCTACTTTTTCTTTTAGTCATTGTGTTGTCTATTCTTTTCTATTTTTTCTTTTGGCCATTGTGTTGTCTATTCTTTTCTACTTTTTCTTTTGGCCATTGTGTTGTCTATTCTTTCAAGTTCTACTTTTTCTTTTGGTCATTGTGTTGTCTATTCTTTTCTACTTTTTCTTTTGGTCATTGTGTTGTCTGTTCTTTTCTACTTTTTCTTTTGGTCATTGTGTTGTCTGTTCTTTTCTATTTTTTCTTTTGGTCATTGTGTTGTCTGTTCTTTTCTACTTTTTCTTTTAGTCATTGTGTTGTCTGTTCTTTTCTACTTTTTCTTTTGGTCATTGTGTTGTCTGTTCTTTTCTACTTTTTCTTTTATTCATTGTGTTGTCTGTTCTTTTCTACTTTTTCTTTTGGTCATTGTGTTGTCTGTTCTTTTCTACTTTTTCTTTTGGTCATTGTGTTGTCTGTTCTTTTCTACTTTTTCTTTTGGTCATTGTGTTGTCTGTTCTTTTCTACTTTTTCTTTTGGTAATTGTGTTGTCTGTTCTTTTCTACTTTTTCTTTTGGTCATTGTGTTGTCTGTTCTTTTCTACTTTTTCTTTTGGTCATTGTGTTGTCTGTTCTTTTCTACTTTTTCTTTTGGCCATTGTGTTGTCTGTTCTTTTCTACTTTTTCTTTTGGTCATTGTGTTGTCTGTTCTTTTCTACTTTTTCTTTTGGTCATTGTGTTGTCTGTTCTTTTCTACTTTTTCTTTTGGTCATTGTGTTGTCTATTCTTTCAAGTTCTACTTTTTCTTTTGGCCATTGTGTTGTCTGTTCTTTTCTACTTTTTCTTTTGGCCATTGTGTTGTCTGTTCTTTTCTACTTTTTCTTTTGGCCATTGTGTTGTCTATTCTTTTCTACTTTTTCTTTTGGCCATTGTGTTGTCTGTTCTTTTCTACTTTTTCTTTTGGCCATTGTGTTGTCTGTTCTTTTCTACTTTTTCTTTTGGTCATTGTGTTGTCTGTTCTTTTCTACTTTTTCTTTTGGCCATTGTGTTGTCTGTTCTTTTCTACTTTTTCTTTTGGTCATTGTGTTGTCTGTTCTTTTCTACTTTTTCTTTTGGCCATTGTGTTGTCTGTTCTTTTCTACTTTTTCTTTTGGCCATTGTGTTGTCTGTTCTTTTCTACTTTTTCTTTTGGCCATTGTGTTGTCTGTTCTTTTCTACTTTTTCTTTTGGTCATTGTGTTGTCTGTTCTTTTCTACTTTTTCTTTTGGTCATTGTGTTGTCTATTCTTTCAAGTTCTACTTTTTCTTTTGGCCATTGTGTTGTCTGTTCTTTTCTACTTTTTCTTTTGGTCATTGTGTTGTCTGTTCTTTTCTACTTTTTCTTTTGGTCATTGTGTTGTCTATTCTTTTCTACTTTTTCTTTTGGCCATTGTGTTGTCTGTTCTTTTCTACTTTTTCTTTTGGTCATTGTGTTGTCTATTCTTTCAAGTTCTACTTTTTCTTTTGGCCATTGTGTTGTCTGTTCTTTTCTACTTTTTCTTTTGGTCATTGTGTTGTCTGTTCTTTTCTACTTTTTCTTTTGGTCATTGTGTTGTCTATTCTTTTCTACTTTTTCTTTTGGCCATTGTGTTGTCTGTTCTTTTCTACTTTTTCTTTTGGCCATTGTGTTGTCTGTTCTTTTCTACTTTTTCTTTTGGCCATTGTGTTGTCTGTTCTTTTCTACTTTTTCTTTTGGCCATTGTGTTGTCTATTCTTTCAAGTTCTACTTTTTCTTTTGGTCATTGTGTTGTCTGTTCTTTTCTACTTTTTCTTTTGGTCATTGTGTTGTCTGTTCTTTTCTACCTTTTCTTTTGGTCATTGTGTTGTCTGTTCTTTTCTACTTTTTCTTTTGGTCATTGTGTTGTCTGTTCTTTTCTACTTTTTTTCTTTTGGTCATTGTGTTGTCTGTTCTTTTGTACTTTTTCTTTTGGTCATTGTGTTGTCTGTTCTTTTGTACTTTTTCTTTTGGTCATTGTGTTGTCTGTTCTTTTGTACTTTTTCTTTTGGTCATTGTGTTGTCTGTTCTTTTCTACTTTTTCTTTTGGTCATTGTGTTGTCTATTCTTTTCTACTTTTTCTTTTGGTCATTGTGTTGTCTGTTCTTTTATACTTTTTCTTTTGGCCATTGCTTTGTCTGTTCTTTTCTACTTTTTCTTTTGGTCATTGTGTTGTCTGTTCTTTTCTACTTTTTCTTTTGGTCATTGTGTTGTCTGTTCTTTTCTACTTTTTCTTTTGGCCATTGTGTTGTCTATTCTTTTCTACTTTTTCTTTTGACCATTGTGTTGTCTGTTCTTTTCTACTTTTTCTTTTGGCCATTGCGTTGTCTGTTCTTTTCTACTTTTTCTTTTGGTCATTGTGTTGTCTATTCTTTCAAGTTCTACTTTTTCTTTTGGCCATTGTGTTGTCTGTTCCTTTCTACATTTTCTTTTGGTCATTGTGTTGTCTGTTCTTTTCTACTTTTTCTTTTGGTCATTGTGTTGTCTATTCTTTTCTACTTTTTCTTTTGGTCATTGTGTTGTCTGTTCTTTTCTACTTTTTCTTTTGGCCATTGTGTTGTCTGTTCTTTTCTACTTTTTCTTTTGGCCATTGTGTTGTCTATTCTTTCAAGTTCTACTTTTTCTTTTGGTCATTGTGTTGTCTGTTCTTTTCTACTTTTTCTTTTGGTCATTGTGTTGTCTGTTCTTTTCTACTTTTTCTTTTGGCCATTGTGTTGTCTATTCTTTTCTACTTTTTCTTTTGGCCATTGTGTTGTCTGTTCTTTTCTACTTTTTCTTTTGGCCATTGTGTTGTCTGTTCTTTTCTACTTTTTCTTTTGGTCATTGTGTTGTCTATTCTTTCAAGTTCTACTTTTTCTTTTGGCCATTGTGTTGTCTGTTCTTTTCTACTTTTTCTTTTGGTCATTGTGTTGTCTGTTCTTTTCTACTTTTTCTTTTGGTCATTGTGTTGTCTATTATTTTCTACTTTTTCTTTTGGTCATTGTGTTGTCTGTTCTTTTCTACTTTTTCTTTTGGCCATTGTGTTGTCTGTTCTTTTCTACTTTTTCTTTTGGTCATTGTGTTGTCTGTTCTTTTCTACTTTTTCTTTTGGCCATTGTGTTGTCTATTCTTTTCTACTTTTTCTTTTGGTCATTGTGTTGTCTGTTCTTTTCTAATTTTTTTTTTGGTCATTGTGTTGTCTGTTCTTTTCTACTTTTTCTTTTGGCCATTGTGTTGTCTGTTCTTTTCTACTTTTTCCTTTGGTCATTGTGTTGTCTATTCTTTTCTACTTTTTCTTTTGGTCATTGTGTTGTCTGTTCTTTTCTACTTTTTCTTTTGGTCATTGTGTTGTCTATTCTTTTCTACTTTTTCTTTTGGTCATTGTGTTGTCTGTTCTTTTCTACTTTTTCTTTTGGTCATTGTGTTGTCTATTCTTTTATACTTTTTCTTTTGGTCATTGTGTTGTCTGTTCTTTTCTACTTTTTCTTTTGGCCATTGTGTTGTCTATTCTTTTCTACTTTTTTCTTTTGGCCATTGTGTTGTCTGTTCTTTTCTACTTTTTCTTTTGGTCATTGTGTTGTCTGTTCTTTTCTACTTTTTCTTTTGGTCATTGTGTTGTCTGTTCTTTTCTACTTTTTCTTTTGGTCATTGTGTTGTCTGTTCTTTTCTACTTTTTCTTTTGGTCATTGTGTTGTCTGTTCTTTTCTACTTTTTCTTTTGGTCATTGTGTTGTCTGTTCTTTTCTACTTTTTCTTTTGGTCATTGTGTTGTCTGTTCTTTTCTACTTTTTCTCTTGGTCATTGTGTTGTCTGTTCTTTTCTACTTTTTCTTTTGGCCATTGTGTTGTCTGTTCTTTTCTACTTTTTCTTTTAGCCATTGTGTTGTCTGTTCTTTTCTACTTTTTCTTTTGGTCATTGTGTTGTCTGTTCTTTTCTACTTTTTCTTTTGGTCATTGTGTTGTCTGTTCTTTTCTACTTTTTCTTTTGGTCATTGTGTTGTCTATTCTTTTCTACTTTTTCTTTTGGTCATTGTGTTGTCTGTTCTTTTCTACTTTTTCTTTTGGTCATTGTGTTGTCTGTTCTTTTCTACTTTTTCTTTTGGCCATTGTGTTGTCTGTTCTTTTCTACTTTTTCTTTTGGTCATTGTGTTGTCTGTTCTTTTCTACTTTTTCTCTTGGTCATTGTGTTGTCTGTTCTTTTCTACTTTTTCTTTTGGCCATTGTGTTGTCTGTTCTTTTCTACTTTTTCTTTTGGCCATTGTGTTGTCTGTTCTTTTCTACTTTTTCTTTTGGCCATTGTGTTGTCTGTTCTTTTCTACTTTTTCTTTTGGTCATTGTGTTGTCTGTTCTTTTCTACTTTTTCTTTTGGTCATTGTGTTGTCTGTTCTTTTCTACTTTTTCTTTTGGTCATTGTGTTGTCTGTTCTTTTCTACTTTTTCTCTTGGTCATTGTGTTGTCTGTTCTTTTCTACTTTTTCTTTTGGCCATTGTGTTGTCTGTTCTTTTCTACTTTTTCTTTTGGCCATTGTGTTGTCTGTTCTTTTCTACTTTTTCTTTTGGCCATTGTGTTGTCTGTTCTTTTCTACTTTTTCTTTTGGTCATTGTGTTGTCTGTTCTTTTCTACTTTTTCTTTTGGTCATTGTGTTGTCTGTTCTTTTCTACTTTTTCTTTTGGCCATTGTGTTGTCTGTTCTTTTCTACTTTTTCTTTTGGTCATTGTGTTGTCTGTTCTTTTCTACTTTTTCTCTTGGTCATTGTGTTGTCTGTTCTTTTCTACCTTTTCTTTTGGCCATTGTGTTGTCTGTTCTTTTCTACTTTTTCTTTTGGCCATTGTGTTGTCTGTTCTTTTCTACTTTTTCTTTTGGCCATTGTGTTGTCTGTTCTTTTCTACTTTTTCTTTTGGTCATTGTGTTGTCTGTTCTTTTCTACTTTTTCTCTTGGTCATTGTGTTGTCTGTTCTTTTCTACTTTTTCTTTTGGTCATTGTGTTGTCTGTTCTTTTCTACTTTTTCTTTTGGTCATTGTGTTGTCTGTTCTTTTATACTTTTTCTTTTAGTCATTGTGTTGTCTATTCTTTTCTACTTTTTCTTTTGGCCATTGTGTTGTCTATTCTTTCAAGTTCTACTTTTTCTTTTGGTCATTGTGTTGTCTGTTCTTTTCTACTTTTTCTTTTGGTCATTGTGTTGTCTGTTCTTTTCTACTTTTTCTTTTGGTCATTGTGTTGTCTATTCTTTTCTACTTTTTCTTTTAGTCATTGTGTTGTCTATTCTTTTCTATTTTTTCTTTTGGCCATTGTGTTGTCTATTCTTTTCTACTTTTTCTTTTGGCCATTGTGTTGTCTATTCTTTCAAGTTCTACTTTTTCTTTTGGTCATTGTGTTGTCTATTCTTTTCTACTTTTTCTTTTGGTCATTGTGTTGTCTGTTCTTTTCTACTTTTTCTTTTGGTCATTGTGTTGTCTGTTCTTTTCTATTTTTTCTTTTGGTCATTGTGTTGTCTGTTCTTTTCTACTTTTTCTTTTAGTCATTGTGTTGTCTGTTCTTTTCTACTTTTTCTTTTGGTCATTGTGTTGTCTGTTCTTTTCTACTTTTTCTTTTATTCATTGTGTTGTCTGTTCTTTTCTACTTTTTCTTTTGGTCATTGTGTTGTCTGTTCTTTTCTACTTTTTCTTTTGGTCATTGTGTTGTCTGTTCTTTTCTACTTTTTCTTTTGGTCATTGTGTTGTCTGTTCTTTTCTACTTTTTCTTTTGGTAATTGTGTTGTCTGTTCTTTTCTACTTTTTCTTTTGGTCATTGTGTTGTCTGTTCTTTTCTACTTTTTCTTTTGGTCATTGTGTTGTCTGTTCTTTTCTACTTTTTCTTTTGGCCATTGTGTTGTCTGTTCTTTTCTACTTTTTCTTTTGGTCATTGTGTTGTCTGTTCTTTTCTACTTTTTCTTTTGGTCATTGTGTTGTCTGTTCTTTTCTACTTTTTCTTTTGGTCATTGTGTTGTCTATTCTTTCAAGTTCTACTTTTTCTTTTGGCCATTGTGTTGTCTGTTCTTTTCTACTTTTTCTTTTGGCCATTGTGTTGTCTGTTCTTTTCTACTTTTTCTTTTGGCCATTGTGTTGTCTATTCTTTTCTACTTTTTCTTTTGGCCATTGTGTTGTCTATTCTTTCAAGTTCTACTTTTTCTTTTGGTCATTGTGTTGTCTGTTCTTTTCTACTTTTTCTTTTGGTCATTGTGTTGTCTGTTCTTTTCTACTTTTTCTTTTGGTCATTGTGTTGTCTATTCTTTTCTACTTTTTCTTTTAGTCATTGTGTTGTCTATTCTTTTCTATTTTTTCTTTTGGCCATTGTGTTGTCTATTCTTTTCTACTTTTTCTTTTGGCCATTGTGTTGTCTATTCTTTCAAGTTCTACTTTTTCTTTTGGTCATTGTGTTGTCTATTCTTTTCTACTTTTTCTTTTGGTCATTGTGTTGTCTGTTCTTTTCTACTTTTTCTTTTGGTCATTGTGTTGTCTGTTCTTTTCTATTTTTTCTTTTGGTCATTGTGTTGTCTGTTCTTTTCTACTTTTTCTTTTAGTCATTGTGTTGTCTGTTCTTTTCTACTTTTTCTTTTGGTCATTGTGTTGTCTGTTCTTTTCTACTTTTTCTTTTATTCATTGTGTTGTCTGTTCTTTTCTACTTTTTCTTTTGGTCATTGTGTTGTCTGTTCTTTTCTACTTTTTCTTTTGGTCATTGTGTTGTCTGTTCTTTTCTACTTTTTCTTTTGGTCATTGTGTTGTCTGTTCTTTTCTACTTTTTCTTTTGGTAATTGTGTTGTCTGTTCTTTTCTACTTTTTCTTTTGGTCATTGTGTTGTCTGTTCTTTTCTACTTTTTCTTTTGGTCATTGTGTTGTCTGTTCTTTTCTACTTTTTCTTTTGGCCATTGTGTTGTCTGTTCTTTTCTACTTTTTCTTTTGGTCATTGTGTTGTCTGTTCTTTTCTACTTTTTCTTTTGGTCATTGTGTTGTCTGTTCTTTTCTACTTTTTCTTTTGGTCATTGTGTTGTCTATTCTTTCAAGTTCTACTTTTTCTTTTGGCCATTGTGTTGTCTGTTCTTTTCTACTTTTTCTTTTGGCCATTGTGTTGTCTGTTCTTTTCTACTTTTTCTTTTGGCCATTGTGTTGTCTATTCTTTTCTACTTTTTCTTTTGGCCATTGTGTTGTCTGTTCTTTTCTACTTTTTCTTTTGGCCATTGTGTTGTCTGTTCTTTTCTACTTTTTCTTTTGGTCATTGTGTTGTCTGTTCTTTTCTACTTTTTCTTTTGGCCATTGTGTTGTCTGTTCTTTTCTACTTTTTCTTTTGGTCATTGTGTTGTCTGTTCTTTTCTACTTTTTCTTTTGGCCATTGTGTTGTCTGTTCTTTTCTACTTTTTCTTTTGGCCATTGTGTTGTCTGTTCTTTTCTACTTTTTCTTTTGGCCATTGTGTTGTCTGTTCTTTTCTACTTTTTCTTTTGGTCATTGTGTTGTCTGTTCTTTTATACTTTTTCTTTTGGTCATTGTGTTGTCTATTCTTTTCTATTTTTTCTTTTGGCCATTGTGTTGTCTGTTCTTTTCTACTTTTTCTTTTGGCCATTGTGTTGTCTGTTCTTTTCTACTTTTTCTTTTGGCCATTGTGTTGTCTATTCTTTTCTACTTTTTCTTTTGGCCATTGTGTTGTCTGTTCTTTTCTACTTTTTCTTTTGGTCATTGTGTTGTCTGTTCTTTTCTACTTTTTCTTTTGGTCATTGTGTTGTCTATTCTTTTCTACTTTTTCTTTTGGCCATTGTGTTGTCTATTCTTTTCTACTTTTTCTTTTGGCCATTGTGTTGTCTGTTCTTTTCTACTTTTTCTTTTGGCCATTGTGTTGTCTATTCTTTCAAGTTCTACTTTTTCTTTTGGCCATTGTGTTGTCTGTTCTTTTCTACTTTTTCTTTTGGCCATTGTGTTGTCTGTTCTTTTCTACTTTTTCTTTTGGCCATTGTGTTGTCTGTTCTTTTCTACTTTTTCTTTTGGCCATTGTGTTGTCTGTTCTTTTCTACTTTTTCTTTTGGCCATTGTGTTGTCTGTTCTTTTCTACTTTTTCTTTTGGTCATTGTGTTGTCTGTTCTTTTCTACTTTTTCTTTTGGTCATTGTGTTGTCTGTTCTTTTCTACTTTTTCTTTTGGTCATTGTGTTGTCTGTTCTTTTCTACTTTTTCTTTTGGTCATTGTGTTGTCTGTTCTTTTTTACTTTTTCTTTTGGCCATTGTGTTGTCTGTTCTTTTCTACTTTTTCTTTTGGTCATTGTGTTGTCTGTTCTTTTCTACTTTTTCTTTTGGTCATTGTGTTGTCTGTTCTTTTTTACTTTTTCTTTTGGTCATTGTGTTGTCTGTTCTTTTCTACTTTTTTTCTTTTGGTCATTGTGTTGTCTGTTCTTTTCTACTTTTTCTTTTGGTCATTGTGTTGTCTGTTCTTTTCTACTTTTTCTTTTGGTCATTGTGTTGTCTGTTCTTTTTTATTTTTTCTTTTGGCCATTGTGTTGTCTGTTCTTTTCTACTTTTTCTTTTGGCCATTGTGTTGTCTGTTCTTTTCTACTTTTTTTCTTTTGGTCATTGTGTTGTCTGTTCTTTTCTACTTTTTCTTTTGGCCATTGTGTTGTCTGTTCTTTTCTACTTTTTCTTTTGGCCATTGTGTTGTCTGTTCTTTTATACTTTTTCTTTTGGCCATTGTGTTGTCTGTTCTTTTATACTTTTTCTTTTGGCCATTGTGTTGTCTATTCTTTCAAGTTCTACTTTTTCTTTTGGTCATTGTGTTGTCTGTTCTTTTCTACTTTTTCTTTTGGTCATTGTGTTGTCTGTTCTTTTCTACTTTTTTTTTTGGTCATTGTGTTGTCTGTTCTTTTCTACTTTTTCTTTTGATCATTGTGTTGTCTGTTCCTTTCTACTTTTTCTTTTAGTCATTGTGTTGTCTGTTCTTTTCTACTTTTTCTTTTGGTCATTGTGTTGTCTATTCTTTTCTACTTTTTCTTTTGGTCATTGTGTTGTCTGTTCTTTTCTACTTTTTCTTTTGGCCATTGTGTTGTCTGTTCTTTTCTACTTTTTCTTTTGGTCATTGTGTTGTCTATTCTTTCAAGTTCTACTTTTTCTTTTGGCCATTGTGTTGTCTGTTCTTTTCTACTTTTTCTTTTGGTCATTGTGTTGTCTGTTCTTTTCTACTTTTTCTTTTGGTCATTGTGTTGTCTATTCTTTTCTACTTTTTCTTTTGGCCATTGTGTTGTCTGTTCTTTTCTACTTTTTCTTTTGGTCATTGTGTTGTCTATTCTTTCAAGTTCTACTTTTTCTTTTGGCCATTGTGTTGTCTGTTCTTTTCTACTTTTTCTTTTGGTCATTGTGTTGTCTGTTCTTTTCTACTTTTTCTTTTGGTCATTGTGTTGTCTATTCTTTTCTACTTTTTCTTTTGGCCATTGTGTTGTCTGTTCTTTTCTACTTTTTCTTTTGGCCATTGTGTTGTCTGTTCTTTTCTACTTTTTCTTTTGGCCATTGTGTTGTCTGTTCTTTTCTACTTTTTCTTTTGGCCATTGTGTTGTCTATTCTTTCAAGTTCTACTTTTTCTTTTGGTCATTGTGTTGTCTGTTCTTTTCTACTTTTTCTTTTGGTCATTGTGTTGTCTGTTCTTTTCTACTTTTTCTTTTGGTCATTGTGTTGTCTGTTCTTTTCTACTTTTTCTTTTGGTCATTGTGTTGTCTGTTCTTTTCTACTTTTTTTCTTTTGGTCATTGTGTTGTCTGTTCTTTTGTACTTTTTCTTTTGGTCATTGTGTTGTCTGTTCTTTTCTACTTTTTCTTTTGGTCATTGTGTTGTCTGTTCTTTTGTACTTTTTCCTTTGGTCATTGTGTTGTCTGTTCTTTTCTACTTTTTCTTTTGGTCATTGTGTTGTCTATTCTTTTCTACTTTTTCTTTTGGTCATTGTGTTGTCTGTTCTTTTATACTTTTTCTTTTGGCCATTGCTTTGTCTGTTCTTTTCTATTTTTTCTTTTGGTCATTGTGTTGTCTGTTCTTTTCTACTTTTTCTTTTGGCCATTGTGTTGTCTATTCTTTTCTACTTTTTCTTTTGGCCATTGTGTTGTCTGTTCTTTTCTACTTTTTCTTTTGGCCATTGTGTTGTCTGTTCTTTTCTACTTTTTCTTTTGGTCATTGTGTTGTCTATTCTTTCAAGTTCTACTTTTTCTTTTGGCCATTGTGTTGTCTGTTCCTTTCTACATTTTCTTTTGGTCATTGTGTTGTCTGTTCTTTTCTACTTTTTCTTTTGGTCATTGTGTTGTCTATTCTTTTCTACTTTTTCTTTTGGTCATTGTGTTGTCTGTTCTTTTCTACTTTTTCTTTTGGCCATTGTGTTGTCTGTTCTTTTCTACTTTTTCTTTTGGCCATTGTGTTGTCTATTCTTTCAAGTTCTACTTTTTCTTTTGGTCATTGTGTTGTCTGTTCTTTTCTACTTTTTCTTTTGGTCATTGTGTTGTCTGTTCTTTTCTACTTTTTCTTTTGGCCATTGTGTTGTCTATTCTTTTCTACTTTTTCTTTTGGCCATTGTGTTGTCTGTTCTTTTCTACTTTTTCTTTTGGCCATTGTGTTGTCTGTTCTTTTCTACTTTTTCTTTTGGTCATTGTGTTGTCTATTCTTTCAAGTTCTACTTTTTCTTTTGGCCATTGTGTTGTCTGTTCTTTTCTACTTTTTCTTTTGGTCATTGTGTTGTCTGTTCTTTTCTACTTTTTCTTTTGGTCATTGTGTTGTCTATTATTTTCTACTTTTTCTTTTGGTCATTGTGTTGTCTGTTCTTTTCTACTTTTTCTTTTGGCCATTGTGTTGTCTGTTCTTTTCTACTTTTTCTTTTGGTCATTGTGTTGTCTGTTCTTTTCTACTTTTTCTTTTGGCCATTGTGTTGTCTATTCTTTTCTACTTTTTCTTTTGGTCATTGTGTTGTCTGTTCTTTTCTAATTTTTTTTTTGGTCATTGTGTTGTCTGTTCTTTTCTACTTTTTCTTTTGGCCATTGTGTTGTCTGTTCTTTTCTACTTTTTCCTTTGGTCATTGTGTTGTCTATTCTTTTCTACTTTTTCTTTTGGTCATTGTGTTGTCTGTTCTTTTCTACTTTTTCTTTTGGTCATTGTGTTGTCTATTCTTTTCTACTTTTTCTTTTGGTCATTGTGTTGTCTGTTCTTTTCTAATTTTTCTTTTGGTCATTGTGTTGTCTATTCTTTTATACTTTTTCTTTTGGTCATTGTGTTGTCTGTTCTTTTCTACTTTTTCTTTTGGCCATTGTGTTGTCTATTCTTTTCTACTTTTTCTTTTGGCCATTGTGTTGTCTGTTCTTTTCTACTTTTTCTTTTGGTCATTGTGTTGTCTATTCTTTCAAGTTCTACTTTTTCTTTTGGCCATTGTGTTGTCTGTTCTTTTCTACTTTTTCTTTTGGTCATTGTGTTGTCTATTCTTTCAAGTTCTACTTTTTCTTTTGGCCATTGTGTTGTCTGTTCTTTTCTACTTTTTCTTTTGGTCATTGTGTTGTCTGTTCTTTTCTACTTTTTCTTTTGGTCATTGTGTTGTCTATTATTTTCTACTTTTTCTTTTGGTCATTGTGTTGTCTGTTCTTTTCTACTTTTTCTTTTGGCCATTGTGTTGTCTGTTCTTTTCTACTTTTTCTTTTGGTCATTGTGTTGTCTGTTCTTTTCTACTTTTTCTTTTGGCCATTGTGTTGTCTATTCTTTTCTACTTTTTCTTTTGGTCATTGTGTTGTCTGTTCTTTTCTACTTTTTTTTTTGGTCATTGTGTTGTCTGTTCTTTTCTACTTTTTCTTTTGGCCATTGTGTTGTCTGTTCTTTTCTACTTTTTCCTTTGGTCATTGTGTTGTCTATTCTTTTCTACTTTTTCTTTTGGTCATTGTGTTGTCTGTTCTTTTCTACTTTTTCTTTTGGTCATTGTGTTGTCTATTCTTTTCTACTTTTTCTTTTGGTCATTGTGTTGTCTGTTCTTTTCTACTTTTTCTTTTGGTCATTGTGTTGTCTATTCTTTTATACTTTTTCTTTTGGTCATTGTGTTGTCTGTTCTTTTCTACTTTTTCTTTTGGCCATTGTGTTGTCTATTCTTTTCTACTTTTTCTTTTGGCCATTGTGTTGTCTGTTCTTTTCTACTTTTTCTTTTGGTCATTGTGTTGTCTATTCTTTCAAGTTCTACTTTTTCTTTTGGCCATTGTGTTGTCTGTTCTTTTCTACTTTTTCTTTTGGTCATTGTGTTGTCTGTTCTTTTCTACTTTTTCTTTTGGTCATTGTGTTGTCTGTTCTTTTCTACTTTTTCTTTTGGCCATTGTGTTGTCTATTCTTTCAAGTTCTACTTTTTCTTTTGGCCATTGTGTTGTCTGTTCTTTTCTACTTTTTCTTTTGGCCATTGTGTTTTCTGTTCTTTTCTACTTTTTTTCTTTTGGTCATTGTGTTGTCTGTTCTTTTCTACTTTTTCTTTTGGTCATTGTGTTGTCTGTTCTTTTCTACTTTTTTTTTTGGCCATTGTGTTGTCTATTCTTTTCTACTTTTTCTTTTGGCCATTGTGTTGTCTGTTCTTTTCTACTTTTCTTTTGGCCATTGTGTTGTCTGTTCTTTTCTACTTTTTCTTTTGGTCATTGTGTTGTCTATTCTTTCAAGTTCTACTTTTTCTTTTGGCCATTGTGTTGTCTGTTCTTTTCTACTTTTTCTTTTGGTCATTGTGTTGTCTGTTCTTTTCTAATTTTTTTTTTGGTCATTGTGTTGTCTGTTCTTTTCTACTTTTTCTTTTGGCCATTGTGTTGTCTGTTCTTTTCTACTTTTTCCTTTGGCCATTGTGTTGTCTGTTCTTTTCTACTTTTTCTTTTGGTCATTGTGTTGTCTATTCTTTTCTACTTTTTCTTTTGGCCATTGTGTTGTCTATTCTTTTCTACTTTTTCTTTTGGTCATTGTGTTGTCTGTTCTTTTCTACTTTTTCTTTTGGTCATTGTGTTGTCTATTCTTTTATACTTTTTCTTTTGGTCATTGTGTTGTCTGTTCTTTTCTACTTTTTCTTTTAGCCATTGTGTTGTCTGTTCTTTTCTACTTTTTCTTTTGGTCATTGTGTTGTCTATTCTTTCAAGTTCTACTTTTTCTTTTGGCCATTGTGTTGTCTGTTCTTTTCTACTTTTTCTTTTGGTCATTGTGTTGTCTGTTCTTTTCTACTTTTTCTTTTGGTCATTGTGTTGTCTATTCTTTTCTACTTTTTCTTTTGGTCATTGTGTTGTCTGTTCTTTTCTACTTTTTCTTTTGGTCATTGTGTTGTCTGTTCTTTTCTACTTTTTCTTTTGGCCATTGTGTTGTCTGTTCTTTTCTACTTTTTCTTTTGGTCATTGTGTTGTCTATTCTTTCAAGTTCTACTTTTTCTTTTGGCCATTGTGTTGTCTGTTCTTTTCTACTTTTTCTTTTGGTCATTGTGTTGTCTGTTCTTTTCTACATTTTCTTTTGGTCATTGTGTTGTCTATTATTTTCTACTTTTTCTTTTGGTCATTGTGTTGTCTGTTCTTTTCTACTTTTTCTTTTGGCCATTGTGTTGTCTGTTCTTTTCTACTTTTTCTTTTGGTCATTGTGTTGTCTGTTCTTTTCTACTTTTTCTTTTGGTCATTGTGTTGTCTGTTCTTTTCTACTTTTTCTTTTAGTCATTGTGTTGTCTATTCTTTTCTACTTTTTCTTTTGGTCATTGTGTTGTCTGTTCTTTTCTACTTTTTCTTTTGGCCATTGTGTTGTCTGTTCTTTTCTACTTTTTCTTTTGGCCATTGTGTTGTCTATTCTTTCAAATTCTACTTTTTCTTTTGGTCATTGTGTTGTCTATTCTTTTCTACTTTTTCTTTTGGTCATTGTGTTGTCTGTTCTTTTCTACTTTTTCTTTTGGCCATTGTGTTGTCTGTTCTTTTCTACTTTTTCTTTTGGTCATTGTGTTGTCTGTTCTTTTCTAATTTTTTTTTTGGTCATTGTGTTGTCTGTTCTTTTCTACTTTTTCTTTTGGCCATTGTGTTGTCTGTTCTTTTCTACTTTTTCTTTTGGCCATTGTGTTGTCTGTTCTTTTCTACTTTTTCTTTTGGTCATTGTGTTGTCTGTTCTTTTCTACTTTTTCTTTTGGTCATTGTGTTGTCTGTTCTTTTCTACTTTTTCTTTTAGTCATTGTGTTGTCTATTCTTTTCTACTTTTTCTTTTGGTCATTGTGTTGTCTGTTCTTTTCTACTTTTTCTTTTGGCCATTGTGTTGTCTGTTCTTTTCTACTTTTTCTTTTGGCCATTGTGTTGTCTATTCTTTCAAATTCTACTTTTTCTTTTGGTCATTGTGTTGTCTATTCTTTTCTACTTTTTCTTTTGGTCATTGTGTTGTCTGTTCTTTTCTACTTTTTCTTTTGGCCATTGTGTTGTCTGTTCTTTTCTACTTTTTCTTTTGGTCATTGTGTTGTCTGTTCTTTTCTAATTTTTGTTTTGGTCATTGTGTTGTCTGTTCTTTTCTACTTTTTCTTTTGGCCATTGTGTTGTCTGTTCTTTTCTACTTTTTCCTTTGGCCATTGTGTTGTCTGTTCTTTTCTACTTTTTCTTTTGGTCATTGTGTTGTCTATTCTTTTCTACTTTTTCTTTTGGCCATTGTGTTGTCTATTCTTTTCTACTTTTTCTTTTGGTCATTGTGTTGTCTGTTCTTTTCTACTTTTTCTTTTGGTCATTGTGTTGTCTATTCTTTTATACTTTTTCTTTTGGTCATTGTGTTGTCTGTTCTTTTCTACTTTTTCTTTTGGCCATTGTGTTGTCTGTTCTTTTCTACTTTTTCTTTTGGTCATTGTGTTGTCTATTCTTTCAAGTTCTACTTTTTCTTTTGGCCATTGTGTTGTCTGTTCTTTTCTACTTTTTCTTTTGGTCATTGTGTTGTCTGTTCTTTTCTACTTTTTCTTTTGGTCATTGTGTTGTCTATTCTTTTCTACTTTTTCTTTTGGTCATTGTGTTGTCTGTTCTTTTCTACTTTTTCTTTTGGTCATTGTGTTGTCTGTTCTTTTCTACTTTTTCTTTTGGCCATTGTGTTGTCTGTTCTTTTCTACTTTTTCTTTTGGTCATTGTGTTGTCTATTCTTTCAAGTTCTACTTTTTCTTTTGGCCATTGTGTTGTCTGTTCTTTTCTACTTTTTCTTTTGGTCATTGTGTTGTCTGTTCTTTTCTACATTTTCTTTTGGTCATTGTGTTGTCTATTATTTTCTACTTTTTCTTTTGGTCATTGTGTTGTCTGTTCTTTTCTACTTTTTCTTTTGGCCATTGTGTTGTCTGTTCTTTTCTACTTTTTCTTTTGGTCATTGTGTTGTCTGTTCTTTTCTACTTTTTCTTTTGGTCATTGTGTTGTCTGTTCTTTTCTACTTTTTCTTTTAGTCATTGTGTTGTCTATTCTTTTCTACTTTTTCTTTTGGTCATTGTGTTGTCTGTTCTTTTCTACTTTTTCTTTTGGCCATTGTGTTGTCTGTTCTTTTCTACTTTTTCTTTTGGCCATTGTGTTGTCTATTCTTTCAAATTCTACTTTTTCTTTTGGTCATTGTGTTGTCTATTCTTTTCTACTTTTTCTTTTGGTCATTGTGTTGTCTGTTCTTTTCTACTTTTTCTTTTGGCCATTGTGTTGTCTGTTCTTTTCTACTTTTTCTTTTGGTCATTGTGTTGTCTGTTCTTTTCTACTTTTTCTTTTGGCCATTGTGTTGTCTGTTCTTTTCTACTTTTTCTTTTGGTCATTGTGTTGTCTGTTCTTTTCTACTTTTTCTTTTGGTCATTGTGTTGTCTGTTCTTTTCTACTTTTCTTTTGGCCATTGTGTTGTCTGTTCTTTTCTACTTTTTCTTTTGGTCATTGTGTTGTCTAGTCTTTCAAGTTCTACTTTTTCTTTTGGCCATTGTGTTGTCTGTTCTTTTCTACTTTTTCTTTTGGTCATTGTGTTGTCTGTTCTTTTATACTTTTCTTTTGGTCATTGTGTTGTCTGTTCTTTTCTACTTTTTCTTTTGGTCATTGTGTTGTCTATTCTTTCAAGTTCTACTTTTTCTTTTGGCCATTGTGTTGTCTGTTCTTTTCTACTTTTTCATTTGGCCATTGTGTTGTCTGTTCTTCTTCGATATACAGATTCTGATTACTCCTTTGGTATCTTCAAACGCTTCTTTTTTTGTCTTATTTAAGTCTGAATATCAAATAATGTGGCAATGTTGACTGATGACTCTAGCCTTTACTATGTTATCTAATTAAGTCTGAATATGATATAAGTTGACTTTGTTTGACAGATACATACTCTACATTTAAAGCTTACAGGTAACTGATACAGGTAACTGATTTGTGTAGAACAAACATTAAGAAACAGCAACAGAATACCACAGACAGGAAACAGGACACCCTTGAAAAATTTGGATTTTTTTATGTTGTAGGATAAACACAATATGCATACACTGTCGACAAAAGTAAATTTTGTTAGAAACTCAACTTCTCTGCCTATGTCTGAAACTCATACCAATAAATTTCATATTTTCAGACAATATACATATTATATGTTATTCAGCTATCAGACAGGGTATATAATGTGACATTCCCCGCTTAGGATCTATATTCCCTGAGGTGCAGCCGAAGGGAATATATATCATAAGCCGGGAATGTCACATTATATACCCTGTCTGATAGCTGAATAACAGATATATTACGGATTTAACCATTGTTTTTTATAAATACAACACCAACTGTATTAAATAAATTTGCCTCTTTTATTTTCATTTTTCGTATCTCTAGATGTCCGTTTCCGTACCTTTGACGTCATTCTTCAAAGACGTCAAAATATGTGTCACGTCATATTTCATGTATAGGGTGTCTCATGAAGGAAAATACTGTACTAAATTTCTAAATCAATACAGTTTCATATGTAGTAAATTTTATAAACTTTATAAATAGAACATTAATATATCACATAACAAAATAACTGGTTTGCGAAACAGTTTCAATAATTTAAATGTTATCTACATGTAAATAAAACCTTGGTGTGGCCCAATGACGTCGAAAATTTTCAAGTCTCAACATTTTGTTTATTTGTTATGGTACAGCCGTGGAACATAGGAGTTTGCTGAATCGATCAGGTATTTGTGACGGAATTAACCGTTGTAATATATTTTTGTTCATGCAGCCGTTTTGAGTATAAAAACAGCATTTAATTTGGTAAAAATACATTTATTATTCCGTATTATACCATTGATTCAGTGAAGCATAATGTTTTGTCGTCCATGTTTTAATCGTTTTTGGGGACTGAAATATATACCCCGTCTGTTTTCCGAATATATGCTGACATTCAGGGCTGAAGAACCAATGAACATATGTGTAACAAACTAGATTCGTAATATATGAATACTCACATTTCAGATTTATATTGGCTTGTGTTGACCCTTTAATATTTCTGGACTCGCATGTATAAAGGCCAAGGTCATTGGGTTGGACATTGTATATTGTCAGTTTTGTTGTCACTCGATTCATTGCTCCTTCTATATATTTTATTGTCATTCTGTAAAATAAAAAAAAACAATCAACTGATGGTTGATAGTAATTCTATGCTCATGCAAAATAATATCTTTATAATGAATGTACAGATCATGTCTCTTCCTAATAAAGATTTGTTTCAATAAAGTAGATGTTTCACAATTCTTATGAATGAGAAAAGTTGTAACTCAGTGAGACAATGATATAAAGATCTATGTAGACTGTTGATGTTATTTTACACCAAAATTTAAAACAGCTTTTGATCAATTTAAGGTTAGTTTATGGTGTTTACCACCACTTTCAATAGCATTTCAGTTATATCATGGCGGTCAGTTTTATTGGTGAAGGAAACCTGAGTACCCGGAGAAAACCACAGACCTGCCGCAAGTTACTGACAAATTTTATCACATAATGTTGTATCAAGTTCAATTTAAGAAATCTCTATTTTTATTGACTGTGTCAAATGTAGACAGAAGGTAGCTATATATAGACTATCAGATGTAAACAGAAAGTAGATATATATAGACTATCAGATGTAAACAGAAAGTAGATATATATAGACTATCAGATGTAAACAGAAGGTAGATATATATAGACTATCAGATGTAAACAGAAGGTAGATATATATAGACTGTCAAATGTAGACAGAAGGTAGCTATATATAGACTATCAGATGTAAACAGAAGGTAGCTATATATAGACTATCAGATGTAAACAGAAGGTAGATATATATACACTGTCAGATGTAGACAGAAGGTAGCTATATATAGACTGTCAAATGTAGACAGAAGGTAGCTATATATAGACTATCAGAAGTAAACAGAAGCTAGCTATATATAGACTATCAGATGTAAACAGACGGTAGCTATATATAGACTATAAGATGTAAACAGAAGGTAGATATATATAGACTGTCAAATGTAGACAGAAGGTAGCTATATATAAACTGTCAGAAGTAAACAGAAGCTAGCTATATATAGACTATCAGATGTAAACAGAAGGTAGATATATATAGACTCAAATGTAGACAGAAGGTAGCTATATATAGACTGTCAGATGTAAACAGAAGGTAGCTATATATAGACTGACAAATGTAGACAGAAGCTAGCTCTATATAGACTGTCAAATGTAGACGGAAGCTAGCTATATATAGACTCAGAAGTAAACAGAAGCTAGCTATATATAGACTATCAGATGTAGACAGAAAGTAACTACAGTGGAACCTGTCTAATCCGACACACCAAGGGACCAGGGAAATGTGTCGGATTGTACAGGATGTTGGAATACTCAGGTTTTATTTTAATTAACAGAAATACTTTGGGACCATAAATTTTTGTCGGATGTCACAGGATGTCGGAAATCTCAGGTGTCGGATTGCACAAGTTCCACTGTATATATATATAGACTGTCAGATGTAAACAGAAGGTAGCTATATATAGATTGTCAGATGTAAACAGAAGGTAGCTATATATAGATTGTCAGATGTAGTCTGAGGATTATTCCTTTCAAGCTTTGTTTAATTTGGCAAGGTGTATTCATACAATGTTACTGGTTACCTGCTTGGGTTGACTGGTACACTATTGTGTGTCCATGTGACCTGTTCCTCTGTTGGTACAGGATATGCCTCTATCACACACTCTAGTTGTTTACGGTAACCATAGGCTTGTGCTGGTTCCATCTCCATTACTTTAATTGTAGGTTTGACTTTAAAAATACAAATAATAAAATAATGCAATAAAATATGACTGAAATAAATCATAACTAGAATTTTTTGAAAAATACAACTTGAAGCAGTATATGTATATCTTTAAAACAGACACTTTTTGTGATTGGAATAATCTGTAATTAAAGGGGACAGATATTTCATATAGGTATACAATATGCAACTTTCAAATAATAGCAGTTTCTTTCTGATAATAGTTATACCAAAATCTACAATACCTGCAAATATATTGCAGTCGCTGTAAAGCGTCTGCTATTTCAGAGAACCTGGCTATTAATAAAAAAAATATAGCAATGTCGACACACAAATCTACCTGGGTTCGCTCGAATAGTTTTCGTGCCAAGCAATGTTAGCATAGTGATGTTGACAAGAAAAGTCGTCAGCCACAGTCGTCATGGTGAATATGATGCAACAATGAATGAATGAAACAAATAACATGTATAACATTTTTCATAAAATAACAATTACGATGACACATATTTAATATTTGTGGAATTATAAATGAAATTCGTCTTAAAAGTAACATGTGTGAAAACCCAATATAAGATATTTCTATGTTTCCATGGTTACCATATTCTAAAAAGTAATATGTATGACAATAAACTTACATATAACACCCAGATTTACAATTCTCTGATCAGACCCCACCATGTTCTGACAAGTACATTTGTAATAGCCTCTGTAATCTGCTTTGGAATATCCAAGATTTAAAAGTTTACCCTAAAATACAAAAAACAATCTCATAAATTAAATAGACTACATAACACAATCAATCCAAAGCAATATGATACAACTCACCTACACGAGTCCTCGACTCATCTACACAAGTTCCCGACTCACAACTCACCTAGATGAGTCCTCAACTCACAACTCACCTAGATGAGTCCTTGATTCACCTACACAAGTCCTCGACTCACCTACATGAGTCCTCGACTCACAACTCACTTACACGAGTCCCCGACTCACCTACATGAGTCCTCGACTCACCTACATGAGTCCTCGACTCACCTACACGAGTCCTCGACTCACCTACACGAGTCCTCAACTCACAACTCACCTAGATGAGTCCTCGACTCACAACTCACCTACACGAGTCCCCGACTCACCTACACGAGTCCCCGACTCACCTACACGAGTCCCCGACTCACCTACACGAGTCCTCGACTCACAACTCACCTACATGAGTCCTCGACTCACCTACATAAGTCTTCATCTCACAACTCACCTAGATGAGTCCTCGACTCACAACTCACCTACACGAGTCCTCGACTCACAACTCACCTACACAAGTCCTCTACTCACAACTCACCTACACAAGTCCTCGAATCAACTACATGAGTCCTCAACTCACAACTCACCTACACAAGTCCTCAATTCACAACTCACCTAGATGAGTCCTCGACTCACCTACACGAGTCCTCGACTCACCTACACGACTGACCATTTTCAGTTAGGACTCACCAAAATTTTGTGAAATGTCTTTTTAAATCATCAAAATAAAAATTACTAAAAAGTATCCCTGATTATAACTATGAAATCATTCTGTTATTTCTAAGTGAAACTACTGGTTGAAGTTTACTAGACACAGGTGATAATGGAGAAAGTATGGCTTATGA